>OX104025.1:22951252-24276902 GCA_944470205.2 Schistosoma margrebowiei | reverse complement strand
AAGTAAGAATAGAATTTCGAAAGAAAAAAATATGAATAGTTATAGGCATATTTCTTTTTATGTAGTTAATCTAAATAATAGTAAACAGTAAATATTAAACAAAACATAAGTATCTGTTTATTAATTATAACGTTTAACTTTTCTCTCAACTACTAATATTCAGGACAAAATTGGACAATCATTGTTAATATATATATATATATATATATATATATATATATATATATATATATATATATATATATATATATATATATATATATTACTTGCAAAATTGATTTATCACGGCGCCATGAACTTGATAATATATGATTTGATTCTGATTCGATTTCCAGTGCATCTGATCCACAAATATGAGGACCATAATAAATCCTAAAGATATAACGAAAGTAATAAAATAGGTGTTTTCTAATTGAGTTAATAAAATTAATTTTTCCTTTCTTGTTAATGATACACTGACAACTAACAAATAAAGTACAATAAAATTTATTTCCAAGTGGTTTTATAGTGATGTACGAAATACGGTCACGTCTAGAATGAATATAAGTGATAAGCTTTTATATTTCTGCAGATAATTTTATACAGAATTCTCATGGGGGATTAATCTAACGAAAGTGCTCATTGTGTGACGATGATAAGTGAAATCTGGATTAAATCTTAATTGAGATAGTATTCAAAGTAGTAGTATCCTGTATTGAAGTATGATTAGTAATATGCTTTGAATTCATATGAAATAGTGCTATAATGATCAGTGGGAAAAATAGATTTGAAATATATTTAAATGTGTCCCATAACTTAATTCCTAGAGCTCTTTTGGTTCGTGACATAAGAATCTTTTCTTTAAACCTAATCCGGCTCAAATATGCTTACAAAATTTGATAATCATATTTTTCCAAGTGAAATATTCTGCCAACGAAGACTGTTTCAGATAACTTTGTTATCAGTCAATATTATTGAAGCACAAGTTGGAACAGAATTGTAACAAAATAAGGAAATTTCGTTTATTTTAAATCCGTAGAGTTTTAAGTTGTTGAAAACTTTCGATATTAGATAAGCATCACGCTTTTATGAATGAAAAGTAATCAGAAATATAAATTTATCTGAACAGATAGTTCAACTGATAAATTCCAATAGTGTAATGAAAGATGTGGACTATTAATAAAATATAATTTATTAGATCAATATGCTTTGTACAAAATGGATACTCGTTAAACTCCACATACTAGTAGTAAAGCTTCGAAATTTTATGAGCTGCGACGTCTTTAACATTAGCAAAGCGCTTACATAACCCTACCATTCCATAATCAGCCAAAGAATTTTATGTTGAAATGAAACAAAATTCACAAAAGAGGTAAGGTCATTGAAATTTAAAAAAAGGTTCTCTGAGTTGTCAAAAATAAACAAAGGGGATCTAGAAGATTACAGGACATTTCGTTATGTCTATGGATTTACATGTGTATGTGAACATATACGCATAGGGAAGAGCAAATGTAATGTACATATAACTAAAATGTTACAAAAGTAGATAAACTTCATTTATTCAACAAGGGCTGATAATAAACACTCACTTTTTGCTACTTCTGGACATCTCTAGTGTGATAAAATTCAAAGTCATTTATACTCATATTAAACCTAAGCTTATAATACTCAGAGCCTTTCCATAGAGACCTTCTTATATCAACACTTATCATATTGTACATAATGACTATCCAGTCATTAGTATATAGGATTTCACTAAAGAAATAAGTGTTTACTTTTTGAATGATATAAATTTTTCATTAGAATTTTAATTTAAAGCAATTAGTCCCTTTTATAAATTTTGACAGAGCAATGAGAAGACGGAGTTGATCTGAAAGTATATATGTGACCAGATTGTTCAAAATGTATAGCGCTATAACACTATATTTTTCAAATCAACTCCGTCTTTTCATTGCTCTATCAAGATATCTAATCCTTTGTTCATAAAGGGTCTTCATTAAATCTTTTCACAATTTAAACACTGGTTCATACATGATTTTGACGAAAGTATTTATGTATGTATATCTAAATTGATGAGTAGCAACAGTATTCAGTATATATCTTACAGATATATATATATACCTATCAATAACTTCTAACTAAAATAGACAGAAGTAATTTCATTTAATGTATAAAAACAATTTATTCTATGCTTTTACAAAACTAAACATGAAATAATCTAGAATATTCTAGAATTATTCATTTATCTTCGAATAGTAATAAACAATAACTTAAACAAAAAGATGATTGCATAATATTAGTATACAAAAAAATATTACAGATAATAATTATAAATAAACAAAAGAATTACCATAAAGAATGTAAATATCGATCATCCCATATTTGTATTGTATCATCCCAACCACCGGTAATAAATATATGCACATAATCTTCATAAACAGCACCACGTGAATGATATTTCACAGCACATATACGCATTACATGTCCATCCATTTTTTCCTTAGTAAAACTTAATTAAAATATACGTTGTCATAATATAATAACTAATAAATGTTAAGAATACTTATTGTAATCTTTCTCACTAACATGCAGAACTAAAAGTTTTATCATATAAAAATTAACTTATTAAAATAGATAGTGAAAAGGAAATTGTATATGTAGAAAAATCAGTGATCAATGTTAAAAAAATAAATTCAATGCTTTGCTCGACAAACTGACCCAACGTTTTTCATACTAACAAACAGGTTTCACAATACCACTGTGTGCCTAATGATTTCTCAATATGGTAAAATGTTAAATTTAGAACTTGTAGAAGTGAGAATATGAGTCTCTTGGTGTGAAATATGATGAAATTGCAGTTGATAAAGATGTTCATTTAGGTATATGCAAGTCTGACGTAAAAAAACCATTGATCATGTTTGGCTCTAGGCTATAATCTGAGGTAAAATTAGGTAGTTAAATCATAGCGGTTATGAGGGAGTTGCCCACCAAAGACAATGGATAACGGTTGCGTCATATTATAGACTATTATAAGTTAGACTTGTACACCACTGAATCCCGTCCAAATGGTCTAAAGTTTAAGCGTTCGTGAGCGAGATCAAATGTCCTAAGTTCGATTCTCGCCTTCAGGGTCATGGATGGACAAAACGGATGTCTATTGCTTCAAGGTTTTCAATGGTTGTCGGTTTGCGATTTCAATAAAATTAGTTAATGTAATTGATAATCAAACCATTCATAAGACGATGGTAAATAAATAAATGTATGCTTGTATTGTTATGTTAAACAAACTGACTGTACAAGGCGTATCCAATCATAATCATTGGTTGAATCTAAGTTATTGTGGTCCACAAAACGTGATATGAAAAATGATTAGTAAATAAAATTTAAATTTATGTATTAAATGATAGTTGCGATGGTCCAGCTAATTGTATTCATTCTTGTCGATCTGAATTTTTCATGTTTGCTCATAAATGTTGGGTTACACCCGTCAGTCTTTGTAAGAATCGAGAATATTTTGAAGGACTTTTACCGCTTCCAAGTCGATTATATGTCCGGTTTCCACTAAATTCAATAATAACACCAATTTATTTGCAAGTTTTCTGACGATTTAGAAATCAGCTATCAGTAAAGTTTGTATTCCTACACCCTCACAGTCAACTGTTGTGATGTCTCCCCTAAATATCCAACACTAAAGTCATTACATTCGATATCATAAACACAATTCGATGGTTCTTCTTTTGGCATTGTATCTTTGAATAACATGATCAGCATTATGGAGACCGATTTATTTAAGGACAATCCACAGCACGTATTATAATCATCCGGAGAACCATCTAGAAGGGAACAGGATTGAAAAGTTACTACGTATTTTCACTATTGGACATTTCAACAATCTATTTCACACCTCACCAATATTTGAACTCTGAACGTTGTAATGAAAGAAATACCTTTAAATCACTGAGTTCAAACACAATTATTCACTTTCTTTTCAATTTGTAAGATTAAGTGAGTACTATCCAATTGAGTTCAACCATATCAATAATAAGACAAATATTATTAACGAAAGTTGATTTTGGTTATACAATAGACCATACCTTTTTTGTCTAACTAGATTAGTTTCTATAAAAATACACGCTACAAGAATAATACAGTAAACATTAAACAAATAGTACACCACAAGCATAAACCTAGGAGTAATCTTTTCTGTTACAACTAGTTTATTTCAGGTTAGCACAATTTATTAATATTCAGAAGAAGGGAAGTACGTTGATTTAATAGGAGAAAAGTTTTGTTTATTCGGAAGATCAAATGTTAGCGGTTCCAAGATATAGATATTTTTGACGGTAGGATTCACAGATATTTCCTTGATTAATTGATTTGGTCCCATACTCCCCAAAGACTTTCATATTTAACCTGTTTCAGCTCCCATTTTCATTGAAGTTAGTGGAGTACATTTAGTAATTATCTTAGTTACCGTTGATTATTAACTCATTAAGCTCTATTATTTTCTTAACCCGTAATGAAAAATTATTTATGAATTATTCTTTTATTGGTTTAATTTTATTCAAGCGACTCTGAATTTATTCATACAAACACAGCATTTGTCTCGTTTTTAATGACTACAGTTTCCGGTCAGATAATAAGTCAAAACAGGATGCTGTTCAGTCAGTTTATTCAAAAATAGGTTTTTGAGTGAAGGTACTCCTTAAAAAATAACTCAACTTGCAAAAATCTACCTAAGCATTTGTGAATGAATGAGAACTTGCTTACTGGTCCTATATAGCTTACTTTCAGTAATATAGTATATGTGTGAACCAATTCAGGGCAAGTTTGCGGATTTTATCAGTTTAATTTCATATAACCCCCTGGTTATCCAGAGTGCACATAGCTAATCAATTAAATCAAATTGATTCTATCACATTTCTAACTGATCAGATTTTATATATTTTTATATCCAAAATATAAATTACACTGAAAATTTCTTTCAAACGAAACAGCTAATCAGTTGAGTTCGAGTAACTTTCGCTACACAGATGCAAATATTTTAAACAATTTTATAAATATTATCTTATCCTGGGTTCGGATCTCGCGGGGTGGGGTCGTGGATCCACACTGCTGAGGAGTCCCACAATAGGACGAAATGGCTGTCCAGTGCTTCCAGGTTTTCCGTGGTGGTCTAGCTTCAATCGACTCATAATCTCAGCTATTGAAATTATACATTCATTGTGATCGATCAAACGATTGTTTAAATTATTTTAACCGAAATGATCAACTATTCATCGAAAAACAGGACTCTTTTTTCCACAGTGGACAGAGTATAATACAGACAAACTTTTATCAATACTCTAGCTTTCACAGTTTTATTAACAAGACTAAAGAAAACGAGATCACATAACCACAATTATCCTTGTGAAATTAAGTTAATTTACTGATCTCTACACTTCTACTGATAATCTCGTTTTTTTAACACTGAAAACTTTACTAAACAAGTTGTAGCTTAAATCATATACACAAGTAATAAATAGTTTAAACTTAAAATATAAAGAACCAATGTTAAAATAAACGAATGAAAGAATAATTCTTAGTGTGTAGTAGATAAGTTCATCAAAGAATTTCGATTATAATAAATATGCTTAGATTAAGTAATTAGATGGTAGAATATTTACAATAATCTATTGTCTCCTAAACACTTTATCTTAATTTTATGATAGAGATGTTGGGTGACATAAATTATTTGATGCATAAAAATTATGATTGAAATTTCCCTTCACTTTTTAAAACCAATGCTGGTATTTCTTTGTACTGATTAGTCAAAGTTATCAAAACTTAAAATACACTGGGTTCATAGTTTTTGTACATAGTATGCTTCAAATTTATTAAGTTTACTACTATGTAAATAAATAGTAGTGTTAGTAGCAATCATGAAAATTACTACATTTTAATTAGTAGATCTCAACAACTATGGGAAAATTACACAAAAGCGAATTCAACCTAAAATATAACCATCTCATATAACCTTGAACTGAATCAACATAAAAAGTACCATTTATACCAGAAGAATACAAGTGTCAGTTTAATGGACAACATTAAATATAACGTTTTGGAATGATGTAATCAATGTCTGTACTAACTTTTATAGAAGGACAAATCATATGATTTCTTTGTTTAGTTAAATGAATTTTTTACAAGACTTAAGTAACTATCAAATATGTCACAAAATAATTAAAGTTTAGTTTCCAAGATTATATACAAAAGAATCACTCAATAATGAATTTGATTTATATTGTGAAATTGTTCTAATCTTTAACATGTGATTCACTATTTACAATTAAAGAAGACTTTTCTTTTTTTTAATATTTACTTGAATACTGGAAATCGGAATTCGCTTTTATTTTGATCAGCTACTTGTATGGAAAAATAAGATTATAAATAACACATTCTTTTTTTTCATAAGTACAGTAGAAATATCAGCTGATGTTGTTAACAGGTGAAACAAAAATAAACATAGTGTATATTGGCTTGTAAGTGATTGTCATATATACTTTAAGAATACTTTTGAAATTGATGTATAATAACCATAGACCGTTTTATAATTATAGTATTTTTTATATGTATTTATCTAAGAAATTATCAAAACTCAAAAACCGATTGATGAGATCATTCCCACGTCAGATATCTTCAGTCAATCGTAGACAAGGTAGAATCTGATACGAATAGGTATCACTTACGTTTTTATACCTTACAACAGCATATTTACATGTATTTTCAAACGTTAAGTAACAAAGAAGTCCTAAAAACGTTACATTAGCCATTATATAGACCGTATAAATATTAGCAAAGATTTGCTTGTTTAATTAGGAAAAGTTAGGCAAATTATTGCTCTAATTAGTTGTTTTGAGATTTTCTACCTCAATCAATGGTTAATAAAGTGTCATCTGACCATAAAAGATGCATTACATACACGTATATACAATCTGTTAATAAAATTTAAAAAAAGCATACATAATTATAATATAATTATGACTGAAACTTTTGAATGAATTAGATGCCAAAATAATACTCCACATTTCATCTCTATCTGTCACTAACTTTTAAACAGTTTTAGTCTTAGTTATAGAGCATCACCAGTAGATTAATTATAAATAATCCACATGTAAAATTCAGGAGTTATTGAAAAGTTGGGGATTTATCAGATGACATCATATAATCTTTCTTCAAAATAAGCTATATATCAAACAAACTACATTTTATTATTATTATGAATGGGTGATAAGATAATATGCATTTTGAATGTAATAACAGAAAGTCTGCTTATCTGAAAAAACATGTTTGTAGTTTTAAATGCTGATTTTATTGACATAAATAATTTTATTAGTAAATACTAATATATACTGAGATTCCTATACTAAGTTCTTGATTCTCCACCTCTATTTATACAACTCAATATTCCTACAAAATAAAAATCATTGAATTTTATTGATGGAGGAAGTTTTAAGTTATCAATTATTTTATCAGAGTTTCATTAGAAAAACGTAGAAAAGATAGTTGGAACTGATCTTAATAAAACACAATTATATGAATGAAGAATATCCCTTTTGTTGGAGTGATCCAGAAATTTGCTTGCAAAAGACAAGCAAGCATCAGGAAACACTAAGAAGCGTTTCATCCAGTCGGGGTTCACTTGGAGTTTCGGCCAGAAATATCAAGGAAGCGAAACGTCACATGCAGAGGCTCTGATTGGTTGGCTGCTACACTGCCATTATGTTTAGTAGCATTTCAGAATCTTCTAGCAACCCGAGGACATTTAAAATATTATAAGAACCCTGTATTTTCTGTATTAAAATGAACCTTGGAGTAAACTACTTCTCGCATACTTTGAGTCTTCTCTCTCGTGTTCAGGTCGCTGTAGAGTTCTAGCTTGGGGGTTACAGAATAGCTTGGGAGACGAATATAGCGTTCAATCCGCAAGACTTACCACTTTTCATTAGTTGAGATCATGAGTCAATTAAAGCTAGGCCATCATGGAAGACCTGAAAGCAATGGACGACCGTTTCACCCTATTGTGGGCTCCTAAGCAGTGTGCATCCATGACTCCACCTCGCGAGATTTGAACCCAGGATCTATCAGCCCACAAAACCCCTTCTAATATCCTTTTCAATAATTTATCATCATGTTCTGCAATTACATATCCAAATTAATGGTCTATTAAATTGGCCAGGTTTAAGGCAGAGTACATCATTTAAAATTGTAACATGTCAATTAAGGATTGTTAATCACGTAAAATAAAATGAAATCATTAATGCTGGATTGACTAATATGAGGTGTTAACTTGAATAAGTTTATACGTTAAAAAACCAATGTTATATTAGTGTATGGATTCAAGATCTGACCGAAATTCGAGGTCATAACATTAACTTAGTGTATGGTGTATGATACCGTTAGACTCATCAGTCATCACCCACAGGTTCATATCTTCGAATCAACACGATTTACGATACAATGCAACTGTCGTCCATATGATATCAAAGTGAACGATTACATTAGCGAATCTTATTTTGGCTCGCTGGGCTCTAGCAGTAGGACATTACAATCCTAAGAGCATACACTTTTTAAATTATTAAAATATGATAAATTTGCGTTTACCTTGAACTACACATCCGCAAGCGTCTACGAGATTTCATGTCGTAAACTCTTAAATGACAATCAACCCCACCAGTTACAAATCGTTTACCATCATATGAACATGAACACGATAATATCTGATTCATCACGTTTTCTGCATTTGTTCTTACAGGAGCATCAGATGGGTTACTGATCCTTTCTTCTGTGATTGTTGCCAAGAGACGTGATGAATTCATTGCTCCTGTGTAATGCCATAAGCGTGCATGACCAGAAACATCTTTTTGAGACAGTATATCAGAAATAAACAGAATAGTCAGAGTAAAATCTCGTCCTAACATCTTAAAAATAACTTATCTTGTATAAACAACACATCATCTTTGTAATGCGTTGATTAGAACCTAAACAGAGTCCGTAGAGGGACTAAGCAACATACTGCAGCCCTAACTGACTTATATTTCAGCATATTGTATCGCTGATTGTCCGACTTATGTTTATAATAAAATAGTGACTAAAAGTCTAAGAGTTTATATTGGAGAGATTTAAATACCTGGTTTACAAAGGTGTTATTATTGATACAACACAGGGGAATATGAGAGATTATCTGAAGGTATTATTGAGTGATTTCCGTTCATAGAAACCCAACTGGTAGCAAAGTGATGTCGTTTATTAAGCGTTCGAACAAACTAATGAAATAAAACATTTAAATGAATACTGTGAAAGGTCAGGCATCTGGCATGTAGTTAGACTGACTGGGATAAGTTTACTCACCACTTAATTAAATTGTTTAGTATAAGCTGACAAAAAGAAGAAATTACTAACTCAGTCCACAAACAAACTGACTAATAACCCGATATTTACAAAAATAAGTTCGAAATATCTGCTTTGTTCCTAAAACAGACTTAAGATGGTACTAAAAAACGGTGTTTAACAGAATTGACTACGTCATATCTTGAGCAAACATTAATATGGTCACTTGTACCTAATATGGCTCAATTTTTAATGTTCCACATTCATAATAAGCTGATATGGAAATCAGCAGCATTTAAGGTGCTATTGATAAATATCCAACCGTGAATTAAAACATTATATCACCTATCGGAACTGCAAAGTTAGGAGTTTCATGAAACATCTGTTTCAGGTTTCAGTTCGCCCCTTTGGTTTATAAATGTGCATTCACGTTTTCTTTAAGTGCACGAGTGAGCGATTTCTTGCTAAATTCTAGGCGTTAGTAGTGTTTTCAACCAACTTGGAATGTTATAATCAGTGATACCACGTTTTCGCATTTTTTTTCTTTGTAATACTTCAATAAGTGATCAAAATTTCGGATGATGAAAAGATAAGTTATAATAAATTAATAATCTTTAAAGACGTTACACATGGTGACAGCTGTAGATAGTCCGTCATACTGGTTGGTATTTAACAACAGGAATAATCGCGGCTAAACTTATTAGTTGAAATTAACTGAAGTTACGAAGAACGTACTTGTTCCATCTAGTGTTTTTTTATAGAAGCTGAGATGACGCTAAATTTATTATCTGTGATAATCACGGTTACATCAGTCACAACGACATTTGTCTCCATATACACATACATAAACCTAGAAGTTTACTTCCTAGGCTACAATTGTGGAGGTACCATGAACTAAGAACCAATCTTAAACTTGGTTTCAATCTATCTTATGCCAAAATAGACCTTTCTACCTAAAATTAATCGACTGAAATCTAAGCGTTTACTGTACCTTTCGACAATAAGATTAAGACTACGCGATTAAAAACGAAATGTAGGAGGTTACGTCTAATAACTATATATTTTAATTGACCTGAAGGTATCTATGAGAATAAAAATGCTCATTAGTTTACAAATGACACTAAAACATACCGCAAAATTGAAAGTTTTAGATATTATCATGTTGTGACCTTGAAAGAGAATTGTTAATATAATGTGTTCCAATGCAAAGATATCACATTCAGCGTATATTTACGCGATTCATTCGTTCACTATCAATCCCTAGCTTTTCCTACAAATATCAACAAGGTTTTTCCATAAACGTTTCTTTGAAAACGTACACTAGCTTTAAGAAATTAGAGGAAAGGATTTACAGGAACAATAATACAACAAATAAATTTATAAAGAAAATTTTAAGAACATACACACGGCTAAAATTAGGTGACAGTTATCTTGAATTTGACCATTGGGTTCTGGGACAGGCTGTAAATCTGAACAAGGGAGAGTTTCGCCATCTGCGTTCAAAGTATAGAAATTATTTGTCTGCTTCTCACTATCTTCAGTGGATAATAGCTAAAAGGCGTTAGCCGACCTAAGATCAACTGAAAGTATTCATACAACAATTGTCCCATTCGAAAGGCCAATAATCCAGTATTTATTGTCATTTGATGTTCTCACTACCATTGCATTTACATTGCCAAAATCTCTAAATTCTCTTCATGACCCAAATTATATTTAAACTTACAACACATTCTGGCTACTTATATTTTCCGAAAACTTTGCTGCGTCTAAATTTTTATCAGAAGGTCTCAAAAATGTCATTAATCGAGTGTCAGTTTTTGACATTATTCCTCATTTAAAAAGTCGTTGTTTATTTTATAGGCATAGTGTCATGTATTATAACAAACTTCATTAGTGAATAAACTCTAAAAGATTTCAGTACTACTAAAGATGTTCTTTTCTCTCGGATTGTTAAGTACGAAAAATACTGAAAGTAAGATTTTAGATGAATGCTGTCTAGTACTAGACTACATGTTATGGCATATCAACAAAGAGGTTAACAAAATATGAATTAATTTGTCATGTAGGGCTACATTAGTTAACTGTATCCGTTAAAATGATTCATAGAATCTTTGTTTCTATGACTGCGCGTAAAAAGATTGTTCAAATCTGTCTTCATCTTGCAGGAGCTTGACGAAGTACCGTATATTATTAAACGAATTGAATGAGACGAAACATCTTCAGCAGTCTTTTCAATACCGCGAAGTCTGAACTAAATGTCAGGCGATTTTTCGAAGGAATTAGCTTAAGGTAATTAAGCAGACTTCACTAACTGAAATCATGAGTCAATGGAAGCTAGACCACCATGGAAAACCCGGAAGTACTGAAGGGCCGTTTCGTCCTAGTACGGGACTGCTCGGCCGTGCGCGTTCATGGTCCCTCACCCCGCGAGATTCGAACTCAAAACCCGTCAGTCTCGCGCCAGGCTTTTAAACAACTAAAGCAGATTGTTTGATACTTAATTTTGCAGTTTATAAGTTGTCAATATTACCTTTTGATGCTATGACGTGTTCTACACACCGGAAATATTTTTGCTTTTGGATGACATCATTGTTTTTTGATGAAAATGACGAAGTGGAACTCACTCTTAGTTCCAAATATATAGTCTGAGTAATTATCGTTAACGATAATGGAATGCGAGTGTATTCTTGAGGAGTCTCTTTTATGCAGGCGGACGACAACATATAGATACAGTGTAAAGAAATATTACTAATCTACACTATTTAACTAGTCATAAATCATCTTACATATAAAAATGTTCATTTTACAAATAACTGGTAGTCAGTCAAACAGTCATTTAGAATACAATTATATGCAGATAAGAATTGTGCAGCTAACACATCAATTGGATAAACTGGATTCTAGAAATATTAATTTTAAGTATTGTATAGTGACAAGGAGAATCGTCTCACTATGCTTTGTGATTTGGAAGCTTTACTTGAGAGTGCATCATTAGGTAGCACAAACGGTGTCAACATAATTGTGGAATGTTTGCGGAACTATTCGTGATGATTAGAAGTACTTGAACGACTATACGAACTAGGAATCCCAGAAATGACGCAAATTAGACCAGATAAAACAAGGTGAGCTCAAACGAATGTACTTTATTTGGACTTCAAAATCAGGCAGGCATCAAGTACAAAAGAATCGTTAGTTCAGACAATCACCACAATCGCTACAACTTAAATTGGAATCTAATTTTCAGTAACTAATTGTACGTATTCTCCTGAGGCTCATTGTACATCTGTCAGACTGTGTGTTGAATAAAGTATCTGTGTGATGTAGAATATGCTCATTAGTAGTATAATGAATAACTGAAATTGGAACGGACTCACCTGGGTCTTGTAATTTCATGTGATCAGAATGTAGGCTATTTACTGAAATCACTAATACATAGAATTTGAACCCCAGAATTTCCAAAAATATTTTTTCCACGAAATAATATTGAATCTTCATAATCCCAAGTTAAGTATAAAGAGGTTCCCTTTAAAACTTACTTCTCAAACCGACTTCGATTATTATTCTATGTAAGTATCTGGTGATACACATATAATTTGAGGCATTCCATCATGTGACTTCGACTTGCATAAAAATATGATACTTATTCCTTTTGCTTTTCACGCTAAAACACACAAAAACATTGTTCCAGTTATCGGATAATTGTACACTGATATGTGCAATTGACACATGTGATTCATCTGCAAAACAATCAGATGAAAAATATACATCTGCTTCATAATGATTAGAATAATCTTTGATACGATTTAAATTTCCTGCCTATTCAAACTTCATATCTGGTCAAACTAGGTCTCTGACTGCTTCGAGAAAACTTGATATTCTTTCGGATTCACCACATCACTGACAAAGAATTACTCTCGACACATAATGATTGTGAGAATATCCAACATCTGTTAAAATAACATCAGAAACGTGACTGGAAGTTGATTCATTTGGAACATGTTTGTCAAATTCATTGTGGATGCCACTAAAGATGAATCCGTTAAGAGGACAAATAACCTCAAATGTGACACCATAAGGACTGTAATGAGATTTTAACTCATTTAATACTTGTTCCACACATGGGAGAATGAAACATTATGACAAAACACAAGAAGCATGTTCATTGTGAGGACAAATGACATCTGATATGACATCACCATAATTTGATTCTTCTGAAATTTTTTTCGTCAAATTTATTAAGAATGTCATTGGATAGTAACCGACCATCAGAAAAACCAGCATCTATCAAAACTGAATCAGATTTTTGATCATGATTTGATTAATTCAACATATTTTTCTCAGATTTATAAGAAATTTCATCAGAAATATGTGAGTTGTTAGGACAAACCATATCTAGTACAATAACGTGAGAAATCCGAAAAGACGTTGATTGACCAGAAGCTTTTGCCTCACAATGATAACGAGTCTCATTTAACTTTGGACTACCATATGACTACACTGTTTTTCGAAGTCGTGGATAAAGATGAATAATAATCAGAAACACCCAACTTAATCTGATCGGAGTTACAAGATTCAGTATTGCTTGCAGCGAAATCAATAGTAGTTTCACAAACTGCCTGGGTGTGTCCAGTCATAGACAACGCACAATTTGGTATGACCAATGGATAGATACTTGCCAGGACTTTGAACGTACATAATTGCTCGGCAGTGGTCGGTTCTGGATAATCCACGATGGCTGCCTTCTTGCTTGTCAGAAAGGCAGATGACTCGAGCTTTTATAACGTGTCGGAGAAAATCTACAGGGTTGATCCTAACCTGACATTTCTGAATGTTTACATTGATGCCATGATCTTTAAGTCGTTCGAAAAAATAAGGTTCGGATGCTGTAAATGAAGTTTTCTGTCCTGACATACGATTAAGCGATCATCTTCATAGAATAATATGAATCATTATTTACACTAGACATGCCACTTTATAGGCAATGTCGATTTTTTTTACAAATGCTACGGGCTTTACTCTAACAGGTTACTTAATTAGGTTGACATGCTACAAAGCACATGGATAATATAAACGGGATAGATTTTCGTACATAAGAATATTAATGCTTGTTAGACTGATTTTCGGGGTTTATGTTGCAACAAGCAATTAGATGTCGACAATGAATGGAATCAAAGTTCAGGGCAGTCAGCCGAAGACACCAACTCGAACATATTAGTTTGTGTTTCTCGACAGTGTCCCCGGATTAATTCCAGAGGTGTAAGCGATGGTGCGGTGTAATTTCATGTTCCACAAATGTTTTCTGTGGTATAGCACGAAGATGCTGAAAAAGACGTAGTGGCTGTATACGCGTAGCCACATGAAAGTATTTCGAGAGGGTGAGCTGACTCTCCCTACTCTCGGTCGTACCAGGGCATTCGGGGATACTGACATAACTTACGTAAGATACAGGTATTTCGAAAGAAAAAAGTGTACAATGCAGAATACAGAACATAGGAATAACATCAGATTACATCTTAAGACTAAAAGTCTTTACGTGACACTATGAAGGGTCTGTACATACAGAAAGCTAGTTTGTAGTAACCTGAAGACATCGTATAGAAAATTCGGCAGGCAGAGTAACTTACAATGACGGATGGCCTATAAACACGTGGCTATGTCTAACATATACTGCCCTCGTGATGTTCACCAACAGTTATTAACACAATAGGCCAACTAACTCATCAACGGGAGCCACGTCATATCAATAATCTAAATGACGAGTGCGTGTCATTGAGCAAGTGGTAGACATTCATGTATGAGTGCTAACATAAGACTAAGTCTAATCCAATAAACTTCTCACAGTTTTAGTGTACCACTGAGTATATTGCATATAAGGAGTTTGTGTATGGGTATTAGTCCCAGGCACCGCACGGCATAACAGTTACTTCATTGGATGCTATTTTCCAGACAAAATGTTGACATGACAAATTTGTAATGGGAGATTTTACTAGTTTACATTACATGATTGGATCCACTAAAGTTACCGGTTAATTTTTTAATAACATAGAACAAGACAATTCATTGCGAAGGTTTGGTCTCAATGGAGAATTAACAGCATAAAAATATAGTATAAACAACTTATAACAAATGTACAAATTGTTGAGAAATTTAATTCTCAAACAGTAGTTTTCTTTAAAATTGTTCGGCGATACGATAAAGTGGATAAACAAGAAAGTAAATAAACGATCTACTGATAACAACCGTACAAATCTACTGGGGCGGTCACTCTAAACTTTTTGAGAGCACTCATGGTCTAATTGACGTCTGTTACAAAACCAAACGCGAACTGATTCTCTATCACAGCCAATTCTTGATGCCAATTCAGTGAAATCAGTACCTGGCAATGGACAATAGAGTAAAACAGGTGAAATCTCACTGGCGTCATAACAACAAATAAGTGGAAATCATAAGGATTAATATTCTTATAGATTACATTCCTATTTAAAAGTCACGACAGGACATAGAAAAATCCCCAGCTATCATAGAACACTTGCAGATTATAGTATGCTGTAGAACAGTATAACACTGAGATAATTTGAACAGAACATTTTAGTAAGATGTCAGTATATTAGAAGAGAAAACGAAGTTAAATACCAAATCCAAGATGACAATTTGTTGAAGTATATAACTTTGGTTTGTTTGACTTCTTAAAAGTTTACTTACAAAATTTAGTTGAGTTGCACACTAAAGCAACATAGAAATCATTAAAAAATAACCAGAAAGGAAATAATGAACAAAGTAAATAATACTGTATACATAAATTATTTTGTCAAAATCAAATCCCATCCGTTAGAAAACTTAATGTGAAGGAAAATGCACAAAGTTAACAATGTGAATTGCTTTAGATTACTCTGTTCTTTTATGCATAAATTAAGATACACGGGAAATTCGACGAAGAAAAATTGTTCGTCAACTTTAAGATCAACAGAATAAGCCGAAGTAGCTTATAAAAAAACTCCTAACGTTTACTACTATTTGAATTTAGTACTGATACTGTCTCGATAGACAATAAAAGCTTCACGAATACAAACAACCTAACACAGAGAATGCAGTTTCAACAAATTCACCAGAAAGTCATATATATGACGTATACATACCTTTTGGTCGAGTATTTGTAGAATAAAATTCAGTTAATATTGATAAAGCTTTTGGGGAAAAATAAGTACGGCGCCGCCGACATCTTTTTTGTTGTGGATCTGGTAATTTACAATTGGATTCAGATATATCAGAAGTTAGCTCCGAAAGTGAAGAATGATCTGTACGACAATTGGCAACACAATCATTATCTTTGACCTAGAATAGAAACAAAAAAAGTTTAAAAGTCTGTAATTAAATATTTTGTAAAATTAAGAGTAAAACATTTATTAACATTTTATTTAAACAATGAACCGATCTAACTTACACTAATCGTGAAAACCTACAAAAAGTGGATGTCTGTTTCGTCCTAGTATGGGAATCCCCGAAAGGGAGTCTCCACAACCCCGTACCTGGGAATCGAATCCGTGAACTTCAGTGTCACGCGTGAACACATAACCTATAGACTACTGAGACAGCATCCAACAGTGTTAATGTCCAACTTAAAATGCCAGTTTCCATAAGAAATGTCATCTATCAAACTGATTAAGGATTTGCTGTTAATTAAAATTATTGATTGTCTTTACGATTAGATCTATGCTGACAATCATCTGCAAATAAATCGTTGCTCTTACGGTTAGTAATTCAATTTTAAACTGAAATGTACAGGAAAGCTGCAAAAAAGAAAAAACGTTTGTTACCACAAAGTATAGTTTAATGTTTAGTTACCGAGGATAACGCTAGTAAATACGGTGCACTACATACAAAATCTAATAAAAAATAATAATCGAAAGTCATATTCATTAATCTTCATAGTACTAACATACCCTGAGTCGATACTTATATAAAAAAATTCAGATGAATCCAAGTAACTGTTTTATAACATCCCTACTTACCTTAACAAAACAACATGATATTCAGGTGTTCACTTCTAAATAAAATCTAAACGTCAATTAATAATAATTGTAGAAATTTAAAAACTATACTTAGTAAAATACTACACAAACTTATCACAGAAGTTTTATACTTTCACAAAAATGAATTACTGACAATTAATTTGGCTCCAATAAAAACAAAAACCGACTAAAACGTCAATACTTAGAAAGAGAGGATATTCATATTAAATCTAAGTTTCAGGATAGGATATCACAATCTCTCTAGCCAAGTTAGATGACTTATATCAGTGTTTAAACAAAATTTTAGTTTAAACTTTTAAACAATTTAACTTAGTAATCAAGTGTGGGTTCATACACTCAGCTTGGAATCAAACAATTCACGTAAGGATCAGCGATACTACTGTAGTGAACGAGAACACAAGTGGGGACAATCGAATGTATTTGAACACAAAATTACAGAATCTCTTAGCAAAGTCCGAGAACCATACAGTGAATAATTCATTTGCAAAATATCAGTCAATCTTCTCAGACTTCATTTTTCCCTCGTTTCCACATCAATTATTCTCTGTTCTTGTTCTCTTTTCTCCGCCAGTTGTTTCACTTTCAACTGACGATACATACCACATATCTATCGATATCGGTAGCACACACACCACACTACCAGTAATGTAGTAGATGAATCCAGGTTTGAGTTTGAATTCGACGATTGTAAGTTAAGTTCTAGAATCACTGACTTTTCTATCCAATACTTTATTCGTCGTAGATAAGTATTGGGCAGCCAGAGTTTAGTTGAAAATTAAGTACATTATTCACTAACTCTCAAAAGAAATAAATGACAGTTTCCTGTCTGCATCGGCCTATGATCTCTCAGAATCCAAGCTCAAACAGTTACTATCAAAAAGCTGCCATTGATTAATTTGATTTTCTCTTTGTGTCTATTCTTTTTATACGATTTACGCCAATGTGTTATAATTAATTTACTTGTGACTATGCTGTTATGGTAAAATATTTGAAGTCAACTCAATTTGTGCAATTTTTTTGCAAGGTTAATGTCTAAGTTAACCCTGAGGTATACTATGTACACAACCAGATGTATTTAATTTAATTTTAAATGGACTGAACTATCGCGTTGTTGATATTTTGACTGAAATTCGATCGGTCTTGGTTGACATATATGTATGCTATGTGGGTTGTCTGATACAGTCATTATGACACAAGCTAGTGTAGAATAGAAGGAATGTGCTTAGCAATGGGATCCGAAAAGTGAGTTACTATCCGGATTCAGTAGCTAAGTGGATAGCATAATAGCGTCTGAAGCGAACGGTACTACGTTTGAGTTCCGAAGTTAACATAAACTCTGGGATGCAGGTACATCCAGCTGACGAGTACCGAATAGGAGGAAATGCGCATCCTGGATCCCACTGCTAGCCACATTCCTTTTATTCTATACAGGTATATTTAGATAAGTATTTTTTAGTCTCCCTAGCTGTAATTGAATTATGTTATGAGGCATTTTATGATTCAATGAAATCGAGCACGAGCCTTTTCAAACAGATAAACTAAGTATCCATAATGTAATACACGCACTTGCCGAAAACGAGCTTAATCGTAGTTTAATAGCTTGATGTAGGACGAAGTAGTTTCATGTCAAACTAGCTATTACGAATTTATCCTGTCGGAAGAAATCATGAAGTTTGTGTGTATTGCTGTCAACTGGTGACTTACTTTGTTTTAAGACTTTGGCTGGTGATATCCTGTAACAAGATATCACACGTCCATATCATTACCAAACGTCTGCTCAAATTCAACAACCACTAAAATTTTAATCTGTAGGATTAAATTTTCCTAAAGTGACTGAATAAGTTACAAATACAATAATATGCTCTTAAATGGGGTAAAATTAATTGGCTACATTCAAATGTTACAATAGTGGTTAAGAGGTATGAACTAAAATAGTGGAGTTTAACCGGGTCAGTTGTGAGATAGTAACTCACTGATAACAATGGTGGATGTGTCGCTCAATTTTATGGATTAGTTGAGGTTAGACATTAACACTGTTGAATTCTGGCTTAGTGTTCTAGTGGTTAAGGGCTTGCGTGAGACTGATAGGTCCTGGGTTCGAATCTCGCGAGGCGGGGTCGTGGGTGCGCACCGCTGAGTCACACAGTAGGACGAAACGGCCGTCCAGTGCTTCGAGGTTTCCCATGGTGGTCTAGCTTCAAATGACTCATGATCTCAACTATTAAAATAGTTGAGTTATTTCAAATCCTATGATGTGTAAAGTTATATATTTTATCAAGACGATCTTAGAAAATAAATATACTGGGAAAACGAACGTGTATTCCCAAGGTAAAGTATCCATTAACAGATAAACGAGAACCAATTATACTTACTGACCATGTTAGCAAGTAGTCTAGATGTTATAATTTATAAAATTTCGTTGTCATTAGTTTTACAAATTAAACTAGTTCTTTAATGTTATCTGTACACTGAGTGAATATGCATTAAGCTCTTTTAGAATAAGCATTTTGAGAGTGGTTGGAATTTTTTCACTACCTAGAAATGAAAAGGATTATTTGTAAGAGAAATAAAAATATGACAGATGTCCTAGTCTCTCATTATTTCACATATAAGATGAAAGCACTTCTACTAAAGTATGTTCACATACATTTTCGTGAGCACATCAAAACAATTGTAGGAGGAATTACAGTAAGCTATAGCTTTAAGCAAAACCAATGAATTAACTATTATCTCTCTATCTAGCTCATGATAGTTTGATTTTACTTCCACAAGATCAGTAATATGTAGTTACTCCGATTTAAATAAGAATAGTATTAAACCTAAGATTACATTAAACTACAAGACGAGCAAAGCAAATGTTTAGGGATAATTTTCAGATTAATTTGTGTTTTGTGTAACAAGAAAGACTTTCTACGCACTTTTTGTAAGTTTCTTCGTACACACACAAAAATGCAAATAAACACACAACAATTAAATATTACAATGGTAAATAAAAAAAGATAATTACTTGTTTCTTTACGAGAGCTAAAACAGATGAAGTTGACGAAGAAGAGGATGAAGGATTATAATCGGTACGACCTAAACGAGCCAATGTAGTTAGACGGGAGTTGCCTACAGCACGTACAGGAATCGAATGATGAAAGACAGACAATTTTTCAATAGTGATTTGACCACATTGATTTTGTTCAGTATGTGAAATCCAACGTTTTAGATAAGGCAAAAGCCGATAAGCAGATCTAACAGTGACGTTTAACTTCTCAAACCTGATGAAAAAATTTATCAGAAAAAGTTATTAAAACATAAATCCTCATAAAAGTACGTTTGATTTTATTTAATTCTGAATGTACTGAATGTACAGCATATAACTTGAAGTAAACACAGATCTTTATGTCGTTTGACTACTGTAACTTATGTACCATATCTAGGTTTAAGAATTTCACTCTGAATCACACTATTTATGTGACGAATAGTGATACTATCCGACTATCTAAGCAGCAGTAGATGGAGTAGAATTCGAATCTGAAACCAAGTGATTGAATTCTAAGTGCTTCGACTACTAGATCGTCTCTCTATATGTTGAATTACTGGATTCAATACAAGTCAATGTATTAAGACTATCAACCAACTGACTATTTATATGGTTGAATGAATGAATGAAGTTGATCCACACTCATGATATATATGTATATATGTAGGATTTTTTTAACAAATTTATTTTTGTGGTTGAACATTAGTTGATATATAGTCAAAAGTATAGAGAAAAAATCCACAAACATTCAGTTAGGGGTCAATGATCATTAGGTAATAGGAAGAAATCTAACAATGTGAAATAAAAATGTGATTAATATACAAAAAAGCGCATTACGATAAAACTGCAATGACATTGTTAGAAAACTGTTGACAATCTTCTTCAGAGCTACAGTACTACAGTGAACATAGAAGTTGCAGATATTTCTTTAGGACAAATAACATTGCTTTAAAATTCTGAGTTGGCGAAATTTTAGTCATACAAAAGCATGCTATTCTTGTTTATTTTAAATTGTTTAGTAGAACTTCGATTGGAATCTCGATACCCATCTTCAGAGAAATAAGTGATTCAAATTGACGAAGAGGCCTAACAAAACGGCGCAGTCTTTGCTATACACGTTGGATTACGTTCAAGAGTGTTATGGCCGATGCAAATACAGTGATAAATGCAAACTAATGTGGCTGCATGTGCAAGATTATCATTCATAAGTTTCCAGTGGTAAAATACAATCCAATGATCTATAGTGTTGAATAGATATTGACGTATTTAAATAGAGAATATCCTCAGCAGTGTCCACTAAGAAATCAAGATTTCGAATACCGAAGAAACAAAGTGAGTGTTTATGTTCAGCTTGTGAAAAGGATATTACAATAAATGAATAGAAAATAACATGGACAGGAAGACACAATGAGATCCTAATAACTATTTTTTAAAGATAGTACAAACAAGCAAAATCAATAAAACATAGAGTAGTGAAAATAAAAAAAATTATAAATTGTCAGCAAGAAAATCGTTCAAAATATAACAAAATAGCAGATTAAGACAGAACGAGGTGTAGAATAACAAAAGTACCAATTAATTACAATCGATAAAACTAGTTTCAGGCATAGGAGATTAGATACATTTCTATATTTCTTTATAATACTTACAATGTCAACAAAAACATTTAACATCAAATCAGGAATAAAATATGAGCAAGCTGTATGGGAACAGAATAAAAAACTAGACGGAATATTTTCATTCTCAAAAAAAAATCTTACCTTGATAGAAGAGTTTGACTACATAAGGCTTTATCGTTAAAATGTTTTGAAAGCTCTATACCTAGTTGAACTTGTGAAAGACCTAAACGTAGACGAAACTCTCGCAAGTGTTTAACAAAATGCTCCAGTTCAGTTAAATTATGTCCTTGAATGATGATTTCTTGATTTTCTGATGACGTCATACGATTCTTCATTTTGTTCAATAGTTCACAAACTACAGAAAGACAAGAAATCCCATGAGGTATAAAAAATGAGATATTTATATGAATATTTGTCACTATGCACATGTAGGTTGAAAAGATTATAAAAATGTTAGGACTAAGTAAATTGTTAGCCTATGCAGTTTTATGTTGGTTGAAGTTCCTTCCTAACAGTGATTTTATTGCAGTTTTTCCTTTTATAGGAATGTACAAAAATATCATACTGAATGACTTGAGTTATCTGTCAACTTTTCCAGTAATTAATTTACAAAACAGAATTTATGGACTCTGTTGTCAAACAAGTCTAACCAAGAAGTGACCACAAGCAGACTTTTATGCTTATGCAAAATTAGCAAACATAGTAACGGAAGTCGTGAGCATTACTGTGAACTTGACCTCCTATCAACAGGAAAGAATGATATCAACTACACAAGTAATAATATTTTAGTAAAAATTACAATAATTCAGTCATTTTAATTACAGATCATAGATTACGCAACTATGTGAAAAATAACACCTTTTCATAGCAAAATAAATATTATATGAAAAACTTATGTGATTAAAATTGAAGTAATTCCAAAGTTTTATCCAGCAAGCTTGTCTGTACTCCCTCAGGACATCGGTCATCTTATTTATTTTTAAAAAAGTGTAAACGAAAACTCTAGGTCGTCGAAATGTATGTAAAATGAGAAAAGTTGAACAAATAGTTGTGATAATAAACTTAAAGAACAATTTCTTTGTTGGAAACAAGGTAACAGCATTATAAACAGGATGGATAGTAATAATAATAAGGTCCAGTTATTTAATTGAGCAGTTGCCAAAGCGTAACTGATTGTATACCGTCTTTTCTGTTTAGGCCCATATAATGTTATAACCGGACGAGTACTGAAAAAGTCAGAACTTTAGGAACTATTTTTTGCAATATTATTGTTTTAAATCACTCAATGATTAAACCTTTATATTCTATGTATTATAAGCTTCTATCTGACCCACTAACCATCATCACACGTTTTATTAATCCTAGATTATTGCTAATCAATTATTTAGTTTTTCCGGTTCACAGCCACTTTTGGCTTGATCGTGTTGAGCTATGGTCTTGTATTTTATGATATGACTTAGTCGAACTCGTCATGTGTATAAACCAATGAGTGCTTGAGATCACCGTTGGGCTAGTTCGTAGAAATATAACAACAGAGGCTCGGCTGCGAACTTATTTTCTGGACTCAAGAGTGGAATAGATGTGTGTGTTTGTGGGCGAACCAAAAGTAGAGAAGTTCAGGTTAGCTCAAGGCTAATAGTGTCGGTAAGGTCTCTGATCTATAGACAAATTAGTAGATGTGGAGTAGGAAAGTTATAATCATAATTCTGATTGGCAAACTTAGCTAGTGAAATAAAGCAACAACGATGGGCTAACCAGAACAGCCTGAAGATGTAAGATTGAATACAATTAGCTGAGCTTTGGTAGCTGCTAAATTAACAAATAACTGATATGTCTTAGTAGTGGCCAGAGATTTCATTTATTCACTAAAAATTCTAACTATTAATGACATGAAAGCGCACACAAATGTAGTCATTCTTTTCACATTGTGAACATTTTTCTACTCTGAAGACTTCTATAATCTTACTTTATAAAAACTAACATCTAGATAGGATTGGATAAACTCTCAATGTAAACTTATTTCTAAACTGGACAAATTGTCTTATAATAATGATGATTACCCTGAAGATGTTCAGATAAGCTTGCTGTGTGAAATGTTAAAACAACTTAAATTTCAACCACTGAAATTATTTTAAATAGAATTTTTACATACAATAACTTCTATGCACTTGATTCACAATTTTTGTGAAACATTTCGGTCAAATATGTAACAATTATCCATATGAAATTATAAAGCAGTTTTAAAGACTTAAAACGACTGAAATCTATATTCCGATGTAAAGATTTTACTATCGCTACTTGGAATTGGACATATCGCAGAATCCTTGCAACATGCAAACTTTATTCATTGAGTGGAAAATTTGGAAGTGCTTTGAGTAGTTTACACTGTGGTCACAATTTTTCATTACAATTATGAGTTGGATTGGATTGTAAGCTCATCATAAATTACCTTGTAAGCAAGAAAATGAACCTAATTAATAATTATAGAAACGAGATAAACTCGTTTTCTAAAAGTCAACTAATAAAATTGAATAAATGCTTCTAAGGCACTGAGATCTTCATCAATATCGGTTAGTTAACAGAATTCACTAACAACTGCCAATGAATGAAACTTTAAAGTTAGGTAATTAAACAAGTCAATTGTCAAGGTACTAACCAATTGAACAAAACATAGAACCAAATAGAAAAGGCCAACCCATAACAAACAATGCTGTTAAGTATGAAAGAGACAACGTTAGTTACCGATTTGTCCTAAAAATTTTGATCGTGAAATGCGAGACGAGGAATTTTTACTTTTATTCATATTAGGTGAACTGTTTTCACATTGTGGACGGGGAATGGTAGAATTAGCTGGATTTTCTAATTCTGGTACGTTCAAAGATGATGAATTAACTACTGTCTGTTGTGAACATGTTTGAACATGAGAAACATTTGTGCAATCCAAAGCTGAAGACTGTATATCTGTCTCAATACGTCCAAATTTACTAGGGAAGTTTATATCCAATATATTTGAACAATCATTTACTGAGAATTGTGGTATTACATTTTCTTGGTTTGAGAGACATTTATCCAAAGATAGATTTGTTGGTAAATCGGATGAATCATGCGAAAATTTGATATGTGGAAGTTTTTTAAGTATGTAACTTCCATTGGAATGTTCAACGAAGAAGTTTGCCAAAATTAAATGACCTACATGGTTAAAATTGTTATATAGTAAAAAAATAGTTGACTGGAGGTTCGATGGAATCGGTCAAAGAATATGTATTTATTGAATTCATGATCCTAAAACAAAACGTTTATTTGAACGAGTTCGTCATTAAAAACTAAACAGTTGTGTTAATATAAAGTAATATGAAGAACAATTTTGTTTGTTAGTACACATGTGAGTAATAAGTTGAATTCCTATAGTGTAGTCCGTATTAGATATTATGTCTTCAGAGAGAAACATTGGGGTTATGAATGGGGTATATTTACACAAAAAACATATGGAACTTATGGGTGATCAACAATAGAAGTCTGGTTCATTTTTTACTTCACATAAAACAGGAAAGAAAAGGAACACCAGTACACTAGAGCTAGATTTGTAGAAAATGGCCACTTTCTATGGTTTATAGAAAGAAATATAAAGCGATTCAGGGGTTATCACGACAATATATAAACCTTGATGGAATAGATGAAATATATAAGTCGTATGGCTAGGTTGCTACCACAAATATTCCACACAGCTCCTTTGGGAATATATTAAACTATATGCTTATTAGTAGATATATCCATAAAAGACAGACTATCAAAACTGAATAATTCGATGTGCATATATGTGTTTACCTGCTCTTATGAAGCTAGATACATAAAGACAGCACCATATAGATGATCGGATCGTTGCTTCCTACCAAATTCTGAAGGAAAAAAAACATACTGGTACCTTACAGAAATTACAAGAAAAAGCAGTCACTACTACTGTTCAATGAGTTATCATGTTGTATCCCCCACTGAAAGAAAAGCAACTTTTTGAGCAGTACAAATAATCCAACCAAGAAGAACTATCACACTTTTTTCAAAGAAGAAAACGTTCAGACCAGGAAGTCGACAAAATTATTTGAAAAATATGCTACATTAAGTGTACTATCAGTGTAGAGTAAAACAGCTGTTGTGCTGAGCTTTAAAAAGTGTATGTGATAGTTACTGGAGTAAAATTTGGCTGCACCAAATCTTAAAAGCTGAATTGTATTTTGATCGAAGTCAAAAAATCCATTATATACCCTGTATGTTTCAGATTTCACATTAATGACAAATTGGTTTTAGACGCTCAGTCTGAAACATACTTTGCACCATAAAACCATAAGATAAATAAACCAGAATAACAAGAATCTGTGACTGAAAAGGAGTCATTAATCTAAACACATATTGGCATTAAGATGTTGCTTCATGAGTTTCGCAAACTGTTGTTTTACTCGCCTGAGTGTCTTTGGCCCCATTTTCATAAGTTCAAGTAAAAGGGAAGTTAACTAACAGAGAAGAGATACAGTTTACTTACAAAAATGCTGGTACACAAGCTTACTCTATGATGAACACTGATAAATACACTAATAGCAATTGTTATTTGATGAAAGGTCAAATTGAAATCACGACAGAATACTGTACTCGAAAACTTAGAATCTTAAATGGACTGACCTTTAACAATTCTATATGGCTATACTTTTATTTGGCAACTACGATATTCAGTCAAACAATATGTACTTCAGAAACTATTGTCCTTACATAACTATGCTCGTATCAATTTGCAGAATACTCAGGTCTATGAGGCATACAATATAGTAGGGGGCAAAGTGACATCAGTCTCTGCTGCATTATATTTACTAAGGTTCCACCAGCACACATCTAACTAGAAAAGTCATTTAGTGAAGATTAAAATAGGCTGCAAACACTTACCTATTTCAGATATATAAAAGAGAATATCATTAGTCCCAGGGAAAGAAATAACTTCTGAAGAGAGGAAAACACAATTATAGGTTGTATTTGAGCCAGTTTCTTCGAAAGAAGTGTCATTCACACTTGAAAGATCCAAAGCCATAACTTTACGAAATGCAATTTTAAAGTATACCGACAAATAGTACTTAAATACCTGCAAAGAAGCAAAATTTTTTAAAAAAATATCGGGGCCTATAGTCGCCGTGGAGGCGTAATGAATGTGAACAACCAAAAACTAGACCAAACGTAATGAAGGTGTTGTTGTATAGCCTAAGACATTTAGATTCAACTATTTATCAACTCACAGTATCACTGGCTAAAAACAACAGCGATTAATATACTAAAAGTAATGAGATGACTGCAAGGTACAACAAACTGATTTCGTGCCACAGGAAGAGGAATCACGAAACACTACAGCACAGACATTGACAGAACCTATAAATGGTATGCATAAATGACTCCTAGTTATGAAAGTATACAAGTTTTACACTCAGTAATTTGAAAACAAACGGGTGAATACTAAGCAGATTATGCTGTCCTATTGTTAATTTTGACTTTGTTCTGTTGCCATAGTGTGTCTACATGGGTTAATGCAGATTTGACTGACTTACAAACCATTGAAAATAAAATTTCCAACCATATTTTATTTAAGTCATTTTTATCGACTGCAGCACGTACCAAATCATACCACAGGAAATCAGTGAGCAATGAGACAGGCAAGGGACAAACGAAACGCATTCAACTGTTTTCATTTTTATGTCATTTCACTACTGTTACAAAGGTGCAAGAGAAAATATCTATTGAGGTTGGTAGGTGTTTACTCTGTTATTGGACTCTGGAGAGAACCCTAAAATTGGGAGATTGTGAAGTTGATAATTTACAAACTTTTTGCTTCATGAGAGACATTTAGGCCAAATGTCTCACTGTTTCCCGAACGTATGTGGGAAATGAGCTTTGGTTGCAATACTCCCCAACTAACACTAATTATTTTGGCTAATGTTGCCTGTACAGGCAACATTGGGAAAATACATGTATTTTCTTCCAAAGTTCACTTTTATTTCACAAATCTTGTTTAGTTGTGTCAAAAAATGGCTTTTCGATAAATGACACAATTGAGGAGGGTAGGTTTAATATATCACAGTTTACTTTCAAGCTAATTTGAAGTAAAGCTCTACAGGTTTTGTAGGTGTTACCAATGACTGGACATTCGAAGACAAATGGGTAACCTTGAAGGTTTTGAAAACTGCTCACTGTTGTACAGGCTCAAATGACTGCTAATGGAACAGCATAAAAATACATTCAAGGTTAAGGATGGCTGACGCAAATTAGTCGATTATGCCACTTGGACTGGCTCATGTCGTAACACCATTACTGTGCAGTACTTTAGTATGTTCTCTCAGATAAATGATTTTGGTTTGGCACTATCCTATTCGTTCTGGTTAGTCAGAAATGAGTTTCAGTTTGGAAAGGATAAGCGGCTAGGTGGCCTGTGTTAGTCCTAACAACAGTGGTCTCTCAGTTAGTCTAATTTCGTTTTTAAGGCGTTGGCAGATGGAGCTTTAACCACATGTTGAGGTAATGAATTCCACAAGTTGATGATTCTATGGGAACGCCGATAGTCAGCCAACAAGTAATTTGTTCTGTGCCTGTGAACCTCTTTACAGTGTCCTCGTAAATTCCCTGTTTTGTAAGACAATAAAAATGAGGTAATGTAAGGTGCGAATTCGCCACTAAGTAATTCGAAAACTGTTATCAGTTCACCTCTAGTGTTTTGATATGACAATGGGATTAGGTTTAGCTTAGCCAGTTTATCATCATTCACGAGCTTTGCCGTCCTACGAGTTAGATTGGTTGGGATTCTTTAGACCCAATTTAACCGCTGTCTTTTTTTACACAGGGACTGGCCTCTTGCTTGCTGTACTCGAGTTTGGGACTCACGAACACTGTAAATATCCAGAACTATCGATAGAGAAACTAAGCGAGGAAGTGGTTGTATTATATATGCTTTGGATACCCTAACAACTAGTAAAGTTGAAGATAGTGTCCTGAATAGTTTACCAGAATCAGTCAGGATATCAGTCGACTCCCTGAATCATAGTCTACTCCTTGGATGTAAATACAGAGCTCCTGATGGTTCGAATGATGGGAATGATCTTATTATCAATGCATTTATACATGCATTTGCTCTTAACTTTAATGCTAAGGTTATCACTAGGTATGTCAATTACCCTGGGATTAACCGGAGTACCGGTAGTTGTCAGTCATGCAATGATGAGTTCTTGGCAACCATTAACATGCACCACTGGTCACAGTGGGTTCGTACCCTAACAAGAGGCGATAGTATACTCGATCTAATATTTATTAGAGATGTTATTCCACTATCTGTAAAAGTACTCGATGAAGTTGAAAGCACTGACGATAAGTTAGCAGTTTGCACTCTCCCTATCTATCCCTCTTATAACCGAACCATTCAAAAAAACCTGTCAATATAGAGGATATAAGCATGCTGACTGGGTCCTCCTGCATTCACTGACTAAACTTTCAGACTGGGATAACTTTTTTTCATGTAATAGTCTCATGGATGCTATCGACGAATTGTATCTGATTTTCGACTTTCGTTTGGATTCCTGTGTATTTCTTAAAACGTATATGTTTAGTAAACCTTATGAATTATATATACCCACTAAATATCGTAATAAACTAAGACGCTTACGTCAAATGACTTCACGGCAGTTACACAAATAACAATAATTTTTAATCAAATTAAAGAGAAACATTGGTTAAAATCCATTATTGAGGAGCTGTTCGCACTTAATACTAACTCAAAGGTACAAAACTTAGCTCTTCTTTTCAATAAACGAGCTAAAGCAACTCAAAATGTTGATATACCATGCAACCAGCATAATAGCAATTTTATATACGATTCTAAAACTATGGCAGACCTTTTCAGTTGTATTTTTGCGAATGGCGTAGGAATCATAAGTGGCTCTGCTTCAAGAGCTATGTGCGTGACTAGCAACACAATAAAATATATCTCCTCTATATGGATAAAAATTAATAAGGCTATAAATAACCTTAAGCTTTCGAGAGGTCATGGAGCAGACGGTATTTCAATCTTTCTCTACAAACAGTCCAGATATTCCACTTCTTCTTCCAAAGCTGTTTACTTTCTCTATGGGAGATGGTTCTTACCCATACGTTGGAAATCCGCGTACATCATATCACGTTACAAATCTTGAGATAAGACTGACATGAACAATTATCGGTCGATAAATATTACTCCAGTTATTTCTAGGATTATGGAAAAAGTTATAAGTGATGAATTTTCCAATTATTTACTTGCTGGAAAACTTATCAATGATACTCAACATCGATTTCTTAAAAATCGATCTTGCATGACATGTCATTTTAACTTTTTTAATTTGGTCTATTATCCACGTAGCCAAGGATATCTTGTCTTGGTGCTATATCTGGACATTTCTAAAGCCTTTGAAATGGTTAGCCATCAACGTCTTTTAGGTAAACTCGCATCTTATGGGGTTCAAAACGCTTTACTAGCTTGGTTTGATTCCTTTCTCAGCAACCGACATCAACTAGTTAAAATTAGCCGTTTATTGTCTAACGTTGTCCCTGTTAGAAGTGGTGTAATACAAGGTAGTGTCTTAGGCCCTTTGCTCATTTTAGTGTTTATCAATGATATTTGTGAAAGTTTTTGTGTGGATAAACCTCTTCTATGTGCAAATGATCTCAAAGTAGTATATTCATTTTCTCCACATGAGTTGAAAAATGTGCAAAATTGTATCAGCATGGAGCTTAACAATGTAGTACAGTGGTGCTTAAAATGGCAACTGGAGCTTAATACGGCTGAATGTGGATGGATATGCTTTGGTGATACATCACTCAACCTAGACATTACCATAAATAAAGAACTGTTATTTAGGTTACATACAGTAGTAGACTTAGGAATTAGATACTCTCAAGACTTGTCGTTCACAGAACAGATATTAAAACAGACCTCTAAGTCTCAACGTCTAATAGGTTATATAACTCGAAATCTTTACAACAATGAGTCACGTGTTTTAATGTACAAAGTTTGTGTTCGACCACTTCTAGAATATTGCACGTTTATTCTTAGCAGTGCATACATAAACGATAAATTAAGGCTAGAATCAGTACAGAGACGATTTACACTTCGTAGTCTTGGAGCTGATTGTACATTAATTTATAATTTTAGATGTAATAAACTTGGGCTAGACTCTTTATGGAAGAGAGACTCAAACTTAATCTTATCTTTTTCTTCAAACTACTTAATAAACTATCCTTTACATCCCATCACGTGATTCAATATGCAGAAACTTCTCATTATGACATCCGTAATTCCTTGTCACTGGTGAGACAATCTTATTCTAAATCATCTCTTTATACGAATTACTTCACCTGTAAATTTTCTAGACTTTGGAATAACCTATCAAAATCTATCCATACGATAAAACCACTCCCACTATTTGTTTGCTGCATCGATGCATACTGCTCCTCTTCAAATGCATTGAATGTTCTAGCACCTGTTAGTGTATCTCATTCCACAAGCGATATTATAGGAACTTTAAATGTTCAGTCATCTTTATTAGTGCATTCCTGAGTAAAACCACCTACTTGCTGTCACTTTATGTTAACACCGTCCCCAGCAAGTCTAACTAATTTGAATAACATCAAAAGTATATCACTGTGTCACATAACACACGCATTTTGGTGGACCTGATTGATATATTTTGGTAATTACTGCTTTGTTGTTCCGTGCTCACTGTTTTCGTTTTAATTTCTCTAGTTGTAGATAATTATCATTAATTCGATCTGGCACACGAAATGACCTTAATTACTCCGTTCATAAATCAACAGGCTGTCCATTTAAGAAATATTAAAAATTCCCGGCTGATGCATTGGATCGCTGCAGTACATGTACTACCTAAACAATTACTGAACTAGTATACTTAAAACTTTCTTTTATCACATGTTTGTTCCGTACATTTAATGTTGCTATTTACATCAAATTGATCATGCCTGTAAACTGGCGTGAATTCTGAAATTATTATTTTCAGAACATATATATATATATATATATATATATATATATATTACTAAACAAAGTCAAAAAGGTTTTAACATCACTATGGGTAAGAAATGCAGGCAAGTTACAATAATGGAGTCTACTGCGTTGGATTTCAACCACAATGTGCGTTTTTTAAGTGAGCTTGGTGGTCACAATATTCTCGTATCACTCGAATATACTTTAATATCCCCACTGGTGATTTACTTGAGTTTATGTGTCGTGATAGCATTCTTGGTCGTCAAAAGGTATTACCTATAATGTTCCCTTTGAAACTGAAGGTCAAGGTAAGTTATTTCGTAGTGAAAGAGTTTTTGAATCACCTTTACGGTGGAGTAAACTCTCAACGCTGTTATGTTTTCAGACGTACTATACATAATTTGTCAGAATGCTCGTTTATAAGGTATTTTTTACCAGAACTATCACGTAATTACTGAAACTGGTACATTTAATTCAAGAAAGACATACCTTGTTGACTACTTCTCAAATAATACGTACCTTTCGAGCATAACATTTTTAACTACTTGATTTAGATTGCACAAGTTTGGTAAATGTCTGTTCTGTGGCGAATTTCACTCATGTAATTCATGTGTATTTCGTAATGCTAAATGCTTTGAATGTGTTATGACTGGGCACATCCAGGCAATTTGTAAAACTAATGTCAATTTCGCTGCAACCAATATTGACTCTTGTAACTCCGATCAGATTAAGTTGAGTGTTTCTAATAATTATTCATCTTTATCCACGACTTCGGAAAACAATGTAGAGTCATATGGCAGTCCAGAGTTAAATAAGACTCGTTATCATTGTGAGACAAAAGCTTCTAGTCAATCAACGTCTTCTCGGATTTCTCACGTTATTGTACTAGATATGGTTTGTCCTAACGACTCACGTATTTCTGATGAAATTTCTTATAAATCTGAGAAAAATATGTTGAATGAATCAAATCATGATAAAAAATCTGATGCAATTTTGATAGATGTTGATTTTTCTGATGACCGGTTACCATCCAATGACATTCTTAATAAACTTGACGAAAAAAATATCAGAAGAATCAAATCTTGATGATGTCATATCAAATGTCATTTGTCCTCATAATGCAAATGCTTCACGTGGAAAGCGTGTTCAATGAGAAGCACGAGTACTAACTGAGTTCTACTTTGATTAGAATTCTGATGACTTCATATCAACTGTTGTTTATATTTATCATGAAAGCACTTCTAACGAATCATATAGTCACCGTGAGAAATATGTTTCAAAGGAACTAACATTATGCATAACTTGGGGATATGAAGATCCAACATTATTCCATTGGGATTTATATTTTCGGAAAGTCTATGGTTCGAATTCTAAACATTAGTGGTTGCATACAATTCCAGGACCCAAATGAGTTCGTTCCAATTTCAGTTGTTAATTCTAATGCTAATGAGTATATCCTGGATAATTCACAGTCTGCATCCGGTACACGGTCGGACAGACATGATGAATTTAAGGAGAAGTGGTACAACTGATTGCAGAAATTTGGATTCTCATTTAAGCTGTGGCAGATAAGGTGTCTGGATGGACTTATAACTTCTCTGTACTTGATGACTGCCAGCTTTCAAATTCCAAATACCATATGTTCGTTCGTGATCATCCAGTACTTCTTGGTTACATTTCGTTCTTTCTGGGATTACTAGTTTGTACTAAATTCAAATACTTTAATCTATCACAAACGTACATGTTTACGTGGTTTTGTCTTTCTCTGATACCAAATTGGATCTAAGTTTTCGATAGAAAGTTACTGACGTATTAAACTGTGTTTAGAATAGTTTTATCACAATCTACTCCTAAATGAATTCTGTAATCAGTTGTGACTAGACCTTTCAAAATGTAAGATCTCTACTGCTTCATGCAGCTACAACAAACGGTTCATGTCATTTCCAAAAAAACAAATCTCACATAAGTTCAAACGTTAACCGTTCGTTATACACCTGTCATCTAAACAACACAAATATTCAAGTAAACTTGGAACATACACCCGACCATGACTTTGCTCTCCTCTTGTTGACACAAATATATGAAATTAAAAGGCTCAATACAGTGTCAACTACTTAACTACATGGACCGTATAGTGATGCTGACTCCAAACACAACCATATAAGTTAGACAGACTTCAATCGTTTCGATGCACAGTAGGTTTTTTCTGGTTGTCAAATGTCTCTTTGCCGTAGATAATATGGGTCTGATTTTTGGTTCCCGTAGTTAACTTTAAGTGTAATTGGAGGGGAATTAGTAAACTATAAAAACCAGAAGTAATTGAATTATTGTATTAACTAAGATCTTACGAAACAGTGCAATTTAAGCCAAATAGAACTATGTAAGCACAAAATGACGTTTTGTATTTAGAATTCGAAATAATCTAGGAATCAAGTACAAAACAATCATCAGTTAATAAAAACACTAAAGAAACGTAATTAATTAACTTCATACACAATAATCGACTTAACTGTGTTTTTGAATAAAGGAATAAGATAAGTCAGAGGTAAAAGTGACTGGAAATATATATTTCATACATTCGCCGCCTCAGACAGACAACAAGATACTCAGGGTGGAAAATGTGAAAACACCTACCCTAATATTACTTGTTGTGGACATCAGTATATCTCGAAATAGGCTATGAAGCATTTGAACAAGGAGATAGCCGTTAAAAAAGAAAAGTAAATTGAAAATACACTCAGACATAAATCAAACACACTGGTATAGGATTGACAAGGATACGAATGAAATAAGCACATGTTATAGAAATTACAATTGCTTTCTCAGAGAACAGAATTATTAAGAGAGACTATAAACCCGGCGTCTAATTTAGTACTGACAAGCTCTAGGAGATTCCTGTCGTAAATTCTACACCAAGACCTGCTTCGCTGACATAGACTTCACTAATAATCATGGGTATCCGTTTATTTCTACTCCGAACAGCGTTTTATCTGTCCGTTAAGACCTTTCTTACTCTGCTTCTTCAGTCAGCCAGTTTAAATAGATTTGTTTAAAGTAGTTGCATATCCGTTCACCTTAAAACAGGGTCCTTTAGAGGTAACCTCAAATGTCAGTCTGCTGCTTTGCTTATCACATGTACATTCCTTAGAAATAATTCTAAGCAATTGTCTGTCTTTATCTTAAAACAGACAACTGCCATAATTACTGACAATAGACTTAGCGAGCCCCCTTTAAATGTACGAAAACCGACCACTACTTGGCCTCCATGACATGAATTTTGACTAACTGAACCAATACGATTTGACGATTGTTACGAACCGACGGTTTCATCCATTAAGTTACTGAAGCTAGCGAAGACTGATATAACAAACCACCATAGCTCTATTAACAGTCACATCAACTGAGGCCTGTATAAGAACAAAAACAGTGATTTCAGTTAATTCAGAAACAACCCCTATAATACTGTAGCAGTAAATAAATCCCCAAAATAAATAGCTCTGTAAGTTTTCGACATTGGATGCTGACCATATGTTTTAGTGGACTCAGCTAGCTGAAGGCCCTCGGTCATGCATCCGCACCAGATCACGTGTGGTAACGCTGTGTTCAACATCTATCGCAATCGCTAGCCAGATTAGATCAGAGAATTCCAATATATTGGTTATCGCCAAATACACTCTTCCGATCTCCTCGACTCTGCCTTTTGATTTCGCTCGGTGGGTACAAATTATATTAGAAGGTGCTGTTGGTAAAAGCGTTGTCAAACACTGAATACCTGTATCATCCTCAATACAATCACTGACTTCTTACTGATGCGAAAGAGACATCATTGTTTATTTTTCAACGCTTCCCTCCTTTAAGGCGAGTATATTCGGTCTCCATTGTTAAGGGCGATATTATTGCTCCATTAAGGATATTCTCTGTAAATTTGAATAGAAATGTATGTAGCAGCCCTCTTTTACTACTGATAAACGTTTTCAGGCCTAGTATCTAGATGAATGAACTCTCAAAGCTACCCTCAAATGAGCTGCTCACTAGTTCGTTTCATCAAGCTACTCTTGTAACATCCGACCATGTTCATCCATTACCAAACTACTTTTTCACTCTTTCTTACCTACCAGTCATATTGATCACACATCAAATAAATACCGTGAGTAAATATATAATGTCGATCGTCTTATATCACTGTCCCTTAAGCGTTTGCTTTAGGACCATAGAACAGCCTTAATTCAGAAGATCTTTTCAGAAGTGATGGTTTGAACTGAAGGTCAGTGACAGTTTGAGCAAATTTCGAATACTGCTTCGATTAAGTTGCTTCATAGAACTTTTGCACATTCTACATAATCATAAGCCGTTCATAAGTGAAACAAAGGAATTCTAAATATTTGGTCTAAACAAAAAGGACGATCCATCAAACAAAATTTTTTCCGATTATATAAAACTAACTTCTGCGTAGCGTAAAACGCACTTTACAGTGATTCATATTAAACTTTATCTAAATACAAACTCTCTCCTTAATTAACATGGTTTTAATGAGGGCGAAGACAGATGAATTATGTCGAAAATACGAAATACCCAAACAGTAAAACCTGCATTATGCAGCAAAGGTTCCTCTAGCTCAAAATAACTTACAATGTAGCGAAAATATGGTTATTTAATAAATAAAAAGTCACTGAGAATCAACAAGAATATCATAAACAAAATAAGACTAAATACCTGGGTATTTAGATAGCTATCTACAAGTATATTAATAACCTCCTCTAGAAGGTAGTCAGAGAATAACAATAACCTGAAGTGACCTACTTTTATCAAGAAAACGCGATTGGTGTAATGGAAACAATTATTATAGTAATCAGTTGTACTAGGGATTGTCTTGCCGTCCTTGTTTGTTTAACTGTACCAGAATACATACTTTCTTCCTGGCACGATCTCGGTATTCTTTTGATACCACGAGATCGCCAGCAAATGCATCTCGACTACAGCCATTAATCGCCTTCTGATATTTGGACTACGGGGGTTCTTATCAGTTAACTGGCACGTAGTCTTCCTGTAGTGGTGATCATAGTCAACCGCGACTTGACGCCACGCTACAAACCAATCACCATACGCCAAAGTTTTCAATTCATTTAAACAAGACCTTGTTTCTGATCTCAGGATCTTACAACAAGAAAGCTAAATAATAAAGGTAGGTTCTAATCAATGTCAAGTAATGAAAATTTGACCAAAGGAGACCGAGAAGTATAAAAACCACGGATAAAGAAGTCCTGAACAAGAGTTATTTATTACTCAATAAAACACTGAAGGAATTTTTAGAGTTTTTCTATTGTTGCTGTAAGTAAATGGAGGAAAACCAAAGTATGAGGAATGAAATTACAGTTTTAGAAATCTGACGACATTTCAACCACATCAACAGTCTATCAGGTTTATGGAAACATTAGTGTTAATGAGATTAAACGTCTTATCAAAGAGGAACTTGACTCCATTTGCCAATCCTTGAACAAAAGGCTTCCCTCATCTCTATTTACTATCCTTTTTGTTGTTTCTGGTGGCGCTAAATTTATGGTTAAAATGCTATTCTTGAGCTAGTTAATACATATTTCTTGAAATACTATACCCGTAAGTGTAAAAAACCCAATATAAGTAGTTCGGTAAGTTTCCGATATCTATGCTGACATCATTAGTTTGATATATACCCCTCCAATTGAAGGTATTTGGGAAGTCTTCTGCTCCAGACCACGTTTGGGTTGGTTTTGCTGCCCATTACTTGCAACGACTAGTCAGTTTAAAATAGGCACTTCTGGATGCGTCAACTATTTTCCAAATATATTTTTGAATCCCTTCATTCCTGTCTTCACGTTTGACTGGAATAGTTGTATTTCATGTACATAGACAGAAAAATAATAACACCACAGAACCTTATCGCAAATATCTTTCGTTTCATATTGCATTTAATGTACATTACATCAACATAGTAAGAAGCAAAAACAGGAACTGTAGTTCATATAATCAAGCTACGCTCCAACACAGATGAAGCTCAAAATAGCATTTTTAAATAACGGAATGAGGAACAAATCTCCGTATGTTTTATTATTCTCAGGAAATATTCAAAACCCTCTGGATTTAGAGAATTTATTCAGCAAATAAAGATTGATTGTTGGATCACATCAATTCGACTGGAATATTTTTATGAAAAATGTCTATTTTCTTGAACGTTAGACGAAGAGACGTAACACATGTATGAGGAAAACGATGACATAATTAGTAATGAGAATAAGGCTTTTTATGATAAATACCACATTACATGGACACTTTGAATGGTAATTTGTTGTAATATCTGGTGCGACAATCAACGTTCGAATACAGAGCTTCAAGTAGGTGACTAAACTATTAAAATCAAGACACAGTAAATGTATAGTTATATTGTATACGTGCAAATCTTTGTTCATGTAAACTTTTTTCCTCATTATCTGAAGTAGAAATATTGAATTTAGATGTGATTAACTGTTAAAGAAATGAAAGAGAATTTTATTCTGTTTGCGTTGAGTTAGCAGCATATTTTTCATTTGACACTAACTCATCAAGAAGAGATGTGTCAGTTTGTTGTATTTTTTTAGATAAAAGTTCTTTAGAGTGTTCGGCTGAAAGGTTATTTTCACCGTATACATACATTTGTAAGATATCACTAACAAAAGTTTCAGCATTTATGGGTGTTGACATACGTGATTCAAGTTCTTTTTCAATTTTCTTCGGATCAATTTCCTCCAAGATTTCTTGGCGATCACCTTCTGGTAAAATACCCCAAAGAATTGCCATGTACTCGGACATTTCAGCTTCTCCGATTGCTTCGCCTAAGAATTAAATTAGTTTATACGTGCATAAACTTAAGTTTGAAAAAGAGTAATGGATTATGTAACAATCTGAAGTGGTTTTTCAGTTAGCTGTATTGAATAAATTATGATATATAAATGGACCGTTACTCAAAATCTTTATGATAAATGCATGTAACATGAAATTTTTGAAGTATTCATTTGAACCATGGAAGAATATGGTGTTTCACACTCACGTTATTTTGAATTTCTAATGTATCTACTTTGTTAAATGAACAATAATTTAAAGAAATAAACTCTCCAATGAAAGTTACGTTTTGGCCTGATAATATAGACAGTATCAAAGCTACATATGTTTTTAAATAACAGGCCAATAAAACCGAAATCAAACTACTTAGTATCACTTAGATTATGTACAAATATTTTTCATTGAATCATCACCTATGAAAAGGCTTTTGAAATATTGATGGAAAACTGGTCATTTGAATTACATTCTGTTGCTATGCAAAAAGTTTATATACAGAACAGTTTATAAGATTATATCTTGCTGCATATAAAAGAAATTTTAACTCATACAACTGTACTTTTTCGGGTCAGTGTTAAGACCTAATAATAAGCATCTCTTAAATACTTAGACAAGCCTAAAGTTACCGAAAATAGTTGTTAGCATATTAAACTTCAGGAACTTTTGAAAAATCATCAATGTGTTTTACTTATACATTTTCTGTACACCGAGTTAATAAAAGTTTTCATATTTGAAAGTAATCTATAAACATATATCATTTTTGAATTGGATACATACACTAAAATCAATTTCCACTTATATTGCCATCATTTTACTTTTCTGTAATACAGATTCTGAGAATTGTGTATTAGTATTCCTAACATTCAGTTTTTATGCATTAAAACATGATGAAGTCCATATTCAGCAGAAATGTTCGAAAGCATATATCTATGAACGCATCCTTTTTAAATGGAACATTCATTCAATCTGTATAGAATTTCAAATATAATTTTAGTTAAAACAGTATGAGTTAGTTTTATAAAATAAGGAAATATATCTTTGTTTAGTTTCAGTTCATGATATGTTAGTTACATTTGCAGCTTACTTTGCAAAATCTAAATCAAGAGGAATCCTAAGATTTGAGTAACTGATATTTCCATTCATGTACGAATGGTTAACGTTGTTTATATATATAGGTTGCAAAAGTAGATGACAGTTCGCTATAAACTCTGACTCGACTAGTGGTGTTCGAGTAAAGAGCCTTTACAAGGTTTATGTACTTCTGGGGTACGCCTTTCAATGACAGACACTGCCACAGAATCTCGCGGTCTACCGAGTCAAATGCTGCTTTTAAGTCAAGAATGACCACCATTGTCGGACGTTGATAAGTATGCCTGTGTTCTAGAACCTGACGAATGGTGAATATGTGGTCGATGCAGCCACTACCAGGTCTGAAGCCAGCTTGGTTTTCTCGTGTTTGAAGTTCACGAGTCTTAGTTAGGCGTCTGATTATTATTGAGGCGTCTGTTGGGGTCACCGGGTAAGTAATAGTGAGGTTGGACTCAGGCTATTAGGTAATGATGGTAAGTCAGTTGATGAGGTCGTTAATCTTCATCGACTGAGATGGTTGGGCCACGTGTTACGTATGCCTGAACACCGATTACCACGACGTGCAATGCTAACGGATGTTAAAGATGGCTGGAAGAGAATTTGGGGCGGCCAAACCAAAACGTGGCATCAGTGCTTGAAGACACTAACCTCTAGTCTGAGCCATGTTGGTAGATGCAGACTACTTGGTTGGGGTCCGCGTGACTTTCGTAACCGATGGTTGGAGACTCTTGGTGACATGGCTCAGAATCGATTACAATGGCGTCGGTGCATACACTCCCTGTCTTCCCTTAAACTAAGAGATTAAAATCGCTTCATATCTTTCCTTCTACGAACTAATTCTATATTCCGGTACTGTATCCTTATATGCAATCTTTCTCCTATATATTACCACCTTTAACCTAACCAGTCTTATGAATCTGGTGTTCATCTTGCTGTGCTAATGAGGTATGGCAACCTGGACCGATGCATATATGTGCCTGGTCCTACGTTGTAGCTGACTGACCAACTGACTGATATATATATATCATTTAAATGTGTCAAATCAAATCAAATGGTCCGAATAATTCGTTGAGTAGTCTTTTGTGCTTTTTCTGGTAACAAAAAACAAAATGAGAAGAAGCTTAGGAAAGGTAAACAAAGATTTTTAGTCACATCTAAACACATGTAATGTGAAATTTTATTGACAAAATGTTTCATAAAGTCAATATAAAGACATAGCATAATAACATTGGTCAATTAATCTAAAGAGATTAAGATATTTAGTGCACTTTATAGTTTACATATATGAAAAGTAAAGTTAAAAAGTATTAGCTAGTATAGCAGTTTAATGATTATTGATGTGAGACTATAATTTATGGACGACCTTTGAACGATGCTAAAGTAAACTTGAGAAAACTTACCTACTTTCTAGGGTCAATAGAGGGATATAATTTATATGAGGAATTAAGATTAGGATTCATAGTTAAAGTTTAGGGTTATGATGCAAGGGTTTTCACCAAGAATTGATATCAGCTTTTATGTCAAAATCTAAGATTTGCTATCTTAAGTCTCATTAGTTTGTACATACATTATAGTCTCGTATTCAATTTATCTTCAAAGCTCACCTGAATTCTGTAAAGTAAGAAATAATTCTTCCATTGTAATAGTTGGTTTTTCCTGTATTATTCTTTCATGAGAATTCGACAATTCAGCACAGTTATCTTTGTTACCAATATTTGCATTTGTTAAAATGTTAAAAGCACTCTCAACATCTTTATATAATATACCTTGGAATGGTCGATGATTACAATATACTAAAAATAAAATTGACATTAGAATAAAAAATAGGTTGTTCGACGTTGTTTTAGTAAGTATTTACTTAAAAATATTATTTGATTAATAAATGATCAACTGGTTATTTTATTTAATCAATCTGATACTATGCATAGACGTAAGTTTTAAGTTCATTAGATTTAGTCAATTTCATGCCATCGCTGTTAAGGTATATTATATTCTAAGAACATTTTGACTAGTTTGTAGTATTTTAAAAATATTTGTCCACCGTAAAATAAGTCTATTAATCTATTTTAATATGTCGTTATATAATTCAATCAAAAGTTTATTATTCTAATTACTTTTAATGTTTTAACGCTTAACGCCTAATTTCCAATACGTCGAAACAAACTTTAACTTTTGGGATCAGTCAAAAAACAAGTCTGAACAAGTTTACATAAAATTAAACAACTTACATTGAATAAATGTGTCCAAATCAATTTCTGTTGTATATTCCCCAGTATCACAAAATTTAGAATATTTGATTTCATTTATCATATTTTCAACCTAAAATATGTTAAAAGATAATTCAACTGTAAATTCTATTAATAACAATTATTTTTCAGACTACTTTTACCTACTGAATTAGTTTTTAGTAGGTAGAAAGAAAATATAACACATTTTGATGTCGTTGAATCCAGCGATCATGATAGTTTAACTATGAAATTTTCTTTGTTATTCTATATAATATCATTAGAAATTTAATCAAAGATCACCAGAACATAATCAGTCAGATGATTACGTGAAGTAATTCGTTTTGCTTTTATTTGGTGATTATGTATTAACCTTTTTGTTTGCTATTCAAGCACATTTGACCATTTTTGTATTAAATTATTTCGTAAAGAAAATTATTGCATATTATGCAAATACATTATTTCAAAATATAAATAAATTTACAGAATGTGATACTTGATAATACCAACCTCTGCTTCTGTCGGATAAAAACCTATTGCTCTCATAACAAATGGTATTTCTGTTATCGGAATCGTGAATGATGTTTTACGTTCATCCATACAACAAATTCCTTGTGTTCTAATCATGGAATAGTAGAAGTAATCTTTCATTTCTTCTAGAAAATCTCTAGATAGAAAATCATAAAATCTTCTCTTCATACAACCAGCTATATTGACTGTTTTTGCTAGTACACTAATTATCGCATAAGAAAAGTATAAAAGGAAAAATATTTACAAAAATACTGTTACTTTCAGTATGAATTGGTATAATTAATATATAGAAACAAGTGATCTAAATAAGCCGAAATGATGGTGGCTAGCAGTGGAATCCGGAAAGCGCGTTTCGCTCTATTTGAGGCTCGTCAGCTTGTTGTATCTGTGTCTTAGAGTTGATATTCACTTCTGAACTCAAATGTAGCACAGTTTCTTTGAAACGCCATCGCGTTATCCACTTAGCCACCAAGTCCACTACTTGTGTAATGGGGTGAAGTTTAATTCATCTTTGTATTGTTTGCTTGAATCTTCCCATTGATGTTCAGGACTGCAATTGGCTAGTCTCTTCTTTACATATGTGCATCATGAAATGATATTAGTCTGTAATATGGTTATTATTATATTACTGATTCAAATATATATTCCGTAGGAGTTACGGGTCAACAGGCGTTTAAACAAATCGCGTCAGAATGCCGAATAAAAGGCCTTTTTGAGATTTGCTAAGGTATGGATAGCTGATGGCCAGAGTTGAATATAATAAAAGTCACTAGGGTAGCATAAAGTCTATTCTTTGTCTTTCTTAGACCATCCTTTGCACTATTTAGACCTAACAAATTTGTTGACAAGTCAATGGTTTGTCTCCTACCAAATTTATTAAAATCGTAATATCATATAGTTTTATTGATATATACTATATTAATTATGTAACAGTTAAATGAATCACATTATCCAAGTAAGCCGAACGAATGAAAGTATTTATATTATGATTGAAATCGTAGTATCAAAGTTATAAAGAGCTATATATTTATGTGATATGATGAAATATATGATTGTATTCTTCTGGGATTTTGAAATCGAAAACCAATAACCCATAAACATTCTACATATATATATATATATATATATATATATATATATATATATATATATATATATATATATATATATATATATATATATATATATATACCAAAGGAGCACGTCCCCATAAAAGGTGCTTAGGATTAAATACAAACTCTATCATATCTTAACCTACCTAGGATTTAATGTCCACATGTGTACACAAGTATCTGGACCACCAGCTGTAAATGCATAAAGACCATTTCTATCAATAGCTAATCCTTGAGCTTGTCCAACACCTCGACCATTACTTGGATGTGCAATAATATTAGTATACTTCAATGGATCACCATCTAATGGGAGCATAATTAATCCCAATCGTTCTTTCGAAAGACATACCATAAAATAACTTGAATTATTTTTTTGAGAAATCAGAGGTAAAACCCTTGAAGAAAAAATATGAAAATTGAACATGTTAATATGTATTGAAGTGGTTTAAACAACCCAAAACACCTAATCAACAAAATAGCAAAAACGAATTCCAGGATATTTCTTCACCTTGATCATATCGCCATTAACAAAATTTCAATTAACATTTTGGAAAGATTAAATTCAATGGTTTAGGATCTTCGCATTCATTATTTTGTTCTTTCTAGTCACTTTTATCAAAATCTTTATTCACTTCGGCATTTGTGAAGGTTTTTTATTAAATTTAAATAAGTTGATATCTTACACAATCATTAATAATGAACCACCGAACATCAGAAAACAATAAACAGTTGTTTTGTCTTAATTAGAAGTGTATACATACGACTGTAAATCTGGCCAAGAACATTCAAATCTCTCAGTCAATAAAACACCTTTAAACCACTGAGTCAATGTTTATCTAGTTGATGCCAGGCCTAGATGAAAATTTACACTATTACAATATTTTACTTTAATTACAATTAAAAACAAGGGAGCTTACTTTGTATATTCAATTCCTTGAGGGAATGAACTAACAGTCTTACGACACATTAAAGTTGAAGTATTATATAATTTTATTTTAGATGCAGAATTTGATATAAAAAAGAACTCTTCTTTATAACATGATAATGGTAGCATACTTAAACATAATGGTTTAGCTAATTGTTCAACTTGGTAACGAGCTATCACTGGTAATGAATGTTTCTTTGCATTATATAAATCATATTCAGCCTAGGAAAAAACATAACAACAATGAAATTGAAATAATAAAATAAATTTTAATAGTTGAGATCATGAGTCAATTGAAGCTAGACCACCATGGAAAACCTAGAAGCACTGGGCAGCCATTTCGTCCTATTGTGGGACCCCTCATTAGTGTATATCCACGATCCCGCTTCGCGGGCGTCCCACAATAGGACGAAACGACCGTTCAGTGCTTCCAGGTTTTTCACGGTGGTTTAGCTTCAGTTGACTCATGATCTCAACTACTAAAATTACTATAATATCCGCAAAACCCCTTCTGATGTAAACTAAATAAATGTTTATATTTTATTTGCATAGGAGATTAATAGTTTACAGATTTGTGTTATAACCACAGAAAACTTTATATTTTCAAAGAAAACATGATAAAATGTAATTCTATTTCTTATATTAGACAGTGTAATTAAAAGACAAAATTCACAAAAATCATGTCATTTATTAGCACCTAAATAATAGATGTTTACAATAATCTATCATTTGGAAGCAAATCGAATAGTCTTGTATTGAAACAAAGTTTCACATAGACGTTTAGCTGAACCTATCACACATTTAAGTTCATAAAAATTGGAGATACAAATACACTTTCATTGCTTCATAGAATACACAAGCAGCATTTAGACAATTGAATCGCATCCTAAAGTATTTATCAATTTACTTGCATTTAGACACACAATATATGAGAAGTAATTGTAAGTGATTATCAAAGGTGGTTAAACATCAACTTAAATGATTACAACTGTAAATGAACGTCAATGATCTGCAATACGTGTAGAAACATTAAAACTGGATATAATGCTGGTATGTTGTTTTCCCCTTATAGAATAGACTATTTATCATCATGATATGGAGAGCAGTGACTTAATCAATTAGAGTGAGAATAATAGACGAAATTGATTTTTCCCAATAGTGTGTGATGTATCTGCATCCCAAAAAGTATTACAGTTATGTGTAGTAAATATTATGTTCACAGTAAGTTACTGAATTATCATTGGTAAATACCACTTAGTCTAATTTACACAAATCTGAATGTTAATACAACTGTAAATAGGAAGTGGCTTATTGTTTTAGGAGTCAAATAAATGCTTATCACCAGTCTTTGGTTTTGCGAGTCTTGTCTATCCTTTTGTGTTCAAGTGGTTGTATAAATTCAGTCTGGGGTTATTAGAAGCGGCTAGGAAGTTAAATTGAGCATTCAGGTAGTCAACTTATCACATCATCATTACTATTGATAACAATAAGGATTATTTGATAACATTAGAATCACTTACCAATGTTCTATCTTCACTTAATGTGAATAGGCGAGATCTTTTGGATTCGGTCAGTGTCCAAAATAGCAGGTCTGTAATTCTACGATTATGAGCACGAACTCGTGCTACGTAGCACCATGAATTTTCACATTCATGAGTGTTGGAACGTAATAGTAATGTTGTTGTGAATGCAGAATCCTTTATGTTTTAGATTAAAAAAAATCCAACATCTTTAAATTAACGTTAATTAATCTATAGCTTCATTATAAAAATAAATTGATTCTTGTTCTCATAATGAAAAAACTTTTAACTGGCCTATGGATGTAGATAAATGATACTAGTAAGAAGTATCCAAATAAGAAACTTTTTAGCATTATAGAATTTGAAATAACTTAGTTTAGCAATTATTATTTATCAACCATAAAAATAATTTCCATCATAAACTGGTATCATCTAGATAAATATTAGAAATATGAAGCACCTGATAGTTGTTTTGTAGTAAATTGAGACTCATCAGAAGTGCATATCTACCATCTCACATGTCCTGAGGTTGAAACTAGTTAAAATTCAACAAATTAGATGTCCATCTGCAACGATTTCGAAATATCACTTGACTACTATCATGAGTTATAGTTGTCTCACTTCTATAACAGGATTGACTCCAATAGTTTCAACTATTTATTAGAACGTCGAAAAATTCATCTTGATGCTATTCATTAGTGAGTACAAAATAATTAAAATAGGTGATTTATAAAGATGTTTGATTTTTAAATTGCTTTCTTTATTATAAACTGATTTTTGTTAATACCCTAATATTTGATGAATTATTCGAAGTAGGAGTTTTGTTTCAGCAAATGATATGTAATCGTAATTAGTTTACAATTAAGTGTTGTTGTACTTAGTCATCTACATAGTCCATGCACTTCTGACATTACCATTATAATGTAAAATGAACTGTAAAAATACAATTTCTTGACAGTTTTTAATTTGATATTTAAAAAGATCATGCAACTCACAGCATACGCGCAGTAATTATTACAGTATGAGAAATCAATATGAGTGATAGGACCTTTTCCATATGTAAATGGTTCAGAAGTCATCTCATTCAACGTTAACGAGTCTAGGACACGTAAATATCCACTCATAAAACCGACAGCTAATGATATAAAATAGCAGAAAAAAATATCAAATGGGTTACTAAAGTTTAATAAAAGATTGTCAGTATGTTTACAGAATAGAAATAACATCAGCTCAAGTCTAACTGAACCGCTTATGGAAGCTAATGGCTAACGAATTAATAAGTGAAATAAAATGTATGAATTTCACCACAGCAAAACCGTTTATCAGTATATTAGAAGTTTGAAGGCCCCACTCTCCATCATTTTTCATTTTCAAGGATTTCTTCAGTGTCATCAATTGCTAATTCAGAGTGATATGGTGAGAATAGATTATACTGACAACTTTCCCATAGATTCTGAATGATGGAGACATATCGCTTTATGTACTGTGAGTTAAAACACAGAATCACGTCTATTAAGAAAGTTTTGAAACGAAGTTCTATTTAACGGATCTAAGGTAAATATGATGGTTCTAAGTACACAAATATTGGGATCCTATAAATTTTATAGTAACCAAACATACTGAGTAGAATGTTTAGTCGCCCTAAATCTGACTCCTGGTAGATCGTATTATGGTCGTTATTGAAATATACATGTCATCAATCCCCATATATTATTATCAACTTGACTCGCGTTAGCAAAAAACGAAATTAAATAAGTCAAATACGAGCATGAAGTATAAATATGTATATTTCATATAATCTTTGATCTTAACAAGCAATTAATTGGAGGAACGAAGCAAAGAAAGTGAAGAGAAGAGAGTCGAGCGAAATAACGCGCAATGGAGACGACGAATGAGCCAACTCGATTTAATCAAACATGAATCGACATTTATAGTCAAACCAAAAATAAGTTATACACATGTGATGAGTAAGATAAGAAATGCACACCCATACGCTTACATAAACAACAGTCAGGATTAATAAGAAAATAAGTGACAACGCAGAGATGTGTCTTGAGAAGAGTGAATAAATTGATCTATCCAGAGGCTAGAATAACCCATTTGAGCTTGACATAGTACTAGCCCCTAGTAGCCACAGTGTGAAAGTATGTTATATTGTGAAGTGTCCTATTTCGATACAAATATGCAAGCTTCCTATACATTAGTCCAAGCAGCTACACGATTGAGAAGCAGGGTCTTGTTGGCTAATCGAATTGGCTCACGTACAGGAAGATTGCGTATTTGTATCGAAATAGGACACTTCACAATACAACATACTTTCACGCTGTGACTACTTCAAAATGACTCTGGAATAGGTTATAATCACACAGTAAAAAGCGAATAATTACACGGGCGAAATGCTTTCTAGGCAAAGACTTGGTATTATCTATTTGCATAAAATCATTTTATTGGTTGTTCAAATCTTTCCATTGCTGTTTAGGACTGCAATTGATCATTCTCAACCAATGTAAACGGATTAAACTTCACCCCATTGTTCAATTCATTGGTATCTTGACTCAGCATCTAAGTGGATAACATGATGGAGTTTGAAGCCAAGAGTACTACATTTGAGTTTCGGAGTGAACATAAACTCTGGGATCCAGACACATTCAGCCGACGAGCCCCAAATGGGACGAAACGTGCGTCATGGTTTCTACTGCTGGCCACCATTTATCTCTGCTTACCATCGGTTTCTAGTTTTCCTGTTTATCTGTAATCGTCTTCATGGTTACAGGTGCAAACTTAAATAAGAATCGCTGAATGCGCGTTACGAATTGAAATTGTTTGATGTAGTTATAGATGGTAAATCTTATCAAGCTCTGATTTTATTACTGTTTACTGTGATTTTTACGACGGAATAGAATTCCAAAATATTTTAATAAATCTCAGTCTTGTCGGCGAATAAAAAAATTCACTGTAATTGGCGAGTACACATTATTCTTAATAATCACTGCACAAATAACATATACTCATAGTCACACTAGCAAACAACAAGCCATAAATTAGCATAATGTTCTCCTAGAAAATAATAGTCTACGCTTAAATACATCAAAATGGCTCTGAAAGATAGAGGAAGCTTCATTTTCTTTGACAGTTTGTGTAAATCTTCTTTGGTATTTACTACAATTCCGATAGCTGATCTTTTGATTTACGTTACAGATTGTTATAATGAGAGAATTTCCATTAATTTATATCAAAATAACTGACCGATATATTGTCCAGTCTTATCGTATACGCAACTTTGAATTGGATCGTTCAAGCCAAAACTTTTCATTGTGACAACTAATCTATAATAGAAAATGTAATTAAACTTATTGTATAATAGATATAATGAAAATGAACTATTTTAAACATAAATAGTCATTTAATTCTATAATAAATGAATAGATTGTTAGAAATGTTTTTACTGATATAAGTTCATTATAGCATATACTAGAAACAGAAACAGTTTGTATCCTCAATTCACTTGTTGTTTTACTTAGATCTTTCCACAGTTATTTAGGACTCAATTGATCAGTCTCATGTTGACATATGTGCATACTGTGCGGATTGCCTCGATATAGCCTTAAGTCACAAGTTTTCTAAGCGAAGATGGATAGTGGCCAGCAGTGGAATCCAGGACGCACGTTTCACCTTATTTTTAACTAGTCAGCTGGATGTACCTGCATCCCAGAGTTGATGTTCACTCCTAGTCAATGGCAATGGGATACCAATACAGTATATGATTCACAAGTATTATGAACAAGAGATCATCGTTAGAAATGATAAGAATATTTTACTGATATATAAACCTTTTTAAAATATATCTAAATTATTTTAATAAATGAACCAGAGTTTAAAAATTCTATTCATTGAAAAAGTAGATATAAAATTCAACCAAATTTAAATAAGTTCCCTTTTTTTCAAATACACACACTTACTTGCTTTCATAATCGTAAATTTTTATAAGTCCAGAATGACTGCATGTTGCTACATGATTCCTAATAAAGAAGTTGTAAACGATAATATAGATAAAGTTTATATAACAAAAGGAAAGAATGACACTATTCTTTGGTTTCTTTTTGAAGAAAACTAGTAATTAGTGATACGTAAGTCACTCCAATGCTGAGTAATGTAGTCTAGTAAAATTTATGCAGTAAGGGGATTCAATGGATTAGAATGAACCATGAAACTGAAATAATTGGTGGATAAAATTACTAAGGTGATAGAGTGAACCTGTAATCTAGTTACTTAAGGGTTATACAGTGGCGTTTTGCGAGGACGAGAGTATTAGTATGTTGATTAATCTTTCTCAATAACTACAATACTGATGTAGATAATAGAACGGTGGTTTAGCCCTTGAAATAATCGTCACTTACTCAATGTATTGCAAGTGTAAATTCAACCTTTTCGAATTTGCTTTGATCAACCGAGTGGTATCATTAATTATTATACAAAACATGTCCCAGTCAAGTACATAAATCTGTACTTACTGAATCTCTTTCCAATCACTAGGTTTTGTTATTGATTACCAAGAAAAGATTTTCTTACCAATATCTGATTAATTTTTTCTATATAACGTACATATCAAGCTAACTTCGTGCTCCGCATAAACCATTGCATACTGTACCAAAAATAATGTGAGCTGGTAACTGTTATAACACGATATAAACATCTTTGGATTATATTTTTAAAAAATGAAATTATCAACAGTTTCACTTAGTAATTTGGTACCTATGTGCTAATATTCCAAAATTATTTTCATTTCGATAGTACTTCTGGTTACGTACTAATATAAACGGAAGAATTATTGATTATGATGAAGTACTAGACCGTTATTTCCTTGAAATGCCAAGTAAGATTTGTACTTCAAGTGAATGCTTTTGATTAAGTTGTGTTGCATAAGCTCAACAGTTTAACTGGCGAATCTTTTCCATGATGGATAAAATCATCAGCACTTACTTCAAAACAGCTTGATTTAGTGCTTGTGGAAAAAAATAATCATCTCATTTTTTCGTAAATCGATCGCTGATGTTGCGCCTAGAACAAGAACGAAAGCTTTACACTTAAGTCAGTGAGTTAAGAGAATACAACACAATCAAAAGCCATTTCCTTGCTAATTTTGGACTTGTTCATAAGTTACAATCACAGTCGCATACGGGCTTGAGCACAAAACATTTATGTCTCGTGCAGATATCACCTAGTGAGGATCCTATTTGGTTCATATTTCCGACCTTAGTTGATCCATATTACAACTCGATGATCATCCATTTCCAATTCTTATTTATTAATTATCCCCGAATTTCGCGTTTAAGTTATTCACATAATTTATAGTTACTTGGTATTTTAGCCAAAAATCTGATAAACGTTTTCCTAGTCCTCCCCCCCCATAAGTGAATTAAATTATGATTCTAAGATAGACTATAACCATTATATTCTGAAAAATGGTAAGTACAGTAAATACTGTAATGTCTGTTTTGCAAAAATAACTGATATATTATCATTAGTGTATCAAATTGATTTATTGTGATAAATATTTAGTTTACTTACAATACTGGATGAGTAGTCAACGCGTTAACATCTGAATCGTGTTCTCTTAAAATTATCTAAAAATAAACCAAAAATGACGCAACATACTTACATGTATGTAGCTTACATTGTTCGATTGTTTTAAACGGTAAATCATCAAAATTACCTTTAAAACATTTATTCGAGATGATTATTTAGAATCGGTGATAAAAATAGATGAAAAGAGTCTAGTCAACTAAGTAAGCCACGTGGTAAAGGCAATTAGAATACCACCATTTTAATACTCATTAAAATTATGACTAAATAAATGAGAAGAGTATATGGTTTAATAACAATTGAAATTAAAAGTGTTAAGACTTCGTAAACTTTTACTCAAGAGAATCACAAGCAAAATACAGATCAAAACTTGGTCAGTTTAAATAGGTTTACGTGAAAGCCGTTTGTGCAACAACGAATATCCAAATGCATTTATGAATTTTATGACTGTTCATTCAATCTTCAAGTTATACTTAAGAATAGAATAATGAATCATTAAGATGTACGACAATTCTCTATGGTTTAAATGAAAGCTTGGAAATAGGAGAATAATACAATAGTCCAAGCGTCTTCTGATTATACAATAAAAATATGGATACTAATCCTCTGTATGATAAATCCCATAGTTATACTTCCGCACTATTCGTCGAATCATATCGAGTATACTGAGACAATGTACCAATGCAATAAGGTTTTGGCTAAGTTACACAGTCAGTCAGTCAGCTACAACGTAGAACCATGCACTTATGTGCATCGGTCCAGGTTGCCATACCGCATCAGCACAACAAGATGAACACCGGATTCATAACAGTGGTTAGGTAAAAGGTGGTTATATATAAGAGAAAGATTGCATATAGAGATATAGTACAAGAAGAAAGAATTGGTTAGTAGAAAGAAAGATATGAAGCGCTTTTAATCTCTTAGTTTAAGGGAAGAAACCGAGTGTATACACCGACGCCATTGTGATCGATTCTGAGCCATGTCACCAAGAGTCTCCAACCATTGGTTACGATAGTCATGCGGACCCCAACCAAGTAGTCTGCATCTACCAACATGGTTCAGACTAGAAGTTAGTGACTTCAAGCACTGATGCCACGTTTTGGTTTGGCCGCCCCTAACTTTCTTCCAACCATCCCCAACACCGGATAGCATTGCACGTTGTGGTAATCGGTGTTCAGGCATACGTAACACGTGGCCCAACCATCTCAGTCGATGAAGATTCATAACCTCATCAACTGATTTACCATCCTTTCCTAATACCCTGCGTCTAACCTCACTATTACTTACCCGATTATCCCAGCAGACGCCAGCAATATTTCTAAGGCATCTGTGGTCAAATACTAGCAGCTTGCGAGTGTCTTCTAGTCTTAATGGCCATGTTTCGCTACCGTAAAGTAAAACAGAACGGACTGCCGCGCAGTATACTCGTCCTTTTATTGATAGACGGATATCTCGCCTTCGCCACAGGTGACGTAAGTTGGCAAAAGCCAAACGAGCTTTTCGAATCCGTGCTGAGATTTCGTCCGATATCAACCCATTAGGGCTGATCAGACTTCCAAGATAAGTGAAGTTGTCAACGCGTTCGACTACTTCACTCTCTATCCTTAGTTCAGGTGTTAACGCAGACCAGTCCTGAAGCAACAACTTGCATTTCGAGGGAGAGAAGCGCATTCCAAACATTCTGGCATTGTTGCTTAGTGCTACCAGAAGACTTTGCATTTTGTCAGCGTCTTCACCAAACAGGACTATGTCATCTGCGTATTCTAAGTCGATAAGTGGACCTCCTGGAAAGAGATCAATACCCGAGAACTCAGTCGACGACAAAGTTATTTCCATCAGTAGGTCTATGATGAAGTTAAACAAAAATGGGGAAAGTGGACATCCTTGACGGACACCACTTGAGGTTGCAAAAGTAGATGACAGTTCGCCATAAGCTCTCACTCGACTAGTAGTGTTCGAGTAAAGAACCTTCACAAGGTTTATGTACTTCTGAGGTACGCCTTTCAATGACAGACACTGCCACAGAACCTCGCGGTCTACCGAGTCAAATGCTGCTTTTAAGTCAAGAAAGACCACCATCGTCGGACGCCGATAAGTGTGCCTGTGTTCTAGAACCTGACGAATGGTGAATATGTGGTCGATGCAGCCACGACCAGGTCTGAAACCAGCTTGGTTTTCTCGTGTTTGCAGTTCACGAGTCTTAGTTAGGCGTCTGATAATTATCGAGGCTAGTAACTTAAATGACTTTATTAAATAGATATCATTGTCTTTTAAAACTACATCATAAACATTAACCTTAAGTAGAAGACACCATATACATGTGTTTAAAATCAGTTAGTTTTAATTATCTTATCTATGATAGATTGTTCTCAGAAGCATTAATGTTCACGTGTGCAACTTTATTCACATTTAACGTTTTTGTTAGTTTGGTCTTCCACCATATGACTGATAGGTCTTTGTTTTGTGGATCAATAAAGTACATCTATGTCGGTATACCTGCTGACTTTTACTGATATTAGTCCAACGCTTCTATTATTCTTAACATTTGCTCGTTATAAAATTTTCTCACATATTCAGCCAAAACCATGTTATGTTCATTAGCCTACTTATTAGTTTGTTCATTGAAAGTGGGAAAATCTTTGAAAAGTAGTGAATTTTTTATTTCACCAGCTGATTACTTCTGAACAATTAGATATTTTCTTTAATGAGAGCTTTGTAAGGTTTTGTCATTGATTAATATCAAGCGACGAGCTATTAAAATAAAAGAGCACTGAAAAACCGTTTAGCAACCCTTAACTGTACACAAAAAACCCTAGAATCCTGAGGCTTTGCGACCGTTTGATTAATTTCAGAATATTGAGTGAGAATCTAATGGTACAATTTTAACCATCTTATCGTTCAGTCGTATCAGTGGATGACTGTTTCACTTTCAGTTTAGTTGAAATTGAATAGCCACAAATTCTAACTAGAACATTTTACATCATGAACCTCAAAACATACAAACATCCAAATAGTATATCATGATTGACAAACCTTTTTAAGTCCACCCTCAACTGTAACAGAAATCATGAAAGCACTTGATGTACTAACTATAAAATCTTCTATAATAAATGGTTCCGCACCAATTGTTGCACAAGTAGGATAATCTTTTCCTTTGATGGATTCAGTAAAACTTGATTGGTTTTTTCTAAAGTAATTGTTGTAGAAAACAGTAGAAGGTAAGAACCTTGGGATGAAAAACTTGTTTCGGTTATAACAAGCAAGTTACAACACACTAATTGAGCGTTAAACAACCAATAAAAGTTTACAGCAGTTGTAAATTCGTAATGTAAGGCAATCGTGTTTCATTACCATCATTCACTAACCCCTCACTTGTACCTGTTTGAAATTGATATAAGTTAGAGCTTTTCGTCATTTTGTGATCTATATTTCGCTAAATAATATGAATCTAGAGACAACTACTTAGTAAGAATCAATGAAGTTGAAAACACTAATTTTACTCTGATATTGAATCATAAGATTTTATTTTTGTAAGAAGACTGAAAAATTATGCGGAGATTCTCTATGGCAGAAATATGAACTTTGAGGACGTAGCCATCTAGAAGTTGGTTAAATGATATCTGCTTTTGATGAAACATTAGACGATAGATATATGCATATATAAAAGATTGTTTATAAAGTAAGAAAGCAAACTGTTCTTCTAAACAAATTTTGTTTATCAATTCGAAGCAAATATTTTCATGCTGTAAATAATTAATGAATTAACTAATTCATAGAGATAAATATGGTAGTTGAGTATAGGCTATAGACCAGTTAAGATGAAGGAATCACATGTCAAAAACTACCAAGAAAGAAATTTAGTTTCAGGAAATAGTCCTAATTTTAACTAAAAACATAGCTATCATCCCAGTCTTTGGAAAAATTGCCAGTACCCTTCTTTTAAATATCATTTAGGCGATCGGAAGTTTTAAAACTCTTTTCATTAGTTATCTACTCTGGTTTCAGATGCAACACTACTGTACTTATTATAAAGTGTTAAAAACTATATATGAGATAAACAAATGCTGACAAATGAATGACTGACGTACTTATAAAACTCGGATGCCTGGGAATAACACCCTAATAGTTATTTGTAAGTGATTCATGTCATTTTTTACTTGTGATCATTTTAATATTAGAGCCCTTAAACAACCCGATTCAGAAATCATCACAATTCAATGCATCTATATTTTTGTTCAAAATAAGTTGTACCAATTTACAAGCAGTAAGCAAGTGTCTAATTTTAAGCAAAAAGCACAGCTATTTTAAGACACCCTAAATAAAAATGTATCACTTACTCTGTAAAAAGACTAGTTGTAGAAAAACTGACACAATTCACCGGTCCAAATTTAAGATCTTGATACCAGAATAAAAGCATAAAATTACAATCGAAAAATTTCACTTGTCCACCAGAATCACCAGTAACAATACATTTCCCATAAGGGTGGCTGAAAATATACCGATAATTTAGGTAATAAAGGAGAATAATTTTTAAAAAATATAAATATTAGCTTTTAAGTTGTATGAATTTATTTTATATTCAGTTTGATGATTTTCATAAATTGATTTGTGGAATTTATATCTTCCAGATTACATGTATTTATGAATCATTTGGAAATTATGAGGCATTTTCTATTATTCTACACAGGTTATAAATTGTTATAGGGTGAAAGTCAAGTGATAAGAATTTAAAATGCACAGCCGTTGCATTTACTTCCCGATGAAATTTTTGTTAGAATCTGTGCTTTGAGTATGCTAAACAGTAAGTCTGGTTACAATAAAATCTTTATTCAGCACAAGCCTTCATTTACGTCGTCATTGTTTACAACAATACACAAAAAGTCCTTTTTGTATTGCCTGTTTGAATCTTCCCATTTATGTCTAGTACTGCAGTTGATCAGTCTCTTATTGATTAACTGCAGTCCTAAACATCTATAGGAAGATTCAAACAAACAATATAAAATAAATTTACATTTCATCCCATTGCACAAGTTAGTGGATCTCAGGACTCAGTAGCTAAGTGAATAACATGGTGACGTTTCAAGAAAGCGGTGATGCGTTCGAGTCCCGGAGTGAACACCAACTCTTGAATGTAGGTACACCTAATTGACGAGTCTCAAATAGGTTGCAACGCGCATCCTGAACTCCGCTGCTAGCCATCATCTATCTTTGCTTGTAATACAGTAATAATAATGATAATAGAAGAAGAAACATATTCTATTGGTAGATGATTCTATATGTATTATGTTTTATAATTCAGAAGTTTTGATTTAAAGGACAACTGGTTTGAAGCAGTAATTTATAAGCTTTTTATTCATCGTAATAATTATCTTCACATTTAGAAAAACAATTCAGTTACATAAACAATATAAATAAATTACATACCAAGCTGTAGTTGTAAGAAAAGTTATTCCTTTCTGATGTAATGGTATCAATTTTGTTGCCCGTTTATAGGGTGTTTCAGAATTTTCGCCTGATAAAATTAAACGATTTAAATCATAATAAATTAACACCATGAAACCAAACCAAATAAAACATTAAAACAAACATAAAGTAATATGATAAAGATATGTGATATATGTTTTTAAATTCGGTCCAGATTACACACAAATATCAGTAAAATAATTGTTTCCATTCATTTCACAACATTACAGATTAGTATGAAATAAGCTTTGATTATTCAGCAGAGAAATAAACATCTAAACTCGAGAAAGATTATTCTAAATTATAAGAATTCATTCAGTTGCATTCAAAACTAAATTAAATTGAATTCATTGACGAGTGAAATAGTTTAAAAATTATATTTTATATAAATTCTCAATATTTTAAATTAAACACAACAAAAATGTCCTGAATACAAAATGTTAAAAAGATCAAAGATGGAAAAAACAATAAATAGTGGTATTAGTATACTGTTTACATAGTTCTACTGGCCCCCAAATGCCCTGGTACGGCCGAGAGTGGGGAGAGTCCGCTCTCTCTCTCTCTCGAAATACTCTCACACGGCCACGCGTATATAGCCTCTGCCAGAGAAGTCCTACTCACTGCCTTCTCGTGGCGGGGGTGTTGTTTACGAAAATGAGAGGACGAAAAGCGAATGTCTGGCGCTTTAACCGGATTCCAAACCAATGGTGCACTTGGGCTTCAGTATCCTGCGGGAACAAATGGCGAATGAACCAGTTGTTGGCCACCGGCTTCCATGGGACTGCATCTCCTTACGATGCTCCACTGCCTTGTGGATCAGACCCTCAGGTCGAAGGCTCGGGGTGTGGCCCCCTGAGAAAACCACCTGCTTCGGTTCGTGCACCCGGGCAGTATCACAGCCCTCACACATATCGAATGAGAGTTGTGTGGCGCATATGTATTTGGTGCCTCCTTGTACCAATATCTGTGTTAAAATAAATAAATAAATCTACTGATAAACATTTTTCCTAATTAACAGCCTGATAAATAATCACTGAAAGTTTCAGAAAATTAAAGGGAAAAGAGTAATAAAACACTTAAAAGTAAAGTAATACTCTCTTATGAATAAGTTTTATTTATATTCTTATGAAGACAGGTGTATTTTAATTAGAAAAAAGCACTATGTGATAATCTTTTACAGAAACTAGAAAATTAATAAAAGCTTAATATTTAAAGTACATGCGTTTGCAATCAACACTAGTCAGTCACTGTGTATTTACCAACACCGTATACTCTAATGCTTAGTAACGACCGAATTTAATTGAACTCGACAGTTTCCTGACGATAAGGGAAAGGTTGTGTTGTTGGTAAGAGTTCAAGGCTTTCTAGGGATTGTCTTTAAACGTTTAACTGAGATAACATCAGTTTCACTAGAAACGTTTGCTCTAAGGAAGACAAAATATGATATTTGTGACAGTTTGGTGACCTGTTGCCATGTTAGCACTTGGTTACTAAACTCTGAAGGACATAAATTACTGAGAAACTGCGGGACATACCAATATTTTTAGAATGATGTATACTGATCTCTGAAAATTTGCTCAGTAGTTCCGTTTGTGCTCCTTTGGCACGATCTCGGTATTATTTCGATACCACGAGATCGCCGACAAATATATCGCGCTACAACCTTCAATCGCTTTCTGATTTCTGATTTACTCGGAGGTTTAGCCTGTTCTGGTACGCAATCTTCTTGTAGTGGTTATCATAGTCAACCGCGACTCCACGCCACACTACAAGTCAATCAGTCAGCTAAAAACTGGGACTAAACACATATGTACATCAGTTCAAGTTGCCATACTTCATTAGCACATCAAGATCAAATTCGTAGAAGCAATTATTTCAGTGGTAGCAATACATATAAAAAGGATTGCATAAGCGGATGTGATACAGGGAGAAAGAGTTGATTTGTAAAGAGAAAGATACAAAGCGATTGTAATCCCATAGTTTAAGGGAAGACAGAGAGTGTATAAACCTACTTCATTGCGATATATTATGAGCCATGTCATCCACAGTCTCTAACCACTGGTTATAATAGTCGCGCGGACCCCAACCAAGTGGCCTGCATCTCCCAGCATGGCTCAAACTAAAAATTAGTGTCTTCAAGCAATGATGCCACGTTTTGGTTTGGCCACTCCTAACTTTCTTCCGACCATCCCCAACACTAGTCAGCATTGCGCGTTGTGGTAATCAGTGTTTAGGCATACGTAACACATGGCTCAAACATCTGAGTCGATGAAGATTTACAACGTCATAAACTGATTTACCATCATTCCCTAACACCCTGCGTCTAGCCTCACTACTATTTACCCGATGATCCCGGCATAAGCGAGCAATATTTCTAATACATCTCTAATCAATTACTAGTACCTTACGAGTATCCTCTACCATTAATGGCCATGTTTCGCAGCTACAAAGTAAAACAGAACAAACTGCTGCACAGCATACTCGTCCCTTAATTTCTGCTGACATAGTTTTCTTAGACATGAGCACGTTAGATAAATCATATGATCAAAAGTTTTATGATTCACAATCATGCTCACTGTTACTGAATTAAATAACTTTAGTACTACTGAGAGTACAACAATTCTCTGTGAAACCCTAAACAGCAGATAACTGAAGTATTTCCTTTGTTTCTGAGATAACAGAACAATAAGACAGGAAAACACTGATACACTCGATTTTTGGGACTCAAATAGATAAAGATTATCTAGCGTCAAGCAGTTCGAACACCAAAGATGAGGAAATTGAATTGTAAATACTATTCATGGCTAACAAGTCAGTAATAACGGAACCTCCTTTTTATGTCTTCAATAGCTTTATAAGTGGATCGTTCTTCTGAAAATTCATAATTAGTTACTGGCCACCCTATTCCAGAACCAACTGTGAATTTTGTTCAGACTGATTATGTCGAAATACATACATCATATGCCACGTATATTTTTATTATAGACGTGGTTAGTGTATTTCGTTTTGCTTCTATTGTTTGAAATCAAACGATTACGAATATACATTATGGAAACGAAATTTTCATAATAATGAACAGCTATCCCTATACCTAAATAAAACGGTTTTGTGTACTTTTGTTACATAGCAGTAGTAGTCAGTCAAGCTTCAGAAGTAGGACATAATACACTATTCACTATGAGATCTCTAAGGCTCTTACCTTTAACGGGTTGTTTGTCTGATTCCCATATAACTAAGAGACCGGTTGAAGTGCCAGTTATAGCAATGAATTTATCAGGAATGTACTGAGTGAAAGAGAACTGACCAACTTTCTGTTTAAAATCGTCATCTTTAAGGGAAGGGGCATAGGCCACCATATCTTTTTCTTGATTGCTCTACAGTTAATGATTACGAGATTTCATTAATTACCCACGAATAAAATATGACTTGATGCTCTCCATTCGTGGAAAGATGATAATAGTTATCCGGATTGAACGTTATTTTCGTCTGAAAAGACATTTCGCCGCTTATCTTCACTTGGCAGTGTGGCACATTACTTTCTGTAGTCCAGTTCCAAATAGAGAAACTCTGGTCAATGGGATCAGCGCCTAATGTAGCCAGGTAACGGGCATCCTTGGTTAGAGCAACTGATATAACACCATAGCTGTGAGGTTTGGTGATTGTCCGAACTGCTTCTCGAGTTTTTACATCCCATACTATGACAGCACTATCAATACCACGATCACCCGAAACCAACCAACGTTTATCGCCGCTACATGCAATGCTCGTCACTTCGTTGCACTAATTCGGTAAATACAACATTACTATGCATTATTATCTTACATGCCCCCTCAAAATCTTCTGGCTATTGTTCTTTATGTCAAATAATACCAATAGATGAGCTGACGAATAAAAGACTATGCTCGATCGATCATCACTCAGGTTTATGAGCGGAACAGACTGATTAAATCCGAATGTCCATAAAGGCGAAATTGCTTCTGGTATAGTCGGGTTAAAGCAGGAAATCTCGTCCTCCATTTTACGTTCAGTTAAATGTTTTGGTTCTACAAAAACAAAAAATAAAACAGTTGTTTTATAATAGGAGTTAAATTAATTTAACTCCTATTATTTATTATCATCCTGTCGTCAGATGAATTACTTAAAACAAAAAAGATATAACTAAGTCTTATAGAAAGCTTACCATTCAATCCTTCTGGATTTTTATCACAATCATCATTTTGATTTATATTGTCTGTAACATTCAGGCTCTCATTTGAATCTAGACGAAATTCAAAAAACATATTTTAATGAATAAAATGTATACTTGATGTCTGCTGGGGGCTACCATGATGATAAACTGAATAGCTATTTTCAGATGCATAATTTGCCTCGAGATCATTCATTCTACCTCAATTTCAAAATTGCTCAATAAAAGCGGTCGGCATAGTATCACAATTTCGATAGGTACTAACAATTATTCCTACATGTATAATAACTGATGTGAAGATAATACAGAATGCTATGAGCAAAACGTTGATGGATGATATGGCTTGTTTTACCAAAATAATCATATGAACCGACAGTCGAAATAAGTTGTACGTCCAATGTCTGTGGTTCAGTGGTAGAATGCCCACCTACCATGGTTCGATTCCCAGCCGGCGCACGCAGCTTTTTAAACGTCTTTTCTTGGCTTCAGGAGAGCCATTCTTATGCAATCAAATTGCTGACTGTGGTGGACATATGGACAACCATCCTTGATCGCAAGTGGAAAGTTGACATAATTTGCCTTAACTTCTCAAAAGCTTTTGATAGTGTCAACCATATATGTCTCATCAATAAGCTCAGGCGATTGAGTATCAAATCACCTCTAATTGATTGGCTCGCTATATATCTAAAAATTGACATTAAAGGGTTTGGGTTAATTCAACTTACTCTCAGGCTATGGAAAGTCCTATTGGGGTCTCCCAGGGTTCAGTACTAAGACCTCTTCTTTTCTTGATTTATATAAACGATCTTCCACAACAGCTATCATCTAACTCACTACTTTTTGCTGAAGATGTAAAACTTTGGAGTGAGATATGCAACCAAGAGGGTATTTTTGCATTTTAGGAGGATCGGGCTCTACCTCAAAGTTGGACAGATGACAAAGGACTTACCTATAACACTTCAAAGTATGAAGTAGTCCATCTGAGAAATGTCGCAAACTACAGCTGCAACTTAGACAACTCTCGTCCACAGGCATCTTAAGTTGAACAAGATCAAAGAGTGTTGGTACCCTACAATTTGAAGTCATACACTAGCTGTGATAAATGTGCCTTTCGAGTGAACCTTACACTGGTAACACTGGAAGAACTTCCCACGTAATCTTCAACGATTTCATTGGTCTCCATTTAGAGTATGAAACATATTATTTCCTCCCCCACTCCAAAAGGATGAAGACATTCTTGAGCGTATCGAAAGGCAAGCCACTAACTCAACCCGAGGACTCAAATTGAAGCCTTATGAAGAGCGCCTCCAATCACTGAACCCATTTGGGTACAGGCGTCTTAGTGGTGATCTTCAAATGGCCAATAGCACCCCTAACAATTCCGGACATCCCTTTAAACACCTACTGAAGTTTAACTCCGACACAAACCTTAAGGATAATATCCAGAAACTGGATCACTACACTACTCAGCGGAACGAACCGTAGGCCCGACTTTTATTCCTTCACAGTAGTCAAATGCTGAGATTCTCTGTCTGCTGAACTAGTTCAAGTGGCTTCTCAGAAGTCCTTTATAAGAAAAATTGACATATTCTTCAGGACTAAGGATAAGATTTTACTACAATTTACCAACTTTTTCCTCTTCTATCGATAATATACCTAGCTTCCAACCTGGAGGTACTGGTGATCCACTACTACTAGATATGGGAGAACATTGAGCAAAAGCTTCTCCTATTCCATACAAAAACCATTTAAACCATTTTAGTTCATTTGGCGGTTATTTGTATCTCTGTATATCTTGCAATTCGGGTGAATGTTTTTGTTTCATGCCTTTACAGTTACTGTGATTAAAAGACACCAAACTATCAGGTAGAATATCATTTGGTTACAACGTAAAAAGTACTAGATACATTTTTGATGCTAATTGACGACTTTTCTCAGTAGTAAATAAATAAACAGGTTAGTTAATTAGTAGTGCAGACACACCAAAGGGTAGGAATCGAAAGGGGTATGAAGATGCTACAAAGCGAGTAAAATATGGTGACACCATTATTTTCAAACGAAGGTTAGATCAATGTTAACTGTTAGGAGTTATTATATTCTTTTATATCATATATTCCTATTGGATAATAATTAAATAAACAAATTATATATATTTTTCTATTTCTTTTATCGCAAGCTTTCATTTGACTTATTGGTTACTGTTATATGATTTATCATTCTCAATTTATTCCAAGTGTATTAGTTACGTTTTCATATACACTGTAGCGGTAAATAAATCCCCGAACTAAATATCTCTGTAAGTTTTCGACATTGGATGCTGACCATATGTTCTAGCGGACTCATCTAGCTGAAGGCGCTCGGTCATGCATCCGCACCAGATCACGTGTGGTAACACTGTGCTCAACATCTATCGCAATCTCTAGCCAGATTAGATCAGAGAATTCCGATATATTGGTGATCGCCAAATACACTCTTCCGATGTTCTCGACTCTGTCTTTTGATTTCTCTCGGTGGGTATAAATTATATTAGAAGGTGTTGCTGGTAAAAGCGTTGTCAAACACTGAATACCTGTTCCATCTTCAACCCAAGGCTACTTCTGTCTTGTTCTTATATAATTGTTATTCCTCCTTTCACAGTATGACGCTGTTCAGTGTGCTTGTATAAAAATCGTGTATGTCAGAAATATACAATTCACATCACGAAGCGTGACATTCGTTTTCTGGACTGAGCAGTCTGGGCTAGGCGAGCAGCTACCATACTGATGATTAATGGAAAGTCAGAAATGGCTCGAGGCTGCTCGTACTGGTTGATGCATTATTGATTGAGCACTGGGAAAGGCCATAAAAGTCGATATTACGGTTAACAGCTTTGTCATGTGATATTTGATGAGACACAACATAACAGACGTGTGATAGTGATAATAGTAGATGAGTTATAAAACATGCATTGGGAACAGGTAATCCGGGCGGGAGACAGTAATCCATATGTGAGTACATATTTGTCGATTCCCCTCTCAAATTTATTTATCGAGAGGCCTTTGACCTGTTGAGATAAATGAGAATTGCTAATGGGAGCACCTTTTAGTCAGAAAGCTGTAGGTATACTTTGGTTTCAGCTGTTCACATGCAATTTACCGTGGATTGCCTCGAGAAACGTGGATGTTCGCTTAAGTGCTTACTTTCCGTTTTTTCTGAACCTCTATATCTTGGCTTCGTTTGTGAGCTGGTTCTGTTCAAGTGATCATTGATAAGACTCAGGAATATCAATGAACGTGAAATAGTTCCTTGTAGTTATATTGGTACTCAACCACTCTGTCCTCGAATCCGAACATACGATAAGTGAAAAGATTTACGTTCATCATTTAACACTTGGAGGAGGTGAGAAATGGTGAAGGCAGAAAAATTTTTAAAAACGGCACGGTCAGGCGAATTTTGTCATTTTATGTGATCATTTTTTAAAATGTTAAATATATTGTTCTCTTCTTCAGAATTACTTATCGACAATCGCTGACTTTCACAATATTACGGGTCACTATAGCTGTGGACGGCTGTGGACACACATTTGACTGCGAAAATGTTGAGGTGCAATTATAAGAACGCCGGATAATGTTTAGAAGCTTGACACTTAAGTCAATCAGCAATCAACAAGCAAATTGAAATCGATCCAGTTTATCAATCAATCAGAAAGATCGTGGACAAACACAGGACCAAGAACCAAATCAACGGGAGAAACAGCCAAAATAAAGTAGACGATGTCAGGTTGAAGGTTAACAATAATCAATCAAGATGGGTGTTTACAGGACAAGCTGTCAACTACATATGGAGAAATTCGAACACTTCAATTCCACATAAAGTTTGTGCTTATGATGTCGTTCAGAATAGTAATGGAAGATTCACGACTAAACCATCTAGCTCAGAAAACGAAATTCCATCGAAATAATTCATTTGAGCTACAAATCTTTCCCACCAGCTCTAAACAAATATGAGGATGCTACGTAGAGAGATAATTTCTGATTACGGAGAACTATACAGCTGACACATGCTATTAGTAGACAGAGAATTCCAAGACCCATATTTTCCAAATCCATAATGCTCTTCCTAATGAATGTTGTTTTTCATGTGAGTAAAAGCGATCTGCCCTAGATAGTCTTGGGGAAAATATTTTAAATACCAAACCAAAGGCAAAGTGAAACTAAAATGTACGAAGTCAGAAACTGAAACAAACAATTTCAGAAGCTGAATCAAATAAATGCATCCAAAACCGCAGTGAAATTATTGATATTCGACATAACGTTTTACTACGCCAAATGTCTCCAGTTCTCCTGAAACACTCAATATCCTGAGCTTCGCATTATATTCTGTTCATATTTGCATATCTGATACTGGACATTTGAGGGTTCACAATGATGGTTTTCCGAGATAAACTGTCCACCCGGACTAGCTAAGTTTGTCTTCTTAGACTATTGGCCAATAAGTCGTTTGTAACAACTTATTATTTGGAGAGGATAAAGCAACTTTTCGACGAATCTGGTTGCTGATATTGCCGGATTGCTGTAAACTGCGATTTAACTGGTGTAATACCGTGAGAGTTCACTATGTTGCTCAGAAATGATAGCGATTTGTTTGTCAGATTTACATTTCTGAGGAATAAGTGCTCCACCATCTTCCCACAATTTATCGTGTAGTTTTGTGAGGTGTTGTATGTGTTGATCCGTTGTCATTTTGGCCTCAAGTATGTCATCTGTATATTATAAACAGAGAGTATATCATAGTCAACCTGGTCAACAATAGCTGAAGTGTCTTCCCGGCCCATACAAGGTCCAATAAAACGGACAAAAGTTCATGGACTTCAAATGGTACATTCACTACAGTATTGACAATGTCTTTTGAAGTCATGGAATGTGTCAATAAGCTTTTACAAGTTTTAATTGACCACATCATATGATAAAGAACGTATGCCAGTGGAAAACATATCCCATTTATATAAGTGTTTTTTGGCCGATTCCTACTGTTATTAACAAAATCAAATTAATCGGACACAAACTTACTTTCTGAGCTCATATCCCGGACATTTCTTTAAGTAGACAGACAATGAAAGTCAAGTCCATGTAGGAGAGGAGTTACAGATTTCTCATAACACTTAAATATCAACCATCTTATGTATAAAATACAGATAAGTTAGGGGAAGGACGATCACTAAAATTAGTTAGTGTATAGGCAGACACAAACAGGCAAAGATCCTGCACGTACAATTAGCTTAAATATGACAAGCAGTAGGGAACTTGTTTGGATACAAGGTGACAAAAAAATAAAAAAATAAAAAAAGTAAATTGAATAATCATAGCTTGGGACGGTAAAGAATAGACGGACATGTATTCTTGTTGTACAATATGATGTAATACACTCCTATACGGTCAGTATTCGAGAACAATGTGGCTTACTGCGAGCGGAATATTGGGCATCTATCCGTATCTGATTGTTTTCCAGGTATTCTACAGTTGCCACACTTCTTCGTTCTTTTAGTACTATTAACAATGGTGGTGGAAGGTGGAGCAATTGCCATTTTAGGCATGGAACTCTATTTTGACTGTCCGAGGGTCTTGCAGTTGAGGACAAGTATATGCTGACGGTTTTCGTGTTGGGCTCACCAGTGTAGATCACGAAAGTAGATTATCTGTGTCGAATGAGTGTAGGCCTACTCGAGTTGGACAGGAATGGTGTGTCAAACCACCTAATTTCTATGTCATACCTCGCAGTCAGTATCTAACCCCTTCGACGTTTCAAAGTACTATGGCTGCTTTGAAGACCGTATGACACAAAGAACGTTATTATGAAAATATATTGGTAAGAATGAGTACAGCGGAGATGGCGAGACCACCACCACATAGGCCAGTTCATGGCATACGATTAAGTGATGCACGTTGGTTGTTCTTGACCTTCACGAAGACAGATGATTTGTTCCATGTTCATTTATCTAACTGCTTGATGATTTGGCTAGGGCTCAGTGACATTTAACTGACCCTACAAACTTATCTATGTTACTAGATCGTTAGGCCAAATCGAATAATCTAGGGGAGTTGTCTTGATGTGACTAATTTGTATGATCTCACACAGAAATGAAATCGTTGTCTATCCTTATTAGCCGTTATGAACTTGTTATTTTGGCACCAATTTGTATTTAGATATTTAAGGAAAGTTAACTTGAAACTGGTTAATTTGCCACGTTATCTAGCACAGCATCGAAACTGCAGCGCATGAGTTCAAGTTCATAACTGATCAATATTAAAGTCAAGAATGAGTAGACCTACCCTATCCGTGACTAACGATCTGATTGGTTCGCAAACGTAGAGAGAAAACAAACAGGAGAAACTCGATATTTGATCTCCCTTATTCAAACGCGTGCATGAATAAATATATGAATAGCCGAACCGAAACATTATAATCCAAAAACGTGAAATATGCCAAACTAGAACATCTTGGGAATAGTGATTGCGTTTGAGTTATAGTGGATATAGAATAATAAAAAATATGACAATACTTGAAAGGTTATGAATTAAGTTAACTCATGCCTGAAAAATAATATTCATAATTTACCATTAGTCCGTTTTATTCTAAACATTCGGCTTATCGCGGAGAGTATGGCGTAGCACTCCCTGAGAATATTTAGGAATCATGCTGACAGGATAATATATTTAATATAAAAACGAGAAGAGTAAATATAGTTAGCACGGTACCATAACATCCAGATCTTTCCTCATTGTCGATCATTATCGACCTTCACTATTTTCCTCTATTTTTTCAAAGTTCTTTGATAATTCTAAGACAAATCAGTTTTGAAAGACTATTTATTTAAAGTTTAGTGTAAATACACTGTCACTAGAGTGTCGCATTTCAATCTTTTTCCATCGTAAATTGTTTGACGTCAAGTGAATGGATGGAGTACATGAACATTCGGACAGGGGATTGTTAGTGAATTGACCACAAACTTCAAAAACAGTAGATCTATCGCATTTGACTTCACAAATATGTTCCATCCCGTATAGTGAGGTCCAAGGTTTTAGGAATCGACTAATAAATTGTACTGTTGCAAAAAACTAGTTTCATTGATCTGTACCATGAACTCTACAGTGGTGAGACACTATATGAATGTAATATCTATGATAAGAGATGGCACTAATAATCATACATTTCCTTCAAGTGTACTGGGAGCACATAATATTACTCCGGGGTTAAGGTACTTATTCTCATGCCAGGTGAAGTTATAAAAGTAGCTCTATGTTGTTTTGTACTTAATATAAAGTACACTGCTTTAATTGTTGCATACGGCAGCAACAATTGTCGAAGTGATAGTTTCATCACACTTCGTATAATGACATTGGAATAGAAAGCATCTAAAACGGCCAATAAACCATAAATATTACCAACAGGTGACAGAAGTAAGCAAACTAACAGGTGGATGTTGAGGTCTGATTGTGATCTATTCACTGTCACATGAAATACACTCACACATCAGGCCATTAGTATTCCATACTAAGTCTTTACTTTCTTTGTTAAAATAACAAGCTTGTTTTGTGAAGATGATTGAATTTCATTGATCATAGTTTTACTCTCAGGTCTCTGGTATATACAGTCTGGTATTTGTGCCAGTTAGCGGAAAACAATTTTACAGTCGCCAGATGAGAGAATTCATTCCATGCCGAACAAAAAACCTTTAAAATAAAAAGGTCTGTAATTCGGTTCACGATATTTTAACAGATCCTGTTGATGATTCTTTCATTGAGCTTCTATTCTACGCCTATGTGAACCTTTCTAAGCCCCTAACTTATCGTCAACTGGTGCAATAACGAATTGATTTACATTAACTTCCTTTTTAAAAATGCGCTTCGGGCTATTATTAGATTTAAAACAAAATAGTCTTCGGAGCTAAGAAAAGCTGGTCAGGGATCCGAAAATGTAAAAGTTAACCACCTTTAAGGAAAATCTATTGCTGACGGACGTAGTAGAAATATATCGTAGTTCAGAATAACATACACAGTAAATCATGAACGGAAAAGAAGGGATGAAAGTGATGGGAAATAGGTGATATAATTTTTTAGATCTAAAGGTGTTAGATAAAAAAATCCAGTTCATATTGACCACATTAGGAATTATAACGCTTTGTTCCCAACTTTAGTAGCTATATGTAGATGAATAAATGCCATTGCTCGACTGATTATCAGAGGTGTGTTAAGAGGAATTCGAAATACGGAAGTATTTTAAAAGAACTCGTTTCAAACGAATCAAATCACCAAATTAAAACGGAAGAGAACGATGAAGATTTGAAACCCGAAGAAAATATTTTGAAAGCTACCAGATAATCCGTATAAATATACAGATATACATTTTCTAGGAGTTCAGTTAAAATAATTATTTGTTTTGAAGATAAACTATAATAATTATTGAAAAAATTAATTCAAAACACCACATACATTTCGAATAACACTAGAAAAGTACCATTTGAGCAATAAAATAAACTGTATATATGTTTTATTACTGTTGCAGCATATCAAAATCAATAATCAAATTTAGAAGAAACATTAAAGTTACTTCAGTAGCTACCATAGTGTTAACATTGTTATCATGTAATGATCATATATATCCCAAGTATATTAATCATTAACTAAGTAACCACTAAAATTGCTTTTATTTTAACGGTTTAGCGTACCGTCTTTTTACATTGTTCTTTTAACACTTCACAATAAATTTTCAATAAAATTTGTTCCTACTTAAGCGCTTATAAGTAATTGTAATTTTTTAAAATTCAGATTCTTTAATGAAGGCGTTATGTTTATTATTTTTATATACCCAGGTCGTTTATGTTATTTTGTCCTATATCAACGATCGTTCCTAGAGTTAAAATATCTAAGTACTTTCGGGAAATCAAAGTAAAATTCATTAGAAGATTTGGCTGTATGAGTCACGTCTTTTTATCCGACAAATTAATTAAAGTTCAGCAGTCAATAAGAACTATATTCAAATAGAATACTTAAATAAGTTGTCTGCGGATGGTTGATTGACTGAATAACTTATTAGTTATTCCCTAGCATATAAAATTAGTTATGCCAACAAAAGAAAACTGCTATAGATCGATTATTTTTTTAAAATATATTTCATACTCAACTTTTACATACTTTATGAGATATGAGGGTGCAGAAAACTAAACCGTCAATCATAATGATGTTTGATTCAGCAATAAAAACAAGCTACCAGCTAATAATTAATCTCATCTGACCTAAAACACAGTGTTAACCCTTTTTCGTCAATCAGATTAGCACTGAAATTTTAAAAGTTCATGGGTGGTATTGTCAAATGTCAACAAAATTATCATAAGATGGTTTCAGTTTGGTTCCTCGTTAATCAGACAGTTTTAACCAAGTCAATTAAGTATTTAAGTAAATATCCTAATAACTATTTGTAAATTTTAGATGGATATGACAAGAATACTAGATAAGAAGTTGTTTAAAAAGAAAACTATCGGCAGCTTCAAGTAGTCTGTTCCCGTTTGGGTTTAAGGTTATTATTATTCCCTTCCTTTTTAAGTTTTATTCTACACTTAAAAAATGACATATTATCTTATTGGAATTTCTAGAAATATGACATGGTAATTGATGTTAGTATAGAATATCAAATAATTTGAATTCGCCATAAGCATATAAAATTAAATCTTTAAACATTGTGTCTAAATAAAAAGGTACCCACGGATCCTCAACTTATTTTCTGTATCTCTGTGTATGATGGTCAACTGGATTAGAAATATACACATCTTTTTTCTATCAAGTGTTTTCAAATAAACCTAAACCAAAATATATTGGAAGTACAAAGTTAAATACATCCACTTTCGAAATATTTTGACTAAAATTGACTTGTCTTCAAGTCTCCTTCTTTGAAGGTACTTAAACATATAAATTTTACCGAGGAAAATGTCATTCTAGGTTTTATCTAAAAAATTATTTACAGATTATCAGATGCATGAATAAACCGTATATATATTTGCAGAAATGATCGTATAGTTTCGTGCATTGATCTAAGTTTGACATATAAGCCATTTGATCCCAGCTCCGTGGTCTAGAGTTTAGGCTTTCTCCTTATGACCGAAGGTATCCAAGTCAAATCTTTTGTGACGAGATAGTGGATGCGTACTCCTAGGGAATTTCATAATAAAGCGAAAAAGCTGTGCCATGATTCCTGGAATTCATTAATTGTCTAGCATGGATCATTCCGTGTATTATAGTATGAAAATAAACAAGTTTACCAAAGAAAACTAAAACATAATAAAACTGCTATATTGAAATTTAGAGACGCACATTTTAAAATTAATATTCATTCACTGCTATCGCTGAATACTACATCACTCCCGATATGTCAAGAAAACAGTTTTATAATTATTTTTAATCAAATGTCAATATAGGTAGAAACGATGCTAACAACCATTTGTATAATTTATTTGGCTTCTGAAGAAATTTATCAACCATTCTTCACAAACACTATATGCCAATCGACATAAGTAACGATTGATCTAGTAATTTAAATGGTCGATAAAAATCGAAACCCACGAATCTTAATTATCTGGTACTATAAGGCATATACAAGCCAAAAGTTTTAACTTGAATGTATAAAAATTGTCTTCAACCTAATCATGACGGTCATTATAATAGTACATTGTGTTTGTGTCTATGAGAATGAAACAGTGTTCCTAGTAGTCCCTGTTTTGTTTTATAACCGTTCATATGATATGCAATTTTGTATATCCTATGCTTCTACAGTTGGTATGCATGAGAAACCACATTTCTAGTTACTTTTTATCCAGATTTATTTATGCAATCTATAGAGCAGAATGATGTATTCAAATGGTATTCACATGTGAGAAAAAATTCAAACATTAGTTTAAAAGCTATACAATAGTATACAAAACATGAAAGCAAATCTGCACAAATTTATATTTTTAAAAGATTTCGAATATTTTGGTCAACTGACATCATTCACCACATAAACATCAATTGTAGTAAACGAGAACACAAGTGAGGATAATCGAATGTATTTGAACACAAAATTACAGAATATCTTAATAAAATCTGAGAACCATACAGTAAATACTTCATTTGCAAAATATCAATCAATTGTATCAAACTTGACAGTTCCTTCTGCAAATGTCAATCAATCGTCTCAGATTTCATTGTCCTTTTGATTCCACATCAATTATTCTTTGTTCTTATTCTCTTTTCTTTAATCTTCTTAACCTATCTACTTCCAGGTATTTCAATTTTGATTAATAATACATACTACCTACATTTGTCGTGATCAGTAGCATACCATAATATTTATACTTCACTTTATCAAAATTCAGTATAAAACTAAAAGTCTTAATGTTAAGATCTATTTTACTAGGTCTGTGGTGTGTGCTACTTATATTGATATAAGTAGTATGTGACGCGAGTGAGTGTGGTGTGTTCTACTTATATTGTTATAAGTAGTATATGACGTGAGTTAAAAACGCAATGTCTGGCTACAGAAGATGGGGAAAGAACAAGAAAGGAAAAAACCTAACGGTTAATAATTGTTATAAGACACTATTTATTTATTTATAATATACATCAGTCATGTGGTAGGATTAAATTCTTTATAATCAACAGTGGATAAAAGATTTACAACTTCTATTAAATTTTACAAGTATCTTTTTAACATGCGATTCATAAATTGTAAAACAAAACCATGTTTGTAAATTTTTTTACCCTAGAAAATCCTAATTAATTCAGACGAATAGAAAATCTGAATTAAATTGTGTTGTTGCAATAAGTAAAACAAAAAAAGAACAGAACATCACAAGATTTTAATATTAAACTACTGTTTATTGTAACACTGTACCACAGTTGAAATTGGTATTTGAAATTCATATTTTAAGAGATTAAATCAAAAACCTTTGATACATTGTATCAGAAAAGTAAATGGAATTAAGGCAGATAACAACCACAGGAGATAAAAAGTTGTGGCAAAATATGGAGAATTGTTTGAAGTTGGACACTTTCACCAGTGAATGCCAGTTTAGTGATCTAATGGTAAAGCGTTTGTGAACAAGACCGAAGGTCCTAGGTTCGGTCATTGTTACGGTCACCATTTCGCACTCCTGAATAGTACTGCATCGAAACAGATAGTCAGTGATTTGTGGCTTTGATTGGTTGTCTAGCTAAGATCAGTTTTTAAATCAAACTATGAAAATTCCAGTAAAGATAAAAGAATAAATGTTTATGTTCTTAACTCAGAAGTAAAAATATCCAGATCATATATTGGGATATTTTTGAAATGATGTGTAGGATTTGCACCTTAAGTAGAAGCATATAATGATGTCTTGTGTTCTTAGCTATATGATCTAATTGCAAAGCATTTGTTGCCATTCTGGACGTCACTATAGGCCACTTTATATAGAAGTGAGCTATTTAGTTACTTCATAAATTTTAGATCACTCTAGTTTGATAGTCTTGTTTATGATTGGTTTGTTTCGTGAGTTTAGTTATTTTCATTTATTTGTTGACTATCAGTTTCGTTTGAATAACTAAAACACCTTATTCTACAAGGAGTAAGCGTTTATAATGTTTGGAATGACCATGAAAGCCTCGCATTTAAAGTATCTACATAACATGAAAAATTTAAGGCACTTGTAAATCAAATCATTGGTTATACTGATTTCCAGAGGTAATTTTCAGGATCAGCTAATATTAGTTGGAGATTCAAATAGAATTGAACAATTATTTTCTCATAGTTTTTTAAAATTCTAATAGTAAGAAATATGTTCGATGTGCTTTTCTGGACTATACTTCAGCTTTTGATTCTATACCAAGACAAAGTTTACTTAACAAGTTAATCAGCGTCAACACTGACAGCTGGATAACCAACTAGCTATGTTCCTACCTCTCTGGAAAGGAACAGTATACTGTATTTGAAGGAAAGTGTTCAGAGTCTCTACTGTGTCATGAAGGTGTATCACAAAGAGCTGTTCTTTCACTTCTTCTTTTCACTTTTTTTCTGCATGATCTGCCATCTTCCACAAAAAACACTTTTGTGAAATATGCGGAGGATCTCACTGTATGTATGCCTATCTCTTCCTATTAACATCCCATAGAAATGAATGAGTTTTTGTCTCGTATTGATTGTTGGTCTGTTAATAATGGTCTCATACTTAATCCGTCTAAATGTCAAGCTGTTAACTTTAGCATGAGACATGAACGGAATCTAAACACCATTTTGAGATCCCATAATGCTTGTACCATTGAAGACTTTGATAAACACAGTGTAGAAGGTCAATTATCTTGGTGTTACCTTTTCCACTGATCTCTCTTGGTCTTCCCACGTTTTATTGTTATCGAAGAAGGTTTTCCGTCTGACTTACTACATAAAGAGATTGCATGGTCTTGGGATTACTCGTCATTTACTCTTACAGTTTGTCAATTCTTGCATATTACCTATTATTCTTTATTGTTCTCCATTATTCTTTCCGGGACTTTTGAGAAAAAACTTTACTGTATTTCGGAAAGTGCTGAAAGCAGTTAGCAAGATGTGTAGTGAATCTTTCGAGGTCATAATTAATGTGGTTGTGGATAGACATCTAAAGTCATGCAAACTCCTGGCAGGTGTTATTTTATCAGATACTAACCATCCCCTTCATTCTTATCTTTCTCCTTGTATATCTTCTGGTAGAACAAGACGTAATCACATTAAAATCCATGCACGCAATCAAAAGTATAAAAGTTCTATAATACCTTACCTAGCAAATATACTTTGTGACGAACAGGTTGTTAGAGTTAACCTAGTCAATTAGCTGCATTCTTAAAATGTCTCTAATTTTAAAAGTTGTACAGTTTTTCAGATTTTTTAAAAAACTTTCTTTGTCTTTGTTTCTGTTTTTTTGTGTAAGAAACTTGTTGAAATACCCTGTGTTGAAAATTCTATATTGTACCAAAATATAATATTGAATAAAGCCATTAATAATGATAATCAACTTATACCTCATAAAGAAATGAAATCAATACTTTAAAGTCCTTTGATAGGTATTATATTATTGAAATATTCATCCAATAACAAACTATTTTTCAATTACATCAGTAAATGTCAATAGGTCCTAACTACCCCTTTTTCACCTGAATATACTGGTTTTCATTTTTTTTTAAATGATGGGAACTTTATACGTATTTCCTTGAACCAGATTAATGAAGGAATTGTTTTCAAATACATTTATATTTTCTTATACTCAATACATAATTCATTATTGTGAAGAAAGTAAAGAATAGTATAAACTATTCCTTGGAATAAATAAAATCATCATTTTAAGTAATATATCAACCTAATCAAAATAAATTTCTAAACAGAAAAGTATCAAATACAGGATGTTACTTTCTTAAATCACCCTGAAAAAAGATGTTTACACATTCTTTTGAGGTAAGTGGTTAAGTTCCTCATCAAAGTCGAAATAGATTATGGGCTAAAATAAGTGCTACCACTCTCATATTTATATATAGAGAGAAAGATAGGTACATGTTAACGTAGGACATCCTCTATCCTTATCAGTGGTTAATATTTATATTATTTATTTTAGATGGATAAGATGCTTTGACAAACAAATTAGGAGAAACAGGATATATTCATGGATTATCAGTGTATGCTGTAATAATAATAATAATAATAATAATAATAATAATAATAATAATAATAATAATAATAATAATAATAATAATAATAATAATAATAATAAGATAAACAAATATATTGTATGAACTAAGTGTCCCTTTTGACATATGAATATGAATTTTTATAGTATAAATATTTACAGTCAAAATGTCGAATGAAAATAGATAATTTTTTTCACGAATAATCTGGAATTCTTAAACTAATTGAAAAGATATTTGTAAGCAATGAAAGCCTGGGAACTAATTTATGTTACTTTATAACTGCTCAATAGTACACACAGATCTACTGGTATACACTAGACTAAACCAAAAATTATGATACACTTGGATAAGTGAATCAGAATCCACCGATGTTCGCTTTCCACTGCAATTAATTTATGGTCTGATGTAATACTTTTTCAATGTTATAAGTCAATACTACTATTGTAGTTGACTATAGACGTTCCATATCTTTCCTGGTGTGATTCCTAAATGTTTGTGTTTTTCTTAATTATCCGGTATTTATAAATAGTTAGATTCCTTCTTGACACAACATGGTTTATAGACTAAATGCATCACAACCTACAATGATAATCTTGTTATCCTGAACTCATGAATTTTAGTTTGTGAAAATAAATAAGGTCAATTTCCTTATAATATTTTCTAATACACCTTCAAAATAACTTTCAATAAAAATTGTAACTATTTGTAGTTTATATCCGCTAACGTGGCCAATTTGAGTGATGACACAAGTCAAAGCTTTCCACCAAAACTTGAAAAACTCCATTTTATTGGATCTTAATTACTTGTATACATATGCAATGTTATCCACGAGACCCGAAAAACTTAAGTTAGATCCCATGAAAAGATATAAGTTTCTATATCTGCGAAGTTATAAATGATGACAAAATAGCCATTCAATGTCTTTCTGAGATTACGTGATTCTTTAGCTTAGATTAAACTTCACTGTTAAAATAATTGTTATAGTTTACTTAAGCTTTTTTCATTTAAAAATTTTTATGCTATACATTTGGTTTCTGTGTTATTTTATATTTGGGAGGGGGGTGAATTATTTGTAAAAGTTTTTAGGTGAGACTATAATTTATGGACGACATTTGAACAACTCTAGATTGATCTTGAGGGTGCCAACGTCATAACTAGGACCAAAAGAGGGTTATAAATTAGTATAAGGAATTCGAATTATGGTTTACAGTTTGTGGTTAAGGTTAAAAATTATATTTAGGGTTTTCATCCCCAACTGATATCAGCTATAATTTCAAAACTCTATTTAGCCAAATGGATGAGTGAATTTCGCACCAAAATCCGAGACCTGTTATCTTATACTTGATTGGTTCGTTCATAATTTATAGACTCGACTGCTTATGTCATAGTGTTTTTTCAACAATATCTTAGATTAAGTTTCTCAGACATTTTTGTGATAAATATTATCTGTAAGAACTTTGTTCATTTATCAGTAATATCTAATTGGCTGTATTAAAATTAATGAAGGTTTTTTTTTCTATTCGTAAATGAATGAATGATAAATGAACTTTAAGGATATCGTTTTATATTATTAATTTATCTTTTAGATTAAATTACCTAAAATTGACGTTGTATTATAACCATTTAGAATTAAAAGATCAATTAATCATGTATAAATATCTACTAAACATAAAAGAATACCTTCATATATCGATTGTATGTAGCAGTACAATCGCTCACATGGATTTCTTCTTCATTTAGACATGTCTGTAATAATTCAAATACATTCAAAACTTGTAAATGAAAGTCAATAGCCTTGAGATTCATAAATGCCAACAAAGATTGAACATTTGAAGTCCTTAAATATTAATAACGTTTAAATAGGAATCTTTTCAAATAAAAAATTTCATTTTTCATATAAATAATAGTATCGTTCGACAGATTATAATTTCATTAGTTAACAGCGAGCGAGTTCAGAATTATTGCAAAACGATTAAATATCAGATGTATTTACCATTGTGCAACCACAAATGCATGGAAAACTAATCTTATTGACTGGAAATAAATTCAACTTCGGTTCGTAATTTTGACAGTCTACCTAGCGACGAATCAGAATAAAGCGGGAATTATCATTTACACTGTCTTTGTATGCAACAGCAGTTGATTTCTCTCGTCCTATGTGTTTTTTCGACAACGTTCTCGTGTCAGTGAGAAATGTAATCTATTAGCGTGCTGAAATTTCGCAATTTATGAGGTACTCAAAGTGTTGGAACTAATATATGATCCCATACTAATCGTTTTTTTAATTTTGACGAGGAAACGATAAACTGAGCGGCTGTACTTACTAGAGTGATGTGCTTCATTAATTCCTTGAAGTACTAAAATGACTATACTAGATTATACGACAACTGAATATACTAAACTAAACAGGTGTCATAATTATTGTTTCATTTGAACAGAGATGTTTAATAAAATGGCTGATTGTGGATAATCAAGCCTGTAAACTCAAAAAAAACTATAAGCCAGTAAGAATTACTTAAAATAGGGTCAACGATATTATTTCGAGACTGAAAATAACAATCATTTAGGCATTCAAATGTAGTTTACAGCACAACAAACGTTTTTCTAGTAACATTATTCACTGACAATGAATACTCCTTACTTAATTATTATAACATAAATTTATTTCGAGAAAATAAGGTAAGTGTACTGAATAAAATATGGACAGATTAAACCTACTCATACTACCGTATAAATGTTTGTAGAGCCAACGACTATTTATCTTCATAAGGAATCGTTTTCAGTACACGTTTACTTTCTTCGTTGAATACTGAATGATGTTACTTAGAATGAAAGTAGCATTTTTATACTCGATTTTTTTCATGTTTATAATGAACAAAAACAAAACTCACCGCCATTATAAGCATAGATGGATTGTGGCTAGCAGTGGGATCCGAGACGTGCGTTCCGTTCAATATGGAACTAATCAAATGGATGTAATTGTTTCCCGGAATTGATGTTTACTCTAAAACTCGAACTTAGTGTCGTTCACTTGAAACACCATCATATTATCCACTTAGTTACCGGCTGATCAACTGAAGTCCCAAACGTTATTGAGAACATTAAAACAACTAAGAAATAATGAATCAAAATTCGTTCTATATGAACTCAGTAGCTAAGTGGATACTAGGTTCGAGTACCAGAGTAAACATCAACTCTGAGAAGCAGTTACATTCATTTTGATGAGCTACAAATAGGACGAAACTCACGTCCAGAATTCCACTGTTAGCCACAATCCATCTCTGCTCATAATATTTGTAACTTAATGACAAAATCGAGGCAATCCTCACAGGATGCACATATGTCAAAAAGTGACTGATCGTTTGCAGTACAAAATATCAATTGAGAGATTCAAATAACCAATGCAAATCAATCATACCCACTAATAAAAGTGACAAATTAGGTCTTACAGGAAGTTAAGTAAGCCCAATTTTCTTTAGAAGAAATGGTTAACTGTTTAGCAAAACCATGTTAATTTTCATGAACTGTGTTACATTTGACTAGTAGTTAAACTTTAGTTGATTCTGTTTCTGTTCGAACTGTATTGTAAAGAACTGAAATTGGTATCATGTTCACGGTTAATACAAATAAGAATAACAAGTGAAAAGATAAAATAGATAGATCGACCATTTTGATTGCATACCTGATAACCATTAAGTTATCTAGTGAACTGAAAGCATTTTTTGATTAGGAATATATATGAAAGAAACTATTATACATTACGTTATATACACTGATGACCTCAAAAGTACATCGCAACAAAAAGAAATGAAAGATCACAAAAGATCGATACTGCCATGCTCATATAGTTGATAGTATGGAGATTATACTATACTACAATAGTGTAAGTACTCTTAACATCTCAATTCTTTAGTCATCTGCAACGATCTATTGACAAACGAATATACAGTGGAAATTCTAATCAATTAATTCTTTTCAAAACTTATTAATTACATTCATTATATATATATATAAGCTTGCAAAGTTGACGTTATATGTTTCATATAGCTCATATAGTTACCATATAGTTACCAAGTTAATCTATTTGAATTCTATTTATTCATAATCATAAACATTGTTTATATCTAATCACATGCTTATTATACAGTCCTCATTTATTGTTATATAATAATGTATTGTATGTACAATCTCTATTTCAATATCATCATTAAAAATCTTGTACCTAATGAAATACATTTTAATATTTAAAATTATTTAAAAATAATGCAATTCAGTATAAAAAAAGCGCTTAATTTAAAATCAGAACAAACTAAATACAAATCAAATATTGAAATTTAACCAAAACTAGAACTATAGAATAATTATTTGGTTTTTATTAAAAACAATAAATTGATATGGGGTTATATAGGAAAGTTTACAAAGAAAACAACAACCAATTAATCATTTATTTTTATAAGTTCTATTCAATCCCCTCCTCCTCCTTCCTTTCCTTCTTTCTCTCTACTCCATCTTCATTTAGTTCAACTTTGTTTCAATTTGATTTTTCATAGATTGACGACCAAATTGAACGATTTAATCATTTATAAAGGAACGTGAACACAACAACATGAAGTATAGTGTTCAATTAAAGAAATAAAATGAACAAAAATAAAGAATAATTAGAAAAAAAAGCGAATAATTCAAATCAATCATTCATTTTCTTTTAAATGTGATTTCTTCTAAGTTTTTTTTTAATTAGTTAATTTTAATTAAGAAAATTATATTGTCAATAGTACTGGTATAGTTATTATTGGACAAGAAGTTTTTTTTTGTTTTCTATGATTGTTTGGATTAGTTTTAGTTGTAACTATTCAACGGTACTGAATAAGTTCAATTTGTAAGTGTGTATTTGAATAATTCATTTAGGTGTTTAATAATGATTTATCTTTGATTTTTGTAGTTTTTTGATTAAGCGTACTAGTGAGAGTTAAATATTTCAAAGAAACTAGTTAAGAGCACCTTTTATATATATGAAAATCATCAGTTGTTTGTATCTACATCTTGATAATAATTTCCACAGTGAAACTTAAGTTTATGAATTCTTACTTCAAACGTCCTAGTCTTATAGCCACGATCAATATTGTGCCATCTTTTTAAGATACCTTGATATTACTTGTATTCACAGATTGGTTACTTTTTGAATAGTGACTAAAATGCTAGATACTTTGCTTCATTTAGTTTTCGATCACAGAGGCAACAATAGACAATTACAGATATTGACATGTATTATTGAATATTACATTCATTCGACAAAATAGTTGCTAACATGTTTCAATAGATTAGTGAACGATTTACTGGATTTTGAAAAGATAAGTATTATATACTAGTGTTGCTGTCAACACCATGATTGTTATTCTAGTACATATAGATGAATATGTTATGAACTTGTAAATGGAAACACACACTAAAAAAGCCTGACTAACAATAACGGAAATACGAAAAAAATTTAAATAAAACAGAACGATTGTATTTGAATCAATGTGCTGGACATATAAATGAAATCACAATATGTTGCTTACGAAAAATATTATTGCTCACAGATTTAGTGAGGTTCATGATAGTGACTCTATGATTATTGCTTTAGAAAACAGTCGTCAAAAGTGGCACTTAAGGTTATTGAATATCTTCATACTCAGTCAAACAAACTGTCTATTTTCATATATAAACAGTTAGTGAATAGAATAATAGTGTTCAAGTATTTAAAATTTTAAAAAACTTTACTTTAGAACCTAAGAAATCATTGGGAATCCAGACAGTAAAAACATGTAATAAGAAAAGAACTTGTGGTAAAACAAATACTATAGTTTTTGACATTATTTATAACAAATACAAACTGTCATTAAGCATGTGAAAGTGTCGTGGGTTGTGATAATTTATCTACAGTCAGTTGTTTAGTTATAATGACCCTATAGAACTATTTTTCATCTAATATATGCTAAACTGTGCTGTAACTAACGAAATACCATTCGCTTATAGTTTATATTATGAATTGTAGCTATTGGGTACTTATTGCCGCTTATACATACAACACTGAATAAAAGATCTACTAAATTGTCAAACCTTTAATAGAAATACCGATTAACAAACCCAGATTCTCATGTCAAATAGTGAAAAGTTGACGGTGGACCCTAATTTTACTCATTTTTTATCTAGATAATGATGACATTTACTTTTCCTCCTAACATTTGTTTCTAACTTTGTGGCACATTAACATCAACTAGAAAACTGCTGAGAACTACGTCGCATTGGACAACTGTTTCATTCCAGTATGAGGTTACTGAGCAAGACTGACCCAAAAATTCATCATAGTCACTACTTAAGACTTCTAGATAAGTTCATGAAATTCTGTTGGAAAGATGTAACATGAGAAGTTTCTACTCATCAGGACTACAACAGTCCTTATTAAACAACCGTTAACAGTATTGAGAATCGATTAAGGTTGTGAATATGTCGAATTGCTTTGAGAATCCCGTAATTTAATAACTAATCGGTTGTCATAAAACATTATAACCCTGGGTTCGATGTACATATTGAAGTTCCATATTACGACTAGACAGATGTCCAATTATCTCTGGTTTTTAATGGGAGCTCAAGTAAGACCGATCTGTGAGGAATACCACTAACAAATTAAACAAATTTCCACTGAACACTTACACCAAAATTGATTGTGTTAGCCTGACTAATATTAGGACAAGTTGAGTGCATATTTTTCTACTATATAATCAAACATTCTTCAGACAATACATTACACATTAAAGATAATTTAGTTTAACCTAGATAATAAGCGGATACAACTGTATATTTTGATATGTTAATCTTCCTCATTTCCTTCAAAATTTACGTAAAACTAAAGATAACGAAAATATAGCAAAACATGTCTTATTATATATGCTGTTGTTTCTAATCTCTAGTCTGAATCGGAAGGGATAGATAAGAAAAACGAGTGCTAAAACTCTTTGAAAGAATTGATAACTAATTAGAGATCACTCTTTGTGTATGCTTTGCTGTACAGTGTTTTGACTGATCTCCCAGTTATCTCATTATACACATCCATGCATATCTCTAATTGTTTCCATAATAATTATATTCAATGATTTGTATTTAAAGGGAGGAGCAAGTTTATTATGTAAAGCTTCTCAAAGCAATCTCATATTTACATATATATCTTTATTTGCATATCTCTTCAAACTTTATAGATGAAAACGAAAAAAGACAGGATAAAAGAGATGCTCATTTATCCTTGATAGTTTCAGTAATGTTGACATTTGCTAAATTTGTTTCTTCATGCTACAAAAAAATCTTTTCTTTAAAAATAGAGGAACAAACCAAAATTGGCTTAGCTTGTATAAACAAATACACACACATATTTGTGCACAGTAGATTTCAGCATATCTACTTGCATACATATATATGAATGCACAAACAGATAGCCTGTCATAGCAGTTCTACTTAGAATGTCATCTTGTTACTTCTGCAAATGTTGTTATTTTGTGTTTTTTTTCATCATTATTATCAGTATTATTATATAAAGTATTAGTAATAGGAATGACTGATAAGGAAGTTATTTGTTTGTGTGGAAAAAAAAGGGAATACTTTAAGCAGAATGCTTTATATAAACAAAATTTATGAACATAAGTTAGATTATCAATGAATGGAAATAATAAAAACAAAAACGAAATTATTGTTGATTAAGATTTAAATGATGAAGAAGAAATTTTTCCAAATTTTCATTAAGAAAGAAAATTAGTGTCCAGTTATATTAGGAATACTAGTAATTTTCAGATGTCAAATGGAGGATCAAATTTCAGTAAGATATAGAACAAATAAACGTAATCAGCAGTTTTTTATGTACTCAGGAGATATAGGTTGTACTTTAAGTTTGCATGATAAAAAACGATTCGCCATGGAATATCCATTTCGTTTCATAGTTAACTTATACGCCTACAAGATACAACTGAAACTAACAATGTACAACCTACTAAGTACATACTTTCCGTTTAGAAGTAATTTGAAAAATTGTTCTCTCTCTCCCTTCCCACACACACAGTCCTTTCATATCATCATAACTTCATTTAACATTGCATTTACTAAATTGTAATGACAAACAAATGAGTTCTTATTCCACAAATTCCATCTCACCATTCCTGTGCTGTTAGATTTATATCATGGATAAACGTGTATGATAACAAAGTCTATTAAGTATTGGTATATTAAACTCAACTGTATGCACTTTGTGTTGTTTAAATACTTGAAGTCGATCTTTCATTAAGATGTTAAATTGACTCATAAATCAGTAAACGTTAGAGGATCTTTTTTTCGTTCTACTCTTTAAAGCTACAGCATTACACAAATATGTCTTTTATCAAAGTTGCAATTAAAATCTCTTCACTAACCAAAAAGTTTATTAGGTATTGAGTTGTTGAACCAGTTTTTACTAAAATTTTATAACCTATTCAAGAAATCAGGTAAACTTGTTATTTAAACTATTGATAGAAACAATAAAATTAGATTTGTGAACTTAGTAATTCCAGTGCATAATTCATATTGCTTAGATGTAAAATCTATGAATTGTTTACATTGTTTTATCAAAATTACTCGATTTCAGAGATAAATTAAAACCTCTTTCTGGTCTTATTGTCAAATTTTGTTTATTTCCAAGATCCTTTGAACTTATGCAGATACCTATCCACTCCAAAACTATAAAGATTAATTAATGTTAACGTAAATTTCTAGTTATTATTTAGTTTATCTATTAACATTTTCCTCGAAGGTCATATGAACCGACTGAATATGGAGTAAAATAGTAGAAATCGAAATTACACTTAAGTCACAATTCGATTAATACTGAATCACAACACCTACAAAATACCTTTTATCACCAATAGGACTTCAACGAGGAAGTCTACCTTAAAACACTTTTGTATATATTGACCTTATCAATTAGTAGATTACTTCAATTACATCACCAGCATCATTTTATTTATTAAAAGTTGAAACGTTTTCTGAGGAAATGTCAACTAATCAGAACATCTTGATAGCTAAATATATGACAATCTCCCAAGGATTTTAAAACAAAGTTTATGAATCTGAAAAAAAATCGACCGAATATCGAGGTAATATGCTATTTTTCGATAGATCACTGAGAACTCAGTGATATTATTCCTATTGATTAAAAATTCTCTAAATTCTTTTATCAAAGTTGACTATTACTTAAAGACAAGCTGATACAATCTAAAAATGTATTGAAAAATAAGGATAACTAAAAACTTATGTGAATCTATTTATTTCAAATAGATGAACATCACTTAATGACTATCCTACATATAAATAAATCCAAGAACTTCAAATTCCTCGGTAAGTATAGTTTTAAATTCACTAATTCTAAATTTAATTTCAATGAATTCATGGAAATTTATTTTCATGGTAAAACTGAACAACTTTCCATGGTCTATGTAATTTAATATTCACTGCTTAGATGAAATCAAAAGCTTAGATATAATAATAAATCTCATTCACTTACATATATAATCTGTTATGACTTGTGATCTGTGTGCCCTATAACGTGATAATACCACCAATTAGAGGGCAGTGAATTATCGATCAGAGAAATGACGAATAAAAGTCGTGCGAGCAGTTTAGAGTACTTACCGGTCATGCTTCCCGCCTAGCCCAGCCAGTTAAATCCAGAACACCAATCTCAGTCTCTGAAACATGAATAGTTTATTTCAAACATATTGGGTTTATATACCAACCAAACAAACCACATCGTACCATAAAATAGGAAACAACATTTGTACAAGATTTAGCCAAATGTGGCTGCGAATAAGGGAGGTAATAATTGATAGACAGGGGATAATTCAAAAATAGTAAATAGTATAATAATAGTTCAGAAGTCAAAATAAGGCTCATAATTTGAGGGATATGAATGTGGATAGATTAGTTCATTTAACAATTATACAATAAAAGGTGTACGCATAGTATTGGTCCATAAATGGATCCTAAATGTTACCATTCATTATTCTTATCGGAAATATAACATAATCTTTATTAGAAGTGGTCTAATGTAAATAAACGTTTCTGTATACAATGAACAACAGAATTAATAAAAACAAAATAGTTTTGTTCAGTGCATTATTTTATCAAATTAATAGATAAAATTAAAGTCAATTTATTCTATGATAAACAAATAAAATGAGTTTTTATCTCCTTTTTCTTTTCTGATACAAAAAAACTATTCATGATTGACTTTACTGTTTAATTAGATGTTTATTGTTTAAATTTAACCATGATATGTTGCATTGACATTTTTTCCACTAAAAAAAATGTAGTAATATCTTTGTTTATTTTGTATCATTATACTATAGAAAACAAGGTAAGTGCAAATCAATGGAATCTGAACCAAAAATTGTGTTTATATGTGAAAATTATATTTGAATTATTCTCAGCGATTGAAATATAACTAATTCCAACGTTTCGTCCAGCTAACTTGTCTGGACTTCTTCAGGGTAATAATCAAGTCCAGACAAGTTAGCTGGACGAAACGTTGGAATTAGTTATATTTCAATCGCTGAGAATAATCCAAATATAATTTTCTCTATACTCGGCGCTCAATTACTGTCAAACTATTCGTTCTAATCTTGACAAATATTCGTATAAAGTTTGTGTTTATTTTTTCAAAGAAAAAATAATGATAATATACATAAATAGTGATATAATTAACTAAATAAATCAAGAGACTGTGTTTTCGAGATAATGAAGATGATTTGTAACTCAGATGGATGATTTTGATGGAATTTTATTCACTATTTATTTCACTATTTGTGCTAATGATGTCATTCAAAAGATCGATGAAATTTCTATAATCAAACTATCCATCATCGAGAACAAAATTCCATCAAAATGATTGTGTTTTCTTTTTTAATACATTTTTTGCTATCTAATGTAAATATTATCAATCAAAATCTATAAAAAAGCTTAACTATTTCAATTGGGGATTTTATGAAAATGTTTTTAGTAATTTAATAGCTGAATTCATGGAAAACCTGGAAGCACTGGATGGCCATTTCACCCTAGTATGATGGTTTAGCTTTAATTGACTGATGAATTCAACTATTATTTATTTTATCAGAAGAGGGTTTTGTGGAGATTATTGTAATTTAATAGTTTAATTCATGGGACAATCATGGAAAACCTGAATGGACGTTTCCTTCTAGTATGAGACACTTCGGCAGTGCTCATCTATGATGCTGCCTCGCGGGATTTCAAATTGTATGGTCTTCAGAATTATTTTATATTGGGAACATACTCATCTATTTTAAAAACAAAAGTAACTTTAATATAAAATGAATTATTTCTGCTTGATTACTGGTAGGAACGTGAATATATAATAATTTAATATTTAAGGTCAATCATGTTAACTTATAGATACTTTGAATAAGTGCTAAACACTTTCATCATTTGACACGTTGTTGACAATAGTGAACGTTGAATGAAATGTGATTTATAAAAATAAGTGATTTGAGAGATTAAAAACAAAAATAACAATTACATAATAAATGAACATAATACAAACATGGTAACACGGTCAAACTAAAGCATTTGTAACATTTCATCCCTGAAACCAAAGTATGTCATATAGGATAGTTGTGAGATTATTTACCAGTGATTACGTTATTAACTGTGTAGAGATATAATGAAATTATTATTTTCCTTATGGATGCTTATTATTTTCAAAGATACTTCTTTTCACAGATATAAAGATTTAAAAGAGATCAGATATAAACTGTAGTATACCATTATTTCGAAGATATTCGAGGTAGATACAAAATTTAAGGACAGAGAAAAAAAATTTTGATGTTAAAAACATTTATATTCTTACAAGTCTCAAGTAAAAATCAGCTGGAATATGATGTAGCTTTCTTTAATCAATGTGATCATTGATATCAACAAGAATAAACCAAATCTATTCACAACGACAGTCATTTATTGAAACAAAAATGCATCAAGAGATTATACATCGTTCTAATAATTTCACAAAATTCCTTAGGTTTAATTTATATATATATATATGATGTCTTAAAGCATTTTATTTATTTAAACAAACATCTGACTTCGTTGTTTCATTCTAGTTTACAGTGTCAATCAATAAACAAACGATGAGCAGGAAGATGAAATGAACAAAGAAGACAGAATGTATAATGGAAAATATTTTACTAGATAAAACACAAAGAGGAAAATAGAATGAACCAAAAAAAGGCTAACAAAAGAACTGCATACATCTCCCTCAATTGTATATATATACATATATATATATATATATATATATATATATATATATATATATATATATACATATAAAGCCATTGTTTTTCGTAGACCGTCATTTATCTATTCACATATTTCTCTTGAGAGAACAAATTAATCTTGAACAATGAACAATATAAATAAATGATTAATTAAAAGAATGAGTTATTACGTCTTCTCATTTCATTAGTACTTTGTTCATAATTATGTATGTTTTGTATGTATTCAAGGCGTGTTTTTCATTTCTCGTTTTGATATTTCGATTTATTTTTTCTTATCTTTCCTCAGTGTCTTTTCATTTTCTTTCACCATCAAATACGCATGAATCATAATGTTATAGTATGTGAAAAAATAAAGTTTCGTTTTTGTTTTTCATTGTTAATTACACATTTGTATTGAGGTTTTTTTATTCGCCTTAACAAAATTTATCGTAAAGATGGTTATTGATTAAAATGATCATTTCATTCAAGAGTTCGTTTTCTAAAATAAGACAAGGAATAAAGGTTTTTTACACCTCCTCACTGAACAAAGATGATTGAGTGTCTTTAGTTTAATTTAGATGATAATTGATCAATACATAATTAGTAATTGATTGCCTTAATCTATAGTAGTAATTGTATTTAAGTCAATATTTTTTATAGTATGGGTTAACTAAAAGATTATATTAAATTCACTCGATGTTGTTTACTTGTATCTCCTCATTGTTGTTTAGGACTGCAATTGATCAGTCTCGTGTTGGTATATGTGCATACTGTACAGATTGCCTCGATATTGCTTTAAGTCACAAGGTTTTTAAGTAAAGATGGATGGTGACTAGCAGTAGAATCCAGAACTCGCGTTTCATTCTCTTTGAGACTCGTCAGCTGGATGTACCTGAATCTCATAGTCGATGTTTACTCTGCGACTCGAACCCAAGCAGGTGGCTATCAGAACTCTGTAGATAAGTGGATAATGTGATCAAGTTTGCAGCAAACGTCATTGGGTTCGACTCCCACAGTGAACATGAACTCGTAGATGCAGGTACATCCAGTTGACGAGTTCCAAATAGGACGAAAGGTGAGTTCTGGATTTTACTGCTAACTACTATTTATCCTACAAAGATTATATTAAGCTAGTATTGGTTGGGAATTGACTTCACCTAGATGACCGGTAAAAATTGGTGATTACTGGACAGCTGTTATATTCTAGTATGGTACTCTTTACTAGTGCACATGGGTGATCATGCAAGAGATTAAACTCGTAGATTTTCAGGTATCGTTCTAAGTTTACCAAATTCAGAGTACCGAGTTGTTTTGAATGCGGATATCACCAGAAATTAAACCAATTAGCCTTGAACGATATAGATCCTAATGGAAATATGAATCGACCGATTTTTACATAAGTTGTAACCGAGAAGAATTCATAACAGGAAAGTTAAATAATATTGAAAATAACATGTACAGAAAAAATAGAATCATAAAAAACTACGATAGAAACAAGTGAAAACGTCTTAATTAATAGTAGAATAAAGATTTAAATGAATACAAAACATGAATCTCTATGTTTAACTTTGAGCTATATTAACTAGACTGTTCAAAAATATTAAATAATTTACCCCTGGGAAAAATGACTTTGTCTGTGATAGAATTAAATTCAATAGTTACTTACTTCAGGCATTGATGTCATATTGAATGTATTGACATATTTCACAGAAGAATAATACATAAAACTCTAGCGTCTGAAATGAATTTAACATTGAAACAAAATTTAATATACTACTGAAAAAGATTATTTATGCATGAATTAATTTAGAGGAACTGAATTAAAAGGAAAAGGGAACGCATCATTCTTTATAATAACCTTTTAATAATAGTCTTTTCTTAGTCGAAATAATGTCACAAAAAGATAAATAAATAAACAAAGGAAAAAATCTAAAAAATCGAAATTGGATCTTTACATTGATGTTTAGGACTGCAATGGATCATTCTTTTATTAGCATATGTGTACCTACGCAAATTGTCTGGATGTATATATAACTATATGAAGAGAATATTCATTAATTCTAGTTAATGTGATTACTTGGAATCATCGACATATTTAAAGATATTTGTAAAAGTTTACATTTTTCTGTTGTTGATATTAAAAAATGACAGTCTATTTTTTGGTATGTGTACATTCTAAGCGCATGACTTTTGAATAATACCAACATATAAGATGCACTTTTTGACTATTTCAGAACTCATCAGCAGGATTTATCGGCAACTTAGTCTTTATGTTCACACTGATACTCGAGCTCAGTAACTTTAACTTCAAATGAAAAAAAGGTTATTGTAGTGTTGGTTGCTATGCTAAGCTCATATAGCTTATTCTAGCTTCCGAATAGGCCGAACTATTCAAGTTATATTTTGACTTTGTCAATTATTCACTTACTAATCTTGACCGTTTTTATGTAAGCGTATGTATGCGCATTTCTTATCTTACTCGTCACATATTTGTAACATATTTTTGTGTGACTATAAGTATAGATTAATGCTTGATTAAATTGAGTTGTCTCACACGCTTCGCTCTCTCCTCTCTGTTTCGTCTCTCTGATTGCCTGTTCAAATCACCGAGTGCATGTAATAAACATGTTCAAAATTCATCCTCATATTTTCCTTATTTAATTTTGATATTCACTAACGCGCTTTAAGTCGATAATTATGTGCTAAGATTGGTGACATGTATATTTCGATAACAATCATTCTTACGATCTACCTAAAGTCAGATATTCAATGACCACTAAATTATACACTGAGCTACTCAGTATTCGTAGTTAATAACTTTTTCAGCGGATTTGATATTATTACTACTAGTTGTTTGAGTTATTCCATCCCAAATATAGTAGAAACTATACAACTATCCAAACTTATGAAAATAATGTACGTTCATTCCATCCATCCATCAAGAATAACCTTAAATCCATTGAGAATCCTCCTACTATATTTCAAAATAATCTTTACGCATTAGTAAATAAAAACCTGTTAGATAAAGAAATAAAATTTTTGTTTTTATAGATTTCAGTGACTTTAGATTCTATAAGTAAATGTTTCATAATTTTTTTCTATTGAATGAAACAGAAACACTTTCGAACATGTCTATACAATAGACAAAACTATTTTCATGCTAACTTCCTTTTTCAAAACGTTTTATTCAAATTTCCCTGCTAATTGCAGTAATAATAATAGAAGTAGTAGTAGTAGTAGTAGAAGTAGTAGTAGTAGTAGTAGTAGTAGTAGTAGTGGTAGTAGTAGTAGTAGAATTAGTAGTAGTGGTAGTAGTAGTAGTAGAATTAGTAGTAGTGGTAGTAGTAGTAGTAGTAGTAGTAGTAGAATTAGTAGTAGTAGAATTAGTAGTAGTGGTAGTAGTAGTAGTAGAATTAGTAGTAGTGGTAGTAGTAGTAGTAGTAGTAGTAGATAGTAGTAGTGGTAGTAGTAGTAGTAGTAGTGGTAGTAGTGGTAGTAGTGGTAGTAGTAGTAGTAGTAGTAGTGGTAGTAGTAGTAGTAGTAGTAGTAGTGGTAGTAGTAGTAGTAGAATTAGTAGTAGTGGTAGTAGTAGTAGTAGTAGTAGTAGAATTAGTAGTAGTAGAATTAGTAGTAGTGGTAGTAGTAGTAGTAGAATTAGTAGTAGTGGTAGTAGTAGTAGTAGTAGTAGTAGAATTAGTAGTAGTGGTAGTAGTAGTAGTAGTAGTGGTAGTAGTGGTAGTAGTAGTAGTAGTAGTAGTAGAATTAGTAGTAGTGGTAGTAGTAGTAGTAGAATTAGTAGTAGTGGTAGTAGTAGTAGTAGTAGTAGTAGTAGTAGAATTAGTAGTAGTAGAATTAGTAGTAGTGGTAGTAGTAGTAGTAGTAGTAGTAGTAGTGGTAGTAGTGGTAGTAGTAGTAGTAGTAGTAGTAGTAGTAGTAGTAGTAGTAGTAGTAGTAGTAGTAGTAGAAGTATGAATTGACAAAATTATTATTTATTGATTAATTTTTTTATATTTATTAATAAAATAATTAAATATACATAGAACACTGTAAGTAGAGTGAAACGTTTTGATTTTTTTGCTTGTTTGTTTGTAAGCCATTAAATTAGTTATTAAAATAAGTTCTAATTACTTATTTGAATAAATGCTTTTAAATTATTCATTTTATGAATAAAACATTAGTGTTTTACTTTGATTTATGATGTTTAACCATGAGGAGACACATCTTTAATGTGGGGTGTAAGTTTAAATAAATCCTCACTGGTTTATCAACTTTAAATATTTATAAGTTAAACGATAGTTAATCGGTAATAAGTACTGGTGATAATGTTCAGAAAGATAATGAAATCTTTTCAACTAAAAATTTAGTTCAGAAAACATAACACTATCAAAACTATACATGTATTCAGTGATCGCATGGCTTGTATTATTTCACTGAGATAATTTCAAAATTATACCAATAATCTCATGAAACACCCAAGAAAATCAAATTATTTTATTTCATTAAAAGTCGTCGGATATGTTCATTACATTCTATTTTCCTTATTTGTACCATTAATTATGTAAAAATATGAACTTAATCTAATAGCTTGACAAAGTAAATCATTCTTCTTTATAAACCTTGCTTAGTAATACCCGTTCACCATAAATGATAAAAAAATTTATCATACTACTCAATCATTAATTTTCACAACCACTAAAATGTTCATTTAATGATATATATATATAAATATATATTCTCCAAACCTTCCATTTTCAAGTATTCTCTAGTAGTTTCGAGGATAGTTTATGAATAGCAATGTGAACTCGTTGTCTTCTATCCTCAACATAAAATACGTTCATCATATTTATCATAGATATTTTGGCATAATTTATAAAATACAGTCAATAATTTAATAGGGTTTATATCTTAATTTATTAAGAATTTCAAAACGTTCAGTTATCTACGAAATAAAATTTGAGATTTTGTACTAAAACACTTTGTTAAATCTCTCATTTCATCATGAATTTAGTTTTATCATCTTTTACTTTTACATGAATAGAATTCCTTTTTTATTTCTTTTCTTATTTTTTTCATAAAAGATATTTCTGGTTAGGATTCTTCATTATTATTATAATTATTCACATTACGTGCTCTTTATATTCAACATTCATATTTCCTCTGTTTATCTTAATGATCATGTATTTCTTACATCTCATCAATATTGCCTCACCTTTCTACAACTAATTCATTAGGACTATGCAGCCAATTTCTAATCATAACTCACTATATTACAATGTTGACAAACGTACATTTGCATAAATAAACTAGAAAAAATTATTTCGTATATATATATACTTGAAAATGAACTCGTTGGAAAGTATTCTTTCTTTGAATTAATCGTTTCATAATTCAATGAATATATATTCAAATTATCCATGCATATTAAGTCGATTTTTATAAAGGACTTTCTTCAATCTATCTTAACTTCATTTCAGTAGTATGTAAATCAAATAAATTGATAAGAGTCATTCATTTATTATATTCTTATACTTTTATAAATCTAAGGAAGTACCCATTTGATTGTTAAGTAACAATCTTTATTGTTATTTATTATAATAGTAAATATTCCATAGCATTATGTTTCAATAAACACAATTAATATTTTCTTTGCTATTTATTAGAGCTTATTTTGTAATTAGCGCTTTACGTGACAAAAATCATATGCATAAGATAAATATTATATGCTAAGCTGTAATAAGTTTATAGAAATTCACAACACATACTTTACTCATTACCATATGATTAGTTATATTGAATAGTTGTCAATATAAAGTTTACTGTATTCTAGCAATTACATACATTTATCTATCTGCATTGTAAATATGCATATTTTTTTCTAAAACTGTTAACACCTCGTTATAATCAAAGATAGATAGTGGCTAGCAGTGGAACCCAGAACGCGCGTTTCGTCCTGTTTGAGACTCGTCAGCTGCATGTACCTGCATCTCAAAGTTGATGTTCATTCTGGGACTGTAACTCAGTACCGTTCGCTTCAGGACTCAGTAGCTAAGTGGATAACGCGATGGCGTTTGAGGCGAACGGTACTGAGATGCAGGTGCATCCAGCTGACGAGTCCCAAACGGGACGAAACGCGCGTCCTGGGTTCCAGTGCTAGACACTATCTATCTTTGCTTATAATGCTTGTAAATTAAGGCAATATCGAGGCATACGCACAGTATGCACATATGTCAATAAGAGACCGATCAATTTCAGTCCTAAAATATCGATGGGAAGATTCAAGTAAAACAATATCAAGTGTGTTGGCACTTCGATTTGTAAACATTTTTCAGTAGTTTTGATGAATAAATTCCAAATTTAATACTCTCTCGCTTTTTGAAAATAAGATAAACAAAATGAAAACTATATATTAACCACAATGATGATGGTGAATGGGTTTGGATTTTTCTATATCAAATATTTTAAAAGTTTGTAATTCGTTCCATTTGAAGCTCATAAGTACATTGAGTGGTTAATTTATAAAATAAATTTTAAAAATGAATTGAAAGCGGTTAATGTTTTTATCATAATGTTTCCATCATTATAAATAGATGGTTCAAAGGCCCATGGAACTTATATGGTTTGAAAGATAAGAATCGCTCTATTTAGAAATTAATTAGTTTATGACAATTTCATGCTAGCATGGAAGTATTATGAGATGAGAATAATATTACAAAATAAAGTACATACAAACGCTATTCACATATTGGTATCTATTCTGAGAAAATTAGTAATAATGTTCATCATTAAAAAGAACACTTGTAAAAACCATGTCATGTTTAAGTATCACCCCATAATCTCAAATAACCGTGGTTTAATCTTGAAGAAGCAGCTCTTTCCTATACCGATGGAAAGCTAACTAGATTATTTAAATATCAATTAAGAATATATATACAAAACTGCCTACTCTTCCTCTCTATCTTTCTTCTGCTGGTCGACTGCATTATGAAGACCTCGACATCTGAGGGAAAGCACGGAATACAATGGGCAGATTGGAATCAATTAGAAAATTTGGACTTCGATATGACCTGGCCCTTCTATCCCATACACATGTGCAAATGCAGATTAAAGCAACTAGTGTAGCAGAAGCCTCTAAATCAGTAGGCGTCAACATACACAAAGAAAAAAGCAAAATCCTCAAATACAACACTTAGAACATCAATCCAGCCACACTTGATGGAGAAGCTCGGCGAGATGTGAAATCTTTCACTTATCTGGGAAGCATCATCGACGAACAAGGAGGATCTGATGCAGACGTAAATGCGAGGATCGGCAAAACAAGGGCCTCATTCCCATAATTCAAGAACATACGGAACTCAAAACAAATGTCCACAAATCAACATCAAAGTCAGAATGTTCAATACCAACGCCAAGATAGTCTTACTGTACGGAGCTGAAACGTGGAGAACTATTACAACCATCATGGAAAAGGTACAAGTATTTATAAACAGCTGTCTACGCAAGATACTCAATACCCGTTAGCTGGATATCATCACCAACAACCTACTATGGGAGAGGATAAACCAGCTTCCAGTTGGACAGAAAATTAGGAAAAGACGTCGAAGTTGGGCAGAATATACATTGGAATTCCGAAGGGAAACTAAAAAGAGGAAGGCCGAAAAACTCGCTGCAGCTGGAATCGAGAGCACATATAAAAAGGATGAATAGCAACAGAAAAAAAAACTGTAAAGGATTGCCCAAGACAGAGTTGAAAAGGGAGTACTGGTGGGCGGCCTATACTCCTCCGAGAGGTGTAACAGGAGTAAGGAAGTAAGTAAAATATACATACCTTAAGCTCTACGGAACTATTTATTAAAATTTAAACTTGCCTTCAAAAGTTTTGTAGTCAGATGAATTTTAGAATAATAATATATATTTTAGTCGTCACTGTGTATCTTCTGGACACAGATGTAATTGATTTTTGACGAAAATCACTTCAATACAATATTGTGCAAAATGAACATTTCCTTCGAAAGATTATGGTCAGTTTTCCTACAATTGAAAGGAAAACAGTCGTGTATTTAAGCATATTATGATTTGAGATTGTTTTCTTCTATTCGAAAATAAATATCTTTAGTCAGCAAAGAAATTTCTCTTGCATATACACTGTTATGTTACTGTTAACAGGATCATCACTGATAGATAAAACGACAACAAATAAGGCTAACCTAGGTGGAATTGTATGGGAAATAATTTATTAGGGTTTCATAATCGACAAATAATAAAAGCCAAACTATTTTTGATGAAAAACTCAACCATTTTACTATCATTATATATGCATATGACTAAAAATTCACAGACTAATTGTATATTCATGAGAATTACATTACAGTGAGTTCGGATCAGCAGCTAACATAAAACAATAATAGTAATAATGATGCTATTCAATACTATACTTGTTAAAACATAATTTTCGATTTCATTTGTTCATTATTACAGTAATGGTCATTTTTCCAACATACATCAAAGATGTAACGACTGAAGATAACAGGTATCGGATTTTGGCGCGAAATTCACCCATACATATGGCATTATAGCTGATGTCAGTTTGTGATGAAAACTCTAAATTTGATTCATAACCTTAACTATCAACTGTAAATCATAATTCTAATTCCTCACACTGGTTTATAATCCCTTTTGGTGCTAGTTATTAAGTGAAAACTCTCAAGGTCAGTTGAACGTCACTCAAAGGTCGTCCATAAATTATAGTTTTACCTTCAAAACATATTTAAAAAGGTTTTCAATAGTGAGTATTTGGCTTTCATATTATACAACTATCTTTTTGATCTATCATAAATCAAGTGCTTGAATTATGATATATTTGTATCTGATCATTTCAAAAGATAGATAACATGTGAAATATGATTAAAAGTTCAGTGTTTCTATTTGAGTTTTCCAGCATTTTGCATTATAATAATTTGCAACCCTTTTATAATAGCATGCAATTGAATACATGCAATTTGTAATTATCCATTTGAAACAAATTTAAAATTAGGTTGTTCAATTGCAGTATTTGTAGAATTAGAAAACATGTAGCCTAAATGTTTGTCCAAGTTATAAATTCAACCTAATAAAATTAGTATTGAACACAAATGTACATACATACTACTGTATAATTTTAAAAATGAACATGTTGTAAGGGCTTCCTTTGCTAATTAAACTGTTTTATGATATAATAGATATGTCAGAAGGAGTTTTTGTGGATATTATAGTAATTTAATGGTTGAGTTCCTTAGTCAGTTGAAGCTAGTCCACCATGGAAAACCTGGAAGCACTGTACAGCCGTATCGTCACACTGATGGACCCCTTAGCAGTGTTCATTTAAGATCCTGCCCCGTGGGATTCGAACCCGGGACCTATTAGTCTCATGCGTGCGCTTCAATCGACTTACAAACCTAACCATTAAATTACTATACTATCCACAAAAACCCCTTCTGATAATAATCATCATATGCTCTCTAGTGACTGCTTTTAGGAGGCACTTTCTGGAGCTCTAGTGCGAAGCAGTGACCAGTGGATTTCAACCCTGTCCGTTGTGATATATGACTCAATTTTGTGGATCGTTCGAAGTTAGAGATTAATACCATTGTATACCGGCTCAGTGATATAGAAGTGAAGCGTTCGCGCGCGAGACCGATTGATGCTGTGTTCGAATCCCGTGAGTGAACCCTGCTAGGGAGTCCCACAATGGGACGAAACGGCCGTCCAGTGCTTCCAGGTCTTCCATGGTGGTCTCACTCAAATTGACTCATGATCTCAACCATTAACTAATAGATATGTATAGAAATATTGGTATTTCTGCCAGCAGATTTCCAAGAAATTTAAACACTTAACACAGTTGACTTCGCTAGTCGATCTAACCTAGACTACTACCATTGAAAAACTGGAAGCACTTGTGAATTCAATTATGAAAATAGTATAACCTCCAGAAACCCTCATTCAAATATGAAAACTGTCTGATAACAGAAGATAATATGATTAATGCAGTTAATTGTATACTATTAAATAATTTTGAATAGCTCTGATCACATTTTAATATATAGTTACTTAGTGAACAGCATAGTTGTCAATTTTCATTGTTTACAAACTTTAACTCTGATGACTTTTATTTAAACTATATGAAAATGTCCAATTTATTCGTAAGTTTATTAAAGTTTAAAATTTACAAAATCTATATCAACTGGTGAATCATAGAATACTCGAAAAGTGTACCGACTTTATTTGTAAATCATTACTTGTAATTATATATATATATATATATATATATATATATATATATATATATATATATATATATATATTTATATATATAATGTATCCTTTTATTTGTTTGATTCATATGAGTAACTATGTGTCCAAATGTTTTGATATGTATATGAAAAAGAAGAAAAGTTTAGAAAAACGATAAAAAAAAGAACGTAAACATTTCATCCTAATTGATTTTACGTTTTGTATTATCTCAAATAATCAGTTATATTTTACTACAAACAATTTTGTGGTTATTGTTTGACTGTATTGTTTCATTTATACTTTTATTATCCCCGCCTAAACATTTATTCATATTGTCATTGTTTTTCTTTTAAGATTGTTAAATGTACATTGATCATTGGAAATTATTAGTCATCATTATAAATAATTAAGCAGTTGTTCCATTCTCTAGAAATAATCTCTATACAGATTGATGTTAGTATATTTAAGAATGAAAAAGCAAACTTTTATTGATTTATTGTATTTTAAGTAATGATATTGAGAAAGAATTTGAAATAAATGTGTTTAAATAAGGTGCTCACCTCTGTGAATGATCACATAGATTTGATAGTGAAGGCGTTGTAGAGTATCGATATCTTTTCAAAACCTGTTTAAAATCAGATTATTACATGACAGTATCTCTCTCTTTTCCTCAGAAAAAAGTTAATGTAAAGTCGTAAGTAATCTGATCAACCTATATTATATAAATTCACACATATTAGTTACTGATTAATTTTTTCAATATACATTAACAATAAAACTCACAAACGATTTAACGAAGATTTATCAATAATCCTAATGAGAATCTTCAAAATACTCACTTCATGAATTAATAGTCTAAATAAGGACGTTATGTTAAGGTTGAAAAATTTTGATATAGTAAACTTTGGTAGTGAACAGAAATGATATTCCAGTTCTTTTAGGTTTTCATATATATATAGAATAAATGTTTGCCGATTTGTGAACTAATAATTAGCAACTACCTACAAGACTTTAAATCTATCTCCTGATTCTCAAGGATATCAATAAAGTAGAATTATGGATAACTTAAATAATTTATCATAATAGAAGCTCCCTCAGAACATAGTTCGATAGGGAATCCTTATGGGTGTCCTATACTCCTTCACGAGGGGTAAAAGGTGTAAGTTATTAACAGAAGCTGCAAAACTTATCTCTAGTAACAAGATTTTCAAAAATATTTTACTTAAAAGACTTAATAACTTAATAATCAGCGAAAGAATTCCATTTCAAATAAGGACTACCCAGAAGTGTCTATCAATAATCTTACTCGCACTAAACGTAAAATCTTCAGGTTCTGTACATGTAAATTAGAAACTGTCCATCAATAAAGTATCCCAAAATTAAAATAAAATCACCGACAATCTTTACCTTTTCTTCAATGATCCTTCATTTGATATCAGTGTATGAAATTTTTTAAAAACTCTCCAAATATCAAATCCTATCAAATACTATATAAAACTGTATCTAGTCCTTTTAATTCTGTAATATCACATTTCAGGTATACAAATGATAAGAGCTGATATTATCACTTTTACATATCAAAAATAATCCCAATATTAAAAAAAAACTCATGGTTTACAGTTTCATAATAAGAAAATTATATTCATCTACATGAATATTGTGAACCAGTATATGGTACTGATCTAAAAAAGTTGATAGAATTCAATAGTGTTGTTAGATTTGCATAACTAAATATGGTTATATAATAGTTTTAAAAGATAATACTAAGCTATACACACACAGAAATGTATATATATATATATATATATATATATATATATATATATATATATATATATATATATATATATATATGCAGTGTAGTACTTTTGGTAATAATATTTCTCTGACAGACAATGAATTTGCACTCAAATTTTGTATCTATCCTCTCTATCTTCATTTGATTACGTAATTTTTCTAAACTTTCAAGAGTTTTACAATAAACAATATAACTATATAATCTTTATACAATTAAGTGAAGATAGTTAGATATGCACAAAAAGAAAATAATATAATATAAACAATAATGAAACTATTTTTAAGGTTTATATTATAAACTTCAGAAATATTATAAATTCTGTCTTTTCTCTCATTTTGTTAGGTAACTTTACGATTAAATGTATTTGAAAATATAATTATGACAATTCTTCAAATTAATGAAACTAACCAAAAATGGGTAGTTGCTAGCAGTGAAATCCAAGATGCGCGTTTCATCATATTTGAGATTCATCAGCTGAATATGCCTGCATCACAGTGTTGATGTCGCGTTATCCTAGGCCATAGAATGACTTAAGGACTACCAAGGTAAATTCAAGGTTACGACAAATTGTTTTTGTACACACAAGGGGGGTGTAAATTTACGAATAGCCAAGGCTTCAATAAACTTAAGAATTAGACCTTGACAATTTCTGTACAACACTCTAAATTCTGTATTAATGTTAATTTTGTGCCCCGTCTCAATTATATGTTTTGCTATCGATGAGCTTGGTTTTCTACCTCCTACATTGATCGGATCATTTGACATACATTGGTTTTGAAGCCATCTAGGCACATGCAATCGAGGGAGATCAACTTCGTCTTCTCATTGTACAATCAATATTGTTCAATCAAATGTCGATAATTTATTATCCTAATCTCAACTTAGCTAAACATGTGAATTGTTAGCCTTAATATAGGTACCTAGAAAAAATCTTACTTAACATGAAATTTAAGTCTCATGAATTCAATTCCGCGTTGTGTTGTAATTACTTAGTAAATGGCTGTATAAAATTATTGATAACTCACGAAACTAAACCGGTTCTTCAATAACAGCCAGATTACAACTAATGTTTATTTGTACTTTTTAAAATAATTGCATTATTTAATAATAATAATTATTATTATTATAAATTAATAAACCATTGAGTATGTAAGTAATATCTCTATAAAAAAAGATAAATAATGGCTATCAATGCAATCAAAGACACGCGTTTCGTCCTATTTGGGATCAATCAGCTAGATGTTCCCGCATCCCAGAATTGATGATCACTCCTGAATTCCACTGCTAGCCATTATCCATCTCTGCTCAAAAAATATATGCCACTAAAAGATTGATCAATTTCAGTCCTAAATAACAATGGAAAGATATAAGTAAACAACATCAAGTGAATTTAATATATCGTCTATTATAAATTCATTTTAGATTAGCGGCATTTCAAAATTCTACAATAAAAAGAAATATATCATACTGTCCACATTTAAAAAATTCAACATAAAAATGATTCTTTATTTTTTCTCTTTCATCATACATAAACTAACCTTAATTCTCTTGATGTTTTATTTATTTATTTTTTTTTGAGTTACTTAATAAAATCGGCAATTTTGGCCTGTTTTCACTTATTTCAGTAACTCCATTCAATTTTTTTTATTTTTTTTAAAGATAGAGAATCATGAAAATAACTCAGTAAATCGGTAAATGTTTCTTTCCACCCCCCTCTTTTTTAAAAATTTTTAAATTGACTGAATATAACAATTTACTCATTAATTAGTACAGGAGTTTGAATGCATAATAATTATTCAATATAGAATAGTTACATAACATAGTTACATTTTATACATTTCATGTCAAATACATTTATATCTATCAACCTATAATTTCTTCGCATATATATATATATATATATATATATATATATATATATATATATATACCATATATCTGATTATAATGCGGCTAATCATATGAAATTCAATTGTTTAATAAATCCGGTAGTAAATAACAGATTCTATAAGAAATATTTCTCTTTTTTATTCCTATCTTTTAGAATATAAACAAAATTGCGTTGTTATTAGAATTGAGCCGACAATATTATTATATATAATTTGTTTATATTGGTCAATGAAATCAGTTTTATTTATTGATAAGTTGTGTATATATACAGTAGATTATTGATTAATTAATACCAATGATTCTCTCGGTTCAATATACTCATATTTGACTAATAATCGGATGAATAAACAAATTATAATACAGTATATTTTGATACAACTAATCAGTTGTTTATCAATTATGACTGTGTGTATGTGGGATAAAATCTATATCTGGAGTCTTAACTTCGTCTTTACTTGAAGATGTATCAGTTTTTATTCATCTATAACAAGTAGTATGTATCAGATGTTCTTTAGTTATAGAAAATAACCAAATTACATTGTTTTGTTTCATTGGTACCAGTTACCGTTCCGATTTTATTATCATCAAATTATTAAACTTTTTAATTTATCTTAAACAGTATCCATTGATAGTTACTTCTTTGTTTCAATTTAGACATTTGTATTATCACCATTTTTATTAATTCTGTACGTCTTTTGTTTTAAATAGATGAGAAATAAAATTGTTTTATTTATTTATTTGCTCTCCAATTTATCTGTTATTCAATTGGAGACAAAACAAATGGATGATTGAAAATTTGATGGATTGATGAAATGTTCTACATCATGATGTTGGTGATGATAATTTAATCAACTTTTCTTTGTATCGCTCATTGTTCCGTGTATTCAGTAAGAATGTGATTAAATTGAATGTCTGACACGATATCTAAGAAATTATACCACTTTATGATTGATGACTAGAATCTTTTCGGTAGTTGTGTCAGAGAATTAAAATATTTCTATCTTATTTCAGTTTCATTCCTATAATTAATCCGCAGTGTATGTGTATGTTTGGAAGAAAGAATAAGTAATTTCTAGTAGAAAAACATTTATTTTTAATTGTTTTTTGTCTTATTAGGAGTTGGATTTTTCAATAATTTTTTCTGGTTATTTATTGGTGAAAGCCAGTAAACAGTAGTGTACATAAGGAATTGAGCTCAGTAAGAAATTCACGGAGAACCAGGAAGAATCGGACAATCGTTTAGTCTTAGTAGTAGACACCTCATAAGTGCTCATCGATGACTCCATCAGGATCCATAATTACTTGACTATTGAGTTAAAGTCATTAGATCTCAGTGTAATGTTCTAGATGTCAAGCCTTTATGTGCTAAACGGAAAGCCCTGAGCTCGAACCTCAGCAGGGTCGTCAAACAATACAGAGTACCATCATACTAGAACGAAACGTAGAGTCGATAGTTCTTTGGTAACTTAAACTTTTACCATCAATTATTGAGTATCTGGTCGATAATTCTCAGTCATCATTAACTAATTTAGTCATCAATACATGCATGCTTCATTGTGATATCCAAATCAATATAAAATACATGTTACTAACATATGTACGCATAAGTTGTTCTATTTCTTTTTAATTTTTTTGACATACAATTTGTAAATAATTCAAGAATGCGTGGTTTATGAATACCTATAAAATCATGGCATTATCTACAAAATAAAATAAAACCAAATTATTTCATAGATTCATAATTAATTAACATTTGTAATTAATCATATAATGACCGATTTTTCAAACATATTGTACATTTATTTTGAACTAATGTGATGTATACGTTTGGAGAGAATGATTTTATATATTTACTGCAAAAGATATGGATTCACTGAACTGAGGTTATATAGTTATAAATATTTAATACATGAATTGTAACTAATATCATTTCTTATTGATTGAATTCGTAACCTTTTAATTATCAGCTAATGAAATCATGAAGCATCGTGGTCAAACTCCCAACTACGTAATGCTGAAACAGTTGATTCAATTTAATATCTAGAATGACTGACCTGGTCAGATTGACCGAACCGATTTTTAAATCATAGAGAACAGAACTATTAACCAACTGACGGAGAAAATTTAAGATATCAAATAAAACAATCAGTCAGTAAAGTTTACCTTAGCAAATGGTAAATGATTAATCATGAGTAGCAAGAACAAAATTTCATTTTCTTCGTTATTATATAATCATATACATATATATCAATCGTAACTATATTTATTCATGTACTATGTATCTCTATTCTTCTTCTTATGATTCTGGTCACGTTTCGAACATTTATCTAAACTTTACAAAATGAAGTATGTTAAAAACCCTTTTAATAATTCTATCATTAATTGTAATTTTGAGATTATATACAGATGACGAAAAACTTGCTCTATTCAAATTTATCAAGGGATCTAGTTATCTGAAATTACTTAATGTTCAGTTTTCTCAACAACGAAAAAATTATTTTCTCTTTCTCTCTTCTAGAACAATTTCCAAACGTGATAGTCATGACTTTCAAATTATTTCTTAGATCGATTTAATTGTAAACTTAATTCATTTGCACTGTTATCTAACACATATATAATACCAGCTTAACATGGTAAATCTAGGATCGAAATGCTTTTCCATTTACATTAATTTTGTTCACATAGACTGATTATTATTTCGCATATCATGGTAATAGTTGGAGTTAAACTCATTATTGTCCATCACTTAATAACTATCATCGATGCAAATTTCTATATTTCTCTTATAATAATAACCAAAATTATCATGTAAATCATCATAACAGCAAACGAAAGAAAAGTAACTAGATTGCATACGTAAATTTTTTTTACTGTTTACTCCTTTTGGATCTAGCCTGTGAAATGTGAAGGGGTATAGAATGCAACAATTAAGGATTCTTTTCCTGAAAATCATTAGTATCAAATATAAAAATGTTTGGAAAAACTCTTATATCTGTACTACAAAGTTGATTTAACAAGTTGATATACGTAAAATTGAAAATCACCATTTAAACTTACTACCTAATATAGTTTCATAGAATAAAAACGTTTTATTTACATTCAGAAACTCTGTTCAAATAAAAAAGTAAATAGGAAAACTAATTAACACTGTACTTTTAGATAGAACGTAAATTATTTTTAGCTAACTGATAATCTCATTCTTCTCACTAAATGATACAACTTTTTGCGAGATATTCAATTATCACTGAATTCGTTCTCATTTTCTATTTATTTTATTTATTTCTTTGAACACATGAATATTGGTACAAATCATTCGATATAGAAAAGCTAGAATACTACTCAGGCATCCGAACCAAATAGATGGTTTTCTTAGAGGGCCACACTTAGAGCCTTTGACCTAATGGTTTGATCTACAAGGTAGTGGAGCAACGTCAGGAGATGCATTTTCATGGTAACGGGTGACCAACAATTGATTCATACCCCATTTGTTCCTTCAGAAACATCGAGCCCATGTGTATCATAAAATTGGCATCGGGGTTTTCCAACTCCACTAGGTGGATCCCTCATATCCACCAACCAGGTTAAAGCGCCGGACATTCGCTTTCCCTCCTCTCAATTTCGTAAACTACTCGCTACTCATATGCTTTTAAATCATTTTCAAATTTTAAAAAATATGTTAAATAAACACATATATATAAGTATATAATCCTTATTTTCGGAAAATAAAACGCTATTAAATGTATTTGTTGAGTGACAAGTAAGTTACTAGTCCAACATTATAATGATAATACTGTTAATGAGATAACATCAACTATGTTTACTGTTATCACTACTCATGATTTTAAAAAAAAAGGTATGAAATCTATTATTTTGTCTAAATAACAAAATAAATCACATACATTAAATATTGTATTACATTCATTTTAATTCAATCATTATAAGGTATCATTATAATAATAGTAAAGTTTGTATATTTAAGTAGAAATAGTAATAAACAAATTTTACAAATCATGAAAAGTCTATCATCCAACTACTCATTCCATATTTATTATTTATTTATGAGTTAAATCTAAGATTATGAGCACGAGAATAAGAATATTCCAAATGAACATGTTCATCTAACAATTGAAAAAAAACAACAAAAAAAAAGGGATTAAATTCATTCGTTTATCACGTTTAATTTCTTTCTTTTTTTTCATTGAATAAAAGGAATAAAATGGAAAAAATATTTCAATTTAATACAATTGTCTCCCATTGAAAAAAACACCCAATCAAATAAATGTAATAGAGGAATGTGAATTTATTGATTTCATGGTTTCTCATCAGTTACTTAAAATTTAGAAACAATAGTAAGAAGTATTTATTAATAAAGATTAACAGGGTAGCAACAACAAGTGCAAAAGAAGTATAATGTGACAAAATGGACAGATATTTATTTGTTACTAACTGTGAAAAAGCACATGGAGACAAGTTGTTTTTTAAAAAAAATGAATATTGATATTAAAACGAAATTATAATTCTAAAATATTTTTTGTTGTTGATAGAATGACAGAATAAAATGTGTGGAGCACAAAAGAGACCTAAGAATAAAAGAAAATGAATTAACCATTGACAATATAAAATAAGGTGTTACATGATTAAGTGATATAATAATTTTTTAAAAATGCTAAGATAGTGAGAGATTTAAAATTGTCTCTACTTTTTTATCCTTATGACCCAAGTATAATGTATTCAACTTGAAGTTACTTGAGTATTGATTATTTTGAACAATTTTAAGATATCAACCATCAAACAGATGACAGGTAATTGAACTACTGAAAATACAATAGTACTTTAATCTCAATTTTTGTGGAATGTAGTCTAAGATGCGAATAGGAACTATTGTCTCTATCCTTTTAATATAAGTGCTTTGGTACAAAAACGTGAACTGGTAAATATAATTAGAGGTAACACGAAATGGAAATTTGTAAACTTATGCCTGTTTCAACTAGACGTTTATTTGAAAAAAATGAAACGAGTTTGCCGGCTGGAGATGTTCTTTTCATTGTAACATTTAGTCTAGAATTAATCATGTTAGCTATTTCATCACCTCTGAAGACAAGGCATAAAAATACTGTCTTTTTCCAATTGTCGTAAATTCTGTTTTCTTCTTTTTTTTCCACCTATACTCATGAACAAACTCTTTTGACTATCCATTATCACAAAGACACTTTTATCACTATTTGATTTTCTTTCAATCTTCTCTTCTAAACACAATACTTAGTGAAGTAAACCCACGTTAGCTAAATAGATTATTCAGATTTTTGGAATAATATATACTTTAATAATTTTTCGTAGCACGAAAATCAATTAAATAAACATCTGGCAGTCAGTAAACACTTATTAGCATACATATCATGAACTGATCAACTTTATACAACAATTGAAGTCCTAAACAGTGATTTAATACTCATATGGAGGTAAGCGCCCACGATATCACACTCAGAACTCGAACGCAAGACCCTTGATCTCAACTCTGTTTACCACTATCTCACAACAGACCTGGTCCAACTGCAATGGTTACTGCTTGGAAGATGCGCATTGCTGAGAAGTCTCACAATAGGACGAAGCGGTCATCAAGTACCTCCAGGTTTTGCATTGCGGTTTAGCTTCAAATGACTCATGATCTCAACTACTAAAATTACTATAACATACACAAAAATTCCTTTTGATATTTTCATATTGTCATTACTTTATAATGTAACAATCATCTATTTTACAGTTTAGCTAATTTTGAACATAACTCGATATTTATTAGTAGCTACAGAACAGAGTTACATGTAACTCCTACTTCAAATTTACTACTGAATTATTGTCTTTGTTTTTGTTAAACAAAGTGCAAAAAATATTGAAATTTCACTCATTGTATATTTTCTTTCAACAAATTATGAACTAACATGATATTATACTAAAATCCATGTTTAATAATAATAATAATAATCGGATTCTTTCCAAAAATCGTTTATTTATGTAAAAGATTTGATTTTTAAACTCTCTCTCTCTCTCTCTCTCTATATATATATATATATATATATATATATATATATATATATATATATATTGATGATTTTCATATAGATGACTAACCTGAAGAAGTTCAAATAAGTTTGTTAGACGAAACCTTAAAATTATATGAACTTTCAATCAGTAAGATTATTTCAAATATCATTTTCATATATAATATCTTGTCTTTATATTCGGTGTTCAATTTTTATCCAACTATTTATTCTATCTTGACAAATATTTATATACATAAATTAGTTCGTTTATTTTATTATTTTTAATGAATGTATTTTGATTTGCGGAAATTGGCAATTATTCTTATGATTGTAATTAGTTTTATTTTTCAAAGTATAATTGGTTAATGAACAGATTCAATTATTCATTATTAAATGACAATAATAATAATAATGATAACAATTACTTTGCTAAAGATTTGGACTTCTTTTTCTGTTCTTAATCGAAGTTTTTTTCCTTTTTCTTCTTCAAAGGTACTTGTTGCTTTATATATATATAGTAACCAGCTTAACTGAACAATCAAATAAACAAATATACAAATACATGAGTACAGAATAAAAGATAAGTAAGAATAGATGGATATTTTTTTGTTTATCTGTGGAATATAATAAGTATTGACTTTAAAGATAATAAGCATTATGATTTATTTATTTATTCATTTGTATATGAATTCATACAATTTGAATGTATGTATATATGAATACATGAAGTAATTATCTGACAATTAGAGAAATGTACATTTTCATTTATGACCTTATAATATCCAACTGTAATAATAATAGTAATAATAATAATGACATTAATAATCATTAAATATAAATACTTTAGATAAAAAAAATATTCCTGTGTGATATGGTAAAAGCATACACTCACGTGTTCAAATGTATGCTGTATGTAGACATATATATGAAAGTAAAAGGTCTTATGAATATAACCAATATATATGGTGATGATAATGAATATTTTGTCTATGGTTCATTCCATTCAATATTCATTTTAATTATCGTAAACAATAATATTTTCTAGAAAAAAAATCAGTAGACTATACAGAAAATCTAAGAAATGTACCATAATTCCAATTGTTTGACATTAAAACAAATGATCAATATTTAATTTACCATACAACCAGAATTCATTTTTTTATGTTTTACTACTATATATATATATATATATATATATATATATATATATATATATATATATATATATATCACTCAGCAACCAATTGGTTACTTCTGCAGACAAAACCAGAACTAATCTATACAATTTTCAATACTTTGTTTTATTGTTTCCAATTAGTTTTATGTGATATTTTCTGTATATTATTTTGTTGTTTAAATGATCAATTGATACTTAAATAGTTTTTTTTCTTTTTTTGCCAGTTCATATTTTCGTTTAACTGTTAAAACAATATATACTCAAATACTTGGCTGAAATAATAAATGTATTCCCTTTCTCCGTTCTATATATATATATATACTCACTTATTATAAGTAGAGATGATGTTTAATAATTTCGTATGTGAAAAATCGACAGATGGTCTTCGTAATTTCAGTAAATTAAAAGGACTATGCGGTATACACATATATTTATATCAATAAGTTTAAAAGAACGACAGAGTCAGCTAACTACCGCTAAACTACCCTTTAAAATAAAAGAAACCTCTTCATTCTCTATCATATATACACATACAGACATATTTATCTGCCAACAGGTTCACAATTACTGTTGCAATAACCAAAATAGACAAATATTAAAATGAATGGAGACAAAAAGTAGTCTAAACATTCTACTGGTAATATATCATTAAAAAAAAAGAGAAAACCTAACATTACTTTAATTTCCAGTAATGTTTGCAGTAATATTTCCCATCTATAATTTCATTTGACTTATACGTCTTTTTCTTCGTCTTCTTTTTCTACTTTCTATTCTTTATTTCCATTAATAAAAACTCATAAATTATTTGTTAAAGCTGATGGGAAAGAAAATGTATTGCTTATTTTGGAAAAATTATTGGGTTTCTAATGCTATTTACACATTGAGAGAGAGAGAGAGGGGAAGAGTGAGTGAGAAACAGTGGAAGGTTATAAACTTTATCACTTCCATTAAATGGTATGGCTGAAAACAAATATCATTAGTATTAATTTCATTAGTATAAAATTTAAATTATCAAACGTAAACTATTGATTTAGTTTAATAGTATGAATTCAATCAAAATTTCATACAAATAATCATAATCAAAATTGTGATTATTTAAACACTTTCAATATTCAATTCATCGTGTGAATTTTTATTCGAACATTTCACTGAAAAATTAATGAGTATTTTATTCAGCTGTCAGTTGAATTTTTTTTCCAAACAAATACTCATGACTTGTAAATTATTGTTTTTCATTTGACCAGTAGTGTGATGTATGCTAATTATATTGATATAAGTAGTATATAGCAATAGTCAGGAATAGAATGTCTGGCAAGAGAAGGTCGAGAAGATCGAGAAGGAAAGAACGCAGACAGAAAGCGATTGATATGCGAAATGAAGGAATAGTGAAGTCTGAATTGATTAATTGACATTTGCAGAATGAACAATCAAGTTTAAAACAAATAATTGATGTTTTGCAAATTAAGTATTTACTGTATAATTCTCAGATTTTACTAAGAGATACTGTAATTTTGTGTTCATATACATTCGATTGTCCCTATTTGTGTTCTCGTTCACTACAGTAGTCTTCTCCGTTAGTATCTACATAAATGAAACTTTGACTTCATAAATTAAGTTTTTTTTATTTGACGATAAAATAATATTTAACATATATTGCCACTAGGTGTTATAAAGATTGTTAAGTTTTTTTGATTGAGATCATGAACCAATTGATGTTAGACCAGCATTGAAAACCCGAAAGCACTGGACGGCCGTTTCGTCCTATTGTGGTCGCACAACTTCGCGAATTGGTTGAGGTTAGACATTAACACCATTGGATGCCAGCTCAGTGGTCCAGTAGATTAAGCGTTCGCGTGCGAGACTGAAGACCCTGGGTTTGAATCCCGCGAGCGGCATCGTAGATGCTCACTGCTGGGGAGTCTCACAATTGGACGAAACGGCCGTCCAGTGCTTTCAGGTTTTCAATGCTGGTCTAACATCTGTTGGTTCATAATCTCAATAAAAAAACTTACTTAAAAGTTAGTTTTGTAAGATTTATTAAGTGGTCAATAAAACAATTTACTTATTAAGATCTGTTAAAAGTAATTGATCCATTATAACAATTTCCCGGTTGTTATTGAATGAGCATTTTTTCAAAACACAATCTGGGAGTTCAACGTTCAGTGTGAATTAATGGTTGTTATTCAATGAGAGTAGTGATTTTTATGTTGAGATGGTATATACTTTGGTGAATAAAAACTAATCTTTTTTAAACTTCATGTGAAATTCTTTTATTTGTAACTCTTAAGTAATATATAAAACCCGATTTGTGACTGATATAAATGAATCTCTGAGTCAAAACACACATATTTCATATTTTAATTAGTTCGTAAAATACGACATCTATAATATATTTTGATTAGTGAAGATTATCTCACTGTCAACGTAACACAACTCTACTGTGAGATGGTGGAGAAGATTTGTAGCTCAGGTGGATGATTTTGGTGCAGTTTTGTTCTCTGAGCTGAATGGTTTGGTCGTGGAGCTTTCATCGTTCTTCTGAACGACATCATCAGCACAAACTTCAGATAGAAGTCTATCTCCACCAAAAACAACTCTACTGTTCAAGAATATCCTAATAGAAGGATATAATTGACCAATGCTTTGCTAGCTGATGTAAATTTCAGCTACACAATAGATCAGAATAAACTTTAGTGACTATTGATTATCAACACTTAGGGATGTCTACAAATGTGAAAAAAACGAAGCGAACTTTCTTTCTTTTTATATTTCTACAACATTAGATTAATAAATGAAATTTTTTCGCTCGTGTAATCCACTTATAATCAGACATGTATTATCATAATTAATAATTTTCTTTATGGGTCGGGTCAAATTATACACAGATTGAAGTTGTATAGAAATAGATAGACAAATAATGACTTCTACTAGCTATGGTAAATGACAGATAATCTATCTGTTACGTCAAGAGTAAAAACCGAAACTTTACGCTCTTCTTTAGAGAAAAAACTAAGTTTCAAGCATAGATATGTACAACGATTTATATATAAATGTTTTATACAATAATTATTACATTTGATTAATAGTCTCTCTTTATATGAATTAATTCATCGAATACGAGAATCAACTAATTGGCAAGAATCATTAGACAGACAGACATATAAAAATGGAGTTTGTTCTTCATTTCTGTTGTGTGTTGTAATAAATAAGTAAATATACTAAACCAAAAATGTAACTAATTTCAACAGTCGATATTGTTTTACACATTTTCTTTACTTTGATATTTAAAGGAGAGTCACTAGACTTCAAGCAAACGTTACTATTTATGAATTTTGAAGTTGTCCCGATCAATATCAAAATCAAAGACATTATCATTTAGCCATACATAGATCACAACTGATATCTTGTATGATCAAAATATTAATAATAGTTGATTTAGACCATACAATAAACTGAACAGGTATTGTAAACATCTCCACTTTACGGTAGATCTGTGGTGAACTGAATGACTTAATTGTGATAAGTCTGAACGTTGTATTTAATGATATGAGTTTATATCCCGCAGCGAATATCAGTTTACTCAACATTTCTGATTAATCTTATAGACATGTTTAAAGTAGCCAGTCTGTATTATTCAACGTAGAATGTGGTACAATTATGAACCACAAAATATCGCGACAGGGAAATAAAGTTGTCCAGACAAATTCCAGAATATTAGAAGTAGTAAAGAAATCAACAGCAGTAAAAAAGATTAGGTTTAAACAATACTGTTCGAGAAGAAAGAAAGAATTTGCAATATAAAAATTCACAAGATAATTTTGGAACTTACGATTCAATCAATGAAACAGAATAGAGTGATTTAATACAATGTCATAGTACCTTGAGTTTAACCTAAATGTTGCTCACTAAATATTCCCAGCAAAAGTACCTATGATCAAATACTAGTAAGCTACGAATATCCTGTATTTTTAAAAGTTACATTTCACACCCGCAAGATAAAAGAGTGCATAACTGTGCAGTAAACTCACTTTTTGGCTGATATTTATGAAACTTAAGTTTATCGACTACTGTCGATTAGTCATACACTCTTAATTTATACATATTCGATTGTCTGTTGACCTCATATACATTGATGACATATAGTATATGCAAATAAAGAAGAAAAAATGAAGGAGGAAATGAATTAATTTCATTTTTATCAGAATGAGGACAGATTGGAGTTAGACTTTGACATCGTTGGATGCTGACTTTATGGTTTAGAGGTAAAGCGTCCTGGGTCCGAGTCTTATGTGCGGAATCGTGGATGCGCCCTTCTGAAGTGTCCCATACTAGGACAAAACGGCAGTCCACTGTCTCCAGGTTTTCAGTCGCGATATGGCTTAGACCAACTCATGAATTCAACTGTTAAAATTTCATTTTTACATTGTATACACTTAAAGTTAATTTGATCTTAAGTTCTCAAACAAACCAGATCCATAAAAAAATACTGTAAAAGTATATTTTCAATAACATTTAGATTTTATCTGACGATTATTAATATAGGTTTTAAGATATTTGGTGACAATATTTATGATCACGTTACACAAAAGAAATAAATGTAGGAACAATGATGAAACAACCACTGACAGTCAAGTATTGATAAAGTGTGACTTCAACAGTCTGTGTTTTACTCTTACAAACAAGGTTAAAACATTGACTATGAGATCTAGTAGCATCAAAATATCGTATGTTTACTGAGTAATGGTTCAGTAACTAATTTTATCTTTACTGTATTCAAATCGCTACATGACAAAACATTCGTCGAATGTCACCGAGCAATTACTGATATATTTTTTACACTATTAAATTTCTAGACTACAAACTCACACTAAAACATCCCTAAACATTCATATTTTGTGTGAAGTTGTATCATATTCTGTTATGACGTTCGGTGCTTTAAATCTAGTTACTTAACTTCTTAACGTAGTAAACGTGTTGTTGATTCACTTAAACTAGTGGCCAAGCTGCAAACTAGTCAAGAGAATTAGACCAGCACTGAAGGAGTGGACAGATATGACATTAGTCATCATCCGGTAATCAACCAATTTAAAGCATCTCCTTCTTATAGTAGGTTAGTCACAGCTCGAGCAGCCTAATGGTAACGTTTTAGAATACGAAATTTAACGACACTATTTTGAATCCCACAATGAGAATCAATTCCCTCAATTATACATGTATGTCTGTCTTGTAGTGTCGGTTGTTATGTGAAACCTATATACCTTATTCTAGCTTTCGGACAGCCCAATCTATTAATTCTGCTTGAGTCACATTCTGACCTTGTTAATTATTAGCTTATCAATCTTGACCGTTTTTATATGAGCTTATATGTGTTCACACTTCCCATCCTATTCATTACATGTCTGAACATATTTTTGTGTAACTATAAATATTGATTAACGTTTGGTTAAATCGGAGTTGGCTACCCTCCATCTCCATTGCGTGTCATTTTACTTCATATACAAAATATATGTATTAAAAAGTCGATTCCCCTCATTTGACTTATTGCATTCCTTTATTGACTAAACCGATTTAAGTCGATGATTATATATGAGAATAGGCGACATATATATTTCGACAATGATCATTCATACGATCAAATTGGAGTCAGATCTCGGGCCACTAAAGTGGATAACCCGTCAACAAACATCGTCCGATCTAAATGATGACAAAATAAAGCCCCCCCAAAAAGTATCGAATAGTATGAAATTTAAACCCAAGGTGTAATGTCGAATACTTCCAACCACCTAACAATCTAAATACTAAATATTTTTTATTTGAAAACATATGTTTATGCATAAAGCACATTGTCTACCAGCAACAAAAACTGACAAGATGTGTTTTAATCTTTTTTTCTTTTCACTACACTGTAAACAATCTTCATATATACATATATATATATATATATATATATATATATATATATATATATATATATACATATATATTGATTTAATTTAACATTTTACTCATATTCAAATTATGCAGTCAGTAACTATTAGTTATGACGTAATTACATAAGGGAACTTATTTTTCCGAATAAAATTCTGAAATAATAAAGAAATATCAAAGTGATTTGCAATAATTTTTTGAAGAAAAAAAACAACATTGAAAATAAACAAAAACACAGTAAATGTCATTGGATAAATTGAAAGTACTTATCATATGTAAATAAAAGATGGATTGCAATGTTCGACAATAGTAACTAAACAGTGATATAGATAATTTGTCAAATGTCATTAAAAGAGAAATCATACCCAAAGAAAAATGCCATTCGTTTATCTTGTATTAATATTTTTGGCTGATAAACGACAAAACGTATACTCATCATAAACATGATATTATTAGAAAAGTTATAAAAAAAATACACTGTCTAGAATACCATTCATTTAATTGTTTACCATAGAATTTGTACTGTTTATGATTCAGTTTCTTATAAATATTGTTGTTAACTTCAATTCTTCTGTTTATATTACAATGATCATGGCAATGAATATTGTTTTACGTTCTATGCTTTAATCAATTTATCTAGTAATTAGTAGATTATATAACTTGCTGATTACATTATTAGTTATTTGTCTTAGATATGTTTGAAATGGTAATTTTAATAAGTCAAGGTGACTAAGCAGAGAATATGCCTATCTCAAATGAACTTAATTATTTTAGTAAAAGGATTTATATACAACGTATATTAAGTCAATAGCTTACAGATATGGCATATTCTTTTTCAATTTTAATGTAAGAATGAATTGAAAAATGTAATTTAAGGTAGTTTTGGTCATGTATATTTGTCCATTCTTCTGATACTCAACTGAAACAAGGATTTTTTGATAGGGTTGAAACACTTTGCCAAAATTTAATAGTTTACATTTCCCATTTTGATATAACACTAAATATCATTAACAAACTACTGTCTCATTCTGGTTACGAGTACATTTACGAACCACCAACATAAATATACCAATAAAGGGAGTGAGGCTTAATAATCTATTGAAGTCATGTAAAAGCGTAAACAGTAAATCTAATCTATATGTCACACTAAATTAATAAAAATTCTTTCAAAGAAATATTTAACTTATGATAAGAGATAGTTTTACCACTTTATTAATTATTTGTAAATGTAAACTATGATAAAAAAATATCTTTCAACTGGTCGAACGATAAATTCACTTGTATGACTTTAATTATGGATTTTGGGAAAATTGGATATAGTAAAAACTTATTATACGGCTAACAGTGGAATTTCGTAGATGCTTTGCTTCCTATTTTGAACTTGTTACCTATAAGTATCTGCATCCAAATATTAGTGTTCCGACAGATAAGTAAAGCCAATCCCTAATACTTCAAATGCCAACACATTATCCACTGACCCATTGAGTTTAGATAATCATGTATAGCAAAACTGCTAAATTTCAGTCCTGAATATTAATAACCGAAAACCGCAAAATGTTGTTTGAATAAATATAATTAATTGATCGAAATTCTGAGTGGTATTTGAAAGATAAATGATATGATAAATAAGAAAGTATCCACTAAGGTATAAAACAACAGAGCATTTTTAAACAAAGCAATTTCCCCCTCGAATTTTTATAGTTCGAGAAGTATACAGTTTTCACAATCATTATCTATACTATTTTTGTTAATAACAAAAATCATAGTTCTTAGTTTTCTTTTACTAATTTCCTGTCTCAAACGACTTGTTTACCTCACACTTTAAACTGACTTAATCTTGCTTCAATGCTTTTTAAGATTCTATATCATTATAAAACTAATCATACCATGTTTGATATTCTCATTTTTCTAATTATTACTAGCTACTCAGTGTCTATGAAATTTTTTTTCAAGCTTTGTAACCATCATCTTTCTAATTTCTTCATAAAAGCAACGCTGTGCAGTTTGCTCAATTTATTTCTATTGTTACTATATTCAATAAATATTTATTACCACGATTCATTTTAAAGATGATCATTTTAAAACGTTCGTTTTTATTTTCATTGACTATTTCATAACTGAAGAAAGAGATCCCTCAGATGAACCCTGATAATTATCACATGTTGATAAATATCTAATTACTAGTTTGAAACTATTTTGTCTCCAATTCATCCTTTATTGAACATATCTCTACTATTTTATTAGTTTTGTAAAGTTGTAATATTCTCTTTTGCAAGTTGTAGTAATTGTTAACTCTTTTTATTTTACTATCAATCACTTATGATTCTTTTATAGGTTAATTTGTGCCAAAACATTTGATACATGATGTACACTTTTATTTATTAAATGAAATCCATTTAATATTTCTTTAGAGTAATGACTTAGCTACAAATATTTTTTTTTAATTTGCTCAATTACATTATTTTTTCTATGAAGGTTTAATACGTAAATATGTATATAATAGCAAAATGTCAAAATGAATGATTTAACTGGTGCATATTGACTATTCACTTTATTGTCAGCCTTACATGTCTATATATATGTTGTGTGTGTGTGTGCATGACTGTATTGAATGTCTATCTTTCTATCTTCCATTATCCACATAGATACTTCATCTTCCCTTAAATAGGAAAGACTTATATTGTCTCCTAAACAAATATACACGTTTATATTCATAGAATTTACAATAAAGATGACAAATCTCAAAAAACGTATAAAATAAATCATTTTTTGTTGTTGTTGTTTACATACAGACAACTAACTATTCACAAAAGTATGGAAAATTTAATCTACGAATGACAATATACTTTAATATCCATATTTATATATAATACACACTTTATAAATTAACAATAAATCATACTATATATAATACGATAATTATTAGTGATGATAATTTTTAACAAGCAACAGTATTAAAAACTATACAAAAATAAAATAATTTCTTAAAATACCAATTATAATTATCATGAATTTACTAAGAATATGGTCAATTGACCTACAATAACGTTACATTGACATATTTTGTCCAGTTGGTTACTGTATATAAACAAAAAAATAAAAAAATAAATGCCGAATGGTTAAAATAGGAGACATTTTGTTTGTTAAAAATATAAATTCATTTTAATCCAATACAAATAGGTGTATGATTGTACTTAAGCATAAATAACATTGATCATTGAAATATACAAACATTTCTTTTTTTTGAAAAAAAACAAAATCTAATTCATACACAGAATTAAAGGAGTAACAAATTTGTTATGATTAAATAAAATGGATATTTATAACTGTGCTTAATTGTGATAATCATAAAAAGTTGAATACATTTAAATTGAGGAATTTCATTTTCCCTTATCTATGAAATATAGTTGAAAATGTAAAATGGATCAACAGTAAGTAAGTCATTAGAATGTTGCAAAGTTTATATAGACGTATGTATTGTCTTTTTGTGATTTAGTTTAATTAAATGAACAGTACACTTTTTTTTATTTTGACCTCTTAACTATTCATGTGATAATATTCTACCCGAAATTTACATACAGATTCTTTTGTAAATGACAAGTTAAAGTCATTTGGTGTTGTTTTACTTGTAAATTATATTTATAAACACTTTGCTTCATGCATTAAGCGTCAACAGTTTCTACCATAAAACCTTTAAGTACAGTAGTAACTCTTTACTTTTCACAAACACTGGATGTTTTCTGTTTGTAGTGAATATGCATTTTATAATATACACACGAAATTTCACGATCCATTCATTATAAATCGAATAAGACACATACGAAAAAAATAATCAAAGTTAGACAACTTAAAACAACGAAAAGCTTTTTGTTAAAAATCAAATTGTTTGTTCTCGTTTTCGAATACATGTAGTTCATACAACTTTCACTCTATTTCCCTAACAATGAGATGCAATTAATCTCCATGCGTACATTCTGATAAATGAAATAGAAAATGATTTCTTTTTCATTTTCCCAACATTAGTTTCATTAAATTCACTCGGTGTTGTTTTACGTATATCTTCCGATTATTACTTAGGACTGAAATTGATCAGTCTGTTGTTGACATATATGCATCCTGTGCGAATTGACTCGTTATGGCCTTAAATCACAAGGTATTTAAGCAAAGATGGATAGTGACTAGCTTATTAAGTAGTTAAAGGTATATAAAAGTAAATTCGTTCGTAAGAGCCTCTTTTATTATTTCTTTGTAATGCTTTATATATAAATGTAAAAGAAATTTGAATTAAATTTTTTTTCTTTTTAGCTTAGTGATTATTGTTAATGTGCAGACGTAAATCTTTTACGATGATAGATCTACCATATCCCAATTTTATAAATATCTTTAATACTCTTAAAACTCATTTTTAATTTGAGCAAATAATATTCATATTAGAAGAAAATAATTCATTTAAGATAACATAAAATTTTGTCATTCGAATGTTATATCTATATGGAAAACAAATCCTAATACAAATAAAACTGTTATTAACTTGTGTTCAATCATGATCTGTAATGATCAATGATGCATGTTAGAATAACTACATTTTTCTTTCATTTAATTTAATCAAATAATCTAAATAAATTTGTCAAATTTTAATATACAGTAATCCGATATTAATCCTTTGAAAAGATGAATCTGAGAAATAAAATAAAAAAATGTTTATTTCATACACAAAGTTCCATTTATCATATTAAAAAGAGCAAGAACAAAGATTCTAGCAGAATAGCATGGATTAATTTTTATTTCGTTGATTCTTCTCAGCTACTCACAACAAGCGAAAGAAAGAAATTAAACAGTGCGATCACCAACTATCTCTTGGATATAAGATATCAGGTCGACACCTTGTAATCTTTCAAGGTGATTAAGGAGTAACCAAACTCCATTCGTTTGAAGTTTGCTGAAGCCGTTGATATCATGCGTCAAAAACCTAACTTAGGTATTCAAAAGCAGATTATTATTAATCTTTCCTTGCATTTGTGACAAATACTCCTTCGTTGCATACCAAACACTTTTCTTTATCTCTTTCTTGCATTCACTATATCATTGAGTTTTTATTTCAACTGTCTTCCAAATTGCTAATCTTATTTTATTAACTGAGATTTACTCATTTTATTCCTATCAGCGTTTACTCATTATGTAATCACTTGTTTCTGGCTGTTTGAACTGTTGTCGCGATCAATGTTGTAGAATGTTCTTTTATATAAGGTATATATTTACAATGTTCAATCTATTCAATTTATTTACACTCTTGCTATACTATTATCTTCAACATAACTTCCGACTAAGCACTTGCATGTAAGTAATTTAAACCCATTTTGTAATTATGATTCTTAATATCACAGGTTGTAAGCAGCTGATGAGAACCAACGAAATTCAATGAACTCAAGTTACACTGCTAGAATCTTTGGTTTTGGTTTTTAAAAATCGTTGTGTTTAACAAGAGGATATTCAGTACATATTTAAACACTTAAAAGTAGTATTTTTATATAAAGTTTAATTTTCATTCAAAAATTAGAACTTTTATAATGCCAAAGACAAATAGTTCATGTAATAGTAAATTCATGTGTTTAGGCTACTTAATTATGTATATCAGTAGTTAATACGTCAGTCAGACATATTTTTTTTAATGTTGCGTAACATTCAAAATAAACACTTAATCAATTCATAGAACAAAAGAATTCACCTATAAGATTATAATATGATAAATATCACCCTCAAACAATACAGTTACACATTGACCGTTACATTTATTTAACATTAAAAATTGTCATTATAACTAAAATGAACTTTGTTTAAAACCTAAGGAAATGGTAATGATTATGTAATATAAAAGATAATTTTGATAATAGATACATAGATAGATATGCACTCTAATATTGCTGTCTATCTAGAAAATAAGAAGAGTTCGATAACATACTTAAAATCCGAATTCAAATAGAAATCATTTGTTCAATTTAAAATAGTTTGTATGACCAACGAACACATTACGCCAAGAAATTGAAACAGACATGAGAAGAATCAACAACAATTGAATACAACTGGAAAGGAAGGCCTAGGACAAAGTAGGTTAGAGAATGCTGGTCGGCGGGCAATTCTCCACAAATAAGTAGGCTTTTGTCAAAAACAAACAATGAAATCACGATAAATTAAGGTCAATAAAGTAACGATTCAAACATAATGTCTTGTTTTTTCCTTACTAACTGAATATCCATCTAATCTATGTGATGGTATTAATTGTTATTTTAAACTGAATAGTATAATCAATTGAATCTTGAAGTTTTCTATCAATAAACAAATCAGAAACTTGAATCAATCAACATGTTTTGCTTATAAATAGTTATCTTAGTAACTCATATGAAACTTATTACTTAAACAGCCAAAGTAAAAGATAATTGAGTAAAAATGAAAAGTTCAATACATATTTATATCCATCAAATGAATAACAATTACCCATAAATAAGACACTTAACTGTTGGATTTGAAGACTGTTTTCGTATAAAACTGAAATCAATTTGACAACTAATAAATAACCATGAAGAATAGAATGGTTGTTTCATTCAGGTTTGAGATAAATCGTTAGTGGTTATTTAAAGTCAAGACACAGATTGGAAATTAGGACATTTGAATAACATGAAAAATAAGATAACATCATACAATCAAGTCAGCACCCAGTTATTACTATTTATTTAGCTTCAGCAAGCTTTTAATGTTTGCTTAGATATTGAAAATAGAGGTTAATGAACAAATTTTAAGAGGCTTTCCATTAGAGGAACAATTATGTTTAGTAGTTAGATCTGCAGATATCTTAATGATGCATGACATCAGATAAATACTTAATAAAATATTTCCAAATGGATAATAATCAGCCTTATTCGAGATTTTTCAAACTTAAGCTATAATTAAACTATTTACATCAAAACCTATAATCCGAATTTCTTTATGATATTTTTAACGGGCAGAAACCATTCGGTACCGATTCACTTTCTTGAAATTACCCTCATAAAATTTACTGTACATGCTTTATTTCGGAAGTAAAATTAATTACATTACTTAAGAATTAGTACCATATTGTTCACTCAATTAATGTAAATTATAATCTTACTTCTGGAGAAACACTTATTTATCTACTCGCATATACTAGCACAAAATATATAAAACAGTTCGAATCACGTACGGAAAAGCATTTCGTTTAACATTACGAGTAGACGTTGCTGATGACCATGAGCTAACAAGAAATCTAGAACCAATGTTTACTGTCGACTAATTTCAACAGTTTAACAAGTGAAATATATACTACGAAAATTATCAATGATAATTTATATATATATATATATATATATATATATATATATATATATAGATAGATAGATAGATAGATAGATAGATAGAGAGAGAGAGAGACTGTGTTACGTCAAATGAATAGTAGAATAAAAATATAACTGAATATGATGGGGTTTTATTCTCTGAGCTAGATGGTTTGGTTGTGGAGTTTTCATCTTTATTCTGAAGAACATCATCAGAACAAACTCCAGGTCTGTTAAAGCTCTACGATCAAACCATCCAGCTCAAAGAACAAAACTCCATCGAACTGATTCTCTTTTCACACTGTTCATATACTTGATTATATTACAAAATAAGTACTTTCAGTCAAATACAATCAGCAAATCTACTTAAAACTTTCTTCTAATTCATACGATCACATTAGTTAGATCACCAATCGAAACTAAGAACCAATGAACAGTTGTTTCATCTCTAATATTTCTTTTATTATCGATGTATTATTATTATTATTTTAAAAGTAGATAGAAATAATAACCGTACAGAAATTATAGGAAACACTTCTCAAAACTTTTATTTACTTAATTTAAATACTCGATAAGTATAGAATAAAAAGGAATTATGTTTTCGCATTTTTGATAATCAGAACTGAATTCCATTAGATGGTTATATGATTAATGATAAATATCATATTTGTTGAACATTGTAGTGATTAAAATAGCTAGTTAGCTCAGTGGAAAAAAATTGTATTTGAGAAGAAAGGTGTTGAATTCAAGTTTCAATTACCACGTATGTAAATTCTATGAAAGATGAAACATACTTTATGAATCACAATGTTAGTTACTATCCAAAAATAGAATAAATATAAACTACCTAAAAAAATGGTTTAACACTAATTTATATGAAGCATAAGTTAAAACGTAAATTTTAGAGATGCTAAAAAATATCAGAATTTGACAATTGTGTTCTCATTTCTAAATCTGTCGGTGAATATAACTACTGTAATGATTCTTTGTGAAAAGTATATATGGTCCACTAAGCAGTAAATGGTGTCATATTTATAATATTAAGTTGAATAAAATATTGTATAGATATTAATGACAATTTGACCAAACTGATATCAAATAGGCGTTACTTTGATTAAATGTTTGATATCAGTTAAACAACAGATGATAATTAGATCCTAGGTTTAATATTGACGATAATAGATGTTTCATGCAATCAAATAATTATCATAGATCTCTAAACTAAACATATTACAAAACTCATTTTGTATTTTTTGTTTAAACCTTCTCATTGATGTTTAGGATTGCAATTGGATCCAGATACATCGAGCTGATGAGTCCCGAATAAAACGAAACTGGCGTCCTGAATTCTATTGCTGGCCACCATTCATCTTTGCTTATAAATATATTACATCTGATTGATTAAGTCACTTCGTTAAATAGTAGAGATCGTTTAAATACTGTATATTACACGTTCAATAACTAATAATAAATAAAATTTATCAGTGAACTTAATTCATTGTGATATATTTACTACATTTCAGATATGAAGATCATAGATAATGACAATGAGTAATAAATACAAGTAATAATAATTTTGATATCTTAATGAATAGAAAGAGAGCTGAACTTTTATAAAATAAAAGTTGATGATAAAATTTTTCAAGGAAAGCTATTGAAACATAATGATAATGAAAACATGGAAACTACTTCATATGATAGAGAAATGTTTCATGTAAAGCTGATAAAAGTTATTCAAAAGCTTCAGTTTTAAATATTGTCACTAATGGCTTTATAAATATGACAAAAAACTAGGAAAGGAACTTTGTTTGTTTGAATATTTCTGACAGTTTTTGAATCGTCAGATGAGAGAGCTGTGATAAACTCGAGAATATACTGTTTACAGAGAACTCAATATAATTGTCTGCTTTCTCTAAATATGGCAATCATATAGAAAACCTTATATGGAACTGAGGCAAGATCTCATCTTCAAAATCAGGTAGCTATTTAGCCCTATAATAAGATCTCTCAATTGTGGTCTGAATTATTAGCAATTATCTAGTGGAGGATATGGCTGTGATTCTTTTTGTTTCAACACACTAAATTACCTATCTCTATTGTTGATGAACATACACTATAGTAATAAATGTTCCAGGAATGAATAAGTCATTTATTTTTCAATAACTACCCTATTTACATATATATGTCGTAAAAAATTACAAATAAATGAAAAAAGTTAATAGTTTCACTTCACTAAATTTTATTGCTAAATATCTTTGAAATAAGATAACTCTTACAATGGGAAAAATACTGTAAACTATAACGCTCCAACCTCTCTCCCTCCCTCCCTCCCTCCCTCCCTCACTTTCACTCTCTCTGTTCCTCTCTCTCTCTCTCTCTGTTCCTCTCTCTCTCTCTCTCTATATATATATATATATATATATATATATATATATTCCAATATTAAACTATTTCCATCACAACCAACTGTCATATATTTTTCGAGTAACAAATGAAATATTACTGTTAAATTATTTATGAATATTCCTGATGTGTATAGAAGATGAATGGAAGATTATCCGTATTTTGTTTTTACATTTCATTATGTAAATATTTCATGAGGGAGAAACACTGATATAACTTGAGTTATTAAATCGATGTATATTAAAGTTGAAGTTGTTGCTTCTGTGTGCTTTTTTTCATTAATCGTCAAACCTGTTAGATTGTTATCTGTATATATATTAATATTATCGAGTAATGAAATAAAATCGATTGATCAGTCATCATTTTTTTTGTTATATTTAGTAATTAAGTCTATTTTGTTCTTGGTGTAATGTGTTATTTTATTTATAATTTATTATTACCGCCGTATAGTTTAGAATATTTCTTTCCTATATCTTACTTGTGTCAGTATCCGTGTATAATCTTTACTTTTATTATTCAAAATTTCATTGAAATTCGTTAAAAGTTAAATATATAAGTTGTTTCATGATTTTAGGTTGTATCTTACATTGTTCATAATTTAGTTTACTACCATACATATAGAAATAATAAGTCGATGAATTAACATTACATGAGACTATATGTATCATATACTTTTATTAATAAAGGAGGTCATCAAGAGAACTTTTCATACATCATCTTTAAATTACCCACAACTTTAATTAAAATATTTATTGTGCTTGAAGAATATTGCTCTTATCAGTGTGTTTGTTTAAATACAATAATGGTTTTTACATGATATGAATTGTTGTAAATGACAGAATGAACATATATATATAATGATATTCAGCATCATCACTTCAGTCTTCTCTAATTTGCAATAGTGTCTACACTAAGAGTTTTCTAAAACAAACAACATTAACTTATAGAGATATTATTTGGAATTTAACATGTTCACCATACAAAAAAAAGCTCAAACAATTTGTGATCTATTAAATCATTGCAAAATATATCAATAAAATCGTTCACTTAAATGAAATAATACAATTAATCATCATAATCATGATATTAGTAATATTCTCAAAATATATGATGAATGTTAGTGGTTAGAAAACACAAACCATGAAGGATCTATTCAAGTATTGAACATTTAGATAAGTAAATATAAAGTATTGATTTTTCTTAAACAGTATATAGTCGTAAAATCCATCTACATATCTTTCTGTTAACCGAAATCGATGATTAATTTGGTTCAATAATGATTAAATAAACTATAACAATTATATCATTTTTATAAACGCAAATTGATAAGAACAATAAGTAGAATGTAATCAGAACATTCTCTATTACGTAATATTTCTTTATCGACTATACCTACTGGGTTTTTCTTTCGGCCAAAAAATATGTAATAATAATTTTTAGCATGTATCGTATTGCATTTCTTACATAATATCAAAGTATATACGTTTATTTACTATTCCTTAACAGAAAAGCACATCTTTATATTATAATGATAATCATATGCATTATTTTTTATATTTTATAATAATAATATTATCAGAATGGGTTTTTTGGAGAACTTGGAAATTTCACTAGTTGAAATCATGAGTCAATTGAAGCTAGACCACCATGGAAAACATGGAAGCACTGGATGGCTGTTTCGTTCTATCGTGTGACCCCTCAGCCAGTGAAGTTTCTAAAATCTGCACAAAACCTATTCTGATAATAATCACCTGCTCACTAGTGACTGACTTCATGAGATACTCCTGGAGTTCTAGTGAGAAGTCGTTACCAGTGGAGTTCAACCAGGTCTGTTGTGAGATAGAAAGTCACTGAAGACAGTGGTGTACGATGGCGCAACTTCGTGGAATAGTCAAAGTTAGACATTAACACCACTGGATGCCAGATGGCTCAGTGGTCTAGGTGGTTAAGCGCACCGCTGGGGAGTCCCATACTAGGACGAAACGGCCGTCCAGTGCTTCCAGGTTTTACATGGTGGTCTAGCTTCAATTGACTCATGATTGCAACCAGTGAAATAATAATAATAATATTATTATTAATCAGTATTATTGGTTTGATGCAAGTAGAGAATTCTTGGAACATATTGTCAAGTATTTCAACAAAATCATCTTTTTATAATTTAAGATTTCCAAAAAAAGCGTATTACTTGACATTTATTTTCAACAAAGTCTTATAATCAGTTCTACCTTAATAAATATTTTTCTTGTTTATCAAAAACTGATATAATGCCCGAAAATTAAATGTAACAGTCAGATTTTTATTGATCGGTGAATAGGTGACTAACTATGTAATTTCTTTTAATAAATTATATTTTATCATATTTATTTTGTATTAGTATGTTGTGCATAAATAAGTCATTTTATTAATTAAAAGATTGTTCATGTGTTTAGTGGTCATGTCTCTGATCGCTGTCCATAACCATTACATGTTCACATTATTATTATTATTATTATTATTATTATTATTGTTCTCATCCATCTATATGTATTTTCTATATCGATTTTAACAATCAAAAATTCAGTCATACAATCATTACAAACTTCCTCGATAACAGAAGCAACGGGGATATATATATATATATATACGATAGATGTTGTTTTACAGAGTGACATATTTTCAACATATATATTTGCATTTTGCTAAGATTCTTGACCATAGAAACCACATAATAAGAGAGGAAAAATGAGTAATGTATTTACATAATTATCAGAAAAGATTTGAATTATCTCTTTGTTGCTAATCTTGATAGACTTGTGACGTTCTCTTGGTATATTGTGTCGATTGTTTCGATATAATCATTTTTCATTAGTTTCTATGAAAAAAAGGGATGCAGATACACTCACATGACAAATCCTGAGTACGACAAAATATGCATCTTGGTTTTTACCGCTATCCACCAATCCATTTATTCTAAAACAACCAATGTATGATTTTGGCTTATTTTGGCAGTATTTGCCATTGTGATGTTTTAAAAGACTGTTTGAAAATTTTGTGTAAAAATTGAGGTTGTAAAATTGTAATAGAAAAATTTAGAATACTTTCGAATTTGGAAAACAAGTGAGTTAATATTGAAGTGAACCACTGAAATGCATAGACGATTACCTACCAGTTAGATGCCAATTTAAACGTTTTGTCAGTTTTGGTTATTGTACGTTAAAATCATAGAATAATCGTGAACAATATCGTAATAGATATACGTTTGATTTATCAGTTTACTGATGCTCAGCGCTTGGTTTTGTGACCCATGAAAATAGCATCCAACTGATGACTCTTAAATCAGATGAAACGTACGTTCTGTATTCCATTGTTGCCCACAATTAATCTACTCGATAGGTTGTAAATTATGTCGTAGGTTTATGAAACTGACAATTAATGATAACATTACAGGTTCTCGTATTCAACAGAAAACAAATAAATAATTTCCAGAACTAAGTAATAATTTTTTGAAGATGATTTGTGATCATTTGAGATTACAAATAAATATTCTTTATAAATTAATTAGTATATTTGTAATATCCCAATGAGTAGAAAAATTAGATTTTCTGACGTTTCGTGATTCAGTGTAAGCCACTTCTTCAGAGAATAAGTTAGAATATTACAAATATATTAATTTATTTATAACAAGTACCCAATATTCAATTGAATCGAAATTATCAATTCAAAGCTTAGTAATGATACCTATAATTATTACTTCTGATTGTTAACAAACAGAATAACTATTGATGCAAATCTTGAATGGCAAATTCTTTGAAATACTTACAATTAATCATATTTTACAAAACTTCACCATTCATTTTGTCTAATACTCATTTTAATCAACTTCTTAATTTATCTATCACAACACTTTTAAGTTGAAGTCTTTAATCTAACTTTGTTAGTTCTTCATTCAACTACTCTATTTAAGGTACTTTAATGAACTTGAATTCATAATTACGAATAAGCTGTTGTTTTTCTTTTTTTTTTAAAAAAAAACACAAAGTTCAACCAGATAATAAATAAATGTCCTGTTATTAATAACCAAACAACATATGAACGTGCCAGTATGTTTGTTTTACTTTTCTTCACTTAATCCTCTAATCATATCTAAGTGTTTTCTAAAGGATAATTAACAAGAAAGAGTTTTGATAAAGCTGAAAGATTACAAAGGAGAAGAAGGAAAAGAAAACAAGAAATAAACAATTCATCTGTTCTCAACAAAACAAACATAAATACAATAGTGATGACCTAATTTGTAAAGTGATCAGAGATAAGTAAACAAATATAGATAACAAATCAGTAAATAAATTAATAATCGTAATGATAATCGTAATCATAATAATAACAACAATAAGGACAACAATTATAACAAAACAATAATGACAAATCATTAAATAGGAAATTAACATAAATCTAAAAACAAAAGTCTTTAATACGATGAAATTAATTTCATATTGTATAGTTTATGCAACAACAAAAAAAAAACTGATCCTAAACAATAATGTAACGTAATCTTAAAGACACATCTAAAATAATTTCTAGGTATTTTAACTCATTTACTAGATCCTTTAAGTTGACAGACGATAGCTAGTAAATGTCCGGAGTATATTGTTGATTAAAAAAAGTAAGCAATATTTAAATCATATGAGAAAATTAACTATAATTGCCTACTAATATCTGTGTGATCTAGTATGAAACATCATATTAAATTTATATCTGTATCAATCTTATGGATTAATTGATTCTATGAAATGTTGTATTATTCAGATATTACGGTTCATGAGATGATAAACTTGTAAATATGTACATATTTACAGAAAATTTAAGAGAATATGTAATTGTATAAAGATTTGTATACTAGTCGAAAAACGTTACGAATTTCAGTACATTACATAAAGTTTCAGTACAGATATTTTACTAAACATGTATTTTTGATATGGTCTATTACCAATGAACACTCACTGTTCTTATGTGTTATTTTTGTAAGCATTCACTAATAGAGTACACTAATAGTTGTAATAAACCGTATATTATAAATTACAGTTAGACTCAGTGATTACGAATATATGATCACTGGCCAAGACTCAATTTCAGTTTATGTGTTAACGCAACACTAATACTAGTGCTATTTTTTTCAAAACTGTATGATTTGCAAGTAAAACTTTCATGGTTATTTGGAACAACATTGTCCCATTAAAGAAAGCAATACAAACAAAATCATTTGTTTCGTTTTACTAGACACCTTTCAGTAATTAAAACAACTTATATAATTCATGGTTATTTGAGATACTTGTCATTTTCCAAATCTTATAGTCCCATATTATTTAGCTTTCCTATCTCTATTGAAGCATTTGATTTCCTTGAGTTCTGATATTTCTTTTGTTCAGAATACATGTAACATTTGTATAAGATTGTTTAGTTAATGAAGTTGAAGTACTCGATCAATCTGTGTCCTATGCCTTTGGTGATTCGACTCCTAGTTCACTTATCATGGTTTGAACACAACAGCTATCAACGCTGAATATAGTTATTCAGAAGTTATAAAGTTTATCAGTGAATATGTATAATCAATGGGACTTTGATAAAAATTTTCGTTACTATTTCAGTCATGATCCATCAGATAATATGAGCATTCCATAGTTGATACTACTTACATTAAATATAGTATTATATAATTCACAAAATCTTATGTCACATTTCATCTACCACAATTTCATTCAAAAATTGTCTGACCATTTTTTGTGAAAAAAATAAAATTATGTCAACATTTTTACATGAAATGAAAAGAAAGAAATGAGAGAGAAAAATCAGTTCTCATTTTAACATGGGGATAATTTCAAGTAGTTTTAATTAAATTGTATCAGTGATTATTCTTCATGTAACGTGTGTTATTTATCCAAGCGCGTTAATTAACATGTCCTCTAGAGTTGTTTGTTTTTTTCCTCTTCTTCCTCCTCTTTTCTTTGTTGTATAAAACACGACAGCAAGATGTTTAGGTATAGTCATGTTAAATAAATGTAACGTAGTTTTTGAATGGATTTCACTTACTTCTCGCGTTGTTCAACAATCAATTGTTTGTTTTAACAGAAGTTATATATATATATATATATATATATATATATATATATATATATATATATATATATATATATATATATATATTGTTAAATCAAAATGAATTTAAGGTTTGTTTTAAGCAATCCAATTTAATGAAAACAATTCTTCCTATGAATAATTTAACTTATCTATTGTTTATATTATTTTGATTACAAAAGTATAAGTGACTAAACTAGGGAATATGAACAATAAAGACAAAAGGTTTTTTTGACCTGATCCGTGGAAAAGAAAAAGAAAAACAACAGTGAATCCAAACAGTATCTATTGATTTCAATAATAAGTTATGATTTAATATTTTCTGTAAAAAGTTATAACTTTTGTTTAGATTATAGTTTTGAATAAATGAAGACTTTCCAATAAAAGTTAATCTTCGAACTGAAATATAAAAAATTAAGGCTAGATTATACAAGGAATGAAATTGAGATGGTGGAGTAGATTTGTTGACCTTAATGTCGACTTTAAGGTTGACTTTAAAGTCAATAAGAACCTATCGACGTCGTGGTATACAGAACAATCTGTGAAACGCATATGGAGAAATTCGAACACTTCACTTCTATCTGAACTTAGTACTGATGATGTCGTTCAGAAGAACAATGAAAGTTCCACGACCAAACCATCCAGCTCAGAGAACAAAACTCCATCAAGGAATGAAATATTTACTCCATATTTTTCATTCTTTTTAAAGTTTTATATTTGTCAATTGTGAAATTTTGAACACTGAGAACAACAAAGTAACCGTTTATGAACATGGCATTCTAGCCTAAAATATAAAATAGTGATCATTTTATAGGAGATAAAAATTAGTTAATCTACTAGTTAACAATAAATTCTATTTGTGGAGATTGTTAAGTTTTAGATTAACATCATGAATCGATCAATGTTAGATCACTACTGAAAACCTGAAAGTACTGGAGGACCATTTCATCCTCGTATGGCACTTCTCAGTAGTGTGTATTCACGATTCCGCACGCGGGATTTGAAATCAGGACATTTGGTCTCGCATATGGACGTTTAATTTCGAATCTCACATAGCAGTATCGTGGACGTACACTGCTGAGGAGACCCATACTAAGACGAAATGGCTGTCTAGTGCTTCTAGGTTTTCAGTAATGGTCTAACATTGACTGATCCATAAAATTAAAAACTATATTAATTGGAAAATGAGTAAAAGTAATTTGAGCAGAACAAAACATACTTTCAAAAAAAAAGATAGAAATATAGAAAGTGTTGACTTCTGTTTTACGCATTTTTTCATAATTCGTAAATAATCATAAGATATCCATGCTGTTAATTAAAATTCAACCTATTTTAAATACGAATTCATGTTCTCAGTTTTCAGTGGGATTGATTGAACACTATCATCTTACGAACTAAAATAGAGTAAATTTCTAACTACTAACCTAATGATTGCATTCTTTACTCATCAAGCTATCATTTGATACTTACATTCATATAATGTTAGGTATAATTATAATTTTACATTTTTATATAACCTTTGTGTAGTAATCAGTTTGCCTGGATTATCTTATCTATCTGTTTTATGTAAACATATAAGTCAGGGAAAATATAAGAAAGGGAATAAGAAAACAAAGAAAAGTAAATTGACTAAATAAACGATCTATTGTAAGTAAATAACTATTTTCATATATGATCTATTGGTGACTTTTCCTCTATAAATTTTCTCTTAGAATTATCCTCCATTTATATATATAGTGTGTTTTTTTTTTCAGGAGGATTTGTGTGCAAACATAAGTGTGTAGGTTTTTGTGCCAGTATGTGCACATATCTATACACAATATTGACATTCTGTTTAAAATACTTTAATAATTTCTTTCTATTTCAGTAACATTTAAAGTAAATGACTCATTTAAAGATAAACATATTTTAGTGATAAAACAAATGAGACATAATAAAACTTTTTATTTGTGAATTAAAAACCATTATGGTTCATATTTGGTTATCTATATTTTTATTAGTTAAATAGTCAACTTTAATAAAAGTAAACAATGAAAATGGAAATATTTGAACAAAATTATTTTTTCTGTGGTCATAGTGATTTATAGAATTATTTCAAATATTACACCACTGAGCCGGTATCCAACGGTGTTAATGTCTAACTTCAACAAATCCACGAAATCAAGTAACACATCTATCATTGTCATCAGTGAGTTACTATCTCACAACTGACCTGGTTGAACTCCACTGTTCACTGCTTCTCATTAGAAATCCAGGATATACCTCTTGAAGCTAGTCACTAGTGAGGATATGTCGATTAGTATCAGAAGGGGTTTTGTTGAACTTGTAGTGATTACATTATTTGAGATCATGAATCAATCGAAGCTAGACCACCATGGAAAAACTGGAAGCACTAGATGAACGATTGACCCCGGGTTCGAGTCCCACGGAAAAAGCTCGTGGATGCACACTGCTGAAGAGTCCCACAATAGGACGAAACGGCCATCCAGTACTTCCAGTTTTTTCATGGTGATCTAGTTCCAATCGACTCATGATCTTAACTATTGAAATTACTACAATTTCCACAAAACCCTTTCTGATATTAAATATTAAGGTTAAATTGAAAAGCCGATGCTATAAAATATAGAACAAATGATTCCGCTTACATTATGAATTACTTAAGTGTACATATTGCTTAGGTTTTCTTTTCTCATTGGCTACTGAATTAATTAAACGTTCTTTTGGTCTATAGTAAAGCTCTTATATGATGCATAATATGATAGATGTATAAATTTTAAAAATCCCCTCAAAACGGTTGACCCAACCTTATTGACCGAAAAATTCGACCTAAATGAACTTTAAACATAAAACCATTATTTACAATAGATTGATTATGGTTAGTAGTGCAATTCAGGAGGCGTGCTTTGTTTTATTTGAGATTCATCGTTCGTATGTACTTGAATTTGTTTTAATATCTACACCTGTGTTCGAACCCATTACCTTCCCGTTCAGACGTCCAAATCGATCTGAACTTAGTAACCCTATAAATAGTGCGTTGGATGTTTGAAAGGAAAATTTTAAATTTTTCTACACTTAATGAAGTTCCATAACCTAATGAGATTTTCTAAAATTTCTTTACTTAGATATTTAAAATGAAGTCATGGAAAAGTATAAAGCAGTTATATTTTATTTCATCAATATTCATTTTTGAAATGGTCCAAAGAAATGCTAAGAGATTTAGAATTATTTACATAAGATACAACATATCTAAACAGATTAGATGGTGGTTGGATGTAGTCGATAGAGAAACCCTGGACCCGGGTTTCGTGCTACTTGGCACTCGTCAGCAAGGTGTACCTGTATTCTTGAGGGAACCGGTGCTCCCTGGCGGATTTGATCCCGTGTCACCTAGCTTCACAGTCAGAGACGTTACCACTGAGCTCAGCGCACTAAATATGGACTTGAAACACATGGAATTGACCACCACCCAGTGATCAATCAATTGTGATTATCTAAACAGAATATTTTCTTTACAGCAAACTAATTCACCTTGGATAACTAAAATCTTTTATGTAATATCCTTCTTTGAAAAATTATTTGTTTATACTGTATTCTGTAATCATTTGAATGTTTCACTTATAAATAATGGTTGATTCTATAATTCTGATGTTTCTATTAATGAACATAAACATTATTTCTATGACTTACATCATAAAGAGAAAATAGCTTTTTTAATATATATATATATATATATATATATATATATATATATATATATATATATATATATATATATATATATATGATTAACTATGTTTGAATTAACAGATTCGATAAGTGAATCTAAATTTTCCAAGATGTTTAACACAACTATTTAAAGTATCTAGGGATGACTTGTTAATACTATTAAGACATCATAAATTATATTTGATTGTCAGACTCAATCTATGTAGAGGAATGGTAAACGAATTTGAAAAAACACAGTCCATGCTTTGAACTCCTGTGTTACCATTAGTATCATAATGCCGAAGCATGAAAATTCATACGTTCACCATTATATTTATTCATTTGAAACAAGGTAAAAAATATTATTATTATTATTATCATTTGAACAAAATATGAACAGGGTATATGCTTATAGCTAGCAAACAAATAGTGTTTTGTTTAAAACTATGAAGCTTTATTTCTCTATGCTTTAATAAGTGTTAGGATTTTTATTAAGTAATAAATAGATCATTACCTTGATACCACTTACATTGTCTCCTTTACAATTTTGCAATCACCTTGCTGAAAATCCTCAATTTTAATCGAATATGATTCAATGTTGAAGGTGGAGAATAACATGATACAATATGGTTTCTATTCAAAATACACTTATAACTATCCCATTGATTTACGTAATGTTTATGCATAAAACTGTAGTGGCTTTGCTTCGTTAGTTGACCACCTCGATATAACCATTATCTTCAACGGTGTTTGAAATCAGTAAACAATGAGTAGCGGCAACTACAGTTTATTAACAAATAGCACAGATCACAAAGCTATAAGTACATCAAGCGAATTTAAAGCGGAGAGATGAATAAGTATATGCGAGTAATTACATAGGCGAATTTATAGTCATATTGCATAAGGACACAGCAAGGCAAAGCAAGGACTAATAATAAGATTTGTGCACATACATACATGGGGAGGAGAATGAATCATCGAATGTTACTTAAGCAATCAGCGTTTTAGCTAGAGTCTGTCATACGATTTAGTGATCATAACGGTGCAAAGAAATATCCGAATTGTTACTACTCAAATAACATTGTTTGATAAGTAATTTAATAAAAGGGTTTAACCAAAATTAACCATAATCGAAATTGTTTGTAGGAGAGTTATTATAAAACAACCTGAAATATAATCAGTAAATATTTGTTCCCAAAAAGACTATTTATTATTTCATCCGTTTAGATTTTTTCTAATGCTGAACTCACTTTCTCTTGTCATGGTATCCTTTCTATAACGTTTACGTGTATTAGTGTTAATTTTATAGAATTACCATAAAGGTATTCTGAAAGACTAGAGAAAAATATACTTTTAAAATAAAGTAATTTTCATTCCCTCGTTTTATTAATTACTCAGATGATCATATTTGATAAAATTATATAAGTGTAGATACAAATTGTCTGATTTTGCGTATATCTATCGAAACAAACCTATTGTGAGTTATATTTATAAACTTAAATAGAAATTAAACGGTTATATAATATACTTCAACGAACTGATGCTTAGAATAAATTATTGGGTATACAGAAAAGAAAACTATATGAAATTTTTAACCATTTCTTTCTAGACATATAAAAGGAATCTGTAAGGTGGTTAGGAGAAATCGTGAATAATGCCTTAATTAACATTATCAGTTGATCACACTCTAGATATCAAGTAGTATTAACATATTTGTCCTACCTAAGGATAATTATAACTTGAATAGCTTATGGATAATATCGTTTAATAGCACACTGTCTTGATGGAATCTTTCATTTTTCATTATTATGAATGCATCTCATTGTCAAGATTTAGTTAGGACAAAACGTCGAACTACAGTTTCTGAGTAGTTGTCTTTAACTACTTGTTGCTATATTACAACATGATCAGCAGAAATTATGCATAACTAAAAAAAATGTAACATGACACTTGTATATATACATAGAATCATTATTTAACCAATGAATATCACAGATCATTGCTCCATATTGATTTATTTCTCAGCTATAATCATATCATATCAACAGTCAATAATTTTCATGGTACATAGTTTCAATTTGATTAACAATTAGCGACAAATTCTTATACACTTTATCATATAATTATATAGAGCATGTATTTTTACAATATCAATATATAAATAATAATTAGAATATGTTAGAAACAATTACACGGTGTTTATGTATAAAATTAAAATTTCAATGTAATTATATGTTGCTTAGGTTATTATAATTAAAAATGTATACGTATATACTAGAAAACATGAAAACGCTTGTTAATATTAGTTGAAGCATAAAATGTCTTTAAAATAAAACGCTTAACACTTTTCAGTTATTATATATTCACATCAGAATAAATCAATCAGTGTTTTGTTATTTCTTATACTTTAGCTAACTGAACAGTTTCAGTTGTCATAGATACACCTTAAACTTTGTCATACTCGTGAATATCGATTAAGTTCTTTAACTTGTTTATAATATAAACTAGGTTTAACGTTCCTCTATAAACACCGGTTGGAACTAAATGTCTTCTAGATATTTCTAATGTTAAACAGTTACTGTACATGTTTTCGTTATTATTTTTTTTCTAAAACATGATGTATCCACTACAAAATACAATAATAATTTCTTAAATAATCGAGTGAGGAAGATTTGTACAACACAGACATAGTGGAGTTGGTAAACCTGGGAAAGAGACGAACTGTTTGGGATTGACTAGCAATATGCATACATCATAAAGATTATAAAACTGGAATTTTAAAATGTCGCAGTAAAAATATTGATGTCCTTGGATTATTAAGTCAGATCCAGTTTTTTATATTCTAAATGTGATATTAGCAAAATCAAGAAAAAAAGACATCTAGAGTCTTTCGTCTTTTAATGAGTCTTCAATGATTCGGAGATAATAACAAACTTTTAAATTCGTTTATTAAACTGTAGATTATAAGATTGAATATTGACATTTTAAATCTGATCTTGTTATTTATCACAACCACTATTTCATGCAAAATAAATAGCCACAACCGTCTAACAATTAGAAGATTTGGACTTCGCAGATGACCTAGCACTTTTATTCCATACTCACGAACAAACATTGTAGCAGCAGCATTTACATCAGTAAATCTCAACATACACAAGGAAAAAAGCAACATCCTCAAATATAACACGGAAATCACCAATCCAATCACATTTGAAGGCAGAACTCTGGTAGATGTGAATTCTTTCACGTACCTGGGAAGCATCACCGATCAACAAAAAGGATCTGATGTAAGGGCCGCATTCATACAGTTGAAGGATATATAAGACTCAAAACAACAGCCCGCAAATCAACATCAAAGTCGGCACCTTCAATAAGAACGTCAGCACAGTTTTACTGTACGGAGCTTAAGCTTCGAGAACTACTACAACCATCATCAAAACTGTACAAGTATTTATAAACAGTTGTCTTCGAAAGATCCTCAATACCCGTTGGCCGGATACCATCAGTAACAAACTACTGTGTGAGAGAAAAAACCAGCTGCCAATTGAAGAGGAAATTTAAAAAAGACGTTGAAAACGGATAGAACATACATTACAGAAATCACCAAACTGCGCCACGAAGAAAGCCCTAACTTGGAATCCTGAAGGGAAATGGAAAAGAGGTAGGCTGGAGAACACACTACATCAGGAAATGGAATCAAATATGAAAAGGATGAATAGCAACTGGAAAGGATTGCCCAGGACAGGGTTGGATGGAGAGTGCTGGTGGGCAGCCCAGTTTCCTCCGCAAAGTGTAACAGGCGTGAGTAAGTAAGTAAGTCTGATACATTAAATAAATATATCATGTGATTCATGTCTGCTATCTATTAAAATAAATTTTAAAGTAGAAAACTATAGTTATGTGAAGAAAATTATTCTACTAAGTTTATAATTCAATAAATATTTGTAACTGAAGCTAGTTGTGTTTCCAGAAAATGATTCGCTTACAACTATTTTCAATGTTCCACTGTTTCCAAAGATCAGGTGTGTAGCTGTTACACCCTTTATTTATCAGCCTATAGTTTCAGATCAAAATGACTGAATTACAGATTGATTTACTATTATACATTTTAAAAGAAATTTGCGATATTGTGTTAATAAACATAACGACTCCCTTAAAAAGTATATACACAGAACCACATATCAAGACATAAATAAAAATGCTTTTTTAATTTTAATTATGCTTAGCACATTGTATTCATACCAAGTTTAATATTTCCTGTCAAATAACAAAATACTTCATCTATTTTAAAGCATATTTTTGCTTCGAAACTATTCTTGCGAATGATAATTCAAAGTTTTATGATCCAATCGTTTATACGTTTGTGTATCTATATTTATGAAGCGTTTAAAAGCTGACAAATTTATAGAAAGATTAATTTTTAAAAAATGTCAAACATGCACTTCAAACTTTATTTGAAACAAAATTCATACTTCTTTTGTTATATATTTAGATACTGATCTAGCAATTATTCTCATCTCCCTTAAATAGTCGTCGTGCAACTTAAACTATTTTCAGAATGAAAATGCGCTCTGCTGAAGAGTTTCATACTAGGCTAAAATGATCTAGCTTAGATTGACTTGTGAATTCAACTATGAAAATACAACACTCTCCACAAATCCTCATACTGATAGAAAAAATTAATCATTTGACTAGTGATTTAGTTGTTTATCAAACATAAAAATCCAAATGATGACAAACGATAAACTAGAACAAAGGTTCACAAAACATTAAAATCAATTATAATTCACTTGGAGATAGTAAACTATTATTAAAGGTACTTGTTTTTGTAAAAGTACTAATTCCGTGAGGAAAAGGTTATAATACTAGATTACGTAATATGAATAATAAGAATAACAATAGATTTAGTGATTATAATAAGATTATTAAAATGTTTTTGTTATAATAATAAATAAAGGTCATAGAGGTGTAAAAATAAATAAATATGGTGATATGATGAGTATTCACGAATAAAACAATGAGAATATATGACATAAGTAAAGGGGAGAATGCAGTAATAATAATAATAACAATAATAATAATTGGATAATCAAAATACCTAAGGCCAAGGTAACGATAACGATAAGACGTACTTCTTTTGTACGCATAGTTCTGGTTTAAGCTCCTGAATGGTAAGAGCATCGGCTATTTTTAAAAGTTGGATGCGAAGAAATCTGGGTAGATTTGAACGAATCATATAAACAACCTTAAATTCATTTCTTGGATCAGTGGAATGGTTACAGTCGATTAGGTGTTCAAGTATAGAACTCCTAATTGCTTTCATTTCCCCCTTATAGAACCAAGCCGGAATATGTTCCCGTATCCGAGTTGAGGTACTTGTTTTGTTTAAATTTAAACTAAAAATGCATCACGTTATTTTTAAGGATACTTTTTTTTCATATCAATTTCAATTCATTACTTAGCTTTAATGATGTTTTCTCACTTTTACATTGATTAATCCATTATTTACACATTTCCTTTAATCTTATTATTATTGATAATTTTTGTTGGTTTTATCAATGATATTCTACAATGCTAAATTTCAATTATCAAGGGAGCGATTATATACATAAATAAAATGACGGATAACAGATAAAATGACACAGAATGTACATATGTGTATATGCGTCTGTATTAAAGAAAGATAGAAATAAAAATTATAATTTTATGACACTATTCATTATGTAAAAACTTTTAACTGAAATATAAGTTGATATTACAGCCTATATTTTATATGAGTAAAATAGGTGATCAAAGCAAACGTTTAAATGAATTAGTAATTAGAAAATACAGAAGACTATAGCTTACCTTAAAAAATGTTTATATATATATATATATATATATATATATATATATATATATATATATATATATCAGAAAGGGGGTTTTGTGGAGATCTCAGTAATTTAGTGATTAAATTCATGAGTCAGTTAAGACTAAACTAACATGAAGAACCTAGAAGCACTGGGCAGCAGTTTCGTCCCAGTATGGGACTTTTCAGCAAGGTAAATTCACGATCCTGCTCGCGGGGTTCAAACCCAGGTCCTCCAGGCTCGCGCACGAATGCACAAATTCTAGATCACTGAGCTGGCACCTAACAGTGTTAATGTCTAACCTCAAACAATCCACGATATTGCACTGCCGCCAACCATTGTATCCAGTAAGTAACTGCCTCACAACAGACTTGAGTGAACTCCACTGGTCACCTTACTCTATTATCTATTATTTGTCCGGACTGACCGTAACCGTTACAAACATTCCAACAAAATATCAATCCATCTTAATTTTCTTTACGTTCATTCACATATATTTGATTCTTACATTCGCTAAAATGTGTCTTTATCAGCAACTCATCGGCTTGTAAGTATTTTTCTGTGTTTTCCACATTAAACCTGTTCGTCATAAAGTTAGTAAACAAAATCCTGGTTTCGTCTATATATCTCATGACTATGAGGTGAATTGCTCATACCTTATTAACTTGTAGGTATTGCTAAACTTAGAACGAACTAACTTAGAACTTCAGAAAATTTTATTGATATTTGTAAGATTTTGCATACAATTGTTGTGTAATTATTTGTATTAGCAAGTAATTTCTCTAAATGTTTATTCACTTGATATTTTCTATTAAGCTACTAGTTTTTAATTTAACAATCACCTATTATTTGATTTAATTAATTTTGAAAATAACTCAACATTTCTTATTAATTACAGAACACACTCATAGCACCTACTTTAAACTTACTACTGAATTAATGTTTTTGTAAAAAAAATTTTTTTACAATGAAAAAAAAACACAATTGTAAACAATATTGAAAGTTCACTGCTGAAGAGTCCCGTGCTGGGACGAAACATATATCTAGTTTTTTCAGGTTTTCCATGGTGGTCTAGCTTTACTCCACTCAATAATTCAACTGTTATATATATATATAATTCACAGTCATATAATATACCGTTGTGGGCCAGGGTAATTTTACATTGATTTTCAGACGAACCAGACACAATCCGGACTTTCGCGTGACAACTTAAACAGTACAGCTCAAACCCGTTTAACAGGAGAACCAGACACCGTATAGGCTTTAACGCTACAATCTGAATAGTAAAGCTCAATCCTGTGGCACAACCACACAGGCATCAAGCACCATGGTGAACTATTATATATATATATATATATATATATATATATATATATATACAATTGAATAAATGTATATTTTTTAATTAAACCAATAACAAAAAGAAGACTTTAAAATAAACAAAATAGAAAGGAATTTTGAAACAATTCAATTTTCAATTTTAAAATTGTTCACACCACCATATTCCGTAAAATTTCAAATTTCCGTAAAACTTTTATTTAAATGGAATTTTCTTTTTCTTCTTCTTCTTAATTCATTGTTTATTATGGTTTTATAATTTTTTAAAAAAAATATTAAAACGCAACATTTTCAAATTCAATCGGATTAAATTAAATTAAATGATTATTGAATCATTTAAAATGATAAAATCCGATCATTAATTCTTGTTTTATTATTAATAAAAAATAAAGGAGACCAGGATACAATTTATGAAAATAGAAAAATAGAATTCTAATAACTTTTAAATAAATAACAAAGTTATATACAAACAGAAAATGATGTAAATTAGATCATTCACATGGTTATTAATATAAGATCTTTTCTATAAGAAACATTGATTTGTTAAAAATGGATTATTTTTATTACTTTTATTTATTTAAACTATAATTTCTCTCTAAGGAAATAAATCAAATTGAATCATTAATTATTCATATTTATAATTTATAATTACTCAATATAATTAGGTTAGTTGAGAAAGAAAAACAGTATGATAATCTAAGTATCCTTCTTTAAGTTGGGTAACTTTAGCTTCATTAAATTCTATGTTGTCATTCTTTAAGTATCATGAAATGAGAAGAAAATATTTTCAATAATAGAAGAGGCAGAATTTTTCTAGTAATTTCACTTTTTTTACACTTTAGATAGATTATAAATTGATATTGTAGTGAAAAAGAACACAGGTGAGAACAACCGAATTATATTTAGCACAAAATTACAGAGTTACTTGGTAAAATAGAAAAAGCATACTATAATACTTAATTTGCAAAATGTTCAATAATTGTCTCGAACTTCGTTGTTCTTGCATTTCCATACTAATTGCTTTCTATTCCCGTTCTTTCTTTCTTGATCTTCCCCATCTTCTGCTGCCAGACATTACATTCCTGACAGGGGTTATATACTACCTATATCAACATAAATAGCACACACCACAATATTATCATATGATAAAAATACTTTTAGAATTTCTAGTAAATCAAATTAAATGGAAGTAATCAAAATTATGTTTTTTAACCAAAGTCTTGTAATATTTTCAAGTAGTAATGGTATACAATAAGTATTACTTAGTAACGTTTGCGAAAAAAAAACAGAAAACAACAGTTTGTTTCATTAATAAGGAAGAATGTATTTGTAATATGAATTTGTAGTAAATTCAACTTTTTGCCTGAGAATCTGGTTCAAGCTTTTTCAAGGAGTTATGATCAAACATCAAATTTATCGAATATAAATAATTTTGATGTTTGATCATAACTCCTTGAAAAAGCTTGAATGTGATTGCTGAACGAAATGTTGGATTTATTTTGAATTTATTCGTTGAGATTTTACAAATACATTCTTCCTCATTAATGTCTCATATCAACTGGACATCCAAATACTGTGAAACTATTCGATCAAATTTAGACGAAAATTCATATAAACGGTTTATTTCTTTTTCTCTTATTAGACTTATGAGGATTATACAAACGTTAATAATTGTAATATTTAAATCATATCACCTTTATAATGCAGCTTACGATATTTCACACACATAAAGTTGAAAATTCTAGATTAATTTCAACCATATACAAGTAAATAGTTCAGTTCCTGTTATTGCTAAACTCAGAGTGAAATGTAGGCTTACAGATAACAGTTTTATATGATTTGAAAAACCTTAAATAACAAACAACATTCTAACACAAATTTAGTGTATTAAAAGAAGGATGTTAATTTATGAATCTATACTTAACCCTTGCAGATTATTCCGCTGGTAAATTTTAAGTCATAGTTAACAATAGAATTCAACATGTAAGCTTCTACCTTCTATAGACCTGTCAACTAGTTGTTTCTATATCCATATTGATGTTTTTTAGGATTGAAATCCAGTAAATTGCTTATTATTGTATAAAGCCAATTCAGTTCTCGATAATTTTCTTCACTATGAAAACATATTTGTAAACTCCAAATGAAAAAGCAGATATGCGAAGTGTGTTTTTAATGAATTCACATAAGTACAAAATTATCATTTGTTAAACTAGTCAATAACTGATGAATTTTAAGGGCCATAAAATTCAACTTCACGCTTGAACAAATTAGCAGTTCATAAGTCCCAAACTACCTGGATCCTGAAATGTAAACCGTGATATTTTATCCCATAAACCCAATCCTTCATCATTCTCCTTAAGACTTAAGTAGTATTTTATTCAGTTGTGCAAAAATTTACACACCTACATCACTGAATAGTTCTTACCCAGATTGAAGTATTTATCTGATATCTCTTGATATTCAGTGATCCTTCATACGTTTTCATTCCTCGATTGTCAATATCTTCATTCCATATAAACGTTTCCATAAAAATACCTAATTAAAAAAGTACATAAGTCAAATTCACATTTTTATATTTTGTTCAATCAAGATAACTATTGATGTATAATGAAATAAAATGGGAAGATTTGAATAAAGCAGAATTATGAGCTTCTTAATTTTCCTAATTAATATTTTACTTATTAGTATCAGTTCAATCAGACATTCGACTAATTTTACTAAGGGAAAAATAAAACTAAATCAAGTGGAAAATACAAAGATTAGTATCAGTAGTATACATTGTTGTATACTGTGTAAGTAGTCTTTATCAAAAGTATTAAAATCCGCCTTCTGTTTATTACATTCATGACTATAACTAGTCAAATATTTCTTGATTGAACTGATATTTGTTTTGTAAACTTTGGTCATGTATTATTCATCCTAAATATGTTATTGACAGTATTTTTCTTAAGTTAAGAAACCAAATATGAAAATGTTTCCAAACATGATTGACGCTTGATAGGTGTATTTTGGGTAGGATTTTATTTCTTAGGCAAAATATAGTTGTATACTTTAACTGAGTATATTGGAATAACCTAATACATTCACATAAGAGTACGTAACACTGAAGAAAATTAAGTCTATTGCTTCTTTTCAATGTACACTGAATATTTTTGGATGAATCAAATGTATATAAGATCCTCACAGTTCATTTGTGCTACTTATGCGTTATTTTAAAAATGCTTGACTTTTACATCTTATATTATCGAAGGTTATATTGATAATATACCTTTGTTTAAGTATATTAATGCCTTAATAGTTTGCATAATATCTGTTTCACTGTGAAGTGTAATAAATGCACTTTGTTATTCACGAAAATATGTATAGTTAGTCCATCATAATAAATGTCATTGATCATACAAATAGTAACTGAAAGTCAGAAAGCAGCTGTCACCATATCTTGACGATGCTTAAAAATTCATTAATTATCTATTAACTATCTGCCTTGCCTTATTTTGATAGTTCCTAACACTTCTAGCCAGGTGCCTTAAGAAATTCAAAATTGTAGCTTTCTTTGTGCAGCGAACATAATTTCATCCTGGTCGATATTCGGTAAAATATGTCAAGTTTTCTCTTTAATTCTACACATGATGTCAGTTGGTGATGAAGACTGTCCTTAACTATTTATATTGTTCACCATCAAACCAGAGAAAAACGAATGTGTGCAAAATACACTGTTCTACTGACGAAGGCATATTACGTTGTCAAAACAGAAAGTTAACCGATTAACAAATTATTCAAAAAACTTAAAATACCAAGTAACTAACACCTATTTCTTAAAAAGCTGGATTATGACCGGTCTCTCAAAAGTCTTTGTAGAATGTTATTTTTATAATTAGATCCATACTCTAGATTATCATATCTAAACTTGGTTCTTATTTTTGATAGTATTAAGTTCTTTGAGCTCAATGGTTTAACGGATGTGATGTTTTTCAAAAGCAAAATAAAATCACTATTCAATCATATAGATCAGAAAGTACAACACCGCTAAAAGTATCAATCTTCATCAAGATTGGGAGTGGTATAATGAATTAAAATTACACATATTCTAAACTTAACCGTTCAGTTTTAACATATTGATAAAAAAGAACTGCTAGGTAATTGTACTGCTGAAAACTTCTCAACACCATATTGTCTTGTTTTTCAGACAATCCATCCCATTACTTTTGAATACAATTTGAACTAAAATGTAATATTTTTACAAGTCAATTGTGTGTTTTATAGTTTATTGACACAGTAATATTCGAAACTTCAAGTTCTATCAGTTCATGCATGCTAATAAATTCAAACTGTTTCTAAAAAACGTTAATTTCCTGATATTTTACATTGCTAAAATAAATATTATCACATAGAATATACCGTCTTGGACATTACTGTTTTGAAATTTAACAGATCATCTATTTAAAATACAAAATTTTTATTCAGTAAATAGTTTCACTGAAATTAGGATCAATTTATTTAGAAGGTATTCCTTGAATGATCGAGAAGGAAATATAATTCATTTTAAATTAGTATACTCGTTGAATTTAAGTACTATAGAATTATTGAATCCGACACAGGGGAATAGGAAATTTCAATGTTTGCTTGCAGCACAGCTTATATATATATATATATTACGCCTGTTACTTCCAGTGGAACATAGGCTGCCGATCAGCATTCTCCAACCCACTCTGTCCTGGGCTTAACCAAATATATATATATATATATATATATATATATATATATATATATATATATATATATATATATATATATATATAAGCCAGCTGACATATGCGCAGTTATAATTTCAAATTTTTTTCATGTCAATTTCATAGTAAGTATAGAAAGCTGATTAAAATTCTGTTTTAAATAAATATTTGTTTAGATTGTCTAATTAACAAACAAGTGTTTACTGTATTGTCATCATTCAATTTTTTCTTCTTCTCATTCTACACAATCGTTCTCAACGTAAAAATAAACAACAAAAAAACAAAATGTTTAAAGAGAAAACATCGAATGATCATCATTTTGAAAATTAGAGTTTTATTTATTTCACTAAGCTCTGTGGTGTTTTTCTTCCATTAGCTGGTTTATTTAATGCTTGTGTAAAATGCTTAGTGTTATTCAACTAGAGATGATACTGTTTACATTAAAATTTTATCTGTGTTTAATTCAAATGTGGGACTAATGTAAAATACATTAGAAAAAAGAGAATTTTGTTCTATCTACCATAGATTCAATTGATAATATATATATATATATATATATATATATATATATATATATATATATATATATATATATATATATATATATAATCTTTTAGCAGAGTAGCTTAGAATATCTCTTCTGTGTTACTACTTTTGAGATTGTGCTATCGTCATGAAATATTTTGCAATGTTCATTATTTGGTTAAGATGTATGAATTAATTATTTACGCCTGTTACTCCCAATAGAGCATAGTCCTAGGACGTATGAACAATAGTAAATATTACTCTATAAGAAATTTAATATAAGTTAACTTGTAATTTCGGCTCTGGACTAATATAAGTTTCAGGGCTAAATTTTACAAATCAATACCAACCAAATAGTTTTAGGTCAGTTGGTAGCATATACTTTACCTATTGTTATCTATGAATAAGATGAGGAATAAATAAAAAGTTATTCAACCGGTTAATTATTGAGAGAGACTATATTTTTATGCGAATATGAAATGAATAAAGTAAGTGAACCTTTCAAAGAGTTATTCAACCAAACAATTGACCGGAGAAATAATATATCACTAAATCTTTGATTAAATAACGTAGTGCGAGTTCAATTACATTTCATGTATATAAACATGGGAAATCTAGAAGTATATGACAAATACAATATTCTACAAGAAATCTTCTTATAAATTATCTTTACTTTAACTCCAATGTAGATTTTTTATACAAGGATAGTGTTTCTTATTAGCACCCAAAGCTGAGCTAAAATTTTCATCATACATTTTCATACTTTATTAAATCATGTAAATAAATAATGATATGACTTAAAGTTTCATTCATATTATTACCAATTCACTATTATTTCTAAAGATAACAGTAAATTTTCAGAACATACTACAAATTTACTAAAGCCTATTTGAGTAACATTAGTTTCGTACTCAGTTGTAAAATCTATTTATTTCAGTGTAGTCATGATTGAAAAACTCACTAAAAAACAACATCTGTTTGTTCAATTTGAATTTTGATTGTATTCATGGAAATATGTACTTTAGTCAAACGAAACATTGACCAACATAATTCATTTTTGTATTGATTGTTTGAATCTTCTCATTGGTGTTTAGGACCACAATCGATCAGTTGTTTATCACCATATGTGCATCCTATTCAGATTACCTCGATATTTCCTTAATTCACAAGCATTATAATCAGTGATGGATAGTGGTTAGCAGTGCAATCCAGGACGCGCAGGTACAACCAGCCCGACGAGTCCCAAATAGGTTGAAATGCTCGTCTTAAATTCTACTGCCAGCCGCTATCCATCAATGCATATAATCGGCTGAGTTAATGACCTTCATCAAAGGTTTAAATCATGGATTTAAAATCCGATTTCATGTTATGCATAATATTCAACAATGAATAAACAACACAAGCCAAATTCTTCTAAAAATTAAATTTGATATAACACATCAATTTCTCTAATATTACATTATTATTTTATGAAACATTATCAATATATTGTGTGAATGTCTAGTTTATAAACATATCAGAAGGGTTTTGTGGATATTACATTAATTTATATGGTTGAGATCATGATTCAATTGAAGCTAGACCACCATGAAAAACCTGGAATCACTAGACTACCGTTTCGTCCTATTATGGATTGGTTGAAGCTAGACATTAACACCGTTGGATATCGACCGGCTCAGTGGTCTAGTGATTAGGCGCTCGCGCTCGAGACTGATAGGTTCTGGGTCCGTATCTCGTGAGGCGAGGTTATGGATGAGCAATACTGAGGGGTCACACAATAGAACGAAACGGCCATCCAGTCATTCCAGATTTTCCATGGCGGTCTAGCTTCAATCGACTCATGATCTCAACCATTGAAATTATTTTATAAATGCTAAAATTGAGACCTTCACTCTATAACTCTTTACCCATTCACCTAAAAATCCTTTTACTACCCAAAAAAATCAGTTTTCTGTTTCCCATTTAGAAAATTATGCCCAACTTTAAAGAATTCGCAATAACATATTTAATAACTTTTTTGGGATAATACAAAGATTATTTCATCGGTGCTCATTTAAAATACACTTTGTTTCAAAACTAATTACATTTCATTGGTGCAAAATCAAACCTAATTAATAGATAAATTTAGAAACAAGTTTAGATTTTTGATTGAGATCATGAACCGATGGATGTCAGACCACCATTGAAAACCTGGAACCACTGGACGGCCGTTTAGTCTGATTGTGGGACTCCTCAGCAGTGCGCATCCACGATCCTGTTCGCGGGATTCGAATCCAGGGCCTTCAGTCTCGTGCGCGAACGCCTAACCTACTGGACTGCTGAGCCGGCATCCAGTGGTGTTAATGTCTAACCTCAACCAATCCACGATTTAACAAATGTATGGAGAACTTTTTTTCAGTTACAAAAAAATCACAAAATTGTACATTTTTCGTTTTCATTGAAAAATAAGTGCTTAACAGCTTCTTACTAATCGAATTCATTGGAAAATATAATTGATATGATGGATAGAAAAGTCAAAATTTGATTGATTTACTCATTATGAATTTTGTTCAACGTTATTCCCGTTTTGGTTCAATGTGATAATCATTCAGTGTAGTATTTGTTTACTTTTCTCGTATGATATTCTGTATAATATACGATATTCTTGTATTTAATTGGCATGAACTATGCTCTGTATGTGATTTGTTATAACTAAGCATTTTTTATATATGTGGTTTCATTCTAATTAATACTCGAATTGTGTGTACAATCAATATATAAACGAGTGTATTTTCCACTAGGGTCGTCGACACTGTCTGGAATAACATTCTTTTCACTAGTCTTCTGTCTTCTCATTGTGACTTGGAAGGGTTCTTACGTTCAAGTGCTCAAGTTATACGCGTCATAACAAGAATATAAGCATCTAGAGATATAACAATAATAATGAAATAAAACGATAAATCAGAAAGAGAATTTTGTGGATACGATAATAATTTAATGGTTGAATTCATGAGTCAATTGAAGCTAGACAACCCTGGAAAATCTGGAAGCATTAGACGGCCGTTTCGTTCTAGTATGGATTGATTGAAGTTAGACGTTCACACCGTTAGATTCCGGTTCAGTGGTCTAGAGGTGAAGCTGTTAAGGTTAAGCTGTCACACTTGGGGCCGTTAGGTCCTGGGTTTGGATACCGCTGGCAGGATCACGGTTACGCACTGTTGTCTAGTGCTTCCAGGTTTTTAATGGTGGTCAAACCTCAATCGATTCATGAATTCAATGAGTAACACCACGTGTTTCTGCAGGAGTAAGTATCACTTGGAAAATTTTGTTAGATTTATGTTAATTGTTCAATATGATTATCATACATATGCTGTTTGTTTTTCTAATAAACTTTCTTGTCTATTTAGTATTGAAACTTTCTGCTTAAAATTCAACCCCCTGTTTTTAATTGACTTCCGGTTGTTGTTGTTGTTTCCTTGCATGGTGGTTCAATGCTCAGTATATTATCTATACGGATAAAAGTTTGTGAAACAAAATCAGTATGTTTTTCTTATGAGACCAAATAATGAAATTCATGTAATTGGTAAAATCGATTGATTGAAAAGATACTACTTTATAATTGATTACCACACCAAAGTGAATAATTTAACAACCATATTATAAAAATTGTATACATTCTCACGGCAAATCAATCAAATTAAGTTATTAATTGTAGTTGATATTAATAATTAATTAATATCACTAATGGATACCAACGCTGTACTCAAAAATGTTAAGATAAATAAATCTTCATTGAGGAAGATTTCAAAATGTCTTTAAGAAAAACAGAATATAACATTTTGGTGTATAACTCAAATTTCTTGTTTTAAGGATGTTTGGATGATATTTTCCTCATCCAAATGAATAAAATATAAATCTAAATGTAATCAAAATATCTGTCATTTTGGTTATTTAATTAATATATATCATGGATTTCATTGTGATTCATTTTAAAGGTAGAGAATTTATGTAAATGTGAAAATCTAGATCATTTGAACTCAGTTTTATCTACCTATTCTCTCACACCTGTTACCTCTTGTGAAGAATATGTCATTCACCAGGAATCTCCTGACTACACTGTCCTGAGCTCTCCTTTTCAGTTGTTTCTAAATGTAATTCATTCTTTTGATATCTGCATCCAATACAGTGTATTCTGTGGTTTTCTCTATTCATTTTGTCATGAAGATTCCAAGTTATGGCTTACCACATTATGCATTTTGATGATTTCCGCAATCTGTGTCCTATCCACCTCCAGCGTCTTTTCTCAAGTTGCTCAATAGATGGAAGTGGTTTAGAAATATCGCATATGTTACTTAAACCTTGTTGTTTTGAATTTGCTCCCCTACTGAGTAGCTATTGAGCACCTTTAACATGTCACGGAATAGAGCAAAACAACTATTTATTGCTTCATTGTCAATCAGTTGTTCTATAAGTGGCAGTTTCAAATGAAAACTAATTGTAAATTTAACAAAATCTATGAACTCTTTAGGGATGTTTGTTAAATATACACAATTATTGATAGATAATTATATCAAACGCACCTAATACTTGACTTATATACTTAATGGATAGAAAATTTGAAAAGTTTGATTAGGAATAACAGTAGTAGTAGTGTGATGTGTGCTACTTATGACGTTAGTCAGGAACAGAATGTCTGGCAGCAGAGCGATTAGAGGATCGAACGGTAAGGAATGAAAACAGAATGCAATTTGTATGAAAATACAAGAACAATGAAGTCTTAGTCATTTCAAGACAAATGATGGACATTTTGCAAATTAAGCGTTTACTATATGATTGTTAGATTTTAATAACTAGTTCTGTAATTTTCAGTTCAATACATTTCATTATCCCTCACTCGTGTTCTGTTCATCACAGTAGTAGTAGTAGTAGTAGTAGTAGTAGTAGTAGTAGTAGTAGTAGTAGTAGTAGTAGTAGTAGTAGTAGTAGTAGTAGTAGTAGTAGTAGTAGTTCGATATATTTATATAACTTTCCTAATTTGAATAGATTATATGACTTGAATAGTTCCCAATAGCCATATAGCCATTAGTCTGCTGGAAAAAATATATATGCTTCAATACATACCATCTTGGAGATGACCTATGAGTTTCCTCTTACGCTTCAACCAGATTATGCAACTAGCATTACTTCTTTTAGGATGTCTTTTAGCACAATAATTTTGTATAATGATTCTAATACTTTTGTAAAACACAATTTTATTGATTTCAGGTAATGACAAGGTGACAATGCATTGTTGATAAGGTGTTTACAGTTAAGAAACCAACTGACCACATACCAAAGTAATAATTATTTTGAATAGAATTACAATATTTTTGGATAAATACCAGTTATTTCGTCAAATTTTGAACCATCTTCCAGCAATTACCCATGATCAGTATTAAGATGTATAATCTACTTAATATTTACCAAATTATCCTATACCTAATTGTCGTATTTTTAAAATTCAGCATCTCTCAATTGTTTGAACGTGTCACTGTACAGGAAAATATCCCATTAAATACTGTGATATTTGATTTAAAACCAGTGTTGGAACGATATATGAATAGTCATTTGTCCCCATTATCGTCATCTCAGTCATCAGTATCACATAACAGAAATATAACAGCGTTTGCGAATCAACAAGAAACATTTTGGCCATTTATCTTAGACGAATTTCTGATTAAACTAGCAAAACCACTTGATCGTGAAATGATCTGTCTTTTACAAAGTGAATCCTTAAGACATTCAGTCAACCGAAATGATCCTTCAATTGCATCTTACAGTGATACAAGTCAAGTTTGTATACCTGGAGCTTGTTGTAAACTATTGCATGTAAATATAATTACAAGCCCAACAGAATTACCTACACCATTCTATATTCAAGTAGCTGTACAAGATATTAATGATAATCCACCACGATTTCCGCCACTTCATACTCCATATATTTTAGTAAGAGAAGATATTAAACTAGATGAGAAGATATGGTTACCTCAAGCTTTTGATGCAGATAGTGATCAATTCAATGTAGCGGAATACCGTACAATTAATTGGGTACATGGGAATCAAAGTCATTTTCGACTAGGCGTTTCAGATTCAAATGATTTAAATAATGATTTCATTGGTGGTGTTCATGAAATACCAAATAGTATAAATTTAAATTCTCATTTGGGTAAACCTTATTTGACTATAACAGAAGGATTGGATCGTGAACTTATTGATTTATATTCCTTTACACTAATCGCTATTGATGGTGGTGGAAATATCCCAGTTAGTAATGCACCAGATATGAATAAGGCACTTACTGGATCTGTTAGCATTATTATTAAAATTTCCGACGTTAACGACAATCATCCAACATTTGAACAAAATACATATCGTGCTGAAGTTGCAGAAAATTCAGTGAATTCACCAATTATTGAATTCATTTTATTCGATCGTGATATAGGAGATAATGGTCGAGTGACTATAGTTATCGATGATCCTACTGGACAAGCTCAACATCTTTTCCGTATTATATTACAACCAAGTCAAAATTCCAACTTAAAATTGTACAGTCACCCTGGGTTTCCCAATTCTCCCTTACAACAGTCAAATAATCCAGCAGGAACATCTTATAAGGGAACATTACAAATAATTAGTCCATTAGATGCTGAAAGGCATCTAAATTTGTTAAGATTTCATTTAGTTGCTACTGACCATGGTCAACCAATATTAAGTTCTCGTTGTGAAATACAAATAAGAATAATTAATGTAAATGATAATCCACCGAAAATTGTATTTTTAAATAATGGTAAACGATTATCTGATGGACGTATATCATTACCGGAAGTGGAAACACCACAAAGAGCTATAGTCGCTTTAGTTCATGTAACCGATGATGATTCACCAATTGGACAAATTCGTTGTCATTTAATTAAAGAAGATGATATGTTTTCATTTGAAGAAACTGGTGGTACAAGTTTTCTTACACATCAACAAACTCAACAGTCATATAATTTATTTAATGAAGCTATTGGAATTCATTCAACTTATAAGCAATATGTTATTCGTACAAGAAAAATTCCAGACAGAGAAGAGAAAAATTTTTATACAGTAAGTTAAAAGTTTATTTAGTTATTTATTTGAACAAATAAATATTGTTACAAAGAAGCACCGAATGCATATACGCCATACAATTCACTTGATTTGTGTGTGGGCTGGGATACTGTCCAGGTGTCCAGACCGAAGCGGATGGTTTTCTTAAAGGCCACACCCGGCGCCTTCGACCTAAAGGTTTGATCTATGAGACAGTGGATGCAGTCCCGTCGTAGTAGGTGACCAGCAGTTAGTTCATTCCACATTTGTTCCCTCAGGGTCCTAGAGCCCATATGCACCACTGATTTGAAATCAGTGTTTTCCAACCCCCCTAGGTAAATTTGCCGTATCCACATTCCCTTTTCTTCCTCTCAATTTCATAAACAACACCCCACAGCTAGAAAGCAGTGAGTAGGACTTTCCTGGCAGTGGCTGTATACGCGTGACCATGTGAAAGCATTTCGAGAGGGAGAGCTGACTCTCCCCACCCTCGGTCGTACCAGGGCATTCGAGGTTTAATATAATATATTACTAAAATCTTCAAAATCTTTTAAATTTTGAAAGTTATATACACTAAAATTATTAGATTCATATTTTAATTTTAAACAACTAATATTTTGTAGTTTTAACACAATGTACTGCCATAATGAGAATTATTTCGTTACTCGATGAAATTTTTCAAATAAATTAAACCATTTTTTAAAAAAACCTCAGTTTGATTTAAGCATCTGATCATCCAAATATTATTTCATTATTTACGTGGTTCATGATTTTATTTTATTCTGGTCATTTATGAAATAACTTTTCGTTGGTCGCGGCTGAAGTTACTGAACTTGATACATACATTGGACTTATTTTGAAGAAAATAATTTCGTTTGTAATCTTCTAGCAGTCAAAATTATTAACTTTCAAAATTCGATTTTAAGGCCAAGTTTTTTACAGTAGATTGTTTTATTAAGTTAAAATAACTGTATGTCATATAATACTACGGCTAAACAATATACACTACATTGCTTAGAAATACAGTGAATACTAATTTAAATGAATCAGTCAACACGATAAACATTCATTGTTCGTATAGACATTTTTATATCATGACAATTCTGTACACTTTACTAGTCAGTGTAAAACTCTCTGGAGATAAGATCAAAATGAATCATAGAGATTTTTGTAGATAAACTTTATTTTTAAAATCTTCTATAAACTCATCGCCTAATTAGTGTGAAACTGTTTGTTCACTTCTCAACAAAAGTTTTCATAATCTATCTATGTCAATTTATGTGACTTGTTGTAAAAGTGAACTTGGATTGATAGTTGTGTTTGACATTTCTTGTTGATTACCTCTAACCATTGAAGTTCGAATAACGGAAATGTTGATGTAGATCTTTTAAATCTAGTAGTTACCTCAATAAATACCAATTATAAAATCCATTATTTATTAGCTACATTTCTTACCTGATTTTTAGAACCATTATTATGATTTTTGCGTGATTTATTTTAATATCAGACGTAAGATATTTATTTTTATAGTGTTAATAACCCTGTAGTAACTGGTTGATAGTCTTAGCCGCAGTTAGACCATATATTTCTTCCAAACTATACTCCATTGTTATGTATTAGGCTCTTATCTATAACATGGTTACTCTCATAATAAACCTTAAAGTGTTAGAACACCTATTGTGTCAGCTAAATAAATATATTCTATCTTAAATGGAATTGCATTACCTAATTCCAAAAAGTCTTTGAAGATGATGAAACATTCCATTCAACAAACTTTCCAATTAATTTCATTCTAAATCATTCCCAAAACAAAAAAATATTTTTGAAAATCACCAAACCGTTACTATCGCAACTTATGATCATTTGTTTCCATATAACTAATGAAAATCTATAGTTTAATATAACACAATCACTTTTTATTCTATTAAATATACCTCACTATAAAAAATAGAAGTCGAAATCAATGTATATTCATTGTGTACTCATGAGAATTCACTTCAGTTCTGATTCATTCATGAAATTTTATTTAATTAATTAAATACAAAAATCTAAAATGTTATTGTTTATTTCATTAACTTTAATGAGTTTAAGTTGAAATTGATAGTGATATACAAATAGGATTTTCTATTTAATCAAAATAATACGATGTTAACAATGTGTTGAACATTCAATTCATTAAAACATTGAGATGATTCAATGAACAATTAATGAACATTAATGTCTTTAACTATGAAATATCAAATGTAATGTAATTTTTACTTAGATGAATTACTTTCTTATAGGAACATATTAACAATAAACTTGCAAAGGGAATTAAAATGTTTATCTAATCCTTATTTTCAAATATAGTTAAGGTGAAAGTAGCATTTTTGAATATATTTATCCTATTTGAAATGATTTAATCAATCAAGAGATTTTTTGATAAAGAAACTAAATTCATTTTATTTCTCCTTTTTAAACAATTAACATATTCAGCTTATAGCAAAAAATAAATAAACCACAACTGTTTATAAGATAAAAATGAAGTAATAGAATTGATGTGATAAGAATTTTTTTTCATCTTAGATGTTACATGTATCTGTGACTTCATAGATCCAATAATAATCGTTAACAAGAATATATGGAGTATCTTTGGAGCATCACTATTGATCAATGTTAACTCGTTATTTCATTTTCTTGCTTTATTACTCCCAAGTCTCGTTAATGAAATTAAATATTTATCAATAACTCATTCATTTTATCTGAGTTTAGGTTTATTTATATAAATAAGAGATTTCAATCAACATATTTACATCAGTTTAAAATTTCAAATTCAGGAGTTTCAAACTACAACTTACCTCGTATAATATGTTTGTAGTTGTTAAGCACAGTTCAATATACCCTAATTGGTTAATAGGTAATAAACAGTGTCATTCTGTCTTGTCTATCAAAAAATCCTGAATCTAAACTTAATTTAACTTTGTTTTCACTGGAAAAGTAGATCTCTACTGGAAGAAACTGGTGCTACTCGTGATAACTCAGCACAAATCATTCACAACTATGATCATAAATATTAGTTAATTATCCGAAATTTATGTTGTCATATTATGACAGTGATGAGGTCATCATTCTTTACTACCAACAAGTCATAGTTTTTAAATAAAACTGCGCAACCGATATAATAATTTAGTAGAGTTCATATGTCAACTGAAGGTAGACTATCATGGAAAACCTGGAAGCACTAGACAATCGATAGGTCCTGGGTTTGAATACCGCGGGGCGAGGTCGTGAATGAGCACTTCTGAGAAGTCACACAATAGAACGATACGGCCGTCCATTGCTCCCAGGTTTTTCATGGCGGTCTAGCATCAATTGATTCATGATCTCAACTATTGTAATAACTACAATCTCCACAAAACCCCTTACTTGTATAATAATTGTAAAGTCAAAGTTTAAACGTTAATTCAACACATTTAGTCGCATATTTAAAAGCTTAAACTGGCTTAGCCTATTAGAGATTGCTCATCATTGCTTTTATTAGTTTTGCTATCATTTTGATCATCATATTAGTTAATGTTCTATAGCTTTTTGTAAATATCAATTAATTGGATCAATTAATTAACCGTATTTGTAAGAAATTGCACACGTCCATTACGTCTAATTACATAACGAATTTAAGGAATATTTCAAAAAACGAATTTATCTTGTTGGGAAAATACTTATTGTTATTACTTGACAATGACAACTGAAAGAAACTAAATATATGTAGACCAATCATCTTAAAAGAAAATTAAATATAAATATGGGAGTCGAAAGAAATTGAAAGTTAGAAAATCAACGATCGGTTAGATAGATGTAGGGTTTTGAATGGTACATTTCTACTACTCTCATAATGTAGAAAAAACTAATCTGTATCGTCTTTGAGGCTTTTCCTTAAGCATAATACGGTATTTTCTGGAGAACTAATCTTCCGTTTATTATAAAATACAAAATAGCATATACATTAACGAACTCGAACATTGACCTTATTGTAAATTATTGTCTGGGAAAGGGTGAACTCTCTTTTTTGATTTAAATAATATTTGTTGATAATTCGTAGCAACCACTACATATAACTTCACAGATTCACATGTCTTTTCTATCACATTTTCACTATTCGCTAAATATTTCAACTTTACAGTCATCTATAATAACAATCCATTTTCATCCCAGTTTGATCATTTTTAGCAAATCTCGACCAATACTGAGTTGACAAGGTACAATATAATGGTCTGCCCTTTCAGATTTAGTCAATTATTGTTATTCAACATCAGTGAAATTGTAGAATTATGGTCTACTTTGATATCAGTACTGCTCTAATAATAGACCGAATCCTAAAATAGTAGATTTGTCATGATGTAACTGCCTAATTTATAAGATCTTACGTGGAAGTCACATCATCATTTACAACGACTAATCTCATCGCAACAATCACCAACATATGATGGAGAACACATTTAGGTTATAGACAGAACAATATATTTTATATGTATAAAAGTAAATCATAGAGCATGACCACGCCTGCAAGGGTGAACCATGCCACCCAATTGGATTCAATTCAATTCCTTCTTCCCGCCTTCCCCACCGTTGGGTTTTTTCTCTGCGTTAAATGTTGAATATCTGTTTTCCCAGTTGTCTTGTATTCAGCTTTAAGGATTATGTGGTTAAGATTCAATGCCACCACAAACTGTTTACTCGTAAACGATATGGTTAACTTTACATGTTTGAGAACAATCTTGATGATATTTAGCACAGAGTCCTAGTTTTAAGCTTATCAGAAGTGTTTAATTAATTAAACAGTATTTTGGTATGACACATTTCATATTCAAATGAGCAACTTTAAACATTTAATATCAAAATTTATTGTTGGTTATAATAGTCTACAATTTTAATTTTAAATATCACATAAGCCATTTTGAATAATAATCAAAGAATCCTTCTATTTACTTAGCCATGTTAATGTCCCATAAGGATCTATCATTATTAACAGTAAATATAAGGTATTAAAAAAATACGTATGAATTTGTAGCGATAAATGAATCCCCAAAATAAATAGCTCTGTAAGGTTCGACATTGGATGCTGACCACATTAGTTTTAATGGACTCACCTAGCTGAAGGCACTCGGTCATGCATCCACACCAGATCACGAGTGGGAACGCCGTGTTCAACATCCCCTGCAATCACTAGCCAAATCAAATCAGACGATCCTCGATATAGTGATAGCCTATCAAATATATCTTCAAACCTCCTCGCTTCTGTCTTTGGATTTGACTCGGTGGGTACGATTCATGATAGAGTGTGTTACTGGTTAAAGCGTTGTCAAACTCCGAATACCTGTGGCATATTCAAATTTACTTTTAACAAAGTTTCTAGATCACTCTGAAACTGAATCATTTGCTACATTGTTAAATAATTATGGTTGGTTTGTTATTCAAAAGGATTATTGTCAAACTATTGTAAGCGTAAACTAATTCTCATATTCGCTCCATTAAAAAAAAAATAATATTATGAAAGATATATGTACAGTTTTACTCTAATTTAACTATCCCTTTGATTGTATAAGTGCTGTATTATTGTTGCCTTAATTTTTATCTAATCTCACTTAGTACAAATAGGAGCAGATTTCTAAAACAAATTTGAAAAAAGTTTTGAAAATCTTACACGATAAGATAAAAATCATCTTACATTTCATTTAATTTAAAATTAGAATTTCAAAAATGAATTAGATATGTTAAGGATATATATATATATATATATATATATATATATATATATATATATATATATATATATATATATATATATATGGGAAGCATCATCGATGAACAAGGAGGTTCAGATGCAGATGTAAACGCGAGGATTGGCAAAGCAAGGGTCGCATTTCTACAATTGAAAAACATATGGAACTCAAAACAACTTTCAACCAATATCAAAGTGAGAATCTTCAATACCAACGTCAAGGCAATTCTACTGTATGGAGCTGAAACTTGGAGAACTACAACAACCACTATCAAGAAGGTACAAGTATTTATAAATGGTTGTCTACGTAAGATACTCAACATTCATTGACCGGATACCATCAACAACAGCCTTCTGTGGGAGAGAACATACCAGCTTCCAGCTGAAGAGGAAATTAGGAATAGACGATGGAAATGGATAGGACATACATTACGCAAATCAGTAAACTATATCAGGAGGCAAGCCCTAACTTCGAATCCTGAAGGGAAATGGAAAAGAGGAAGACCAAAGAACACATTATGTCGGGAAATAGAAGCAGATATGAAAAGGATGAATAGTAACTGGAAAGAGCTGGAAAGGATTGCCCAGGACAGGGTTGGATGGAGAATGCTGGTGAGCGGCCCTATGCTCCTTCACGAGGAGTAACAGGCGTAAGTAAGTAATATATATATATATATATATCATTCTATAATGATACCTTCTTATGTAATAGATGTCTATCATATAGACTCTATTCTTAAATTTAAACATTTGTTACAATGTCAATATATTTCTTATTCATACATTCAATTCATATGATACAGTTACACACAATTGTATACACATACACGTACAACTGATGTTTTAAGAAAGACGAATCATTTATTATAATACGTAGTTTCTATTATTTAAAGAATAAAATGACAGATTTGTTTTCTTTAATTTGTTATAGGGTTTAATTAGTCAAAGATGTTATTTCTTCATAACGATTTTTACGTTTAATTTAGTTGTTTCTACAGACTTCATAGATTGAAAATGTTGTTTTTCTTAGTTTCAATTTTAACCTATCAATTGCATGCATAATTCCTTGGGGGAATATCGTGCTTTGAAGTTTTCAAACAAGTATCTTCATACATTTTAGCAACGTTGAATCATGGTTGGTAATGGAACCCAAGATGAATGTTTCATTTTACCTAAGACTGGTAAGCTGGATGTAAATACTCTCCAGTTTGATATTCACTGAAACACTGAGCATTAATAGCCACTAACTTATTAAACGAGTAGTGTCTACACGATTCAGTCAGGATATACGTATGCTAATAAAGATTGACTAATAAATACAGTCTTTAACACAAACAGCCAGAAAACTCAAACGCTCACGTATATACACGTGCTTGCTCAGATGAAATTACTTTCTTAGGTAGACTTTTTAATTCCTGGATAATTAGATAGCCTCATATTTCTTACCATGAAACATATATGTCATAGTTTGAAGTATTTAAATTTTGGTACAAACAAGGAATCCCAGAAATAACACAATTTAACCAACAAATATTAGATAAGGACAAACGAAAGTATTGTATTTGAAATTCGAAATCAGGCAGTCATCAAGTACAAACGAATCATTAGTTCATACAAACACCACAATATATTACAAAAGCTTCTATGTTGCTCAATAAATGAATAGTGTGTTCCTGTATATAAATCGAAATTATACCATACATCTAAGTTTTGAGATTATATATCTAAACGATATGTTTTATACTATTGATACTTTTAACCCATGATATCCTGCCTAAAATCATGACAGTAGTTTGAAACACAAACACTATCCCTATGATCTTTATATGCTTTAAATTATACTAAATTAACGTTTTATCCACTCTTTTTACTCCTAATAAAATATCTAAGGACCCTATCATTCTAACCATAGAACAGATGTGATTGATTTGCTAGCATCAGTTATGTAAAAACTTTTAAAATAACTACTAACACGTTACTTAAGTTGCACTCAACATCAATCAGTTAGGTAGCAGATAGTAAGTTGTTGTCTTTTTGTTTACTTTTTAGTAAAGTTCAGTTTTTATTAATTTAACTTATGATTTCCTCATTCCATTAAGTGATACAAAATGAAAGTAAATTGTTGTAAAATAGAAATTTCACAATTTCAGCTACCCAGCTGAATATCAGAGTTTTTTTCCGATAATTATGTAGCGAAAGTATTCTTGTCTCTCTGTAGCTCAGACTTTAACCGAATACTGATTTTTTGTCTTTTCAAAATGTCACATGGAAACCAAATAGATCCGATTACTTAGAAGAAATTCTCTGTTATAAAAGGTGATGATATCTCAAGAGTATAGCGTAATTTATGTTATTTACATTTAAAATACGTGATACCACGCGAATACGATACTATTTTAAACATCATAAAAAGTTAGTTTACGTTATATTCTTGGTATCGTACTCTTGAATGTGAGTGTCATCAAAATGAGTACTTCAGTTTCTGGCATGAAGTCGTGACAAGTACATTTAAGACATATTAGAAGTGAAACAGTCGTCATCAATGCCGTTCAATGGTTATCGTGGTTGTTTAAGAATTAAAATATGAACCATCATATTTCAACTTAGTGGCCAGAGAAATAACATGGAGGAAATCAAACGTAAAGTTCATATGTCCTAACCTTAACAGTTTTATATTCATGCGTTGTTAAGGGAATCACAAAGCGGGACAAAAGAAATGTTCAACGCCCTCCAATTTTCACTAATTTCTTAGCTAATAACAATCCATAATGAAAACCGACTTTAACTTGAAACATGTAATTATTAGTTCTTGCTTCCAATAATTCTTTAATATTATAGTTGAATCCATAAGTCAATTCAAGCTAGACCACCAATGAAACACTTGGAAGCACTAGGCGACCGTTTTATCCTGGTATGGGACTCTTCAGCATTATGTATCCATTATTCCACCCCGCAAGATTCGAACCCAGCACCTATCAGTCTTGCGCGCAAACGATAACCTCTAAACCAATGAGTCGGCATCCAATAGTGTTATTGTCTAGTGCTCTAGAGGTTAAGCGTTTGCGCGCGAAACTGATAGGTGCTGGGTTCGAATCTCGCGGGTCGGAATCGTGAATGCGCAGAGCTGAGGAGTCCCATGCTATGATGAAACGGCCATCTAGTGATTCCAGGTTTTTCATGGTGGTCTAGCTTCATTTGAGTCATGAACTGAACTTTTGATTCTTTAATATCTTAATTCACTTTTGTATTATTTGCTTAAATCTTCCCATTGGTGCTTATAACAACAATTGATCAGTCTCTTATTGTCATATGTACATCTTATGACTCATTATTGCCTTAAGTCACAATCATCATGAGCAGAGATGGATAGTAGCTAGAAGTGAAATCCAGGACAGGCATTTCGGACTCATTAACTGGATGTACCTACATCCCGAAGTGGACATCAACTCTGAAATATAAGTACATTCATTTCACGAGTGCAAAATAAGGTGAAACATGTGTCTTGGATTTCATTTCTAGTTATCATCCATCTTTCCTTATGATTCTCTAATATATTTTTAAAATTTAATTAATAAACACTAATTATTGTTCATTTAAGAAATTGTCTTCTAAGTATCACAATCATTTGAATTATAAACCAAGAAACTGCGTATCATCAATATATATATATATATATATATATATATATATATATATATATATATATATATATATATATATATATATATATATATATATATAATTTTCTCTTTTATACAGTATTATTCCCTCTTTTGTCAGTAAACAATAAATTGACAGATAAAATAAAAATAAATAACAATATTTTGATAAACAGGTATCAGATAAAATAATGAAATTAATTTGATTTAACTATAAGTTAAAATGACCTACTTTCTTCCTTAAGAAACAAAACGAAGTAGTATGTAGATACAGATTGTCGTGAAAAAAATATTTATGAAACAAAAAATTAAGTTTAACACGAAAAAAAAAACTTGGTGAAGATTACTATCAGGATCTATTGAAGTAAAGTCTTGAAAATCATATATTTTTATCAATGAAAGAAGTATATAATAATAGAGTGCATAGAAAAAAAGAATCGAAATGAGAAATTATCTTAAGTTGAGTAATCATTAACTTTTAGATTGATTCTTAAAGTTCAAATGAAACATTACGACTAATATGGTATGGTCATATAGAAATTTAGGTTATTATAACTGACAGTAGTACTCTATATAGCAAATTCTCTAAAAATGGAAATGTAAACTATTATGTCAAGTTGTTTCTATGCACTCCATGGTATTTGAATATGTTACATCCAATTCCCAATGGAATCATTAATGTAAACATCAGAATAGTTGTCAAGTTCCTGTTATTTTTCAATGTTTCCATAATTCGTATCATTTTTTTTAATAGTTACAAAAGTAATTTTACATTTTTTGCTTTTTTCTATTTTGCGAATTTTTTTTTCTATCAGAATTATAGTCTACTTGTCCACATTCTTCTAAAGTAATCAATAAATATAATCATAAATTATTTTGCAGCTTTGAGTCCTAATTGATAGTTATTTTCATCTCAACAAAATAACCAGACATACTTATTAATTTTTATTGTTACCAGGTATTTACGCCACAATTAATTATGTGTTTATTCAACCATTTTTATCATCTATTAAATTTTATCCCGTTATTTATGAACAAATGTATCCATTTACTTAAATACATGAGTGGTGTTATCAGTTCGTTTGTTTGTTTGTTTGTTAAATTCAGTATAAATAGAAAGAAAACTCCACTCATCCAGTTAATTTGGAGGATATTAAGATAATCGAGTTTATTTTTTCATAGCTTAAGTTGAGAATTCTAGACATATTGCGCTCTATTAGTTAAATATATTAGTCCTTCTGGATAATATCATCAGTACATATTTCAAATAAAAGAATTTTTCCACAATTTGTTCTGTCACTCTCCAATTGGGCTAGTTATGTTAACCTAGTTAACTTTTTGATCATTAAAGCAGTTTTAAATGGCATAGTAGATAATATGAATTGGTTTCGCAAATTGAATACAAAGTATCCCTTATAACTCACATGATAACTAGAATCTATTTTCGATTAAGTCTCAATATAACGCAGTCTTTCGATAATGACAACAAAAACTTGTATTCACGTCGATTTTAACAGAATCTCATGTAATCATCATTACATAATACATGTTATTGTGTTTTATATAATTCTCTGAGGACTTTAACAAATTAACGATACACATTTCAGTTATCATTCATATTCATTAAATCAGAAATTTCTAGTTCACTATCCGTCATAACCATAATTTCTTTTCACTTCCAGTCACTAACCATATGTTGATAAATAAATTAATACCTAAAAACAGTCTAGTTTCGTAAAGATATTTCTTTGAAACTTATCGTTTTAGTTTTTTTAGCCAGTTAGTTTTCAACGAGATGGGTTTGTTGACCCCATTCTCAACCCTCCTCCTTTATCCGGGCTTAGAACCGGTAGTAGCCCCAGTGGGAGCTCTAGGCGGATAACTTATCTTAGCAAAACTTTGGTTTGAATTTCACCAATGTATCAATGAGCAGAAATACATGTTGCTTATATATTTGAAAATCTTTTCGTTTATTTTTCTTATTAATTTATTAAAACAACAAATGTTTGTCTATCGAAAACATTTTTTTTCTAAAAAAAAACTGTTGTTTAGGTATATGTGTTTATCTTTCATGCCTTTAAATATATTCTGTTTTTTGCCTGAACCTTTCTCTCAACACTTCTTGTTGAGCTAACTTTATCCTACATCGTTTTCTTACTTTCTTTATAATTCTCAAATAAATATGCAAATGGACTTATTTCTTGAAATGAGTTCTAGTTGTGTTTTATACAGTCGAATATGCATAGACGGTGAAATATTTGAATAAAAAATCGAAATTTATTTATTGTTTTTTCTGTGTATGTACAATGTTTAACTGTCTATTTGTGTGTGGATGTAATGGTGTGGCATCAACTAAGTGGGAGGAATTAATCTTTAAATATTAGGCAAAGAAAATTCAATCTCATCAATTCAAAATGACTAATATCAACATTACCTGTTTAGAGTTTTCATGACTTAAGGTATGTATTAACGAGACAATGTCCCTCAAATAAAATGTAAACAATTATGGTAGAAAATCAATAAATGAATTCTATAGTCGACGATGGAAAAAAAGTACCGGATTAGCTGGGAAATTTTGCTTCAAAACTATGAATCATATAATTTTAAGGATTATAACAATGATTGTTAGTGTTTATACGATTTCCTTTTCTAGCTTATTGGTCTGGGTAACAGATTTTCCTTAACGCTTATTGTATGGTATTATATGATAAGTGGTTGAATCGATCTAAGTTTACTGTGTTTTAAGTTTGTATTTCAACTCTTATCCTATGAAACCAATTCCCCTCTTATTGAATTAGTGCAGAAGTTTGTGAGAATTGTGTCAGTTTATAAAGCTATACTGACTGAAGAACTATTGGAAACAAGAGGGGTTGCATCTAAACACTTCATCTTTATATGGAATTTCTAAGAAATGTTCACTCACAATCAAACAAAGAAACAAACCTAGAAGCTCCAAGTCTTGTTACCCTTTTTTAACACAATACAAGTTTTAAAGATAGTTATTTCTATACTTCATTATACTGGTTATGACGTCAAAAACTTTAAGTCAAACTTCAAGTTTTCGTAAGAAAATGTAATCTGTCTTTTGATTTGGTTTTTTAACATGGTAGATATTCAAAATTGCCTTGTATTTAATTTGTCGACATATGGTTAAATCTAGATAAGAACTCATTTGATTTTAACTAATACTTCTGTTAATAAGCAAAGGTAGATGGTAGCTATTAGTGGAATTCAGGACGAGCGTTTCATCCCATTGTGGTTTACCTGCATCTCAGAGTTTATGTTCATTCCAAAACTCTAACCCAGTGCCTTTCGCTTCGAAAGTCATTGCGTTATCGACTTAGCTACTATTTAACTTAATTACACTAAGCAAAACTGTAAATAATCAATTAAAAGAAATATATTTTAATAACTTGCTAAGTCTCACTTAAAAAATGGTAATTATGATCTGATAAGTCACGTTAGGATAAGTTTACAAACTAACAATATTTTGTCTAATCTATTTAATGGCTTCATAACTTTAACGTCATATGTCTTTTCTATGCGATCATGATAAAATGTCGAAAATGCTGGATACTGAATATAAATTAAAGTATTAACTTGGAAAATTGATTTCTGGTGACTGCAAGATAAATGGTCAGTTATAAATAAGTTGGATTTATGAAGATGTATATATGTTTCAAAGATAATCTTGGACCAATGTCACACAAAAGATTATTATTATTCACGAAAAGTTTAAAATTTATTCCTTCTAACTTAGACTTATTGATGCAGTACTGTCTTATTCTCAAAATTTAAAAGTCTTGTATTCGATTTAGGTTGGAGTTATGATTTTAAGTTAATGAATAATACCAAATTGTAAAATGATCAGTGGTTAATAACGGTTTTCAGCTCAGATCAATAGGCAAAAAGGAAACGAAAATTACCCTCTAATAAGATAAAAAGCCCAGAAAACAATCATGTCTGACAATTTAATAACCGAAGTACTTATCGTCTTGTTATATGTTTACGGAAAAAAAGAATAATGAGGGATATTTCAAGCAAACTAATTATCATAAAACCGAACTTAAATATACAAAATGTAGTAATAATAATTATAAAATAAAAAATGTATTTTCTAAAATTCTAGAAAAATCCGCCTCATCTGATAATAGTCACATGCCCACTAAGGACTAGTACCAAGATAACTTTCTTGAACTAAAATTTGTTGTCTGCACAATCAACGAAATTAGCGATGAGACAGTAACTTCGTAACCGCTGAAGTCGGAAGAAGTATAATAAAATGAAAAATGTGAAATTATAACATTTTAATCATAATTTTGATCCTATGTTGGATAGCAAGTATACACAGCTAAGGAGTCTCATAATTGAACAAAATAGCTACTTTTCAATGATTCTACGACAGTTTAGGATGAGAAATTTTACCATTAAAATGTTCTAAAGTTTCGTAGAACTATCGTGATAAATAATACGACAACTTTTAATCTATTTCATCCATTTAAATAAAAATAATGAATTGTTCAAACTTACCATGTTACATGTGAAGTGAACGAATATTCAGCTAGGGAAGATCAAGTTACTGTTAGTGCAAAATTAATTTATCTTTATAAAATATGAAAACCATAAAGTAAATACTTCATTTACATATCTCCCATCAATTGTCTCTTACAAATTTCATCGTGCCTTCATTCCTATTATTATTACAATTATTCTCTGTTTAAATTCCTGTTCTTGTCAATTCAATCTTCTCAGACTCTACTGCCAGTCATTCCAATTCTGATTGGTGTTACACACTATTTATGTCTCTTAATATAAGCAGTGTACACCATATATATTTCTGACAAGCTGATTGATTTTTCATTGATTTTTCAACATGATGTTCACTCACTTACCATTACCTTCAATCTGTCTTGCTATAGTTGAATAATTGGACAAAATCATGTTTATCACATTTATTGTAATTAAATAAAGACTAAATTTATCAAGATGATAATCCTCTTTTTGGATGTAATATATCTCTAGTTTGGTATCAGTATCAATTCGAAGCGAAATAGAATCGTAAATCAATTAACAATGAGAGTTAATGCCTAACAGTTTCTGACTGTTATTTATTAAATTAAACATATTACCTTTCAATAACACAGGAACGATGAATGAACTACAATTATCTTGATTTATAATTATGCCTTAGTTCAGGACTGGTTGAATGATTTCCAGGAAATGTAGAAAGCTAACTGTGGTAATATTTATAAACAAAGGAATGTCTGGCTTACTAATTTCTTTGCATAAAGCACTAACCAAAACTATTTTTTAACATTTATTCATTATTCAACTACTTACAGTTTTACTATTCTCAATATTTTCTCATAAAATCATCTGAAAACCCATGTGTCATTGATCGTGTGAACGGATAACTGCTTTAGAGCTGCTTAGATAAACCTCAAGTTCAGTATGCGAGGGGGCTTCATGGGACTCCGTCGGATATTTTTATGCAAGATTTTCGGTTACTGTACTGACACAAATAACAATAAAGTTGTATGCGAAATTGTTAATGGCTAGAAGTGGAATCCAGGACGTGGGCTACGCCCTATTTCGGACTCGTGAGATGGATGTACCCGCATCACAGAGTCAATGTTCACGCTGAGACTCGAACTAAGTACCGTTCGCTTCAGATGCCATCGAGTTATAAACATAGCTACTGAGTCCAGATAGCCACTAGCTTGTACAACGGGGTAAAGTTTTAATTTGCTTGTTTGACTCTTCCACTGCTAACCACCATCCATTTTTTGCTGATAATGCTTGTGACCAAAGCCACATCGAGGCAACCTGCACAGGGTGCACATATGACAATAAGAGACTAATCATTTGCACCCTTGAACATCAACAGGATGGTTCAAACAACCAGTACAAAAAATTGGATTTGTATGTTAAACTAACTGATAATCATTTAACCAAACAAGAAATATTTTGTTAAATATCATAATATTGAATGCAGACATTAAATAACATTATAACTAAACGCTACCAACTACTCTTAAATTGCAGAACTGTTCAGATTACTTTATCTACTTTAACTAAGGAAAAATTGGCTTTTAATTTATCAAAGCGTATAAGATAATTTCACCTTGATTTAACAGAAATATGTTGTTGTGAATCTCCAATAAAATTGATTTCATACTATTTTGTTGTGTAATTATAACATCTACAGCGCACATTGTAATTTAGACTTCATATTTTCTCTTATTTACATCTGAAATGTTTCTGGTGAGTACAAAAGGTAATTCAAATCTTGTAATAGACACTAACATTATGAACGTTACGTATATATATATATATATATATATATATATATATATATATACATATCAATGGCTAAGATCATGAGTCAGTTGAAGCTAGACCACCATCGAAAACCCGGAAGCACTGGACGGCTGTTTCGTCCTACCGTAGGGCTCCTCAACAGCGCGCATCCAAGACTTCGCCCCCTGCGAGATTCGAACCCAGGATCTACTGGTTTCGCGCGCAGGCACTTAACCACTAGACCACTGAGCCGTCATCCAATGGTGTTAATGTCTAACTTCAACTAATCCACGAAATTGAGCGACACATCCACCATTGTCTTCAGTGAGTTACTATCTCACAACTGACCCGGTTGAACTCCACTGGTCACTACTTATATATATATATATATATATATATATATATATATATATATATATGCATAACATATTATGGTTGCTCCATTTACAAGCTTAATATATTGTAGATAGTAAATGATAAATGATTAAAAAACCTAATAATGAAACAAATTAATATTATTAGTTCAGTTAATTCAGAAAATGAAATTGATAACTCATGCTTTTTACTCCCAATGGACCAAAGGACGCCGACCAACATTACCGAACGTCTCAACTGTTATCTTTTTTATTTGATGTATTAGAATTCAGTTACGTCACCATTGAATAAATATAAGATGCAGATAAAAAAAACCTTTTTGTAGATACATAGTAATGATAAAAATAAGAAAATCACTTAAAAACTACTAAAATTACATCTACCGACCTACGTTTACATAAGCTTTGAGTAATCAATTTAACTATTTACAGTTTAGAATTGAAATAAGATTTACGTAATAAGAAATATATAAAACACCAGGAAACTCAACCGACATATAATTACCATCATGGTGGTCCAGAGAAAATATTTTTAAAGAAATCAATTGATATATATATATATATATATATATATATATATATATATATATATATATATATATATATTTGTATTCAAATGTAGTGCTACTGAGGTAAATAAGCCAATAATTGGTAGAAAGTTGAGAATCTTGTACTGGCCTATAATTGTTTCATGTTCATGAGTGTAATAAATGACATATTTTGGTGAATTTTTCTTATATTTTAAATGACTTAAACAGGATTCATTTATGTGTATTCATATAAACAAAATGGTTCTTAAAACCAAAGTAATCACAAGACAAATCATTGTCGGAGTTGTTCTGTTGTTTACATTCACTATTGAATTTTGATCATTTTTTGTTACCATATGAGAATCACCCTGACTTGATCATTATCTCCAGCTGACGAGTACAAAATGGGATAAAAAATTGGTTCTGGACTCTAGGACAAGATAATGTCTCGTAATTTTGGTTTTTCAGAGTCTAATATATATTGGTTTGTCATTTAGAGTATCTATGAGTGAATAGTTCCCCAAAATCTCCACAACCGCACGAAGGATATTATCATATGTTTACTACTCATTAGTTTCGAGAGGCAATTTCCGGAATTTTAGTAAGAAACAGTGACTAGCGAAGTTCAAAGGTATCGTTTGTGAAGAAAATATTCACCAAAGAAAATGAAAGTGGATTGCTTTAAGTTAGACCAAAACATTATTGAATCTCGACTCAATGATCTAAAGGTTGAACGTTCGTGAACAATACTTAAGGTCCCTTGTGTAATTACCAGTTGCGGGATCATTGACGTGCAATGCTGTAGATACCTATTCTAGGAAGTAACGGCTGTCCATTGCTTTCAAGTTTACAATAGTTGTATAACTATGATCGATTGATGATTTCAGTGAAATCGTTCTTTATATGATTGGCATTTTTCATCTCAGTTGAACTTAAATATGCGATATAAAATAGCTTGTTCTGATCATATATGTATACACCATTAGTATACATTGGTATTGCAAAATTTGCTAGGTAATGATAAATCTTAAAGTCTTTTTAATCTTGTTAGCTTATTAGTCTAATATTAAATACTTATAATATATAAAGAATGGTTTTTATCAAGCTCGGGTAAGGATGAATCAAATTATAACAATGTTTAGCACCTTTCACAATGATTTATTTAAATGTCTCACCAATACATTATTTATTCTTAGAATTTATAAACTCGACACTTGATTCACACCACTCAATCTAATATGTATAATTTTTCGTATAAGAATTCTAAATTCATATTGTTCAGACAATGTATTTATGTTATACAATTTTTACACTTAACAGGTTACCATTGAATGTATAGACGATGAAGGTCAGTATGCGTTATCACGAAATGCCAGTCTACATATCACTATTACAGATATCAATGAACATAAGCCAATATTTACGAAAAGTATATTCACAGGTCAAGTAACCGAAAATCAACTACATGCAGAAGTACACATGTTGACACCGATTCATGCAACAGATCTTGATTTAGGTGCTAATGCACTAATCACCTACAGTTTAGTTAATCCATATGAATTATCATCTATACAAACAGTAACAAGTATATCATCACTAGTGACGGCTTCAACACCATCGTCGTCGTCATCATCATCGCTATTAGTTAATTTCGTAAATAGTACTGCATTCTTTAGAATAGATCCAATCACAGGGAAATTATGGACTATTCAATCATTGGATTGTGAAAATCGTAGTGAATATCATTTAATAGTGATTGCAAAAGATTCTGGATCACCTGTACCACTTTCTTCAAGCGCAAGTATTATCATTACAGTGGAAGATACAAATGATAATATGCCGGAATTTTTGAATACACACTATCTATTTGAGGTAAGTTCAATACGAAGTAAGTATCTCTTAGCAATTTACCTCAACTACATAACTACATAAAAGTTTCATAAGGTAACGATTATTATTACTTTAGTTCTAATCAAATAAATGTTAAATCACAAGACTTTCGACTAGCTTCATCAATTTCTACAACTTTCATGATAATATTACTAGTTCACTTTACGATACTACTAACCGCTTAAATTAGATTGAAATACATCCACTTAAATTACTTAAAACCAAATTTAATAAACATGTAAATCTAAATTTATGTCAAAATCTACTATTTTGATTATTCAGTGAGAATTATTGAAACTACTATGGGTTTCCAAAATATCAAAAGTTAAAGTGAATAGTATTTTACGCATTGATTTCAGACAATAAGAAATACGCTCCAGTTTAAATGGATACTTTCAGTAATGCTATGCATTTCAGAGTATAAATAAGTAACTGAATAAATAAAGATCTCGTATCAAACATAATCGATGCCGTTTTATGAGTTAATGAAGGGATTTTTCAATAAGGTGAATAATACAAACACTTTCATTCAAATGCTCCTATACTGTTACACCAGACATCCATACAAACATGAAAGTATCACTGACTGAAGTTAAGTTAGACGATAATGTATAGAGGTTTTCTAGAACACTCATTATTTCGTACAAGAATAAAAGTAATTCTTGCCCGTAGAAACAATATTTCTCTGTGAATAGACTACTTTATGTAGATTAATTGCTTATGAATCATTTTATGTTAAAAAAATATTTGTTTCCACTAACATTTATTGTTTCATGTTTCATATTTCGTTAAAATGATTTCAGGTAGCTGAAAATGCACCAGGTGGTACAGAAATCGGTGTTGTCGAAGCTATAGACAAAGATGTATCAACAATAAATCAACGTGTACGTTACAATTTACGTGGTAATAACGACGACTTGAAATTAATTACAATTGATCGAAATAGTGGTACATTGAGAACTCGACGTCCAATTGACAGAGAATCCAGATCTTCTATATCACTTATAGTAGAAGCAGAAAATGAAGTACCAATTCATCGTTCATCATCTGTTAGAAATGATAACTTTAATACGATAATGAGCCATATTGGTACAGAGGCAAGTGTAGTAATCACAATTTTAAATTTAAATGACAATCGACCAGAATTCATTCTAATTGAACCACATCGTTCACATGTCACATTTACTTGGGAACAATTAAACCCAATTATTTTACCGAAACAAACTCAACTAAATGCTACTGCGATACACTCAAAATCTGACAGTCAGTTTGGAAAAGAAGAGAAGTTACTCAAAGAAGAAAATCAAAAATTATCCTCTTTAGAAGACGCTAATCCTGTATGTGAACCTTTGCCTCATCGTGTGATTGATAGAGATATGGAATCGGATTCCATGTTAGACTGTTGTATCCTTGAATTATTAGATAATCACAATGGATTATTTGCATTGATCCCACAAGCTCCAAGTGTGCTATGTGCTATGTATAGACCGCCGAGTCCACAAACTTACAAACTGACACTTATAGCAAAAGATGGCTTGACGAATGATAGTCTATCATCTCAAGTAAGTAAAACTGATTATGTAAAACTGTTCATGTTTTATTTCATCGTCACTAAGATTGGTAGTTAATTGGTTAATTAATGCAGTGTTTACTTATGTTTCAGGTTCAAACTGCTCAACACCTGTTTTGATTTAGGTAACCGAGTAGTATCACTAGCCCCCCATGGAAACCCAAAGTTGAGTATATGAACCCATACTTCATAAATGAGTTATATTAATTAACTGCTTCGTACTGGATCAACTCTAAAGTTCAAAAATGTTTTAAAAATAGTGTAAAACTGTAGATTGTTGAATCGTTCACATTTTACTTCCTAAAAACTAGCAAAGCTTATTAGTTCGTTATGCTAAGTCTTAGCATTAATTTTTAAATCTTTGGACATAATGTTACGATTGAATCAAATAAAGAACTTTGGTTGTGACGAAATTTGAACTAAAGGCCGCCAAGTCACTGGTGTGATGCTCCAGAAACCAAGTTGAGAGACCAAGATGTCATTATAAATAATTCTGTAGCTCATACTAATGATGCAGTTTAATGATAAAATGTAACCGTTTATTCAGAAGTAAGAATACTGAGCTTATAACTGCTGCAAGTATGGTTTAACTTAATATCTGTAAAATTTGTTTTTCCAGTCTATTTTTATCTGACTTCATTACATTATTGAACTGATAGTGTCGTTAGAAATCTGGACTAAGGTATTTCAACTCAGAAGTCTCTCTAGAAAGATACTAGTTTTCGATATCTTGCAAAATCTCGTAAATTAGCACTGCAAAAAAAGCTCAAAATCAGGATAAAAGCAAATTTATTTAATTTTACCTGCTTGTCTGTGCTCCTTCATTTGAACTCACTATGCAACAACAAACATCTCTAGCTTAGTCTCTATTGAAAACCGTATTTTCGTTTATTTTTCCCGTTACGGTTGTAAGATATGAACACGAGAATAAAGCCATATGGTGTATTCTTATTTTAGTCATAAAAACATCATACATACGACTTAAATCCTGAAAAATATTAGATTTCATATTGTATTCATTTTGTATTGAACGAACACTCAGGTGGGGAAGACCAATTAAGTGTTTGATACTAAATTAGTGCCCTCATTCCTATTATTGTTACAATTATTCTCTGTTTAAATTCCTATTCCCTTCAATTTAATCTTCTCAAGCATCTACTCCCAGTCATTCCATTTTTGATTGATGTTACACTATCGCTTAACATAAGTAGCATACACAATTTGATTTAGCATAAAGCAGAAATTTCTTAGAAATTGTCATACTTGATGATTCATGTTAGTTCGGTTTCAATGTACATTAACAAATAGAAAATATGAGAACACATACCACAATTATTTTCACTGCAAATTATTATTTTGGAAATCGATTCCAACTTAGTCGAACTACTTAAATGTATAGATAAGTAATATGAACTGTATTATTCAATTAAAATTCGATGAAATTTTATTACTACAAAAAAACCTTATAGGATTACAGGAGAATAACATAATGAATTATTTTCTATCTCTCCACTTAATTTATGTACTCTTATGCTTCAATGACTATTTGGAAATAATACAATAATCATATTAATTGAATTCATTAAATCTTAAAATCGGTTTTTCCAATACGAACTGATATACCAACAAAAGAATCTTTAAATACTCATTTCATACTGAACATTAAGACATTGATATTTCATTACGGAAAAATAAAACATATTACTTATTAATGACAATGATAATGATGATAATAATAGTCATATTAAAACGAATAATAATTATCAGTAGAAATAGCCTAGAACTTCAAAAATAGATTAGTTGACAAAAAGATATATACTTTTTACAGATTAACATTCAGTTAAATCAGTTAAATATAAGAAAAGTATCTTTTCGTTTGCTCTTAAGAAAACTAAAAAAGAAAGGTATATAAGGGAGTCAAAAAAAGAATAATAATAATAACAACAACAACGGAATAAACAAACAAGAACAAGAAAAAATCAATAAAGAAGGAACATTTATATCTGAGCCTATATATATAGGAATGGTAATAAGGACTAAAGAACAAATTAATCAATAATCAATACATTTAATTAATTTTATTTTAGTTTCCATTGCAATTACAAACATTAATACTCATTTCTTTGTTTATTTATCACCGCTATTTATTCTATAATTCCTTCTTCTAATGTTATTTTCTTCTTAATTACATTCGTTGGTTTATTTGTAAGTAAATTATTGTTAATAAATATAATAAGAATGCTACTAAAAGACAAGTCAAAAAAAGAAATAATACAGGAATAAAAAAAGTATAGAACTAAGATGGATATAATTGAGAAATAAAATGAAATAAGAAGATAATACTTTGAATTATGTTACTGTTTCTTTTAATTTTTAGTAAAAGGATGTAATGAAAATTAATAATAATAATAACCATTATATTAATGTTGGTAAAGAAAATAATTAATGCTTAATAAAACAAATACCATGGTAACTGTGATTTTGTGCTTGAAATGACAAATGAATTAATTTATCAGTTGAATATAGATTAATGAATGAGTTTTAGTTTTGTGTTATAATGTTACTTTTATGAATCATTTTGAATTATGAAGAACTGACAATTTAATCCAATAATAAGTGTTCAAGATAATAAATAATGTCTATATATATATATATATATATATATATATATATATATATATATATATATATATATATATATATATATATGTAGAGAGAGAGAGAGAGAGATCTTGGAAATTCTTCATTCATATACTTACTTGGGTTAAAAAACACTACAAATCGTCGGACATTATTTCATCTTAGTTTAGTTTTCATAATCAGCCAATACAAGTCGGATACTAGGTTGCGACAAATAGTTTCATTACTCTATTTAGACTCTACTACTTAAAAGTGAATACGTCTATTCTTAAATGAGATCTAAATTCGTATTTAGAACAAACTTAGACCATAAATTTGGAACTCCATGGTTTAGTTTTTGGATGTTGACCTATTCTCAATATTCTGTAGTTAGCATTAACAGCAACTGATGATATACGTCTCTCTTCAAACACTGATTCTCGAATCAAAACACCAGTACTGTCAAGGTGATTTACAGCTTTGTTTAATTCATACAGACCAGATGAAGTCTAATTTTTCTTTTAAATAATTCAGAAAACAAGAAATGTTTTGCATCTCCTTTTCTTTTTTATAATTAGTCTTTCAAATCATTATACCTACGTAAAGCATCCTGAAACCTAAATATAAGTTTTGGTACTATTCATAATACTTTTGCTAATTTATTTGACCAAAGAACTTTCAAAAACATTTCTATATTCTATGCATTTGCCCCATATACGTCATATAACATTCTTTAATGAACAGTCTCTCAGTTGTAGCATTCCTAATAAAACTCGTCTATAATAAACTATGAGGATGGGAAAAATGTGACAATTAATTTATTTTCTGTCGTACCAATCATTACTGTAGTATTAGAATAGAAAAGTGATGAATTCACTTGGTGTTGTTTTACTTGTATCTTTTCATTGTTATTTAGGACTGCAATCGATCATTCCCTTGTTGGTATATGTGCATTCTGTACAAATTGCCTCGATATAGCCTTAAATCATAAGCTTTTTAGGCAAAGGTGGATAGTGCCTAACAATGGAATGCGGGACGCGCGTTTCGTCCTATATGAGACTCTTCAGATGAGCGTACCTGCACTCGAGTTGATGTTCACTTCGGGGCTCGAACTTAATACTGTTCGCTTCAAACGCCATCGCATTATTCAGCTAGTTACTGAGTCCTGATGATGATAAGTTTTAATCCTAACGAAAATATTTGTATACAGTTAAATTCAAATTGAGTTTAAATGATAAACCATTATTAAGAAGATAAAATGTTTATTTTGTACTTTTTTTTAGAATAATTCAAATACTGTTATAAGTACATGATTGTTTCATCTGTCATAAGTGATAAATATGCAAGTTTTATAAAAAGTATCTGTTTACATCCACAGAAAATAACCCTGATAATAAGACAAATAATAATAATAATAACAAACTAATTATATATGATCAACTCATTATAATTTAATTACGATTAAATATCATAATATCTTGAATAAAAAAACAGATAATAATTCCCTGATGCATTTATCATCATAATGATCATTATCACTACTACTGATAAATATTCTAATAGATTCATTCATTCATACTTATTAAGTTCATTTAAAATGTTTACAATGATAAACAAATAAGCAAGCAATTTTACAACTTGACAAGAATAGTTCTTAGCTAATTAATTATTTATTTATTATTACTATTATCCTTATTTGTTTCTCATATGTTGTTTTCATTCTATTTCACCCATTGCATATGAACATTTGATAAAAATTATTAATATTGATAGTAGATCGGTATCATATTTCATTAAAAACTGTTCGATGTCCTTTTTCAATGATGAAATAGTGTTAAATTATTTTTGACAGATACCCAGTTATATCTATGCCCCTTAGAGATGTTAGTAGGCTTTATGAACAATATAGGTTTAAACATGCTTTTTAGTTATGTATTAGAAAGTTATCTTCTGAACCAAGTACGTAAGAATAGGCATCAATAAGGATGAATTCTTAAAGTGTAAACACTGAAATGCTGATTTAATAATACAATAAATAACGCCACTCATCTAATTATCTGACTAATCATTACTGAGCTCTAAAAAAGTACATATTAACAAAAGCGATCAAATGTAAATTTATTGAGCTAAATTCCGATGAATTAATTGTAGTAAAATGTGATTGTATATGAGATAAATCGGTGTATATTTGCTTTATAATAAGTCATTTGATCAGAGTTTGAAACGTTACAGAATATATATAAAGACAACTGACTACATTCCAAGTTATAATTTTATGTCTCATTTGAATGGAACTCGAATACTTGAAAAGTTACAGAGTCGTATATTTTTAGAGAGTGAATGGTCATACATTCAAAAAAGATAAACTGCTTAACGATAATAAAGCTTAAATTCACAAGTGTAGAGCGCCCTTTTATTTGAAATATGAAGTTATTAAAATGCAACCAATTACACATAATTATGTTCGAGATAAAGTTAAGGTATATGCTGAAGAATTGATCAACAAAATATATGATCGAGCACGTTTACATAAAATTATAGCTACGCTTCTGATTTGTTATAGATTATGTCAGGTCGACATCCACTTGTGATTTTAACGAAGCAGTCAATAAACATCAGTCACCTTTGTCAAATTCAAAATCACTTGGTGCACTAAACCTACCATCTGAATACTGAATGACCGTGAATAGAGAAATTTTCCTTCTACATGACGGCATACCATACGAAAAACGAATTTTAAAACATTTTACAACTCAGAGTCTGGATTAGTTAGTAAAGTGTTCGCAATGGTACTAGAGATGGAACAGTCAAGGCCTTATTACATTTCTTAATTCAAATGCACCCAATGTATGGTAAAAAATCCAATACTATTGTTCCATTGGTTTATATTCTGATGAACGATAGAAGTACGAGTTCGCATGTGTGAGTGTTTAATGAATCGAATGAATTGCGCTCAAAGTCAAGACTAATTGCGAACATTCAGCCTTATTAGCACTTCTACAAGTACATTCGAATAAATTACACGAAGTTTGCTTGTTTCATGTGAGACAGCGTATGTACAAAAGACTACAGCAATCACTGAACCTTCAACAATGCTACAATACAGTTAATAATTTTACTTTTCAAATCCGTTAATCAGAGGCGTTTTATTTTATGCAATTCAAGAATGTTGTAACGCCGTCTGCATCTTTAATGGAGTTATCACTCCAGGTTCAGAATGAAGAGATTGAAGTATTAACAAATTATATTTAAAACACCTGGTTTTGGGGAACAATATAACGTACACATAGCAGAGATTGAACATTAACCCGTTGTTTCGAAGTCGTAATAACCAATGGTGGAAATGCTCAAGTCAACCATAAATATTTGGTTCAATCGGAATGATTTTGAATTATCACGGTGTTGATATTTTCAGCTGAGATTTGATCACTATTGGTTGTCATATGTTCGTCCTGAGCGAATCACCTCAATATAAAATTGAAGAAATGTGATCAGCACTGTAATTCAAGACGTGCGTTGTGTGTAACTTAGCACTCATCAGCTGGATAAACCTCCATCCCGGAGTTTATATCCACTTCAGGACTCTAACTCAGTACCATTCGATTCAAATGCATTATCCAAATTGCATTATTCAATTAGCTACTGAGTCCAGCTTTTCAATTGAACAGTATTAAGTTGTAATACTGGAGTAGACGTCCAAACTGGGTTGAAGGTCTTATGTTTCATCTATTCTATATCAAAAACATTCAGCTATTGTTTCTTTTATTTAAGTAAAAGAGAATTAATTTGAGTCACAATAACTGAATAATTCTTAATTTAAGGGTAAAATATTCCATAATTCTTTGCACATTTACATTTAATGAGTTCGTTATGTAGACTACAATATTACCAGTTTTAATACAAGCTTAATTCAAATAAATTTTAAGTATTAAAAGTTAGTCGGTACTTCGGTTAACTTTCTCAACAAATTTATAACTAATTTTCTGTTAATTCCATTATTCAGTTACATATCGATTTAGTTAATTTAGTAGGTAAACAATAATGTTAATAATTATCTGGAATGATTTTACAAAGTTCTATTTAGGCTACTAATGAAAATTATATATTACTCAAATAGTATTGTGTATACTATTGACATTATGAGTATATACTTTTTGTTTAACAAATGAAAACATAAAACTGTTTCTAATCATAATAATACATCCAACATGTTTCCCACTTATCTGGATTCGTACTTACGTACTTATTTTCGCCTGTTACTCTCAATAGAGCATAGGTCGCAGACCAGCATTCTCCAACCCATACTGTCCTGAACCTTCTTTTCTAGTTCCATCCAATTCTCGTTCATTTTTCTCATGACTATCTCCATTTCTCGGCGTAATGTGTTCTATGGTCTTCCTCTTTTCCTTTGGCCTTGAGGATTCCATGTGAGGGCTTGTCTTGTGATGCAGTTGGGTGCTTTCCTCAATGTGTGTTCTATCCACTTCCAGCGCTTCTTCCTAATTTCTTCCTCTGCTGGGATCTGGTTTGTTCTTTTCCATAGTTGATTGTTGCTAATAGTGTCCGGCCAACGGATCCGAATTATTTTGCGTAGACAACTGTTAATAAACACATGTATCTTTTGGATGATGGCTTTCGTAGTTCTCCATGTTTCCGCACCATACAGTAGAACTGTCTCTACATTTGTATTGAAAAACCTGACCTTGGTATTGGTTGACAGTTGCTTTGAGTTTATCTGAATTCGTGATTATAATTAATTGGTATATCTTATAAATAATATTTATATTATGTGTAAATGCACAACAATACATTCGTCAGATTTATTCATATCCGAATTTTCATTCGTTTATTGACTACTCTAAAGGATTAGTCAGTAATTAGTAAATGCTCAATTTTAGTTAAATTTAATTTGTTCTTAAAAATGGCTTTTATTATTCATGATTAATTTTGTAGTATAAAATTTTATCTTAATTATTCTTTTCATTTTTTTTTTAAATCTTTATATATTTAGGTTCATTTCACGGTGATCATTCGTAGTGATCCAAATCTTAGAATATCAGATAAAAAAAGTAATAATCATCGTTCAGATCAATTAGGCATAGATTATTTAACAGAAAAACAGTTAAATTTTGATCAGAATAAATTACATAATGGTTTAATAAACAATAATTTCAATTATGCTGAACGTGATAGATTAAGTAAAGATTATCCACACAGATCATTAAATCTTGATGGTAGTGCTAATCCTGGATTATTATATTCTTCATCATCAGTGTCTGCATCACAACAATATAAATTAAATCATTCTAAATCGTATGGATCTGGACATCAAACAATAATAATTATTGTGATGGCTTCAATTGCTGGAGTGTTATGTGTTTTATTATTAGTAGCTATTATTCTAACAAAACGTTGTACATTTGATACTGTATCAACATCAATAACAAACACGAAAGGTACGTTTAAATATTAATAAATATATAATAAAATTTATAGAAAATATTGATATATAAAAACATTGCCTCATAAATATAAAGAATATTCTACCGTGTTATATTAATAAATAACAAATATTCATTACAAATGTACTCAAGATCAAGCTTACCCTTAATTAGACTAGATCATTTTGATAAATAAAATAAATACAATCATTACACCTGTTGTACATCATCAGTACAATCAAATATGAATTCATATTACGAATAAAATTTTGATAGTTTTAAATAAAACTTAAGTATTATCTTATCATAAATAAACTATATTTTTCCATCAATCATCATAAAAGCAATAAAGCTTCTGGAATAAATACTTCCAGTTTGTCATTTCAATGAACGAACTTATTCTCAATTTTAATCAAAATCTACTATGAATACATAAACCTATTCACTATATAGTATTAGTATTTGTAACTTAGTTATATGATTTTGATGAAGTTTTATTCTCTGAGCTGGATGATTTGGTCTTGGAGCTTTCATCATTCTTCTGAACGACATTATCTGTACAAACTTCAGGAAGACAATTGTACTCTACGACCAAATCATCCAGCTCAGAGAACAAAAAGCTTCATCAAAATTATATGACTATAAAATATTTCTTTTCCTATTTATTACAACTTCTAGATGTAATAAATTTGTAAAGATACTATATAATAAAATACATTTTGACTTGTTCACTACAATAGGATGAATGTTTATATATGTCACATTATATCATAAACTATATATATATAATAAGATAAATAACATATTTCTCAATTTATCTTTGTTAATTATACACCTAGTAAATCATTAGAAATCTCTAGTTACTAAATTTTCATTTAAAACATTCATTAATTTACAAATTATTTATGTCTCTCTATTAAATGTCATGACTGTAACTATGTACTAATAAGTCATAACTACTATCAAATATTAATTGAATATTTATGTAACATAAATTATTGATAATTTTTTTGATTACATAATAGTGATTTAGGTGTATTAGGAAAAAAAGCGATTCACATATATTGATTATTAGTAATAACAAAATATTCATAGTTGATTTACTTTATCAGAGATTTATAATCTTCACATGATTTAAATATAAATCAAGTTATTTTTAGAATGATAGTTGCTACCATTCATCGTCTGATTAAACATCAGTACTAATAATAATAATAATAATAGTGTGGTTATATTCTAAAAATAATTTCAAAACTCATGTCGATATAAAGACATAATCAGGTTGGTACATAAAGCAATGTTTCATGTAAAGAGCAAAAATATAAGGCTGAATGGTTTTAAATTATACGACCTATAAATTGTTTTTGGTGGATATTTGTCACAAGTATTGCTGTTATATGAAGTGGTGATTTGAAACCATCAATTACTAGTACCGAAACTAAGCCTGTTAATATATGAATAGGGTTACTTCCGGTACCGTTACAGTGTAATTGTAGTCATCTATAATTACCATACATAATAAAAATAGAAATTACTTCACTGATAAACAACGAATAGGACAGTTAAGAGTGTAATAAAAAAGGATAATCACTTATCGCTATCTAATTTACTCATGACAATTTTCTTCTAAAGTGCTCTAAGATATTACATAACCAATCACCCTTTGAAATGACAAATAAAAAACATGCAAAGTTTCAAACTTATCAAATAAACAAGCATAAAATTTATTGACAAAAAATTCTTTCAGATAACGTAAATTTACTTCGCAATGATTTGATACAGAAAGTATGTACTCATATAGGCATAACTGTGACAGTTTGTTGAAATTTATTGAGCTTTAATAGTCAGTTCTGTTCACATTCTCATCCGGTTACTTATTTTGTCAGTACTTACATTTTCACTCTATTAGTCTTTGTACTATTCTTCGTAAGTTTGGATTCTAGATTATTATAGTTTTACATAATAATGTACGTTTGTCTAGTATAAACAAGATAGTATCTATCTAGCATTTACTCTGAAAGATTATAATAGGTGTTCTGTAAGAATAGATTATAGTGTTACAGTAATGAACAATGTTAGTTAAATATTCTTTGAATTTTCACATAACATCGGGCTTTTGCTGTGAATTCCAGATCTAAGTTTAGTCAATTCACAAGTCCGATATCTCGTAGCTAAATACTTTATTTTCTGCATTTGCTACATGTCAGATCTTAAAGGTAGTAAATTTAATAGTTTATCCAGTAAAGATATATAATAATACTAAAAATTGTTTCACAACCTTAGATTAATATAATTAGAAGTAATAACAAAGTTATATTGTTATGTGTGCTACTTATGTCGACAGATATAGATAGTATGTATCACCAATCGAAGAGAAGTGCTTAGCAACAGAAGGTTGAGAAGATCGAATAAAAGAGAACAGGAATGGAAACGAAAGAACAACAAAGCCTGAGACAACTGATGGATATTTTGCAAACGAAGTATTAAACGTATGGTATTCATATTTTTATTGAGATATCTTTGGTTGTCCCTACTTATGGTCACCTTCACTACAATATACTCCTCTGAAACCCTGAATGAAGGAAATTTAGAGAGAAATAATTGTCTAAAATGTCAGTCAAATTATCAACTACTATGAGAATTGGAGGGTATAATTAATTAGCATTTAATTTTACAGTGATGAATTCATCACTTCTTGTATAGATGATTATTACATGAATTTAACTGTCTTTCAAATTCTTATCGAATAAATAAACTTTTTCTGTTCTTAATTCACCTATTCACCTTTTATTACTATTGTCAAACTCTATTCCACATCAGTCTTGTTAGTTGATAACGGTAAAGTACCTACTAGGTTTTTTTAGTTTTTGATGATGAGTCAAATATTTTTTATGTCAATTTCATTTCATTTTTTTTAAATAACTGTAACAACGTCGTGCATCGAAAACTCTACTCGATTTACAGTTATCAGCAATATATTTAGTAATAATAGTTTCAGTAATACTCGGAATGGAATAATTTTAAAAGTATGAAAGAGATTTCCTGAAATATATTATAATTTGAGGAGAAATAGGTGGTGGCTAGCAGTGTAGTCCATGACGACCAAGTCTTCATATTTCAGACTCATTAGCTGGATGTGTCTACATTTCAGTGTTGACATTCACTTTGGGGCTCAAACCCAGTATCATCAGCATCAAATGACATCGCATTATGCACTTAAATACCAAGTTCAGATGCATCACACAAGTGAATAACAAGATAAATTGAATTTTTACATTTTTTTAACGTTACAGATTTTACTAAAGAAGAACCAAATAATCAAATTGAGTCAGCTGTTGGAATGAAATGCCCTAGTTCAACTGGTTCATCACCGTCCAAAACAAAAGTAAGTATAATAATATTTAATTGAATTTTATAGCATAATTATAATGATATTTTCGTTAACTGTTTCTTGAGTGGATAAAATCATAAATTTCAATGGACAAATTAATCTTATTTCAGTTTATAATAAACTAACCATGTTTTCTGTATAAATTATTGCGTAATATATCAGTCTTATATATTTGAATAGAATTATTTTAATAATTTTCACCTTAAATGGTAAAAAATAAGTGTCCTATTGCTTCTCTTTTACATACTTACGTATATTACTTTTATCATCTCTGGTTTGATTACTTTTATGATATTAACAATTTAAGGTATTCGACGATATTGCACAACCATCTTCTATTGTTTTCTGTGGGTAACTGCCTCACACGAGACATGGATTAGCTCCAGTGGTCACGGCTTCCCATAACAGGACGAGACAGCCGTCCAGTGGTCCTAAGTTTCCAATGACGGTCTAAAATTGATTGATTCATGATCTTAATCAAAATTCAACAATCTCCTCAACCCTATACTGATCATTTACGGTATTATTTGATAGTTGGCGCTATTTACTACTGTCCACATAATTTTTTACAAGTAGTTTCCAAGAAGATATAAGCGATAAAAACCAAACTTAAATTTAACAATGTACATAAACCACCTATTGTAATACTGTCTACATACTGAGTAAATACTTATGTCGAGATGAATTTTTTAGATGTCTTTAATTGAAAGTTATGATACATGGAACCAACCGAGTCAGAAGTTGGACAGTAACTCACAAGTGACATTAGATGCAGGATGGCTACTTTCACAAATTTGATAATGCTTTCATCGTGAACTGATATCAACTTGTAGATCAATATAAACTAAGTGAAACTGGTCAGTTATTTTATCCAATCATAAAACTCCTGAGTAAGTTACATTCTCAACTTTATAATGGATTCGGATAATTATTATATTATTCTGGGATTGGAATCAAGACTTAAATATGAACAGCTAAATGTAGCACGCCATTCTCTGGACTAGACAGTCAAATTTGTCACAAAACGGGTTGTGAGTGGGCACTGTTTCGAAATCTCTTACCCTCCATGTGTCTGTGATTCTCCATCCTACATCCGTATATTATGACACTTATGAAACTAGTTATGTACAGATCTAAGAAAAAGAAAAAACTTACATTCTAACACATCTGTCATATAGAAGAATGAAGAAAATATCTAGTAACTATCATTCTGAAGAACAGCTGTTATTATAATTAACAAAGACTTTAAACTTGACCCGTTAATGGCTTACAAAATCCGAATTTAATGATTATTTATATTAAGGTTTTAGAAAAATCTAACATAACGAATCCTAAAGGATTTTTAACAGTTTGGAATTCAGTGCATTCAACAATCAGTAGACATATCAATATTAACCTAGTTTCTAAAATAATGAAAGATTTTTATGCTTTCTTAGTCTCTTTCCAAATATAAATATATATACAATATCATAGTTCTTCGCTGATATTTATGATTTGTAATGATTTTCCTTTGATATTATTCCCTTCTATCAACAAACCCTTGGTAGTCAAGGTTAATCATGGCTTCTTTTGATAAAAAAAATGTCCTATAAACAAAAATGATGTGTGATTTTATTATATACTTGCTTTAGTTTTCTTCATAACACTCATTTTTTATATTAATAATGTTTATTGTAGACTTTTCATTCATTTCCCGTAAATATGCATCATATCCATTCAAATCCTGATTATTATGCAAAAGAAATGATCTATCATCATCCTGTTGGACTTGCATCGAATGAAACAGCTTATGATATTTCACTTGAAACTATGAAACCACCTAACAATGTTACATTTTTAAACAACTATACACCATTTGTTCCTTTAAATTTAAGATCAAATAATACTCAACTAAGAGCTATATCAACTCATTCACCACAAACTAGACCTATACAATGTCAAATACCAATTGATGATGATTTATATCAAGAACAAAAATCTCCTATTATTAATTCCTCTACATCTTTTAATCCTTGGTCACAATCATATTCACCAACAAAAAATCCAACTTATATGCAAATGAATTTAACTAATACAAGAATTTCACCATTAAAAAATTCTTTTCAACATCCAAAATCTAATGAAAATTTTTCAAAAAGTATTTATCAAACTATTGATACACGAATTTTAAAACATTCACAATTGAATAATAATAATACACCAACTAATTCTATAACGAATACTAATACGATTGGTTTAGCTACGCCTACAATTAAACGTGATCATTCAAATAAATTACATGATTTAAACAATAATAATAATAATAATAACAGCACTAACAATAATGGTGGGAAAGTACATTTCAATAAAACAAAATTAAAATTATTACCAAAAGAACATTTTCAACAAATTAATGATAATTTACAATCTATTAAAAATGATAATCATTCAGAGACAAATGAATTAATAAAACCTTTATTACAAAGAGCTAATTCTGAACGATCGCCTTATTTTCAAACTAGTTTTGTGTAAATATTCAATAATTTATTATTGAAAAATATATTCATTTTTCTCAATGTTATTTATATTCAATTTGTTTATATTTATCTTATGATTAATCAACTTGCAACAAGATAAAGAGGACAAAACACTAATATATTCATGATTATTATTATCATCATCATTATATAATTTCAATAGTTGAGATCATGATTCATTTGAAGCTAGATCATCATGGAAAACCTGGAATAACTGGACAATCGTTTCATTCTATTGTGGGACTTCTCATCAGTGCATATCCATAATGTTTAACAGTCCTACAATAGGATGAAACAGTCATCTAGTGCTTCTAAGTTTTCCATAATGGTCTAACTTCAATTAATTCATAATCTCAATCATTGAAATTACTATCATATACACAAAAATCCTTCTGATATGATTATATAATTTATAAGTCAATTGTAAGCACTATGTGTGTATATTTTATTTGTGTATTTAATAATTTACACTTAGTATTACAAGTAAAAGTTATATTCAGAAAATGTTATTGTACATATAGTGAACTGCTATTATTATTATTACTATTATTATTCTAATGTGTAATTTTTCTTTATACATTTAATTATGAGAATTACTGATTAGGTTTATTTTTTATTGATTTATATAAAATCACTACAAATTGTTTCTGACACATTTAACAGACAATAATTACACATTCAAAAATGATCTGAAATGTTTAACCATTGTGTAGAATTTATTATTTCAATGATAATGATAATAATAGTAACGATACTTATTTATAATATGTTTATAAATATACTTAGATATGATAGTTTACTCATTCCGTATCAGTGTATAGTATATTTTATGGAACTGTTTCTATCCGTGTTTTTTTTGAAAATTCCTAGTGAAGTTGAAAGTTTATATGTGACAGTATGAAGGGAGAAACAGTTCTTAATCTTAGTTTTATGACCAATGTCATTTGTTAGAAACGTTCATTTGTGATATGTTAAAGGGAATAATGTGTATGAAACATTTGTGATATGTTGAACGATATCGAATAGATCACTTGATATTTGAAAGCTATCAAATAAATAAATATGTGAGTAAACGAATCGTGTAATCAAAATCATTTGCCGATTGTTATAGTCAGTTTAGTAACCTTTAAATATGCAAGAGCTGCTAACAATATTACTCTTTTAACAATAAAATTTCTTACTTAGTTTTAATTTTCTCTTTCTGAGTAGCTGGTTGGTCAAATTTAGGGAATGTAATTTTTGGGTAATATATGCTTCTTTATAAATTTTAAATAATGTTATCTAGTAATGAAATTTTAGATTTTATTACCTAAGAAGTCATGATAATCGCCTAGAAAATTAAATTTACCAACTTATCACTTATATTTTAGCTTTAAAAAGTATTTTAGGAGAATGCTAAACTAAATCTGTGGACAATTCCTAACGAAAATCAACATAATCATGTCTATGAGATTAAATGTAATGACTGTAATGATGAATATGTAGGTAAGACGTCATGCTAATTGAATGTGAGGGTGAAGAAATGTAAACTTTTATTAGGACAGATTCCTAAATCCTCAAAGCATCTAATAAAGAAACTAGAAAGCAAGTTGGGAATAGCATTGAATTAAATATAGTCCATAATAACAACTGATTTCAATGGTACGAGGTTTTGTTTAGCACAAAGATAGATTGATGGCTGAACTTCTGCACATATAAGAAAATCCAAACAGTATAAATAGGAGAGATGGAATACAGTTGGTTGTCCTATGGAAATTAATAGTTCATAGGTAAATCTGAATTTTATTTGTCATTTTGTGGACAACAACAATTACTTATACTAGTTCCAGTCAATTGGTTCATTTGAATATATACAATGAACAATCAGCTTAGTCAACAAAATAATATTAACAATTTATTTGTTTAGTTCGAACATATTGGTAGTTTGGATTGTCCCATTGATGTTTAGGACTGATCAATTGGTTAAATGAATGAATTAAACAGATTAGAAATTAAAATTCACTGTTGCACAAGTCAGTGATTATTTGGGATCAGCAGCTAATTAGATAATCCGATGGTGGTTGGAAAAAAAGGTACTAGGTTAGAGTCCTGGAGTAAACATCAACTCCATGCCGCAGCTACATTCATCTGACGAATATTAAATAAGATGAAATACTCGTCTTGAATTGCATTGCTAGCCACCACCCATTTATCTGTTTACTTCATTTTATGCATGCTGTAACACGTTTGATTTTTATCACCTAACAAATTATCTAATTTGATTAAATTCCTAATCAGGGACGTTATAGGATCAATGAATTTTTCTCTCAACAGATCTACACACATAGAGACAGACATATAACTGGCATTTTAACACAATTTCCACTACTTTTAACATTAAATGTCTCATACGCAACCTAACAAATTCTTTTTTCAACATTTTTACTATGATCGGACGATTTATTTCAGTATACAGCTAACTTGTGAACCACATATTTATATTCGATAATTATAACTTTTGATTAATTCCCATTAAAAAGTTTAGACTAGACAGACAATAAAAACGTTTTATTTATTCAAAATTTAGTCGCTATGATTTTTAAAGATAAAATTTTTTCTTATAAATGATCTAGATTAATGGCACATTTATTTGGTAATAAAGTCTCTTTGCTCCATGATAGAATATATTGCCGGACTAACTCTTGTTTGTTTTTTTCGACGTTTATTTATGATTATTTACGTGAATTAACTTGCTCCATTTCTTAGCTTATAAATTACATGTAATTCAGATTTATTTAGAAAATTTTAGGTGTGAATTCAGAATACACATAATGTTAAAAGGTTTTACAGATATAAATTTTAGAATTGATCTATCGTTAAATTAACGAAATCTATTGTGCATACATAAAGTTTAATTATGCATCAATATTTGACATTGTTTATCTAAATTATTTGAAAATTTAATTTTTAATAATTGAATTCATGAGTCAATTAAAGCTAGACCGCCATGGAAAACACTGGACGGCCGTTTCATCGTAGTATGGGGCTCTTCAGCAATCCCGCTCGCGGGGTTCGAACCTAGAGCCTAGCGGTTATTGTCTAATTTCAAACAATCCACGAAATTGGTTATCAACACAGTGGTCTAAAGGTGTTAGTTCCCAATAAACATAATGAATGGTAACTTTAGGATCTTTTTATGCATCAATACTAAACGTATATTCCTGTCGTATAATTGCTAAATAAATAAACTATTCATATTCACATTCCTCTTATTATAAACTTTATTTTGATCTATCAACCATTATTATACGTTTCACCATTCTTGAATTATGCCCTGTCTATTAGTCACTGATTCCCACATTCACAGCCACATTTGGCCACATTTTGTACAAATGTTATTTTCTATTTTATGATACGTTGTGGTCTGTTTGATTGGTATATAAACAGAGTATGTTTGAAATATGAGGATTGATATTGCAGAGGCTGAGACTGGTGTTCTGGACTTAAGTAGCTGGGCTAGGTGGAAAGCAGGACCAAACAGGACTCTTGGCTGCTTGCACGTGTTTTACGCGTCCTTGGTCCGATCGATAATTCACTGCCCTCTAATCGGCGGTCACATGTTATAACAAAAGATTAGGCGTTCGCGAGTGAGATTGATAGGTCTTGGGTTCAAATCTTACGAGCGAAATCGTGGACGCGCACTGCTGAGGAGTCCTATACTAGAATGAAACGACCGTCCAGTGCTTTCAGGTTTCCCATACTGGTCTAGCTTTAGTTGACTCATTAGTTCAACTATTAAATTACTAAAATCTCCACGAAAACCCCTTCTGATAATATTCTTTTTTTATGTTTTGAGGTAAGGATCATATAAGAATGTGTAAAGTTAAAAACCATTAGTGAGATTAAAATTATTTTATCAAACAGAAGCTCATATTATTAGAAAATTACTAATTTTACAATGTAATTTGTTGCATTTTGGTGTTTGGTATTATACATACTATCAGACTGATAGTCAGTAAGATTTTCTGTGATAAACTGTTGCTATTCACCGTTGCAATAAAAGCAAATTACATAACACAAATCAATTAGCTGCATTTATCTTACTGGAATGAAAATGTAGTCAAAATTTGTTTTTTTTTTCACCAAGCTAACTTATAAATCACAAAACAGTTTCATGAAATTCATCATAAAAAATTCTAATGCACACAGTAAATAATTCTACTAATTAGTTTGACAGGATTAACAATAATTATGGTTCTAACTTTCAATCTTGTTATTAGAATACTATAAGAATAAATTATTTGAGCCAAGTAGTCCCAAAACTCAATTTTATAGAAGCTTACTGAACTGTTAACAAAATAACAGTTTATAATTTGATTCCGAAGAACAGTTTGAAATCGTTCAGTGTTTACGAATTTCAGTGAGTATATTTTTGGCGGTTTGGCTTCGAAATAATTCCTTAAACTTCATATATCAGTCACTATGATAACCTGTATCAAATAAATACCAAAGGTTTATGAATTCAAAAGGCAACACGAAGCACTGACTACAGTTCATTATTAGATAGAGTAGATCATAAAGCCACAAGCACACCAAGTGAATTCGAGCAGAAAAACTAATGCGCACCAGAGAAAGAATTCACAGACGAACTAAGAAACCAGTGAAGGATCGAACGAAGAGTAGAGTTAATTAGGAGGATCCAAGCACATATTCATATAGAAAAGCCAATGAATAATCGAGCGATCTGAGCAACTAACATTTAAGCTAGAGAGAAGGATGTGTGTGTAGACTGTCACATGTGATCAAGCACATGTGTTCATACAGACATGATGGTAATACTAATGATACAAAGGCATAAACAAGTTGTTACTGTCCGAACAACACTATCTGTTGACTAAATTAACTGAAGAGTTAGACAAAATTAAACGTAAATAAATTTAAGTTTAGGAGATGTGCTATATGTTATAATTTTATAGTCAGCATCACCGAATAGTCATATTTAAGCAACCCCAGAAAACTAGGAAACAATGGATATCTGTTTCGTCATAGCATGAGACTCGGCATTGTGTGTTCACAGCTCCATCAGTAGGAGTTGATCCCAGGACCTTCGGTCTTGGGCATAGAGGACCAACCTTTAGACCAGTGATACAACATCTACTGGTTTACATGTTAACTTCAATCGTTTATTAATATTACTCAACTATCTTTCAATGTACATGGTAAGTGACAGCCTCTGATTACACATGTTTAGACTCCACTGGTCACAGCCTCATACAGGGACTCCAGAATCACCTCTTGAAGTTAGTCGCTAGCAAGCACATGATTCATTATTATAGGGTTCTATGAAAAATGAATTATGGAATTGGAAATTTTTCATAAACCCCTATGATTACTATGATTTTGTCATAACCAGACGTATTTTTTTCTAATAGATCATTTATCAACTATTAGTTTTTAGTTAACTAAGCTATTATTAGAAGATTTATAGTGTATAGTGTCAGCTTAAATTTGGTTTGTGATAAGCCGTAAATAGTACTGTTTTAACAGAATGAACATTAACTTTTACTATCAACCTACTTTTTTTCCCTTTGATGGTGTGATAAAATAATATTAACAATAATGTATATACTATTGATTTTTACAGTAGATTGATCATTTAGTAGTGAACAATCCATATATTTTAAGTCCTTTTTAGTGCTGATAAAACTCCCCTAAGCAAGCAGTGATTTGGGCACTACTCACCGCGTGCACTATACTGAGATGTAAGGTGAAGGTTAGAGACAATCGGTAGGGAACCATGGACCTAGCTTTCGTGCTATTTGTCACTCGTTATCATGATATATCCTCGAGATTACAGACAACCATGACGACGAGTGACAAATAGCACTAAACATAGGTTCACGGTTTTTTGTCTATGTTGTTAACTTTTTGAGATCAGTCTCGTGGACTAATTCTTATTTTGATCATTGAATTCACGTTATTAACTTTATAAAGCAATTGACCATATATAATATCATTATACTTAACTACATCTGGATATACACGTAATTTCCAACTACAATGTTTCAATTATAAACTCATCATATAGGTATTACAACAAACGTACAGGCAAAATTACATATCCCAAAACGTTCCAGAAAGTTTGATATCAATATTTTCCTGGTTAATTGTGAAAATAGAACACAGCTTATCACCGCTTGATTATTCACTGAACGAATACAGATATTCACTTTAAGTGATCAGAATAAATTTTATACCACGAATACTCAGTACGGTTCATTGGATGGGTTAACAGTAATCTCTCTTTTTGTTTAGGAGTTTCTATCGAAATAGTGAGCTATTTTAGGTCTGGCTCAAGTCTTCGTTTTTCCTACGATACTCTCATCATGGGAAAGGTTGATGACAATAAGTAATCGACGGACTGATTACTTATTTCATCAATTCCTCAGTAATCCCTTAATAATTAGTGAATCAAATAAGAGATTTTTAAACATTGTTCTTATCACTATTACAGCACTTAATCAACAAAAAGCAACCAGAATATATAGATCTAATTGGATAACTAATTAATTTACGACTACATAGAGAATTCTTACAAACGATGTTTGCAAATTAACGCCTAATTTTGTAGTAGATTGTTTATAGTCACATTGTAATTGATATTGTATGCAATACTGTATATATTATCGGATAAAAAAGAGTTGTTGAAAACATCACGAGGTTGTAAATATGGTGTGAAATGAGATACAGAGTATTTAAGGCTTAAATATAATAAATTAACATCTATTTCGGTCTAAACTCAAGAAACAAATGAGCATTTCAATAAACTAATCATAAATTAAGATACTGTAAATACGAAAAGCAGAATAACAGACTTACTTACACCTGTTACTCTTCGTGGAGGAGGATAGGCCGCCCACCATTAGTCTCCATCTAGCTCTATCCTGGGCACTCTTTTTCAGCTGTTTCCAGTTGCTATTCACCTTTATCATCTCTGCTTACAATTACTTATGCACTGTGTTTTTTGGTCTTCCACTTTTCCGCCTCCCTTCGGAATTCCAAGTTTGAGCTTGCCTCGTATACAGTTTGATGATTTCTCCTATGTATATCCTAACCACCTCCATCTCCTTTTTCTAATTTCCTTTTCACTTGGAAGCTGGTTTGTTCTGTCACACTGAAGGATGTTGCTGATAGTATCTGGCCAACGATCATTCAGTATCTTGCGCAGACAATTGTAGCCTATAGATCTTCTAGGGCTACTGCAAGTCTCAAGCTCGAGTAAAGGAGGGTTGCAAGCTAGGTCAGCATCTCGATCCCATAGAAAACAACCTTGCTAAGAAGTGTTAACCAAAATAGCAGACTAACTAACTACAGTCAGTCAGTCAGCTACAACGTATGACCAGGCACATATATATGCATCCTTCCAAGTGGCCACACCTCATTAGCACAACAAGATGAACACCGAATTCATAGAAGTAGTCACTTCAATGGTAATGATATATGAAAGAAAGATTGTGTATAAGGATATAATACAGACAGAAGGAATTGGTTCGTAGAAAGAAAGATATAAAGCAATTTTAATCTCATGGTTTAAGGATAGACAAAGATTGCATACACCTACTCCACTGTGATCGATTCTGAGCCATGTCTTCAACAGTTAGTTACGATATTACCTTCAAAGATGTAGCTCCCTGGTGCAAAATACTTAATCCAAACCAGATCGTTCATAAAGTATCATATAAAAAGACGATCAACCCAAACAATCTTTCGGAATCAAGTTTGCAACACAAGACCTGAAGTCGAGTTGGCTTGACAAAAATAAACTTTGTCAACCATGAATATCATGCAAACTTTAAGTTGTCCCCTATTTTTATGATCCCCTATTGTAAATCAAGTAGATTAACTTGCTTAACAGTTGCCCAATTTAAAATCACTTCGTAAATATTACTCAAGGCTTCTTACTGACTCAATTGTTCAATGAGAAGGTAATTACCTTAAAACCTAAAAGTCCAATGTTCACTACCTTATAAAATTCTAAACGTTTACTTTTAACAACTATCAAATTATAAGAGAAATAACCATCCAGTGCATTCAGATATTGTAATAGCTTTTCATTTGTATATTTTGTTTGTTATAAAACTGATGTACACAGATAACTATCTAAACTAAATAATGAAAGATTTAAACTTAACAATCGGTCAACATCTTTCAAACTATTTTTTATTCTCTGTCTCATCTCTTATTAGGTTTATTTTGCATAACAATAGATGTTTCTTTTTATTTATTTATTTATGAAATAAAATGAAAAAAGGTCATTGGAAAAAGTTAATTTAATATTTATTTTATACATGTTTATAATTAGATATGGTTTGTTCTTTGTGAACTTGAAAAATTTGAAGAAAAAAAATTTCAAAAGAATTAAATTCATGTTTTCATGATAAAAAATATGAATAGTTATTGAAGCAAAGATGGATAGTAGCTAGCAGGGGAATCTAGGACATGCGTTTCGTCTTATTTAAGACCCGTCAGCTGGATGTACTTGCATCCAAGACTTGATGTTCACTCCGAGACTCAAGTGACTTAAGACTATATCGAGGCGATCCTCACAGGGTGTACATATGCCAACAAGAGAGTGATCGATTACAGTCCTAAATAACAATAGGAAGATACAAATAAAACAACAAAAAGTGAATTTAAACTTCACTCCATTTCACAAGCAGGTAGCTATCAGGACTGAACAGCTAAGTGGATAACGCGATGGAGTTTGAAGCGAATGGTATTGGGTTCGAGTCCTGGAGTAAAAGCCATGTCCGGAACGCAGGTGAATCCAGCTGACGAGTCTTAAATAAGACGAAACGCATGTCCTAGATTTCCCTGCTAGCTACTAACCATCTTTGCTTAACAACAAATTATTTTGCAATTTTTTGATTGAGATTACGAACTGATTGATGTTGACCACCATTGAAAACCTGGAAACACTGGACGGCCGTTTCGTCCTATTGTGGGGCTCCTCAGTGGTCCGGTAGGTTAAGCGTTCACACGCAAGACTGAAAGTCCTGTGTTTGAGTCTCGCGAGTGGGATCGCGGATGCGCACTGCTGAGAAGTCCCACAATAGGACGAAACGTCCTTCCAGTGCTTCCTGGTTTTCATTGGTGGTCTAACATCAATCGGTTCATGATCTCAATCAAAAATTTAACAATCTCCACAACCCCTAGACTGATATTTTACAATTATTAGATATTTAATATTTAAATTTCATCGTTTAACCAACAGAACAATAAACTAGTAGGCTAGGTACTGGTTGGTTTGACTTAATACTCATTCAGGCTTTCATTCAATTCCACGACTAATCTACATTGAATCTTTTCATATTACTTTTATTTGTACAACTATATATCACCTCAACCTACTTAACATGGTTATTTCAATTGTACTCTAATGATATAATTGCGATGTATTGAAAACTGAATAATAACTTTAATAATAAAATAATGGAAGATTATGATATAAACATAGAATTTCATAGGCTCATATAATTTGACTACATTAAGTAATTATAAATATCACTTCCTGTTTAATTTAAACACACAGGTATATTATTTTGTTGTTTTGTTTTAAATTTTTCACTTACTTTTCTTCTCTATGATTGACATTGAATAAAAACAGTAATGGTAAGTGTGTTTATAGTGTACCAGAGTATACACATATAACAGAGACAGACTGAGTATTCTTAGAAGTATATATACTTGTTGATCAAACACTTAGAAATTCAATACACAGGAACACACAAGTACTGCCCATATAATGATACATTTACACTTCTTGATTTCTTACTTTTTACGATCCCACTTAACAGAGTGATAAACAGTTCTCATAGGAGTATTAGATTATCAACAAGTAGAATTTATAGAAGGCTGTCAGTCATTTTGCTACTTCTTTTTTTCTTGTCTACTGAGTTTATTCGTACACACTAGACAAAATTTTGTCATTTGTAAGACATATATTAACGCAATTATCCGCACACACTAAACGCTTGTCTGGTTAAATTCTTTAACGTTTGGCGATAAACCTACTAACAGATTCTGGTGATTTCGCAAAGATTTTGTCTTCTAGATAATTGTCACTCCGAAACTTGTGGTGTCGTATAAACAAATAACCGAAAAAGAAAAAAAACTATATTCTCGATGTAGTACGATCTCTAAAAGATCTGAATGTTATTAGTTCAATGTTGTGTAATGGCCGTATAACTAGGAAGTCCTAAACTCTAATAGAACCTCCATTCAGTCCACATTTCATTGTAATTACTCTTTATCTGATATCAGTGTGTGGGGAAAGTTGTAACTAAAATTATTTTTAATCAAGGTTCTAGTGTTATACATAGTTTTTGATTACTATACTTTAATTCAAAGTGAAAAAGTTTTTAGGTGAGACTATAACTTATGGACGACCTTTGAGTGACGCTAAAGTGACCTTGAGAGTGTCCACTTAATAACTAGGACCAAACGGGGTTATAAACCAATGTGAGGAATTAAAACCATGATTTACAGTTGATGGTTAAGGTTGGGAATTAGATTTAGGGTTTTCATCACTAACTGATATCAGCTATGATGCCATAATCGGAAGCCTGTTATTTTATGCCTGATTGGTTCTTCCATAAAATCATTCATTTTTGCTTCACATACAAGATATCAAACGAGCACTTACACACTTATATCTCTCATTTCAATTCACAGAATAGGTAAGGAATATGAAATGTAAACTGTTTTACAATATCATAAACATTATTTATAAAATTTGCTTTAATAATTGAACTATATCCATTGAATCTTCCTTGGGTTTTACTTCTTAATCAAAAACAACTGTTGACCTTAAAACATATTTTTGATTTTTTCCTCAATCTTTATTTATTTAAAGTCAGTCTTCTTAAATAACCACAATAAAACAAGGATTGATTGAGCAAATTCTCTGATTTATTGTAACAAAGAAACAAAAACTTGTTGATTCTCATAATTTACATCATAAACTGATCATATTTAAATGTCTAATGAAAAATAGTAAACGCTAGACAGTTGTTACGCCTCATTACAGAACTCCTCAACAGTGTGCGTTCACTGACTTTACAAGGGACAAAACTTTCAGTCTTGCGGTGAGCACATAAATTCCAGACCATTTTGTGTTTAACTTCAGTTGATTTGCGATACTACTAAACTACCTTTTAATGTTGTTGGTGGGTGTCTGCCTTATATTCAACGCCATAGAACACCACCAGGCAGGAATAACCCTTCTTCATGGGGCTGAAAGTTCCTAGATTTAATCCCCCAAACTAAGGAGAAACAAATATGGATGTCTAACTAAGATTAGTCAGTGATGTGATCATTTAAAAAATGCCCACAAATACTGTTATAATAACAAATTATTATTGAGAAAGTTTAACAATCAATCAAAATGGTAATGTTTTTTCAATATTAAATCATAATTACCAATATCATAAACACAACAGTCATTTTAATGATGAATCTTAGAACGAAACCTTGAATTAGAATTAATTAACATCGATATTTTTAGTAATTTAATAAAATATTATGCTTACCTAGAAATAATTTACTTAAGACAACTATTAACAAGAATCAAAAACTATCAGTATAAGGTTGTGGAGATTATTAAATTATTGATTGGGATCTTGAACCGATTGGTATTAGACCATCATTGGAAACCTGGAAGCACTGGATGGCAGTTTCGTCCTAGTGTGGGACTTATCAGCAGTGCACACCCACGATCCCGCTCGCGGGACTCGAACCCAGGAGTTTCAGTCTCGTGTGCGAAATCTTAACCTACTTGACCACTAAGCCGGCATCCAACGTTTTTAATGTTTAACCTCAACCAATCCAAGATGGTCGCGCAATTACCATGTGCTTACTAGTGACTAACTTCGTGAGGGAATTCTCGGATTTCTAGTGAGAAGCCATGACCAGTTGAGAAAATCAGAAAAACATAGAATTTTAAATGTGAAATTTGAATAGTGAATAATCACAAATAATATAAGTACAATATAATAATTTAAGTAGATTAATTAGTAGTACAGACATATTTTTCAATGAATTAAATCAACAAATAATAAAACTGAAAAATCAATAGGTTTATAAGTATGGACAATTGTCCTTCAATGAATATTGATGACATGGGATTATAAATCAAATTGCGAAAAGAAATAAATGATATAAAGATATACAAGTTTTAAGACCAATTCTTTTTATAAATATCCTTCATTAGATTTGATATTGCACTCTTATTCAGAAGTATTCATATCATCGCTGTCTTCTTCATCTTCTTCTTGGTCAGAACGAACTCGAACTGAATGGTTATAAAGTCCTTCAGCCATTAGATGTAATGCCAAGCAATTTTGTGCACCTGAAGCCTAAATGAATGAACAAAAATACAAAAAGCCAAAATTTTTACGAAAATTTTAGACTACCTTCAATATATGTCAGGATTAATACATAAAAATCATTTAACAAGTATTAGAAACAATATCAGAAACTCGAAACATCAAACCTCAAGGATTACAGATTATGGTGAACATTTCAGCATACTTTTAAAAATGTAAGTAGTATATAGTTTGAAACAAAAGTTTGTGAACGAATAATTAACCTTTACAAATACTTTAGTTATTCACGTGAATTTTCCTTACTGAAAACATCTATCCATCATTCTATGGACTGTTCTTGAGCATTACATACAGTTATAGACTTTCGAAGTGAACTGAAAATCTCCCAATCAAACATTTATTGGATTTATGCGTTCTAAGAAACTATAATCTCTTTGGAATTTTGCATTCCAATAAAGAAAAATATTTATAAATCAGGTTATAAATGTTCTTATTATATTACTTTTTCCTTGGCTTTATCTCTATTGGAAACAATCTTTTATATCTTCAGTGTTCACGTAATTTTGCAAACAAGTATAACCTAATAAGTTTTAAAGATTTTTGTAAAAACAAGTTTCCACTAACTGGTATATTTACTTTCCTAGTGTTTAATTAATATGTAAATTGCGACTACCATGCTTACCATCCGATTATTTGTATAAATTAACCCATGTCTAATTTGATTTAGACGATACCACTGTTTCATAGTACCGAAATCTATGAAATCATATTTTAATCAACATTCATTGATTACTTTCAGACTTCATAAATCTTCTATATTTTCTGTATTTCGTAAGCATTATTCATTTAGTTATTGAATATTGGTATCTGTCTTTGTTATAAATTAGACCCATTACAGGAATTGTTAATTAATTCATCCACAATATGTGAAATAAGATAATTTATTTTATGAAACGTATTTCTTTTTAAATGAAAGCCCAGTAAAAGTGAATCTACCTCAAAAGTTGAATTTTTGTGAATCTACATTTAACCACTTAACTATCAATATTCCACGAATAATCCAATGACAAACGTGTGTTTTTTTAACAGTTATTTGTAATTATATCGGTTGAAGTGTATGATTATCCATTGATGTTACCTGATTACAAATATTACATAACTAATAATTTTCTTTTATATGTAATAAACTTGATACAGTTACGAAAATACTATTCTTCTTAAAGAATTATTACAACAATTCATGTCTTGTATATTTAACATTGATTTGCTAAATAAATCTGTATCATATAGTAATTTTGCACTGATACTGGTAATAAATCAAATAACATAGAATGACTGTATTCAATTCAGTTTCTTCCACACCTTCGTTTTTTTTTTTCAGGAGGACCGTAATTCCCATGTTACCAAGCTTTAGTATATAATTTAGAATAAAATTCCACAGTATACAATATTTTACGTAAATAAGTTCAGCTTAATCAAAACGAATCATTTTTGAGTTCTTATATGGTTCTTAAGAATGTACATATTATCTAATTTACATCAAGAAAATTACCTTTTTAGTTTTTGCACGTTTATTTTGAAACCATATTTTCACTTGAGATTCTCTTAAATCCAATTCTGTAGCTAATTTCTTTCGACGTAATTCATCAAGATATCTGGATATTATGTTTTTTTTAATTAAGGAAGGAATAGAGATAACAAAAAATAGAAAAATTCAATAAATGATCAACAAATGTGTTTCTATGGTTGAAAGCATGAGTTAATTGAAACTAGACCACCATGGAAAACCTGGAAGCGCTGAACGGCCGTTTCGTTTTAGTATGGGACTCCTTAGCAGTGCTCATTCACGATCCTGACCCCCAAGAGATGTGTTTCTTCGTGAATTGTAAGTTAAGAAATAAATTGAAGGAGGAAGTTGTACTTGTAGTTTTTCCCCTTCAATCTGATAAAATATATTGAACAAATTAAATGATAAGCTAACAAATATATTTATAAGTACTATCCAACCACGATAACTACCTACATCATCCAATAATCTAGAATCTCTAGTTACGCATACACCCTTATTCGACACCTATCAAGACACTGTACATCATTCATATTTCAAAATATGAAACAAAGTATTTTGTTGTTTATTTGTAAGAAGAACCAGAACCGTACTATACTTTTCTAATTTTCTCTGAACTACTGTGATTTTATATAAGTAGTAAAATAGTAAAACTAATTAATGGCAGAGTGATTAACATAAATTCCAAAAGAGATAAAACGAAGCTTACCTATTTTTTTCGAACTCTTGGCTTAGACGCTTTAGTTGTGGTACCGTGAATGAGGTTCGTGGTCGCTTCAAATTAAGTTCATCATGAGAACGGTTCATTCTTGGTTTTCTTATTCTTGGACCTGAAATTTCAGCAAGAAATAAACGTGAAAAGTGTCCATCACAGTTTCCGTGAAGTAAGTCTTAAATTAAGACTGCCATACAATATACCTCGAATCATTCGTAAAGTTTAAACTCATAAGCTTCCATAAAATGTCTTTACTAAGTGGTTAATTAGGTTCATTTTTCACCTTCCAGAATTCTCGGAATCCAATCATACACCCTAACCCAAATAATTTGTACTTTAATTCTATATAGTTTAACTTCTCACAGGGACTTATAGATTACGAATTAGAATATAAAAATTATAGTAATCTTCAGATATGTTTTTTAAACAGTGGAGCGTTATTTGAAATTAGAATCCTGACTACTTTCTGGTTATAATTTGGAATTCACCAATGGGTGAAATATTTAGTTTAGTCTACCGCTTCATTTTATCAGTAGAAATTAAATTTTCCCATTACCACAGGGTGATTTCAAAAATTTATTCTATTATAATCATGAGCAATTGTGTTACCATTCAGTTAGTCATAATAAATAATAAAAATTATACTTATACTATACAACCTTAGGTTACTAAACTAGTAAACTATAGATGAAAGTTAAGAATTAATTTAGTTCTGTGACATTTAAAATCAAGATAATGAACAGTTAAAACATCTTCAATTTCACTGTTTATTGAATTACCAAGTACTGGAAAAGAAAACAATTTTCTAACAATCATAAATTTTATTTGAGTCGTAAAGCTATTGAAAAGAACAAAATTACCAGAATAAAATGAATTCATTATCTTTGATAAAGTTTCAGAGTTGGTTTACTATTTTAACGAAACAATAATTAATATCTAATCGACGATGAAATACAAACATAATGATCAACTTAACGATCTAGACCTGGAAATAAAAAGAAGGTAAAACGGGACAATCGAGATGACTATACTCAGGAAAAAACATGAACGCGGCACTAATTATACCATAATAGCTTTTGTTCTATTAGTTAAAAACATTGTCTAACCAAAACCTTATTAAATAGAGCTAAAAGACTGTGTTTAATGAGAGAATAGAGGAGGAAATAGCTCAGATTTTTTTCAATGTGTCTTCAAAAAACTGAATATCCGAAGGAAATTATTATGACGTATTCTTTGATCTTGAATAGCCAACCAGAATATCGGTCTTAGTTTTACAAACACAGTATTGCTCCCAATACAAAAGCTTCATACGATGTATAGACTTATTTCGGTTCCATATAGGTCCTTTCTATTTTAAATTTAAATGAATCTAGATAAAAAATCTTCCTTAGGTCTCTGTAACATCAACTTTCTAACGCTCTTATATACTTGCAAGTAATTTCTTTTATCCAATCCACAGTAAATCCCTATTTTTACCGTGAATGAAGTCAATTGAATGTTTCTGCTTCTGGTTAACAATTTTTTGATTTTAAGGATAACTACAACGAAATGATTGTATTTCTCCTTCTATGATAGATAACAATTACCATAACAGCAGTGTAAACTAGATTTTTAGCATTCATTTACTAACTAGTTTATACGTAATGAAAATTTTTATCAAATTTATTCAGTATCTTGGAAACACATTAATTTCCACTGAATCAATCAATGAGAAGCAACTAAACAACCTTTTAGAATCAAATTAAATTTGTACTGGTTGAGATTCTGTAATCAAAACCAAGTCAAATGTTATTTATCCTGGTGTATAGTTTTCTTATGATCGTCAATATTGGAGAGTTTTCATTTGACTTATTATTTCAAGAGGCTACACTTTTTTGGAATTCGTCGATGATTACTTTTACGATTTATAAACCATTATGTATTATTTATTACCCAACACTGTTCCCCATTGTATATTTTCCTGGACTTCTGAGAAGAGATTTGACTGTGTTTCAGAGTATATTAAAGGTAATCGGCAGACTAAGTAGTGAATATTCTAACATCATTATGAATATGGTTGTGGATGAACATTTGAAATCTTACGAACATTTGAAAACAAGGTTATTTAAAATGCTTTTTTATCAGGTATAAACCATCCACTGCATTCACTTCATTTCATTTGTACATTTTCTTGAAGAACGAGGCAGACGTACAATAGAAATTATCCATGCAAAAAAACGGTACGAATGCTTTATAGTACCATATCTAATGTATATTCTATAAAGTAAATGGGTTGAAAAGGCTGACGTAACCGAAAATGTATACTTTTGAACCTGTTGCTAATACATGTGTGTACGGTCCTATTTTCCTACAGAGATTTTGTTTAACTTCATATGACTTTACTTAAACATTTTTTACGAGTATATACAGATATGTTTCATGATACCGATGAAACGTTCAAGGCACTTATTGAAATATGATAAATTGTTAACTCCATATAAAAAATATAATATTAGATAAGGTGATTATTATTAAATCTGAATAAAAGAGTAACTACTGTTCACATCTAAAATCTTTCAAAGAAACCATAAATTAGGAAAAAATTTGTAATAAGATAAAAAGTGATTTATGAGTTAACAGATATTTCATAAATGCACACTGAATATACTCTATCAGTAGGACTACTCACGAATACAACACAATAAAGTGATCTCAGTTTAAAATATTCAACATTTTAATTGCTCAATGGGCACAGATTTGTGTGCTTTAATTCAAATCACACTCTAAATGTAGAGATCAATGATACTATTATGTTGCAAAAATCAATGTAGTTGGAACAAAGCTTGAACCTGAAACATTTTGGCTAAAAGTTCAACGTTGATACATTATTGCAATAAGTTCCCATTTTATAAATCCATTTAATTTGTATTAACTGAGTGTAAATGCATCTTTATCCTCAAGCCAGTTTTGTAACTATAATTCATTTTCATCGTATAATATACATAATGTGTGAATTTCAATACAATCATTTCTAGTTTCTATAAAGGACATACAAGAAGAAAAATATATGGACTACTGCTATAGTTAAGTTTGAATTATTTATAAGTATCAGAAGAAATACGTTGTGAAATGAACAATTAAATTTTGAATTTGATGTAAACAGAACTAATTGTTAATCACTTGTGGGGGAAATTTAACGACTCATGTCTTTTTTTTTAAAGAGTACATTCTGGTAAGGAAGTGGATACTAAATTAACCAGTAAGCTATTTAGCTAAAAAAAGAACCCAATTTCAAGCAAATCATATTCTTAAACTATAAATCTTACTTACTTACGTCTGTTACTCCCAATGGAGCTAGTACGCCGACTATCATTCTCCAACTCACTCTGTCCTGGGCCTTCTCTTCTAATTCCATCCAATTCTCGTTCATTTTTCTCATGTCTATCTCCATTTCTCGGCGTAATGTGTTCTTTGGTCTTCCTCTTTTCCTTTGGCCTTAAGGAGTCCAGTTGAGAGCTTGTCTTGTGACGCAGTTGTGTGCTTTCCTCAATGTGTGTCCTATCCACTTCCAGCGCTTCTTCCTGATTTCTTTCTCCATTGGGATCTGGTTTGTTCTCTCCCACAGTAGGTTGTTGCTAATAGTGTCCGGCCAACGGATCCGAATTATTTTGCGTAGACAACTGTTAATAAACACCTGTATTTTCTGGATGATGGCTTTCGTAGTTCTCCAAGTTTCCGCCCCATACAGTAGAACTACCTTGACTGGTCGTTCTGGTTTACTATAATTTCCAGCGATTTTCATTGTTGTGTCATACCATTGTCTCATGTTTCCTTCTTTTACAGCCTTTTTCACCGTCATTGCTAAATCCTCCACATATTTACGTTTGTCAGTTCTGATGCTCCTCTTCACTTGTTTGTTTACTTCTGTGTATCCAGCTTTTGCCTTGGCTTTTTCTGCTCTTGTTCGGCTGGTATTGATTGCTGCTTTCTTGTTCTTCCTTTCTTGAATCTTATCCAGTGTATCAAGAGTGATCCATTCCTTGTGATGGTGCTTCTTGTGGTCCAGAACCTCATGGCATGTTGAAGTGATTGCTTCTTTGATCCCCCCTTCCAGTTGCTCTCCATAGTAGTTCCTTCTTCATTGAGTAGATCATGAAAGGCCTGGAACTTATTACTGAGGACTATCTTGAATTTGTTGAATTTTTCATCATCAGTGGTTATCCTTACAAACGATTAAAAATTAGATTAAATATCATATGTAATAAAGTGTTAAATAACTATTTCTATATTCTTCATGTAGATATATTGTTTAAAAAGAAAGTTTCTGAATTAAACAAATCACTTGTTCATTGATTCATGATGTAAATCATTTTCAATAAAATAATATTCTTAAAGGTTAACAGTTTACCATCTGTTATTATTGTTATTACTGATAGCAAAGCATCTACTATGGACTATTACATATTTACATCATACTTCAGAAAGTAAATATATCAAGGAAATAAAAAGTAATTTACATACTTACACACATATATATATATATGCACATACAATATAATACACACACAAAAAACCCATATTAAGTCAATTTTTTCAAGATACTATTAATCCCTTCAATATTTTAAGGAGGGGGGAGAGAGAAGTTAATTAATTTTTTTTCTTTTCTTACCTTTTCAACTAATAATAATTATCTATTACTAATTTCGAATTTGTAATTAAAAATTTAATCATCCGATTATTTTTTAAAAACAGGAAAATTTGCGCACAGCAAAAAAAAAAATAAATTAAGAGAGAGGGAGAGAGTGAGTAGGTGGGTGGGTGGGTGGTTGGTTGAAGGAGAAAAATATAAACGACGAAAATGAATGAACAAAATTTTTAAAAGACTATTCATTTATGTGATTGTACATTATATGTTGTTTAGCTTTGTTCTATTATAATATGCCTACTCATATACGTACATTTATATATATCAAGAAAAGTTGACATTTAATGCATCTTAGAAATAATTATCCATGCGTTACTGATAGATATGATCAAATATTAATTTAAAAGAAAATAACTTGATGACATACATATCTATCTATTTATCTATTTAACTAAATTGTATATACGAACATACAAGCATATAGAATATTAATCAATTTACATACACTCATACATGTATAAAGATAAATATATCTATACAGTGTATATTTGTATCTGTTCACAAAAGGCCATTCAATATGATAATCGACCATTAGAAATTCATTTTTACTAAAAGATTTCATTGAGCTTTTCTTATTGTCATAGTTTCATTTTGTTTTTTTCTTTCTTCAAACTAAGTTATCCCTCTGCACACTAACACATAAACAAGTGCTGAAATACACATACTATTATGGATATCTGTATGTGGATATGAATAATGTTGACAATGGTTAACTAGTGGTCGAATAGTGTGAAGTTGAGAGAAATTAGCTTTGAGGCAGAAGAAATTAAGAAGAAGGAACATAAATTCAATAATAATAATAAAGTAAATTATTTAGAATGTATTTAATTAAACCTGATTTGTTTCAATTATATCATTTCAGAGAGAAAGAAGCATTTATTAGCTAACTATTTTTGTTGAATAGTAATAATAACTATTACCTGGTTAGAATGGAAAACTGAATGGTAGGATTGAGGGCATGAAAATGAAACTTAAAGAAAAGAAGAAAAACATAATAACACAAAAGTCATTGATCAAAAATCCAGTCAGATAATTCTGGTTTAATTCACGAAGTTTAAGTAAAATTAAATGTTAAGACACTTATTATTAAATTACAAAAGTAGATATACTACTTGTTATGAATAATGTTTTAATAACGTGTCTTCTAGATAATCTTTAAATTATGGAGCGGTATCTCATGGTAACTAGCACCAATTGCTTATAAAAAACATTTTTAACATTTTACTTGATTTTCATGAATTTCAAACATAAAATCAATCATTTTAACCAAAGATGGATAGTAGCTAGCAGTGGAATCCAGGACGCGCGTTTCGTCCTATTTGGGACTCGTCAACTGGATGTACCTGCATCCCACAGTTGATGTTCACTCCGCGACTCGATGGATTGATAGATTGTTAAACTTAGAAAACTGATTGCAAATATGTCTATATGAACTCACTGTATGATTTAAATAGTTTGTAAGAAGGAACTGATGAAGTACATTGTTACAAAAGATAAAATTAATTCTCTTATGGTTAGATTACGGTTTGGTTTTGCTTGTAAAACATTCTACTGATCAGCATCTATGGTAATCAAAACTTATAAATACTCAAAAAACCCATTTTCCTCAATATAATGGAGAAGCTAAAAGACCATTAAACTGAATCATCATTTGGTGAACGTCAGTACTGTAATGTTATTTAACAAGACTCTACTGGAAATCTAAGTAGAAACCATCAATCAGTCTTATTTGATACAGTTTATTGAAGATAAAAACACATAGTTAACACGATATGAATTGCCAATGTTAAGTAACATTATTACAGTCACCACAATTTTCTGATACTGAATTATATCTAGAAAACTTAAGGAATCTTTAATGAGTAAAAAAAATTGGTACTTCAAATTTTTGTCTGTTTGAAAAAGGATTCGCAAATGGTTTCAATCCTTTCTAATTAGTATTTGGCCTAGATAATAATTTCATGAGATTCATAAGATTAATCGTGCATAACATTTACAAAAATTGTTAGATATGCTACATCAAAATTATTTCTACAATAAACTCATAACATAATGAAATCTCCTGAAAAGGAGATTGTACATGTGGATATAAATTCTTAATTAATGAAAAACAAAATGTGGTAAGAAGTCTAAGATGGCACTTTGTCAATAATTAACATCAAAAAATAAAATACTGAAAACAAAATATAATCACATAGTGCTTACAGTACATTTTTGGAATCACTTGACAGTGTTCACCTACTATCAAACAAAGAATTTCGCCGAACATCTATATATAATATAAATGATACAATCAAATCACTGCCATGGAATCAGCATGTTCATTATGAACTTATTTGGAAAATACTATGACTATCAGTGAAAATTACCACTAGTGAGTTGTAATCTGATTATCGGCATAATCAATTTCGTTACTCCCTCTAAATAATTGCTTCAGAACACGATATTCAACTAACAGTACTCGAACGTGTAGAACCCCACAGTCGTAAATCAGAAGACGGAAGAAGCAAGGGAAGCAATTATTAGGTAAAATTTTTAAAAAATGTACAGGAAAACAGGGGTATTTATAGTTATTAGTATTGCCTATAACATCATTATGATTCAGCCTATCCGTAAGTAGGCAAGTTATACTATCATACAACCGTAGAATGCCATTTCGATATTCTAGAAGGCTCTATCAAATTCAGATAGGATGGACTGTCTTCAGCTCATTTAAAGCCATGCTTCTCGAAGCAGTCCAAACAAATTCAACATTTGAAAAAAACTGTCAATGTGATTGGAAACATTTATTCATTTTTATTAAATATGCAACCACTTTTCTTTAGCTTATTTCATAATATATCGTAAATTATTCTACAAGTCATATTAATTGTTTACAAATCAACTAATTTAGTAGACTTATATTTATGCTTATATAAGATTATAGAAACAAATGACTTTATCTTTACATGCCAAACAATACCAAGTGAATTGTAGTACATAATTATTCTTGTTTTTTGATCATATTTTATGTTAGAAACAGTATTTTAAAAATATAACCACCTGGAGTGATATTAAATGCAATCCCTTGAATACACACAGATGAACACAATGTGATTATGTATTTAATAAGATTATTATAATTATAAAATAAATTAACTTGGTAACCAAAACTGAAAGGGATAATGATTAAATAGTCTCATATGTACATGTTATTATGTTGCATTTATGTGATTGAAAATATAATAAATATTAATCACAATTAAAATGCCAAAAAATAAGTTATGACTATGATTATAACTTATAAATGTACAGAACTAAATAGTAGTAATAGTAATATCTCATATCTGATTTATACTTATTACATCATGTAAAAATACAATCTAATTAGATTTATAATGATAACAACAATGATAAAAAGAACCAGAGAGAGAGAGAGAGACAAAAGTTTCCTCTGTATTTTGCTGTATATTTAGTTTTTACTTATTTTACAATTTCTTTTCCTCCATTCAACTATGTAGGTTTAATTATCTACAATTCAAGATGACATACAAATAAGAGATATCTACACAATCTATTCAATGAACAAATTAAAGTCTATTCTCTTGTTAACAAAAATAACAATGATGTATCTATGTGATGACTATGAAAGAACTTTATTTTTTCATTCAGGATAATTCAACCACAGCATGTAAACAGTATATATTTTGTTTCTCAAATATGTTTTCGAATCAGATAAATGACTGTTTTTTTTAATTGTGTGATACCTTAGTAGACAATTAATTATTATTGATGTAAATTATATACAAAATTATAAAGTAATTTTCAGTTTGAAAATAATTTAAAACAGAAGAGGTTTCGTGGAGATTTTAGGAATTTCACTGATTGAAATAATGAGTCAATTGAAGCCAGACCACCATGGAAAATCTGGAAGCAAAGGACGGCCGTTTTGTCCTAGCATGGGACTCTTCAGTAGTGCGCATCATCGATCCCGCCTATCACGGAATTCGAACGCAGGATCTATCTGTCTTGCGCCAGGAGCTCAACCAACTAGACCACTGAGCCGGCATCCAATGGTGTTAATGTCTAACTCCAACCAATCCACAAAATTGCACCACCGTCCACCATTGACTTCAGTGAGTTATTATCTCACAACAGACCTAGTTGAACTCCACTTCAAGAGATACTCCCGGAGTTCTAGTGAGAAGCCGTTACCAATGGAGTTCAACTAGGTCTGTTAGATAATGATTGTTAAGGAATCTGTAAATTCTTAAACAAGTATAAAAGAACTGTTCACTTTATTTCGGTCTCAGCAAATAAATGCTTATATAAATCACTAAGGAAAAATATAATCAAGATATTGAATTCCATAAACAATTTAGTTAAACTACAAAATCTGACTAAATATCATTTACAAAAGAAATGGTGAGTTCATGCGTATGGATCCTGGATGTTAAACCAAATCACTAATGAAATTGATTGTAAATCGCTTTATATCATAAGTTAACCGAAGTTTAAATTATGGACAATTGGATTCAGACTCAGTGATCTAGTGGTATCATGCCTGCCTAGAGACTTAAAGTTTCTGAATTTGATCATGTTCGTGTATCACTACATTAAAGAATAAGATTTTCCATAATGAGAATGTGATATTCAGAACAAATATGAATGGATCACTTGCCACCGACAAACCAGTTGGTAGGTAAGAGATGAAAAAGTAAGTGGATTGTTATAAGTAATTAAATTATTCATCTAACCAAGGTCGCCTGCCACATAGCTCTGTTTAGACAAGTCTAGCGTAGTTTATCTATACATGTACTACTCACTCTGCTATCCCATTCGGTTCTGAGTGCACAGTGTTGACGAATCTTCGAATAGGGTAAAGTGGCTACTGTTTGTTCAATTATTTTTCATATGATTCCAAGTTAGGATGTAAATCATTTCAAACTATTTATTACTGACTTGAAGATCAGCTGAGATTCCATATTTATGGTGAAAACCACCTATGTGAAGCTAATTCTAAGTTTGCAAATAACAAATTTAAAATATGAAATATTTTTTAACAAAATTGAAATTTCTAGTATATTTGGATTGTAGTGAACATAATAAACCAGGCAGTTCACTTTATCTCACATAAGTCTAGTTAATTGGATGTACATCCATCCTTAGTGATGTCCACGCTGAGACTAGAACCCAGTACTAATCATTTCATGTATTAATACCTTTGTATTTATTTTGACTCATCATAAACTTATGTAATCGCAAGATTTCTATTCACCTACTACCTAAAGTTTTCTAAAATCAAAGCTCAGCTATATTCATATTTCTACATTATACATAAGGAAATATAAATGTTAATAATGGAGAAAACTCTATGAAACCATATTGTACTGACAAACTAATCAGATTAAACAGCGATATTTACGTTTCTGCGTAAAATACAAAGAACATAGATGAATGGTTTGTAGCCTGAATCAGTGATGCTGATTATGCACAAGGTTTGTTTGATTTCAGTAACGATGTGCTTCTTCATAATTTTCAAAACGTCGGGCTGCTCAGGAGTACCACGTTTCTTGATTGTGGGCAAAAAATACCAAGTTGAGAAAGTACGAATTAACAGGACGAAGTTGTATCATTATTCAATCCGTTATGGCTGAAGAAGTCTATACCTTCTTTGTCAGATAAAAACTGAAACAAAAGTAAACCAAGGGTTTGGTAACTGAATGAATACACTGTATATAAACTCCACAGAAAGTACAAATTTGAGCCACATAAATAGATTTTTATATCGTTCTTACAATGAATCCAGTCCTAACAAATCCATCGCTAATGTGAACCATGTTACAACTGTACATACATCTTAATTTTCTTGATTTATATGATAAGTATTCCATTTTTATCAAACATGTCATACCGCGGCTTAAAGTTGGATTTACTATGTCAAATTCGCTATTAGGGTTGTTGAATGTCATCAGTATAGTACAGTTTTTCGGGAAACTCGACTTGATCCAAAGACAAACGTATCACTCTGTTCAACCTAGAAAAATAATAGTACCGTAACAAGTAATAATTACACAAAGAACAAAATATAATGACAATTGCATGGATTTTGAAGAATTATTAATCTAAAATATCACTTTGGAATTTATTATAAACAGAAGTAGCCTTAATTTAAATCATGAACCAGTCAATGTTAAACCACCATTGAAAACTTAAAAGCACTAGACGGCCATTTCGTCAAGTTTTATGGTGACTATCACATTATCAAGGAACAGCTTTGTAATACTATGACTCATACTTTTAAATTCAGCCGAGTCCTATTATTATAGCATGACAGTCATTCTTATACAGTTTGGGGTATTTATCAAACTTTCGAAAACATTGTCCTCCATCAATCATGTTTTGGAATTGACAACTTTGGTATTTTAATTGATGCCAAAAAATCACTGAAAAAAATATGTTATAACTATAGCTTATTATCAATATCCATATAATCAAATTACTCGATTATAGAGTCTACTAACGACTAGTTTACTTCGTGCTTATCTGATCAATGGCTTTCACTTTTACCAGTACTACAATGAACTTAAAACGATAATGAATTCTGATCAAAATACCGAAGAAAGGCGATCTCAGCAAGTGTGATAACTACAGGGGCATCACTCTTCTTTCAATACCGGGAAAAGTCTTCAACAGAGTATTGTTAAACAGGATAAATGACTGCGTAGACGCCCAACTTCGTGACCAACAGGCAGGATTCCGTAAGGATAAATCGTGCACAGACCAAATCGCAACTCTACGGATCATTGTGGAACAATCAATTGAATGGAACTCATCACTCTACATCAACTTCATTGACTACGAAAAGGCATTTGATAGCGTGGACAGAACAACACTATGGAAACTTCTTCGACACTACGGCGTGCCTCAGAAGATAGTCAATATCATACAGAACTCATATGATGGATTACACTGCAAAATCGTGCATGGAGGACAGTTGACAAAGTCGTTCGAAGTGAAGACCGGTGTTAGGCAAGGTTGCTTACTCTCACCCTTTCTCTTTCTCCTGGTGATCGACTGGATCATGAAGACATCAACATCTGAAGGAAAGCATGGGATACAATGGACATCTAGGATGCAGTTGGACGATCTGGACTTCGCAGATGATCTGGCCCTTCTATCCCAAACGCAACAACAAATGCAGGAGAAGACGAACAGTGTAGCAGCAGCCTCAGCAGCAGTAGGTCTCAATATACACAAAGGGAAGAGCAATGTTCTCCGATACAACACAGCATGCACCGATCCAATCACAATTAACGGAGAAGATTTGGAAGATGTAAAAACCTTTACATATTTGGGCAGCATCATTGATGAACATGGTGGATCTCATGCAGATGTGAAGGCGCGGATAGGCAAAGCAAGAGCAGCATATTTACAACTGAGGAACATCTGGAACTCAAAGCAACTGTCAACCAACACCAAGGTTAAGATTTTCAATACAAATGTCAAGACAGTTCTACTGTATGGGGCGGAAACCTGGAGAACTACGAAAGCCATCATCCAGAAGATACAGGTGTTTATTAACAGTTGTCTAAGCAAAATACTTCAGATCCGTTGGCCGGACACTATTAGCAACAACCTACTGTAGGAGAGAACAAACCAGATCCCAATGGAGGAAGAAATCAGGAAGAAGCGCTGGAAGTGGATAGGACACACATTGAGGAAAGCACACAACTGCGTCACAAGACAAGCCCTCACATGAAATCCTCAAGGCCAAAGGAAAAGAGGAAGACCAAATAACACATTACGCCGAGAAATGGAGATAGACATGAAAAAGATGAACAAGAACTGGATGGAATTAGAAGAGAAGGCCCAGGATAGAGTGAGTTGGAGAATGCTGGTCGGCGGCCTATGCTCCATTGGGAGTAACAGGCGTAAGTAAGTAAGTAAGTAAGTTAAAACACGAACATAGTAAACAGATAAACCTTTTCACATTTTGTATTCTCCAATTTTTTACACACTGAAGACATTAGTTACACAAAATAAAGAAATAAATAACTAATTATGAATTAAATAGAAGCTTACTATCATAATAATATTCAAAATAGAATCAACCAATTGTTTAATAATTACACAATTATCATTAGAATAATTCATGAAAGTTTCATCTACTTTAATTATTCACTTTGATCTAATAAAATGTATTAATTCAATGATAAATTCACAATAATTATCATCTTTTATTTGATTAAAATGAAAAATAAATGATAAGAGAATAAAGAATAAAATTAAATAAGTCACTTACCTAATTGGTAAATGATTTAACGTTTACTTCAATATTTAAATGTTAAACCGACATAATGATAAATTATACAAAGGGTAATATTCATTTAACTATTGGAATATTGGAATTTCCGATGATGATGATGATGATGATAATAATATTAATAATAATTTAACTTACGTAATAAATGAAATGTGTTTGCACACACACACACAAACATAAATACATACATACGTTAGCAACATGTTTAATATTACGAAATATGCTCATTCATTTTACTTTTTCTCTCTCTTCCCTTCATCCACATAACACACAAAGATGAACTATATATACATATAACATTGTATAAAATCAAAGTTGGTAATTAGGTAAAAGTTATTTTGTTTAAAATTAGTATTAAAGAAACAATGTTTTTCATACTAATTTATAATAGGCATTGAATGCTTATTTAAATATTTCAAGATTTACCAAAATATTCTAATCATTTGATATTTAAATCACTAAAAAAAGAACACTAATTTGAAAGACTAAAAAGTTTTGCCTGTTTTTTTTACAGAGTAAAAAGTCAAATAAGAATTATTATTACTAATTTAAAACAAGACTCCCAACCTATTCACCTATATCCCTTATTCTATTTGCTATATTTGTACAAATTACCTTGATTATTATTGTTGTGTTCTGTTTCTATGGTCAAGTGAAATGAAAATTGGAGCGATAAAGACAGAAAGAAATTCAATTGTCTCATGTAATTAGCGATGAAATATATCGTTTATATATATATATATATATATATATATATATATATATATATATATATATATATATATATATATATATATATATATATATATATATATATATATATATATATGCGGTAGTTTATGAAACTATGTATAAATGTTATCTGTAAAGCTTCTGTACATGAAGATTGTCCACACTAGTGATAATGATGACATTGATAATACTGTTTTTGTCAGTATTGCTGTGACTATTATTATTATTATTATTTCACTTGCTGTATTCTTGCTTCACTAATCAAAAGTAATGACAAACAGGAGACAGTAAAACTTGAGAGAGAGAGAGATAGGGAGGGAGATAACAAAAAAAGAGGAATACACGTTATTCTTAAATTTTTTTTCAGAATATTTCTTACTAACGTGGATGTCATTTTAGTTTTTCGTTTCAGAAAGACAATAACTTTCTTATGTGACTTTTAAAATTATCCATTTTAATGAGATAGTTGTGTGTGTGTATGTCTATTCATATACATGTGTTTAGAAAGATACATTTTTTAAAGTATGATAACAGAAAAATGCTTTGATTATGGACAGTAATATAGTGTATACTGATGGTTAGACAGGTGCATCATAATTGGTCTCAGTTACATATTCGTTTATTCTTGTGGCTGTATTTTTCAGATTGAGAGAAGAGGGGGAACTGGGAAAGATTCTAATAGATATATGCAAGAAAACATATAGATCATTCTGTATATGTTACGGTTTATAATCAAGTGATCATTCCTTCCTTCATAAACATAGGGATAGAAAGAAATCTAGCATTTTAGCTAGGAAAATAAAGAAAATTCTTTTACAGTGATTTTATCTTTAAACTAATTAATAAACAAGCTTCTAAGCTTGTTGTAAATATACAATAACGATGACAACTGAAATAATATAAGTGATATGTAAAAAAAAAGATAGAAACTGCTTATTAACTATGGATACTATCAATAAAAAGTGATTAGTGTTTTTTTTCTCTACCTAGAAATAACTGAAAACAAGGATAACTTGAAACTTTTCCTGGAACTTCGGTTGTTTAAAGTAAAAATAAATTTGATTTTTTTTAAAGTATGACAAATCAATCTGAAAATAATTTACAATATAAATTGACTTCAACTGAAAAACCAACGAAAACCGATTAGTTGTTTTATTGCCATTCAAAAGCTCCTCACACAGACCAAAGGACATTTAGGTGTCTTTCATACAGGCACGATACATTAACATTACTGGACTAGATTCTAATGATTAACATTCTAAAATTCAACTAATTCTCAAATATAGTGCAAAAATCATTATAATCGATTAGATTTGCTTTATGTTCAGTTTAGTCGAACTCCACTACTTCTTCCTAGTAGACTAGGAATTCTCCTCGAAGTTTATAAATGATATTATTGAATTTAAAAATAGGATGTTTTAAATAAATGATTGGAATATTCTTAGGAATGATTCTAAATAATTCAATGTTAGTGTCAGTTAAGTAGAATTACATTCAAATAATTTATAAAGTTGATTAACACGATGGTGTATTTAAATGAAATTAACAATATACAAAAGTTTAAAACAATTAATCCTTTTGATAAATTCCGATAATATGATGAGAAAATGAAAGTTATGAGAATTATGTCATATATTTGCTCAATACATTTCGTCTTCTCATTGCATTAACGAAATATTCAAAGGAATGAATAAAATAAACCAAAGGATTCATACATTTATCATATAACATTTGTTGAACATAATAATGCTTGAAATTTGCCTCAATTTTCACAGAAATGAAAACTTATAAAAAATTGTCAACATTTACAGAGCTTACGAATAGCTATTTTTTCAAGTAATTGGCCGTTAAAATGTCCAAGCTATGAACGACATATGTATACTTATAAAGCTTCTAAGGTTAACTGGTAACGTACTGAAAAACTCCATGTTAACAGAAATCATAAAGCCGAAGTTCGAAATTTAATGGTGGTGAAATTTATACTTAAAAGCCTGAGGCCTTTAAAAAAAAGTAAACTCTGATTAAATGATTTAAATATGAATAAACGTACCGAATTAAATGAAACAGTTTGGAGTTTAAGCCATGATTTAATAGATGGAAGCACTATTAGACATCGTTATAAAGCAATCAAAAAGCTACCTAGCTCCAATAAAAGGTTTCGGATCATCAGTCCACCAAAGGTATACTAAAGATACGTAGTAAATATTTTTGTAATTTTAAAACACTTACAATTTATGGACGGTAACACTCCTTCAGTAAGGCATCTACTTTTTGAGGTCGCTAAAAAATTATGTACAACTGGCAATGAATACATTTTTGTTATGTGCAAAGAAAATCATAACAGAATATGTGACTCAGTAGATGGTTCTAACATCTTTGACAATCTATCAAATACATTAAATATGATTAATAAATACTTTTGTAGACAGCTTTTCAATAACAGGTGAATATATGAAAAGATTTACGGGATGCCATCTATATTTGTACCGTGGTTGCTGTTTGCTGATTGAAAAATGCATTAGACTGAAATTCAGTATATTTTTTGAATATGTAAAACAACTTCTGCAACAGAGGTCGTTTAATTCATTCTTTAGACATGAGAAAATTATAATGACTCAAAAGATGTAACGTCAAAAAGTTTTGAGGACTATTCCTTATATGTTAAGCAAATCATTTTTCATGTAAAAATCGTTAATTACTAAATTTAGCCATGTAAATTACTATGGTGAAGCGAAATTCACTGTTTGGTGAGAGTCGACAAAAGCTATGACACAAGATTTAAAGGTGACACAAAACTGAAAATAAACTATATATATATATATATATATATATATATATATATATATATATATATACAGGTATTCAGTGTTTGACAACGCTTCTACCAGTAACACCTTCTAATATAATTTGTTCCCACCGAGAGAAATCAAAAGACAGAGTCGAGGAGATCGGAAGAGTGTATTTGGCGATTACCAATACATCGGAATTCTCTGATCTAATCTGGCTAGTGATTGCGGTAGATGTTGAGCGCAGCGTTACCACACGTGATCTGGTGCGGATGCATGACCGAGCGCCTTCAGCTAGATGAGTCCACTAAAACATATGGTCAGCATCCAATGTCGAAAACCTACAGAGCTAATCTTGAAGTAATTTTGATGTTTGATTAACTCATATTCGCTATCCATGTATATGATTTCAATCATAATAACACTCGTGAGTTGAGTCAGTTTCAGGCAAAATAACAGTGTTTATGATATAATTTTTTATTTGTTTCACCAAGATGAGGCTACAAATGTAATAAAATAATATGGTTTTTAAAATTACTTTTCCGATTTTTGTTCGCTATCAAATATTCTCAATTGATGTATAATTTATACGCAGGTACACTCAGCTGACAAATCCTACATGAGTTTGTATGAATAGGTTCTCTGATATAAGATCATATACAGTCAAAGAACATATCAATAGCTAAGTGTTATATCCCAACGAGAATTATGGGTGGTAACTTTTGAGAACTATATACGGACAAATATTATATATATATTTTTATTGTATAACTATTCAGTAACTAGATTATGTATATCTATACTCCTCTTACTACAAGCTTTATTTTGACCTATAGACTAGTGTGATACGGTTAACTATTCTTAAATTTAGTGATTACAGTCTCCCACGATCACAGCCACTTTTGGTCAGATCTTGTACATATGTTATTTCCTATTTTGTGGTGTGATATGGTCTGTTTGGTTTGCATATAAACCCAGCATGTTTGAAATATATGATTCATATTGTGAAAGCTGAGATTTGTGTTCTGAACTCAACACAAATCGGGCCAGTCAGGAAGAAGGACTGACAAGAACTCTAGACTACTCATACAGTTTTGTGCGTCATTGATCCCGTCAACAAATCATTGTTCTCTAATTGGCAGTATCATTACGTTATGTATTAATAGCGCACAAGGCCACAAATTACAACACTAAGTTGCCATTTTCCATAACATTTTTTGGTCGAGGATATAACGATAGTAGAGTTTTTATGGAGATCTACGTTGTGTAATTTGTTGACAAGACAAGTGTAATTAGGAGGAATCTATGCATGTGTACACATAGGCACAAATTTTAACGCTAGAAATTTATACATTGATCATATTGTAACTTTAGTCATATAATAATACTTCAGATTTTTATGAGGAAATAATAAATGACTATTTGAATGAGTGCTTTAAATATTGACTGTAACTGAAATACATGTGTTATTGACAGCGGATCAGTGGCGAAATTTGATCATATTGTAACTTTAGTCATATAATAATACTTCAGATTTTTATGAGGAAATAATAAATGACAATTTGAATGAGTGCTTTAAATATTGACTGTAACTGAAATACATGTGTTATTGACAGCGGATCAGTGGCGAAATTTGAAAACTTGTAAATAAAATGTTTACTTTAAAGCAGTTAGTCCCTTTGATAAATTTCGATGATGTAATAAATAGACAAAGATTATCAGAATTATGTGATATATTAGCGCAATACATTTCGAACAATCTGATCACACATATACTTGTTAAGAGCATTTCTTTATAAAAAATAAAAGGTCACCTAGACTGGAAATGGGGTAAGAGGAGATGAGGATAATAATACCAGGGTATACCTTAAACCTACCCTGGTAATATTATCCAGAGTGATTAGGTTTCGAATTGTGTTCACGTTATTATTACTCTTATTATTATTATTATTATTATTATTATTATTATTATTATTATTATTATCTCCTCTTATCCCATTTCCAGTCTAGTTGACCTTTTTGATTGAGATCATGAACCGATTGATGTTAGACCACCATTGAAAACCTGGAAGCACTGGACAGCCGTTTAGTCCGATTGTGGGACTCATCAGCAGTGTGCATCCACGATCTCGCTCGTGGAATTCGAACCCAGGTCCTTCAGTATCGCGCGCGAATGCTTAACCTACTGGACAGCTGAGCCGGCATCCAATGGTGTTAATGTTTAACCTCAAACAGTTCACGAAATTGCGCAACCATCTTCCATTGTACTGAGGTAGACACCTATTTCTACCCGACACGGATTACCTCCACAACCCCTAAACTGATAGTTGACCTTTTATTGTTATATATAAATGCCCTTAACAAGTATATGTGTGATCAGATTGTTCGAAATGTATTGCGCTAATATATCACATAATTCTGATAATCTTCGCCTATTTATTACATCATCGAAATGTTTACTTTGTTGTGATCAACATGTATTTATAGGTTATTTGAAATATGTTCTACAAAACGTGTAGATGACTATCTTTCTGTCCTTTTAACGTGTCTTCGTTAGCATGTACAGGTAAATTGACATATGTAATGTATCATAACCAAGAATAAATCAATTCTTAACATTGTTTGTTGGTACATGAAGGCCTGCTCAGACGTCTAGTCTACTGCTTTTTAAAAAAAATGAAAATTTATCGACACAAAGTTACCTGTTTTAGATTTGTTTCAATTAATTAATTATATGTCAACCTTGAGTGTTTATAATCCTTCAAAAAATGTTTACAACCTATTGAGAATGCTATAATTGGGAAACTCAGAAAGTGCTAAGAAGTAAGATTACGAGCGTAAAACTGATCATAAACATTAACCAATGAATATAAATGATAATTTATCACTGTTTAAAAACTTTTGTACAAATTTTCTTGAATCTTCACGAGTACAGTGGTCATAAAACGGTAACTTATTGCAATATTATTGTAATCAAATATATGGTATTGAGTAAAACGAGTATTATCACTATTGTTACTATTAATAGAATAAATTCCGAAATCTACTTCATCAACCTTGGAAATTTCATAGATAACATGATAATTATAATTACAATAGATAAAAAATAAATAAAAATGAATTCAATTCATTTTTATTGGTTGTTTGAATTTTCCCATTGATGCTTAGGACTGCATATGCACATCCTGTGCATATTGCCTTGATATTGCCATTAACTTACATGCATCGTAAGCAAAGGTAGAAGGTGGCTAGTAGAGAGAGCCAGGATGGAGGTTTCATCAACTAGATGTATCTGCTAGTTTATCAGATTAGTGATTATACTAGATTAGACTGTAAATATTCAGTGGTAAATTATTCTTTGTCTCGGCTTCGTTTTGAAAAACTGTTGAGCATAATCCAAAAGATTCAATTTGAAATTATTAAAATCATTTCATTAATTTAGCAGAAGACTGCTTATTATGTGAATTGTTTTATATAAATGTAACTTTATGACCTAGGACAATGAAATTACTGAAAAGTCCACTACTGATATATTTATTTTATTTCTTAACGAGAACTGTAAAGTCGATTAAAAAACACGAAAGATACTTGGATAGCCAAAGAAGTGAACAGATCTCTACATTACGACTTGAAAGATATTCCGTTTTTAGAGAAATCTATTGTCCTTTAAGAGTATTACGAAACATATTTGAAAGCTCTTTAGTACCATCTTGTAAATCTGAAATCTGTAACTTTTGCACGTTATACTCATTAATATAAAAAACATTTAGGCTTTTAAGATCAACTAAGAAATAAGTATTCAGTACTGATGAATTACCAACTGATTTGAAAGTACGATTTGAGAACTATATTGCTACGGTGATCAATAATAGACTCGAAAGTACGAGTTTAAAACTGTCATAAATCTATAGATTGCATCACAGAGTAACACTGAAGCGGGGCTTCCTGTGTTTCGCTGATTATCTGTGATGCAAGATATGAAATTTGACAATCTTCACAAATATTATATACTAATAATTACCAAAACTGTTTGAGCCGGTGAGAATTCAGGTGAGAAACTCATAAAAACTCCTTAGAAAAATCTCCAGGATTATTTCTCAATAAATTTTAAAAGTATTCAACCATAGATATTAGTTTTTAATGTTCACTCAGATGCAAACAGACTCTATATCCGAATCATACTTTATTTGATAACCAGTTTATATCAAAATCTTCATAATTTCTTTAAATCACTTGTCTCATATAACTTATTATTCACAGTTATACACATAACTAGCACAAGAGATTCAAGTTACAGTTTGACCACGCAATTTAAACGGATTTATTTAGATGACTTACATTTTGGATTAATCAACTATGATTTTATACATTGATATATCATTATTTAGATTGAATTAGATGAAATCCGGTTTGATTCTATAGTACAGAATATCTTGGTCATCGATTTTGGAAATTCTTCATCGTTTAAAGATTATAACTAAACACTTCGACAATTTGATAACGCATATAAAAACTTGAGGACTCTGTATGGGGGTGTGGAAATTGCTGAATTTCACTTAAATCATGAACTAATTAAATTTAGACCACAAATGGAAACCTAGAAGGACTGGAAGGCCGCTTTGTCCTATTGTGGGACTACTCAGCAGTGTGTGTCCAAGACTCTGCACGCGAGACTCTAAGCGAAGAATTTAAGTCTTGTGTATAAACGGTAAACCTCTAGACCACTGAGCCGGTATCCAACGATGTTAATGTCTAACATTAATCAGTTCGTGAAATTGCGGCAACCGATTTTCATTATCTTAGGTAGGTAATTGCCTTACACCCAACACAGATTGAACTTGACTCTTAATGGCTTCTCAATAAAACTCCAGAAGCTTCCTCTCAAAGCTAGCCACTAGTGACCATATAATAATTATCAGGATGAGGTTTTGGGAAGTGTTTAATCTCATTAGTCTAGAGGTTAAGTGTTCACTCTTAAGGCAGAAGTTTTTGGCTTAGAGTGCCACGTGCTGACTCGTAGATGAGCACTGTTGAAGAGTCCCATACTAAGACGAGACAACCATCTAGTGCTTCTGGCTTTCAACAGTGGTTTAACTTAGGTCGGTTAATGATTCCAATGAAATTTATGAATTCATTATATAGTAACTACCATAAAATGCAATAGTGAATTATGAACATGCTAACTGAAACCTGTTAGGCTACAAAACAATCTATTAGTGAAATTGATTTCATAACTGTGCTTAATGAAAAAGTTGAGTAAATTTCATTATATATATAAGCACTATTCTCTCTTTTAAATGTTAAAATATCATGATCATAAATTGAACAAGCTTCGTCTGATGCAATCAAAAAAGTTTGAATATATTTTTATTTGATCTGAACAGTAATTGATTTGGTTACGCAACATATTACAAGTTATTTTAATCACATACAGACTTGTCATAGTATGGTATTTGGAAAAAATTCTGATAGATCATTCAGATACATCAGAGGTAAACTGTAGTAGATAAAAAGTTCAGTGATAATACGTTGTTCTGTATTATGCAAAAAGGGTTAAATTACTTTAGTTCATAAGGCTTGGATAAATCTATGAATGTTACCTTGACAGTTTCTGTATTAAAGTTTTAAAGTCGATGATATTTTAATTCTACGACCTATTTCCTAAACGTATTTGTGACTATAGAGGTGACTGCTCCTAGACTTTCTGCATTTATCTGAGACTATGATTGTAAATGAATAATTTGATCTCGTTTCATTTCGACAAGCAAATATGTGGTCAAATTTTTCGAAATGTGTGATACAAGTAAGTTCCTTTTTTTCAAACTTAATCTTCACATCACACTGATTGAATTCATAGAGAGATCCAATTGTTGTATATTCTAATTCTGTATTATTAGTTTAACCAATAATGGGTTTCATGTTTTTAGTTTTCATATGTTTACCAAAAGACTAATTTACTCCCATGGTAGAATCTTATATCTTGACGTGAACAAATGTAACTCTTACCCATTATATAAGCAATAAATGAGAAAAACTTCCGTTTTGAATGTATTCAGGAAAGCGCATCAAAATTTATGAGTTATCGAGGTTTACTAGAGAAATATTCAGAAAATTAATTCAGTGTATCTTAAATCGATTAAAAAATGAGATCTTTTTAACTTACCCGACGACGGACGATCGGAATATCTGGTACAAAATACCCAAGCTGGTAGATGTAATTTACTTGGATCATTGGTATTAAGCTTATTCGATGATGTTATTTCATGTATTCTACTACGTGAACCCAATTTTTTATTATGATTACGATTGGATTTCAATTTAATTCCATCATCACTTAATGTCTTTCGTAAATGGTTTTTATTGTTATTAATAACAGTATTGTTCATGTCGTTTTCTTCTTCTTCTTCTTCTTCTTCTTCTTCCTCTTCTTCTGATCCAACAGCAAATTTATTGATCAATTTATTCTTTTGTAAATTTCCGACCTCAGACTCTTTACTATTATCACAAGTATAATTCGTATTATTATGATTGATATCTGTACAATCGGTAATTTTATATTCATTTATATTGTCTTTATTCTGTATTCCTTGAACTTCCTCTTCTTTCTCTTCACCTCTTCCTCTTACTAAAACTTCTTTTCCTAAACTGTCATCAGTCTTCTGTCGTCGAATAACTTTATGTTTATCAAAGCTTAATATATCTTTAACAAAAAATCCATTGACTTTCTTTCCACTCATATACAATGATGACGATGAATTCGTTGAACATGATGATGATAATGATGATGATGATGACGATGAAGAGGATAAACTTGACTGCTCTATTTCATTAGAATATAAGTTCTCATTTTGTATTAAAGTGCATTTAAGTAATTTACTAAAAAAATCCTCTTCATAATTAATCTTACTAATGTCATTCTGTAAACCATCAATTGTCATCATTGATAAAGATGATAATGATTTAACTGGTGATATAATTGTTGATGGTATTACTGTGGCAGATAATGGTATTATTCCTGATGTAGTTGTTGTCGTTACAGCTGCTGTTGCTGCTGATATTAACATAGATGACCAAAATGGATAATCTGTATATGAATTAATTGACATGAAAGGATTCCAATGTTCAATAGTTAACTTTTCTTGAATATTATTAATATCAAAATCATTATTATAATTATTATTGTGATAACAATTCCATGTATAATGAATATTCATAAAGTTTAAAAAATTTGATATTGTCTCTTTATCATATTGTAATAAACAATGTTGTTGTTTCATTTGTTCAATCATCATAGATCTAGACTTTTCACTGAAATTATTTGATAATTCAAACATCTTAATGAATCAAACGAATAATTAATTCATATCAAATGGTTGTATTAACATAAGTTTCTTTTTAAAATGAACAGGGTTTATTATATTATGATTGTTTGTTTAAAAAAATATGATTTTCAAAATTTTTTCATAAAAAAATTATTATACGATCATAAGTAGTAGTTTACGATTATTGTTAATAATAACTAATAATTATTAAATTATAAACCAATCGGATTTATTGTTGACGCGCTAATTCAATGTTTCTATATTTTGTATTCTTTTTTAATTATCATTCCATACAAGAAATACGTTTATTCTATCTCAGAAAGAGAATGAGAGGAAATCATTCTAAGTAAGATAATTAACTGTCTGTTATTCTGCAATTTTGATTGGTTCATTAGTAAAATATGAAATAATCGTTAAAGGTTAGAAGAGAATAAGAGTGTATTAGGGCAGAAAAATGAAATAATCTACTTTCTTATTTCATATATTAAGGTACTAATAAATTATAATCAAATCACAGAATAGGGGTGTGTGGAGATTGCAGTAATTTAATTCATGAGTCGATTATAGCTAGACCATCATGGAAAACATGAAGGTACTTGATGGCTGTTTCGTCCTGATTGAAGTTAGATATTAACACCGATGGATGCCAGTTCAGTGGTCTAGGGTTTAAGCGTTTGTGCGCGAGATCGAAGGTCCTGGGTCCGAGTCCCGTGTGCTGGATCGTGAATGCACACTAGTGAGAGGTCCCATACGAGAATGAAACCGCTATTTAATACTTTCAAGTTTTCTAGCTTTAATTGACACGTGAATTCAACTATTAAATCATAATTTGTATTTCAGTTCTGTGTAAAATGTTCCATAGGTAATTATAAAGTCAATGGTTATCTTATTTGCTTAAGTTCAGTACTATGTTATACATCACATATTGGATCTTACTAATTTAAATTGTTAAAGGATTTTCATTATTATTTCATTTTTCGATATAAAAAAATAGCCTATTCAGCTGAATTTTTCAGTTTCACTAAGATATGTATGGAGATGGAATAGAGAAATTAGGTGATGTATAGTTACGGTTCTTTCTATGAAATTATGATTTAGTTTAATTAACCCTCCGTTTCTTGTTTACTCCAAAAATAATGAGATTTAATTATGGCGAATCAATAGGTAGGCTATTTGTTAAAACATTCGACTTTTAGTTATTACGTTGAACGTTAAAAAACGTTCCATTTACACTAGTTTGAATCACCATGTTATATTACTAATCATCGAATGAAATGTCACTGAAGAAAGGATGCTGAAGAATAAAATGTAAAACTTATCATCCTTCATTTCTTTTTTATACTTACTGATTTGACTAATTCGGTGTGACCCTTTGAGGATAAAACCAATGAGATAGCCGCAGTTTGGTTAATAATTACTCCATTTTATCATGATCTGATCAGTAGAATCCCATGAAACCTAGGTAGTCTCTGTTGGATGCTATGATTTATAATTTTGTACTTGGAACTTATTCGATAAAAAGAAATGACTCAGTCGGATCGACTGTTTTGGAGAAATACACAATCAAGTAACCAAATATTAATTACTAATTAACGTAGATGATAAATTGTATTGAAACAATGACCAAAGGAAGATAAAGTATTAATGGACAATCTCTTTGATACACAATTTTTTATTAAGTTTACTGAAACGCTAAAACCTGAATTCATGATACACATATACTGTATGAAGTAACAAAAAATTAAATCACTTCGTGTTGACAGTGGAATATCGTCTCAATTAATAGAGTACATTCAAAGATAACACGCTGGGTAAAAAATAGTTAAATATAAAAGTTGATTCATTATTTTTCATTTGAAAACAGGACTTATTGTTTCAAGCTATGTTTAATGATTCTCGAATTATTCCACCAAGTTTAGATTTAACTATAACTTATACACAAATCGGATGAATAAATATGTAATCCAGAAAAAAATAGCAGGAACTGATAACTATTCATTAACTAACTGTTATGCATAGAAACAATGTATGCTGGAAAAAAGTAGTTTAATATCCGATTATCAATCAGTTTATATGTATCAATACCAAGGTTGGACTTGATAGATTCAAATAAATTGAGCATACCGTAGAGAGTTAATATTAAATATATTTTTGTTATATCCCATTAAGTAAGAAAATTGTATTTCTGACGTTTCATGACTTAATGTGAGCCACTTCTTCAGAGAAAAGTTTTACTCATTGGGATATAACAAAAATATATTTATTATTGGTTTGATATCAGTTTTGACAACGGATCATAACTTCTTTATTATTAGTAAGCCTAAACTGACAAGTTCATTCACGATAAACATAAGTTCACCAGTATCACAGTAATTAGTTTGCCTGTAGATAAATTAATTTGATGACAGGTGAAAAATATTTTTTAGAATGTTTTTTCAATGATTTAAATCAACAGCTCATATTACTACTGAATTCAGAGCATTAACTATTCATACATGTATACAGTCAAGAATATTTAAAAAAAATTATAAAACATTATCATTTAGTCATCATTCATTTTATAAACAGATGAATATGTTAACATTCTGCATTATTAAAACATAAGTTCTATAACCGATATCGATCGAATTTGACACTACTTTGTTGCATTTGCAGATACCATCAATATATACAACCTCCCGAAATCGATGGGCTAGTTTTTTTATATACTATCGAAAGACAGAATCCTGGATCACCGTAAACATCAAGATGGGTCTTAGCTACACTTCTTACACCGATGGTACGTTCGGTTAACCTTTCAAAATCATCGACTAAATAAAGTTCACCACATAATTTGCTGTGACCAGAAAGTTGTCATTATTTGAACATGCGTCGGCAAACGTCAAAAACATCTTGTGCAATTGTATTTTTCCTGAACGTCGGTAAATAAAAAAACCCGTGGCTCTAGAAATCAATGAAGGGTGGATAACATCCTTCTGATCGATGTCAAATGACTAAACCAAAGGCCTATCTCCTAAGATGTGGAAACTCGTGTATATGACCTACTGACCATAGTTACTGTGTAAAAACCTTTTATCAAATATACTAGATTTGTGTCCACGACTGACAGGTTGCCCGTAATGCTAGATACTAAGTTGATTATAAAACCAACCTTCATGTAATTTGAGAAGCTATCAGCCAATTAGGATGACACTTCATTGTGCATACATATTTTAAATAAAAACCACTGGGATCTCTCTTATTATAACATGGTAGAAAACCTCTTTCCCATAAGATTTTAATTCATTTAGAAGTTCCGCTTCCACAGAAATTCCTACACCAACAAACATCACAAATCATAGCTTCAGGATTTAAAATAGACACAGGAGACAGCAGTGATTGTTAATACAATCGAATACCGATAACTCAAAATCATTACTACTTACACCATTAAAAAACCATTCTTATAAGATCAATGCTACTCTCACCCCTTAGAACAAAAGCGTGACGCAGAATCGAGTAAATGAATCCGCATTTTGTTAAGAAATTTCGATGACTGAACAAATAACTATAGATACAAAGATAGTAATCCAGGTTTGAGTTATATTGGTTTCATACTTATTTGAAGTAGCTGAGTTGTTATACAACACATTCTTGTTGAGACTTTCAATTAGATATTATAGGTATTTCATCAGAAGAATAAATAGTTGTAGTTGGGACAATTTATATTTATGCGTATAGGATACCTAAGCTTGTCTATAGCCGATTTTAAATTAGGGTATAATTAGTTATTGGTCCATGATACCGCGGATAGAGTTAGCGGATTTGTTTGATAAATAGATTTCAGCCATACTTTGATTATCATCTATTGACTACAACTACTTTATAAAACATAACTGAATAATGCTTCTACATTAGCGGTTTGCCCGGGTTTTTTATTCAACCTTAAATACATTGGTCGTTGGTAGGGAAAAACAACTATTTGCTAAATATTTGTTAGTAAACTCTAAACACTGGCTTGATTCATTAATCCATAACTCGAAAACATATTATTTTTACTACCAAGATTATCTCGATGTATTGAACAATTTATTGACAGTTTGATTGACTAATTTGTACTCCTTCTTAAACTATATAAAATAATTTGACACAGTAGACGTTCACTATGTGATTGAGACCCGTATCACTTAGGAAATATATAACCCAGTTATTTAAAATGTGGCACTTACATTACTCAAATATTTGCAAAAAATCACTATTAATTAGTAGTGCCTAATACAGACACATGTTCAATCTTTTATTGTTGATCGAATTCTACTGATCAAGTAACAAAACTATTATTTTATATGACTCGATACTACGCAATGGATAGACCTTGAACTGCAGTTTTGTACTTATTAGAAGAAAAAAAATAACAAAACAATTTGTTTATATTTACCGTTAAAGTATATTAAAACAAAAAAATTCGTATGAAAGACATTTTTCGATAAAAGATAATATGATCTATATATGAGGTGTATAAGCACCATATGTGTTTGTACGATAGAAACTAACAATTACATATAACGTTACCAGTTACACATAAGAAAAAGAAATAAGAAAAATATGCAAATAATAAATATACACAATATCACGATTACTTGAAAGATATCAAGCTTTCAATAAACAACATAAAATAGGTTAGGTAAATCTCTCTCTCCATATATATCACATTAATAAGCAGTGATCTGAAATAAGAAACGAACAAAGAATATTATAATAAATTAATCAATTGCTTATTCGTTTAATAAATGATATTCTATTAATCAAAAGGATGATGATATACAATTTAAATGATTCACGTGGAAGTAATAGGCTAACTGTTAATGAAAATTTTCTACATTGAATTGTTAAGAAACACTAACATTAAACTGAATAAAATAGTCTATAACTAATAACTTTAGATGTAGATAAACTAAATAACTAATTTAGGAATATATCTTTGAAAAATTTATATTCTCAACAAATATATAATATCAGATGGGTTTTGTGGATATTACAATTCCAATGGTTAAGATCATGAGTCAGTTGAAGCTAGACCACAATGGAAAACCTGGAAGCACTGGACGGCCGTTTCGTTCTATTGTGGGACTCCTTCCTCAGCAGTGTGCATCCAGGACCTCTCCCTCTGCGAGATTCGAACCCAGGACCTACTGGTTTCGCGCGCGAGCACTTAGACACTAGACCACTGAGCCGACACCCAACGGTGTTAATGTCTAACTTCAACTAATCCACGAAATTGAGCGATACATCCATGGTGGTCTGGCTTCAACTGACTCATGATCTTAACCATTGAAATATATAATACTTTGACTTAAAAAAAGTAATCTGAAATGTAAACTTATTGAAGAGCTACAAAAACTAAGGATTAAGCAGTGTACACTGAAACGGTAGCTCAGTGATTACGGTATTTGACCTTCAACTACTAAGCCGCAGATTCAAGCCCAACTCCCCTTACTTCGGTTTGAGCAGTTGTTTAGTATGGATAGGCCTCACAGCTAAGGTGTGGCTCAAGGTTAAGCATACGAATTTTTATCGGGTATGGGAGTTAATAACTCAGATTAAAACATACTGAAGTTCTCCATAGAAACAAATGCCAATGAAACACTTTAAAATGTTTCATAACTTTACAGAGGATAAAATGAGAAACGGCATAATTGAAACTCCTGAACTTTACAAACTAAACTGTACGATACACACTTATCCAAGGGTTTGGTCTTGATTCAGGCATTCACTAATAACCAAAATATGACCCCTATACTTCAAGAAATAATTTATATTCGCCCATAATGAAATGAATCACTCCGATTGTAGTACACCAAAGTTCTTGACTCGTAACATAATAACTAAGTTCGTTGGTATTCACAGTTTCCGTTCTCCTCTCACTCCACTCGTTTGCGTGCATTGCTTTATACTACTTGTTGATATTTAGTAACCAGTCGCATTTCTAATAATGTATGGACACATTGTTCAACGTCCATTTATTGTTGCGTATTTGCATAAACTAACTTGAAATAGTTATTTCTAGTTATTGTGCATTCCTCAGATATATTTTTAGACACAAGAGTTTCTATGTCTTGGTGCTATTAGTCTCCATCTAATAGTTGATAATTATTATCGACTTTAGACAGCTACCGACTGTGACTTACGCTATCGCACATTGCAATTATTTTTCACGTAATTACTACAGGGAATCTTTTTACTTCAACATATCAAGAGGCGTTAATTTCCAAAGATATTACAAGATTTGAGATTTGCAAATAACTTGCATTGAACATTTCTTTAGATAAATCGTTGTTTTGAGTTTCAATTGTTCATGTGTATCTAATTTGTGCAATTAGACGCTTGGATAGATTTTAAAAGTGATGTTTCCTTTAACATTGAGTGATTAATCATCCTTGCGCGAGATTAATCTATTCATTAAAACTTTCGCAATAATTATGAGAGTATAAGATTATTTATGAGCATATTGAATGCTCGTTTAAATAACATATGATGAAGATAGAAATGAATAGAAGTTAAATAAATAAAATAGAAGTAACCTCAGTGATAACAGAATGTAAAAAAATCTTGTCAAAAAACTAAATTAAATCTGCATAATAAAGTGAAAACACCTACCTTCTTCTTGTGGATTTTCGTCGAGTACTTCTTCACCAATTTGAAAACTAGATTCATTTTCACCAATCATCATTGTACTGTTGCAATTTAACTTGGCTTTGATTTGTTCGGCTTTATCCATGGCAAGATTTAACTAAAAATTATGTGAAAAAACAAACCATGAAAAGAAATCAATTAATCTGAGTTGTGGTTACTATTTTCAGTCTTTTAGAAATGAAAAAAAGACGACAAATTATTTAACCATTATAAACTTATAAATCAAAGCTCGTCTGTATAAATAACAAAAAAAAACTTTATATTCCTATAAACATACTGATGATATAGCATGAAACAGTTCTGTGAAAAGTAAGCTGGTGTTAACTGAAGAACTACCTAAAACTAAGAAAGACTAAACAGATGTCTCATTCCTATTTGAAACTCTAACAGTCCACATATACCATATAACAGTATGTTAAACTCTGCATCTTCAGAATTCATGGCCAGCAGAAAAAAGAAATTGAAGCGAGTTCACGAACAATACATGCACTTATTAACTAGTTCAAAGAAAAGTTAAAACAACTGGTGGCAATCATACAATGAAATAATTATAAAAAAATCTTTGTACAAACACCACATAAAAACAATCTATATCTTACTTCTTTAAACAAAATACTCCGGTTCTTGGAATTAGAATCATCTGGAGAAAAAAAAAGGAAATATCAAATAACGTGTGGTCATTTATATTAAAATAATGGTAATAATAATAATACTTATGAAAACGTACTTATGGACATTACGGCATGACAACACAAACTGACTAATCGTCCCAATTGATCAACTAACGGTTGATGCCTAAAAATCCTAGCAAGTATTCTGTACCATCCAAACACAAAGTAGCTTTAAAAGTTTATCAAATCTACACAAAGAGGTTTCAATACATAAGAACTATATATAAGAATTTATGGTAGATCAAATATGATGAAATGAAGACAGTGTTGTCCAGCTGATTTTAATTAGCGCGTTTTTTGGGAGCATGATTGAGGTAACGTAGCAACATTTGAGAAGCCATAAGACAGAGATACAAGTCAATATAGGAAATTTTTTATTGCTCTTCCTACCTGAAACTTTCCCATTATTATTTTAAATAAAATTCGTGTACACTAATATTATTGCACAGTAGAAAAATATAGCTCAAAGATCTTTTCCAGGATACGAAGATCCTCAAGAAAACATCATGAACTTCAGAATTATTTCAAGAATATAATCAGTGATAGAGTTCAGGGATGAGTTATCGGAAAGTTTTGATTTCGAATAATGGGAATTATTGTTTATAAACACTTACTACGTCAGTTTTTTTTTTACGGAGCGTATTACAGACAATGATTATGAACTTAATAACGAAAGATTTCGTTTTACAAATAACCACAAAATACAATTTAAATGAAGGAATTAGAAAAATAATTGAATCATGTGATACTAAAGAATAGTTATGAAGAAATAAATAAACATGAACTAAATCGATTTAAGTAGAATCAATGTTGTAATAATGAAGAGTATGATATGCGATATAAATTTCTACTTGAAAAAGTGAGGTCCTAGTAAAAAAAAAATCGTGATTTGTAAATTTAGACAAGTTGAGAACGAAATAAGAACTGTTAGATGATATTATGTGAGGATTACACAACATCATAAATTGAATTGTGTTAAGAATTAACGATTGAATGGTATCGTGTTCGCTACGAGATCACACGAACGAAAATGCGATCATGTGTAGAATTGTAGGTGTATACATTACTTGCAATTCTCGAACAAGAAAGAAATATCTATTTAATGCTCTCTGGTTTTCCGTAAATATCTAATTGATATCAGTCCATAATGTAAAGTGACTATGAGCGTTTTACTACTTAACTTACAAATAGCTATTATATCACACTTATAATTAATTTAAACAATAAACACTAACTGATGTCATTAATAAAACATAGAGAAGCTTATTTCTCATAAAAGAATGAATCATTTAAAATGTTACCCACTGACATAATACAAATCTTGATTGACAGTTACCACTACTACAACACTGTTTAAAGATGGCGCCAGATAAACTTAGTGATAATAACAAATATAATAATAATAATGGTAAGTCAATATTCAAACATACAAAGAATATTAAATTATTTTATAAGCTTATTGTTACAAAATAAAGTTGTTAATAAAAACTTTTAACTAGGAAACTTTCTTACTTTGAGCTTCTTTTAAACAATTTGAAAATTCATTTTGAAAGTAAATCAGTGCTTCTTGTAAACGATGTGTAGAAATCTAGAAAACAAATATATATATATATATATATATATATATATATATATATATATATATATATATATATATATATATATATATATATATATATATATATATATATATATATATATATATATACATTGTATTTGCTAACAATTTTATGTAAACAACTTTTTATATTGATGTATAGAAACAAATCACCAAACGATTTGTTGATATATGTTAATTCTTAAAGATTTGTAGTTTAGTCTTAAGATTTCTCAGATGAATAAGAGTACATAAATATATCAACTGAGAATTCTGGTTTTTAACTTAATTTCTTTTTCCATGTTATACTACTAAGTTACTTACTAATATTCATTAGGAGAGATGGATGATAGTATCTAACAGTGGAATCCAGGACGCATGTTTCATCCTATATGAGACTGATTGATTGCAGTCCTAAACATTAATGAGAAGATTCAAACAATCAATACAAATGAATTACTAATATACAGTAGTTCATGTTGTTGTCAATCATTTTTTGACATATAAAACCTATAATCAGTTTGTTATGTGTGCTATTTTTAAATATTCACATGTATTCCTTACACTTATTCCATTTTATTACCGTGATTGTGTTTCCTTACCATTGTTAGCAGTTCGCCTTTATTTCGAGCGTGCCCCCCAAATGTTCTCACATGGCCATGCGTATACAACCAATGAAAAGAAAGCTCTACTCACTCCATTCTCGCAGCGGGGATGATGTTTACGAACTTGAGAGGACGGGAAGTGAATATCCGGTTGTTACTTAAACTACAACGACTAAACTAGAACTAATTTTACTGTAAATTTCAATTAAGAATGAATGCATTTAAACTATTGTGCTCGGTTTTAGGCTCATGTGAACTAAGTTATCTATTTATTTATTTGAACACACATATTGGTACAAGAGTGTGCCAAATATATATGCGCCACACAGGTTATCTAACTTCTAACTTTTATCGTTCTAAAGGAGTATACTTCCCGTAAACATAACCATGATTAACAGTTGGCATCAGATCATACTTTGTTTCTTTCAATTTTGATTTGATCACTACTGTACGTTTTAATGGACAGTGATTAGGCGTTAATCCAGTCATTCTAACTGATACAGTGTCACTATTTTAATGCTTCCTGCCTCTTAATACAGTTAAACTTACGATTGATATCAACACAGGTTACTCTCAGTGATTCTACAACGTCTGAGCAACATTTCAATGATACTAATGATGAAATCTACGTAACTTAAACAGAAAAGCACAAATTTATACTATTTTTAAATTAAAAAGACATTTAAAAACCAATGATAAATATTCAATCATACATACAAGTTTATAAAACTTGTCCAAAAATTCAACCACAATATTGCTGGAGGTACCTGATAAAATAAGAAACAATAATTAGAATCAAATATGACACTACACAGCTAAAGGAATACCGTGATAAAATATAAGTTTATTAGAATATTTAAATAGCAAAATCCTGGAAATCTTTATAGTTTACAACAGAAGTGGATGATTTAAAGTGTATACATCAAGTTTTCGTTTTCGTCTAGATTTGGACTGACAGACATGCTAACCTATAGTTTGGTACAGAAGTGAAATTTCAGGTTGTCACACTTTGTAATAGAACAGGAAGAGAAAATCAATAAAATTGGGTCGAAAAATGAATCCAGACATTGAATTTTTGTTAATCCGAAGATGTCAACTGAGAAATCTGATTATCTCTTCACACATTTAAAAACAGTAGTTTATGATTAATTGAACTGAATTAATGTCCCGATCTGATCACCTTGTCATTTTTATCGATCAAATTCTACCTCATTAGTGCACTTTGAGTTAGATTGTGATGCATAACATAACATAACTCAATGAATTCTGTCAATGCAGGTTTATACACTTATCTACTTATTTACTCCCTTCGTCGATAAATCTAACTTTAACCATGAAATTTCTAACTTAGTTATCTACCCAAACTTGGAAAACATTATGAAGAAACTTAGCGCTGAGCAGTTTTGCTTTACATACATATCCATAAACACTAATTAGAAGATTTTGATATCTTTTTAGCATCACGGATAATAATCTTATCTCAAAATACTGGAAATCTGGTGTACAGAAAAGCGTTTAAAAAATTGACAGATGATAGTGTTTAGGTAAGCATAGTTAGGATGGAAGAAAACTAAAATTAAATAATCACCCAGTTCTAAAAGTCGACTACGATCAAATTTCTCAGTTAGACCGTCTACCATATCAGTTGAATCGACATTTGGTCCAGATTCTAAATAGGAATCCCTGAACTTTGAAGAATCCAAAGAAGTTGTCTTCACACTTGATTCAATGGCCGGTTCAATTGTAGAGGAATTAACAGACTGATTAAGAGCTAAAGATTCTTCTTGTTCAATTGTGTTCGTTGAATTTGGACAAGGACTAGGAGATGAAGGAAGGACAGCAGGAGAGTGAAGCGATTCCAATGGCAACTGTGTAGAACTCGAATGATCCACCTCAACCAATATAGCGGTAGGCACAGGTTCTGATCATATCCATACAAATCAATGAAAGTAATGCAGTGTAAATGAAATTCATTATTATTTAAAATAATTGTATGAAAACAATCGTTTAGAATTAGAATAAACTAGAATGGAGATAATATTTATTTGAACACGTAAACACTGGTACAAGGGGGCACAGAATATATGTGCCACACAAATCGAATGATTTGTGTGGGGGATGGAATACTGTCCGGATGCCCGAACCGAAGCAGGTGGTTTTGTTAGGAGGCCACATCCCAAGCCTTTGACATAGAGGTCCAATCTACAAGCAGTGGATCAACGTTAAAAGGTAGTCGGTGACCAACAATAGGTTCATACGCCATTTGTTCCCTCAGGATCTTGGAGCCCATATGCACCATTGGTTTGGAATCAGGGTTTTCCAACTCCCCTAGGTGGATCCTCCATATCCATCAATCCGGTTAAAGCTCCGGATATTCACTTTTCATCATCTCAAATTCGTAAACAGCATCCCCGTTGCAAGAAGGCAGTAGGTAGGACTTTCCTTTCATTGGCTGCATACGCATGACCATGTGAGAGCATTTCGAGAGGGAGAGCTAACTCTCCCCAACCTTGGCCGTACCAGGGCATCGGGGGCAGAATGGAAATAAGCAACAAAATGGTGGTGTTTTTTCCCATCCATACATAGCCAAAATTAACAAATTAAAATAATGATTAATATATTTTAGAGCTTAACAGAGAAAGCTTAAGTCATATGGTCTGACCATTATTAATAATACTACTTTAAACACTAGTAACAGAGAAAAAGTAAACACGGAAAAGAAAACTTTAGAATATAACTGAAGCGATTACGAGTTTACTTAGTCTGCGAACGGAACAAAGACTTGTGACCAAAGACCAATAAACTAGCTATTCTGTTGCGTCCCAGCCCGCTAACTAGAGAGAGAAGTCGAAGTCCGAACGGGGAAGTGCATTCCGCAAAAAGCCAGAAGCACGAGTGATAACAACAGACACAAATCAAAACGTATACATACAGTACAAAACCGTCCTAGGGAAGGGTTACAAAACAGCCTACTAAAAGATACAGTGGACCAATAGCGTTTAAGATTCTGGGAAATACGACATAAAGGAGAAAAGAGCGATTGTGGCGCGAAAACAAAGAAATTCAAATTTTCCAAATAAAATTACGAAATTATGACCTTTTTCAAGTGAGTTCTGGGGATATAACGTCCCCAACAATAACTAATTACTAGAAATTAATATTTAGCTCAATGTTCAACAAGTAAAACGTTTGACACATGTTAAAATATACTAATAAATGTAATATGTTAGTATCGTGTTACAATTTTAAGTATTGAATAAACTAGGAAACTAACAGAATAAAAGACAATATTATGACTTGATATTTATGATAGCATTTTCATTACCATTGTATCACAATTATTTACTTGGACAAATTGAGTTGAGTATAACACACAGATTGAATACAAACGCATAAAATTCTGATTCATTTTTTTCTCGTATTCCTTTCTCTTCTTACCTAATTGACAATTAATAAAACTATAATAATAAAAAGCTGATTTCCTATCCCTTCACAATATAGTTTGTGTATCAAACACTTTAACATACTTAAAGATGGAATCCCAATAATACTAACCAATGTGAATGAACTGTTTCCAAGTATTCCTTAAAACGATTTTCGAAAATAAATGGATAGTACACTAGATAACAGTGAATTATACTTTCAAATGATTTCAAACAGGATGAAATAATTGTCGGCTGAAAACAATTAGGCAACTAATATTGATTCTGACCATTACCGTATTGGTAAACTTCAAGCCTTATGTCAAAGATGTTACACCCAAACTAATCAAGAATCAATGGTTAGGTTCCTCATAACTCCTAAAAAGTTATCTCACAATAAGTAATACCGAATAAATGACACGGTAAGAAGTTTAGAATAAACAATTAATTGTTCAAAATCTGGTAATTTTAATCAGGACCATTGTCAACACATACAGACATGAATACAATTGAATGATTTCATTGAATATGAAAACAATGTGTAGGTGACTTACTAGCTTTTCCACTGTATTCATAAGGATTTTCAGTCTTATCATTCTGTCGCGAAAACCAATGCTTAATACGAGTAAGAATTCCGGCTTTATCTGAGAATAAACAAACATTAATTTGTTCGATTGAATCTGTCGACAAACAGTCTCCCCTAAAATATGTTAAATTATCACTTGTACCTGAATCTTGTGGTTGATATGTTTCAGAAGTAGGTGATGACTTGCTTTTCAATGAAGATTGATGATCATCTTTTTCTTTTGGTAGATAATGAAATAGGCCTTTCTTTGATGAATCGGCATTCTTTTTAGGCTGTCGTGATACATCGTAACCTAAGATCAATATAGTGACGAAAAGTACATGCATGCACGAAAACATGTGAAATGAAAAAAGCAAAAACGCTAAATTGAGTGAAACAGATTTGAAAAGTAGAAAACATGCATTTGTAGCTAGTATGTGCCTATAGATGTTTTAGAACAACATAGTAGAACAACAGCTTAGATAATGTTAAAATGATGAAGATTTGAAGCTTCATCGACTTAGATGGTAGAGAAAAGAGTTATCTATGTTCAGCCATTTACTATTTAAACAAAGCTGACTATCACAGGAGTAGTTTCAAAAAAACCTGAGGGCGACTAGACAACAGTATCCTATGAAGTTGTAGTGAAAGAACACTCAGGTGAGGACAATCAATTTATACTGTTTAATGCGATATTACAGAGTCCTTTGGTAAAATGTGACAACCATACATTAAACACTTCATTTGCAAATCTTCCATCAAGTGTCTTATATATCCTTTATGATTCTTCTAATTCTCAAATCCTTTCTGTTTCATCTCATGTCTTCTTCAGATCAATCTTCTCAACCCTCTTTGGAGATACATTCCACCTCTGATCAATGTTACATACTACTTATGTCGACAAACACAGCAAAGTCACTAACTAAATTAAGGCGAGATTGCAAGTTTAATGATTGGAATCAGTGAGGCAGACATAATCGACGATTCAAGACTATACATACCACGTCTGAAAATTGGTTCACAGAGCAGATGTATTCACTCGTTATCCTCTTTTAAAGCCCGAATTTTCATATTATCTTATACTTTTAATGTGTCCATTTTATTCGTTTTTTTAATGTTTTCAATGTTTATTTTTCTGATGCCATAAGCAATATTGAAACCTTATTCCTGTTAATTCTCATTTAACCAATGTAAGATCGGTAAGACACTTACTGCTTATTAATTCAGCTTCCTTTTCAAGCTTCTCAAGAGGAAATGTATTTCCATACTATGAAATGTATTTCAACCAAAAAGCACTCACTTCATTAGTTCATCGGTCTACATTCTTATTAGATATCTTTTATCCATGCAAACGAGTACAATAAATTTATCCAAATTTGAAATTTTACTCACATTTCACTGGAACAATAGGATCAGGTAAATTAACTGCTTGACTGTTAAGAGTTTTTGGCTCTAATTGAGGTGATGACGATGAAGTCACATCCGTGTGACTAAGTAGACATAATTCTAATTTCAGTGATTCCGTTTTTAGTAAATGATCTTTCATCTGAAATTATAGTTAGTAAATGACTGATGAAAAAATCAAGCCCCCAAAATCTCATTTTTGTAAACTAATTTTTAATATATAACCTACAGAATATGCAACAAAACACGACTCATCAACTGCCTAATTCACGAATTCGTTAACTTTTCCTACCAGAACTTTGAGAAATTTATCTCGGATGAATCTGATTATCAATTGAGTGAAAACAATTCTGTTGCAAAGTGATTAGGAGCTAAACAGTTTTCAATATAAAATAAATAACTTTGAAAGTATATACTACTGAATAAATAACACAACTCAACAGCTAGGAGTAAAAGTAAGTTAAAAGTTGTGAGCTATACTGATTAAGGGTCAATCGGATAAAGTTTATCACTCACATGGTTGAAAGTCGTCCTTAAGCCATTAGATTACAACCTCACAAATACACGTACAACACCTCAAAAAAACACTATCGTCAAATATTTAAGTGACATAAACTCAATAACTGCGCATACATTGAGATTTGAATATCCCATGGAATCGACGATTAATAACAAAGTGCATTACAAAAAATTATATAAAAGACCCACTAAATAGACATAAAGTATCGTCATCAACGTAAGAATTTAGTCACAAATCTGTTACTAATATTAATGCTGTTGAAAAATACAATAAAATACTTTTCACCAAAAATGCACTAACCAGGTTTCGTATTTGCGATTTCTTGAAGCGCGATGGCTCATCTATGGTAAAACAAAGAAAACGTTACAGTAACGATCTGCCGAATACATTTTATTATACCGAACGGAAACTATGTTAAGTAATTAAATATTTTTTTAATCCACGGGATTTTAACAAGTACATTTTCTATACCACCGAAAGATAAACTAGATCGATACGTAGACTCCTCTCTATCTTTCTCTAAGTCTCGAGTAGTTCCACACTTCGCATACCTAGATCTCGTTTTTTCCTTCCGATACACATTTGTCATATATTCATATTGTAGATGCTATAATTTCCAGTTCACTACTTCAGATTTGGCCGATTTCCCATCTCTCGCAATGTGCTGGTTTAATGTATAGTAAATTGAACAGATCGTATGTTGTCTTTAACTGCGTAGAACTTGGTCAATACTCTTAAATGAAACAAACATTCATAAACTCCTCAATCCATCCAATCAAATCCATTAACCAAGCAAGTATAAATTTGATGAGATTTATGGATTTGAAAAATAATTTTGTGGGAACTGGTCATTCTTCACATTCGTTGAGAAGAATATAAAACGAATGAGGATTTACACAAATGTCATCAAACTGACCAACAGTATAATACATGCTAATTTCTAGTTTAAGTCGCAGTGCGGATGGTGACTTTTAAGAACCCTTAAGTAAATTCACTGGGATGAATAATCTAAACTACCTCGTCGCGTATATCCTAAAATAAGTGACCAATGATACACCTGTCTGTTATGTGGTTAAAAGAAAACTTGGATCTACGTTACGTATTAGTCGACACTCGTTAAAAAATCATAATTGTAGTCTTGATGGGGAGTGATGCTATCTGTGCGAGTGCAACTTGATCGACGAAATTCGATCAGAACTAAATGATTAGACAAACATCACGTTAGTTACTACTTAATAATTAATCAATTGTAAGCACCTCTGTGTGAGAGATAAACTACCTAGATGAACCTACTCCATATGCATATACCTGTCTGTCTAAACTTGTGAAACTAGGTAGACTGATCAGTCGTTAACAAATATGTCGCCACGCGTTAGATAGAATCTTTCAGTGAAGGGAAAGGTAGAAGTTCAAAATCATCTATTTTGCAATATGAAGTTAGTTACTCTTTGACATTACTTATAGGACCTTATCCAATCTATTTCTTTCACATTGCAGAATCGTTAGTTATGCTCCATCTAAAATTGAATAATGATGTTAAAAATAGATCTTATAGTTGTTTTCATTGTCATAGCCTTAGTCTTAATACAAACTACTGTATTTTTCTTTCGTGATTTTATATCTTTTCATATTCAACCTATTCAAACTCTCATCTTTAATCAATTTAAGATTTTCAACAGAAATTCAAAATTACATTTATGCTTTGTTATTATCTTATTGTTTCTAATCTAGTCCTATTATCGTTTACAGTGACCTACAACTGTCTACTTTAAAAAGAAACATCATAATCTTTCACTACTTAGTTGTATTATGTAGCTTTGTTCCCTTGAATTCTCGATATTAATTTTCCCAGATAATTTGTCGATCGGATTTCTATGAATAATTAATTCGATTAATACTAATCTGTTACTAAAACCATCTACATGTTAACTGATTCACATCCATTATTATGGGCCCATACTTCGTCAATTATACTTTATAGTATAAACATGCAAATGTAATATTTTCTTACGGTGTTTTGAAAAAAATGAATAAGGCGTTACGATTAAGCCATTCAGAAAACATCACTTGACAAGTACCAAAAGTAAACGGAATGTTTAGTATTATGTTTGTGATTCATGTGTTTTTACCCATTCCAAATCAGTGATAAATATCTTGGTATAAAGGAAATTATTGTTAGTTTGTGTATGAGATTTAGTTAGGCAGTTATTGTAGCCATATGAGAAGTAAAGACTCATGTATGAGACTTGATTAATTAATCATCGTTAGATCCCTAAACTAATAATCTATAGGAATAGATGTCCTTATCCAAACATAATGACGATGGTAATTATAATAGTAATGATTGATACGTCTAGTACTCAAACTCCTAACAATAACCTGATAACTGCTCCTCAGTTCACCAGAAATTCTCCTAAATGTGAGCCTCGAACAGTAAGAAGATGGCGGGAATTATGTAAAATGACTTGCTTTTAAGGTTAGTTTGAATACAGAAAACACGAGTATTTGTCTATGGATGGCCTTTATATTCTGAAAGCTTCTGGAAACAAGTTAAACTTATTAACAACATAGGCAATCCAATCAGAATGTGACACGCAATTCGTCATTTTCCTAGAAATTTCAGAGACGTCTACAGTGAAAACTGATGGAACGAATCGCTTTCAACATAATCCCAGCTTCTGAAGACTTCTCAACGATAATAATAGCATACTTGCGAAAACATTGACAGTAAAACTGTAAAATATTGACTACAATGAATTTCGTATTTGACTACTCTACCAGTAAAGTTTCATTAGTTTGGTACAGTAGCACAAGCGACTTACAAAGTATTTCAGAAACTCACTATAATAATCAACTTCAAAACATCTCATATATATATATATATATATATATATATATATATATATATATATATATATATATATATATATATATATATATATATAACATTTTTTAAAAGTCTTTCTGATAATTCAACAACAAATACTATCAACAGTACATTACATCAGCAATCGTAAACACATATTTTTCAAACTGCAATATCTCTTCCAGTTTTTCATGAGATATATCGGATAAATTAATAAATTCATTATAAACTACAACTTAATTATAAAAGCTTTTGTTGAGATTGAATGACTTGAAAAGCCCTGACTTATAACATACACACATATTAAAACGATGGTTAAACTTAAATTTTCATCCCTTTGTGGATAACTAGATAGAGCAGAATGAATTTATAAGGTTATCTTGTGGTGTGTGTTACTTATATTGACATAAATAATATATGACGTTAGTCGTGGACAGGTCTGGCAGCAGAGAGACGAGAGGATCAAACAGTAAAGAATCGAAACAGAATGCGATTTGTATGAAAACGCAAGAACAAGTCTGAGTCATTTTGAGACAATTGGTGGACATTTTGCAAATTAAGCATTTACTTTATGATTGTTAGGTTTTATTAACGATTCCTGCAATTTTCTGTTAAATACATTCGATTGTCCCCACTCGTGTACTGTTCACTACACCCTAACTTACATGATATGATCCTAATTAATGACAATAAATGAAAATATTTGGAACCATATTTAAAATGTAACCTAGCGACTGACAATATATCAGTTCTAAACCCTCTGTACAAAGGGTTTGTAACAAATGACAATTATTTATCATACTTCACTATATGTATACATAGACCTGAATCTCTTGTTTTACTCACTAAACTGTAAGAAATATGGTGTTAATTTGATTGTTCAAACGAGAAAAAGCCCATAAAAACTATACAGTTCATATCATTTTAAAAATAAAAACTTAAGGAATCATTCAATAAGAAAATGTTATCAAGTCAATTCAACATTTAATCCTAATAAGTATTTCTTTTTTCAAAAGAAAGATAAACGACTACAGGAACTAATAACATGCAAATAAGAGTTAATTATAAAGAAAGTAAACACTCAAACTTACAATTATATGCAGCCATTAGGTGATTTAAACCTTCTAGATAACAATCGTAGGCTTCACATAATTTCCCCAGTGATTCTAGTTGAGGCGCACGCTTAAGATATTCGGCCTGTTAAAGAGGAAAAAAATGTGAAAACCATAATTAGAATAATTTTACAAGAACAAAATTATTTATTGTGCATGTTTTGAATAATATGAATACTCAACAATAAACTAGAATGAAATCAAATCTTTGACAAGAAAACAATGAATTACAAAGAACTAAGCATCACACTTCACAATGTAAGTGATTTTTTCTTATAAATAAAGATGTACGCCATAGTGTCACTGAACATAATGAGTAAAGTGTCACATTACACAAATTGTTAAGTGAATAACGAGAACAGTGTCTTCCAGTGAATAACATCTACTAAAACCTGATATAATGTGAATTACCACGTAATTCGTAGTTTTGGACTCGACTAATCTAAAAATGAAGGGAACATATCGTTTGAATAATCTAGAATATTTTTGACTCCATTATCAAAATGACAAGGTAGAAAACAAGAAGATTGTAGTACAAAATATTCATTAATCATACAATTCAAAAATATATATCCTTCCGTTCACCGATTGGATAACAATGAGTTGATAATGTATAATCAATATGTTTTCCAGCAATTGCTCGTATATTTTAGAACTATCAAGTTAATAATTTCGAGGTTAGACGCAGAGTACTAGGTAAATATGGAAAGTTAATTGACGAGCTAGTGAAACTTTATCGACTGAGATCATTAGGACATGTATTACATATGCTGATGGCTGGTGTAGGGGAAGCTGGAAGAACTTTAGGAATGACCAGACCAAGACACAGCATCAGTGCGTGGAGACGCTGACTATTGGAATGAGTAATGTAAGTACATTCAGGATAACTTCTTAAGGTCCGCGTGATTATCGCAAGCGAGGGTTAGAGACTATGGTTGACATGGCTCAAAATCATCTGCAATGCATCAGGTGCATTTACTGTCTTCCCTCAAATCCTTATTTTTTAAATTCATTATATTTTTTTTATTATTTCGCTAATTCATATTTGCTAGAATTGTATCTAGGATACCTAATCTCTTAAATCACCTCTCTATTCTGGGATTTTCCCTGGCAATTTCATCCCGCTGTTTTAATGTATTGCGGCAACTTGAACCAATGCACACATGTTCCAGCGCTTACGTTGCATCTGACTGACCAATCTAGTGACTTCTAGCCATCTAATTACAGTTAAGCCGATATATCTACATTAAAAACAAACGTTCAGATCGAGAAAATAACAACCAAAGAAGAAGAGAATCGATACAAATCCACCTGCAGAATCAATCAATCAGTTAATAATAATAATGGTAAGATTATATAACCGAACTTACAGCTTTATCCAGACTTTGTGCTGATGGTGCATGATCTAAATCAATGAATGGATGTGAAAAAAATTGTTCATGATTTAATCGTTCAGAAGGGTTCCGTCTTAATAAACCATGTATTAAGGCAGCACATGGTTTGCTTATTTCATTTGGAGAAGGTAACTATAAACATACAAAAAAATAGGTGAATTAACGGTGATTAAACACTGAATGCTTAAAAATCCTCTAAGGAGAATAATAATTTATTGTTGTACAAAAAATGAAAGTTTATATACATAATTGTACACAGAATCTATTGCTTTTCAAACTCTAAGAAAACATTCATATAAAAATACTCAACTTAAAATTCTACAGGCAATAAACACCGATAGGAACGGATACACTATGATCGTCAGAAAACAACACTTCCAAGATGGCAATGAATAAATCCGAGCAACATAAAAAATGATTGTGAATAGTAATATCCAACCTTTCATGAATATAATTGTTTTTGGCTTTATAGAGGTCACTTTATACTCCCTGAACTTTACTACGAGCAACAGGAATCAATGGGGCAATCAAGTGATATCTTTGGGATTGGTCTTTTCTAACTCATTCTTTTGTCCATCACACGGTAGCATCGCATAAAATTCTCGTTGAAAACACTTTAATTATGTCATAATTTAGACCTGACACCAAAATGACTACGCCAATTGATAAGGTATTCGCTACTCTTAGCCGTACATATCTCTAACCTATACTATAGGGTGAACTGACCAGGTTTGACATAACTATCTTACTATTTAGGTGTATGAATAAAAAGGATGTAGACTATAAACCGACGTTTGATTGGTTGCAATGAAAAAAATAATACTAAGCACTTTCGAGATGTTGGATTGCCTAGAAAGACGGTATTATATGTTAGTGGATATGAAGTGATGGCCAGAGTGTAAAGACAAATAGGAAAGAGAGGTATACAAAATAGAATATTCGGGTATTCCACTCTTCATACCATAATCGTTTTGCGGAATATGGTATAGTACTCTTTGTGTCTCACTTTTCGCTGCAGTCAATATTATTTCCTACTTTCTACTTTTCACCAGTGTGAGGGGACTAAGCGAGGTAAGGTTCGGATCTGACACCTAACATGACGGGATAATCAATAACATACTTGTTAAATCAGTACAAACATTTAAAAAACATGATGCTTTAGTGCACTACATACAGTGGACAGTGATATAAATGCACTGCAAACAATAAGACCGAATAGAATAATAATATATATGTAACAATGTGAAAGGGTACAACATGCTAGTAACATAAACTAGTGTGCTCAATTTTATTAAAAAACTAACACACAAAGGATACAACACTACATAACCCCATAAATCAGAACATATCTGAAGCTAAGTGCAAATTTCTACAGATCTACCTAGATATATTACACAATGAAAATAAACTTATACCAAAGTTGAATGGTAATGGAGTACAATAACTAAACAAAGTAATAGTTTACCCTAAAAAATCCTGGCAAAAATACATATGAGTTAACATTTTTATTGAAGTACACGTTTTGGTATAATTCATGCTGCAGACATAAAAATAAGTATAACTTTTTCTCCCAAAAAGCAAAAGTACTCAAATAAAAAAACCAATAATCAATATAAACTACCTTAATTTGTTCATCCATTGCCACTAATTTCTCTTTTAATTGTTCAATTGTAATTTGACCGTAGGGAGTAGTGCCAAATAGGCATTCTATTTTATTGGAAGGAAATAAAAGAATTCAATATGGAAAAGGATAACTTTTTTGAACAAAAATTAAAGATAAAGAAATTATTTTATTTCAGTTGAACAGCTCAGTTTTTGCAGGGTGTAATATCAGTTGATGAACTACTAACTTTCCTTTTCCCTCTGAAAAACAAAGAATGTTCGACATGACTTTCGTCCTTATCGTTGGTTGTCCTAAAAATAACTAAAAAAAACTCTAACAGTCAAGCCTTGATTTTAATACTTGTATGGGAAACATGATACTACAAGGCACTTGGAGTTTTGGTTTTGTATAAATAACTTTCACTATATCGGGTTCCCAGAGCACAATTTCGTCACCGGCTTTCACTGGATTTTATAACATTTAATTGATAACTTAAAAAACTGGACTGATGTTAAATACATAAACTAAAAAATACGGACAAAGATAAAATGGAACAAAATTACACAACTTTTCTTTACAATTCATTAAGTCAGGCAGAAAGTCAGTCATATATGCAATGTGAAACCCCGCGCAAAAATGCATTAATTCAAATTACCACACCATATGTAACATACAACAAAATAAAACTATCAAGACAAATCCCGAAGAAGTAGAAGTAGTAAACGAGATTAGGCAAAGATTCTGTTAAATGATTCCAAGAAAAATACAACAAATACATACTACTGACACTGTGTGCCAGTCAAAGTAAATGTGATTGGTTATCGAGTGTAGACAAACAGGAACTCAACTTACTGACTATTAAATATGTGACTTCCACTACTCTTATTGATTTCTACCACGGACTCAATGAAAATGGCTGCTTGTAATTGTGTGGAATAAAGTATCATCTAGCGTTACTCTGGCTCTACATTCTTGGTCATGAATCGGATATCCGATATGACGTGACCTGGCATGAGTGTAGCGGATCGTCCGAGTATTCAATCTAGAGATATTGTAAACTCGGTCACCTAGATCCGTCTCATTATCATATATTTCTATTATCGTAGTATGGCAATACCAAGTGCAGAGAGAAAATTATTTCAATCAATCCGTAATATCAAACACATAAATCAACTAATCTTTATTCCAACATCTTTTGTACGGTGTCAGCTTCCAAACTATTTCATTAGTGGCTTACTCAATAAGAAGTGGTTTGATGAAGTAGGAATGCTAAAATAGATCATGATTACTGTACATGACGTCTTCAAACAGTTGTCTTATAACTTAATTTCGCTAACTTCAAGGGACATGTTAGTAAAGATTTTGGAGTCGATAGTAATATTTATAGCGATGAAAAAGATCCGAAGAGAAACCTAATAGCAATTAAATGAGTGGGATTATGAAGCAATGTTTCTTCAAGCAAAATATCGAAAAAAGCGATAACAAGTTTTGAAAAAATGTTAAGCTTCATAAAAATACCAAACTCTTACAGACCTCATTACTACTCTAGCAAGAAACTCAGTTTTACAGACTCTCCTTATTAGTTGAAAAGTGGTTTCAAAAATCCAAGGTCATCCTTAACATTTCTGACTCTTCTTCATACTATAGCTACTTTATTCAATTTTATGGTTCTCACGCTGAATTTACTGGAAGCTACCTTTAAATTGGTTAGTTCTTAAAAACCATACAACTTAATTATGATAAGCATATCTGTGAGACGGCTGAATGATAATCATTTCAAGAATAACTGGATACCATAGTAAGAAGTAATGGTTTGAATGGATACATCGAAAAAATAAGTGTATGATTGAAGCTACAGAAGTGACGTTATTTTATTTTATGGAGATGTCGATTAAATCCATCCTTGAAGTGTGTTTCCCTTCCTTATGAGCGTAAAATATTGGTCCAGGACTTGTCTGAATCAATACTTTGGCCGATCATAGGGAGCAACCCTGGAGGATTGATGTTTAACAAAATCTCGGTATGCATTCCAAAGCTCGCTTGACCTTCACAAGTTTATATCACCTGTAAAGCAAGCAAAATGCCCATCTGGTAACGAACGATTCAAGCATAATGAGTATAAATTAGTCCCGTTTTGCTTTATGGCTGGGAAAAGTACATTTCAGAAGCAGAGGATATTCACAAGCATTAGAAAATAGGTGTCCTTGAAGCATATAGTGAGACCACTAAATGAGCAATGGTGGAACTAAGCTAAACTAGAAACCATCGCATGGGATGGTTATAATGCGTGGTACATACCCTGATACACCACCTAACCCAATGTGAAACATTCCTTGCCATAGAAGCAGGCCAGAAGACATACAGCGGTGAACAAATTAAAATGCTGAATCAATCCAGGAAGTTACCGATTGCTGGTCTCAATCCCGTCAGTAGTTGTAGATCTTTTATTTGAGACCCACGCAGTACTTTTAGTCAGTTTTTTTAGACGATTGGTAAAAAAGGAGTAAAATCAGTCAGTGATACAGTTATACACAGTACCCAACTTCCTATAGATCTTGAGTTAAGTATCATTCCTAACTTTACATTCTCCAAAACACCAAATCCTCTTGAATAACATTTCTCACTTTCAAGTTTAAATTGCGATAGATATAATTTTGGATCCAATGATCCCGGTCATTTAAATTTTCTCTCTGTGTGATGTGGAATGTGGCAACATGGACTGATACATATCCGTTCCAGGCTTCATCTAAACAATGAGTGACTGACTTTACTGAAGTTTACCCTATGTATGACAAAACATTGACCACCGTCAGACTATAAACTGTATAGTATCTAGCACAAAATACCAGAAGTCTAAGCGCCTTCACACTTCTTAGTTAGATATTTATCTACATTATTTATGATTTTCTAGATCAATTAACTTGAATAGTGGTTCGGCAATTTAGGCTCTCCGAATTTTGCTTATTTCGGTTAGGAGAAAAGAATAATATCACAAAATCATAGAATGAGTGTGACTGAAAGTTGAGTACAAGAAAATATGCTAGGGAAGTGAACTGCACTAAATCGATTTGTCCAGTTTATCTCATTACCATTTTCAGTATAACCTATCGAGATAGATGGTTGGTAGCCATTTGTGATGGTCATGAAATATTGAGGCTCTACTGTAGTTAGAAATGTAAATCCCTTGATGCCAAATTAATGGTCAGAAGGTTGTAAAGTTTGAACCCAGGTGGGGCTGCTACGGTACATTGCTGAGGAGTCCTATAATATGACCAAATAGCTGCCCAGTGTCGCACCCATTTTTAATGGTAATCTAACAAAACCCAGTCCGTGATATAAAACTACGAAACTTGTGGAAAAACCTACTGACCTAGTAGCTAAGATTGACCACACTATAGTGAGGACCTATAGAGTCATAATGATCCCATAATGTCAAAAGTACTATTCAACTCACCATATAGAATAATACCAATAGACCATAGATCACATGAAGGATGATAAAAACCATCGCAGAATATTTCAGGTGCCATATACAATAATGTGCCACGAACTTCATTCTTTTTAGCTGTCTCTTTAATACATTGGGCGAATCCAAAGTCTGAAATGTTATTAACGAGAGAATAAATAGATCGATCAAACCATAGATAGAGCAAAACGATGGGCAAGTAGTTACTAAACGCCTCCCTTTATAATAAATATGATCAAAAGTTTACGTGGAACAGGAAAAAAAACGAATCAATGAACTGACTACAACAACACAAAAACGAGATAAAGTCGACGACTTTATGATGAAACAACATGAAGTTCTATGTATACTTGCTAATTGTAAAAGGGATCTCCTTACTTCTACAAATATATGAGGTTTTACGGGCTCATTTTCAGTTTTCACTAAACAGAACACCATCTGAGTATTCTAAGTCAACAAAAAGTGGTACATTAACACCACTCAGATGGATTCTGATCCACATCACCCAATTTCTCTAACCGTTGGTCAGGATAATCACGCAGACCACGGACAGGCAGTAAGCACATGTCAACACAGTTCATTTCAATAGTCAGTGACTTTATGGACTGATATCAAGTTTCGGCTTGACCACTAGTAACATTCTACCAACCTATTTCAACCCTAGTCAGGATTGTATGATTGTTCGTCATACACAACACTTATCCCAGTCAGCTAACTCAATGAGGGCTCATTACGTCGCTAACCAATTTGTTATATTTGCCAAGTAGCCTACGCCTAATCCTAGCATCATTCAATCAATCGTTCACGATAAGAAAGTATTGTCTCGAAGATATGTATGACCAAAAATCTGCTGTTTACACATGATTCCTATTTTCATGGACTACTTTTCACAGCAACATTATAGAGTGAACTGATATGTAATACAATTGCTTAATTCTTTAACAAACAGACATCTCATCTACGGACACGGGTGACGTACTGGACAAAGGTAATAGGGTCTTTTAAATCCGTGTCACGATTTCGTTCGACAACAACCCACCAGGGTTGGTGAAACTTTCAACGTAAATGGTGGTCAATACGCCCAACTACTTCACTCCGTATGATCACCTAGAAAATTTCTGAAGCAAAATTTTGCATTTAACGAGGAAGAGATGCATTCTAGACATCCTTGTAAGGCCGTAAAATCAAAAGACAACTACCTGAGGAAGGTGACACAAAAGCTTTGATGCCCTTAAAGCACTGCTTGCATATGTTGAGAAAATCGAATGAGCTACCCTAAGAACAGATACAGGGTACTAGGTAAATATGGCGAATCGGTTGATAAAATTTTTCTTCACTTAAAGCCTGAGCTCTAGAATTATTTTATAACTATTATTACGCGAGCTCATTCTTTCAGCATTATCCTCTCTATCCCTAAATTACTAACCTTATTGAAATTACTGATACTATTTCTACCGCCGCAGTATTCATCCTGATGTTGGCTGTGTTGATATAGCGTAGTAACTTGGACTGAGGCAAGCGTGTGTTAGATTATACGTTACTTGTGACTGACTAACCTTTTCATGAGTATTTTCTGATACATTAGCCCTTTATTCTACAGACATTGCCACTGGCGACAGAAATCCTCTGGGTAAAATTAGGTGTTATTTTTATCCCAGATCTTGTCTGACTCCTCCTGTGAGGAGGCAGGATTGTTGAAGATAATGGCTGTCTGACGGAAAGAATTTGTTTTTGCCATGTTGGCGTACAGTTGACAGTACAACTCCGCCCATGGACCTTAAGTTTGCTGTTTTTGAACTTACCGCTCTCCAATCGCCCTGCCTGGTATGGCAAGTGTTATGTTCTATAGCCCGTCAACTACCACGTGACAAAACCGCCAATCAGAACACCGACTTATAAGATCTGGGCCTTGTGCCAAAACAAAGACGTATTAACCAGTACGAGCATCCTAGAGTCAACTCTGAGTCTTTATTGGTTCTGACCTAGCCCTGCCCATTTGAGTTCAGAACACAATCTCAGCTTCCACTGTATGTATAATATCTTTCAGATCTGCACAGTTTATATACAAACAAATCAGATCGCATCACACCATGAGATAGAAAATAACAATTATACAAAATCAAGCCGAAAGTGGTTGGAAGTGTGAGCAGGTTGGAAATAACTTATGAATAGTAAATCGTATAATAGTAGTCAGGAGGTCAAATGAAAGCTTGTGATAAAAGGAATATGAATATACATATAATCTGGTTACTTAATAGTTATCCAACAGGGATGTATGTAATAATAGTCCATAAATAACTCTTGCCAGTTACCACTCAACTATTCATCATTCGGATACAACAGCAGGACCTAAAGGAATAAGTGTCCCAGCCAATACAGCTCAATTAGATAACCAGGATATAGAAGCCTGACCACCGTATCAAGGTGCCAGCTATTCAAAGAGATATCTTAGGACAAACGTTCGATGACAATATATATCTTTCCCTTACCTTACGTTTGTAAATCCGAACCTGTCTATAAACTGTTCCTATATCCGAAACCCCACTACGTGGTGATTTCAGTTAACCTCCATCGGTTATATACATTGTACTGTTGTCAAATGGAAATGTATACAGTAAATTTACGTCTTTTAGTCGGGTTATGGAATACAGAAAGTCAATCTAAGGGAAATCTGAAAATGTGTTTCCAACCCCATGTTTGGAAAGAAAAACGTATGTGAACTTTCTCCGATCGCTATCCCTTCAAGTATTGCAAACATCGACTTTTTTATGCTGATGACACATTACTCATGATTTCAGAAATGGTAGGAGGGGTTTACAAACTAACCATGCTTTAGTCTGAGAACCAAGAGGGTATCTATGACAAGAAAATTATGTATAATAGTTAAAGCGCCGGTTTCGAAAACTGGGTCACAAGTTTGAACTGTGCCAGTATTTATCTGAAACCTGTGTGGCTTAAAGTACTGGAGCATATACTTGGTTACTGGGTTGCATCGCCACCGACAAATTTGTGACCGATATATGCACTGGCACTCATTTTCTAGTGCATTTTCTAGTAACTAATAAGTAAAGAACATTCGTCGATAAAAAGTTTTGCCGCATTGTCGTAATTTTCTTGCAAATAGTAATTCGTAAGAAGACGATTTGACGGTTGTTTTATCACAATCCATAAGATCAAATACTTCTTGATTACATCTAAAGTGAACTGCAGCTTACAGATAAACAGAACATCATGTTGACAAGCCTAACTACATATCTACACCTAAATTGTCTCAGAATATTATATGAACAGCTTGGTAATACTTTCCGATAGATTATGCGGTGGCACTATTTATTCTGACATTGCTGAAAAGCGAGCCAGATCTACTAATAAATGGGTAGAAATAATTTAGAGGTTCAGTTGTTTTATCTGGTGTCAGACTGTAATGAAAACTATCTTCGAAAATGACTTTATAATTTTATTATGTACTTCTATATAAACGAAAGGCACTGCGTGCCATATATTATAAAAAAGGTAATAAAAAGTAACCGGACTTACCAGCAAGCTTCAAGCTTGGATTGTTAATTGATGTGAGCAAAATATTCTGAGGTTTTAAATCCATGTGGACTATATTTTTACTTTTTAAGTATTGAAGAGCTAATGCTATTGGTTATGATGAGGTAAATGTCAAGATATACACTTGCTTACCTAACTGCTGTAAAAAGCGTTGCACAAGCAGTTCATCTAATCTTTTTTTCAACCTCAAAAATCTGCTAAGATCTCCTCCGCCACAAAACTCCATTATAATATACACAAAAGATGCATCCCACTAATCCGAAGATCACTAATTAATATAATCTTACAGTAAAATCAAGCATACGAACAATATGAGGATGCTCAAGAGCTTTCAAAATAGAAATTTCACTGACTAAATTATCCCGTGCTTGATTGCTTAGTTTCAACTTCATAATGCATTTAATTGCTACTAGCTTACTTGAACCCTTGGAGAAATATGAAGGTTATGCATGAAATTTTTACTTACGGACTTTCTTCCCATGTATACTTGTCCATACGTCCCTCGTCCTAGTAGCTGGGAAATAACAAAGCCCGGTACTTTGATCATTTGAAGGAATGACCAGACGTGTTAGTTTCCCACCTGATAAATATTATGATCTAGATAAGAAAAGTATGGAAGCGATGCATGATAAAAAATTAATCGTGATAAAAATCTATTAGTAGTTCACCAACTGAAAGTCAATAGCCAAATAGAAGTCACTATAATAGGTTTTGAGTTACTAACCCACCGGAGGAAATAGGTAGAGCGGAACGTGTATCTATGGCACAAATAATAAAAACAAAACATTCGAACCACCTGATCAGCCCCATGTTAAAAGCAGATTAACACAGATTTGGACACCATATTGCATAGGTTCAAAACGACGGTTAGTAGTGCACATTTTCACAAACAGGTACAAAAGGTAATCTAGATACTTATTCATAAAAACTCAATCTCCAGGTTATACCTTTTAAAATCTAATGTAATAAGAGTTTCAATTTCTGAAGAACCAGTGGGTAAATAAACGCACTTGTTGACTGACGTCCTATATATGACTAGAATCAAAGTAATAATGGACATTAGAGGAGCGCACATATACAATCAATTCTCAACAAAGAACTCACTCTTTATATTCACCACATCCTCACATTTAAGACCAATTTTCAACCTCTAACATATAATACACAACTGATGGATTAATTAGGTAGGACTGTTTGTGTCGTCCTAGAGGCACTACGACAACCTAGTTGCTAAAATCGCAGGTTCAACACATTCAGAGTTTGTAAATAGATCACTGATGAGATGCTTTCTAACTCCTGGAGTATATCTTCAAGGGTTTAATGATAGCACATTACCTAGCCGACTAAAACTGACGGTACATTCAGTAGACATGTCGTGGCTGCAAAACACGACACATCATAAAAGTACTCAATATTGAAAAATGCTACGATAGTCTTATTATTCTCGCCCTTCACTAAATGTCTAAATCTGAACTGACTATACTACTAGCAATGTCATCATATTCTGCAGTGTCAAGCCCATCACATTTCTTACATCTAAAAATTTGTATTTCTGACACTGATTTTGATTATATTATTAATGCAAGTGGATGATGCCATAGATTTCCACGATAATATCCACCAGGTAACGCTTAATTGACAGACTTTTGATGTCCGAACCTAACCACCTAGTTAGGTTCATTTCGAAATCACTTCACTACTGGTGAAAACATCCTCAGCACTAAGTATAATGACTGATAATTAAACAACGTGAAGTCTTAAGAACTTTTGGAGGTCTCTCTCAGACTGTAGATCATAGCTCAGGATGTTTCGTTTACAACCAGTAAAGTTCATCTGATAGCTAAAAAGTGAAAAAAATGTCGACACATTTTCCGAAAAGATGATCAAGAAGCAAGGCTTTACAAGTACCATTTCAGCAGTCGACAAATAAAATAAGTCAACTAAATATCATGAAAGAGATTTACATTCGCCCATGTAACGAGACGACTAAAATACGCGCCTTCAATTCCCAATCATTGACAAGAAAATTCATATATATATATAACTTAACGAGCTTCCGCTTCCAAGAGTAATTAATCCCTGATGCTTCAAGGCACAGACCTAAGCATTTCAAGTGAACAAAAGAGAAGCATTGGTAAATCAATATGGTATATTCTACTGTGTACTAGAGAATACGTCAATTTTCCTCTAGAAGGACTACTAGGAAGTTCACTGGACCATCTAAGTCCCTAGGGTACATTACATCCACTTTACCCTCGCTATCGAGGATGCATTTCCATCTGTCAATCGCAGTCAGCAGTCTGTGTCTCAGAAGTGGTTCTCCCAAAGCCATGCTGTTGGAGTAAAAATAAGTTTATCGGAAAGCAGTAGTCTCTTAGGCAGCCATAATTCAGGAGTCCAAACACATTTTTGAATGCTGAAAGGAGAAATATCGGCCAATGGTTTGGAAGATCAGGATTTTGTCAGGATTTTTAGCTCGTTTCAGAAATTTCTGTTAAGATGCAATGAACGCTCTTTTTAATTGACTTGTGTACGACAAGTGAAATGTTTAGGGATTCTTTATTGTCGGATTAGTCCGTCAAACCCTGCCTCTAGCTTTCTTTTAACCTACTCTTACGGCGGATAACAACTCTCGTCTAGATAGGCGGCAGTTGAGGTTGTGAGATGTGTCCCAACCACTTTAGTTGACGAAGATTTGCCCTGTGGCATTAACAGTGAGGATGATCCTGTAGAGGTTCTTACAAAATACTACTTATGACCGATTCTACTGCATAGAAGGCATATTTAAGATGTTCCAGCCAAAAATCATTACTTTAACCATCTGAAGGCTTCAAAGGGATTGTTGTTGAGAATGCTTGATTAGCGGTGTTAATAATATCGCTGAGCTGTCGGTAATGTCAAAATCACCTTTTATTGCACAACGCACGGAGCGAGTGAATCTCGAGACTGCCATTTAAACTCACAATTTTTCATTATTTAATATACAAACAGAAAATATAACCCATGTATAAATAAGTAGATAGCTATTTCACCTTAAACGTCTTCCTCTTAGCAGAATGTTATCTACTAGCCCTTAGCCACCTAACTTAAGCCAATGCAAGTACTTATTGTAGAATTATGTGATAACGTTGTTCCGTAGATTTCCCTGTTATTCTTATCAAAAGAAGTTAATGTCTATTTACTTGAGATGTCATCGTTTATCTAATATTTATCACAACGACCAACTTGAACTCACTGAAATCTGTTCTCTGTATGGCCATAATTTCGTTGTAGTTAATTTTGATCACTACATTGAAAATTTCGAGGGGTATGTTGAAAAGTGGTAGAAATTATCTTCATAAATAAAGCAATTTATTGCGTCACTGACTAAAGAATACAGGTTTTCCAGAAAGCACGATTTTCTTTTCGAAGATATCATTTACTAAATCGGTATGTTTGTATATACAATAATTTAATGAGTATTTCGTGCCTTAAGGTAACCCTTGTGCTATTGATAGAAGAAACCAGACAAGTAGTGAATAGGTCTTTATTTCGATCTTCGCGTAGTCACAGTGGAGTGTGGTATTATCTGTTCAGACAAACAAAGGCTCTCTACATTCAGTATAACATAATAGGGAATATAACGCTTATACAAAATAAGGAAGTGAATAAATACTTGAACAATACTTTTTTGGCATATGCTTGGTTGTTTGGAGTCAACTCTTAACCAACCAACCTATGCTGTTACATTAGCTTCCCCCTAGAATCGACTTTCGTAGGGACGTCGGTTCGATTAACCTATCTATCAAAAACACCTAGGTTCTATTTCTCATCCCAAGGGAAAATAATCAACTCGCTCACTGTTTGACTTGCAATCGGTGATGACTAACGCTGTCAGCTGTCAACGATAGTCCATGGATGTCTCTATATTTACTAACTTGTCATCTTATTTTGTACCATGTGATTTCTTCTACAACTATCGCTGACGGTTTGCTGCGTGCTTTCAAAAGAAAGAGTGTAAGAATGTAAAATAAGAATATCTGAGGAAGTGCCACGAGCAGGCTACCCAACACCATGTTGGTGAGGTACGATTTTTCCACGATCAGACCGGCTATCAGGTGTTTACTCACCTGCCTCTTGAGTCGCCCTCAAGTAAAAAGTAAAGAAGAATCTACTTCAAAGGTAATGGTGAAAACCAATCAGACCTGAAGAAATGCTTCACTGCCTGCATATAATAATAAGATACAAAATGGAAATACATAAATATAATTGATAATTGTCCGGTTCCACGTAAGTGAATGGCCTCCAGAACGGATTGGCATTCTGGAAGGAAATAGACATAATGTAGACATCTTGTGTACGAAAAAAGTATGAAAACAAAATAACTTTTTTATAATGCATATATATTGAAGTGTAAACTTGCTAGAAGTTGGACTCATTGTCAAACCCGATCAAACGTATGACCTTGAACCTGTGACGACCGCCTTTTACAACCAGGTACGTAACCAAGGGTGCAAAAGAGTACTCCACAAAACGGAGGGGATAAGATTGTGTAGAGTATGAGGATCAAGCACAGTTGTGTCAAATACTCTTTTCTGGTTTGATTTAAGTATGCATGATATATTGAAGCAATATTTCGTCAATTCATCCAAGTAACGAATTTGTCTGCACCTTAGAAGTGTATAAGTCCTATTACTCATTAGTATTGTGAATGGTTATTCGGTGTAAGGAAATAATGCAGTCATTCCACTCGTGAACTGATGTGGTCTAATAGCTAGGCACGCGGTCTGGCATTCAGGAGGGCAGAGGTTCGAGTGCGTGTGAGGCTTGCGTTTTTGTTCACCAAAACCCCCTTCAATACGATGTTTGTTGCTCATAAGTTGCTCAGATATGAGAGAAAAATAACAGGGGGAGGGAGTGATATGTCAATGTGCCATATTGGAATAGTAAAAGTTCTTTGTTTGTATTATTATTAATACTATAGAAAAAACTGCAAGTTTGGTAGATTTCCATTTCACGTTATACTTAAACTAAAGATATATATATATATATATATATATATATATATATATATATATATATATATAAGTAATTGATTTAACATGTCTTTTTGATAACGCTAGTGTTAAGTTCCAGGATTTTGTATGGACTACTAATAATAATTGGTTTAACGTTAACATAGCCATGATAGTCATATCGTCATTTCAATGTAATGATTACTTAACAGTTCCTTCATAAGTTGTGTTTAAAATTAGGTATGTGGAATCAATGTGGCTAACATAGTAACCTTACAGTAACGCACTGTACTATATCTTCATGGTTATTGATTCTTAAATGTCAGAAATTTTAAAAAATCTGAATATTGCCAGTAAAACTTGGTTATATGATCATAATAAAAAGCCTGCTGCAGGAAAACTGGTTAAGTTATTGCATAAGCTTCCTAAACATAAAAAAATGATGAGAATGTAGAACTTATGGTCTACTATGATATTAGTACTGCTCTAATAATAGACCTAATCCTAAATTTGTAGATTTGTCATGATATGACTGCCTAATCTATAAGATCTTACGTGGAAGTCACACCATCGACTACACCAACTCACTGTATCGTATGAATTACCAATACATGATGTAGAACAAGGTTAGGCTACAGAAAGAACAATATATTTAATATGAAGAGAAGATATAAGGTAACATTCAGCAGAGACCACGCCTGCATGGCCGAGCCATGCCGTTCGATCAACTCCAATTCATTCAATTCATTATTCGCGCCTTCTCCATCGTTAGGTATTTCTTCGCGTTAAATATTGAATACCTATTTTCCAAATAATCTCGTATTCAGCTTTGAGGATAGTGTGGTTATGGTCCAATGCCACTACACTACTCTCCCACCAGAATCAACGTGGTGTTGGTTCGATACCCAATTGGATGAGACTGTAGTGTGCCGAAGGTTACCGAGACTAGTAAGAATCCTCCGGGTGATGACAAGCTGAAAAATAAATCAAAAGGAAGACAGCAGCATCTGGTCGGGAAATACATGTAATAATTTTAAAATATCTGCCTTCATGTTTAACACGCTTACAATGAAAATTTGAGTGATTATTTGAGCTATAAAAAAATGGGATTACAATAATAATAATAGTAATAATAAAACGATGCGTGTGTAATAGCCGTTGGTTGATAACTTAACGTATAAGTAGTATGTATTTTGTGTTTAGAAATATTAAAGTTATGAATATTGTAGAAATGTTAATATTAGTACTACTTTTAGTCTAACTTATGAAATCAAATAACGATTATGCCGGTAAGTTGTCCATATGAGTCGATTTCCGATTGCATCTGTATTAGTAGGCTAACTGAAGGAACAAAAGTATTACCGTGGAGAAGAATTCCAACTAGTGTTCCAGTTAGTTTGATACGGTTTTTTTAGTTACGGGGAGATTTTCTCAACCTTATTTTTACTTGACCGTGATAGAATTTATTAATATTACTAATACACATGAATGGTTATCAAAACAAAATTTAAATACGTGAGTGGTAATTATGTGAATTTTGGACAGATAGCTAGGAACAAATCGTTAAACATGAGTGTATTCTTAAGAGACATGCTCTAGACTCAATGTTCTGATCTGCGGCAGACTATTTATTTATATCTATACTTGCCGGCTGATTGGGTATACAAGTTAGTTGAAAGTATGCAGTTTATCATAAGGCGGAACACGATTTAATTGAGATATATTGGTTATACGTTATTGAAATTAGTTAAACCTATGTGTCATATTACTAAGTGATGTGGTGCTGCAAGGTGTATTTAGCTAAATAAGTTTTTACAAGATGATTAATAGTGAGTGATGCTCATGTGATTATCAGGGAGAACATAAGTTGTAACCAAGGGGAGTGCACTCCCAACTCATGCCTATGATAATAGCTTGAACCTTAGTCAGTGTTGGGGTAAATTCGACATTGATGTTTTCAGTTTGCAGGAGATTTGCTCGAGTGCTTATACTGATTATTTACATGCATGATTGTGTCGCTAAACCATCAATTAGACTGACAAAGTTTTGAGATATTTACTGAATGAGCAACTGATAGAGAAACATACTGTATTCATCTGTAGTGAATGAAGAAAAACAACACTAGTGATAATTATAAGCCAATTTGCTGACCGATTTTGTTAATAGTTTCATTAATTTTATCAATCATATTACGTGATTGTCAAGTCATGACAATGCTTTATGAAGATATCCTGAAACTATTATGTTTAATTAGTTATAGTGTTGATTGAAGATTGGCCAGTGGAAAAATAGGCATTGTTGTTTTAGGTGATTCAAAATTATCAGAAATTTATAACGTTAAAGAATCCGAGACGCCTAATTTAATTATAAATTTCAATTCAGAAATATTTGTTTAATGTTAATTCTAGTAGGCTACGGAGTTTAGATTTTAAAAGTTTGTTCAACCAACAACTACCTGAGGATTTAGTAATTTTACTAGTGCAGTTGATAGTACCTAAATTTTTAATCTTATTATCTAAATTATGTTTGCATTTTAGACTGCTAATATGATATACCAATCCATAAATCCAAATACGATTAGCAACAACGACTATGATGGGTTTATTAATAAATGTTAGAGGCGATCCAGATGATTTCTAAATTTAGAAGACATGGAGATATAGTGCAACGCATGTACGGGCCAGGGTAACATGCAGGTTGTTGACGTATATGACGATTTAAAAATAATGAACATGACCAGAAAATAAGTTTCAAGCTAAGACTGCTTATAAAACTCCAGGCAGGAATATGATACGCTATAAACATTCCATAAGAAGTTACTGCATTTAGCCTAGGGACACTTACAAATATATGGCAAAAGCAACTGGAAAACATATACATGTTAAGTACAAAAAATCATTAAGTAAAATAGTTGAACTCGCCTGGATTATTTTTGAAAATTAGATTATTCAGTGGACGACATATATAACGCCATTCGTGAGGAGTAATGATCCAAAAGTATCCACAATAAAACATGCAGTATGGCAATTAATTCCAGGGTGCTTGATGCTGTTGCCACTCGCTCAGATCAAAACAATCGAATGAATCCAGATAATTGTGTCAGCCATTGAACGAGCCATCTAAAATGACCTTATGATTGCAGGAAACTTATGGCTGAAACTCCATGTATGTTTTTAGAGAAGTGTCATCCTTGTTGTTTGGCAATGGAACTCGAGAATATGAAATTAGGCAGGCAGTGGTCGGAAGAAAAGGATAGTGCATAGTTTAAAACAGGATGAGGTGTTAAGCGAAGAAACACTAAGAATTAGATCCAGATAACTATTCAATCCTTGATTGCATTGTTAGCTAATGTATATTTACGCTATTTACAGGTCATATTTGCTAGAGCTTGATGTTTAAACAAGTTTATGTCGCTGAAGCAGGTAAATGCTATTAAAGCTCGTTAACGAACCATCAAAGCTAATTAGTTGATATAGATGATCAACTTTTATTATCGATTGTGCTAGTAAGTTATGTGAACTAATAGATATAACATTACGATAATATATGTGACCATTAATCAAAGGACTATAAGAATACTGGGTTTACAAAAATAAAAACCGATTGAGAAGGTTAAGGTGGAAATAAGGATTAACAATAATAGGTTGCGTTTCTTTAGTTGGGCTCACCAATGTAGAATTTATGGTCTACTGTGATATTAGTACTGCTCTAATAATAGACCTAATCCTAAATTTGTGGATTTGTCATGATATGACTGCCTAATCTATAAGATCTTACGTGGAAGTCACACCATCGACTACACCAACTCACTGTATCGTATGAATTACCAATACATGATGTAGAACAAGGTTAGGCTAGAGAAAGAACAACATATTTAATATGGAAAGAAGATATAAGGTAACATTCAGCAGAGACCACGCCTGCATGGCCGAGCCATGCCGTTCGATCAACTCCAATTCATTCAATTCATTATTCGCGCCTTCTCCATCGTTAGGTATTTCTTCGCGTTAAATATTGAATACCTATTTTCCAAATAATCTCGTATTCAGCTTTGAGGATAGTGTGGTTATGGTCCAATGCCACTACACTACTCTCCCACCAGAATCAACGTGGTGTTGGTTCGATACCCAATTGGATGAGACTGTAGTGTGCCGAAGGTTACCGAGACTAGTAAGAATCCTCCGGGTGATGACAAGCTGAAAAATAAATCAAAAGGAAGACAGCAGCATCTGGTCGGGAAATACATGTAATAATTTTAAAATATCTGCCTTCATGTTTAACACGCTTACAATGAAAATTTGAGTGATTATTTGAGCTATAAAAAAATGGGATTACAATAATAATAATAGTAATAATAAAACGATGCGTGTGTAATAGCCGTTGGTTGATAACTTAACGTATAAGTAGTATGTATTTTGTGTTTAGAAATATTAAAGTTATGAATATTGTAGAAATGTTAATATTAGTACTACTTTTAGTCTAACTTATGAAATCAAATAACGATTATGCCGGTAAGTTGTCCATATGAGTCGATTTCCGATTGCATCTGTATTAGTAGGCTAACTGAAGGAACAAAAGTATTACCGTGGAGAAGAATTCCAACTAGTGTTCCAGTTAGTTTGATACGGTTTTTTTAGTTACGGGGAGATTTTCTCAACCTTATTTTTACTTGACCGTGATAGAATTTATTAATATTACTAATACACATGAATGGTTATCAAAACAAAATTTAAATACGTGAGTGGTAATTATGTGAATTTTGGACAGATAGCTAGGAACAAATCGTTAAACATGAGTGTATTCTTAAGAGACATGCTCTAGACTCAATGTTCTGATCTGCGGCAGACTATTTATTTATATCTATACTTGCCGGCTGATTGGGTATACAAGTTAGTTGAAAGTATGCAGTTTATCATAAGGCGGAACACGATTTAATTGAGATATATTGGTTATACGTTATTGAAATTAGTTAAACCTATGTGTCATATTACTAAGTGATGTGGTGCTGCAAGGTGTATTTAGCTAAATAAGTTTTTACAAGATGATTAATAGTGAGTGATGCTCATGTGATTATCAGGGAGAACATAAGTTGTAACCAAGGGGAGTGCACTCCCAACTCATGCCTATGATAATAGCTTGAACCTTAGTCAGTGTTGGGGTAAATTCGACATTGATGTTTTCAGTTTGCAGGAGATTTGCTCGAGTGCTTATACTGATTATTTACATGCATGATTGTGTCGCTAAACCATCAATTAGACTGACAAAGTTTTGAGATATTTACTGAATGAGCAACTGATAGAGAAACATACTGTATTCATCTGTAGTGAATGAAGAAAAACAACACTAGTGATAATTATAAGTCAATTTGCTGACCGATTTTGTTAAAAGTTTCATTAATTTTATCAATCATATTACGTGATTGTCAAGTCATGACAATGCTTTATGACGATATCCTGAAACTATTATGTTTAACTAGTCATGGTGTTGATGAGGATTAGTCAGTGGAAAAATAGGTATTGTTGCTTTAGGTGATTCGAAATCATCAGAAATTTGTAACGTTAAAGAATCCGAGACGCCTAATTTAATTATAAATTTTAATTCAGAATGATTCGTGTTAATTCTAGTAGGCTATGGAGTTTTGATTTTAAACGTTTGTTTAGCCAACAGTTACCTAGGGATTTAGTAATTTTACTAGTGCAGTTGATAGTACCTAAATTTTTAATCTTATTATCTAAATTATGTTTGCATTTTAGACTGCTAATATGATAAACCAATCCATAAATCCAAATACGATTAGCAACAACGACTACGATGGGTTTATTAATAAATGTTAGAGGCGATCCAGATGATTTCTAAATTTAGAAGACATGGAGATATAGTGTAACGTATGTATGAACCAGGTTAACATGCAGGTTGTTGACGTATATGACGATTTAAAAATAATGAACATGATCAGACAAGTAATTTTAAAGTTTAGACTGCTTGTGAAACTTCAGGCAGGAATATGATGCGTTGTAAACATTCTATAAGAAGTTACTGCATTTAGCCTAAAGATAATTATAAATATGTGGCAAACACAACTGGAAAACATATACATGTTAAGTACAGAAAAATCATCCAGTAAAATAGTTGAACTCGCCTGGATTATTTTTGAAAATTAGATTATTCAGTGGACGACATATATAACGCCATTCGTGAGGAGTAATGATCCAAAAGTATCCACAATATAACATGCAGTATGTCAATTAATTCCAGGGTGCTTGATGTTGTTGCCACTCGCTCAGATCAAAACAATCGAATGAATTCAGATAATTGTGTCAGCCATTGAACGAGCCATCTAAAATGACCTTATGATTGCAGGAAACTTATGGCTGAAACTCACCGTATGTTTTTAGAGAAGTGTCATCCTTGTTGTTTGGCAATGGAACTCGAGAATATGAAATTAGGCAGGCAGTGGTCGGAAGAAAAGGATAGTGCATAGTTTAAAACAGGATGAGGTGTTAAGCGAAGAAACACTAAGAATTAGATCCAGATAACTATTCAATCCTTGATTGCATTGTTAGCCAATGTATATTTACGCTATTTACAGGTCAGATTTGCTAGAGCTTGATGTTTAAACAAGTTTATGTCGCTGAAGCAGGTAAATGCTATTAAGGCTTGTTAACGAACCATCAAAGCTAATTAGTTGATATTGATGATCAACTTTTATTATCGATTGAGCTAGTAAGTTATGTGAACTAATAGATATAACATTACGATAATATATGTGACCATTAATCAAAGGACTATTAGCATACTGGGTTTACAAAAATAAAAACCGATTGAGAAGGTTAAGGTGGAAATAAGGATTAGCAATAATAGGTCGTGTTTCTTTAGTTGGGCTCACCAATGTAGAACTTATGGTCTACTATGATATTAGTACTGCTCTAATAATAGACCTAATCCTAAATTTGTAGATTTGTCATGATATGACTGCCTAATCTATAAGATCTTACGTGGAAGTCACACCATCGACTACACCAACTCACTGTATCGTATGAATTACCAATACATGATGTAGAACAAGGTTAGGCTACAGAAAGAACAATATATTTAATATGAAGAGAAGATATAAGGTAACATTCAGCAGAGACCACGCCTGCATGGCCGAGCCATGCCGTTCGATCAACTCTAGTCTATTCAATTCATTATTCGCGCCTTCTCCATCGTCAGGTATTTCTTCGCGTTAAATATTGAATACCTATTTTCCGAGTAATCTCGTATTCAGCTTTGAGGATAGTGTGGTTATGGTCCAATGCCACTACAAGAACTTTAATAAGTACTTGACCATGGTTTAATCCAAAATGTTTTGTTTAAAAATCACTTATTAATAGTAGTATTGATCGTATCAAGCTACTAAAAATATCTTCGACCGAAAACTTTTAGAAGTAGTTCATATGGTATATATGTATAGCCATATGGCATATGCTTGGTTGTTTGTGATCAACTCTCAACCAACCAATCTATGATGTTACAAGTACACGAGTCTAAAGAAAAACAGAAAAACGAGTTTTCAAGTGGAGTAAGACTGATTAGTGCCATGGTCCTCAGGACTGATATACGATTTATATCAATTATTTTGGGTTCATAAATCCAACTTGGCGTCTTGATTGGAGCTTATTTCCGGCTAGCCTTTCATATGCCTTGTACAACGCTTCAAAACACTGACACATTTCGACATAGAGAATTAAAGTTACTGTTGGAACCTGTCTTCATACATCCTCAGTGTGATGTTACGTAGGCGGATTCTAATTTGGTATAACCCTCTATGTTGTGTAAAACCCATCCATATGTGTTCCGCGTGGTGACTATTTCTTCGTTTTTTCCTCCTGTGCATCTTTTATTTTATCTTTGTCTGTATTTCCGTATACTGGTTTTTCTTCTGGTTTGTTTACGACTACTATAACTATTACACTGGCAGAAATTTTTGAAACAGGACCGATCTGCTGACGCGTTAAGTCGTTTGGCAACTATTTCATCTTTGACCTACCTAAAATTTTAATTTTAAGCGGGTGTCATATTGTGTGATCGTCTTGTTGGTTCTCGTGGTTTTATTATAAAATCCATTCCTGTTTTAGGAAGAAATTTTATTCTCTAAATGTTATGAAAGTGTGGCGGTAAGTAAATCCTCAAAACACATAGTTCTGAACGTTTTCGGCAGTGATACCGGCCTTTCTATCTGAAGGCACTCGGTCACGCATCCGTACTAGATCTCACCTGTGAACTGGCATGCCTCATGTAACAGACTGTTAGTTGAGAATACGTTTTTGCTGTTATTATCACAAATGAGTATGCAGTGCTACGCATCCCTTGCTAGGGGAAACCAGATTAGATAACACGATTTTCGATATATCGATAGCCTTTTAAATATATATCTGAACTACTTCATTTCTAACTCCTGGTTTGTGGTGGATCCCAACAAAAGAGCTTAATAAAGATATACCAATACTCAAGGTTATCAATAATATACCAAAAGAGTTAACAGCAAAACCCTAAGTGTCTGTCTATGAGTAAAGCAAAAGGTAACAAATTACAGTTAAGATAGAGATGGTATATTAAATAGCAAGATAATGACAGTTGTTATGAAATGAATGTTATATGTAAGCTGCTCTCTGAGATAACAACCACAAATGAGTTCACTTGATTAACGAAGATTCCTCTGCACGTGGTGGCACCAGCGGCGTAATGAAAAAGATTGAATCCAATAGCATTATTTAATAGTAATCCGGACCGAAATTCTGACGCAATCTTGGAAGGCCTAAAAGGATGTTATAACACTATTATATTCTTCAGCCAAAGGCCGTGGCTAATAAAGCAGAAAAACAGATAGCGTTTACATTTCAACCAGCGCGGTAAAATATTCGTAAATGTATATCAAATAATTATGATCGTTTTTAAAAAATTGATGCAGAAAAACAATAGATATTGAATAAAAATGTGGTTACATATAAAGTGTGACAGATTAGAGAGAAAATGCGGTTTTTATTACGTCCTTACAAAAATCACTGAATATACATGTTACCATAGACTTGACTGGGTTGGTATACTTCGATTAAAAAGATGTTACGAGTGAAGGCGTTTTCAAACTTCCAATACCTATAATGGTTATTCCGACCTGATCTCGTACACTTAACAATAAACTTTTAGTCGTTGGGACATCATATATCACTTTAATTTTTACGTATTGTGGCACTGTTCTTTTGTACGTTTAGATATATTTTTCCATCCATTGGTATTTTATACACATCGTGACGGAAGATAACTAAGCTAAATATCATTAAGTCCCTTTGTCGCCCACATTTCAGCCCATGTCTTTCTGGCCTGACAACATACCAGCCCGTTTTTACCTGAAAAGCTGAGATTGGCTAAAAACGAATTCGATCACATGATAGACTCCAGAATTACCTGGCCATTCGACAGCCGATGGGCCTCGTCTATGTACACGGCTACTAGAAAGGATAGCAGTGATTAGCGTCCAACTTGTAACTATCGACAAATGAATACAAAAACTATTCCTGATAGTTACCCGTTATCTCGTATTCACGACTTGATAGCTAACATACAAAAAATCAACTACTTTTTCCGAAAATCTATTTATTCAAAGCGTATAAACGAATTCCCATGGCCACAGACGATATCCGAAAAATCGCTATCATCACTCTATCTGGCTTCTACGAATTTTCGCGCATGCTTTCGGCTTAAAATATACTGCACAATCTTTCCAGAAATTTATTGATGACGTCTTGCGTATGTTGATGACTGCTTGATCTCATGTCTGAACAGAAAATCTCATCTCCAGTATCTAGACCTTGTTGTCAAACGACTACAAAAGCAAAGCATTACTGTAAACATTCAGAACAGTCAAACTGAAGCCGACTCCCTAGATTTTCCCGGATGCATTATTGATGCTCAAGGCAGCTGTTCTCAATCGTTCAGAACCGGCTACAATCAAGTAAATATGGACATTTAACGATCAAGTTAGCCGATATCACTCATCAGATAGCAGTACAGAAGAAACAATTATTAGTGTGTTGAACAGTTATATAAGTTAATTGATTGATGGAGTACGTTTTGGTAGTTGTATAGGCTGTACACATCAGATTTAGCAACGGTTACGTCCTAAAAATTATATATTGCAGCATCGCGTTTGGTATATCTAAGGGTACTTAACGAGTATTTGTTGGTAGTATGGATCCGTCGTGTGCCTTATTGTGGAAGTGGATAATCTACAACCAAAAAAGTTAAACAGATAAATTAGTATTTCCATCTACTTACCTTTACTTTCCCGTGCCGATTGTAAATTATGATGTTGTAGCAGATCTACACCATAGATTGGTATTAAAACATCTACAACAACGAAGATCCAGGGGATGGGTTTGCGTAAACTCACATTGAGATAAACTTACCGCCTACCATATGTGGCTGTTGGTTTTCTGTTTGCCACCTGAAAGTTTGAAAAAGGTCCGTGCAGTTGGTCATTAGAATTCGTTGGAAAAACGCTAACTTCTGCGTCAGTGTCGACGAGGTAGCGAACTTTCCTAATCACACCAGTGACATATAGCAGACGGCTATGTTGACCAGCTACGGTCGCCGTTAACGCGTACCGGCTTGGAAGTACTCCAAAACGGTTTACATGTCGGTCTGTTTACAGCTCGGAAAATAGCAGTATTTTTTGCAGTTTAGAGAAGATTTTCCACACTGATTATGACACCAGTCGGGGTAATTTGTCTTTCATGAGATAGATGGTGAAGACCTCCTTAGAAGAGTTTGTGATCTTTTACGGTCATGACGAATACAATAGTGACGTATTAGAGGATGAAAGAGCTCTATAACGTCGTTCCGTGTCCTTTGAGGTTTTTTTTTACTGAAAAACCGGTCAGCAGATGCATTCAGCTCTTCTACAGCGTTATTTTGAAAGGAGTCAAGCACTGCCTTTACCTTAGACAAGAAAAGTCGTCCGAACAGACCATCTTCTTTTGACCGATTACCTCTCTCGTTCGTAACAACATGTCCGTAGTGCCTCCACTACTGAGAGAAATTGTGCTCGTGGATCGGTCACACCGTGTTCGTAGAAGCCAGATTCTACGTAGCAGAACCAGGCTCTGATGTTGTCTGGTCAGAGTGGCATAAGTTGAAATGAGGGTGGTGTAAGATTCTTGATCTTAAGTAACTTAGGAATCTGTTCAATCATGATGAATATGAAGTATAGCAATGAACGAAAAAATATCACGACATAAAAATTCAAGTGAAGAAATGACATATAAAATTACCGAAAGGAACATACAGTTTACAAACAGGTGTACCAGATTATGTCGGGCCCACCACTAAGGATGCCACAAGTATTAGAATTTTGATAACACCTTAATCAGTAACAACTTCTATAATCAAAACGTACCCACCCAATGAAGTCAGAAGCTAACATATTCGATGATATATTTGCTACGTTACCAATATATCGAGAAGTGACTTATCTAAATTGGCAGCGAATTTCAAAGAAGTTGAGCACACCGTTCAAATTCGTGATCTGGTGAGGATGCGTGATCTAGCGCCTTCAGCAAGGTGAATCCATTAAAACTAATGTGATCAACATCAAATGTCAAAGACTTACAGAGCTATTGATTTTGGGGATTTATTTCCCGCTAAAACTTCTTTATTTTTACCACTATAATAAGTATGCTACATCGACATTTTATGATGAGTTACTTGATTAAATTGAGACATGTGTACTGAAACTAGCATCAGACATCTTATACTCCAAAAGAATAAGAATAATCTGGAACATAACAAATAATAAACCACGAAATCACTTCGAGGACTCAAGTTCAATCATTCTGACAAACGTCTAAAATCACTGGATCCCTACTCATTAGAGTATAAATGACTCATGGGCCACTGTTGAATTGCTCATAGGACGATAAAAACTCCTGAGCATTCTCTAAAACACCTACTTAAGCTCGTTCCCAACACAAGCGTTAGGACCAAAGCCCAGAAATTAAAGGTACGACCCACAAAAACGTAGTGTAGACAGATCTTTCTCTCTTTACGATCAGCTAGATCTTCAAGTTCCCTAGCGACTTAGATGATCCAGTGAACTTCCTAGTAGTCCTTCTAGAGGAAAATTGACGTATTCTCTAGGACACAGCAGAATATACCTTACTGATTTACCAATGCTTCTCTTCTGTTCACTTGAAATGCTTAGGTCTGTGCCTTTAAACATCGGGGAATAATTACTCTTGGACGCGGAAGCTCGTTAAGTGAAATCTCCCTCCACTCAGTCATAACCGTACAGATTATTTAGGCGGCTACTCTGAGTATTGTGTTACAGTAAGTGCTATTTCAGATCGTCGTCAGTTAGCTAACCTTTGCTAACGTTTACAGTAAACATTTGCCTAAAACGTCGATGTATCTATAGGAGCTTCAACTATTGTTTTTGTCAAGATTTCGAGATTTTCAAAGATCACTAATTTGTATACTCAGGCAGTGGATTTATGCCTTAAGACATACAAAAATTTCTGTAATCCCGTCTGTAGACGATTTTTTAAAGTATTTCTGATGCTCTGATTAGATGGTTTGCATAAGGTGGGAAATGACAGTTGTTTTTTTGGAGCTGCAGTCTATTGATTACAACTAGGATGAAATACCGTTCATCCTTCATATCATACCTCCTTTGAATAAAAGTCCTCATTCTTATCTTCAACTTTAACATCGACCCCGAAGTTTTTCAGTGATGGTTCCGCGTTCAGGTATGATCACTCCTAGTTGACCGGAAGAAAGCTCGAAGCACCCGAACTAAGACGTCTTATCAGTTCGTGAAATCATAAGTAGTCAGTTTTGGTCTTGTTGGCAGTTTCGAACTCCCTGCCTAGGTTTAGCATGATTATTGTATCCGGGGGTTAGATGAGTTCAATGACATGGCTCAGTACCGACATCATTAGCGCAGATGCATTTACTCTACCTTCTTTGAGATACTAGGTTTCAAACTATCTTGTGCTTTTCTACTTAACGAATTCATTTTTTCTGGGGTTGTGTTATTTGTTTTCTAATCTTTTCTTCTGTTCTTACTACTAATCTTGGATTCGTTTTGACGTTTCCATCTAGCTGTTATTGTGATGTAGCAACTTAACCTGTTTGACATATAGACCAAATTCCACGGTGTGTGTAACTGACCGACTAGGACCCAGAGGAGATATTTTCACGAAATCGTTATGTAACTTAATAGAGATTGCATCTACCATAATATTCCTATCTTCCTCTGCAGTTTGATCTTTTCCTTCAGTGAAAAATTGGTGAACTTGCTCTGAAACAGTGGCTAGAAGAGTTCTCTCTTCTAATCGATGTAGAGTAGTAGCGCCGAATATCTTTTTCATCAAACTAGTAACAATACTAGTAAGGCTAAGTGGGTGGTATTTATTGACCAAATGTTTGTCCCCAGTTTGTACACCAGTCATTTGGAAGTTTAGATTCTTGCTGTGATAAGCCAAACAGGATTGCCAGCGGTTTTGCAATTATTTCAGACAAGACATAGTTTTCATCAGGAAGTGTTTATCACCTCAAGGACTTCATTCAAAAATCCTAGATATAACAATTCAGATTATCGGCGACTTGATAAATTTGTCTAGTGGTCTAGCTTTTTTAATTTTTTTCCCACTCCATTCAGCATCAGATGTCAAGCCAGTATATAGAAATTGGCTTGACCATTCAGGATACTTTAGGTTCCCAATCTTATCAACTGACTTGTTTCTGCACAAAGCAGTCAATTAAGCATATGGCAACAATCTTCAAAATCTCGATGTCGCTATGTAGAAGGAAAAGTCTGCGGAGAATGAGTTATAGGCTCTTTCCTCGACCCCACCTTATTTCAAAAGTGAATAATCCTATGGTCTGTGTAACTTTATAATCCCAGTCAACGCTGATTTGTTTCACATTAAATTATCGTTTGCCTCCTTGCTCATCTGGCAGATCAACCGACTTCAACTGTTTCCCCACACCAAATGTAATACAGTCTCAAATTTAATTCTAACTTGCTCAAATTATCCTAAATTTGGGTGTTGTTTGTTTTCAAAGCCACTAGGTGGTTATCGAAGTATTCATACACCATTCACTTTTAATTCTTTTGTTCCAATCAGCTAATAAGTTGAATTCGACGAAACGTCTAACGATCAGTATCATATTGCCTCCATATCTTCTCTTGGATGTTGGAAACCTATGGCATCAAATGTCACGAAATCTGGGTCTAGGGTATCATGTCAGATACATCCAACCACATAATATCAAAACACAGTAAACCCACTGTTAAACTTTTCAGATTAGTTGATACATTGTAATTCGATCAGCAGAATTAGATCAGCACTAGGGGCTAGAAGGACATGACATTAGTCACTATCCAGAAATCAATTAGTATATATGCAATAAATGAGTATAAAACTGAAAGTTCTTTTTTCATAAAGTCGAGGTAAGCAGTCAGCTGATCATTGTCAACGTAGAACCTAGCGCATATACCCATCAGTTCAAAGCCCCATGCCTTATTAGGACAGAGAAATATGAAGTTATCTATACACAATATCAACAATGGTAAAAAAGATTAACCATAAAGAAGGTTACTCAGGATGGATGAATTTACGAGACAAAAGGCGTTAAATGATTCTGAAACACATGATCTAAGAGGAGATAAAAAGTGAATGCATCTGCGTTACTGAAACCAATTCTATGTCATTTCACTCGACGTATCCATTGTTCACGATTATCATGTGAACCCCAACTAGGTATTCTACACCTTCAGAAATGACTCATTCCAACAGTCATCGACTTCATGGACTGATATGACGTTTTAGCTTGACCACCCCTAATATTCTTCTTACCTGCTTCTACGTCAGCCAACATCGCGCGTCGAGTTAAGCAGTAGCTGGAAACTGGTATATGCATATTGTTGTAAGCACTTTAGAGTTTTATATTAGTTAAATCTTAGTGTTCTAATATCTCTATGTTCAAGCATATCATTCAGAAGATTTGTATATGTTATAGTTTATGTATACGTATAATGAATGTATTATGGGTTTTTTTTGAAAATATAAGCTGTATTCAACTGACCGGGGAACATTCTTATGATGAATACAAACTACCCTCCATCTCGTCTTCAAGTATCAAGTTTGTCATGTAAAAATAAGTGTGGTTTTTATGGGAATCCTTCATGGGATGGATATTGTTCCGTGTGCTATCGCAACGCTCATCAAAGACAATCAAATTTTCGTCAGGCTTCCTCCACTTCATCACTTTCAACTCCAAATTCAGAAGTAGAGGTTAAGCCCAAACATAGCACTGGAAGGAATACAACTTCTATCAAAAATATATTTAAGGTTCCTCGAGGTAAGGAACGGCCATTCTGTAAAATATCTCAGATGATAACCGGGACCAAATTTCAGTGAACCCAGAAGAGTGTCTACTAGCCGAAAAAGAATTTAAAACATTTCTAAACACCCTTCGAGCCTCTGCAAATGCCGACATTTCCCGCCATGTAGGTATTCAAAATTGGTAACTGAAATTTTCACAAGGTTTCAAAGCTTATGGAACAGTTGGAGCCTATTCGAAGTTCAAATATTAATCAAGCTTCAATGATTGTGCAAGACTTTTATCACAACCTTTCAAACCGTATTTCAAATAATCCTATGTATTCAGTATGTTAGTTTCCCATTTATATTGATATATAATATACTTTATGATCTCGACTTGTTAAGTGATTAATTTTGAGTCTTTCAAGTAGATTTAGTAATTAAAGAACTCACCTTCTAATTGCTCGATTGTAGATTCTAACCTTATTCATCTACTTTCATTTAATCAACCCAGTAGTATCATTGGCCCTTAGTGTAAATGAGTCTGTGCTTGGCAAATGATTTTTTTAGGGAGTAGTGGCTTTGTTGGTTAAACACTTCAGTTTCAACCATCAAGTTCTAAATTTGAACCGCCGTCCACTTATTTTGTCTGGGTAACAGCAGTAATATTAAACTCCGTATGGAATGAATGGCTAGCAACTGTGTACATAAATCTCTTCTTGGTTATTGAGTTGCACTGCAAATACTACCGAGCGTTTCTATTATTGCTAAGAGTTCTCAAGATAACTTTTCGGGAAATGTGGTATCACCATAGAGGTCCTTCTAACCAGAGCCATTGAAACAGTCTTCATTTCTAACTTAGTATTCTCAGATGTATTAAGGACCACTTTGTATGACTCACGATTCAGCCAGTTCACTTCAACTAATTTTAACAATAAAAATTCTGGCTGAGAGTTTCTGTATTGTTTTAGGGTATGAAAAATAAGGTATTCCATTATTCCAAACTGTTTTTATTATAACGCCTATCTTTATAAACAGCCCACATCTAATTCCGCCACCAATTGCGTCTAAGATACTAATTGCTGTCATATAATCCAGATTACGATACTTCAGAAGCTTACTAACAAGTAGCAGGATTCGTTGCTTCCAGGTTGTGAGTTAGTTTAGAATGTCTCCACCTTCAGCCAAACTTTAAACATAATCATGCTCATGGTAAACAAATATTTATTGTGTTATAGTTTCTGTCTCCAAATGAATGTTGAGACTAGAGATATGTAGCTCAATAGGATGTTTCTATTTAGCTTTATTCTAAGCTGAGTGATTTAATCATGGTTAAAGAACCTAATTTCACCCAAATGGATGTCAGTGTTTTGAGCACGGTTAAATTTTGTTAAGGAATGTATTGTCTCATTAAAGACCTTCGCGTAAAGCACTGTGTAGATGAAAGTCGTTGCCAATGCCATATTGTTGTATGATTTAGGGATACAAGGCCATGTTCTGGAAAAGGGTGGAAATAATTTATTATTATCACTGTGATTATTATTTTCAGATTGCGAAATGTCTATTTTCGTTAGTCAGAGGACCTTCATGGGTGATAAATCCACCATATATCTTATTTTCTATCGTTTTCCAGTTAAAATATTTCGTTTCCAAAGTAATCAATATTCCGTCGACCAGAGAATCTTCGTTGTTCATTTAATTTTTGAATATTAAAGATTCCTATTGTGAAAATTAGAACAACACATATAAGCGAAAAATTGTTTTCAATTAGATAGTCATCAGGCTTTACTATAATATAAAATACGTAACCCCCCTATCCCTTCCATGGCCAGTTATAACTTAACTAACGAAAATTATTTTTTTAAAAATTTTATTATTATCATCATTTATTTTATTCTACTTTGTTATGATTAACCTTATTTGTTTGTAATTTTCCGCCTCTTTGTATTCTTCACTATCTAATTATTTACACACATCGAATTACGTAATGATTTTAATGTTTTGTGATTACTATTCCTAGTCTATTTACCCATGTTTGACCTTCTATTTCCAACGTTTAACTACTGATAAGACTTTTGTTATTGTATTTTATTATTCTTACTAATATCAGTTCACCTGTCTTCTTACTACAAACTTGTACTTTTACCTATTATGTGTAGAGACTTATTCTATTTCATTGTGATTATTGACTCATATTGCCATGATTGGTTTACATTTTCGTATAAATATTCATGTATATTAGAGTAAAGCCTGATGACTATCTAATTGAAAACATTTAATTTTTATTGGGATGTCATGAGAAAAATCTCAGAAATAACTTTTTATTCATTGATTTATTCCTTTTTATTAAAGAGCAATTTTAATCCATTTCAGAATTTGTCACCAAAAACCAAAGAATCTGTTTTAAACTCAGTTGAACGTTTCGTTACAACTTGGATTTATTTTTGGGCTTTCGCTTCACCTACAACGGATGATGAAAATATAGATTTGAAATTACAGGAAAAAATTCGATCATTGCATTGGGTAACTCCCTACTTGCTTGATTCTCCGATTAATCCTAATTCGTCAGAGGAACTTGCCCATTTAGATCTAGCAACATTTGGTAAGAATACGTAAATTTTGTGTGCACGATTTATGATTGTTGATTAATAATAAAGTCACGAGTTTAACCTTTATACCCAATTTTTTCTTGGGATACTCCAGGAATTATGGAAATGTAAAAATGGGTATTGTTTACGGTTAGTTTATAAATCGATAACTAATCGTTATTGAGTATCAGTAAGACTCAAGTGTGTAACACATATGACCTTTAATGGAATAATTATTTAAGACTTCTGTTCTAGACTATTGTAGATCCAACATTTAAGCTACTGTATTCAATAGCACTGTCTACTGCCTAACTGAAATAATCATATTTAGTTGTACTTCAACAAATTATCCGGTGTATATGCCTTACGTAGGTTTGTAATTTAAGCATCAGTTTTTAATTTTGGATGAATAGGCTAGTGAACTGATCACCCACACACGTACGCACACGTACATAGAAGCGTGTTAATTACGTATATCATCTTTCTTATTCCATTGTATAGATATAACCTGTAGACAACAGTTAATATGATGAAATGATCAAAGCGCGTTAATTATTTATTTCCAAAGGTTATTTACAATAACTTAATGACTTCTTAAAAGCTGAACTAACTACATACATTAATGATCTTGTTTTTCCTGAATCGCAGTCGGCAAACGTATGCATGGTGTTGTAAATCTTGACTTATCCATCTTGATGATTAGATAGTGTCGATCAGATTACTTATTTACAAGAATAGTTCAATCTGCCCTACCTTACCGAATTAACTAATATTCTTCCGAATATCTTCATAAATCAGTACACAACCTACTATCAGTCTAAGTCAAGATGTATTTTTACACAGAAAAGGAAATACTTTATATCATTTACAGTATAGATAGCACCAATTTTATACATATCCAATACTGTCTTCAGATTGAATAATGTAAACGGTTTAAGAAAGTTAAATAAGATAGGAAAAGTGGTTACAAGATTGAAAGTAGTGACTTTATAGTTGATAAAACTGTCCGTACGATATTATTTACTGCTTCATTTCTCTAGGTATTTTAATATCTAATTCTTATCACGTTAACCATTATCTATGTAGTTACTTTCTAGAAATGCTTGCGTATTAAGAGACCTGTTTAAAAGCTAATTTTCAGTTAATTATAAGCAACGTGCAATCTGGCAAATAGAAACATCGTGTCAAGCTGCCACACCATATCAACGAAACAATTATCAAGATATATGTCACAGCTGTAGAATCATTATTACTAACGTCAATGGTAGTAAAAAAGATTAGGCATAAAGAAGGTTGAATTTGCAAAATAAAGGCGTAAAATGATTCTAAAACACATGATCTAAGAGCGGACAAAACGTGAATGCATCTGCGTTACTGCAACCAATTCTGTGTCATATCGCTCAACGTATCCATTGTTCACAATTATCATGTGAACCCCAACTAGGTATTCTACACCTTCAAGAATGACTCATTAAAAAAGTCACTGACTTCACAGACTGATATCATGTCTTGATTAATTTTTAGTGATTATATTTCAATTTCATTTTATTTGTTTTAATTTAGCTCTTATCAAAGTGAATACATTACTTGCATCTGAAGATAAATTAAATCAAATAGTTCAATGTTGTCGTAGTGTATTCGATGCATTAAGAGCTCACTATCGAAATTATGCCGCTATAACACAACAATATTTATCTAACAATAATGATAATGATAAAAGCCCAACACCTGATTATATGCCTAGTCAAAATGAAAATAACAATTCAACTCATGTACAAAATAATGTCATGAATAACTCTGTGAATATAACTAATAATGTTGTATTTGAACAAGAAGATACCGCTAATGCTGACGATTTTTTACCGACACTAATTTGGATTGTACTGAATTCAAATCCACCATTAATCTATTCTAATTTACAATTTATTATGAGATTTGCTAATCAGAATAGACTGAATAGTGGTGAAGCTGGTTATTTCTTCACGAATTTAGTAAGTGTTTCACTGTATTTTATTTATACAACTTTTTTTTTCAATCCATATTGCTTCTGTGTATAGTACGAAGTAAATTTTGTAATTACTAATATGACTTTAGTGAGCATATGAGTAATAAAGTTTAAAGATGAGTAGTAATGTTCTGAGAAAATTTAAATTACATTTATATATAGTCAAACCAGTGATCTCTAAATTGTTCTTTTGATATTCTACTGATTTAAACCGCGAGACCTGATTGGCTCCTAACAAAGTTTTACTGTTATTAACTGTACTTAATTGTTAAATGAATTGGTTTAATAGCTGATGATATGACATTGGATCTAGTCACTTTAGAGTAATATTGATTCAGTAATGGTGAACAATTGTTTTCTAGCTGAAATAGCAAATCTTTCTCTTTGGATTGCTATATAAAACGGTATGCTAAACTGTCCATCATTATTACTGTTTCATTGCAACTGAAAATAATTTAGTAAACATCCTACAAAGTATCAATACCACAAACATTTTTTCGTTGATAATGTTATGCACTGTTTATGATTGTAAATCAGCAAATTTGATGTGGTTAATAACAATGATTCTTTTGGGGATGCTAGATCCCCAGGAATCACTTGATGGGCGTTTTATTTTTGTAATTTTACTTTCGAAATTTAAATTTCTGGTTTTCGCACCAAATGTGCCCATTTCTACCTTCAGATTGTATTTCCCACTTGACAAGACCCTAAATGTCATTGATTCGTTCCGTCTCTTAATATGCTATTTTGTGACATTTCCCAAGGACCTTTTTATGCTGTATATATATGCTTAAGTTGTTTGCTCATTGTTCGTGCTTCTTGGTGCTTGTGGAATATACCCAAATGCCCTGGTACGGTCGAGAGCGGAGTGGGTCCGCCCTCCCTCTCGAAATACTCTCACATGGCCACGCGTATACAGCCTCTACCAGGGAAGTCCTACTCACTGCTTTCTCGTGGCGGGGGTGTTGTTTACGAAAATGAGAGGACGAAAAGCGAATGTCCGGCGCTTTAACTGGATCTCAAACCAATGGTGCACATGGGATCCAGTATTCTGCGGGAACGAATGGCGTATGAACCAATTCTCGGTCACCGGCTACCATGGGAATGCATCTCCTTACGATGCTCCACTACCTTGTGGGTTAGACCTTTAGGTCAAAGGCTCGGGGTGTGGCCCCCTATGATAACCACCTGCTTCGGTCTGGGCACCCGGGCAGTATCACAGCCCACATGCAAATGATGAACTCTCTATATCTATGGAAACTACATTTCTCGCTCCGAATAAAAATCAAATGATTCAAATTATTATCATTACTATTATTATTATTATTATTATTATTGTTATTATTATTATTATTATTTACTACGACATTATTCACCCTCTTTTGTTCCTACTCTGTCCATACTTATTTTTTCGACTTATACAGCAGCTCGTCTATGGTGGAAATTCGACTCGAGTCACTGTCCGGTTGAAAATTGTATGTTACCACCGAATATGAGTACTGAAGCAGTTTTTCTGAAACCACGTGCACCATTCAAACTGGCTTCCTTCAACGTTCGCACACTTATGCATGTTGGACAACAGATAGGGCTGGCCATGTCTTTAGAAAGTCTTAATGTCGATGTCTGCTGTCTATCCGAGACCCGTATTCAAGACTCTGGTGAAGTACTACAATTTTGATCTCCATCTATCGCTTCGAAAAGCTTGCTTTACGTGCGCTTATCCTGGGACCCTGTGGCATCTTCGTCTGGTCTTGCTGGCGTTGGTGTCGCATTAAGTGCTAGAGCTGAGGCAGCACTAATCGATTGGATCCCTATTAACAGTCGGTTATGTGCTGTTAGATTAGAGAGTTCCATCAAAGTGAGAAGAAATCGGCGTGAGAAAAGATGTCTTTTCGTCATCTCCACCTATGCCCCGACAGATGGCAGTCCGGATGCAATCAAGGATGAATTCTACCACCAGTTAACTGTTCTTCTCCAGAAAGTGCGTTCGACAGATATTGTAGTACTAGCCGGAGACTTGAATGCTCAGGTCGGGTGTCTAGGCACAGAAGAAAGTCGTTTAGGTGGCCGATGGGAACTTGTCGGTCGCAGGACAGATAACGGGGACTGTCTACTGCAACTGGCCTGCTGCTCCGGCAACATCGGTCAGACTGTCCTGCCCTCCATGGCCGGTGACGACTGGTCCACCGAATCAGGCGGAAGTCTGCGAGGAACTCCAACTCTTGGAACTCTACAAATCACCGGGCCCAGATGACTTACCTCCGGCTCTTTTTAAAGATGGTGGTGACTTTATGGCTAAGGAACTGACGACGTTGTTTACAAAGGTCTGGGAACTAGAGAGTGTACCATGGAATGAGTCGACAGTTGTCCCTATCTTTAAAAAAGGTTCACGTCGTTCTTGTAACCACTATCGGGGGATAAGTCTACTTCCGATCGCGTCCAAGCTATTGGCTTCCAACATACTTCGTAGGTTGTTCAAAACCCGAGAAAGATTGACTCGCGAGAAGCAGGCTGGTTTTCGTTCCGGTCGAGGATGTATTGATAATATCTTTACCCTCCGCCAAATGTTAGAACACTGCCATACTTATCAAAGGCCAACAATCGTAGTGTTTCTTGACATCAGGGCTGCCTTCGACTCGTTGGATAGGGCTGTTCTCTGGGATTGTCTATTGAAGAGGGGTGTGTCTGAGAAGTTTATTAACATCCTAAAAGCTCTATATACAAACACCTCAGGCAGAGTGAGGGCATACAACTACCTCTCCCCATTGTTCCATTCGAGCAGTGGGGTTAGACAGGGTCGCCCAATCCCACCATTCCTCTTCAACTTTGCCATCGATGACATTCTGGAAACAGCTCTGATGGATGTAGGTAGTGGCGCTGTTGGTCTGTTGCCTGGAGAAAGACTTTTAGACCTTGAGTATGCGGATGATATTGTCCTACTGTGCGACAATGCCCAAGGCATGCAATCCGCACTTAATCAGTTGGCAATCAGTGTCCGTAGGTATGGTATGTGCTTTGCACCTTCGAAGTGCAAAGTACTTCTACAAGACTGGCAGGATTCTAACCCTGTACTCACTCTGGATGGCGAGCAGATAGACGTAGTCGAGAAGTTCGTGTATCTGGGTAGCTGCATAAGTGCTGGTGGGGTGTGAGTGATGAGATTAATGCACGTATAGTGAAAGCCAGAGCGGCTTATGCCAATCCGGGCCATCTTTGGAGTCTTCGTGATGTTAGTCTGGCTGTAAAAGGTCGGATCTACAACGCGTCGGTAAGAGCAGTTTTGCTCTATGCTTGTGAAACCTGGCCTCTCCGAGTTGAGGACGTTAGACGACTCTCTGTGTTCGATCATCGTTGTCTCCGAAGGATTGCTGACATCCAGTGGCAACACCATGTTAGTAATGCAGAGGCTCGGCATCGTGTGTTCGGGCACAGATATGATAATTCAATTGGTGTCACCATCTTGGAACACCGACTTCGATGGCTTGGACATGTTCTACGAATGTCGTCCCAGAGAATTCCACGTCGTGCATTATTTGCCGACTCTGGGACTGGTTGGAAGAAGCGGAGAGGTGGTCAGTGCATGACATAGTGTCGTGGGATGAAAGAAAACTGCAAAGGACTGGCTTCTGTTGATCCTTCACGACTCCCTGGTTGGAGTACGAGAGATGGTGCTACACAGTGGGTAGAGACGTTGTCAGATATGGCTCAGAATAGAAGCCAGTGGCGATCCTGCTGTAACCTTTTACTTTCTCCATAAAAAGTGGTTGTGTCTCCCTTACCTGAAAGATTTCTTCTGATTGTACCTTTCTGTTCCGCCATTTTTACCATTATTATTATTACACCACCTTACATAAATCTTTTTTTTCGCCTTACCCTTAAATTCCCATTGTTTTGTGTGGCGCATATATATTTGGCGCATTCTTGTACCAATATTTATGTGTTCAAATAAGTAAATAAATATACCTTTCCTTCATCTAAACCGCGTCTTCTCTCTCTAGTTAGCAGGGCTGAAACGCATTGGAATAGTTTAGTTTGTCTTGTTGCTGTGTCGTCGATCCTTCGTTCCGTTCGCCGATTTTAGGTGATCTCGTAATTTCTTCAAAAATAGTTAATTCCATAACAGTATACCACAGCCTCCTTCTCTTTTATCCCCGGTTACTTCGTAGGACAAATCTAGTAAAGAAGAGTTACTCAATGAAGATCAAAGAAGATCAATTGACATTTGAATTCATTCAATTACATATCGGTTACATTCAGTGATTATTAGTCAGGGCATTTTCTAACCTAAACAAATGTCACATGAACGTGTCATACTGAATTAATCAATACAATAAAAGTGTACTACCAGTTAAATGAACAAAAATCACATTAAATTAATTCATATAAAGAAAAGCGTACTAGAAGTCAGTTGAATGAAAACTACCCTAAATCAATATATGATCTTACAACTGATTTCGTAATACATTGTCTTTGAAGAGTTGACACTCCCCACTCTCGGCCGTACCCGGGCATTTAGGGACGACATTCTGAAAACAACCAACCAATGAATCAATAGCCTCCAGTTATATATTCATCAGAAAATTTAAGTTTGTGTTGTAATTTTCTGGGTTTTTTGAGCATAATTCGTTTTTATCCAGAAAGTATGACATTTTTCATGTTGACTGTTACTGAAGTGTTACAGCTTTTATGTGTAAAATTGTTAAAAGCGAAATCTCCAAAAAACTAGCTACTTTCTATGATGAAAAGCTCTATTTAACGACATTTTAAATTATTTAGTCAATAGCCTAAATTTTACGTACGTAAGCGTGACTCCACTGTTTTTAACGTGGTAATCCAGATTGATACGTTAGTTTATTTATTATGGAAGAATAAAGAAAAAGAGAATAACAACAACTGATGTTACCGGAAAAAACATTATTTGTCAATTAATTGTCTCCTGTTTTCCTTTATCATACTTTTATAGTCGTGTGCTGTTCATTTCCTGAGAAATCTAACTCATGAGTCATTAAGTTTATCCGAGGAAGATTTTAGTCGATGTATGCGAAAAGGTTTATTATTAATCAGACGTCCTGGTGAACCATTATCAGAAAACGAAAAATTATTAATGGATAATGGAATTCGTCTTGCAGATTTAGAAGATAGGTAAATGTGTATATATTTATATTTATTTTAAAACAATAAATTTTCAATTCATAATAAATGTTGTGGAATCGTTTCTGTAATTCAGCCCTTTGATATTCTTGTTAGCATAGTTGTAAAAAGTATTATTTCTTAGTGTCATTTGAACTTGGTTATCCTTATGAATAGTTATAATACATAACAAATGGTGTGATGATCTAGTTGTTAAAGCACTTGCCTTTCAACTAGTTATTCACATGTTCGAACCTTTCCGTATCAACTTTGGTTTGATCAGCCGGATGTCACACTGGCCTTCACACCAATAGTTTAAAGTATATAGACAGAAAATTTGATTTTCTTTTCTTAACTAAATAATGGCATCCAAATATTTTTGGAAAAGCGTTAGGTATTATATATTGCAAAAATACTATCGAATCTAAAGTAAATCCAGTAATCAAAAAGTGCTTCTTATCTCTAATCTGAATTACACAGATTTGTAGACTTAGAAAATAAAGTTTTACTACTTGTTAGTAGTCAAACTCTAAATATATAATTTGTTGAACGGAAGACTTCTAGTTACATTCGAAATCACCTTCAATACCTCTCATTGAGTTAGTTTCAAAATTAACGAGATCTTAGTACGATAAAATGGTTTTCTAGCCTTTTTTGTACCATAAAGCAGTTCAGTTTTCGTTATTGGCGACGTTTATTAATCTCCCTCATATATTAAATTAAATAGAAGTCGTCACCTGTGAAGTCAACGAAGTCGAGATTTAAATGGTAGCCTACCAATAACAGTAAATAAGAAGACGAAAAATTAACAGCTGAAAGTAATAATATTAACAGTAGTGAAATGCAAAATATGGAGATAATTGTTCGATAGAACGAATAAAACTATCTAATGAAGTTTATGGAATAATATTAAGCTCCATATTTAGATGAAAATAAAAAAGATAATGCACATCCCTCAATGGGACTAATTTCAACCCATATCATCATCTTTATACTCAAAAGGCATAGTGGTTACTTCTTCGACCTTAATCGGACGGCTTTCACCTCACGACATAGTTCAGTTCTAGCTAAGTAGATAATTACTTCATAAAGTGTTCCGTTGTCTTAGTCACTGACTATCTTTTTCAAACTTTCTTAGTATGATAAAATATATAATTTACAAACGACGTGGGATATAATCACAAAACGTGGAACATTTAATTTCAGGTCACTAATACTTGGCTATTAAGTCAACTATAAAGAAGGGTTGTAATGTAGAGACATCCTAATAAATTTGAAAATATCATCAACTGAATATACAGACCAAATTGAACAGCGCTTATAAGATCAGGGACGAAAGTATATCAATTCATGTTACCATACCTCAAGTCAACTCAGTGAGAGAATACTATCATATAAATGAGAGATAAATAATATCGACTGTAGTGGAAATTTATATATATATATATATATATATATATATATATATATATATATATATATATATATATATATATATATATATATATATATATAAGAAGTAATTATCAATAAAGAAATTAGATCGAACATTAGAAAAAACGAAAAAAAACTGATATGGTTTGTGGATCTATTACGTTCACCTTGACCTTGTGAGTGTCTACACTAGTGCTTCAACTCATTGATTTGCTATCCAAATGCTGGGTAGGTAAGCAGAATTTCACTTCCTCAAAACTACCAAAATACCTGAATGAAACAACCGATCTAATCCCGTTTATTTGACTCAAAAATCCATATGATTAAATGTATGAATAATAGGACCGCAACGCACCACAAATAAGACATTACAGTTTGTATCATGACATGAAATTGAAATAATAGGCCATATGATTACTTCGTAACAATTTTAGAACAGAAAATATATGATAACAGTAAATGAGTTAGATAGAAACAAGCCACGTGGAAAATATAAAATCTACATGAGCTAAGGGTAAGTAATTACACATTTAGTAACGCGAGTATAGGCGTTTCAAACAATACTTTTCAAAGTTTATTATTCTCTCTTATTCGTCTAATCTCAACAGGGACTAAAGATAAAGAATTAATTCTACTGTATCAATATGATCGATTTTAAGCCATGTCACCCGAACGCATCAATAATGTTTTACAATTAGTAAAATGACGTACGACAACAATAAGGTTACTAAATTATTGTGACGCAGAATTCATCTCTCTGTTCTATTGGCGTGTGGTAATTTGAACCGATGTACACACATGCCCGGTTCCACGTTGCGTTTGACTGACTGACAGAATTGATAGTGAATAAGCATACAAACAAATTGTGTTGTAAAGAATATAAATTTTATTGAGAAAGGTTCTTAGTAGGCGTAACCATTGTTATTAGTGTTTGTTACATGAAAATAGTTAATGCATTTTCAATTCAAGTAACTGTTTCATTCCAAACTGTACCAAAAAAAGCTTCCACAGATTTAACGAGAAAATATATTGATGTTTCATAATGTAGATATGAAGTTTCAGTTGCCTACTAATAATAAGTTTTCAAGTAGTTTTAATAATCATTAAGGTAAAATGTGTATTATATTACTAACTTATGTGTAATTAGTATTAGGTAAAAGTCATAAAATTAATTAAACTACATGAATTCAGTTCGCATTTATAAATAGTTTTTTAGTGAAAATAATTATCATTTTCTTTTAGTAATGTTGTTACATTCAAAGTAAACCGCTATAAGGTTGATTTAATTATAACTTGTTATTCGCTTGGTAAGTGATATCAATATTATCTCAGTGATCCAAAAAAAATCGAAAGTAGATGTTTCTACTCATGATTATTAACAATCATTTCTACTTATTTTCTAATACATAAATAATACCACTTATAAGTGATAGTAATTATTATCATTATTATTACATTAAATATGTATAGGATGTCATGCAAATATGTGCACATGTGCACTGTGCTCGATATTCATATTTACATAACCATTTGTGTGTGTGTGTAATATCGATTAATAATTTACGGTGAATAAATAATGCTGAGAGATAAAAATTATTACATAGAAGATACTTATAAATATCAATATGTTTAAAGGTAAATAGTATTAGAGAATGTTGCCGAGAAAAGAGTATGAGTGAGTGAGTGAGTAGAAAGTAAACTCAAAGAAATGAGTTGGTTGTTAGATTGGACTGGTTAAAATTAAAATATCATTCTCTTCATCTTTGTTCTTTTTTTTTTTGTAGCCTAAATGATTTAAATACAAAATTAGAATCAGCTGAATTGGATATGAAACGATTTCATGAATATTTTCATTATGAAATAAAACAAATACGAACAAATATTCCATTGAATGTACGTATAGATGATTTAGATTCACGTCATTTAGAAAATCCACATATTTTATTATTAGGTCCATTATGTAAATCAAATCGGCAAAATCAGTCATTACTAGACTGTGATTTGGATGAGGCTACAAATAGTCTATTACCAGATCCCATACAACCGACTCCATATGTTGCTGTTGATCATTGTAAAAAAAGTGTATAAATCCATATACATCTATTAACTTATTTATAAGTTTTTTTAAAAGAAATAATATTAACTTTTAATTTTCATTTAATTTTAATTTAAAAAGAACGGTTATATGTCTTTCGAAAGGTTTTTATGGATGTATAGTGTAAACAATCAATAAATTAGTGTATATTAAACTACTGTTATTTTTATCCATCGTTTTCGATCTCATACTTATTTCAGAGAGTAATAAACAAAAGATTTTAAGCTATCTGTTGATAGTCTTCAATTAGGCTATAAAAAATCTTTTCAGTTTATTAAGAAACTGTTATCAGATAGGTGAGTATAAAATAGTTAAATCATTTTTAAAATTTAACTGTTAAGTATCAAATGATGACTCTGTTGTCAACATAATTCTGCTTATAAGCAGTGTCACTAAACTGATTGAAACCCAAGTATGTGGGTACTAAATAGCATGGAATTTAAAGTTGCATTGTAGCATGCGTTAATATGAATATGATGTTTCCGTTGCCATTACTATCGTTCTAATATGCAAAACTTCAGAATAACTATTAAAATCTCATAAAATATTCAGAACTATATCTAAATAAAGAATACCGATTTCTTGAAAATTATCAGATGACATTGTGATATGTTTATTCCATTCATGAATATTTGTACAACTTGTGAGAAACATAACAGAAAACGCTTAGATCTACTATAATAATTAGTTATCTTAAATATAAATTCATTCGATCATTCTGTAAGATTTAAACAAATTCGGTACATACTCATTTCTTAAATACAAGTTACTATATTCTCGACAGATTTTAAGTGGAAAAATTGACTTTTTCTCGTGACTACTCTCCTGCAAACTATTTAGATTCGTTACTGACCAAGTGTTCATTATGCAGCTGTTACACGTAAAACTTATTGATTGGCCTAAAGCTGATGCGTAAATAATTTTAAGTAACAACGAATCCCACCTATTTGATAATCTTTTATAGAGGTTTTGTACTTTTATTTCTCTAAAAAATCCAGGGATGAAAAACACTCAAGAGATTTTGTTTTGTTATCAATTTGCGTACCGTAAACAATTGGATTCCAGTTTAGTGATGCTCCTTAAGATAATTAAAGACCCCAATTCTGCTTTCTTGTGGGGTCATGAGTGAATATCTCTGAGGAGTCTAAAATAACTGCTTGATGATCTCTAGTTGATATCAGTTTCTGACGAAATTCATATTCAAGTTACAGAAAATGTTTTGATGAAACATTTCAGTAAATGGTAATTTTCTTGTGAAACGATTAACGAGAATCCAAGGCGGGAAGATTGTCTCTGAATTGATACAGTGTTGAATGAAAGAAACATGGCGACCTGTTGAACATCTGGGCTACCTGTTCCTGCCATCTAGATATTTCAACAAGTTATCTAATCTTGTTTGTTTTGATACATCATTAAGGCTATTAATCACATAGCCTACCCATATGCGTTTCTGAAAAGTGTACAAGTTACAAAAGGCCCAATCAGAGACATTGTGGTTTCTGGCAATATGGAGCGCAAATAATGTGCATTATTTAGATGCCAACTGACTGGACTTCTAACTGGTGATCACTCAATATTTATCGTCAGGATCGACCAGGAAGTAAGAAACGGAAACTTGTTGAAATACTTTGTGTTGAGAATTCTACATTGTACCAAAAACATAATACTGAATAAAGCTAATAATAAATAAAATAAAAATTCTCTACTGGATTTCATCTTGAATATTTCCATATTGATTTGAATTACTAATATCCTAAGGAGTGGTAGTCTTTTTCAAGATGATAAAATTCACCTTCAAGTGTTCACATATTTCTTATCAAACAAAATATGTTGTGAGCCAGATCTCAGTACACTGTACAAAGAAGAAATCTCCTTCTCTGATAAGGTATATTTGATAACTTTAGCCTTCTTGGCTGGATTAGATTTACTTTTACTAATATAAAACAAACAATTTACTACACTAGTGAACTTCATTTTGACAAATTTCGATAAGTCTGATAATAAATATTCTTACAAAGAATAAATAAGCCAGAATAATTAGGGAGAAAAAGACAACACGCAAACAAAACTTGTATCACATTATTTATGATACATAAAAAATTAAGATAACTTGACAAGCAGGAAGTAAACGATTTTAAAAATAAAACTTTTATGTACATAGTTGTTTAATTGAATCTTTATAGCAAATAATCAAAAGCTTTTTGTAAGAGTAATAATTATCATTAGTAAGGAGGTGACATGTATAAATTCGAATTGTAGTATTTACGAGAAATAAATGCACAATGAAGATAATTATTTCAGTCGTACAATAATAATAAACATACGTGAGCACAAAAAAGTGCATAGTGATCAAAGGTTAGGGTTGGAGTAGGTTGATTAAATTCGAAAATAAAACAAGAAAGAGAGAGATGAAAATACGTAAAAGCTAGAAGAGTGAAGCTATATGTATATGTTCATAAAAAAGTTTCCATCTCATGTGTCTAGATAGATATTACTGTCGACCCTGCACCCTGATGCATAAGTCTAAGAGAGCGGTAATTTAACGTCCGTAGAGAAAAAATAACCATGTGTAAAGTAAATAGGTAGTTCAGATAAAAGAAAGAAGACGAAAAAGAATAACAACAACAATATGCACAAAAGACATTTTAAATGAAAAATGATGTAAATACAAGGGAGTCTATCCATTTATTGGGAAAAAAGCCATTTCACCTGTGATATGATTAAGTGTTTACCATGAAGTAGGGAATTTCATCCGGTGAAAGCAGTTTGGGCGGAGTAAATACAGTACATTGCACCAGAAAGTGTATGAAAGTCGTAATTATTATTTATTTTTAACAAAGGAAGGAAAATTGTTAACATATTCTTTTTTTGTAGAAGAACAAATGAAGAGTAATTCAGTGTTCGAAGAGGAAAGATATATATATGTAGGGAAGCATAGCATAGATAGAATATATATATATATATCTCATTTTGTGGCGTTGATTACTTCATTTGTACCATGCTGACTTAATCTGAGTAAACGTGTAAATGATCAACCGTTCTTTTAGTTATTTTTCATTTAATGTAATGGATAATTATTTAAATCAACTGATGAACTCAAGTGCCTAAGATTGTTTCTGATGATTAGCTGCCCATTTTTGAGATTGTCGAACAATTTGTTGACTTAATTCTTTCGTAGTTATAGGGACTCGAACAACCTTTACAAAAAAAGAAAGATTTTAATTAGAGGAGAAGTAGAGTCAAATGGAAAATTGAATTCTGAGAAAAAAGAATTATTAAGTTGAACTATTCCAACAACTACAGATAGTTGTTGAAAAAAAGTTAAGTCTATGTTTACTGATGACTCGAGATGTTCAAATTAAATACCTATCTATACATTTTATAATCATAAATGGTTGTACATTGTAAAATGTAACTCCACTGAAACTACCTAAAACAGTGAACTAAATGACAAAAGAAAATTGAAATGTAACAATATCTGAAGACAAACGATGATCAAGCGTTTCTTTATATCGTCCAGTTAAGTGAAGATTTTAATAAAATATAATATTCTGAATGCAATAAATTGATAATCTGAGAATATTTCTGCAACTTACAAATGTAGAAATATTGCTTTAGAACTGATATGTACTATAATGTCTAGTTCAGAAAAATTGAATGAAAGTTCAAATGATTTAGAATGTTTACTAGTTCTAGTATTGAATGCTAACAAAATATTTTAAGAATAGAAGGATCATTTACTTTTTGTGAGCTAAAAACAAATTAGACAAAATGTAATTTTCTCATTTAATTACAATACATCCTCGTTGGGAGACTTGAAAGTCTTCAGTTTGATCTCATCTGTAGTCATGGGTCCACAACTGATATGACGGGAAGAAAAGTCAAAATTCGATTGATTTACTGATTATGAGTTTTGTTCAACATTGTTTCAGTGTAGTATTTGTTTACTTTTCTCGTATGATATTCTGTATAATATACCATATTCTTGTATTCCATTGACATGAACTATGCTCATTATATGATTGGTTATAACTCCAAGTATTTTTTTATATATGTGATTTTATCCTAATTATTAATCAGTGTATTTTCGACTAGGGTTGTCGTTGTCGTGTTTTGAGGGTCAATAAATCTTTACTTATACCAGTGTTTTTACCTTCGCGTCATGCGGATTGCAGAGGTCCCTCGTTTCGAATATAAATGATAAGTTTCTGACATAACAATCAGTGACGACCAGATATAAAATGAAGCATTAAAAGAGCCAAGACAATCAGCATTTAACTGACTAGTTATAACAACAACACTACAGAAAAGTTATAAAATCCATCATCTTTTTAATGGTTCTCCAGCTAACTAATATTAATTTGTAACCAAATTTTTCCTCAAACATGCAAAAAACTAATCTAATTTCCGTCAAAACAGAAATTCTACAAATAGATAATCCCATTTACTTCCAATTAGCTTTAAGACCTAAACAACCTTAGGTTTAGTAGCCTCAATATTCGTAGCATAAGCATATGTATTTTGATAGTTTACATCACGGACTGATTTCAGTTACATAAAAATGGACAATCAGAAGGCACTGAAAAGCCTTTTCGTTTTAGTGTGGGGCTCTTCAGCAATGTGCATACACGATGCAGCCCAGGATCAAAGACAGGGCCTTCAGGTTTCATGGCTGGCCGGTACCAATGGTGCACATCCCTAACATCAATCAGCTAGAGACACGAGACTATTTTCCATTCCCTGTGGTGCCTTTACATCTGCATCACATCCTTATCGTTTATCGGTGATGCTGTCCAGATATGTGAGAGTTTTCACCTCTTCCAGGGCTTCTCCATCAAGTATGATTAGGGTTGGTGTTCCCCGTGTCGTATTTGACAAATGTGCTTTCTCCCTTGTGTATGTTGAAGTCTACTAATGCAGAAGCTGCTGATGTTACATTGGTTGTCTTCACCTGCATTTGTTGCTACGTATGATATAGAAGAGCTAAATCACCAGCCAAGTCCAAATCGTCTAGTTTCATCAAAGCTGTCCGTTATATTCCATGCTTCCCCCTGAGATTTGAAGGTCTTCATAATCCAGTCAACCACCAGAAGAAAGAGAAAGGAAGAGAGTAAACAACCTTACCTGACTCCGACTCTTGCTTGGAATGAGTCTGTCAGCTGTTCTCCATGCACCACTTTGCACTGTAGTCCGTCGTATGAATTCCGGATGATCTTGACGACCTTCTCAGCTACTCACTCTGTAGTGTCAAAGAAGGTTCTGTAAGATATTCCTATCCAGACTGTCAAACTTCTTCCCATAATCAAGAAAGTTGATGCGTAGTGACGAGTTCCATTCAACTGATCGCTCAACAATGATACGTAGCACTGCGATTTGGTTTGTGCACGAACGATCCTTATGGAATTCAGCCTGTTGATCTCGAAGTTGGGCGTCTACTAAATACTTCATTCGGCTCAGCAACATTCTATTGAAAACCTTTCCTGGTACCGATAGTAGTTTGGTGCCTCCGTAGTTTTCACACTTGCTCCGACCTCCTTTGATATATTGATAAGGCATCTTTCTTTCCAGTTTATCAACACTTGTTCTTCCTCTTAAATTTTCTCAATAGAACGAGGAGTATTTTTGCAGTTGATTCTACGTCTGGCTTCAGAACTTCAGCTGGTATGTTGCCAGGTCTAGCTGCTTTTCCGTTCTTGATTTGTCTGATGGCCATCCTGATATCTTACGTCACTGGTGGAGTGACATCTATCGGGAGGTCTGTGTGTGTTGCTTCGATATCCGGAGGATTCAGTGGAGCTGACCTATTCAAGAATTCCTCAGAGCGATCTACCCACCAGTTTCTCTGCTCTGGAATCTCGGTGATTGGCTTGTCTTATTTGTCCTTGACCGGTCTCTCTAGTTTACTGTATTTCCTAGCCAGTTTCTTCGTTGTATCATATTTCCTTCTCTTGCAGCTTTTTCCGCTGTTGTTGCTAGCTCTCCCACGTATTTCTACTTATCGGCTCTAATGCTTTTCTTCACTCTCTTGTTTGCTTCCGCATATTCAGCTTGTACCTTGACTTTCTCTGTTCTTATTTAACTGATATTAATTACCATCTTCTTGTTCTTCCTTTCTTATGATGATGCTTCTTGAGGCCAAGAACCTCCTGACATGTTGAAGTAAGCGCATCTTTGAACCCTTTCCAGTTGTCCTCCATCGTAGTTTCTTTCAGTAGATCCTGTTGTTGAGAATTATCTTGAATTCCCTGAGTTTGTTAATATCTCGCAGGAAGGCTGTATTAAAACTTTGTAATTCTGTTCCTCTAGTTTTCCAGTGTTTCTTTAGCTTTAGTTTCATCTTGACAACTATCAAGTGGTGATGATCTGAAGCTATGTCAGCTCATCTCCTGGTTCCCACGTCTTCCATTGACCGTCTGAATTTTTTAGTGGTGCAAATATAATCGATCTGTTTTTCTGTAGCGTGATTCGGTGAGACCCATGTAGCATTGTGTATGCGTTTGTGGGGGAATATTGTACTGCCTATAACCATTTTTCGGAAGGCACATAAATTTGCAATTCTGTCACTATTCACGTTTCTTTTTTCAAGTCCATGCCGTCCCATGATATCTTCATATTCGGTGTTGTTCATTCCGACTTTGCTTTCAGGTCTCCCATCTGGATGATCAAGTCCTTTCTTGAGCACTTCACTATAATCGACTGAAGCCTCTAATTAAATTGGTATTTATCGTATTCATTGCTATAATTGGTGGGTGCATAATACAGTAGTATGACTTTTTACACAACATTAAATTAAGATTAATAATATTTATTTATCCTTGCAACAACAGAATGTGCTTTAGAATATAATGTGGGATAAAGAGAGAGATAGGGAGAGTGGTATCCGTAAGCGTACAAAGTTACGCGCATTCACTGCTCTACAAAATGGACAACTAAGTAATCAATAAGACATTCATTTCACTTCAATTATCAAATAAAATGACTGCCTGCTATACAAATATTATTTATGTTTAACTTACTTCACGGATGAAATTATCCAATTTGCCAACAACAGATGATACTTCACGCAATCTCATAAGAATATCGTCAAGTCCTTGACATGATTTACGATGAGAAGGATGTCCAAATAAACGATTCAATAAAACAATAGCCACTTTAAATAATATGATTTTACCTAATAAGATGATTTTTTAAAATAGAAAACAATAATAATTAATCAGTGAGTTTTAGAATGTGTTTTAACAACCTATTTTAAGCTTAAAAAAGAAAGGATCAGATGTACTGTAAAAGTGGATAGTAAGAATTCATCAGTGTATTGTCATCCTTCGTCTTCAGAGTTGTTTACCAATTTATTTATAAATCATTCCGGCTCACGTTGTTGAACGGCAATCAGTACACACACACAACAACAATTATATTACAAAAAATGTGAAAATATAACTAGTTAAGCATGTATATGCAGCTCATGGATCGTAAGACTATAATTATTTTGAAAGTCGTTCACATATTTTTGTAAAATAAAGAGTATTTGAGTGAACAATTGTTTTCAATAACTTCTTTAAGCTCTATACAGTTAGAAATATCTAAATATTGGGACGGTGGTTCAATCGGTTAGAGAATCCAGCCTTTAACCACTAAACTTTGGACATTAAAGAGGAAGAATATATTTGTAAAATCGAATATAAATCTATATTCGATCATTTTGATGTTTGATTAAAATTCCCTGAAAAAGCTTGAACTAGATTGCCAGGAGAAATGTTGGATTTACTTCAAATTCATTCGCTAAGATTTTGCAAATCCATTCTTCCTCTTTAATATCTCACATCAACTCGGTGTCCAAATACTGTGAAAATATTCGATCAAATTAAGACGAAAGTTCGCATATACTAAACCATAGGATCGAACCTCCACTCCACATGACTTCTGTTTGGGATATCGGATAGTATCACTTAGCTATTGTGCTTGAAATGTGGCTCAAATCCAAATGCACAAATTTGTAGCTGATAAAGGAGTTGAAAAAGAAAACAAAACGAAAATATTGCATCACAGCATACAGTTTAATTTGGGTATACATAACAAAGTTATCATTGAATTAGTCGGTGTTCTAAATTTAGAATATTGAGTTAGGATTTTGGTGGAGTTTTGTTATCTGAGCTGGACCATCCAGCTCAGATAACAAAACTCCACCATAATCATTCACCTGAGCTACTAATCTTCTCCACCATCTCATTGAGTTAGAATGCCGAATATATCTTAAACACATTCAAACTGTAAAGGATTATATTAAAAAAGAATAAGAAATAGATAATGCAATATTTAGATGACGATTATCAATAAAATGACTACGTAAAAAAAGAATGAACACATCAAAACCCAAAAATCCTTTTAAGGCTAAAAGAAGGCAGGAGTTCTATTTCCTTACGCACGAATCTATCTGGTGACTTCTGGATTCACAAATAGAAAAACTGGTAGAAGAATTTAATAGATTCATAAGTTATTTATGATTTGTTCACACTTTATAGTATTATATTTTTCCCCATAATCTCTATTTACGATAACTGTCTTTTGATTGGCTAACAACAACAGGCTGAAATTGGCTGCAACTGTTTTAAGCTCTCCCTATACTGTTTTCCAATAAAAATGGAACATTCGATTTGTTCTTTCATTGTTTCTATGGTTTTTTTGCTGTTGATTTCATCTTCAGTTCTGTCAAACAATTTTTATTTATCAGTTAATGACCATATATCTAAATCTATTCAAATCAATAAGCAAATGTTTATAGGTATCAATGCCAAGGTTAAATATGATAGTTTCACATAAATTAATAAGCAAATATGTTAGTCCCATTAACGTTAGTGGCAAATGTTTCAACAGTATACTGGCGATTACTTCCAGTACACAATTTTGTATCCAAAACTAAAATTAATCTGCTAACCAATAGTCTTAGAATGAACAAAATAATGTGACACTTTTGAAGAGGTTTATTATAAAACATTTAATTCGGAATCTAGAAAGATTTGTTATTAACTATCTCAATATGGAGGATATTTTCATCAGTAAATTTGTGTTATAAATTTCAAGTAGTTAAACAATTTTTGCACAGTTGAAAAAATTATTTAATGTTTACATTTTACACAAAAAATGTTGATTTACTCTATAAAATACAAATAACCATTTGTTAGTAACTTTTCAACATACGCAATAGAACAAAGAGCATAATATTAACATCGACTAGAGTTTTAAAGATGAATCATCCACTTATGTAAAACACAAAAGAAATAATAAAAATTAGATGCGTTTTTTTGCATGGGCGTGAATATACAATAGAATAATACTAATATATTTTTTCTAGAAAGGATAGACATAGTGATAAATTGGACGGAGTACCTTTGTACACATTAAATGTATCATTTTGTCTTTACAAAGATGAATGAGGCTGTAATATCAATATAGACATCTTGCACTATGATATTATTAAGCAAGGTGATTCATTACTGAAAAACGACAGTCGATGAAGAGACAGAGAAAGAAAACTCCCGAAAGACATGCGAATGAATTACAACAATTATGAATTATTGTTCATATTTCATACACTACCATGTTTACCTAACGACAATATGATTTACAGCAAAATAACTCTCATAATGTTAGGTTTTAGTCAGACGATTATATCTGATAAAGGCAGATCACCAGAGAATTATTCCATTGATAAGTTGAAAAGAAATTTGAAATATGTTAGTTTCAATTATTGGGCACAATTTCCTCTTAGTGTTTTGATAATGAGTCAGAATCTGTTAAGATAAAGGTTAGATGAATATTCCAAGTTAACGTCTGGTCATAAGTAGCATACTACTACTACATCAGTTTCATAAAACGGGATAATTTACCACAGCGCAACAATATTCACGTTGGATTATTAGCAAAAACTTAATGAACCGACATACTAACTTCCCCACAAAAATACTGATTGGGTTTCGGCAAGATGGTGAAACACTGAAGCACTGACTGTGCGATCTGAGATTGACATGTTTAATTTTAAGTTGTTTTCAGATTGTACAGTTCTGAAAAAGTACAAAGTCAAGGAAAATCACCTATATGTTTTCTTTAAATGTAACATTAGTTTAAATCTATTATAGTGTATTTTAAATAATGTTGAATATGACTTATTTATTCTTTAAGAACTTATCAATAAAGAAAGTATCACCCAATTTTTTCGAGTGTATTAGTTGAAGAGTAGATAATATTTTGTTCACCTGTACTCGTTCATTATGATTCTAATCTAAAAGCGCTGGAGACAAGGGTATACGCATTATTAAATTAGTTTATAATGAAGCTGAATGTGCAAGCTAAATCACATCTTTGAGCCTTTTCAGACATCTTGTTTAGTCAAAATTCTATGGTAATAATTTAAATTACTGTGAGATATGAATATATATATATATATATATATATATATATATATATATATATATATATATATATATATATATATATATATATATATATGGTATTTAAACCTGGAAAATGTATACATTGAGAATAATTTTAGATATTAGAATACATTAAATCATGACAACAACAAAAAAAGAAAACAATGAATATATTGCCAAATATATATATTTTTTAATAACCCATCTAGGTTGAGAAATGTGAAAACGATACTTTTCAGTCTTGAGGCATATTTATTTTCACCACAAAGTGAGATAGTCCTATATAGATTTTTTCTTTCTACTCTGACAGTGAATTTCGTCACAAAATGACAGTTGCTAAAGAATTATGGAAAATTAACAAGCATTAAACACTTGTTTGACTTATTATTTGAGGAGCTATTCCTTAACAGTGTGCATTCATGACATGTAAACGATAAATGCTTGAACTGTTTCTATATGATGTTGAAGTGGTTACCAATAAAATAAGGCTAAAATTGAACATTCAGATTACATAATAAATCAAGGACAAGTAATGGTTGTAGTTATAGTAGTAGTAGTAGTCGATAATTTTCTAGTTTTATATTTATTGCAGTATACGTGTTGTACACATCTGAATAACAGAAATTATTATTGTCCCAAAACTGGGCAATTAAAAAAAGCAATATTTCTTAATCCCTTTTTTATTTACCACAAATATAACAACAAATAGATTATGTAGACGAAATGCTTTATAACCACAATATGTGATCAATTGTTATCAGAGAAAAATTCAAATTAGATAAAAAGGTATCATGAAGTTAGAAAAGTAAATTATTAGATGCTTACTCAGTGATAAAAAGGTTAAGTGCTCGCCACAAAACTCAAAAGTTTTGGGTTCACTCCCAGGTGATCGGTTTGTACATAGGTACTGTTGGCCAGTGTCACATTTTATATAAATTTTGGTACAACAGACTACTCAGAAAATATTATGCGCCACATGAATAAAGAGATAGTTGTAAAGAAAGGAATGAAAGTGGAATCAAAAAAGAATAGATGAAGAAGAGTAGTATTATTATAGGAGTTAAAGTTCAGTTTTTATGAATTATGTAAAATAAAATCACAGTAGAGTCGCCATCGGTCTCTATTGCGAGCTATATCTGATAACATATCAAGAGACTGAGTTCGATCATCTCTGGAATCCCAAGCCAGGAAGTTATAATAAACTGACAGATCCCAGATTTATAGTTTTATTTCGTGATAGACAAACATTATCAACATAGAACCTAGCACAAATATGGTCTGATCAAAGTTGCCGTACCTGATTACCACGATGAGATGAAAATAAAAAAAATAGACCTAAATAATGTAACAGGAATGGTAAAAAAAGACTAAGCCATAAGAATGACTTAAAATGCCAAGGTGATACTGGAATTCAAGATCGAGGGGGAGATAAGGAGTGAATGCATTTTCGTACTGTGAACGGTTCTCCCATACTACGACACCATGCCGTGAACGACCACCTCACTGTTTTTACCATCGCACCCGAACATCCGGAGATGGTACTCGTGTGAAAGCCACCAAGATGGAATTCGCAACACATGTCCAGATCATTAAAGCCGGTGTGTGTGAAGATGTTGAACTATCGTTTTAGTACCCGAATTCACGTTGATAGATGAGTTACATAAACGTTATGTATATATTTCATAATAACTGTAAAAGCTTTTAGAAATATTACGTGATTTTAAATACACCATTTGAATAATCTAGTAGAGTCCGTAGCAAAATTTATAACCCCTTATAAATAAAATTAATTCGTATCCATTTCATAGTAAATCAAATGTCAAGTTCTATGATGAATAAATAAACTATATACATATAAAGATATGGAATATTATTAAAAATATACAATATTTGGCATACCATCACAAAAGAACAAATCCCATATTCTTAATACAGCTGTCCAAGGTAAAGTTCGTGTGTAAGCGCACATGAACCATTCCAAAACAACAAGATTTGGTTCCACTGAATATTTTCGCTACAAAAATTGTTTGGAAATAAATTTTATGAATACCAACTTGGAACAATACAGATAGATAAAAATTTTGTATAAGATGATGTTATGATCTCTTTTATAACAACCCAGCTACTCTTATCGCTTAGTATTCTTTGGAAACTATTTCACTTGATAATCCCCTCAAATCAGAATACATTTGAACAGGGAAGTAATTATATTTCGAATCAACAAAGGTTGAATGGAAGTAAAGCAATTCGTAACTATATTTATGAATTTTACACAAGAAGATTCTAGAGTCTTTTCCAAATTCTGCACGGAACATCCTTTAATCCAATCTATATCCTTCTAACAGATAACAATGGTAAGAAAAAGTTAGAATATACTGCAGATATCATTATTAGCTCGTTTACCAGGTATATATTTACGTACTTGACTTGGAGCTACATCTTTACTGTGAGGCTTAGTGATATTACCCAGTTGCTCAAGCCAGACTAAGTAGAGCAGGATTGGAACCTAAGTCATCCTTCCATTATGCAATGTAAATAATGTGATTATTGACAAACAATTCAAATTTTCGCAAATTTACTTTCATATTTTTACTATACTACCTATTATTAATTTGCTGGGAAGTGAATGACTTGATTTACACTTCACAGTATAGAAATTTATTGATCGGGACCAATGTAACACAGAATGAAACTTTACTGATAATTTGAATTTTTATTACTTAAGAAAATTCATTAACAGAATTTCATGACTGGAAAACTTTTTTCTAGTTCAATAAATGAGTTATATCCGAAGAAGATTAATTTATGGGTAGCTTCCGGGAACTATTTATAGATTTTTATTATATATATATGAACACATAAATATTGGTACAAAGGGGCCCCAGTTACGTATGCACTTAATGTCGAAAAGTCTTTCTCAAGACAACAGATCCACACCTCTATTACTTACATCCATCAGAGCTGTTCCTGGAACGTCATCGATGGGAGAGGTGGTTGCATGCCCTCACTCTGCCTGAGGTGTTTTTATATAGGGCTTTTGGGATGTTAATAAACTTTTCAGGCACACCCTTCTTCAATAGACAATCCCAGAGAACAGTCCTATCCAACGAGTCGAAGGCAACCCTGATGTCAAGAAACACTACGATTGTTGGCCTTTGATAAGTATGATCTTCGACCAACAAGTCCTCATCGACCACCTAAATGACTCAATTCTGTGACTAAACTCCCAATCTGAGCATTTAAGTCTCCGGCTAGTACCACAATATCTGTCATACGCACTTTATGTAGAAGGACAGTTAGTTGATGGTAAAACTCATTCTTGATTGCATTTGGGCTGTAATCTGTTGGAGCGTAGGCGGAGATGACCGACTGTTAATGGGGATCCAATAGATCAGTGCTGCCTCAGCTCTAGCGTTTAGTGCGACACTAATACCAGGACAACTAGACGAATATGCCATAGTGCTCCCGGATAAACGCACGTAAAACAAGCTTTTCGAAGCGACAGATGGAGAGTAAATTTGTGGTAGTTCACTAGAGTCTTGATTACTGGTTTAGGATAGACAACAGAAGTCGATACTAAGACTTTCTAAAGACATAGCCAACCCTATATGTTGTCCGATCTGCACTGGTATGCGAACGTTGAAGGAAGCCAGTTTGAATGGTGTACGTGGTTTCAGAAAGATTGTTACAGTATTCTTATGCGGTGGTAGCATTCTACATCCGACTAGTCGGTAACTCAAGATCGTTTAGACAGGACGCGGTTTCCACCATAGGCGAGCTGCTATATAAATTGAAAAACAAGGATACACAAAGTGAGAATAAAAGAGAGTAGGTAAGTGACATAGTATATAAAAAAATAAAAATGAATGTCAGCTGTCTGAATTTTAATTGGAGCGAGAACAGTATTTCCAGTAATAATTGTCATTCCATTTTATTTGTGTATGGGCTGTGGTACTGCCCGGGTGCCCAAACTGGAGCAGGTGGTTTTCTTAGGGGGCCACACTCACAGCCTTCGATATAAAGGTCTAGTCCACAGGGCAGTGGAGCAACATAAGGAAATGCATTCCCATGGTAACCGGTGACCAACAATAGGTTCATACGCCATTTGTTCCCTTAGGATCCTGGAACCCATGTACACCATTGGTTTGGAATCAGGGTTTTCCAACTCCCCTAGGTGGATCCTCCATATCCGCCAACCCAGTTAATGAGCCGGACATTGGCCTTTTGCCCTCTCAATTTCGTAAACAACACCCCGCAGCGAGAAGGTAGTGAGTAGGACTTCCCTGGCAGTGAGTGCATACGCATGAACATGTGAGAGCATTACGAGGAGGAAAGCAAACTCTTTCCATCCTCAGCCGTACCAGGGCATTTGGGAGCTTGATCTTGTATAATTATTATTTTTCATTCTATCGTATGATATAGTCCAATTCGCTTCTATGTACACCAAGTATGTCTGAAATATATGGTTCATACAGTAGAAGCTGAGATTATGTTCTGGACTCAATGGGCAGGGCTAGGTCAATAAGAATTCCAAGTTGACTGCAGACTGCTCGTAATGGTTAACGCGTCACTGATTTGGCACATTGCCAAGGTCCTATAAGTCGTGTTCTAATTGGCGGTTTGGTCACGTGATGATTAACAGAGCAAAAGTCATAACAAACGTATAATAATCGAATGTAAGTATAGAGTAGTAATTTAAAACTATAGATTTTACAATAAGAATGGAAGAGTCTAAATAACTTTGGAGCGACTGGTATTGTCATCCATGAACTTAAACGTGTGGCAATAGTAGAGACATGCTATAAACTTTTGAGTTCACTATTTTTTAAGTATGCAAATCTTTCAACACACGTTTGTGTATTAATTCGTTTCGGTTGATAGCCGCCTAATCTAATGACATGTTTTTGATTTTAACAAGAGGTTTACAACAAATGACGAAGCTGATTACTGTCAGAGAAATCGTTGGTAAATGAAACTAGATTGGAATTTATACCTCAATAAAATTATGAAATGGGAAAGATTGTTGTGAAAGCAAAGTTAGTAGTAAACGCCTACGAATCGAAATGAATGACAGCCAGTTAGTGAATCATACATATATAAATTTTAAATAGGACAGGAACATGTTACAAAATTATATTTTGTGCAGAGAATTGTTTTTTTAACCAAATACAGAGGAGTAAATAGAGTTACTATTAATAGTAGCATATATTATTATTATTATTATTATTATTATCATCGGTATTCAGCTTTCAAGTATGAGAAAAACGTAGTAACAATTAATGAAGTCTATAGTTTAAATAGTTATCTCCCTGAAATGATTATCAGTAGTAAACAACTAAACTATTCAGAAATTTTCATCCTGATCCACCTCTAACGTGCAAAAAGATGTATCAGCTGATAGTTAGGATGACTACAAAGGAAACATACACGCACATAATATGGTCTGTTAATTAAGAAAAGATACTAATAAAAGTGAATTTAGTAGATGATGACGTAAACATTAATGTATACTAATTAAAACGATATGCATTCTCTTGGTGATTATCTATATTAAGTCTAGTTCCTGTTTTTAAGCAACTATGTATTTCGCTACATTAAAAATGAAATGATGACATGGTAGTAGCACCAGTAGTAATCGTAATAATACTAGACAAAAGCAAGATTTATTCGGTAACTAAAAAGAAAATTAATTCATCCACCATTTTTCTTAAGGAATACGAAACAACCACAGTAGAAGATAATTTAGTAAATCACAAAAAGCACATAATTTTCGCAACCGAAAACGATCAACCTCCAGAATTAATGAAAAAACTGAATGCGCGATTTTTTTTGAAGATTTACGATCGTTTACTCACTGCTCGTATGATTGCTGATAAAAGCAATGTGTATTCACAAGATCGTAGAGCATAACATATAAGGACTTTCAGGTCCGTTTTAAACATTCGAAACAGGGCTGGGACAGGCGTATTGTCTACAAATATTTTTCAAGTCCAGACAAACGGTAAATTGATAGAACATTTGATTCAATATACAACTTACGTTTAGCTTATTCTACTGAATAAGTTGATGCGTAAATCTTTTTTTGTTTTGTTTTGCAATGTTTACTTTTAAACTTTTTTCTTCCAGTCATGTGAATATTATGTTGTTTATTTAGCGAATAACTAGGTCATTCTACTTTGATTGATAAACAAGGTCAGTAATGAAAAATAATGATGGCAACAGTAACAAAAACTTCTGTGTCAGTCAGGAAAGCAACCAATTGTATGTGAATAAAGATATAATTTGAAGATAGATATTTTTCGTCACAAGCTGATGTTAACTAAACTGATGAGTTCTGTGAAATTACTTTGTCTTAGATTGAAACTTCACAACAGTATCCACACATAATCATACACTCATACAGGACTGAACCTAAGTTAAGAATTTACCAAAATCGGTGAAAAACTGCATTCACTAAAAGTAAAAAATTTGATAATTCACTAATCTTAAAAAGTAAATGGATTCAGCAAGATGGTTATGAATAGAAATCCAACACATGTTTCAGAAAACAACTTACTAAAAATTTGTATATTGGAGGATGTATCGACTTAAGAAGAGCATATAAGACGTCCCCGTCAATTTGTACTCGTTCCTAATTGAGAAACAAAGAAGAAACCATTAACTACATAAATATAATTAGCCACATTCTACACAATGAAACTTAATGACCAGGATCAGATTTATAAATCAGGCTCCAAGTCACACTTTATGTGCCGAAGATAGATTAGTGGGATATTACGCGGCTAGTCAAACTGAATCGAATAGAACGAGGTTTGAATCTGAGACTTCACTGTGTAATATAAACCATAAATTGATCTTAGGTGCAATATCATTGAAAACCAAGGATCTCCAAACGGTTTTGTCCTAGACTCGGACTCCACAACAGCGCGCATCTAGGACCCCAACACCCGACCGAAGCTGCTACCTTGACGTGGTGGTCGGGCTTGCCTATCGTGATGACCCATCCGAGCTATATTGGCTGGAACATATGTTCCTGTAGGTTCTACCATGCCAGGCAGGTCGATTGGTGAACGGTAAGACTAAAAGCAGCAACTCAAAGTCTGAGGGCGAAGTCGTACTGCTGACTGTACAGAGGTGTGACAGCAGTAAGGTGTTTCCTTCGGACAATCAGCATGACAGCGATGCTGCCTTCCCACAAGGAGGGGTGGGGTTAGAAAAGGTCGACCCTAAAAATGTCACACCTCACCTTACCTGACAGATTTCCGTCTCCGGCGGTAAGGCCATCTGAAGAACGGAGCTAACACGTCAAGAACCTTCCACAAAAAGGCAGTGCGCGACCGGCCTCAAGCAGTTGTCCCTTGGGCTCTGCGGTCACGCTCCCAGGTCGTTAAGACCAACACTAATCCAATTTCCTTTTCAGGTTCCTCAAGAAATACCCTTCCACGGTGTGGGCAGCCGGGAAGTGACATCAGCCCTCATGCCCGTAACAGCACGCGAGACCAAGTTGGTCACATTCAAATCCTTCCTACACCTACACCTACACGCTATTCCTGGTCTCCTGAAACCACGCTCTAAACTACACGTAGGAGCTTTTAACGTACGAACACTGTGCCAAATAGCACAGCAGGCTTCCTTAGCTAGGACTTTAGAATCTCGCGCCATTGATGTGTGTTGCGTCTCCGAAACGCGCATACAGGATCCAAGTAGCATCATTCATTTGACCTCACCATGCCAAAATAAAGAACCGACTCGATTTACGCTTCGTGTATCTGAAACACCGACTTCGGTGGCTTGGACATGTTCTACGAATGTCGTCCCAGAGAATTCCACGTCGTGCATTATTTGCCGACTCTGGGACTGGTTGGAAAAAGCGGAGAGGTGGTCAGTGCATGACATGGTGTCGTGGTATGAAAGAAAGCTGCAAAGGACTGGCTTCTGTCGGTCCTTCACGACTCCCTGGTTGGGGTCTGAGAGATGGTGCTACACAGTGGCTAGAGACGTTATCAGATATGGCTCAGAATAGAAGCCAGTGGCGATCCTGCTGTAACCTTCTTTTACTTTCTTCATAAAAAGTGGTTGTGTCTCCCTTACTTGAAAGATTTCTTCTGATTGTACCTTTCCGTTCCATCGTTACGACCGCACTACCTTTCACCAATCTCTTTGTCATCGTTCTCTTTTTCTTTTGTGCTCCTTATTTTTTTTTTCTTTTCTCTCTTCGAATTTTCATTGTTTTGTGTGGTGCATATATATTGGCGCTCTCTTGTACCAATATTTATGTGCTCAAATAAATAAATAAATCTGGAAGCCCTGATTCTGCTTCCCGTGGCCTCGCCGGCGTAGGTATAGCATTGAGTCCTAGGGCAGAACTAGCTCTCTTAGAGTGGATCCCAGTAGACAGTCGTTTGTGCGCTGTCCGACTGAACGGAACAGTAAGAATCCGGAAAGATAGGGACACTCGTCGTTGCCTCTTCGTCGTTTCTGCCTATTCTCCCACTGACTGCAGCTCAGATGATGTAAAAGATGAGTTTTACAGAAAGCTTTCGGACCTTCTCCGAAAAGCTAAGCGCTCGGATGTAGTAATAGTGGCCGGTGACTTTAATGCTCAAGTAGGTAAACTAAGCGATAGGGAAAGACACCTGGGTGGATCTTATAGTATCGTGGCTCAAAGAACAGATAATGGCGACCGTCTGTTGCAGCTATGCTCAGATAATCGCCTCTTTCTTGCAAATACTAACTTTAAGCATAAGGAAAAACATCTTTTAACATGGCGACCCCCTAATTCGTCCCAACGTTGGACCCAAATAGATCACATCGCTATCAGCCACCGATGGAGGGGCTCGATAGAAGACTGTCGCTCATTCTGGAGCACATGCCTAGATTCAGATCATGCTCTAGTACGAGCGCGTATTTGCTTGCGTCTTACTGGACGTAGGAAAAACGCTGCAAGGAAACCTCTTAGGGGCCTACTTAATGATAGCCAAGCTAAGAGTATATTTCAGGAACAACTAGGAAAACAGTTAGGCAGCCATGTATGTGATGCCCACCCCGAGGCAGCATGGAATGATATCCGAAAAGCTGTGGAAACAGCAGTGATATCTGTTAGTAAGGTAAACCACAAGGTTAGGGAGCAACACTGGATCTCAGCAGCATCTATCGCACTGATAGATGCTCGGAAACTCATTCCACCTGGCTCTGAACATAGTGAAGAGCGGAGTCAACTTAAGCGCAAACTGACAAGAAGTCTACGCAATGATCGCGAACAGTGGTGGGTAGCGAAAGCAAGAGAGATGGAAAAGGCAACGGCAATAGGTAATAGCAGACAATTGTTTAGACTCGTTAAGGAAACCGGAATTAGGAACCCGACTGTTAGCGAAACAATCTCAGAGAAAGATGGACATATTATTCATTCTCAATCCAGGAGATTGGATCGATGGGCAGAACACTTTAGGGATCAGTTCAACTGGCCTTCAGCCACACTTCGGTTTCCCACGATCTCCAGTCAACCTGAATGGCAAGTTAATGTAGGTCCTCCGTCTCTTAACGAAGTTGAAAAGGCCATAGGAAATCTGAAACGAGGGAGAGCAGCAGGCCCTGACAGGTTTACTCCTGAGATTTTTAAGGATGGTGGTCCAGTATTAGCAATGAGATTAACCGAGGTCTTAGGTAGAATTTGGGAACTGGACGTAATCCCATCTGACTGGTCTCAATCACTGATTGTGCCAGTTTATAAGAAAGGACAAAAGTCCTCTTGTGACAATCACAGAGAAATCAGTTTGACTAATATAGTGTCTAAAATGTTAGCCTCAATAATACTTCGACGCCTAATCAAAGCTCGTGAAGAGTAAACTAGAGAAAACCAGGCTGGTTTTCGACCTGGACGTGGTTGTATAGATCAGATATTCACACTACGTCAGGTTCTAGAACACAGAGACACATTCAGACGCCCCGCAATGGTAGTATTTCTCGATCTTAAGGCGGCATTCGACTCTGTTGACCGTGAGGTTCTATGGCAGTGTTTGTCACTGAAAGGAGTACCAAAGAAGTACATTAACCTTATAAAGGCTCTACTCGAACACAACTGGTAGAGTGAGAGCTTATGGCGAACTGTCATCAGAATTGATTACCTCAAGTGGTGTTCGTCAGGGCTGTCCACTCTCCCCATTCTTGTTCAACTTTGTTGTTGACGTACTTTTAGAGATAACACTCTCCTCATCTAAATTTCCAGGGGTTGAACTTCTACCGGGAGGTTCACTTGTTGACTTAGAATATGCAGATGACATAGTTTTATTTGGTGAAGACGCTGACAAAATGCAGAGTCTTCTGACCACTCTAAGCAACAATGCAAGCATGTTCGGGATGCGATTCTCTCCCTCGAAATGCAAAATGTTGCTTCAGGATTGGGTTACATCGACACCCGAACTAGTAATAGGGAGTGAAGTAGTTGAGTGTGTCGACCGCTTCACTTATCTTGGAAGTCTCATCAGCCCTTGTGGTCTGGTGTGTGACGAAATCTCAGCACGGATACAGAAGGCTCGACTAGCTTTTGCCAACTTGCGTCATTTATGGCGTAGGCGAGATATCCGTCTACCAACCAAAGGACGTGTTTACTGCGCAGCAGTTCGTTCCGTCCTACTTTATGGCTGTGAAACATGGCCGGTAAGAGTAGAGGATATTCGTAGGTTACTAGTATTTGATCATAGGTGTCTTCGAAGTATTGCTCGTATATCCTGGGACCACCGAGTAAGTAACGCAGCTGTTAGGAAACGGGTACTAGGTAAGGATGGCAAATCAATTGATGAAGTAGTGAAACTTCATCAGTTGAGATGGCTGGGACACGTGTTACGTATGCCCAACCACCGACTACCTCGACGCGCTATATTCAGTGGTATAGGAGTAGGTTGGAAGAAAGCTAGGGGCGGCCAGACTGAAACATGGCACAAATCCATGAAGTCACTGACAAGTGGACTGAGTCATGTTGGTAGGTGTAGACTACCTGGTTGGGGACTGCGAGATGATAGCAACCGATGGTTAGAGACCCTGAATGACATGGCTCAAAATCGTTTGCAATGGCGCAGGTGCATCCACTCTTTGTGCTCTCCCAAATTCTAATTATCTGAATTCTTCATGCACTTTTTTTCCTCTTTCCAAATTTGAATCGACCACTGCATCTCTGTGCTAATGTGGTGTGGCAACTCGAACTGATGTACGTACGTACTAAGTTCTACGTTGTTACTGACTGACTGACTGACTGACCCCAACACCCGAAATTGAACCAAGAACCTTCAGTCAAACACATAAACGCCTGAATTCTAAATTACTGAGCTGGCTTCCAATAGTGAGACTTTATTATCGAATGCCGGATCCTTTAATCACTAAATATTTGATTCGTCATTAGCTTTTATTTTGTATGGTGTTAATTTTAGCTTTTAACTAATCATAAAACATTATTTGTTTGAAAAGAACAAAAAGATTGTACTTTAATGTTTAACTGATGTAAAAAAATATAGAAACACAAATATCTTCTTTTTATTGCTTCTCAATTTAAACGACTTCAGTACACTCAGAAATACGAAAAAAATAAACAAGACTGCAAAAACCATAACTTACAAGACCATCATCATAATAAGATTCTAAATAACGTTCACAAATTTCATTGAAAGTCCAAAAGGCATCAACTTCCGGCATAAACATGAGTAGGACAGCTGCTAGTGGGGCTTGACCTTGACAGTAACCTTTCTCCGGATGTCTAATTGTGTAAGCTTTTAGTAAGGTGTATAAACTTTCTTGACTAAAATAAAAGAATAAAATAATGAAAGACAGTAAGTTGTTGTATGGCATATATATATATATATATATATATATATATATATATATATATATATATATATATATATATATATATATAATTTAATTAGTCCTGAAAAGATCACATAATTATCTTTATATCAGTTATTTTCAAACTGTTTTATTGGTCATAGACACAATAAATACTAAATAACTGTTGTAGGACCTTGATCGAAACACTATATTTCACAAGTAACACGAAACGCTAACAAATTCATTAACAATTGTGTTTATAAACACATCATACTCAACCACTTGCTTTATTTACAAAATTCGGACGAATTTAAGGAATTCGACACTGTTCATCTTACATGCGATAAAAATATGACTGAATCCAATTTATGAAAAATTAACCAAATCACAATGCACAAACTGATTTAGAACTAACCTATGTATATGATAACAACACAGTGCGCGGTGATTTTACATATGTTTAAAACTACCGCACAAATCAATATTATGATTTTCGCGAAGTTTTTATTCTATGACAATGTGTGTGAATCAGTAGTAGTAGTAGTCTTGCAATCAATCGAAAAAAATATGCCCATTTACATTTCATAAACATAACGATTATATATGCGTAAATCTTTCCGTTTGTTTATTTAACGTTTTTCTCAGTCAAAAACATCAATAGAGAAAAAAGTTGGTAGGTCATTAATTTATTACAAAAAATATATGGTTTTCAACAAGGCTGATAAATTATAAAAAAAACTTAAGCGTATGTAAATTTAAGCACACAAGATGACAGTATTAATAAATATATGTATAGATTACGCGGTAGACAACCATTTAACAAATGAAGCAATCTTTTATGTTGTTTTAGACCTCTATGCAGAAACAATGTGAATATTTGACATCAATATTGAATATGATATCTAAAAATAATTTACAATTTACTCCTATAATAATATGCGATAGTTGTTATAAAGACAATAGTGGCTTGTTTAAATGTCAATCTGAAGTGATTCGCAGAAGTGCATGACCTCAAAATATAGTGGCATTTAGTTGAAAACGACATAAAAGAGACAAAGGCGGCGATTGCAAGTATGTGTTAAAATGAATAATTGGAGAAAAATTTAAATTTTCATTGAGTGAACCGTTGCGATTTGTTCAACGTATTTTCTTCGTGATAAAATGATATCTCAGTAATCACTGAAAACCAGAGGACGCTCGACACAATCAATTCAACTTAACGATAACTGTGTCCTCATTATTAAATAACTTGGAGATGAATTACTGAAGTTCTAGTGGAAGGATCTGAGTGGTGAAATTTAAATATATCATTAATATTGAGTATCGATCATACCATACAGTGAACTGACCGAAATTAAAAGTGGAGACCAATCTATTTTATACCACTGCTTTAAAGATTCCCGTGTAACCCGAGTCCCATATTCGTCTAATGTCCCTTGACTTTCAATGGCTCTTCAACTAGCGTTAGTCTATAATACAAATAACTGTTCCGATTTTCATTTTTTTTAATGACGAAAGATTGAAACAAATTAGTCATGAATTACAATTACCCTGTTCCCTTATGTGTATATATGTTATATTAAAAATCTTTCTCATAGGATAATACCAATATTAATTTAAATTGCGAACCATTAATTAACATTTCTATGTTTTGAAAGTTATTAGGTACAATGTTTTGAGGATTATCATTACTTAAGCACCAACTAGTAAATTAAAATCAAATAACCGACAGGAAGTGGCTTTATTAAATGCCAACATTTAAATGTTTTGAATGACAAGGTGACATAGTTCGAACAGCCTTACTGGATAGTTTATTATGTTTTTGGACCAATCAGAGTAAACTGCCCAAACATTTTCCAAGTTAAGGTTTGTTATAAAATACATCTATAATAGTATTTCAACCAAGCTACAACACTTCTCAAACATAGAGCTAAGTGACATATCCTAAAAAACTTTAAACTAAAATGTATTAAGAGGAAAGAGTAGTTCTAGTATGTTGTTTATTCGTGTTGTTCAGTCCAATCCGTTAGTTATTATTGTATCAACCTACCTGGCTACATCACCCACAGATAGAGAGTATTACACGACATGATAGCCCATAACCATTTGAGTGTGTTTTGTCGAGAAAATTAGATATATTTAATAGAATGGTGGCAAATCATATCTGCTGAGACAATCAAACAATGAGGATATATATGTATACCCGTGAATACAGTACGCGCACTTAGATAGTTGTAAATATTTACTGGTATGTTACCATTGTTTCATGTTCTTAGCAATAATTGAACCGCCTTGCACTTTACTGTCTGTTAACGGTTATTTCTAATCAAATTAACAACATTTTGTAATAATAATAATAACAATAATAATAAGTTTATGTTGGATTATTGAAATGTGTTAAGAGGTTAGGAGGAAATAGAACAGAATAATTATTCCAATCGTCTATACACATGCTAGTGTTATAGAATGATGATACTAAGATAGAAAAATTTAGTCATCGAATTTGAGGCAGGAATTATCATTTAATCAAGAAGACTTGAAAGAAAACTGATCGATTTAGTATGAATGAAAATGAGAAAAAACAAAATATTGCATGAAAATAAAATTGGAATTGGTTATATTCTATTTAAAGTGAGTTATTTTTGTGGTAAATCGTTAATCATAACAAATAAGTCGTGTCCGCTGAAACCAATTCATGTGAGTACTACTTTAAAAGTACGTGCAGTTCATCAGCTCTGGTACACGAGCATGTGTTTATGCAATTTAGTTAGCTTTATTTATTTGCCTATTAAAAACACAAAAAGAGAATAAATACAGACAGACTGATAATGGCTGTTGAACTGACCCATGACCTCCTTTTTCGCTGAATAATTCATGGAAAGGAAATTGGCGATCAATATCACGACGTATTTGATCACAATTAACTGATGTCCCTTCTTGTAAGCAATAATTTGTATATAATTTCTCTGGATCTAAATCAATCGATGGGACAAGTGTAGCTCTGGGATCATCATTATCGTATTCTGTTATAATATCACCACTTGTTTGGCTAGAAAACACGTCAATATTTCGTGTAATTCGATGTAAAATTGGTGATGATGACGATCCAACAGATGATGATATTAAAATGGAAGTACATGAATCTGTGGATGATGCTTCGTGAATTTGAATTTCGTTTTGAAAATGATTTGTACTAGAACTGTCTGTACAAGATGTCGTACTAAGACTAGCATAACCACCGGAATTTCTAGTAGTTGTAACATGATTTGATTTTATCATATCAGTAGTATCAATATGTGATTCTGGTGAACATGATTTACCATGAACAGATGCAATTGTTGAATAACCTGAATTAGGTAATGCTGATTGGTTAAACATTGAAGAATTAACATTGTTCAATGCACTAGAAGGTAAATTATGAAGACTGCTATGAGTTGTACCGGATATTGATCGAATGGATTCGCTATTGAAAGTATTACGATGCCACGGTGATATTCTTTGAGTGTTTGGACTCTCGTGATTTTGTAAGGAAAGAGGTAATGCTGAAGGATATCGACAGCTATCATGTGAATCAGGAATAACATCTTTAACCCTACTAATGCGTAAAGAATGGAAACTAGACCCTTGACTTAACACAGTACTGTCAGTGCTGAAAGATAGAAAACAGAGGATATTATTAATACATCATGTAAATTACCTAGACAGTGAAGAAATAAAATACAAAATTTACTTAAACAACATATCGCATTGGTTTTTCTGACAGGATGACATAGATCGCGAAGCACTAACTACCTATCTAGATTGTATCGACAATGATTTTTGAAGTCTGTGAAAACTTTACGATTTAAACAACTTGCTTAGGAAACTCAACACCTCAAAAATCCTATTCCTCATTCAAGAATTTAAATCAATATCTTAAAACCATATAACGTGTCAGTCATATCGAAGAGGATTTAAGCGAAGTCGGACTTTCATACTTATCCAGTTGGGAATCATTGCTTACCGTTTTATTGTACAAATATCAAACACTTGGATTCTTGTATTTTTATATTCTCCTATTTATAAGTTTTCGTTTGATCTATAAACCATTATAATGTCTTAACTCCTACAGATTTATTATTCATTATTTTTTATTGCTTTATTTTCGTCTCATTTATAATTGAGTTGTGTATATATAGTAACTTTATATTCGTGCTGCAGGTATGAGTTATGAATCGGACAAGAAAATAAAACTGCTACCATAATAAACAGGCTGATGACACAGGCTCTAATACACGCCAATAATCGGCAATACTATAACTTGTGAACGAACTAATTAGATCTGCGGGGTCGTGGATGCGCACTGCTGAGGAGTCCCATACTAGGACGAAACGGCCGTCCAGTGCTTCCAGGTTTTCAATGGTGGTCTAGCTTCAACTGACTCATGATTTCAACTTGTGTAATTAGATCTGAGTTAGAGAGTCTTAGATCTTGGCGCAAAATTCATTCATCTATATGGCCAAATAGGATTTTCGCATTATAGCTGACCTCAGTTTGTAATGAAAACTTCAACTCTAATTTATCAGCAGTTTTTAACTCTAGATATTGATTCTAATTTCTCACACTAATTTCTAACCTTTTTAAACCCTACTTTGTCGTCGTTCAAGGGTCATCTACAAATTATAGACTTGCCCAATAATCTTTTCCTACTATAGGTAAATTAATAGCAGAGATTGCTCAATTACTGTCCTGAATATCAACAACAGGAAATTAAAAATTCTCACAAAAATAATACAAGTTTACCTGAATTGGCCCTTATTTTATCCTTGTTTAATAAAACAACAAATATTCCACTGGTCATTGAGGCTACAGGTGAATTAATGAGTCACTAATGACAACTATTCCCATCATTATCATTATTACTACTAATACAATATTTCTTTTTCCCCTTTATTAAATAAAGTGAATTGCAGAATGATTCCTATCCCCTATTTACTATTCAACTTGATTATATTTCATAGAACAGGTAGAATCCATTCTTATGGATCACACATAGAGGAACCAAAACTAACTAACAAAAAGACGACAATGAATATTTGATATCAAAGTTTGGTAGCAAAAAAAGTAACCAAATAAGCAAGAAAGAGGGAAAGAAGGAGGATGAAACGGAATGGAAAGGCAAGGACAAAGACAAAGTATAATTAATCAACAATAGTAATAAAGGAAATGAAATAGAAGAAACAGTTTTGTTTTCTTTTTTTAAAAATGAGTCATTCTTTTTGCCAGACAGATCGATCGAACGACCACTACTGATAGACAAAATATGCTTTTCTATTGACAACAGCCAAAAAATCGTAAAATGACTACATACATATATAAAAATATGCATGAAAAAAATGTTTCAGTGAAATAAAGGGAATCACGACAAAGAAGTTTGAAAATTTCTGTTTTATGTACATATAACCAGTAAAAATAGATAAATAGGAGACAAATACTATATTTTGATCACAATGAGGGTTTGTGGAGAGTTCATGATTCGATGTAAGCTAGACCACCATTGAAAGTCTGGAAGTAATGGACGGCCATTTCGATCTAGTATGGAACTCCTCAACAGTGAACATCCACGGTCTCGCATCCGGGACTCGAACCCAGGACCTTCGGTCTGGCGCATGAACGTTTCATCTCTAGACCACTGAGCCGTCATCCATCGGTATTAATGTCTAACTTCAATCGACCCATGCTCTTGAGAAACTGTTCATCCATTGTCTGAGGTAGATACCTGTCGCTACCCAACAGGAGTCCCATACTAGGACGAAACGATCGTCTAGTGCTTCCAGGTTTTTAATGGTGGTCTAGCTAACATTGACTCATGAATTCAACAACTAAAAATACTATATTTAATAAAAAATGTATAATATAAATCTAGGATTGTAAGTAAAATAAGTCTGTTAACGTGGAAATACGTAATGATTATTTGTACTGGGTTTTTAGATCAAACGGAATTACATGATAGATGGAAGACTTTTGAACAGTTCGACCTAATGCTATTTAGTCACATACACGAGTTATAAAGCAATCTACTGAGAAGTAAAATTAAAAGCCATTCTACATTACACATTTAAGTAACACATCTAAAAGAATTAAGTTTAACCTTATCCTACTGGCTTGATTGGTCGCAGACTGAATAAATCAATAACTACCACCACACTGTAGTAACGGTAGTAACAGTTAAAGTACATTTAGTCATCACCACCTATATTTCATTTCAACACAAATTATTTTTATTTATATGAGAATAGATTACCTATCATTCACTACATTTTACGTACAAATTTCGTATTTGAACTAGCAACGAAAAGAAGGGAAATTAGGAGATATTGTCATGAAAAAATATCTGGTTACTTTTTTACAGAGAGAAAACTTGGAATTTATTTGTGTTGTCTTACATCAAAATGTTCATATTTTACAACATTAATAGATGTATATGCATGCAAGTCTAGCTGATTACAAAAAAAGTAGTAGTACACATCAATAATATATATATATATATATATATATATATATATATATATATATATATATATATATATATATATATATATATATATGATCACAGATATCTTAGAAATATTGCTCGCATCTGCTGGGATCACTGGGTAAGTAATAGTGAGGTTAGACGCAGGGTATTAAGGAATGATGGTAAATCAGTTGATGAGGTTGTGAATCTTCATCGACTGAGATGGTTTGGCCACGTGTTACACATACCTAAACACCGATTACCACGACGTGCAATGCTATCCGATATTGGAAAAGGTTGGAAGAAAGTTAGGGGCGGCCAAACCAAAACGTGGCATCAGTGCTTGAAGTCACTAACTTCTAGTCTGAGCCATGTTGGTAGATGCAGACTACTTGGTTGGGGTCCGCGTGACTATCGTAACCAATGGTTGGAGACTCTTGGCTCAGAATCGATCACAATAGCGTAGGTGTATACACTCTTTGTCTTCCCTTAAACCATGAGATTAAAATTACTTCATACCTTTCTTTTTAAGAACTAATTCTTTCTTTCTGTACTATATCCTTATGCACAATCTTTCTTTTATATATTACTACCATTCAAGTAACTACTTCTATGAATTTGGTGTTCATCTTTTTGTGCTAATGAGGTGTGGCAACTTGGACCGATGCATATATGTGCCTGGTCCTATGTTGCAGCTGACTGGCCATGTATATATTAACGACACAATAATATACGAGACGTCAAGATGTTGAAGGATAATTCATGCAAAGTGAAAAAAGCTAAACAGAAAACGAACTGAATCACAAATCACATGAAATACGGCTCAGGAAGAGTAAAAATGTACACTGAATGTAGTGATATTTTCACTGAAATATTTTATAACTAATACAAGTAATATCGTACAGTTGTTGCAATCACGTAAGCACTGATAAAATGGAAAAAATACACACGTACACAATCAACATGGATATACTCGAGAAAAAGCATTTACTTACCCGTGCAATTTTCGAAATAAAAGTTTGCGTCTGTTTAAATATAAAAAGAGAGAGATAAGAGATAACGAGGAATCTGATAGAGAAAAGAAATATTTAAATGGAGCTCAGTTCAACTTTAAAACAGGCCAAAAGCTGTCATTTAACTAGAAGACTATATATATATATATATATATATATATATATATATATATATATATATATATATATATATATATATATATATACTAAGCAGCCTTTGAATATACACAGGCTTAACTGTAAGGTTTAAGCAATCAACTTAGCACAACAGAATCATAGGTTAGATACCTACCCCAATTATGGTGGTCTAGGCAACTAGATTAATATGAACTCGTCAATATCTGCCGTCTACAATCCTACGACTTATTGATTTATCATCGTTCTGTAGATAATAAAATCAGCCGATAAGTGAATGATCTAAGGTTTATAATGTATGAAAGTATGTTGTTTTCGATGAAATAGACTCGATTAGTGAGTTGGTTACTACTACTAGTCCTAATCTCATAGTTCTCAATCATCAAACAAATCAATAGTCAGTAAAACATTTAGATCGATCATTTAAAAATAGATTTTTCAATGAAACGAGACTAAAACGGAAAAAAAAGAATGCCAAAAAATAAGTAAATTTGCAATGACAAAATCGAACAGAAAAATAATTTAGAAAATGTCAAAGTAATGTGAATTTATGTTCTAACCAAAAAAAATAATTGAAAAGAGAAATTTTGATCGATTAAAGTTTACATTTGATTACTTTACATGACATACAAAAACTAATTGATTTCCGAAATAAGTATACTCTCAATCACGTAATCCAACTACGATAACTGTAAAAAATGACCTCAAGTTTACTTTAAGGACAATTTGTGAAGACTTAACAAAATATACACACAATAGAGATACATACACAGAACACAATAGAAATGTGTAAGAATGCACTGTGTAGATCAAAAACAAGTAGATATCGTTACTTAAACCTTTCGTTTGTTAGATGGTAAGAGAATATAAAGTCGATGGTATGCGGAAAAGATAAAAGAGTAGACAAGTCAAGCTTAAATTATGTCAGTTGACGAAAAGGTATCAATACAGTATTAAAGAAATAAGCGATTGATACAAGAAACAAGTATTATTTATTTTGTAATGATTTATGCGCTTGAACACTAAGCTCATTATAAGTTGTTTGAGTAAGAAAAGAAAATGTAGTCTACTGTCAAGATTGAAACTATGTATTTAATACAGAGATGAAAGTAACTAAATTGAGATAGATGACCATTATTAATTGGGTGAGGAAAATGATTAACACTAAACTACTTTTACGACTGGAAATTTACCCCGATGTTCATTTTATATATTAGTAGTAATGTGTTGGGATTTCGGTGAGATCGATTTCCAATTCTAAAATTTGGGAATTATGTAGTATGGTCACCTAAGAAGTAGTTTAAATAATGTTCAAGCGTTCTAAGAACAACACAATTCTACATTTTATGATTTAAAATACATTCAAAAAGTTATCCCAGTTTTCTTAAAATCGGGATCCTAAGTACGTGTTGCATTCCCCTCTGTTCAGACCCCATGTCTAATCAAACAATAAGCTTCTCTAAGTAAAACTTGCTTTCTTCGAAACCTACATACAATACTCAAGTGTAATTATTCACTTAACTATACCCAACTGGTGTGGAGAACTAACATGATCGACTCTTCTTATTTCCAAAGAACTGTTAACGACTCATGATTAAGTTGATATAAGTACAGAATTAAGTCTGAAAGAACGGAACTTCAATCAAATATCGTATGTATGCTGAGTGGTTGAATGAAAACTTACGAACTAGAAAATGAAGGGATACACTTCATTATCTTTAGCAGCTTGTATTTACATCCCCAATGAATTCATCCAACATGAAATAGGTGAGTTCTAAGGTAAATTCTCCGGACTTAATGGGAAGAACTAGGGAATCAGAAGTATTAATAACAGAAAGTTATTTCAACGTCTATGTTGGCTGAAAAGCACTGAAGTAGAACTTTAGGACATTTTCATACTGAACAAAGTTTAAAACAAATTAGTAAAAAATAAAGGCGTTCTTAGACGTATCTTTATGTAAGTTTTCCGCCTTTTCAATTTATAATTCTATTACATTATTTCATGGTGTATGCTATATCAACTTTACTTATAATACGAAAAGACTTTAGTATGCGTTGGAGCAATAGGAAATGTGTTGCTTGCTTTGTATTCTAACTAAAAATAAACGGAGAATCTTTTGATAAGTTAAGTATAGAACATTTGTCCTTATAAAATGATCATAGCAACTTAATAACATGCGACCTCATATATATATATATATATATATATATATATATATATATATATATATATATATATATATATATATATATATATATATATATATATATATATATATATATATATATATATATAACACGTGGGTTCTTTCCACTTAAACAATTGCAATCGTGATCATGAACCGAAGAAAAGAATAACATACCAATTATAAACAACAAGTATTGTCACAATGCATTAACCATAAATCACATGATGCTGTGTTTCTTTACTCTTCTTTTGATTAATAGTCAATATTTTAGTGAGTATTGAAAGAAATTTTAAATCCACAGTTAGTTCAACTACTATTGATGATTAACTTATAAAAGTTTCGTTTCAAGCATAGTATTATACCATTCAACATTAGTATCAGTAGGCAAGGTATGTTGAATCCACGTATATATCGACATGCATCGCAACGTCTTACTAAATTCTTTGACGGGACACTACTTATACAACTGCCTGTTAGAATCTATTTGAAGTGCATTGACAATCACGTGGTTTTCCTAGTCCTAACATGTAATTTTAACGGAATTGGTCACTGGATTCCAGGACTATTCAAAAATGATTTCTAAAGTAACGAAACTAAGCTACTAGGGTCAAGCGAATAAATAAACACCATTTGAGTGTTTCAACCAATAAGAGTCTGGTGCTATTAGATGGTTGGAGGTTACCATTAGAAAAACCTAGACTTGAATTTTGTATTGGTTGATACACTTTGGCAAGATTTACAACCATGAAGGAATCGATAATCATTCAAAGATTCTAACCGGCGTCTCCTAGTGCCACAGTCAGTGATGTTACCAATGACATTTTATTTTTTCGTTCGTCGATACGGTTAGAGGTGATCGGTTCAGAAATAATGCAATCAACTAGGCAATGTTTCCAATTTATTTTTTGATAACACTAAGTAAGCATCTTCACTAGGTAGGCAGTTTCATTTAGGAATTAATATATCACATGATATGTACTCATTATTGACCATCTGAACCACGGAAGAAGTTTCTTTAATTTGCAGGTACGTCTACAGTGTCGGCTAGCAAGAAGAATGGGTCCAGCGATTTTCTGCTATGTTCAACCACGTAACAAGTTAAATATCTAAGTAGGAAACATGTCACTATTTGCATTTCACCGTACCAATCAGAATATCAAAGTTGAAAAGATTACTCCGTGAATTCAGTAAGACTAAATATTAAATAATACTTCACCTCATAAACTAGAAATTGCCATTTTAAATAGCCCACAATAATATGTAGATTTCTATTAGATTTTAGTTATTCAACATATTAAATGTTATAATTTACTAAATAAGCCTATCAGTCAGTCAGCTAAAACGTAGGGCCAGGCACGTATATGCATCGGCCTATACTAAATAATAATTATTAAGGCGTAAATTAAAATGAATCACAATAAATGAACGTTAAAAGGTATCAATTATAGCTATTCTTAGTGTTATTATTATTATTATCATTATTATTATTAAGGTTTATTGATTCATCATGGAATTATAAGGACATCAACAAGATACTACTATTCAGTGTAAATTAAAATAAATTTATGTATACATAATACGAACTAATATATCATACACAAATATATGAGTATACAAATAGGGAGACATAAAACAAATATTTAATAATTTAATCATTCATGTTAAGATCAGGTCGAGAAATCGTGAAAATCAAGGTATTAAAAATTAAGTAATATACCCATAGAAATTTAAAACAATTAGTCCCTTTGATAAATTTCGATAATGATAATCTTCGTCTTCTAATATCATTATCGAAACCCATAGAAATGTTAATAATGATGACACTAAACAAGAGATCCACTCAAAACTTAGTCTGATTTGTAAATACAGGTGATCAACTGCAATGCAGTAGCAGTATAAACAAAATAAGGGAAAATGACCACTAACTTTAGGTTGAATTGTTGCGAATTTTACAAATATAATTTACTGTTTAGTATCTTTAAAGCATTTGTCTTTTTATCCGGAAAAGTTCGAATACCGAGATTTTGTGCAGTCAAATTGCCTTTGTACTAGAGTTATTTTAATACATTAGTCTAATGAATCAGAGATATTTAATGAGTTAATAAACGACTACGATTAGTTGGAAATTTAGGTGTTGTAGAGTTAATTAGTACAGAACATTCTCAAAAACGATTTTTTTCGCACATGAAGTCTTAACGTTCGATTTACACGTGAATTATTTTATAAAATGCATTTCCCCATCGACCATGTAGAAAACGGATTTACTAACTAGTCTCACTACATCATACAATTTATTAATAAACATAACATAACTAAATAAAAGTTTAGAATAAATAACGCATGGCATAAACTACTTGATTATCAAGCAATTTGCGAACCCTGAGAGGTATTTAAAGGTAGATATACAAGCTGCAAGTCACACGTTATTATTAGTGATCTAAAAGTACCACTTAGAGTACATATATGCCATGTGAAATAATGACCATAAAAACATTATATAGACTTAAAACTCACCTATCATCTTCTTTAATTTGACTAGTACGAAAACTTGGAGAAGTGATAACCATTTGTAAACTTTTAAAATTTGTTCGATTTGATAATGTGCCAAAACGATGCCTAGGAAATTTACTTTTACTACTATGATCAACGCTTTGACTAGTTCCTGTAGTTGTTGTTTTTATCTCGACAGTTTCATCACATGTAATTCGCTGACGTTGAACAAGTACCATTGGGCTTGCACAAAGTCGTTGCCATGCTTCACAACGAAATGAATCAGGAATTCCTTTTCGACATCGATCGCGTAGCTTTTGATGGTATTTAAAATACCATAAACTCCAATTAGAACACATTTTCCTCCATTTTAACTCTCGTGAACGTATAACCTCGATGGGAACACGATCTTCCCTAAAAAATATGTAAAAAATAATTGAAATGCTCTTCAGAAAATATCAAGAAACGAAATAATCATAGTCATTCTGTGATCTGAAAAATCTTTAAAAAAATATTGTTCCGTAAACTCGAATTATTAACACTGACCGTGAAGTTGAACTTATAAAAGCTAAAGAGAACATTATTAATAATCATACACAATAACGAAAAAGAAACAAAGATGAAAAGAATTGCTGATATGGGTCTTTTTGGTATTAGCAGTTTTCTGGATTTTAGTTTTTAGATGTTGACGAGAAAATTTTGTTCGTACTCTATAGAACAATCAAAATCTGTACAGCAAGGAAAGATGTGAAATGTTTAGAGTTAATCCTTACAATTCAAACTTCAACAACATTGATGAAAAAGCTGATCTTTCTGATCAAGCTTGTTGTAAAAACAGCTCATTTTGACAACTGTACGATTTCTTCTTACAGTGAAGATATTCATTATCTGACGGTTGCCTAGTTGTCCCAAAACTACCATCGATTTATCTGGCAATAGAAGGTCCAGGAATAAGCGATACAGTCAATATATCAACCAGATATCTGAGAAGAGCAAGTCCCAGTGGAAAATAAAAGCAGTAGCTATTAAATGGGCTGTTACGATAACGGACAAGAGGTATCGTAAAGAAATACAGTATCTGAAGACCAACTAAGTTTATTTGTATTGAAAAAGCAATTAAAACATAAAAGCGAATAAATAAACGCACTCTATATAATGCTTTGAAAAGGATAATAATTTTATGAGACGAAGGAAGTATCTCTGGTGCAGAATATTTGAGACGATGATACAATTTAATGCTACAATATACTAAAGACAAGATACGTGGTTTTATTGTCAAGAGATTGCGAAGAACCAGTACATGAAGTCGAACTTTATTTTATTTATTTACTATTATTTACTTAAACACAAACATTGGTACAAGGAGGCACCAAATACATATGCGCCACACAAATCTCATTTGATATGTATGAGGGCTGTGATACTCCCCAGGTGCCTAAACCGGAGCAGGTGGGTTTCTTAGAGGGCCACACCCGGAGGCTTCGACCTAAAGGTCTAATCCACAGGGCAGTGGAGCAACGTAAGGAGATGCAGTCCCATGGTACTCGATGACCAACAATAGGTTCATACACCATTTGTTCCCTTAGGATCCTGGAGCCCACGTACACCATTGGTTTGGAATCAGGATTTTCCGATTACCCTCCGTATGAAATTGCCAGCTCGGATGTAAAAATGAAATTATACTGAGAAAATTAATTAACGGTTCCATAAAAGTCACAAAATTAAACGATACATAATCAATTAAGGTTGTAAATGTCTTGTATTATCATACTATGAGCTAGTTTTCTAGTACAAATAGATCTCCTTATACTTGAATGAGATTGATAGAAAGCAAATACGTTTTCTGTGTCAGTTTATTCATGTTGACAATCATAATTGTTTTAAGCAACATTCACTGAAGTATAGCGAACAAAGTGCTATCTATAAATCCTAGACACAACATTTATGTTGAGTAACATTTTGGTAATTACTTAATGCAACTTAAAGAATATATGTTGACGAAATTATCTATGACATATTGCTTGTGTAGAAGTGATAATATCCTACTGGCCGAACCGAAAGAGGTCAGGCGGATAACAAGTGCAAAATGAACAACGTAAATCCAGTACGTTACTTTTACTGTTAGGCTACTGAAATTAATAGATATTATGTAATATCTAATACTTTCAATTCACATAGGCCAGGTTTTTGTCCGATCGTGACAAGACTATTCGTTCGAAACAAAGGCTTAGTGGTTAAGATATTCGGTTTTCAATCATAAAGTCAGAGGTTTGGAAGCTGATTTTCCTACTATGGTTTTGGAAATAGAGTAGCATCATTAAATTTCACATCGGAAGTATGACCAAAGACCTAGTTTACGAACCTGAACTGGGTTAAAAAGCTATACTGATCTATTTATACATACAAAAAAGTGAACTTGCAAAAACTTGTAATCCAATGCTTGTTTGGTCAGCACCATAACGAAGTAATATGATTTATTGAGCAACATTCTGCACACGATTTGTAATTTTAATTTCATGTCTCCGTGAACTTAAAAGGCTACCAAACTATGTTTTTCAATCGCTAGCCAGAGGCGAAAGCATGCCCAAAGTTGTGTTTTTGGCAAAATCATTCACTAATTGTGTGGACCATGAATTACGGAAGGCACTACGAAGATTTTCTGGGTAAACAGTGAAGTCAGTAAAATCATGAACTAATACTTGCATTACCAGATTTACCACTCAAAGACAAGTACCCGGTCATATCCTTAACCATCAAATAACATTTACTTTACGAGGTAATTACTACACTTATACTGTTTTAGTAATTTTAAAAATGCAACTGTGACGACCTCGAACAGTAAATCCTAAAAGAAGATATTCTACTCAGACCTGAAAACCGTGGGCTACATATTTGAGTTGATTTATTTGCTTTAAGGAATAAAGTATGAGACGGATGTTTTGAAGAATAAACGCCGTTTATACATAAATCTATGCCATATTATAAATAAGTAGTAAAAGAGATATGTGCTAGAAAAAAGCCAAGTAGTAGAATTGACAATAATTGGTAGGATTTACTACCGGTTCCTAGCATATAAAAGACAGAGAAGAGGAGCAAGGTTTATCACTGTTTCAGTAGAACAAATTCTTTGGACAAGGGAGCAATACGTGAGGTTGTCGAAGCACAGTTTTTTAGGCACCTCACCTAAAACAAGACTGAAATGTATAGATGAAATGGGTAAAAATGATGAGGTGGAGTCACCCGAATGCCCTGGTACAGACGAGAGTGGGAGAGTCAACTCTCCCTCTCGAAATGCTCTCCCATGGCCACGTGCATACAACGACTGACAGAAAAGTCCTACTCATTGACTTCTCGTGATGGGATTGTTGTTTACGAAATTGAGAGGACGAAAGGCGAATGTCCGGAGCTTTAATTGGGTTGGTGGATATAGAGGATCCACCTAGGGGAGTTGGAAAATCCTGATTCCAAACCAATGGTGTACGTGGGCTCCAGGATCCTAAGGGAACAAATGGTGTATGAACCTATTGTTGGTCATCGAGTACCATGGGACTGCATCTCCTTACGTTGCTCCACTGCCCTGTGGATTAGACCTTTAGGTCGAAGCCTCCGGGTGTGGCCCTCTAAGAAACCCACCTGCTTCGGTTTAGGCACCTGGGCAGTATCACAGCCCTCATACATATCAAATGAGATTTGTGTGGCGCATATGTATTTGGTGCCTCCTTGTACCAACATATATGTGTTCAAATAATAATAATAATAATAATAATAATAATAATAATAATAATAATAATAATAATAATAATAATAATGTAGATTATGATATAGGTTAATTCAGGAATTACTCGAGTCATTCATAACAACAAAATCTCACACTAGTATAAGTCAGAATTTATTCATAGGTGTTGGTATTTGACTTTTCGAAGGATATATAGGATGTAAATATCTTAACCGAAGCACACCATGCTCCTCTCTGCTTTCCTTTGACTAGCTGGGTAGTATTTATCTCTAACAGAAAATGCCACTCAAGTCCAGGTACATGCTTATTACTTATTACATCATGATAGTAATTAAGTATAGACTCGTATACTCGACTTTTATCTACCCCTCAAATGTGAAGGTGAGCGATACTATTCCAAAGGAATAATATAGAGCTTTGAGTGGTGGCTCGATGGTTAATGCGTTTGATTTTCAGGCATTAAGTTCAAGTTATGACGCCCGCTGTATCGACTTGAGTTTAGGTATCCAACTAGTGTTATTTGGCCCCCACATTCAGAGTGATTCATATCCAAGTACCTAGTAAATGAGTTGATTTTATATTTTAGGGTCGAACCAGGAAACTGAGGACCGTTGATATGTCTATAAGGAAGACAAACGAAAACAAAGATATTGTCCTAAAATTAATTCCCAATCAGGGGCTAAAATTTGTTTTGACTGATATTTCGACTTGAAATTAGTCTACAAGGGCCAGTTGATAATAGCGAAATTGTTTTATACAAAATTTCAGATGGGTTTTGTGGATATTACAGTAATTTTAATAGTTAAGATCATGAGTCAGTTAAATCTAGACCACAATGGAAAACCTGGAAGCACTGGACGGCCACTTCGTCCTACCGTGGGACTCCTCAGCAGTGCGCATCCAAGACCTCGCCCCTTGCGAGAATCGAACCCAAGACCCACTGGTTTCGCGCGCGAGCACTTGACCACTAGACCACTGAGCCGGCATCCAACAGTGTTAATGTCTAACTTCAACTAATCCACGAAATTGAGCGACACACCCACCATTATCTTCAGTGAGTTACTATCTCACAATAGACTCCACTGGTCACTACTTCTCATTAGAACTCCCGGATATACCTCGCGAAGCCAGTCACCCGTGAGAATTTGTTCATCAATATCAGATGGGTATAGTCAATCAGTTATCTACGACATAGGACCAGGCAAATATATATATATATATATATATATATATATATATATATATATATATTGAACCAAGTTACCAAAACTCTTTAGCACAACTAAATGAACACCGTTATAGGATAAGGTGGATAAAGTTAGAAAATAAACAGTAAATGTGACGATAAACACCAGATAAGAATAATTATTTTTTATGTAAAATTGGAAACAGGAATAAACCCCAAAAGATCTGGATAAATGGTTAGAGATAAGAGACTGAGGTTGATTAATAAACCCTGTTCGAGTGAACAGCATGGTGTCCTAGGTTATATTGGAAGTAAGAACCATATTGGTGGATTGTTGAGAAGGCATCACCGCATTCAAAAAGTGCATTGGGGTTTTAGGCACCTGATTCCAAAGAGGAATGTACAAATTAAACAAATTGAATAATCGAGATGTAAAAACTCATTTAACCTACTCTTCTGGATTTGTATACTGCTGGCCACCACGAAAGCCGTATCTATCATATTGTAAAATGTCATCCTCAGACTGGAGTGGGCTATTTTCATGTTCATTTATGATATTATCCATCTTCGGTCAACTAGCATAGTTTTCACTACAATCAAAAAACGCGCTAACCAATTCGTTCCCTTATTTACGCCTTTTTCATACGTAATTTGACATAAATGACCACAAAAATATGTTTGATTAGTATGGATTTATAGTTTTACCATTGTGTTTGTTGATATGTCAAGGCCACGCGCTTATTATGAGTTTCCTACTAGACTCTTGCGCCTTATTTTTTTCTCAGATAGCTTTCTTTATAGGAGGATGGGTTTTCTTTCTTCGACAGCTTTTTCGTGATTATGAAGTCAAGGACTCCGTAGTAGTATTAATCTTTTCACTCACTTTTTCCTTGTCTTGCACAGTTTTCGAGTTAGTAATTTTTGAAATACTAGATATTTTGGAAGCCTCTTCCAGGCGCATACATTGGCAGTTTATTCTTTTAACAACACTATTAGACGTCATAATAATCATTCCATTTTACATATCATTTTATATCAGTAAGAGTTTACGAGTTATCCCTCCTAAAAATTCAATCAGACTTTGTTTCTCTTTTGCACTTATGACTGCATATTTATATACGTTTTGGAAAGTGGGGACATCTTTCCCTATTTTGAGTGGAAAACATGGCATTGTATTCTTGGAGCAATGTATTGGTCGAATAGGAGTAGTCGGAGTAACTATAATGGCTTTTTTATCCGGTTTTGGTGCTGTCAACTATCCGTATTCATGTATGACTTACTTCGCCTTGTCCGTTTCAAACTCAGAAATACGCACTGCTGAGAGGAGATTGTTACAAACTGTAGATATGATTTTGGTGAAGCGTCGAAGACTAGCTCAGTTTCAATTTGAGGCAAGAATGAAAGTTAGTCCATCGCGTGTTTTTAATTCCTGTTTTGAGATTGTCTGTTTTTTCCTATTATGCATGTTACACCGTAGACATTTTTTTAAACTCAATGTGCCGCCTTATTCTACTAACTTTAACATCACAGTTCAGACTGCTGCGTTTTGTTAGTCCACAACAAAGCAAGCATACCACTTTCTTTCTAACTCAGTTATATTTGTGAGAGTTGAGATACTACTTGTGCGCCCAAACGAAAACAGCTGGTTCTTTCTGGAGGCCAACTCTTTGGCATTCGACGTAGTGATCTAACCCAGAAGGCAGTGAATCAATGCCGAATGCAGCCCCGTGATTCCTAGACAATGGAGCAGGTTCATATGGCACTCGGTTTTCAATCCTGGTATAGGTTAACACCACTGGTGAGTTTTTCGTACCCACTAGCTGGCTTAGAGTCGCAAAAGCCCACTTTCCATTCCTTCAGTTTTGGACACAGATTCCCCGCCACTTCAACTACCAGCACTTTCATGAGAAAGGTTTTAAACGTGTGTTCATATGATGGCACTTGGGAAGGAAAAGCTTACTTCATTCTTTCAGTCATATCAAAACATTTACGAGCACTAGAAGCAATAGTGTTAGTCAGTATAGACGTTCTTTTATACATAATGTCGTATATTTCGTTTCTCAACAAATTATTTCCGGACTCGAATCTTACATTACCTTCAGTACAAAGTTAGATAGTATCGTGATGTTTCTAAAACTAATAACCCAGGTCTTAGTGATCCGTATTTCTGAGCTACTTGTTAGTGTTTAGGGTCAAATCAGTCTTAATTCACTGAAAGACCAAGTATCCTGTTAGATAATTTGTTTTATGACAGTCACTAAAATATGAATCAGGACTAAAAAATATTTCATTGACCACAACCATTATTTTATTATTATTTATTTGAACACATAAATATTGGTACAAGGGGGCACTAAATATATATGCGCCACAATCATTAATTGCTTCGGACTGGTTACAGTAATTTCTGTTCGCAGTTTTTCGTATATGTTGTGATTATAAGTCTAAATCTTGACTCAATTTCTCAGGGATTCTTTTACTACATTTAGTAAGAAAATTGCAGTTTCACAAATTGTATATGCTAACAGAACTTACTTTTCAAACATTGATTAAAAGTATAAAAAAGATCATGTAGCTTTCGCACTTCTCAAATACAGAATTTCCGCTCTGTAACAAGGAGCTATTCTAAACTGATTGGTTAGACAAAAACACTTCGTACATCTGACATAGGCATATGATTCAAGGAATATCCATGTCGTTAACATTATTTTCTAGTGAAGAGTTAGAATATTTATAATATGGCTAGTGCGTAAGTTCTGTCGTACCACGTTTACCTAGCAGTATTGTACCTATCTTTCCACCCAACTTATTACTGTAACTCTCAGTCTTTATTTCATCGAGTGTTATTTTTCGTAGAACTTAGTCGTTATATAGCTTCCAGATTTTACCGCAAAATGTTTTTATGTGAGTTTCAGCGTACGACCAACGAAAAATCTAACACCTTTTGGAATATGTTACGGACAGTTGGAATGTCCATTTCATCACCTCGTATTGACGAAAAATTATTGAAACATGAGGTTAGTGTTTTATTTATACACTGTTACCATATTTGAGCCATTTGTCTAGCTATTGTCTTAAAAAATTAATTTTCAGTTCTGAATCTAAATTGTATTAAAACCGATTCTTGTCTTAACATCCTTTATCCTGATAGGCACTCTTAATTTTTTGAAATAATGTGACCTTTAACCACCTGTTTTTTTCCGGTTTCCAGATCATCGATTTGGATCGAATTAAGCTCACTAGCCAAGTAAAATTTCGTATTTTAACCCTTGTTTGTGATCCGAATATATGGCTTAATAATCGAAATTCAACTCTTGTAACCGCATCTCTATTTTATGTAATTCATGAAAAAGAATTAAAAATGTAGGAATTCGTGCAATTAAAGGGTTATTTATCTATAGATTGTGACGTCAGACATACTACACTAATATATTCAGAAAGCCCCTAATAAAAAGGATATTACCTTTAAAATAAAATCTTAGTAACAACCGTCCACTTTTACGAGTGTAGTTCTTCCAAGGGCTTTAAATTATAGTTATTAATTCCGTGTTACGCTTCAGTCATGTTCATCCAATACAAATTCCTTCTATTTAATATTATGATAATGTTCGAAGTATGATCAAAATTTTTTTACAAAGCCCAACATACTCGGAATGTATCACAGTTACAACCTAGGAAATCTTGCTGACAAAATCGACTGTGATTATTATCGTTTCTAATAGTGTGGTCATTAATGGTGAAAAAAGTGTGTAGTTGCTTCAAAATAAGCAGGACGGCTATTCAACCAACGTTTTACAACTTATTAAATAATAATTGAAACTACTTTTCACCACGATTAAGTTAGTTTTCCTGAACTTTTGAAAGCAAACATCAGGCATTCTGAATTTCCATCGATTACTTACTGTTGACCGTATAAGCCAGGAGTTTTAATCAAACATTATCACCTGGTTATTGATTATGATTATGAATGCAGTGGTCTTGGGTGCTGTTAGAGGTATGAGGGCGGTTATCATTTCCCGGTCGACCACACCGTGGAAGGGTTCTTCTGGAGGTACCTGAAAAGGAAATTGGATTAGAGGTGGTCTTAGTAACCTGGGAGCGTGACCGCAGTGCCCAAGGGACAACTGCTTGAGGTCGGTCACACACGACCTTTTTATGGGTCATTTTTGTGTTAGCTCCGTACTTGTTGAGACCTTACCGCCGGAGACAGATATCCGTGGGATAAGGCGAGGTGTGCATTTTTAGGGTCGACTTGTTCTAACCCCACCCCTCCTTGTGGGAAGGCAGCGTCGCTGTCATGCTGGTTGTCTGAAGGAAACACCTCTACAGTCAGCAGTACGACTTCGCCTTTGGACCTTGGGTTTGTTGCTTTTAGTCTTACCGCTCTTGAACCGACCTGTGTGACATGGTAAGACCTTGAGGAACGGTTGTTCCAGCCAGTATAGCTCGGTTGCTTCATCACGATAGGTAAGCCCGACCACCACGTCAAGGTAGCAACAACGGCCGGTCGCTTCATATCTTTCTTTCTACGAACTAATTCTTTCTTCCTGTACCATATCCTTATTGCAATCTTTCTTTTATATATTACCACCTATGAACTAACTACTTTTATGAATCCGGTGTCCATCTTGTTGTGTTAATGAGGTATGGCAACTTGAACCGATGCATATATGTGCCTGGTCCTACGTTGTAGCTGACTGACTGACCTAGTTATTTATTTCTTTATACTCCCATTTCGACCGATGTCATTGTTATTTCTGACAGCAGTTATACGGCAAAACATTTTAGTCTCATTAAAATTCAACTCAATACTTGTTTAGAACTCTTGTGTTGTGATACTGTACAGAATCATTTTCCTTTCCCTGAAAGTCTTCACTATTTCTTACGTTCAGTAGGAAAATCTAACACGAGGGTTATTTTTTGTATTCATCGCAAATCTCTCTTGTTTTCTTTCAAAATATATAGATATCTGTTCTTGAGGACTTAAGCCGTCAATTATTTCTGGAACTGCACTACCTCCGAACTGCCCAAGAACGTATTGAATTTTCAAAAACATGGAAAGGAAAATATTTTAACTGTCTTGGCTACTTTTTCTGCGGTTATTGTTGTTGGAAAATATTTATATCCATTGTAAATATTTTATTGAATCGATTCGGTGGACAAGATCCTATAACACGCTTTATGGGTATAACTATACATTATCTAGGCTTTCAAATTGATGTAAAATTTTGGTCACAACAAATATCTTTTTGGCTCGTCGGTATAATTGTTGTAACGTCAATTCGTGGACTCTTGATAACTTTAACAAAATTCTTTCATGCTATAGCTAGCACAAAATCATCGAATATAATTGTTTTAATCATAGCACAAATAATGGGTACTTATTTTGTTTCTTCTGTATTGCTTTTACGTATGAATATGACTGCAGAGTATAGGAATATGTTAAATCAAGTACTTGGTGACTTACAGTTTCATTTCTATCATCGTTGGTTTGACGTAATCTTTCTTATCAGTGCTATGTGTAGTATTGCGTTTTTATACTTAGCACATAAACGAGTTGCTGAAATAAAAGATGACTATATTTCTTGACTTCATATTGTTTGTACATATCGTTCAAGACAGCCTAAATATTATCTTATGCTACCACTAACTTGCATTCCACAGGTAATAGGTACTATGGTAATATGAAATTATATAGACTGGGACGTTATTTCTGTCTTTCCCCATTCATCTTGTTATTTTCATCTCGTGCCTATGAGGTTTTGCAACTTGGGCCAATGCACATCTAAGCGAGGCTCTACATTGTTGATGACTGAGTTCATGCACTTCATCTCTTCCATAAATTTAAATGAAGTTTTCGGGATTCTTTCTTTTAATACATATTGGAAAAACTAATGAGTAGTAATGACACGCTGAGTAGTTAGTAAGCAAATATCTCTTAGAACAACCAATTTTTTAAATCTATCTAGGTAACAGTATAAGTTCATGTGCTCAGTTTCGAGCCCTTGTGATCACTCCGTCCACAAATGACTGACAGTTTGTGTGTGAAGGTCAGTATTTCTAATTAATGTACTTAGTCGAAATAAGTAGGGTGGGGTAAGAAGATATGATGTTGAGTACAAAATTTCAAAATAGTTTAGTACAATATTCGGTTGTGAAGTAGTATTGTTTAATACACCACCCACGTTTTGGTACTGCTAGGATGGTGTCAAGTCGATTTAATTCGCAGATCATAGCTACCATTCCCAGTGATTTTGTTTTCAGACCACAGAATCCCGATCTAGTCATTCATTGTGGTTGTGTGGTTGATTTTGAGGATAACTAATGTTGCAGCTTTAATACTATTCCTGTCGTCCAACAGGAATAATCCTTCTACGTTATTTTCAGTCGGAGAGTATCAATCACTCATACACCAACCGAACTTGATCCTGACAACAATTTCCTTCCTCGATTTGTAGCTTCTCTTTCACCCTGATTACCAAGCCTTTCAATGCTGCGAAATATCATCTCTCACCTCCTGAAGCAAGGCCCAAACTACATGTTTGAGCTTTCGATCTGATTTTAAGTTGGATAGGACAAGTTTCACTAGTTAGAAGTCCGTAATCCCACACGATATATGTATGCTATTTCTCCGAAACCTGCATACAGTACTTAGGAGTGACTATTTACTTCATTTTACCTTATCATTATGGAGAAGCAATACAGTTTACTCTTCATTTATGTAGGGATTCTCTAGCTATTTCTCGTGATTTTCTAGATGTAAATCATCTTATAAGAGATAAGTGGTCAAAATCCATAGCTTGTAATGAAATTTACTTATTCAGAACCACTGTTAGCCGGCATCAAAGTGAGAATCTTTAATACGAATGTCAAGACAGCTCTACTGTGCAAAACTGAAACTTGGAGGACTACCACAACCATTATAAAAAAAGCACAGATATTTGTAAACAATTTTTTACGAAAGATACTCAATATCCGTTGGCTGGTTTATAACACAGTGAGGTTAATTTTAAATTTCATTTCTGCGCAAAATACGGTATTTAGCACCGTTACAAGCATCGGTAGTCTAATTAACTTGTTTATTTTAGCTTGGCTACTTAAATTATTAGTAAGTAGAATAACTAATGTGTTCAATTTAGATGTCTGGTTAGTTAATGTTCTTGGTAAGTAAAAAACAGTAATAATCCACACAGAATGGAAATAGGCTGATATAACATGCCTAACATTAATTAAAAATATAATAATAATAAGAGGGGGGGAATCAGTTGATCACAAATAAAGTGAAACGTTAACTTATTACTTTTGTTGTGTGTATAAGAATCCGATATTCTTAGATTCGAAATGAACGACCAAATTGCATAACCTACACAGGGAGTCATTAGAGAAAACAAGTTTAAATATCCTTTATTCTATGCTTGTAGATGATCATCTCTACCTTCATTGTCAGTTTAACCTTAGTATTCATCTTCACTTTGGTTTATATACAAGTAACACAGTCCCCTAATTTTTTAAGCTTTATATTTGTTGTTGACTGGTTAACTTGACGACAAACTATATATCATTTTATTATATAAGCGAATACCCAATAGAGTCAGGTTAAATCTCTTGATTATTGGAAATATACATTTATTGATTTATGAACATCTGACAGGTACTGGTCTGTCTCGTAAATTCATCAATAAAGTTTTGTGTAAAATTGGGATATTTATCTTAGATGTATCTATGTGACAGAACAAATTATTTGGTTCTCTTTTAAAACAATGAAAAAACCAATAATGTACATTATTAGATCATCGTTATAAGTGAAAATCATAGGAATGCTTATTATTTAATATGACACAAAACGTAGCTTATATCAAACAGTGCCTGAATTTAAATAATCTTGGTTCATTTTTGTCAAAACTGAGTTAGTGAAATTCAATTGACGAAAATAATATAGCAATGATATTCAGAACAAAAGGAAAAATCTCATCACTTGACTGTATTGGTTCATATAAGCGATTACACTATATAATAACTGCAAATATCACACAAAGACAAGTGAATTATTAATAATCAAACAATAGCTAATAACATGATAAAGATTGTAGTCCAAAGTTACGTCATGTCAAACATAACAACGTACAGTTACGTAATGTTAACCAGACATACATAACTGAAGAACGAGTGTAAAACAAACAAACTTGATTAATGTGAATATAATGAAGAAGTTAAGATGAATATTTCATTATATTATTTAATCATATCAAAGATATAAAACGATTTGTGTGAAGTGATCTGAGAAACAGTTAGAACTGAAAACATTAAACGATTAAAAATAATTACAAGAAAGCGGATATTCTAAAACCTCAAAGTACAATCAATCGAAGTGATATTATGTTAAAGTTAAGGCGAAGATAATTGTCAAGCACATTTCTTCTGTATAACAGAGGCTAGGTTTCACGTAATGGATAAGCATGTTCCTGTTCCAAGAAGTTGGAAAAAATAATAATCCTTAGATAAATTCCATTATCAAAATTCATGTCAGCAAATATGTGCTAGTTGTCTGATCAATGTTTAAGTATTAAACTCCTAATAACTATCTTCTTAGCTGTGTGCAATAATCCTGATAGATGCACTTGAATACGATTAATAGGAGAAAAAAATCAGACTACTGATTACATTCATAATGCATAAAATACAACTAATTAATCAGTAGCAAAAATTCTTCCTAAAAAATAAAGTATGGAAATGCGTCTTTCTAGAAAAAAAATTATGCTTACTTTGAATATACATTTAATTTGGAATTCACCGATGTTATCTTAAACAGGACAATAAGGAAATATTGAAGCCGTTAAATGAAGTATACAGAGATATTTATATCCTAATGGTATTTACATATATTTTTTCAGTGAGGAACGTTTTTGATTAAAAGTATTTTATGGCAGTTTAATTGATTAAATATAAATTAATGGAGTAACTGAATTATACAAATAATTATCTGACCATAACATTAAATGTGAAACCTCTTACTGAAAAGAATCACTAATCAACTGATTGAAGATTTATTAGAATACTAAATATGTTGTTGACAAACAAAATTGTCAACTGATATTATATGACCATGACCAAACAAATAAATAATCAATAGTGAAAATGAAAGTCACTAGATAAGGTTTCTACTTTTGAATACTATATAACTTTTGGAAGGAAAATTCGGGGAAAATTAGTTGGTAAATATTACCCAATCCCAGATTACGAATACTAATTGAAATCTTGTAATTAAAAAAAAATCAATGAAGTAATAAAATCAATTGATGTTAGACCACCGATGGAAACCTGGAAGCACTGGACGGCCGTTTCGTCCTAGTATGGAACTCCTCAGCAGTACGCATCCACGATCCCGCACCCCGCGGTTGTCCAGTGCTTCCAGGTTTTCATTGGTGGTCTAGGTTAGATCGACTCATAAATTCAACTGGTGAAATCCATTTAGCCCGGGAACGTGGATAACATCCGGATTTTACAAGAAGTAATTCAGAACCCTATAACACAGTCTCATTGTTTCAGAATATGACGGTGAGTGATATAGATCTCAACACTGGTTCCCTAAAGACCACATATATATCTTGCAATAAATTCTAGGTAACTTGAATCATGGGTCTGACAACTATTTGTTGATAGTCTCCAACCATTTAACATATATCAAAAAAGGTTATTTAGATTTTTAATAGAGTATGTATGACTTCTGATGAATATCTTCTCAGATCTTGTAAAAAGTTTTGTCAACACTAAGTTTTCCCTAAAGTTCTAAAGTAGTTACATTTAATGTCTCGAATGTGCAATCGATAATAATTAAGATTATCTGAGGACTTTATTCGAATTAAGTCAGCTTATGGAAACACTGAATAAATATAAAGTTTATTTGTTCATTCAGATTTTAAAATAAATAAAATAAGTGCATTATATAGTGCAAACCATTGAACTGATTGCTATTGAAAACCAGTTAAAACTAAACTTTTGTTGAGAAGTGACTGATTAACAACAAAGATTCCGTTTCTTTTGTTTTTGGAAAATGAATTTAATTGTTAAAATGACAGGCTGTAAATGTGTTCCTTATATTCTGTTATTTATTAGCAAGTGATTAAAGCATCTATTACTTGTCATTGTCTGCAGTGAGATATACTGCATAAACTATTTAGACCTTATTTGACTTCAATTAACAATCAAATGCTAATACATATAAGCCTCTAAAAGATTACCAACTGACTTAATTTGAACATTGTGTCTAACAGCTAAACAAAGTATGAAATGGTGTTCTATCATTCAGTTTTATTACTTCAGTATGGGGGTTGTGGAGATTGTTAAGTTTTCGGTTGAGATCATGAATCAATTGATGTTAGACCACCGATGGAAACCTGGAAGCACTGGACAACCGTCTCATTCTAGTATGGGACTCCTCAGCAGTACATATCCACGATCCCGCACACGGGACTCGAACGCAGGATCTTCGGCCTCATATGCGAACGCTTAACATATAGACCACTGGTCCGGGATCCATTGGTGTTAATGTGAAATTTCAGTCGATCCATAATCTTGCTCAATCCTGCATCTATTATCTGAGCTAAATACCTGTCTCTACTCAACACGGATCGGACTTCACTGATCACAGCTTCTCACTAGAACTCCAGGAAATCCATCTTGAAGGAGTTCCGTACTAGGATGAAACGTCCAATGCTTCCACTTTTCCAATGGTAGTTTAGCTTAGATTAACTCATGAATTCAAGTGTTGAAATTACTACAATCTCCATTCTGATAAATGAACTTCATCAATCAAGTTGTAATAAAGCCACTTTTCTAATTAATATTAAATAACATATATAAGCGAACAATATTGTCTTCGATTAGATTTTCATGAGGCTTTACTCTAATATATCGTGGTTTTATATGCATGTATGAAATCATTAAATTAATCAAGGTATTTTATGAGTCAGTGATAACAGTATAATAGTTTACATAAATAAACATAATGTGTGAAAAGTACAGATTGTTAGTGTGATGTCAGGTGTACTAGTTGTGATAAGAATAATCAAGGCTTGAATCAATGTTTCACAATGGCAAATAGGTCAAAGATTAGAAAAATATAGACACTGAAATAACATTCATATAAAAAATTATAAATGTTCAGATAATTGGACAATGAAGCGTGTATTTAAAAAAAAGTGTAGGAGAGGCTGATGAAAAATAAACGAACAATGAGTATGGAACATAATAAAATCATTTTTTAGGGTTAAGAGAGAGATAAAGGTGTTACAAATTACTTATGAACACAACGACTTGGATTGTTAGTTCGAATTCCTATGGCTTTTGCTATGTGTGAGAGACGAGGTCGAACCCCATAAAAATAACTATTAGGAATACGATAAATCACTCTAAATGATTTATTTCTGACTACTACATGACTACTATAGATCAAGTGTGATAGGACAAAGCTGAGTATTGTTTTGAAGGTACCGTTTCCTAACCACGAAGGAAGGTGTTCACTAGCTCGTTGGCTCAGTTGTCTGGCAGTGATCCCATTATAGCTTTCTCCACAGGAGCAGCTAAATTCATAGATACACATAGATGTGACAGAACTATGTAACTTATTCTTTGGTTGAGGAATCGTCATAGATTGGGTCGAGTACGATAGACAGAAGTTGTCTGTATTAAAAGTCCTCTCAATCGCTCTAGTCAGTATATCCCGTAGAACATCACCAGCTACTTCTTCACTGAATTGCAGCTTCAGGAAGAGGGGCTTCTTGATATCCGTTGATGTCGCTATTTTCTTGTTTGTTACATTCATGTGTCTCTTCAGGAAACCTTGTGGATAACCCATTCCAATCAACATGTTATGTATAAACTCGAGTTCTTTGTTTTTTGAATCGACTGAGCATATCTTCCTAACTCTATTTGCAATACATCTAGGTTTCCCTCATAATGAATATTAGTACGCTTTTTGTTAAATTATAGTTAATTGAACACACATTTGTTTAATATAATTTCAATGTAGTCTGTAAACCATAGATGAATAAAAACTTCAGCTTCTAATAAGCGAAGAATTCCAATGCATTTTAAAACTAAATAGAAATAAAGTTTTCTAGAACTAAACGAATCTACTCGAAATCCTTTATTTCGAATAAAGGAAAATATTATATTTATATATACACAGAATGATATTTACAGATTAAGTTATGTAGATTGAATGGATTCTATATTGAAGAATCTTCTTGTGAAATCTCGACTCACGCTAAGGGATGTTTGAACTACACAAAAAGACCTAATAATCCTGTAGAACTGGAAAATTTACAAATTAAATAGACAACAGTAGTACATGCTGTTTTTAACAACCACCAGAAACCGATATTAAAAATATTAAAATTATTCAGAAAGATTTCTCCAATTATAAAGAAATGAGAATAGTTGTTTTATGTCTTGAAGACCGCCGACCACTAATACGTTCCCAGTCACCAGTCGGAATCATAGTCTTAATATGGTCTGTTAGTTACTTTATAGTTTAGTATCTGTAACTTGACCAGCTACACGCTAAACATGTCTAATGACCTTTAGCTAGCAGATGGTTTCCCATTTGCCCACTGTTCCCTAGCTCCTTTCCATGCCTAGAGATGGGCTCAGAAACCAGCGAATAAAATATTTATAGACTAGTTAGCAACTAAATAGAGGCCATACCATGGTCACATAGACTGGGTAGAGGGAATAAGCACTAAACTACAATTAACGATATATGTCCGAAACTGGTACTTGATCGATCACCGACCAAGGTAGTGACTACATACATCCAAGAAACCCTACATGAAAACTAAATAACCGTGTAATACCCTCTGGTTATATATATATATATATATATATATATATATATATATATATATATATATATATATATATATATATATATATATATATATATATATATATGAGCATTACATTTAAATCAATGCATTTAATACATGTCTTGTCATTTAGGTTATTTGTTATATGAATATTCTATTACTGTAGCTTTCGTTCTCATTGTCAATACTCCAGGTAATCTATTTTCGATTATTATTTCTTTCAATCTTGTGTGGTAATTATTGTGCTACGTATTGCACCTATTCCAATCTGCTTGAAAATGTAAGCGATACATTTATAATAAAATGAGTGATAATAAACCATCTAAGCAATTATTAACGGAATGATTGACTGAAGAAATGCAGTTCATTATTTTTTTTTCATTATTAAAATTTAGTTAAAGCATAAAATAGTTATTAACGAAGCTGACAATCACTTAGTTTTTGATACCCTAAACAATGCTGATTTAAGTATCTTTTTGAAGCATCAATAAATAGGATTGGATTGTCAATCACTTTAAAATTATTGCATTAACTGAAAGTTCATATGTTTTTATGTGCTTTCCAGGGAATTTCAATTTATTTCAGTAATTTTGTGAAAACTTCGCGTAATATTTTAAAGGGGTTCTCATTGTTGGTTGATGTCACCTAGAGGTTGATTGAATATTTCATAATACGAAAGTGACGTTTCAGTCTATTTTGTTATCGCTGAGTAATCAGTAACATGACGTCCAACTTGATACTGAACCCAAAATTAATGGCCTACAAACTCCGCCTGATACCTCATGCAAATACTGAGGTTTAATTTGGTGGTTGATAGTTTCAAATTCCAGTAAATTGGTTACGCAACATTAGTCTCCTTCATGGCATTCCGTTATATTCTTGACATGACTAACTTAACAGTTCTTAGCTTTCCACCAGTATTTTGAATTATCCATCTTCTAAAACATCATTGCGTATATTTCAGTGCTGTTAGTTCGTTTTCACCACCTACAGACCTGTTTTTTATGGTTTCCCCACCGATATTTATTTGTAATGGAATTTATAGAGACATGAAAGCATTGGATGGCCATTTCGTCCTAGTATGGGACTCCTCAGCAGTGCGCATCAACGATTCCACACACTACACTCGAACCCAGGACCTCTGGTCTCGCATATGAATGCCTAACCCCTGAACCACTGAGCTGGGGTTACATCATGAAGCTAGTCACTGGTGTGCACATTATTGTTATCAGTATGCGTATTTGTGGCGATTGTAGTATTTTCACAATCGGGTACAAGACAGTTATCCATTTTAGACAATGGATGAAGGGTTATGGATAGATTGAAGTTTCACATTAACAGCAATGGATGCCAGATCAGTAGTCTAGATGTTAAGCGTTTTCATGTGAGACTGAAGATCCTGGGTTCGAGTCCCGTGTGAGGAATTGTGGATGCGTACTCCTGAGGGATCCCATACTAGACGATTGTCCAGTGCTTCCAGGTTTTCATTGGTGGTCTAGCATAGATCGACTCCTGAATTTAACCATTAAAATTACTACAGTCTCCACAATCCCCCCACTCTGACTATAATCATTTATTTTCCTTACAAGTTATTGATTAGGCACAGACATATTGGATAAATGATAACGTAACAACTAGATGACAAAATTTTCCTATGATCGGTAAAGTGTGTAGGTAACAATTATTTTGAAAGATTTATGCATGTCTGTCTTACAACAAAGAAATTGAATCATAGGAAAACGAAAGTGACTGTGACGTTTTTTTTAAAATTCGATTGAATGTAGCTTCGTGTGTTGTTTATTGTCGTAATCATTTCTGATGCAATAGAGATATAGATTTTATACTGGGAAATAGATAAAAATTAATCCTCCATTTGAATTTAATTGAACCAATCAAGATAAAATGGATATTTTAGCAGTATGTAGATGGAATGTTTTAAATCTCTCCAGTCAGAAAATGAGGGACAAAGAATCAATATAATTTTTTTTCCAGTTGTGTTTGTTTCTCTATTACAAAATATTTGTATTTGCTTGTCTTGAGTGTGTGTCCGTTTGGTTGGTCAATTTATGCATTAAAAAATAATTTTAATTTTTGTCACAATGGGAGACTATCTATAATGTTAGTATCTATTGTGCTACACACACTTTGTGCTTATAATATCTTAAATATACTAATGATAACAAATACGGACATATGGTCTACACTTACACACACGTACACACCTTTATAGTAAAATTTAAGGTGTATGTAAGAGCAATATGTCAGTAGATTATAACAACATTAATTGTACAACACATAACTAAATATTTGTATTTGACGAATGTGTTTTAGCTCGCTGAAATAAAACTTCCCGTTACTATTTGATGTTCATTTTTCAATTGGATTATAAACTTTGAATATAAATCTCAATTCATTTCACATATCATTTGTATGCAAAAATTTATTGTGATGGGTTATTAATAAATTATTATTAAACTAAACATTTAACACTGAAAATAAGCAACAATCTACTCATCACACATTTTCTTGTTAAAAATCATAAATAAAATTTAAACGAAAAGAAACAATGACGAAAATAACCTTTACTTCGTGTTTTAAATGCCTCAAATATTCCATGTTTGTATTTTGTTTGATAGCATGGGTAAGTGTATAATAATTTATATACATTGTGCATGTTCTGTTGTCAATATACATCAATATTAGAATTTTCAAAATATTGTATTTAAAAAGATTATTTATTGATATATTTCACTGGGGTGAAGAGTTCGTCCAAAGGTATGTTCCATTGAGAAAGTGCACATTGGATTATTTGAAGTTTTAAAGTTCTACTTGTACGAATACCAGCTACATATATGCTTGGTTCGAGGAATTTAAAAGGTCAATAGTAGATAACTTCTAGAGCAGTAACTATATATATATATATATATGCATCACAAAGCAAATTAATTGAATATTTCCCACAGGTTCGGAGTGAGATGATAACTAAAGAATAACACTAGATCGGGATCTCGGAATTTCAGAGCTTGAATGAAATAAAAAATACAGTCTACTGGATTCGAACTTGATAATTTGGTAACATAGAACTTCCTGGTAAACTAGGATTTCCTATGTTTTATTCCGTAATTGGTTCGTGATTATTCACTAATGAGTAGATCCAAAAAACAATTTTGTATATGTATAGTGCTTCTTAGTCGTCAATAGCTCTGTAAGTGATATCATTCCTTCCCTAAACGCACCTTGAAACAATGAAAAAACCTAGTTTATTTTAAATGAGTAATGTGTATCTCCACAACTCGTTTAATATAACTATCTCATACAAAACTGTTCATAATCCTGTCAACAGTTAAATTCATATTAATTATCATACTAATAACCAATTAACAGTTTGTTTAGTCTTAAGGACTACTGAAGGACAACACGTTTTTACGTTATGCACATATCCATGGAAATATTAAGTCAAGTCTCAGAAATTAATTAAAATATATTAGATATGTGATTAAAAATAGGACGTCGTGTTGAAGTGAAATTTCCTTTTTATAGTCACGTTAAATTAATCAAAGAATAATGAGATTAAGTATAAAAAGTCAGTATCTAATACCATTTTATCGCTTAATGTGGAATGCTTAATAAACAAACATTATCTAACGTCAAATAAATTCTCTTCTATCTTAAATTGTGAAATTACCAACTTTAGTTTTTACAAGATTTCGATTTTTGTTTCTCAGTGCGAAACACATTTATAAAACAAGTAATAAAGCCTTTTATTTGCTTTCTGTGACTACCTATAATAAGTAGGTAATAAAAACAATAAATTGATCGTTTTAATCTCTGGAGCCTAATTTTAAAAAAAGAAAATAATGATGTACGTCTAACAAGCAATTGGTGTTTAAAATGATTTACATTAATTATGAATGTCTACTAAATAGTTGAAAGTTATTTATATATAGTTGTCATTCAATGTTTTTGAATAGAAATAATCACCCATATTCTCAGATAGGCCTGTATCAGTAAATCGAATTGTATTTATTCCTACTAAATGACCGTGAAAATTCAACAAAATTTATAAATTATGCTATAATACATAAATTATTTACAGATTAAATTCTACGTCAAATTCCATTTTTATCTTTGGTCGAACTTCAATATAACCAACCTTGACAAGTATTAACAGATATTCTTCAAATAAACAAATTAATTTAAAAGCTATCTAAACATTTTGAATGACTTAATTGAACGTTTCCATTTAAAATACTGATGAAGATCTTTTTAATCAGTGAGAAAAATTGTCTTTTTAAAAATATATTCTCTTTGATTTATGTGGGTAGTGTTAAGCTAATCATTTCATTGTGTAGTACACATATTTTCCAGTAAGTTGGACTAAAATTTGCTTAATTAGACGTAGTTGAATTATAGTTTTCGACAAGTGATGTATAATAACGGAAGGGGTTTTGTGGATTTTATAATAATTTCAATAGTTGAGATCATGAGTCGATTGAAGTTTGAACCTCGTGAGGCGGGATCGTGGATGCACACTGCTGAGGAGTCCCACAATAGGATGAAACGGCCGTCCAGTGCTTCTAGGTTTTCCATGGTGGTCTAGCTTCAGTTAACTCATGATCTCAACTATCGAGATGATGTATAAGAATAGAGGATTTGTGGAGATTGCAGAATTTTCATAATTAAAATCACTAATTGATGATTAATGAACTTATTGAAGTAAGACATTAACACCATTTCATCTCGGTTCAATGGTCTACAGGTTAAGCGTTCGCGCACAAATTCGAAGGTCCTAGGTTCAATTCTCGCTTGTGGGGTCGTGGATCTTCAGTGTTGACTCTCGTAGTAGGATGAAACGACCGTCTAGCGCTTCCAAGTTTTCAATGGTGGTCAAGTTAAGATCAGTTTGTGATTTCAACAGTGAAAGAACGATGTGCGAGTCCCATTACTTGAATAACCAGGAAACAAATATGAATCAAAGTTCACCTTTTGTTAAGTTCTATACCAACGTTCTTTTAAACAAAAATATTTTGTTTTAGCTAGCTGGTTATCTCTTATTTTTAATCGTTTTCTATTTGTTGGTAGTCCATGATGAAAACTACTTCCCAAATATGTATAGTTAACAAGATTAAAATAATTAATTTTGTTTCTTGTTTTAATTAAATTACAGGTTCTTGGTTTAATCACATTTATTGTTGGTATTGTGGCTCGTGTAAACGGTAGCTTTGGAATTTTAGATGCACATATACCAGCTGTTCATGCAGGTAACATAATTTACAATATATTAACAGTGCTTCTTTTTAAAAAGTGTTTTTCTCTCCACATTTCAAACAATTCGTATTCAGCTAAATAGTTTTATGTGAATGCATTGAGATATATATTTCATTAACAGGACACAAACAATCCAAAGAACATAATTCTGGTAGCATTTAATAACAAATAAGTTTTTATTGGATAATATCCAGTAATTCACAGATATGTTCTTTCTTTTTTCTGTTGGGAAATGAAATTTTTTTCAGAAAAATTAGACCAGGATCAGTTTAAAAAAATTTCTTGAGATCGATATTTTGATTATTTCGTTATCTTAAAGATCACATCCTTATTGATTATTTCTAAAGAGTATCTTGAAATGTTTTACAATACTCATATATTTCTTTAATATCAATTTCCATTTTAATTTTAACTTTTGTTTTCAGTTGTCAGGGTTTGGGTTAGAGCTATTTGAGAAATTATTCTATTCAGAGTACTTTGTTTTATTCGGTCAGATTTCCAAATCACTTAGACGATTTAATAAATAACAGTTATACGGGATTAGTAACTGGGTAGAAAATTTTTGAATCTATAGTGAATTACTAGGTTTTTTGTTTTATGTAAATGAATAGTTGGACTTTTGTGATAATCACTCTCTTTTCTAAATCATTGACATACGTAATAGGATGTATTTGAACTACATTTTGAACACTAATCCGAATGGTGTTCAATAGCTCTAGCAATGTACTGTTTAACTAAAATTCATGAATTTTAAAGGAGATATTCTATATCCATGTTTAAATCGTCAAAGAACTGTTATAATAAAATTATTTGAATTAGATGCGTCATCCGAGATGATGTGCTTAATGATGACGACATAACGACATAAATACTTAGTCAAGCGTATATTTAGACTTTGATCAGTCGAAACTTTAGAAATATGTCAATTAGATGATGAAAACTAGAGAATCAATTGGTATTCTACTTAAACAACTCAAATAAAACAAATGAGCTAAAGTTAATAACATGTTTTGAAACTATCGAAACATTCATCTTCGTATAAATATGCATTCATATCAAACTATAATAACTCGCTGACATGTGACGTAATTTTCACTGTGATACTATCAGCTGAAGAGCTGTTGGTAACTAGAGAGCTCTAGATAACTTTGTTGCCATGGTTTAAGGTGTTTTTGAAGATTTCTAGTCCAGTAGAATGATTTAGTAGGTGATATGTCCCATAAGCTGGACTGTCTAACAACGAAGCTTTCATTGTATTCCTAAACTACGTCATCAGTAAATACTTCTACTTTTTGAAATGTGTTGATGATATTACATACACATATGACGAAATCTTCAGCTTCAACTCAGAAAACATAACACTTCTTAAAGTTCACATCGATGGACACCCGTGATTTCATATTACATCCAGTCTACAATCCTACGGTTAGCGGTTAGACCGATATTTCCAGGATCCAAAGGTTCACATTTTCACCTTCAGTAAACTGTGCTACTCTGATCCAATGAAACTTGTAATCAAGCCACCGACTGTCGACATAGTTGTAAACTGTACGGGTCGAGCTTTCTCATCAGAAGTTAGGGAAGGTTGTTATTATGATGAATATGAGAACAAACCCTTGTTTTTTAATATTTTAATATTTCATTTAGTTAAAGTACAAAAACGAAAGAAATCAGCACTTTATAAGGATGGCTTATACTTAAATGATTAATTATTATAAACTATATGGGGACGATGAAATTGTCCACGTGACCTGAGTATTAGTAAAGAATAACCCTAATATAAAGTACATTAACATATTTGTAATTGGAAAATCAATTAGTACCCAGCAAAAAAATGATTTGTTGATTGGTAAACGAGCATTTCAAAGCTCTATTAACTAATACTGCAAAATGATATGTAAGCAACTGAATTTAGGACATTAACGATTTAAGGACAAATATCATGCAAACTAAAAGTCACTTCATATATATTTAGTATAAGATAAATAAAACAATGGCTTTTTTTAAATCTTATAGTATCTACTCTTTCAAGATATGTATGATGGCGTAACAAAGTGAAAACTAGAAGTTTTGTGGTCTTGTGTGAAAACATTTAATCTATGCATTAATGTAGTGATATGAGGCTGTCAATATTTCATTTTTGCTATCAGATTTTACAAAAGACTTATTTTCCAGATTGATTTTCCTATGTAAATAATTATAAATATATTGATAAGTATAATTAAGTTTTTCAAAAATTTATGTTTGATAACAGATTATATAATAGCCAATGTATGATGTTCTTTGGATTGAGTTTAGAAGTAGCCAGTAGGTTAAGTGATTGGTGCTTCGTATGTTAATGGATTGTCGACAGCAATTGGTGAAAATCTGTAAATCTCGTTCTCAAAAATTTTTTCACAAACTGATTATGATAAATTAATTAATAAATTAATACTTGAATTAGTTCTTCCGATGTTTTAAATATAGTTTTTCGTCATAATGAAGAAAACCTAATAACAAAATGAAATCTTTGCTTCTTGGGAGATTTTCCATTCTCTTAGATTAGATATCATTTCATTTGTATGTCATACCTGATCGCGAAAATTGCTGATTCAAATCTGAAACTGACTACTAAAGATCAAGTCATATAATGTTCTAATTCAAAGTAATATTTAACACATTACAGAAGGAATGGATTAACGATTTGTAAATACATAATGAATCTTCAACTGATGTCAAGAAAAGTATTCATACAACGAAACGTGGTTTATTTAGTTATATTTTTATACATTACTCATTGATTTGTAAACTTTGATCAATCTTGGAAGTGTCTATAACACAATGCTTATCAATTCTCTAGGTCATCAATGTATTAACTTACTTAACAATTAACGTCAATATTTTATAATAACATAATTCCAAGATGAAATGTTTTCGATTTTATCATTTTTTAACTCAAGAAGGCAACTGAACAGCTAAATTAAACTTTTTTTTTACTCTAGAAATAATGTTTCATTTGATACTGAATGTCTTTGAATTAGATTATATTTCAATCTCAACATAGGTTCTGTTTACAAAAGAATTTCAATTTCCACTGGCTATTATATATTTTGTTTATAAACTAGTTTCAGATATCATATAAAGTATAGCTCTTACAGATTGATTCATTTTCAATTGTGTCAAAAAAAAGTAAACAAAGATTTTGATTATTTATATCAATAATGACTGATTATAAATTGTTTATTTAGTAAATTAGACCATTTAAAAATTGTATTCAAGAAATCTTTTATTGATCTACTTCTTCCTTGAAGTTATTCCATTTCTTAGGATCCCAAATATCATTAACATGTAAATATTATGTTCAAAAAAAAGAGAATCGATAAAACGACCCAAATAGCTTGTCACGTTGATGGATAATAAATAATTCAACAAGTGTTTATTTTATTTTTTACAAAATTCAATGGTTCAATGCCGATAATCTTTTTTTTAAGTTGAATTCTTATGTATTGATATTATTGTTTGAAATTGTGAGTAACTGTAGTGTTGCTTGGAAATTAATAAATTCTACTGCCCTATTATTTGTTAATACTTATTCTATATTTAACAATAGCATAAATGTAAACTATTTCTGTAGTTTTAATGTGTTGTTTACATTTATTTGGTAATTTCTTCATTATGTTATATAAACAAATTCTTATGGTAAAATAACCTAAGTTAGTATGTATTGTTTACATACAAATTACAAATAATCATCTAAGATTATAATCAAAGATAGAACTAACCCAATTAACTTGTACATAAATACACTTAAAGCATTTATTGGATACAAGATTGAAGTTGTAATGATGGGATACAGTTAATTAAAATTTAGTAACTGTAGTCAGAATGATAGAAAAGTTATTTTTGATGAGAAGGAAAGTTCTTGAGCTTCAGGAGAGAACTGAGAATTAAATAGAAGCATGTAGCTTTGCATGTTGTGTAAACGTGGAAATAACCTAATAACTCAGGACCTAGGAAATAGAACAGATGAAATATTTTGATTTATTTCTGTACATTTAGGAAGTAATTTGTTAATTATGTTATTTTTTGTTTGCAAAGGTCACATTCAAATATTTGAAAGGGAAATTTATTTTATATGAACCATTTTACCTACGTTTCACATTTCCTAACACAGTATGGGTTCAAATTCCACGAGGCACATCAATTTCTTCAAGACCCTAGATATTGTTTACTGATCAGTAAGAATGTTTTATAGTTTCGTACTGATTATTTTTGATCACCTAACAGAAAACTAATTGACTACTTTGACTGATAATGAGACCCAATACGCACTAATCGATAGATGTAATATGACATAGGTTGCAATCGAGGGATCGTTTCACACAATATTGAAACTGTTTGATTCTATGAGATAATGCAAATCAGAGTAAATCTTGAATTCTTACGAATTCTTTTCCATACTGAAGAGTTGAACGATGATGCTTAATTATTAAGTGGCTGTCAGTTTAACTGGTAACAGTGTGGCTCCTTTACAAGTAAAGATATAGAGATACTTTGACTAAGGAATTTTCCAAGGAAGCCAAATCAATAGCTGCAATATTTTCACAAACGTTATTAATCTAAACAGATATTTGCTCCACGTTTTGACAAACTTCATTTTTCCTTTCGTTTTTCATTGTAATATCTAGGTGCTAACTTACTTATTGCTGTCGGGTTTTTCATTATGATAATGGGTTTCTTAGGTTGTTGTGGTGCCATTCGTGAAAGTCAATGTTTACTGTTTTTAGTAAGTCTAACTTCTTAAAATAGTCAAATAATGGTTTGCTCAAAATATTTTATTCAATTTTTGAAACTGAATATATATATATTTATTTATTATTGGTGATCGCTCAATACATTGGATTGGTTGAAGTTAGACAATAACATGATTGAATGTCGACTCAGTGGTCTATAGGTTAAGCGTTATCGAGCAGGGTCGATGAATAGATGAGTCATTACCTATTTCAATAATAATCATTGTTTTTATCACTTGTATTTTTAAAAAACTATAGGAACTATTGTTTTCATCTATGTTGTGGCCACTTTTGAAACATTTGGCTATATAAGCCTTTAGATTGTTAAGTCTGATCACATTGTAATACTCCAACTCACGATGATGTTTTGGCGCTGATTTTATAAATGATCTAAATGTCAAACACCACATGAATATCTATTTTGAAAACCATATGATTAGTTTTATTGCCAGATTGGCAAGAAAAAAATTATACATTTTCATGGAGGAAATTTTATCACCGACTTCTCGTTAATTTTCCTGGTGGAATGAATAAGAAACTTCCAACTAAAGTATCATCTTATCTTCAGAAACTTTCCCCATCCTACGATCAAGACATAAATAGCTCATATTATTTTTTAAAGTATCTATAAAAGTTAAGTTAAAAACTAACCCCCTTAAAGAAATACCATTTATTGAATCCAAGAGTTGGCAAATATCTCTGAAGTTAATCAACTTAAAGTAAATAATAGGTCCTTAATTTTCTATCATCCCAATGTTCTAGTCAGTCGTGCTTAGTTTGAACAATTTGTATGAAGGGTTTATTATGATATTCATGTCTATGCCTCTAGGGATAATCGAATAAAGTAACCATTCAATTGATGTACAGTTTATATTCCAGTACTTATTATATATTAGTAGTGATAAATATATAATTGTTGCAAGGGACTTTAATTAAGCCAATGGTTAATAGAGTAGTAGTCAAAATGATTGTCATTATTATTTACTGCTGTATTTAGATATATAAAATATCATTTAAAACTACAGATGTTGAATAAGATATTTGATATCTCTTAGGGCATACCTGTAATTATCGTTGATTTTTGCGAAAGCAAGGAAATGTGCAAATCAATTTTGTCCTTCCTAACTTAATTGGTTAAATATCTAAATTATTGTTAATGCTAATTAAATTTCAATATAGGCTTCCAGAACTTCAAGGTTGCATGTAACCATACAACTACTTCTCATGATTTCCATAACTAAACCAAACTTGGGAGTAAACGTTTTGTAGTATTTTTCGCCTCTCAGTATTTTTCTTGATTCAAGTTTTCGTCAGTTTAGACACCGATTGTGAAGACAATTTTTTTACGAGGGATCTAGTGCATTGGATTTGACAATGACAAAAACAATTAAGAGTTTTACATCGTGTACTACTTCTCTAGATTAAAAGATAAACAACAACTAGCTAATGCACGTTGAACAATGTAAATTTTTAGTACATTTTCATGTTTATTTATTTCAACAAATAGGGGATTTTGTACTAATATTCTTTTTAATTCTTTCATTTATTTTCATAGTTCTTTGCATTTGTATTCTTTTGCTTCACTCTGTTAATGGCAGCTGGTTTATGGGCTGTTGCATGGTCGTCTAAAGTAAGTTATCTTGTTTTATATCGTTATTTATGTATGCTAGCAGTATCGGGATTTATGGAGATTGTAGTATTTTTAAAGTTGAAATCACGAGTCGCTTTAAGTAAGACCACCATTGAAAACCTAGAAACACTGGACGACCATTTCGTTCTAAAAATGGGACTACTCAACCAACAGTGAGCATCCACAATCCCACACACAGGACTCGAACATCAAGACCACTTATCCGGCATCGAGTGATGTTAATGTCTATGATCTAGCTCAACCTTCCATCTATTGTCTGAGATGGATAATTGCTTCACATCCGACATGGATTGGATTAAAGTGGTCACGGCTTCTCCTTTGGATTTCAATAGTAGTCTAGCTTAGAACAACTCGTGATTTCAACTGTGGAAATTATGTATGCATTTAGAAATACAAATTGGTTAAAACTAATTACCTGAATTATTTTGCTTGTAATCAATGGTCTATAAGTATCCTTCTATTTAGAAAAACTTCAAAAGGTAGTATTTCAAGAAACCAGAGAGACCTAAACTGAATATTCCCATCTAGAGATTTTAAAAAAAATATAAATTAATCAAAAAAGTAATTGTGATCAACATCACAGACTGACTTTATCTAGACAATTACCCAAAACTTAAAAGTACTAGACAGTTGTTTTGTCTTGATATGGAAGTTTTCAACAATGTGTACCTACGACATCGCGAGGATTAGAGTCAGTAATTTTGGCGCCAGTTGTTTTCAGGTCACTGGGTTACTATTCAACAATTCTCATTTTTAACTTACGCGAATACTGTCTATTATCATCAGTGAGAACTGCTTGACTTCCGGGATGAATGAATTCCACTTGTCGGGGCTTCTAACTAGGACTTAAGGAATACTTTTCAAAGTTGACCATATATATATAATTATTAATTACTATTATCAGTGTAAGAGTCGATTTGTGATTTAATTTAACGCTTTAAATATCATTACGAGCTAACTGTACTGAAGAAATTATACATTTAAAAAAATCAAGTGATGTGTCAATTATTAGTATCAGTGGCTAGACCATAATTTATGGACGAACCAATCACGTTTAAGATAACAGGTTTAGGATTTTGGCGCTGAATTCATTCACCAATTTGGAGAAATAGAGTTTCGGCATCGTACCTGATGCCAGTTCATGATGAAAACCCGAAATCTAATTCCTAACTTTAATCATCAACTGTAAACTATAATTCTAATTCCTCACACGGGTTTATAACCCTCATTTGTCTCATGGTTATTAAGTGGACACTCTCAAGGTCAGTCTAGTGTCACTCAGATGTCGTCCATAAATTATAGTTTCACCGTATCAATTAACAAGTGTATAATTTAACAAGTTGTAGGAACAATTGTATTTTAAAATTTTATCTAGTAATTAAAACAAATACAAATCGCATAATGATTAATAAGAAAGTTAATCGTTTTTTTATTAGAAAGTCAATTGAATTGATCACTCATTCAGAATAAAAGTAAGAAAATTCAAATCAGCTTTTGTTATCAATTAAAGAACTATATACATGATATAAGGACTGATTGAATAGTTATATAATATATTTGACATCTCCCAGCATTTCTTTCTGTATTCAAGTCTGAAATTGTAACTGTTTATAATAGATTTGAATTTTTTATTGACTTATCTCTAATTGTTATACATTATTAATTATGAAAATTATTCAAGAATTAATACACTTGGTGAAATATTTAAATAAAAAAGTAAATATTCCTATGACACAGGAGTGAGTAAACAATTGGTTTCTATGTATTAGATGTTTTACAATGAAAATAATAGATTATCATTAGAAAAACTATAGTGTATTTCTATGTGAAAATAATTTATAAACAGTACATCTAATATGAAATTCAAGTTATATGTTGAAACATATCTGTATAGATTTTATGTAAAATTATTAGGTTATGTATACCTGTTACAATAAAATAATTAGTTTATAACTCATATCGTTCCATTGTTCTAATTGAATGGTCAAAACTGTACAATTGATTACTTTAGATATCTAGAGTATTCAAAATCTTGATAACAACTGCTCACTGATAAATTATATGTTATTAAAGTTAAAAAAAATCAATTAAATATGTGAACATATTTAGATCAAAGGTTCTTAATACATAGATTATAACGGATCAAAGAAATTTGAATATATTTCATCACTGTTGAAGATATTTTTTAAGCAATCAACAAAATTGATCATGGAGAAAGTTAGCATACAGTGAGGTGTTTGAAATTTTTTCTGGTATATCATCAACTTATTAAGATAAAGATACATATATTAGTTACAAGTACAGAGAATCATGAAGATCATGTAGTAAATTGTACATATAAGTTACAATATATTCACATATAAAATCAAAATAATTAGTATGAAAACAGCGTTATCTTCGCTACATGAAAATAGAGAATCGGAAGTATGTTTTTTGTCGCTTTTGGGTTGTCTTTTTTTTTATCTGACTAATTAAGCCAAGCATTTGTCATTGCGTAACCGTATATTGGTCAAAATTTAAATTCAGTCAAATGAACTTATGATATGCTTATCTACTTTCTTTTCATGTACTAGAGTTATTACGAAAGTTATGGTTTATTGTTTTAAAATTGATAAGAACACTAGCTTTCAATGAGACTTGAAATTTAGCTGATTTTAAAAAGTGGTAGAGTTGCTTTTTCTATTCTTTAAATCTCATGCATCTTTCTAGCATAATTTTACCATTAAGATACGTGATCGATTTTTCGGTTGTTATATATATATGAATTCAACCATTAAATTACTACACTTTCCACAAAACCCCTCGCTGATTACAATCATCATATGTTCATTAGTGATTGTCTCCAAGAGGTATTTCCTAGAGTTCTAGTGAGAAGTGGTGAGCAGTGGGGTTCAACCGGGTCTGTTGTGAGATAATAACTCACTGAAGTCAATGGTGAACGGTGGCGCAATTTTGCGGATTAGTTGAAGCTAGACATTAAGACCTTTGGATGCCGGCTCAGTGGTCTAGAGTTTAAGCGTTCGCGTGTGAGACCGATAGGTTCTCGGTTCAAATCCCGCGAGGCGGGATCGTAGATGCGCACTTCTGAGGGGTCCCACAATAGGACGAAACGGCCGTCCAGTGCTTCCAGGTTTTGAATGGTGGTCTAGCTTCAACTGACTCATGATTTCAATCTGTGAAACTATTTAGTTTAATTAGACTATTTTCTAAAATGTCTATCAACTTTACAGGTTCTTGATTAAATATTTACTCAAAAAGATATGAAATTTATTAACAGTTTAATGTATACTATAGAATAATGAAAATATTCCTATTAATATATTAGAAGTATCATTATTTTGATATAACGTTTCATTTTCATAGGTGAATCATTACATGTATCGTTATTTAGAAGAACAAGTAACTCGATATCGTGAAACGGAACCAGAAAATGAAAGTACAAAATTAATGGATTTTATACAAAAGAAAGTGAGTTACATAAATTGAGTATAGATTGACATACATTTTAAATTAATGGTAACTATTTTTGTTGTATTTTTACATATAAAACTTCCTGTTCAATCAATCTTAGAAAAAAAATTATAATAAGTGTATCTGAATGGTAAATGACTCACCAGTTTACATTAAAACTTCATAAGTATTAAAATAATGATTTCATTTAGAGAAATTTCACAAGTTGAAATCATGAGCCAATTGAAGCTAGACCACCATGGAAAACTTAGAAGCACTGGACAAAATGCTGATAGCAAGAAACATTTGTTAAGTATCTCTTTTTGATTCAAGACTATCGAACATTGTAAATACTGAATTCATTGTGTCTTTAAATTGTTGACTTTTCGATCTATTGAAGAGTATATTATCTCTTTACTATATGATCAGACTTGAATGGTTCACTATTCATACACATCAATTTAGATTAAAAATGTAGATCACTGAGTTCGTGATCATTGACCTAATTGTAGTGTACAAAACGATATGATTGAATGTTCATGTGTCGGAAGTACATATTACTCCCCAGTACTACAATTCAAAATACTTTTTAATTCTAAATAATTCTTCACATAACATCCATCTCTTATGAAACATATCATAAATTAATCAGTTCCTTATAAAATTTCTGTTTCTCCAATTGTAATTATTATTTTCTGAAACAGTTGGGGGGTTTTCCAATGGTATTATGCTCTTTGAACTAGATAATTTGATTACAGAGCTTTTATTGTCGTTCTGGACAACATCATTCGTATCTAATTCACGTAGAAGTTAATTTCTTACTTATTCGACAAATGTTATATTAGTTTATTCTGATAGTGTTGCTTGCGATAAATTACCTTTATCAGTTTTATTGTTTTATTTGTTCTTTCCTTCATGAAAGCCCATTAGTTAAGCATTTTACCACAGACAACATAACGTAACCAAAAAGCATCTACCTGACTTGCAAATCTTCTTCATAATAATTCAAGGTAGATGAGAGAAAGTCTTAGACATAGTTTTTACGTTGATTGATTAGATTTCATAAATAAGAAAGTTGATATTCGTTTTTTTCCACGACAGATAAGAAGCCACATTAACCAATCTTGAAATGAAAGCCATTACTACTAAACTATTTAGACTATCATTACCCTCTTATAGGACTAAAATGTTTAGTTTACAAATACTGTAAATGCTTTTTGTGTTCACTTAGCTCTATCGACCAATATATCATTGGATATATTTGTTTGCGAAAATTCTTTACAATGAACTTAATGAACTTATTCCATGAAACATTTTACACTTTAACGGTTACATGCATATTAATTATTAGGATAAAGTTAGTATTCTGTAAGTTATATTAAAAACGAATATACATTATACGGACTATTGAATAATTGATTGAATAATTACTTCTCAATTCCTATTTTGTAATTTCATGAAACATTAAGTAATGCGAAAATCATCTTATTAACATATACATGTGATGTTAAATCATGTGATAATAACTTCATTAACATATTTGACATAGAAAGCGTTTGTACTAAGAAATAAATATTCTAAACTTTTTAGAAATCTAGTCACTTACTATTATGTTCCCGGCTGATGTTATTTTGTTGAAAGCGATCTACCGGTGTCTCTGGAGATAAATTTCATGATAGTTGGCATTGGTCAGCAAAACATTATTTACAGTCTCTTCGGAATATTGGAATACGTGTCAGGTAATATCAATCAAGCAATGCCTGACTTCCTGTAGAAATAAAACATCTACAGTGTTGAGGGAACCAATGTTGATCCGAACTATGGTTACTACTCAGTAGCTGAACAGTCCACATTTTCGGTTGCCCTTAAATGAAAAACTACACCTCTCAGCAGTCAGTTAATGATCATCAGTACAGAGGAGATTTCTTCAGGCGGCGTGAATACCTTAGTGAGATTACAGGCATACCTTGCTGACGAGTGACAACTATCAAGAAACCAAGTTCAAGCAATATTTCCTGTCGACTGCCTCTAACCACCACCTTAAAGTTGTAAACTGTCTACTAAACTAATTTGTTCAAATAATATAACTACATTTTTAACCCAGCGATTCATTGTTGTAAATAGTTTAGTTTCATGTTCTACTTCCTGTCTTATCAATAATACTACTATTGGCTGATTCTGAATCCAGCTAATGAAGAGACATCCACTCTCTCTAATGTCGAAACAGGCCTTTGTATTAACATTGAACAAGTATGGACTTTACATGAAGGTGTATACACAAACATTCATTAAAAAGGGTCAATGACGTTTCCCATAAATAAATTTAGGGATCCTGTGGTAATCTGTAAGTCGAATAAAATAATAAGGAGATAATTTAATGCGTCGATTAATATACTTGTCGAATGATTATAGTTTCGTTATCGCTACGTAGATTTTATCCTGTTTTCCATAGTGAAGTTCAGTCTAATGTTGATTACTTCCCAATGATTCTTTAGTTAACATTAGATTATATGATACAATAACGGTTTCAACTAGGTTAGTTCAAGATGTCATTGGATTTCTTGGATAAAAGTTTTAATTTTGACTAGTATTTTGAGTAAACTGAGACATTGTGAAAGAAATGAAAATGATGTATATATATAATGTATTAATAACTAGAGCACTACTTATGTCTTATCCAGTTGTGGCCTAATTATTCGTCGGGTAATGTTAAGATGAGACGAATACGTGCGGTTAACAAACTTTAGAAGCTACGTTTTTTTAAGAGTAGATTAATGTTTATATTGTTAATGTACACTTTTTAGGCATTTAGTTTATGGGATTTCTACAGTCTCCTAATTGTAAACATCCATTTAACTTTTCATTGTCGTTACATCTTTTCCTTTTCCAAAATCATTGTAATTTAATTATAGGCCTGTAATTCACATTTGTTCTAGTTAGGTATGCATCTTAACTTCTTAATTATGTTGTGTTTTGGTCCCACAATTTATGTATATCATGCATTTTATTAAGCTAATATGTAAAGGGGGCACAATGGCTATTTATTTTTCGTGTCCTGGTTGGGGCTTTGGGACCTAGAAATTCTGGACAGTTTGATAAGCATTATCATATCAGATCACTGAGTCAGAAGGCATCAGTGTTATTTATTCAAACATAGCTGACCAGGGTTATATCAAATAAGGTTTACTGTCTTTCCGTGTTCACCTCCATTTTATTTTTCTCATAATCTAATAAGTTTTGTATCCTGTAACAAGTTTTAAGTCCAGCTTCTGGTTCGTAACATAAATAGGCGATTTTCAATGTCGTCATACATAAACAATGTGAAAATCTAGCTTTTCAATACATTTTCCGTCTTTAAATTTAAAGCGGTTAGAAATTTCAATTGTAAGATAAAAGGCTATTTTACTGGATTATCGATGACAATTCGTAGTGGAATCGATTGCACACGTTTCGCCCTATGTAGGACTCATCGGTTACATGAATTGTCATCTCACTTTTGTTAAATTACACCAAGGCAAGTTCTTGTGGTTAATGGATAAATGATATTTGTCTACTTTACTGATAATTATTATACAGACGGAGTGATCAATGACTGTATGTGATTGTACGATCGACAGGTTATCTAGATAACTTAGTTACAAAAGTACGGATAATATTGATTCATATTTATAAAAATAATACCATGTGTCCTAGATACAGATTAGTTACAGATAAGAATATGTGAACAAGTTGTTGCCTATCTGATTTACTACTCCCATGTAGATAAAGTTATTTTTTTATGCAAAATACGATTTTATTGCTTAGTATTAAACCTGGATTTTAATGATTTTACTATCTGTCAAATATAATTTCCATGTTACACTTTTAAGACAGCATGCAGAAATCTCAGTGAATTTATTTATTGATAAAATCACTTTGGTTTACCATTATGAAATATATATCTATTTGGGATTTGCTATAATTAGTTGTGATCACGTGATCACAATGAAACTTGATTAAATGTTTAATAAAGATCACACCGCATTAATGATCTAGATTTTGTTGTAGTAACAATTGCAGCCTGATTTGGAGAAGAGCAAGACGGTTGTCTAGTTTGTTTTTAAAATCCAGTCATTTTATAATATCAGACAATGGTCTGCCCAAGGCTATTGGGAACACAATTAGCTGGTAAAATAAAATATTATTCAGTCAATCAAAATCAACTGTTCAACACGATTAACAATAAAATCAATACTGTACAAATGACTAGGTAGGGGTATCATATAAATTGATTTTTACTCGAAGTGAATAATAGTGTGTCTTTTATTCTGAATATCCAGCATGTATCTGAGTTATTGAAATGTTATGGAATCTGATTGACCTAAAATTTGAATGTTTTAACGACATATCGTTGGACCAGATATCAATTATTTTATTACTAATGTTATTTATGCTTGACTTAAAGGTATATTCCCAATGCATTTGAAGGTGTTAGAGAAATCGTGTCCAAACTACAGCTCAAGCGAAAATTTCATTTTATAATAATTTAGGAAACATGACAATGGTGGACTAATACATTTACTATGTACCGTTATTTAGTCACTAGTTACTGGATGAAAACATTGGAATGAAATGAAAATGTATTGAAATAGATCATAAATAAATGACTAGTTAACTGAATTAGTGTATTTATTATTACGCCTATTGGTACATATCTCAAATGATGATTGAAGTCAGCAAAAAATCAAATCCCGATGGTATTTAAAATTTGTCAAGTTTATAATAAATTTATCAGCCAACATCATATAAGTAAGAGTATATTAATAGATGATGAAAAAACTGAAAATCTAAGCCATCGAAAAATATCAATATAAATTTTTTTCACTTCTGACTATCTCATAGTTTTCCTTACGAAATAAAACAAAGTATCTCATAAATGCTGATTACAACAATGATAAGTACAAATTTTAATCTGTCCTATTGGTTAAAACGCTTAGTTTATTTCCTTCTTTCTGTAACTCAGGTCAAATTTACCTATTTAACTCGTAGGTAAAAGTTACTTAGAAGACCTAAATAATTTTGAATAAATCAACGGTTTGATTTCTTGTTCATAATCACATTATTATCAAAAATTTAACAAAGAAAAGAAATATGTTTCTAGATTTAATTTATCAAATAGATTTTTAACTATGTGAATAACTTTCAATCAGCCAGCTACAACTTATGACCAGGCACATATATACATCAATACAAGTTGCCACACCTCATTAGCACAACAAAATGAACACCGAACCCATAGAAGTAGTTACTTCAATGGTGGTAATTGTTATAGCCCAAAGCCATCAATCAGAAGCGGCGAGTTATCGATAGAACCAAGGACGCGTAAAACACGTGCGAGCAGCCTAGAATCCTGATTGGTCCTGCTTTCCGCCTAGCCCAGCTAGTTACGTCCAGAACACCGGTCTCAGCCTCTGCAATATGAATCATGTATTTCAAACATACTCTGTTTATACACTAATCAAGCAGACCACATCGTACCATAAAATAGAAAATAACAAGATTTGGCCAAATGTGGCTGTGAATGTGGGAGGTAGTGGTTAATAGATAGGGAATAATTCAAGAACGGAAAATCATATAATAACTGTTCATAGGTTAAATAAAGCTTATGATAAGAGGGACATGGATATAAATAGTTTAGTTAATTAACAATTATACGACAAAAATATATGCACAGTATTGGTCCATAAATAGATCCCAAAAAATCACCACTCATTATTCTTATCGGGACACAACAGTAATATACAAAAGAAAGATTGCATTTTTTAACATAATATTTTAACTTCATTTACCTACCTACAAAATGAAAAGAATGTGTCCATTGAGTTACAAACTCACTAGCGCATAACCTTCAGCTGGCTCTCTCAATTCACTCATCAAATAGTAATATCAAGTTTATTCTTTTCTTTGAATATAAAATGTAAATTATTATTAATTTTCCACTGTTTGTTCTCGGTTTTTGTTTTGTTTCTTAGTTCGGTTGTTGCGGTGTTACTTCAGCAGCTGATTATGGCACAAGATCCCCACCTAAAAGTTGTACAGTAACAAAATCTGTCCAATCATATTCTAGGGTAAGTTATCTTTCTTTTTGTTGTTGCTTTAAACCGACGGATATTTTTATTTCGAAAATATTTCTCTAGGTGTAAAATAATTTCTATTAACTTTAACCGATATAAACACAAGTTATTTCGTTTAACATTGGTTGACTAAAATGATTGACTAATAATATATACAACTTTAGTGGTTAAAAACCTTAAAGATAAAATTGGACTGAAACTTATGAATTTTTGTCAAATTTTAAAAACGATTAGGCCTTCGGTGATTTCTAATTTTGAACGACTGGGATTCTACTACAAACAGGATACAATTTGAACTTAATAAACCAGGAGACTGGCACACATCACTTCAGCAGTTATCCCGATACAAAAGGATACAGTGACAAGTTAGGGGTACAGGAGAAAGCTTACCATTCAACAAAATCAAATTAATAATAATTTATATATTCTGAAAATAATAATTACAGAATTCAAGTCAGTTTACAGGCATGATCAATTTGATATAAATAGTAACATTGAATGTACAGAACAAACATGTGATAGAAGAAATTTTTAAGTATACTAGTTCAGTAATTGTTTAGGTAGTAAATGTATTGCAGCGATCCAATGCATCAGCCGAGAATTTTTAATATTTCTTAAATGAACAGACTGTTGATTTATGAACGGAGTAATTAAGGTCATTTCGTGTGCCAGATCGAATTAATGATAATTATCTACAACTAGAGAAATAAAAACGAAAACAGAGAGCACGGAACAACAAAGCAGTAATTACCAAAATATATCAATCAGGTCTACCAAAATGCGTGTGTCATGTGACACAATGATATACTGTCGATGTTATTCAAGTTAGTTAAACTTACTGGGGACAGTGTTAACATAAAGGGACAGCAAGTAGGTGGTTTTACTCAGGAATGTACTAATAAAGATGACTGAACATTTAAAGTTCCTATAATATCACTTGTGGAATGAGATACACTTACAGGTGCTAGAACATTCTATGCATTTTCAGATGAGCAGTATGCATCGATGCAGCGAACAAATTACGGGAGTGATTTTATCGTACGGATAGATTGTGGTAGGTTATTCCAGAGTCTAGAAAATTTACAGGTAAAGTAATTCGTATAAAGAGATGATTTAGAATAAATTTGTCTCACCAGTGACAAGGAATTACGGATGTCATAATGAGAAGTTTCTGCATATTGAATCACGTGGTTGGATGTAAAGGATAGTTTATTAGGTAGTTTGAAGAAAAAGATAAGATTAAGTTTGAGTCTCTCTTCCATAAAGCATCTAGCCCAAGTTTATTACATCTAGAATTATAAGTTAAGGTACAATCAGCTCCAAGAATACGAAGTGTAAATCGTCTCTGCACTGATTCTAGCCTTAATTTATCGTTTATGTGTGCACTGCTAAGAATAAACGTGCAATATTCTAGAAGTGGTCAAACACAAACTTTGTACATTAAAATACGTGACTCATTGTTATAAATGTTTCGAGTTATGCAACCTACTAGACGTTGAGACTTAGAGGTCTGTTTCAATATCTGTTCTGTAAACGACAAATTTTGAGAGCATGTAAGTCCTAAGTCTACTACTGTATGTAACCTAGATAACACTTCTCCATTTATGGTAAGGTCTAGGTTGAGTGATGTATTGCCGAAGCATATCCATCCATATTTAGCCATATTAAGCTCCAGTTGCCATTTTAAGCATCAATGTGCTACCTTGTTAAGCTCCATGCTGATGCAATTTTGCATATTTTTCAGCTCGTGTGGAGAAAATGAATAAACTATTTTTAAGTGACTATGTACACATAACGACAAACATGCCTCTCAAATGCACTGATACGTCTGAGGGTGTAAAGAGTTTGCTTTCCCCCTCAACATGCTCTCACATGACCATGGGTATACAGCCTCTGTAAGGGAAGTCCTACCCACTGCCTTCTCGTGGTGGGGGTGTTGTTTACGAAATTGAGAGGATGAGAAGCAAATATCCGGCGCTTTATCTTGTTCGATGGGTATGGAGGTTCCACCTAGGGGAGTTGGAAAACCCTGATTCCAAACTAATAGTGCACATAGGTTTCAGGATCCTGAGGGAAAAATGACGTATGAACTTATTGTTGGTCACCGACCACCATGAGACTGCGTCTCCTAAAGTTGATCCACTGCTAGTGAATTAGACCTCTAGGCAAAAGGTTTGGGGGTGTGGCCTCTTAAGGAAACAACTTTCTTCGGTTTAGGCACTCAAGTAGTATTCCAGCCTTCACATAAATCGAATGATTTATGTGGCGCATATTTATCTGGTGCCTCTTTGTACCAATGTTTATGTGTTTAGATAAAATAGCAACAAACATGACCTTGGATTGAAAACAAGAGTGAAAATAACCGATCAGACTACAACAGAGATCAATGAAAGAAAATATGAATTTAAAAAATGTTATCGCTATTATCTGTACAATAAAAAATTAAAGTTTATTGACAAAACTCTCCGTCTTCGTATCATTATACAATACAGAATACAACATTTTGTATAGGATTCTTAAGAAGGTTATACATTCATTGACATAATCCTCAGAAGCGTTGAAGCTACCTAATATTTGTGAGGGAAATTCGAAGGAAAATTATGAAACTCTGGATTTTTGATCTTGTTGTATGAATAAATATGTATATTTTTAACATTTACTGATTAAACAATTAGTTTTATGGTATTTCTACATAGTCTACATTGTAAATTCTGTTTCAAACAAAAAATTATTATCATACCTTCTACTGTCTAGTTAATTGACTGATTAATATATAACTCAGCCACATGTCAAACTTCTGTACTAATATTCTAACTAGCGTGTTGGAAATATGTGAATTTTGTATGGAGCTTTTGATTGTTGTGAGTACAATATCGGACTAAGAGGGATCAGCAGTAACCATAACTCATCACAAAAAGGTACCAGAGAACTTATTGACAAAGTCTGCCTTCAGACTTCTCACTAGGTAGCCTTAGTCAAAAAGTAGTAACAGATCAAATTTTATTTTGAATACTCAAACCAGTAACCAAAATATTAAGTTAAAATAAAGGTGGATGACCTTCAGTCATCCAAAAATAAGCCAACTTATTGGATAAATTGAGTAGGATTCAAGAAAATCAATGTCTGTTGTTAGGTCACATGGTGATGGAAAGATATCCAATCATGTCAATTATTTTTCTATCGCATCAGGGTAACGAATTGAGGATAAAACAAAGATTGATCAGAAACCGTAAATCAAATACGTAATGATGAACTGGATTTTAAAGCAAAGTTTTGTATAAGAGCTAATGATGTAGCATGTCTGTGACTATCAAAGTAGATTAATGGAGTCTCGAACTTGTGGTAAATAGCTCAACCATTCATCTAAAACTTCTCATTAAGCGTTATAGTCTAGTTGAAAAATGGCTGGTATTAGCATTTATCTCGAGGATGAATTTTTATTCTTATAAAACTTCTGCGTTGAATATTTTTTTATACAAATTTCATTTCGGATGGCTTAAGTGTGGAAAACTTGTACTATCTATTTAGAGTAGCTAAATTTGTCTGAACAGTCTTAAAACAAAATGTCTAGAACATTTATTCGTAATAATTGTAATAATGAACAGTGCGTTTGACTGGTTTATATGGATTCTATGAAAATAAGTTACACAATTAATGATTACTTTTTGTTCAAAAATTGTATCATAATATTGAAGATAGTTTTCGTCATAGATTAACATAGGCCAGAAAACCATTGGAGATTAGAGTACAATAAATGGATCTTTTGTTGTAGTTTGTGGCTTTCAAGCAGTATACTACTTGGATCTCACACTAGATCACAATAAGAACATTTCAATCCCGTGATAAACACAATACCCATTCAGTCATAAGTATATATGTAAGTATACATCAGACTAGTTGAAATGTTTGCCGACTAATCGTTCAAATTCGTCCAGTGCTTTGTTTCATAATTTAATAAAGATCACACCATATAACGTTGACATTATGGTTCTCAACAGAAATAGTCAATTGTCTTTCGAATATTCGTTAACTAAGACAAAAAATTATTGTATACAGTAGAGTTTGTAACTTACTAACTGTTCACTTAAGATAAAATTTGTAATTAGATAAAATTAATATTAAAACTTTGTCAGACTGTCACACAGAATATTTAAACTGTTCTGGAATGTTCTTTATCAAGGAGAGAACAGTAAGAAAAAATCATTGTTAACCGTTATATCATATATATTTTAAGTGACCGTTTTTGATGAAATTGGATTCTTTGAGCCGACCTTTCTGAGCTATAAATCTCTCCCTCCATTTTGACGTGATAGTTTGCTGACTATAAAACTTTTTAGTTGCATAGACAATTGTTAAACATGTAATGATAGAATAATACTATGTACTTATCGATTTGTTTCGAGTTATCCTATATAACATTGGCATACTAAAATGTATAATAACTATACTTCAATCATCGTTTATAATAAATGCCAAGCCACCAATAAAGGAGAAATAACGGAAAACAGGAGGGAAATAAAGGGGACACTCCGTTAGAAAATAAGGAGGAAGTGATGGAGAAATGCACCAGGAAGTATTCTTTTTCGTATGTAAAAAGGAAATGATGCGAAATTTCCCTGTCTTCTAGCTCTGTTTTCAATGTTGCTGAATTGTCTAATTTTCTCCCTAATTCAGGCCGGATTGTCTACTTTTCGTCATATAGCTGTTAATCACCACATTATACAGAAGTGGCTGGTTAGTGATTCTGTGATGAAATTCGTTCTTGCGAAGCGTGGTCGCTAACATAACATTATATCCGTTTGCTCTATCCAGGAATGACAGTTACTCCTTTAGGGGCACCAAGCGGGTATATAAGATATTTTACATTATATCTTATTTGAGGCAATCTTTAGACAGCAGTAAAGTTGTAGGCTTTTAGTTTCTTTGCTTCTAAGTTTTCACCACTCTTGTTAGTCTTATTTAAGTCACATACTTCTTGAATTCTATTTAGTACATGTGAGTGCCTGCAAACTATATAATTATGTACTACAATTTATATACGTTTCTAGCATTTTTATAGCCTGCAAAATTTTAGTCAATTAAATCTTTACTACAACCAGTATCATTAAGATCATGATCCGATCAACCGTTGGAAACCTGGAAACACTGGACGATTGTTTCGTCTCAGTGTAGGACTCTTCATCAGTGCGCATCCACGACCCCCACATGGGACTCGAACAAAGAACCTTCGGTACTTGAGAAGCTAATAACCGTACTACCAATAAATGTATACATGGTGTCCCTATAAACATTTACGATTACTTGTGAAGTCTTAAACCAACAACACAATAGTTGTTCTTTAGTTTCTGTGTTTCAATGATTATTCAGCCAAAACCACTATAGGATAAGGATTACGTTAGAGTTTACATCACGGACTGACGTTAGTTAGGTAATTGTTGGAAACCATGAAACACCGAACAACTATTTCATTTTAATATGGGACTCAGAATCCCACATTTACAACCCAACCAGCGATCAAACCCAGGACTTCCAAGCTCTTGACCTCCTAACCACTGAGAGTGCATCAAATGGTTGATATGTCTAACGTCTAACACAATACCATTGCAAGACCTGAAGGTTATGTGTTCGATCCCAGTCAAAGTTGTAGAAGCTCACTGATGAGGCGTCCCATATTGAGATAAAACAACTGTTCAGTGCTTTCTAGTTTTTACTGATTATATAACTAATATCTATCTGTAATGTAAACTGTAACATTTGATAACTTCCACAAACCTCTATGCTAACTACTTTAAAATTATCAAAATGTTATCATCTTCATTAATGATCAGAATTTCCTATATTAGAATTGATCATGATATATAATATGGAGATTTGTTGGATTATTCACAATCAAGAAAGTGTTTTTTACAATCTATATGATTCTATGATAAAACCACTGAATTTTCTAGAAAATCTTTAAAAAATGTTTCTAATTTATCCAAACTTTACTTTATCTAAATAAATAATATTTTTTTCTTATTCAATAATCAACGCTGTTAATTTCAATGTTTAGTCAATTCATCATTTACATTTCTTATTCATTTAAAGTACTCGGATCATTAATGTTTTACTTCGATAGAAAATAGATAATAGAAAAAAAAAAGAATTAACATATTCTAAGTTAAAAATAAATCTGCATAAATTTATTTATGTGATATTCGATATTCAATACATTTTCTAAGTTATAAAGTACACCTTAAAAGAATCAATATTCATCTAAGTCTGGTGTCCTATTAATAATCTATCTGTCTGATGATGATAATAATAATACACAATGTATTCTAATATATGTGCATGTTTTTCTTCATTGTTCTATGTTAACTTCTGTATTAGTTATTTAATGTTAACAAAGAACATTGAATTTTATTAAAATCGTAAAGTGATTGTTTTTTAAACAATCAATAAACATGTATCTTTTAAGGTGTAGAAGGAATGGTTAACCAATAGATTTTTTTACTTTATGGTAAGCAACTATGTTGTCTTTGTTTTGAAAATTGTACAAAGTAAGAATAATTATTATTATAAGACGATGGTATAAATTAGTCCCAAATTCACATGTTATATAATTCAGTTTATGAATGAAATGTACAAATATAATTTTGTGTGAAATATACACAAGGATAATTCAGTTTACTGTGATGTCAGAAACGCATAACTGTGACAGATTGTGACGCCATCAAATGATTCTAAAGTTATCACTCTGTTATTGATATAATAAGTATCTACAAACAATTTGTCAAAAAGAGAGACCAACCAAAAAAATTTAAAACATGAATAGTAGTCACTTTGTATGTTCTTAATGAGTGATGTATAAAGCAGTTGATTTATGGAGCTTTGTAAAGACCATACGGATTTGATAGGAACACTTGAGCGATTCAATACAGTTCATCCGCCTATAAAATTGACATGTGAGAAGGAAAATGAGGGTAGAATAGCCTTTCTAGATGTTCTGTTTACAAGAAGAAAAGACGAGTCACTAAGAAGAAACATAAATAAGAAAACCACCCGGACGGTAGTTTCGTTCCTCTGCAATACAAAAGGAACCTTAATAAGACACTGCATCATAGAATCAAGACCAATGCTCTCTAGATGCGGTCGAAGATGAAACAAGGACATTATACACGACCCTGAAAGAAAATGGATATCCTGAGAAATTTATAAATAAAAACAAAGCCAATAAAAGAGAGCATAGAGAACGCCTAACTGTGAATAAGAAGCCTCTGTATATACACTTACAATTCAGAGGCGATGCGCCTAGTGAGATGCTAAGATTGAAGTTAAGTAGATCAATCCAAAGAACCTTCAATGCAGGTAAACTACAATTAATGTTTTCCACATGTCCAATGATCACACCAAGGTTGAAGGATAAATTGCCTAGACTAGCCACCTCTTTCTGTATCTATCACTTCAACTGCTCCTGTGGAGCAAGTTATATTGGCAGATATTCTAGGAATTTATGTATTCGGACTAGTGAGCACCCCCCAGTGTGGTTAAGCAAAGGCGTAGTTAGAAGGGTTAATAGCTCCATTTTAGACCATTTAATCCAGACGGGATATACAGCCAACATGTAGCAATCTTTCGCAATAATATATCGTGTTAACAGCAGTCTATCTAATTCCGTCAGACTGAGAATCCTGCAGATGGCTGAAGCAATTGCTATTCGAATCAAAAACCAGAGCCTTGCATCCAAAAGAAATATGTTCAGCCAGTCCTTTTATAATATGGTGACGTGATTTGATTAATGTTCATTTTTCTGTCCCAAACTTATTATTATTATTATTACACTTGATAACCTTTTTGGGAAATTTATTCAGCATCCACCCCTATCTACTATATTTAACCTAATTCATATTATTCTACATTTTACGTAGTTTCTGATTTTTATTACATTATTCTCTCTCTCTTCCACCCCATGTTGACCATATTTATTCTGATCATTTATCTCACAATTTCATTTCACTTATAAAATGACTGAAGTTAACACTTTGTATTATTCAGCCCCAACATTAACGATTTGATTTGATTTGATATAACAAACAACAATTCTTAATTCACATATTACAATTTCCAAATGGCGTACTCTGCCTTAAATCTGGCCAATTTTATGGATTATTAATTTGGATTTATAATTGTAGAACCTGATGAGAAATTATTGAAAAGAATATTCTTCGTTCATATACTTGCTTTTTTAAGTGTTAGCGATTATCATATTTTACGTTAAGACTGACAATAATTAGACAGCCACCGAAAACTAGAAAGTATCGAACAACTGCTCCGTGTTACCATGTGACTCCTCATCAGTACGAATGGACGAAACTTCTTCGCCTTCGCAGGGCCGTCATTGTACACTAAGGATGAAACAGTTGTACAGTCAGTCCTTCCTGGTTTTCGATGGTTGTATAATTTAAGATCGATTTGTGATTTAGGCTTTTTTAACTCTTGTAACAGCTAAAACAAAAGTCACTTATAACTACAACGAGTTACTTGGTTTAGCAGAAAAAATATCTTAGTTACGTACCTACTAGTGATTTACACAACTTTTTTCTATCATGGTCCAATATTTCACTAATCAAATCACATGAGTTATGGGTCTAAAGAATACAAAGAGATACTTGTACCCCTTTATCTAGAAGTGCTTTTTGTATTTCTCCAGATGTTTTTGGTATAGTGGACAGTTTTATGACCTATCGATCATGTGAGGAACTTCAGTACCATGTTTTAATGGCTTGTTTGTCAGTTATGTACAATATATGATATATTTACTGAGTCATTAAAGGGTTTCTGTCTTAGAATAAAATATCTAACCATTAATGAAAATATAATTTTTTTACATTCTTAGGTTAAGATAAGAGAATAATACCGAAAACTAGTCATTCCATCCACTGCATAATAAAATTATATTTATATGTTCAGTGAAATTGCATTTTTACTTCAAATTTTCGTTAAATTCAATGACTTCATTACTTATCGATTTATGTACTGATAGGGTTGTCACGAAGTACTCGTGGAGGCATGCAGATCTAATTTATCTGTAATTTGTGGAATCGGGATCAGTTTCGCTTTGATTCTTGTAAGTTGATTTTTCACTTAACCATTTTATTATCTCATTGATAAATTTATGTTATAATTTATATTTAATCGCCCAATTCATATTAAAGCGTGTTGCTGTGATTTGGTTGAACATCGTGTTGGTGATTTTAATCACATACTGTAATTTTGGGAATTACTTTTCTTCTTCTGAAACTTGTATTTACTAGTTTCGATCTAGTAATTAGAGGTTTAACAAACTAAGCAGCCGAAATTGTTCAGAATATATACTTTGTATTTTCAAAGGAAGATTTTCAACAACTAGGTGGAAAATAACACTAAATTGACTTAGAAGGATTTTTGAACTTTTCAGATTCAAATACATGAATAAAACTAATTACAATCATACTGACAGTTACATATAAAGTATGGGACAGTTGTGGTATAGTTTTCATGCATATTTAAACAACAATAGACTTTCGTGCATAACTTATTTCTAATCTGTCTAAAGATACGTTCTTCAAGTACCCTTGTAGTGGTGGTAATGGCTTAGCTTCGTTAATCAGTCACATTGATAACCGTTATTATATAGATCCGGACGCTGTTTGAATTCATGAGGCAATTAGAAGCGAGGAATACAGTTTATTGGCAGATAACACAGATAAAAAAGTTACAAGCAACATCGAGAGGATATATATATATGTGAGTGAGCGAATACAGAGGCAAATTTATAGTCAGATCAAATCAAGGCAAGTCAAAGCCATTAATAGGATTCGAGAACCAAGGAGTTTAACATGTGCGCGAGTCATTGGGTGTTACGAAACCCAAAAGCGAAGTGAAGGTAAAGGTTCGACTTGTTCGGACTGAGGTGAGATCCTGTTGTCTTGCTCATACTTTCCAAGTTGCGAGCAGCGGGCGCATCACCGGCCCGTCTCATGACGTAGACATGTGACCTCATGTTGTGTGCACCGTCGGGGCGGAGCAAGAGCGTACACGTTGAGACCCGAAAGATGGTGAACTATGCTTGTGAAGGTTGAAGCCAGAGGAAACTCTGGTGGAGGCCCGTAGCGATTCTGACGTGCAAATCGATCGTATATATATATATATATATATATATATATATATATATATATATATATATATATATATATATATATATATAGAGAGAGAGAGAGAGAGAGAGAGAGAGAGACTCATCGAGCAATATTTAAATGATCAACATTTAAACTAGAGAGAGATATGTGGATGGGCTGTCACATATGACCAAGCGTATACGTTTATGCAGGCAAGATAGTGATCATAATAATACAAATAAATAGACACATTGTCACTGTTCTAATGACACTGCTAAATAAGTTAATGAAAGGGCTTGACAAAATTTAACCAGTAGAACCTGACCATATACCAGCTGAAGTATCGAGGACAGACATAGAAGTAACTTCAAATATGCTTCACGTTCTCTTCAGGAAGATTTGGGAGAAGGGACAAGTGCTGACAGACTGGAAAGAAGGATACCACATCAAGATATAAAGAAAGAAAATTTGAACAAGTGTGAGAACTAAAAGTCTTCACACTACTACCGGTACCAGGAAAGGTTTTTAACAGTGTTGCTGAGCCGGATGAAAGACTCAGTAGACACCCAACTTCGAGATCAACAGACCAGATTCCTTAAGAATTTGCCGTGCACAGACCAAATCGCGACACTACAGACCAAATGAATGGAACTCGTCACTATACATCAACTTCCTTGATTATGAGAAAGCATTTGACACTATGGACGGGAGAACATTATGGAACCTTCTAAGACACTATGGAGTGAGTAGCTGAGAAGGTCGTCAAGATCATACGGAATTCATACGACTTACTACAGTGCAAAGTGGTGCATGAAAGATTGCTGACAAATGCATTCCTAGCAAGGGCCAGAGTCAGATAAGGCTGTTTACTCTCTTTCTCTTTCTTCTGTTGGTTGACTGGATTATGAAAACCTTCAAATCTCAGGGGGAAGAATGGAATATAATGGACAGCTTTGATGAAGCTAGACGATTTGGACTTGGCTGGTGACCTAGCTCTTCTATACCATACATAGTAACAAATACAGGTGAAGACAGGCGGTATAGTAAAAGCATCTACAGAAGTAGGTCTCAACATACTCGAGGGGAAACCAAGACTCTCAAATACAACACAGGTGGCATCAACCAAGCCACACTTGGTGGAGAAGCTCTGGAAAAGGTGGAAACTTCCATGTACCTGGACAGCATCATCAATGAACAATGAGTATCTAATGCAGATATGGAACTCAAAACAACTGTCAACCAATATGAAAGTGAGAATCTTCAATACGAACGTAAAGACAGTTCTATTATGCGAAGCTGAAACGTGGAGAACTACCACATCCATCAACAAAAACGTACATTTATAGACAATTGTCTACGTAAGATACTGAATTTTCGTTGGGCGGATACCATCAGCAACAGCCTGCTGTGGAAGAAAACAAGCTTTCAGCTGAAGGGGGAATCAGGAAAAGACGTTGGAAGTAGATAGGACATACATTGCGAAAATTATCAAATTGTAACATGAGGTAATGGCCAACCTGGAATCCAGAAGGGAAACCGAAAAGAAGAAGACCAAGCAACATATTGCATCGGTAATTGGAAGCAAACATCAAAAGAATGAATAACAAATGAAAAAGATTATCTGCGGTAGAGTTCGGTGGAGAACTCTGGTGGGCGGCCTATGCTCCTCTATGAACTGTAACAGGTGTAAGTAAACTTATTTAGTTTAAAGGATTTTAGGTATACTTTTTAATTAATATTAGCTACATGAAGTCAAAAATATTATCAAATATTCCTTTTTCCTCTCTTTTAAAACCAAATTATAGATATCTGGGATGGTGTTCTCTATGATGTTGTGTTGTGCTATTCGTGAACTCAGTTGAGCCATCATCATATGATGGAAAGTCGAAGAGACAAGTGACAGCTTTGTTATGATCAGTAGATGTATATTAATTTAGCTATAAACAGATTTATATTCACCAGATCATAGCTATTACTATCAATATGGATGTTTTATTGCTGTTTTTCAAGGTAAAAAAAACAACAAGATACTGACAAAAGAATTAGGTTCATTACCTTCAAACTATTCATTTAGATTTTTTATTTGTATCTTATTGCTTTTATCATTGTCTTATAAAAAGAGCCTTAGCTATATTTATCTGTTTATCGAACTTTATGTCTATTAATCAATTGCAATGCTATGTCTATTTATATATCCACCATATATCTATGTTTATTTATCTGTTTCTACCTATTCATCAACCCTGAATAATTATTGCATTTTAATTTATATTTTCGGTTGGAATGTGCATTCTTTTGTGATTGAATATTATAGTACTTTTTATCATATATTAAATGTATATTAACAGGTTCAATAACATTTCTGTGAATCGATTCTAAGTAAATCGTGTTTGATGCTGGGAACTTCATGTAAGCGAAAATTTAGTTGGTAGCATGTTATTAATTATTATGACAGTGAAATAAGATATTTTAGAACATTCTTAGACTTTTTTACTTAGGCAAGATTTAACCATACTATGCTGTTCAACGAATCACTGTCTAGAAGGTGAATTTAACGAAAACTGAAAAAATGGTGATATGAATATTTCATCTAATAAGTAACACTATAAAATAAGCTGTGAAGCATGGGATTCAAACCAAACACCCTCCAATAGCACCATTCAATGTAAATATTGAAACATAAGACGGTTCTCCTTGTTCTTGTTCGAAATATATTTGATACGTTAAAGAACTTTTATTTTTCATTTATTAAAAGTGAGCTATAGAATAGGTCAATATTTTATTGAGATACTGAATGATGAATACTCTTTATGACTAAGTGATCACCAAGTAGTGACCACCAGTTTCATGTTTGCCTAACTCTTTAGTGCTAATCAAATCCTATCAATCAAGTTGCACTACGGTCATGGGTCTAAGTAACTCAGCATCGCGCGTACTGTGGCTGAGTTAGATTCCCACAAGAAGATCCATTTCATACAGGATTACAGGTACGTTTGACTGGAAAATCTTAATTAGCACGAAACTAAGGTCTAGGGTTCTCTTCCAACTATATTCAACAACCATCTATTAGACAAACGATCTTGTAGTATATCGAGAAATAAACTGAATCATACTGAGAACGATGAGTTTTTACTCCTCATTTTAAACCTAATACAATTTATGTCAAAACAGTGTACTCACTAAAGATCCAACACGGTTTTGCCAGAGATTCTTACTTTGATCTATCAATCAGCTTAATAACTGATTCCAAGGTTATCTTTAGCTTCGTTCACAATCACTGATTTAGTTTATTTTCGAATATTTATTAAAGTACAAATTGGAGTTTGAGTTTTATGTAGTACCACCATCATATTATCTATTGTAGAAACTGCTGTTCCACGATCTCGGTGCCTTCTCAAGGCCAATAGTTTTCACTTTGAAAAGCAACGTTTAAGCAAATGCTCTATAAAAGTTATGCTGTGAACTTTATTTGTACTGCTTGTTATGCTATCGATATATTTTATGCTATCTTTAACTGAACAAGCTATTTGATTTGTAATTACATTGTTTTTATCACCCTAGCTTACCAATATTTTGTCTGAATATTGATCCCACAATTTCAGCTGTCATGTAAATCGATCCAAGTCAACACTTTATATTGGTCATTTTAATATAAGAATGGGGATTTGTGGAGATTGTAGTAATTTTAGTAGTTGAATTTATGAATCAATCTAAGCTAGATCATCATTAAAAACCTGAAAACACTAGACGGTTGTTTCGTCCTAGTATAGGACTCTTCAACAGTGAGCAACCACGACCCCGCATTCGGGATTCGAACCCAGGACCTTTGGTTTCATGCACGAACGCTTAAGCTCTAGACTACCACTGAGCAATCCTATTAATAATCCGAAATTCATAAACTACAATTGTAAAAGATTTGTTCACCTTTAATGTATCTATCTCTCTTTAGATAATTAACTTAAATATAATATATAGATCTTTTTTGAACCTGTTGAGAGTTGATTGAACGAAAAATAATATCGATTGTTCAGGTATCAGAAATTATGTTTTCTATGTGAATGAAAATTATTGTGAATACAATTGTGAACTTTTTCATCCACTTATAAAATTCAGTCTACAGAATAGTTTTACTTAATTCAGAGAGTATCATGAAATGAGTGGGTCCATTGTGTAATCAAATTATTCAGTCAATAATTATATAGTTCTTTACCTTAATGAAGTGAGATTTCTTAGTTTTTCACTATAATTTAATCATCTTGTTTATTAAACTTCAAGTATTCACTTTTTTAAATTCAATATATAAAATATAAAATTTTACCATTCACCTTCAAGATAAACTGTAATACCTGTTGAAAAGAAATACTTTAAAATAACTGATCATATATAAGTTTACTCAGGAAAAATGAATTGCTCATAAAAGTTAATGAGACATATAATGCTACTCAGAATGAAAAGTTTGGATCAATATCTAGGCTGAAGTTAAATGGCGATAATGTTATGGTTGGTGGTTGTTTATGTAAACATTTAGCTCCAGTTAATATTGAATATCCTTGTGCTGGTTCAACGAAAAAGGTGTAGAGTAATCTAAGATTATAGGAGGAATTTGTGATTTACTGTACAACAAAAATATCATGAGAATAAGCAATATGAATTAATGAATACCAATTACAGTAAAAATATAGCTGTGTAATATGCCAGTACATAGCTTTCTGTGATTATTAGAAGTATTTGAATTATTATACGAACCAGGAATCCCCAAGGTCAGGTAATTTGAATCAAGCAGAACTAGATTAGCACAAATGAACATATTGTATTTAGAATTCGAAATCAGGCAGTCATCAAATACAAAAGAATCTTTAGTTCATACAAGCACCTAATCTGCCACAGCTTAAATTAGAATCTAAGTTTCTGTAATCTATTGTACGTCTTCTCCTTAGGTTCATTGTATGTATGTATGGCTGTCGGGCTGTGTATTGAATACAAACTCCGTGTGATCTTGAATAAACATATTAGTATTAGAATTAACAACTGAAGTTGGAACTGACTCGTCTGGATCCTAGAATTACATATGATCAACATGTCGGTTGTGTACTAAAATCACTGATATCTAGAATTTGAACCATAGATTTTCCAACACAATACTCCTCCACGAAATAATGTTGGATCTTCATATCTTCAGGTTATAAATGATGTTGCTTCATTTAAAACATATTTCTCACGTTGAATAGAGGATTCATTAGAAGTGACTTCATGATATGAAATCCTCCAAATTGTAATTAAAGTTGGGCTCGTGCTTCGGATTGAACAAGTTTCCTACAAGAAACAAGTGTATTATGAGGACAAATAACATTTGATATGACATCATCAGGATTTGATTCTTCTGAAATATTTTCCTTAAATTTATTAAGAATTTTGTTGGAGAATAATGGAATATTAGAAAAATCAGCATCTATCAAAACTGCATCAGATTTTCGATCATGATTCGATTCATTCAGTATATTCTCCTCAGACGCATAAGAAATTTCATCAGAAATATGTGAATCATTAGAAAAAACGATATCTGGTGCAATAACATAAGGATTCCGATAAGAAAGTGATTAACTAGTGGCTTTTGTCTCACAAGGATTCTGAATTTCATTCGATTCTGCACTGCTATTTTACTCTACTGTTTTTCGAAATCATGGAACAAGATAAATGATCATTGGAAGCACTCGATAGGATCGAAATTACAAAGTTCAGTATTAGATGCAGCAGAATGAATAGCAGTATTACAGACTGACAGAATGTGGCTAATTTTTACCACATTTAAAGCATTTAGCATTACGAAATACACATGAATTACATGAGTGAATTTTGCTACAAAACAAACATTTACCAAACTTGTGCTCATTTTTGGCCTACTTTGAAACTCCCCAATAAATTGTTATTTACATAACCTTGAGTACGCATTGAATTGGGATGATGTAGTAATGTAGTGACATTTTTGATGTCCTGACGAATTATTTTATGGAATTTCCCTCTATTACTGCATTCGGAATTTGTACCCTTTATATAGTCTAGTAGTAATTCCTTGAGATTTGGAAAGGAAGTTACTAGTTTATACTATCAAATATTGCTGAATGTAATGAAGACTGGAGCCTGATGAGAAACCTGGGTATCTACTCTAATAAGAGCAAATTAACTGACCTATTTGAATTAATTTCGTCAGTTATAACTACTTCATCTATAAGGTATGCTATATAAAATATAAAATTTATCTCACAATTACTCAACTAGTTCTTACGTTCCAAAAATCTACCTATGCATTTAAATAACCGAACTGTGTCATAAGAACACAGTTAAAATTATAATTTATTAGTAAATACTTGTAATAAAATTGATGCCGCTCCGTTGAACTTACATATTGGAAAGTCCATTTTGTCTTTAGGCCACACTTTCGGTTTTTTACATTTCAACTTTTACTACTTGTGAGTAGCGTATAGTGGTCACAACAAGTTTTTAGGCATGGATTGCTCACGTGTGAACACTTGGAGATCTGTTTGTAAAGATAAAACATTTAATCATTAATTGTAAGTGGAACCAATAAAGTACTGTTCATTTAATTTTAATTTTGTATACTAACCTTTGTTATCCTTGTCTCCAATATTTCTTTTCTGAGTGAATTTCTATATTTTGATAAATGTCTATACATGCTGATTGAATAGTAACTTATTAAGAGGATTGACAACTTCTAAGATGATAGATAATATTTAAAGCTTAGGATAAGACTTTTTAGAGTGTATTGTCCTCTTATCTGGACAGTTTTGGAATACAGAATAGAACACCTTCAAAAGCGATAGTTCCAAATTATACGAAGATCTTTGAGAAAATGACAAAATCAAGCCGTGACCAGTGGAGCTAATCCATGTCAGGAAGAGACAGGTATCTACCTAAGACAATGGGAGATTGTCTCTCGATTTCGTGGATTGGTTGAAGTTAGACATCAACACTGGTGGATCTCAGCTCAGTGGTTTAGAGGTTAAACGTTTGCGTGTGGGAACGAAGATCCTGGGTTAGAGTCCCGTGTGCAGTATCGTGAATGTGCACTAATGAGGAGTCGCATACTGCGATGAAACCGCCGTCCATAACTTCGGAGTTTTCAATGGGGATCCAGCACTCCTCGATTCATGATCTCAATCAAAAACTTAACAATCTCCACAACCCGACACTGATAAATCGATTACGTTTATTTGGTGAGCAGTGACTTCTATAAGTTTTAATTCTAAATCATAATCTATGAACCCAACTCGATCTGAGGGAAACTTATTTAGAATATATGTTCATGGGATCTAGGAGAAAAATAATTTTTTATGTATTATGGATAAGAGAATATGGCAGATCAAAAATGTAAATACTAAAGATAGTAGCAAAGTTATTGAATAATATTGCATGGAATTGATCAATGATACATAAATGTGAAAAATAAAAAATATGGAAAAATGGTATTTTACAGTTCAAACATTATCATCACTACTTCATGGCAGTTACTTTCTTGATTATCAAATATTCAAATCGAAGAATAGGAACGGAAAGTAGTTTCTAATTGATTCAATATCTAGTAAGATTATTACAAACTCGATGGAAATGATAAATTTCACGTTTAAACTGACTAATTGTTCATTTTATCCACTGACTATAATAGGGCGCTTTTTATAAAGAAAAATATTAAGGCTTGTGACAAATCTAAAAACTGGAAAATTACAAACAGTACAGTTGCGACCATCAGAAAAAATATTTCTTTCTTGTCTGCACTTTGGATAAACTAGAGTGATCTCTCTGAATTTAGTGGATCCAGTATATTACGCAACTGAACAAAATGTCATCAATGAAAAATTTGTTTTAATATTGCGAATTTCATACCGATAATTCTTTATCACTAAGCACACACTGATATTCAAAATTACTAACAGATTCACTGAAAATAAGTACAGTTTCAGAGTCCCAATCCACCATAAAGTTGGTTGAGTTACGTAGATGGCAGCTCTATCATCATAAAACAAGATCAATTAAGTAAACACTATTTTACAAACTTCTACACCATATCTGATAGCATCAAGTTTAATGAAAAGATTGAATCCACTGACCACAAACAGCTTTTTGTGACTTTTGTTGTAAAAAAAATACTGATTGTTTAACAGTTAATATATTCCAAAACCAAACACTCAGCATATGCCCTTTCTGTAAAGATGATGGTTGCTATGAATTTAGTAAACAGAGTTTAGGAACTATTCACAAAACCGAACGATAAAGAAACTAAATTGAATATACTTATGTCTACTTCGTTGTTGGATAATTATCCTAAGACCTTTGTAAGAAGAATAATTAAGAAAAAAGATCAGAAATAGAAGAGAAAAGAAACACCAAAAGAATAGGTGAATACAATGATAATCCCATATCGCAAATGAACTTCAGAAGAAATCATAAGGTAATTATGGCCATGGTTATTATGATTACTGACCCTTAATGACGAAGATTTATGGGTATGTTTGGAAACATTTAATAATAAGTGATTAGTTAACTTGTATGTATGCTCATGTGTTTAGGAACGAACATTTTCTTGCCTGTAATAATTTGTTAATTGGCTGTAAATTGTGCCATGTTGTAAACTGATTAGTAAAAATCAATGCAGCATAAAATGTTTCGACTGAATGTCAAACTTTTCATTTTTACATTTGAATTTTAACTTAAGAAAAAAATCTTCTCAAATGGTTCCATTATAGTGTAACATAAAATTGTAATCTAAGAAAAGCCACATCATTTCTATTCGAGCGCCATATGATAGCACTAGCTGTTAATAGACATCTAGATAAAAGTGATATTAATTTCCTTCTTGTTCACTTAGAAATAAAACTTAATTTGTTCAGTTACGTAGACAGAAGTTGTCAGTTATCGTGGTAAGAGAAAGACTATATATTATGTTCTAATGGCCTGTCAATTATCACGTGATAAAATCGCCAATTAGAATACCGACTTGTTGACCAGACCAATGAGGCATAAACCAGTATGAGCAGCCTAGAGTCAACTCTGAGTTCTTATTCGTTCACCGAGACAACAGCCTAACCTAATCGGTTCAGTTCAGAACACCAATATCAGCCTCCGCTATATGAATCATGTATTTGGTTTATACACAAGCCAATCAGACCGCATCATACCATAAAGTAGAAAATAATGGTTGTAAGATATCAGACCAAAAAGTGGCTGTGATTGTGAGACAATATAACTAATAAATTGGAAATAACTTAAAAAAAGTAAGTTGTATAGTAATTGTCAATAGGTCAAATGGAAGTTTATAAAAAGAGGAATATGAATAAACATATAGTATAGTTACTTAATGGTTATGCAACAAGATTATATATAATGATAGTCCATCAATATATCCTAGCGGTTACTATTCACTTATTCTTCGTCCAGATATAACACTACACATGACATTAAAAGTTAGCTAGAAGAAATTTATAACTATTTCTCGGTCATGACATAGGTTTCTAATTACAATACTGATTATTGTACTAGATAGCTAATAAAATTTGTAGAGCACATGCTGAAAACTATTTTCCATTAAACTAATTCAATGAATTATCTTAACATTTCATTTGAGCTGATAATAATTACCATACGTGTTTGAACATTTGAATAAAGCATTGTAGTAAGATCATGTAAACGGTATATTTAATCAATTTAGAACGTTTAATGAGCATAACATTGCTGAATGAATAACAGTTCACACTGTTATAAATATTCTCCAATGTCATAGTTTGTTATGAAATAAATAATTGTTGCTTAATTTCACAATGTTGTCAAAATTAAGATTGTTTTAAAAAATTAATTGTCCGGAAAGTAGCCCATACAAAAAGAATGTTTCATGTGATTACTTAAACGTGACCGAAAAGTGTTAAGATCAAATTAAGTATAAAATGGTCAACGATTAAGGATTAAAAGCTGCTATAATAGTTAATGAATTCACAGTTCACTGACCTTTGCCAGTAAATAATTATGAGATAAAAGTCATCTGTTTATCTAATAATAGCAATGATCTTGGGTACAGTATAATGGAAGTTGTTAACTAGTTGGTAAAGTGTTCCCTTATACGTAGATTAGTATTTTACCTTACGGAATGTTGGTAGCGAATGTGTTGTAAATATGTAGTAACATAAAGTTATTATCTTTATTTCTCAACATTTACATACGAACATCTGGGCTACCTGTTCCTGCCATCTAGATATTCCTACAAGTGATCCATTTTGTACATTTCTGAAAAGTGTACAAGTTACAAAAGACCCAATCAGAGTTATCGTAGTTGCTGGCGATATGCAGCGAAAAGAATGTACATTATTTCGATGTCAGTTTATTGAACTGCTAACATCTAACTGGCGATCACCCGATATTTATCGTCAGAGCCGACCGAGAAGTAAGAAACGGAAACTTGTTGAAATATTTTGTTCTGAGAATTCTATATTGTACCAAAAATATAATATTGAATAAAACTAATAATAAATAGAAGAAATAAATTAAAAAAAATCACCTTTAAAATGATATTGATGATGATGCGTCTGAGATGTAATGTGCACTTTTTTTGTCATTTTTACTTTTAAATACTAATGAGGTCAACTATATGAAATGAAAATATCTCTGTTCTTAACGTTAACGTGTATTTTTTCCATAAAATTCCTTGGTTAACCAAGTTATCAATTATCATACTTTAAAAAAATTGTTATTTACGTTTGCATTTATTATTATTACAGTGAGCAATGTTTATTATAAAGTGAAAACGGTTAATGAACTATTAAAATGTACTACTAACCACATATTCTTATTACATTCATCGGGACATTTTTTGAGTTAATTTCATCTTAAGTAATAGAAACACTGTTTATTATAAACGTACACTTATCTCACAACATAATTTTTTTTCACAAGTTGAAATTATGAGTCAATTGAAGCTAGACCACCATGGAAAACCTGGAAGCACAGGACGATCGTCTTGTCCTGGTGCGGGACTCCTCAGCAGTCCGATCCACGACCCCGCACCTCACGGGATTCGAACCCAGGACCTACTGGTTCCGCGCGCAAGCACTTAACCATTAGACCACTGAGCCGGCATCTAACGGTGTTAATGTCTAACTTCAACCAATCCACGAAGTTACGCCACCGTACACCATTGTCTTCAGTGAGTTCCTATCTCACAACAGGCCTGGTTGGACTCCACTGGTAACGACTTCCTATATATGTTTTAGAATGATTTCAACTTGTGAAATTTCTAAAAATCTCCACAAAACACATTCTGATAATAATAATTTTTTTTACTTTTAATAAAATGATGCAACATTAATGATAACTGGAAATGAATCTAATTGACATTTTAAGATCAAAAAAATATCTTGCTCAAAGTAGCGCATACAAAAATAAATTAGCCTGATTGTAAATAAGCAAATGTTTGTAACAACAGAGCATGGATTATTCACTGCCTTGCTATTATTACATATATTTACGCATAAGATGTACAAGAAACTAGACATTAACACCAACGGATGTCAACTCAGTGGTTTTCAGGTTAAGCGTTTGCGCACGAGACTGACAGGCCCTGAGTTCGGACCCCGCGAGCTGGTACGTGGATGCGCATTGCTGAGGAGCCCCATACTAAGATGAAACGACTGTCCAGTGCTTCCAAGTTTTCTATGGTGGTCTAACTTTAATCGACTCATGAGTTCAACTATTAAATGACAAGAAAACTGTTTATTTCTACTAGGAGCTTTATGTTAAACTGATATAATTCACATGAAGCAAAAATCATGTCCAAGTGATACTAAGTAATAAGTGCAATTACGGATTGTACTAACTTCTTTACTTATGTAACTATATTCTCATTAATCTTAATAAGTACGATTCTGTCTCATTTAAGCGACAGTCTGTACAATTTATTAAAATTGTGTTGCATTTTATACAGATCAGCAGTTTACTTATTTTAAAATTGTCCTTAGTTCAATGTAAACGGTTTCTTGTAATGACTGAATTTCGCTTCATAATTTTTAAATTAAAACATAATACAGGAACAAGGAGTGTAGATGTTGAACTATTTCTTGTTGAATACATAATAATTGTCTTGATTTTTTAATCACTGTGGTCTAGACACAAAGCAGTAATATTGCTTTTCTTGCTGTTCAATTGACATGAAAAATAATTTCAATTTCTTGACAGTACCATGTCGCGAAAAATTTACAAACGGAGAAAAATTCACAGGTAGAATCTTCTTTTCTTATTAACTACATTCTTTTAAATTTATTATAATTATTCAGCATTTACACCATGGTGATTTTTGTACTTTTCTAAATATCAAAAATACTTTCATTCCATCTTAAAAATATTTTCACACCGTTCTGTCCAATGAAATAAATAGTTTAAAAAGGAAGGTAGTAGTTATTATTTTCTAATAAGTAATGTAAAAAATAATAATTCTTTCAATATTTACCTTGTCTCCAAACCCTTAACGTTAATAATTTACCAAACACTAGCTGCGTAGTCTGCTAATTCTAACTAACTGTTGTAAGCGGATCAATTTTATGATATTGTTTCCCGAATCGCTTATCGACGTGGCTGAATCCTCAGGATTTCTTGCATATAAGGTGTTCTTACAAGCCAATAGTCCGAGATAATAATGTATGTACAAATACAAGATGTGAAAAAGTTATTAAAATCGTTTATTAAGTCATATTCAGCCAGGGATCGGACAATAATTTCAAGAATTTCTTTCGAACACATAAACTAGGGTTATGAGTTCGGATTCTTGTAATTTCTGGCATATCTAAGATACTACATCGAACTCCATTGAGAAATGACGAAGGCATACGATAGATCACTGAAAATGACTTGGTTTTATCTACTATATGACAAATATCAGTCAGGTGTGTCAAGATGTAGCTGGGTATTGTTTTTGTCTGGCCTTTTCATTTAATTCATCACTTATTGTGTAAGTAACAACAATTACTTTCAGTTGTTCCAATCGATTGGTTTATCCGAATATACGATGATCAGTTAGCTTTGTTGACATTGTTAAAAAAAGCATAAACATTTATTTGTTCATTCATCATCATTTTATTCATACAGTGACATGTTAGATTCATATCATCTAATAAATTATCAAATTTCACCAAACTCCTAATCAGAAATGATATATGGTCAATGAATTTTTCTCTCATCAGATCTAAATATAGAGATATAAAACTGTATGTTGACAAAATTTCCTCTACTTATCATACCAGGTAGTTTGAACAAACCAGATCCCAAAGGAGGAAGAAATCTAGAAGAAGCTCTGGAAGTGGATAGAACACACATTGAAGAAAGCACCCAGCTACGCCACAAGGCAAGCCCTCCTATGGAATCCTCAAGGCCAAAGGAAAGGAAGATCACCATAGAACACATTGCGCCGAGAAATGGAGACAAACATGCGAAGAATGAACAACAATTAGATAGGATTAATAATAAGGTCCAGGATGGAGTGGGTTGGAGAATGATGGTCGGCGGCCTATGCTACATTGGGAGTAACAGGCGTAAGTAAGTAATCATACCAGATGCCACATAAGCACTATAACAAGTACCACTTTCAGCATTTTTAACATGATTGGATAATTTATTTTAACATACAGTTAACCGGAGTATTATTTATTTTTTTATATTCCATGATTTTAACGTTTTGTTATATTTCCTTGAAAAAACTTGAACAAGATTGCCGAGTGAAACGGTGGATTCCCTTCAAGTTCAATCGATGAGAGCTTAAAAAAAACTATTTTTCCTCCATAATGTTTTACATTACACATCGGCACCTAACTACCATGAAACCATTTGTCCAAATTTAAACAAAAGTTCTTGTAAACTAAACATTTAGTTTTACATTCTTATTTTTCACAATTTATCTAATTACACACACAACACAATGCAATGGTTAATGAAATTATGATTCTCAGAAATCAATTAGCAATACCAATCGACTTTTAATTCAATAAATTCTTTGTGAAATATCAATTAAAGCTAAACTCTAGGTAGAAAGAAAAAAAACATAAGAGATTTAAAGTTGAGATTAAATTTTACTTCAAGGTTTACAACTAGACGAGATAAATAAAAAACCAGATATTTTTAGTAACAAAAAAAGATATAAGACCACTGTATTTAGTTTAGTAGTTTCAGAAGTAAAAGTATTGAAAACGTTTCGCTCTCATGAACGTTTTTTATATCTTCCTTTTCAGATAAAATTGTATTATTAATGCAGTTTCTAAACTTTACAGTTTACTGTCAGTTTTCTTATTACCAAAAAGTTCCATGGTTGCAAGTTTTCTTCTTTGATTGATGACGAGTCGGTATAAAGATACTGTTTGTCGGCGCCCGGATTATCGAAATTTCGGTGGATAGCGACATGTTTTATAGTAAATTAAAACAGTGGGACTGTGAAGGTCACAATAATTTAACGGTTTTAGCTTTTGGAATGTGTAGTTAATCATAATGCATTTCCGTTGCTCTTAATGTGTATCTTAAAACATTAGTATTTTGTCTATTTATGTCCATATGTTTATTTCCTAGCCTTTTTTGTATAGGGTTTAATAATACCATATGTATTTAAAACACAAATTACAGAATCTCTTGGCAAAATCTGAAAACGCTACAGTAAATACTTCATTTGCAAAATGTCAGTCAACTGTCTCAGACTTCATTGTTCCTTTGTTTCCAAACCAGTCACTCTCTATTCTCGTTCTTTTTTCTCCGATCTTTTTAACCTTCTGCCGTCAGATGTTTCACTTTCGACCGGTGATATACACTACTTATAACTGTCGATACGAGCTGACGAGTCCTAAACAGGACGAAACGTGAGTCTTGGATTTTACTGTTATCCACCATCCATCTTTGCTTAGAACATAATTATAGTTATCTAATACTTGAGAAGTATTTCATTATAATCAATAAGTTGATTTATTAAAATGAACAATAGTCAATCAATAAAAAAGTAAATTTACAGTACTACATTCTAATTGATAATTATTAAATTAAATTATGTCATTTATGTTGGCTTGAATACACAAATAGCTAGTTAATCACTTTAGAATGTTTTTTCCTTAACTTTAATGAATCATTTTAAAACAAAACACAACACATTCAGTGGTATACTTTAGTTGTCACCATATTTGCTACTCACAATATGATTTTTGAATCATTGTTGTATGTAATAATAAATATATTGTATTTTTTTTTCTGCAAACCAATTACACAAGAGAATAGTTTAGTAATTACATGATATTCTAAACTTCAGTAAAATGTTATTTGGTACTTTACTTAAATAGAAATTAACTTCAAACTATGTAGCGTATAAACATTACATACATATATACAGATAAAAATATAGAAAAAAGAGCACATGATAACATATTAAATGTACGAAAGTCAAGTGATACTTTACAGATCTTTCAAAATATGTATACTTCATTGGAATATATCTCTCTTGAAAACAAAATAATGTGTTAGTTTAGATTTTAGTTAAGAGAGATCCTGTTGTTATTATACAAGTTTCACCTTATTTGATAGGGGTATTTATTTGATTTTCTCAAATTTTTCAATAGACACAAGAATATTGAATCAACTCAAATTGTCTATCTCTTGCTGGTCGATATAATGTGAACCATGCACTGAGTCTAAATAGAACGTTAAGTCAGAAAATTGCCCAATATTTTGGAGATTAAAAAGATTCATAAGTTAATAATGATTTAAGTAGGCATCTTGCTTGAATGCCAACAAATTACTGAAAAAAATATAGTCTAGAAACTTATCAAAATGAAATTAGTGTTAATAAGGGTTTACTAACGATTAACTTTATGGATCCTCTTTAGCTTTCAATATCACTGAAAGTTAGTAAGAACGAACCTGAAGCACAGGCCGAAATATCAACATATAGGAGGAAAAACGCAAATATCCATGTGAATCAAGGTTCAGAAAGAAAATGTTATAATAAAGTGCACTCCGAAATCCGGTGGTTAAGCTGTAAGTCAATAAACCTGTAACCAAAAATGCTGGATACGATGCAGTTGGAGTTAGTAGAAAGTTGCAGTATACGTCTAAGTGGAGCAACATGATACAGATTTCTCTCACTGTTATTTATGAATGGTTAATTACGATTGTAGAATAATTCGATCTGTTGGTTTTGACAACTGATAATATTTTGGATGTATATGTAACCTTCAGGACACAACAGTTGATTTTTTCATCTATAAGCAATTCTTTTACGGTAGCGAACCGACGGACTCATATCATAGCTGTTGGGTAGGTCAAACAATTATGTTAATTCAACTATTCGTGAATGATATAATTGATAACACCACTGAATAAAATACTATATTTCTGTGTCAGTCATTAAAACTTTGTACTGTTAACCTTTTATATAACGGAATCGAGCACTCCATACATAACAGGAATGTGAATCAGATAGGATAGTTGCACATTCAATTGGTGTTTAACACTTACAATAAAAAATAACTGTTACTGGTAAATGGTAAACAAAAGTGTAAGCAGGTACTTTCTACTGACATTTATCTTTACTGCGATTTATTTAACACAATGAAACATTGGTAACATTGACTAAACCGTTTTTTATCGGTTATGTCAAATATTAATCAATGATCAATAATGTCTGTGGTTTAAATCCAGAGCTGGTCTTAGTTAGATCACGAGTGAAAACCTGGAAGCACTGGATGGTCATTTCGTCCTAGTAAGAAACTTCTCAGCTGTAGGCATTCACGACCCGGACCCAGAGATCGAATCCCCTCCAGAAGAATCTTCTGCTGGGACTAAACAGCCATCCTAGTATTTTGACGTTCGAACTAGTGGTACAGATAAGATCCGTTCGTGATCTATAATATAATAATTCGACATTATCCACAAATCTCCCCATACTGATTAATAATATCTTTTTATGTCCTATGATTAATAGATGGAGTTAGACTTTATGTGATGTAATTCAAGGTTGTTTATTTCTTTGTAGAAAGCAGAATGGGTTAAAAGTAAAATATCAATATTTTTAAAACGTACCATTCATTTAGTTCAAATATTCATGAACAGAGGATTACGAATTAAGTGTAGCACGGAAAATAGTTAAACTGTATGTGTCCTAAAATATTATTGTTCAGAAAGTGAACAATTTTTATTTAGCACCCAAATTAAATAATAAATCAGGACTGTGAATTAAGCTAAAAATGAATATTTAATAATGTCAAGGAATAAATACTGATAATCTTGATTTACTGAGAACTTATATCTTTTGAATTAGGATTGATCTGCTCAGAATCGAAGTGTTCAAGTTTAATAAGCTAATGTTTGAGAGCTACATATTTGCTCATTTTGCTTAATTTCGCGATAGATAGTGATCATTATTCATTATCAGCTGAAAACATTCATATTCACTTTCGACTTTGTTTCGGTATGATAATTTCCTAACATCACTGAATATTAAAAGATATTTATACATCTTCATTGTTATCTGTGTGCATAACACACCTGCACTTAGCAGATCTGCTGTAAAAGATATCGCGAAAACCCTAGGTGTTTCTTTTCCAGAGATTACTGGTAAGAAATATTTGATCCACCCATTCGGTTCATTTAAAATGTTTTACTTGTGAACCGTAATATTTTACAGGTCATTAAGTCACCAGACAATCATAGAGTCAAGAGGGACATGCTTCATCTTGCCAATTATTATTTTGCTAAATATTAAGTAGTTTTAGTACGAACAACGATAGTAAATACTTAAGAGTTTAGGTTATAAATTTTCTTGTATTCAAATCAATCTCCTATTCTGGACTTTCATGAACAGAGTTTCAACGTTAGTTTAGGTATTGTTTCCAGTGCACATTCACAAAAAAGTTAAACCACTCAATAATACAAGTCAACATACATATTTTTACACTGATATTTGAGAGTAATTTTATTTATACGTTTTAGTAAACGCATTTTATAGGATGGAAATGAAAGCGAAATGCCGTCTTCTATCAACGTGAAACCAACTGTTCAACATATGGAAAAGTGCTTTTTCCATTCAATTCACTCGAAATGACTTCAACGTATCCCGAATTTTATTTTAATTACAGCTGTGACGTAATTGTATTTATATATCAAACAATATGAAATAACTCGTGAGCGCTCTTCAAGAATAATTGCATGTTTCATTCAAAGGATCTAAATCATGAGATGTTCGATTTTCACATGTAAAACAGCTAGAATGTAGTCGACACATCGAATTTAGCTAGTAAATTGAAGTCTCCTGAATTTTACATGTAATAATAAAGTGTTAAGAAATATTCTCTTGACATTAGTGAAGTTGGTTTAATACAGGGCTAATCATGGCCCGTGAACTTCAAGATGTGAGATTGAAATTATACGTCTCATCTTGAAATAAAAATAGCGGTTATTGCGTGAAACAGTGAGAAGACGATCATCATTATGTGATAGTAAGTAGAATTCTGGAGTACATTTCTTATCCCATTACTCATCACATGTCTGTAACTTACTTTTGTGTAACTATAAATATTGATTAACGCTTGGTTGAATGGGTGTTGGCTTACCAGCCATCTCCACTCTGCGTCGTTTCTCTTCTCTCTATTCCATTCGTTTTATACACAAAATATATGCATTCACAAGGCCATTCTTGTTATTCGACTTATTCAATTCCGTTATTGACTAACGCGATTTAAGTCGACGATTATTTACGAAGATAGGCGATAACAAATATTCAGACAATCTAATTGGAGTCAGATCCACGGGCCACTAAAACACAAATGACCGGCATAAACTAGTCAAGCAATAACATTTACTTCATTTGTTGATTATCAGAAAATGCATCTTACATGTAGCACAGTTTAAAACCATATTGGCCGACTGACTCAATTAAACAACGCAGCGATGTTGACCTATGGACAATTGTTTAAACTATACCTTTGAAAAATCAATCTGAAACAACCAGGTCACGACATTTAAATGTATTTTCTAAAATCTTTGCAATATGACGATAATTATTAGTAAGTTCATTGTCAAAACATAATTATATATGCAATGTTAAACTATATAAACGTATTTAATATCTTTAAAGCAATTAGTCCCTTTTATAAATTTCGATAGAACAATGAGAAGACGTAGTTGATCTGAAAAATGCGATGTATTTGCTTGATGTATTTAATTGAACTTTTATTTGTTCGACCTTTAGTATTTTCATATAAAAATGTCCTGACAAGTATATGTGTGACCAGATTGTTCGAAATGCATATATATCACATTTTTCAGATCAACTCCGTCTTCTCATTGTTCTATCGATATTTAATATCATTCGGCTTGAATATAGGTGAAAGTAATTAAAACAACAAAAATCCATTTAAATTGTGATTTGTCGAAATCCTTATATACGTATCAGTATGATAATATGTTGAAATAACAAACGTCAATCAATCAAATCACTGCTATATTTAAATAATTGTGTGATTTGGAATTCTCTTTAGAGTTGTGACTGGCTGATTAGCATTGAAACTATTAGTTAATTACAATTGGTCAGTAGAAAGATAATTTAAAATTACTTGGATTCGTATTTTTCTGCATAGTTTTAGAATATCTCATTTAGAAAATACACATAAAACGCCAATGGAAGATATCATTAAAGAAGCTGATAAGTTAGTTGCACAAGGTCAATTTCACAAAGTTTATCATTATCTCAAAGCTTCATTGAAAAATTATGATGATGTTGAATTATTATGGAGATTTGCTCAAGCATGTTATCTTTGTGGTAATGTTCTTGTTTTATGTCATCGTGATGAGAAATTTTGTTAATAATACTAATTATTATTCTTGTTATTAGTTTATTATGTCACAAATAAACCATGTAAAGCATTCTGTGAAACATATTTCTCAGAGGGGATGAATGCAGCTAAAAAGGCTATGGAGAAAAACCCTAATCATGCTAATTCCTTAACGGTATTTTGAAATTTCATTACATTTATGTCATTTATTTATTCACCAAATTTATTCAGTGGTATGGTATCTTATGGGATGAACACAGTAATTTGAAAGGTTTCTCAGAAAGATTCAGGAACGTTTCACAGTTATATGACATATGGATTGTAAGTTGACATGTTACTTATTCATTCGAAAATCGATGGAAATTAAAGAAATCACAAAAACTTGATCCGAATAACTTTTTAACTGAGGGTAGCTTAGGCATATGGTAAGTAGTTGCACTTGAAATATTTTCTTACATCCATATAAGGTATTTTATTATGACAGATGTATACAGTACAAAACCAGAACTTTTTAAAGGTACAAAGTATACTGGGAAGGAATTCTCTTATGAATTGGTATGTAATGAGTAAATTCCCAATAAAAAACCTATTATTTGTATGTAGGCATTAAAACATATGCTGAAATGTGAAGAATGTAAGTAGAGTATACACATGAGCACATAAAAAATGTTTATAATCTTTTCGATAAATGAGTAACATAAATTCTCATTGATTTCATTCTTTTTTTAAATTAAAACATGGAGTGGCTCCTATGAGATCTGTAATAACACTGGCACATTTGGCTAAATGTTATGCACGACTAGGAGAAAAAGACAAAGCGAAAGATTATGCTCTTAAAGTACTTAATTATCCTGCACATCATGTCGAAGCCGATGAGGTAAGTATATGAATGCCATATATATATATATATATATATATATATATATATATATATATATATATATATATATATATATATATATATATATATATATATATATATATATATATATACTGGTGATCTAGTCATATTTATGACGCAACTAAATTAAGTATATTGGCATTGGAGTGGATGGTGATTATTATCCGATAGTTGAAGGTAAGCACCAAGGGGCTCTTGAACCAGGTCATCTGTCAGTTGAAACCCTCTAGCAATGTAGATTTGGACTCATCACGGAACTAACGGTGCCCATGAAATTTGAACGAGTATCATTCAGTATCACAGTCACTAACGTCACCTACTAGATGCAAATACGCTTTGTTAACGGGTGACAACTAGCATAAAATCTAGGTGGACGGCTCACTAACAGTTTCAGCCAACCCTTTATCATAGAGGTTGATAAGCATATCTGCTAAACGCTGATGAACCCATATAACATTCGGTTGGCCGCATGTACGAGATACTGTGATGTACCATAAATTCATGAAGTAACATTTACTTACCCAATATTAGGTGTTACTGATGCCGGGTTTATTAATAGTATGAATTCACCTGTGCACAGTTTTAGTCATCACAGTGTAATTAGGAGTCACTTTAATTGTCCTCATGAGCAACAATCACTATAGATTTGTATCTGTTAGTCGAGATCTATACTTGGATATGTTCAAGTCCACATATGGAAATACTTGCTCATACATGTAAACCGACTCCAAGAAGCGAAGATTTCACACATGGACTTATAGAATGTTTCCTTTGCGATAAGCGAATAGAATTCAATCAATATAGCACTTTCTCAACCAAACAGTTGTCACCTTACAAGTTTATTATTTCCATCTGAAATGTATGATTATATATACTTGTGTCAAAACAAAATGAAACTGGCGGAAAATCAAATTATTACACAAAAGCTTTGGAAAGTCACAACAACTCACTTTTAATTATGTGACTTCAGCGATCATTTTACTAAACACATTTCCGGAAAACTGTTTGTATGCCTAATGTCGGGAAATAGCCACATTTAGGTCCTTCAATCTACTTGGGTAGTGGGTTAAGTTAGGTTTCACACCCAATTTCCTAAGATTCAAATATGGAGAGTCATTTCTTTGGCATAATTTCTGACTGCATTTACACAAATTTAGTAGATGAACTTACGGGGATCATTTGTCCTCTGTATTACAGTTTGTTCATCGTTAATATGTAATAGTGTAATCAATGTATATATATATATATATATATATATATATATATATATATATATATATATATATATATATATATATATATATATATATATATATATATATATTATCTCGGATAATGTATACCAAATTATTTTCTACTACATGTTTGTGAACATGTATATATATATCTTTAATCATTTATAGGCTAGGAAAGAAGTTGAGGAATTATTTCAAACACTTAAATGATTACATTGATAATGATAGTAACTACTGTACTATAATGAGGAAGGAATTATATTCCATCACATTAAGATTAATGAAGCGATTACTAGTACTAACTTATCATAGTGTTTCATGTATATGAACATTCTACAAATATATGTGATGTGTGTATGATGAACTTTGTTATTTAAGTTCTGTATGTTCAATTGAATTGTTAACTGTCTGTCGGAGTGACAGTAAACAACTGTATCTGATCATTTTCTCTATCATAAGAACATTTTTCTAACCACAAAAGAAACGTGTTGCAACTACAGTCCTAATCTATCACCATGATTATTAAGATCAGAAAAGTTACAGTTTGAATACGTTATTCACAAATTTAAGCGATTGAACTCATTTGTATACATTATTTGTTTTACCTGTTCCTAATGGAATTCCAATGTGTACACGGATTAGTCTGTGAATAATCACGATTACTACAATCCAGTTGTTAGTGCTCATCAAAAGACTATGGAATAATACATGAAATGTGAACAAATAAAACTTTCGATATTATATATATATCACCAACAGGAAAGGAGTAACTTTCAAGACTATTCTTTTGTTTTGATTCATACAGTTCAATGTAGTGAATTTACTACCTAGTCATGGTAGAATATGATAATTCATTTGGAAAGCCTTGTTTCTAAGCACTAAAACTAGCATAAGGAATCAAATACTGCAATCCGCATATCGGTTGGTAATCCGACTGATATATTGAAATTGAATGTATGAGGTGAAAATTCAAGAGCCGATACCTTTCCAATGTCTACACGTGCCTGAGGCTTCGTATAATACTTCTCAATCAGTAAGCTCTTTGATTTGCTATGTTTATATTCTTTCGTTATTCGACGACATACATGTATTGCCTAGTACCGATCCTCTCAGTTATTCTGAAGTCTTTCAGAGTTAGAAGCACTCTCTGAATCCACGGAAATCTTTTTAAACAACATAAGATCCTAATGAAACATAATTGATGACATAGTTAGTTCTGCTTCTGTAATTTTACTACTCGAAGATCTCTTCTCTTATTAGACAAATCCTATTCCAAGTGAGAAACTTTATCAGTAGGAGAGAAAAGTCAACTAAGTATTGCGACGGAAATAGAAAGATAAATGTGAGTACATTACCGCGTTTATCCATAGTACACTGTAGGCTAGGATGATAAAAGCCTTGCATAAACGATTATCCAGTAAGCTTTATTACTATAAGCTTGCTATCAGTGACGCTAAGATTGACCAAGAGTTTGCTTATTTTGTTCCGTTAGTATATGGAAAGTATTTTTAGGCTTCATAATCGTTGATAGTTATTACATCAGAACAGTCTGAAAGTGTTCATGAGACAGAGCAACAAACCTAAAATCCCACTGCAAATAACACATTTCAGTACTTTCCTTGATACTACTAAGACCAAAACCAGTAGCACGTTTGTGATGTGAAAAGCTTTGTAACTCTTCTAACTGTGTGTGTTCCTGGTCTCATAAAAAATCAAAACAGGACATTCTCTATATTCAGTGTTTGATTTCTAGCTACCAACTGCAAATTTTCTTCTAAGCTGAATACCTTAAGCTACACATTTCTTAATTTGTAAAAAGAATAATTCTTTTCTATCTCGAGGAGAGACATCAATTCAACATATAGAGGACACTGTCCCGTGTCCACCTAATGGGAAATTAGGTATCCACAAATCTTTATCAGGTTTTTTTTACCAACCTTACCTTCAATCACAGCTTCATTTCTTTAAAGGATCGAAACATTGGCTACACTATATACACGCAGGCATGACATAAGATATAAGGGTATGTCAATTAGGGAGGCAACCTTTCACTAATAAAAAACGTCAACATAGATGCATCCTACTAACACTTTTTGAATTAATGGTGAAGTCGAATTTATTGCTCATAACCGAGGTTATCAAAAAGCCAGTCATTTCTGTCTCTATAAATACAAATATACACTACATCACTACTTTCATACATCACGAAATACACCCGTTTGTTTCGTTGTGATATAAATAACGCTGTGGTCATTTGTGTTCTGGAGAAGTAAAACGTCTCATTGGATTAGTAATACAGGGTATCAGTAACAAGATTTAAATGAGAATGTAATGGAAGAAGCAATACTTTAGCATTAGTGTTTGATTTACTGTTTTCACATCACCAATTACACTTAGCATATGCACAAACTATGAGTTATGTTTCACTTGACTAAAATCGTTACACTTACATACAAATGTCTCAGCAAAATGTAGTTCTTGAAAAGTATTGACGACATTAAGTGTTAAATTCGTGAGTGTTCCATAAAGTCTAATTGCTTTAAAACAATATTTATCTAATCATATAGTTATCTAGAAAACGTGGGGGCATATTTTTAGAATAAAATAGACATGGACTTAGTGTGGAGATCTAATCAATTGAGAGATATTCATGAAGAAACGATACTATGGGCGGGGACATCATCGTCAGTATCTGAAAATTCGACTGTCAGAAAATTTCACCCAATATTAGCTCTAATATGTACCATTATTCATGCATCCAGTAACGCACAGTGTCCTCTCATTTACGAAACAATTCAAGTACTTATATCTCTCATTAACATGACGATGTATCAAGGGTAAACACAGAATACATTTTACACATGTTCTACACAACATAAAACGCATCAATATTAGTGATAGGTAACCGAAATGTACTAGTCTAACACAATCCAAAATAGCACTGACTTATACAAGTTGTGTTCATTTCGGTCGTTTCTAAATCTAAAAAGTAACAACATTTCAGAGAGGATCAAAACAAACACTAACCCAATTATTATATCCTCTCAGTAAAATTAAAAGATAATTGAGGACTAAAAACATAACTATAATATAAGGCTATTAAAACTGAGATTGTTAGTTAATGGTAGACAGTCAAATGAGAGCAGAAGGATCAAATATGGAACACGGGAAAGGCACTATACCATATGATAAAGCGACTCTTTACAGAATCTATAGCCATTATAAGTGAGGGGTTCGTATATAGTTCGATTTCATCGCAGTATGATATATCATACAATTTCAACGCTATTAATGTAGGGTTCCCAGACACATCTGTAATTAGATAACAAAGGCCCCACCTCTGATTGGTAGTACGGTGATGATTATTTCATAGTTTCACAATAATATGTGACCTAGTGATTGTATGTCAAAAGTAAGGATGTGTAAGTTTTTTCTAAAGCTAATAAGGGAGTCCTGTGGATCGTCAAAAACAACTTTGAAATGATCACTGGTACAGTATGCTGTTCCAAGATGCAGCTATTTAAACTTATATTTGTGAGACGATTCACACTGTAAGATAAGTTTGTCTGCATAACTATACTTCCGTGAATAAGTCACAGTTCATAATGGAATGCAAGCTATTATATTTTGTTTATTTATAAATATCAACAGCTATAGCGAAAAACAGTTAAAAATTCATTATGAACTCGTCTATGAAGAATTTCTTTTGCATGGACTCTTCCATTAGACAAGTTTTTCATCATAAGATGTACTTCTTCAGGACAGTTGTCTTTCGATAACAGTAAATAAATGCAGCCGTGTGGTGAGAGCAAATTGTAAGCTTGACTTAAAAATGGGTCAATTACCTGAAATTCAGTTAAGAAAACGCAATGTACAAATAAGGGGTTTGAAGGAAGGACGAACAATATAAACCATTTTATTTGACACACCATAAGCAAATTATGGTCTAAAGGAATATGGGGAAATCTTCAGCAAGCGTTTAATACATCTAGTACATTCATTTGTGAGAGTTTCAAAAGATCATATTAATCTCAGATTAATAGAACAAGTTTTAGGAGCAAGTGACTTAAGCTAGCAAATTAGTGCTTACAGTTAGGGAATTCGAAATGCAAGGAAAGACGACACTTGGTAATTTCATATAGAATCTTCAAAATGAACCTTCTACTTTATTCATTGCTATCTACAAGATACTATCTAACAGGCAATCTAATATATTTTCATGTTGAATAACGGTTTCGGTATACAACACAATTACATAACAGAGTACAGAAGTATCAACAAAAGGAATAATGAGAAAGTACTAACACAGAGAGTGAACATTTTTAAATACAGCTACAGATGTTCAAAATGGACTTCAGTGCATAACATCCAAATAAGATACTAAACTTGGAATGAGTAAGTTCTGTAATATCCACTGATTTCTGTGATGTTGACTTAAGATTGGTGAAATTAAATCGATTGGTACACACACTGAGTTTACCAAAAAACATCAAAAATATGCTTATGCCTGCAGGAAGATTTGGAACCACAGATTTATAACTTTTAACTGAACCAAAAAACCAGCAAAGTAGTCTTACTTCTCTTCCCAGTCGCCCACCAGACCATGAGGCAACTATAGTCGAACTAGCAGCTTTGTGTTCGTCTGAAGTTGTCGGTACATAGGGAGGATTAAACATGATTAAATCCACACTTTTATATAGTTTAGACAAGAGGGGAGTTGCTAAAGAACAATTAATTACATCATATGTCACCGATGTACTAGGAACATTTACGTTCAGCACACGTTGAGATGCGTAACATGCCTACAATGGTAAGATAGTGATTGAATAGCCGCATACGGTGAGGGATATGTCGGTGCATATGTGGAAGAGTGGTTTTGAAATGGATGAGCAAAAGAATGCACTGATAACTCCACTACCGCTTCCAACTTCAAGAGTTAAAGTGGGCCTCAATTCGGACAAAAATCCAGAATCCAACTCCAAAGCATCCAAAAATAAGTAGGAATCCTCAGATGGTGGGTAGACTTCTGAAAACTCTGATTCGTCCATACAAGATGTTATTGGAGTGGTCATGAGATAGATAAGTAGGGATACGAGGGACACCTCAGAGTATAGACCTAAAATGTTGAAAGCATTGTGGGATGAATGATGATAAACTCAAACCCGATACAAAACATCTCAACAGTTTTATGAAATACGTCATTTTGTGAGTTACACGAAGCAAAATTGGTGATGACTATGGTTAGGGGCTCAATTTTCAACGATTATGTCGTGTAAAACCTGTTTCATTGAATCCCAAGATACACGTATTACTTCTAGTCTTTGCATCAGTTGATCAGAACCCACACAACCTACTCTTATTAACTACAGCTCTGGATGAGCACTTCTAACATCCCAGTACATCATTTATTCGCTTCCGAAGGCATACTGTGGTAACCAGCTTTGAGAGAAAATCGATCAGTATTACAAAACAAGTGATGAAACGAATCAATGTGGGAGCTGATTGGACTTTGGTGGAATGCTGTACAACTGTGGTTACTTGTAGTTACACAAGACATTTCCCCCTCCAGATGACTTTTAGGTAGGTTTTGAGTTGAACTCAGCATTCGAAAGCATCTTCAACTACTCTACAACCAATATTAACCAAGATGACTTACTACGGAGTCATTCGGAAAAGTCAGGGAGGTAGATTGATGATTATATGTAGGATACAAACTTCAGAAAACACAAGGACAAAGAACGTCAGAACACAAACACATATGAAGAGTCTGAAGTTAGTAAAAGTCCAGTTCAATATCCTGACGTCAATATTTCCGCCAAAAATTTCTCACCTATTTTCAAGTAAATATTCACTTCGTAGACTATTAGCATTCATTTCTTCTAAGAACAAATTTGTGTCTCCACATAACTCATACAATTCAAAGCCCGCCACATTACAGACCGTACACAAAAGTTTGATTTTATCGGCGCCTATTAACATTTCTGAAGTGCGTAAGTTATCACAAAGATAAACACTGATGATGTTGAAAGTTAGTGATTCATCGAACCGACAAATCAGGTTAGAGGACGCGTAAGTCTGTTGACATTAGACGTAAGATGAGATGCAACATGGGTTCTTGGTTATTAAAGATCACGTTTCACACATCTGAAGGGCTAAATGTGTTGGAGTCTGCATTGACAGACAAGAAGTTACAAGATTATGTCTTAAGTTGTACTCTCTGTATACTACGATCAATATAACAGAACTACCAGGGGTCAACGGAACAAATTCCTGCAGGACGGAAAGACCAGCCGGCTTGCATTTTACCGTTATTAGCTATTAAGTATACACTATATAGGACGAAAAGCAAAATTAGTATTAGCAATTACTGCTTTTACCTTACGATTGTGAGTATTGACGACCAGATGTTCTGTGTCTACGACTTAGTGACCATTTACTTTGACAGAGGGGCCGTAAGGAAGCAGACTGACTTTGCATGCCAGACTCACTTGTTGGATGCAAGATATGAAGTACATCTGCGGCAATGTCACTTGATGTCAAGCGAAAACGTAAGTATACAACAGTTACTACAGTTCTATTTGTATGCACTTATGTTCTCGATTAACAGATTCTTAAACAAACTAGCAGTGACTTTTTGCTTTCACTTCATAGTCAGGCAGTCAAGTATTGAGCTGTTGGTTCACAACTTGATGCGAACAAGCTATCACAACTGATATTATTTTCAGTCAGTCTATCCTAGATATTGAAACTAGCGACTTTTTTGGAATGCGTATTTAAAATTCAAAAAGTCACTAACTTCAGTTCAGAAGTCACTAACTGAGCAAAAATAGACTAATGTGAACAACGATTTTGGATTCGCACGACCTTGGAATTCAAGTCAGTACGCAGACGTTGTACTTGATATCAAACTCCAAACGCGTACTATAAGTAATAAAGAAGTATCAGTTTGTCGGACTCTCGCAAAAGTCTCTGAGAGGCTTGGAACGGTTAAATAATGAATAGCATTCGAGACGGTTGTTAAATATGTATGGAGTAATTTTTGCAACTGGAATATCAAGCTTCTTTTCAAAAGAATCATGGCCATCTATATCGTTTTTTCACTCCGTAGTTTTCAGACTGCGATCAAGAAGATTTGCATCTATTTTACATGTACTCTATAGTGTTCTGATAAGCCTAGTACATGTTGGAAGTGGGATACGCGCATTTCAGACATGCTAATATTTAAATCCCGATCTTAGTACTAGAATTATAGGTCAATAATGACAGAAAATAGTCAAAAACATCTATGATCAATCGCCCTAGGCTGTAAAACTGATCTCAGTTGATCCAGACCTTACTCTAATGGTCGTGTTCGACTAAACTCATGGTTACAGTATGATTCACTGCATGACTTAACCATTGACTGTCCTCGTAGAAGAGTTACAAACACTATCGTGAATAGATATTTGATCCCGTCCTGTTGGAATACTGTTACTGAATTTTAATTGCCGAACACTTATTCATTAACTGGTGCTTTCGCTATATAGGACGATATTTTGTGCTAGAGAAACCCTTGACAGTATGGCACAGACAATACTGTTTGGTAAATTCTACGCCTTTAATAATTTTTTCTTGACTTTGAACCGCCTAAATCGAGCCCAGAGTGTGTGTTGATGTAATTGGATAATAGTTACTCAAGAACGTTTCGTACGCTATACGTAACTTTGTTTAGATGGTCCAGTTTGATATTAGTACGTCTATAGTGATGGACCAAATCCCCGAATTGTAGGTTTATCGTGATGAGACCATAAATCTATAAGATCTTGTGTGTAAGTCACACCACTGTTTGTACTGACTCATCGTGTTGCGACAATCAGTAATATGGTATCTAGCACTTCTGAAGAACACATCTGGGCTAGGGATAGAATAATATATTTAACATGAAAAGGTAGAAGTTACATGGAGTTACTACACCTCCATTACCAAGACATGCCATTCTTATTTTGGGCTCTCACGTTCGCCGTGACTTGTCAATTCTCAGTCACGTGAACAAAATATGAGAGGCGTGTTAAAATTTCTAGGTGAGAACGGAATGAAGTTAAACAAAACCAAGCGTGTTTACGGGGTTTATACCTTATAATTTTATCGATCGCAAAATAAACTTAAAAAGGGATTACATCAATCAAAAAATAGGCAGAAAATGTTAGACCATGTCTCACACCCAGTTTTTTGACACGAGATTTTAGGCTTAATTAGGTTATAGGTCCGAATAACTTTAACACTGTGGCTTTATGTTAACCACTCATTGATATTTTTTTCCAAGTAGGAACCCTTTAAACTTTGTTTAAGTGTCTAGATCCTCATATAATAAGCCAACGTGGTCGAATAAGGAAACTGAGTGAAACGAAAGAATAATTTTAAGAAAAAGTAAACATAAGAGGACAACCTCAATTTCCTTGATTAGTTGCTACGTATGCTGAAGACTTATGTTTCGGATTTATCATTTACATTTACAGGGTACAGAGTTATTATTAAAATTTGAGAACGTCATCCATTTTCACACGGTAATAATTGTTTTTACGGGTTAGTGATCGTAAAAGTATGTCTGTAAACTGATTTCACTGACGAATAACATTATTACATCCAATGGTTAGTTTCTCTACCCTCTCTGTAATAATCACGACATATGTATACAACAGCCAACGGGATTTGATATAAATGAGTCCGTTAAAAGTGGACATGTGAGCCTCAGGAAATGTAGGTTTGGTCCAAATAAAAAAGCAGTAGTTCTGAAAATTTAGTTTTCTTGAAAATCACATAAAGTGAGTAGAAAACCGTCTTTTCTTTCTTGAAACAACTGAACTGCTACAGTCTGTGCCTCTACAGAGTTAGCCTACAAAATAAAACAAATAGATTCGAGTAAGTCACCATCACTCTACACGACCGTCCACTCACTTCCATGTCGTCACTAAGAAGCAATAATATCGAGCAAGATTTTTCTTGCTTGTTACACTCATCATGTTCTAGCACAGAAAATAGTTCGGCGTCTATGTTATGATCCCAAGTATTCGTATTCATATTTACCATGGCCATTGTCTGTACGACAGCTTCAGTGCAAAGACAACCGCCATCCTGTTTTATTACAGCTCTGCGGCTATGTTCCAGCGATGCCATGATCTAGTTGTCCGTGTTCGCTCTGTAGATCACCAATGTAGATGATCTATGTCGAATGATCGGAAGCCTACTCCAGGTAAGCGGGAATGACGTGACGAACCATCTAACGTCGGAGTCACATCTCGTTGTCAGCAGCTTACGTGGACTACCTTATTGACGTATCAAGGTACCATAGATGCTTTGTAGACTGCACAACACAGAGGACGTTATTACAGAAATATATATTACTTAAAGTAGATAGAAGCGAAAGTAAGACAACTGCCGCATGGGCCAGTCCATGGCGTACGATTAACTGATGCGCGTTGGTTGTCCCTCATCTTGACGAAGATGGACGATTTGCTCAATATTCATTGACCCAACTCCCGGATGATTTGGCTAGGGTTCAGTGGAATTTCACTGGCCCTACAATACTCCGCCACCAGATTCAACGGCCGTTTGAATCGATACCAAGCATGTTGGGAGTAGTTGCGCGCAGGAGAGTGCCAAACGATTAACATGAATCTCCCGGGTATTGCCGAGCTGTGAGACATACGGAAAGCAGGCGGCAGAAAGTGATCTGGAAAACAGTGAGTAATAATATGTTAGTAGAACATTGGTTGAACGTAAAGCGATTAACCACAGAAATAATACAAAGAACATAACGTCGAGCTGAAATATGTGGCTCTGACAAGCAATTGAGTTCCTCCGATGAGAAACGTTACGTTTATCCCAAGAGTAATGATGAGAAGTGTATTATCAATCGATATCGATGTATATACTGCCATTGATTTAAAGTTGAATGTCAGACAGTGTCGTTGACAGCCTCTAGTTATATCTATATTTAACAGACTAACCGTAAGTACAGAAGTATAAACGTTCTTACGTATAATGACAGTTGCACTGAACGTTCGTTTTGGTATTATTGGAGTAATAGTTGGACATGTGAATTAAAACATAGGCGAAAACTATGGTTGGGCTCATGGAGAATTTTCGAGGACGTTTAGATATTTTCCAAACCCGTATTGCATACAAATAAACCGAAAATGGAATTAAAATGACTGTCTTGTAATAAGGAACTCGAGCCATGATTTGCCGTATGGAGTAATAGCAAATACAAGGAGCATATTCAACATCAATTAAAATAGTAACCACCAATGTAACAAAAGTTTAGAGGGTTCAGGTAACGTGGCCATTTTGTAAAAAGCTGGTACAAAGAGCTTATTATCTAGCGTTAAGTGACATATTACGTACGACAAAGTGTCTACTTAGGACATGAACTAAGAGTGCTCATGTACATGCAATATGTTCCACCACAGTATGTAAAGTAACGAGTCATACATGTACATGATTTCGACTAAAAGTTGACGGCAGCGACAAAATATATGCCTACTTTACGTGAAAGCAACTACGAAATGTTATCACGCATCACAAATATAGTACGAAGTAACCTAATGAAATCATGAAACTCGCCTGGGTTACTCTTGCTTCCAAGTTATAAAGATATGAAGTAGACAGAAGTTTGGATCTGGGTTATATACGAGGTACTGTTGATTAAATTCTTGGATTAACACAGCGTTGTAGACTGAATTTGTGTAAGTCCAACATTAGTTTAAGCCAGATGTGTAGCATTGCCTGATGAACAGTCCAAACGAGATCTAAGATTGCAGAAAATTTATAGTTCAAACTATGATGACTAGGAGTGTTTGAATCATAGTACAAATTAAGAATCCCAGAAGTAAAGCAATGGGATCAAGAAGTATTCGATAAACACGAGCCAATGTACTGTATTTGGAATTGGAAATCAAGCATTCAACAAGTACAAAGGAATCAATAATTCATTCAAACACCACACCTGGCACAGCTTAAATTCGAGTCTAGGTGTCCGTAATAAATTGTACGTCTTCTTCTCAAATTCATTCTGTATCTGTCGGATAGTGTATTGGATAAGTATTCTGTACAATGTACTCACTAGCATTAGAGTTAACAACCGAAATTGGAACAGACTCACCTGGTTCCTTAAATTGTATTTGATCAACATGTCGGTTGTCTGTACTTAAGTCATTGATATCTAGAATTCGCTTCATAGATCCCCCAACATTCTCCGGCACAATCCCCGCGGATGGTCGAAGATCATTTCTACGACAATATGTAACTTCTGCAGACTCCAAATATTTCATATTCAACCGAAGAATTCTTTCTTTTAATAGCTTTGTGTTGTAACGGGTGACTGCAGGTTTTGATAAGCAGCTTTTTATTGGTCGGTTACAGTGACACGTAAACACGTACGAACGACTTAGTCCCGATTGGCCCTGCCTCGCTGTCATGCCCAGCCAGTTGAGTCCAGAACACAAGTCACAGCCTCTGAGATATGAATCATTGTATTTCAGACATACTCTATTTATATACTAACCAAACAGACCACATCGTACCATAAAAATAGAAAACAACATCTGTACAATATTTAACGAGTGAAATAAATAACGGCCAATAGGAAATGTTCATTTAACGTCCAAGGACATCATTAGACTTAACATGATAATGATTGGCACATTATTCCTCAGCACCATAAAACTTTGATGAAATCTCTTTTGTCACCGAATGTCTGGCATTTCTATGTTGCAGTAGAAAGGTATCTAGTCCCCTCTTCAGCTCATTAAATGTTGAGCGGCAATAGAATAAATAGCAGTTTTCAATGTCCTGACAAAATTTTCTGCCTGACCATTAGAACAAGGATGTCTGGGAGCAGTAAACAGATGTTTGCACCCTGTACCATTAAAATAGGTGGTGACTGCATCTGTAGCAAAATGAGAACCATTATCGGTCACTAACACCATGGAAACCCCTTCTCGACTAAACACCTTTCTTAATGCTTGGATTGTGAAATCAGAATTTGGTGAAGTTGTGAAAAAAACTTCGGGCCACTTTCAAAATGAATCAATAACTACTAGCGCATAGTATTTTTCAAGAAACGGACCACAATAGTCAGCATGAATTCTCTGCCAGACCTCAGACGATACTGGCCATGGAGTCCACTTTAAAGGTTGATTTTTCAACTGATGACATTCTTCATATTAGTTTGCTGTACGACTTCCGTTTGTATTTATCTCCGGCCACGAACATTTGAGCCTTGCCAAATACTTCATTTTCTCAACACCTAGATGTCCACTATGAAGATCTTCAAGGAAAGATTTACGCAATGAAGAAGGAATAACAACACGATCATTTAAACACAAAACCCCATCAGGAGCAGCAGATGGCTCGTCCCACTTTTAAAAATAGACAGAAAATCTACGTTTCAAATTAGCATTCCTACCTATCCGTATAGCACTGAATATACATCCAAAGTATCAACGAATTTCTCTAATGAGATCTGGACATCTCACCGGTAAAGGTTGCACTAACAAACAGTCTGAAGTATTGCCAGGTCTATCTTGCAATGACTGTCGAGAAATGTAGTCAACGTGTTGAATTTATTTGGCACTTCTATGCTGAACCGTATAGTCATATGCACACAAAGCAATACTCCATCGTTGAACCATAGCAGCTGAGGAACGTGCTAAGGATTTTTTGGATGATAAACACGCATTAAAGCTTCATGATCGGTAACAATAGTGAATTTCTTTCCGAATAAATATTTGTGAAGTCTTTTAACAGCCCGAAACACAGCTAATGCTTCTCACTGAGTCTATAGATAACCTTGTTCAGTAACAATAAGTTTGCGTGAAACACAGATAACTGGTCTACCTTCCTGACCCAAAACTGTGCCAACGCCCACGGGTGATGCATCAGTAATAAGCACAGAATGTACATTAAGGGAGTACGTTCGAAGGACAGCATCACTTTGAAGAGACTTTGGTAGACTTCGTAAACATGACTCTTGTTCCTCACTCCATTTGAATGAATCGGATGCCAAAATACTAAATAAACAATTTTCACGACAAGAAAAGTCAGGAATAAAATGAATATAGTACTGAAGAGCACCCACTAATGAACGTAGTTTCGTAAGATTTTTTAGAAACGGTGCAGTTGTCAGTGGAGCTAGTCGTTTCATATCTGGTCTAAAACCATTACTATCAACTAGGTATCCAAGACATTCAAAACTAGATACACGAAATGAACACTTATTTGGATTAACCGTAATATTCTTCTCACTTAAACGACGCAATAAAGCAATAAGTTTCTGGTCATGAACTACGTTATCAGAACCATGAGCAATCCGATCATCTTGATTAACTTTAAAACCTTCAAGATCACTAACTATTTTATTCATAACTTCCTGAAATATGGCTGGAGAACAGCTAAGACCAAATGGAACGAAATTATATTTGAACAGATCGAAAAGAGTGCTATCTGTCATCAAAATAGATGAAGATTGATCTAAAGGGATTTGAAGATAAGCATCTTTTAGGTCAACTTTCGAGAATACTTTAGAACCATGAAGTCGATTTAGAATATCTTCAGCCTCTATCGTCTTGCACGTTTGCTTCAACGAACGGGAGTTCATTATTAATCTATAGTCACCACAAATTCTAGAGGTCTTGCCGTCCTACTTCAGTGGCGTAACTATAGGAGTACCCCATGCTGAAGACTGAATTGATTCAATTATGCCTTTCACACACAAACCGTTTAATGTCTTATGTACTGCCTCTCGAAGACCATAAGGAATTATTCGTCTTTTAAGAAAGACTGGATCACCCTGTACTTTACGTTTTATAGGCTTAATTTTCATACCTCTACTGCACTTAGCACACGTAGCTATCAAATCTTTAAGTAAAGCATCAGAATTCGCTCCAGAAACTGAGAAAGACAGCTCCACTTTAAACCTTTTCAAATTCCTTAAACACGGTATTGACAGTCCTGTTTCGCTAACAAAAAATTCACAAGGTATGTATGAAGAATTATCGTCTCTTATTAGCAATTCACAACATCCTCGTATAGGCAGTCTGTGTCCAGGAATCTCCAATATTGATGCTTCAGTGGGTCGTACCACAATATTAAGATCTAAGGATTTCAAGTTCTTGAATGAAATAATGGATTCTATACTGCCTGTGTCCACAATAAAGTCATGACATAAACCAAGCGATGTATATAGTCGCTTTTGAATATGAGCATTACCTTTCGAAATGGTAGACAAAGATAAATGATCATTAGGAACAGCCAAATTATTGGGATCTAAATTACAAGATCTAGTACTACTTGAAGCAAAATGAACAGTAGCTTTGTATACTGACTGAATGCGTCCTATCTTACTGCATTTAAAACATTTAGCATTACGAAAAACACATGAATTACGAGAATGAAACTTTACACATGATAAAAATTTACCAAACTTGATCTCACCTTTATGATTCGCTTTGTAATTCCTTGTTAAAACACCTCTGTTGTGGCGTCGGGTCACGGTTGACTATGATCACCACCACAGGAAGACTATGTGCCAGTTAACCGATAAGATCCACCGTACGTCAAATATCAGAAGGCAGTTTGTAGCTGTAGTCGAGATGTATTTGTTGGCGATCTTGTGGTATCGAAAGAATACCAAGATCGTGCCAAAAAAGTACAAGTGAGGTTACTGAGCGTAACCGAATTCATGCAAGGCAATAATCAATGGAAGAAAGTATGTCTTCAGTACAGTCAAACAAACAAGTACAGTAAAACAATCACTGGTACAATTGGTTATAATAATAATTGTTTCCATTAAACCAATCGCGTTCTGATGATAAAAGTTGGTCACTACAAGAGCCCTCTGCTAGAAAGGGTTTAGACTTCGATACGTGGTGGTTTCGTTCGTGAGACTGATTGGCAAACTTGCGATTGTGGGACGAGAGGGTTTGCAGATCAGGGAGCGATCATTGATACTCGAGTTGGCACCAAAGGTCTTTTACGTAGAACGGTACCAGAAGTGTGTTGTACTTGTTGCTCGAGTTAGCATACCACACCAGAATGGTTTGTATCCAGGATCTGAGGATTGTGTTCCCAGGGGTGCGGACCAGAAAGCGCTGCAGACGCAGGACGGAACCACGTTGAGGCGAGAAACCAGAAGCGGCCATAATAACCAATTGCGAGACCAAACATGTGCCAGACAGGTTTGAAATCAGAATATCGACTGAGTGCGTTGAAAAGAGCGTGGGTGATCAGGCCAGCTTTCACCAAAATTGACTGAAGTCGACGGTACCAAACGGGCGATGGCCGGAGGCGTGGGCTCAGGATACATAAAATTCAAAGAAAAAGATAAAAGGTGTAACATGCATGTAGTATGGGCATAGAGTCCTATACTGTATCAGTTGTTGATTGAGCGGTTGGTCGCGAAAGCGTACGGGTGGGTGTAATCGGTGACTGGAACATGAGACGGTAGTCTCGTTCGTACCTCTTGAGCCTGCAATCTTATCCGAAGTCAAGGGCGGCGTGGTCTGTTGATCTGGATGTGAAACCGAAGTCTCGTCCGTAGATGGTGCAGATGACGGGTGCTGTTGACTGGGACGTAAGGATGAGGTCTCTGATGTATCTAGCGTGTGACCTGAGGTAGATGTAGAAATCGGCAAGGTCAATGGGGTAAGCAATGGGTTTTCGCGCACATGTTACATATTGTCGTGGACTGTTTGTGTCGTTATTTATCAGCTATTAACAGTCTTTTTTCCATTACGTGTCAATTTTCTTAATGTTTGTGCTTGTGACATAGTTTTTATTTCAGTTCATTAGCAATTTGACGTATTTGTTGTTCACCACTTAAGTGAATCTTTAGTAAGCCTAATATGGTTATTTGTAACAATATAAACTCAAGCAAGTAAAATTCACCATTTTTCAAGTCAAAAAATAGACCACAAATTGAGTTTTCATGAAAATAAGCTTTAAAACCTATTACATCTGTTTCACCTCTTTGATTATGGTCATGATCAACATGGATGTTGGTAGTTGTTTATAAAATGTAGGTTGAAGCAATTAGGCGTTAAACTATTTATTAATATTATATAACTTGCTAATATGTAGCCATAAACAGTTATATCCATTATAAGTATCATCGTTTTGTACTGAAGTGACTTATTATAATGTAACATATCTGAGAAGAATTATGTGAGTAACAATTGACGTCTTTTCCATCCTCTTTCTTAATGTATACAGGAAAAGTGTATAACACCACTGGAAGTGTCACATTAAGTAGTCATAAAGTCTTCTTGAGTAAAACGATACGTGTGTAGTGATAAATAAATCCCTAAAATCAATAGCTCTGTAAGTTTTCGATATTGGAGGCTTGTGGTGGACCAGACAATATATAAACGCAAAAAGTATCAACAAAGTTAATGAAGATCGATAGAAATGTTAATATATATAAGTTAATTATTACAAATACAATAGAAAGTTGGGACTTAACTTAAGTTCACCAAATTGATGCGTTTTCAGCTTTGGTCTGGTACTAAAAAACCACAATTATAGATGTTTGGTAATTCCGATCTGGTTGCCGAACTTTCCAGTGATATAATCCAACGTAGAATGTGATATATTCCAATTACAGTCTATAAACGTAGATAGTATTTGATTTAAACTTCGGTTAACTCAATCACAAACGAAGATAGAACGAGGAATGTGTGAGTAGTAGTGTATTTGTTAACCGGCAAGTGTATGTCACGCTATGTGGTTGCACAACGGAAAAGTGTGTTCAAGGTCATTTACTGAAACAACAGTTACAGTCATTTAATGTTAAATATACATACAGTGGAAGGTTGATAAAATAAATACAAGTAATAATAAAAACTATTTACAAAATAAGCTTGTTAGTCATATCTCCAAAGGCTGACCACATTAGTTTTAGTAGACTCACCTAGCTGAAGGCGCCCGGTCATGCATCCACACCAGATCACGAGTGGGAACGCCGTGCTCAAAAACCCCTGCAATCGCTAGCCAAATTAGATCAAACGATCCTCGATATATTGATAGCCTATAAAATATATCTTCGAATCTCCTCGCTTTTGTCTTTTGATTTCACTTGGTTGGTACGATTCATAATAGGTGTTACTGGTTAAAGCGTTGTCAAACTCCGAATACCTGTGGCATTTTCAAGTGTTTCTTTTGAGAATGGTGACAAAACCATGTGGTTAATGCTGATTTATGATGTGTCTGTTATAGGGTTTGCGAATAAGTTTCTGTAAACAGAATCTGCAATCACTGACCAAATTATGAACAAAGTTATAATGCATATTGTTGAATAATATCTAAATGGTGCTTACCAATTTTTTTGTTAATATCAAATGTCTAGGTGAAATACTAGAAGGGTTAGAAAATGAAATGCACTGTTTACATGAAATAAGAAACTTATAGGTTATTTGTAACCTGCTAGTGAAGTCATAAATATACTGAAATCAGAGTTTTAAGGCAATATGAGCTATCAAACCATTAACATTTCATTTATATCACAAACTTTGTATAAACAAGTGTCATAAGACTGTGAAGCGTTCACAGTTATATGATGGGGATTTGAAGCTGCCAGTTCTTGATACGACACAATCCTAGAATCAAATAACAACTAATTATGAGTTAATTCTTGAATTCCTACTCCATTAGAGATTGACTCGTCCAAAGTAATTCATGCAAAATACGTGACGAAAAGTGAACGAGCAGTCGAAGCTAAATAACAAATTTATAGCATTCATTTCTTCTTTGTGCCACGTTAATTAGTCACATTTTCCTCATAAGTCGAACGATGCCTGTACGTTGTGATCATAGTAACTACAGCAATTTGTAGATAACACTAATTTGTGATGTGCCTGTTTATAATGTTTTGAATTATTTGAATTATAGCACTAACTAAGAGTCCCAGAAATAACGCAACTGAATTAAGAAGACACAAGCACAAACGAATGTATTGTATTTGGAGTTCGAAATCGTGCAATCAACAAGTACAAAAGAATCATTAGTTAATTCAAACACCACACTGTTCTAAAGATTACCAATGAATTTCTATTAACGGAATCCGAAATCTCTAATGAATAGCACTGTTTACAAATAAGGGAATTATAGGTACATTCTGTTACCTGCTATTTGATTAACTTATTGAATTTGATACTGATAACGAAGTTTAATTGTTTGTCTCAAGAATGATTTGTTGTTTTTCAGAATAGTATGAAGCTTATGAGATTTATGATTGTGAAAGATTGTGTGGAAAACCGGTTTACAAGTTTATGGTAACTGTTTTATATTGCCTACTGCCATGTTCATTCATTCATTAAATTATTTAAATATAAATATAATAACCATACTCAGTGTTTTACATTATAAATCCCGTAAGTATGTATAATTGTAATCTAAATAAAGCCGAAACAAATATTGATGCAGAATAATGTGACTGCATTATATTTCGTGGTTTCTCGCAAGCTGCATACAACCAAATATGTATTATAATTTAACAATGAGGTAAGAAATAGTATGGAATAATCTACATAATAGAAAGCAATGAATTGGAATGACCTAGGTTATCAATAATAACTATATATATATAGTCGCGTTTGACTATGAACTTCACTACAAGGAGGTTGCGTACCAGAAATCAGAAGGCGGTTGCAGGTTGTAACGAGATATATTCGTTGGCAATCTCGTGGCATCGAAAGAATACCAAGATCGTGCCAAAGAAATATAAGTGGAATCAGTGGGCGAGCGTAAGATCGTACAATGTCACAATCAACGGAAGGATAATGGATGTCTTTAGTACAGTTAAACAAACAAGTACAGTAAAACAATCACTGGTATAATTGGTTATAATAATAATTGTTTCCATTAAACCAATCGCGTTCTGATGATAAAAGTAGGTCACTACAATTGCATGAGAGACTACTCATCTGGCTAGTGATCTTGTCTTTGATTTCTAATTATTTGAAGGCTCAAGTCAATAATACGTCTCTTGTGGAGCCAGTACACGGTCACATTATATCATTGCGTTCACCTATCGATTAGCATTCTATTAACTGATTCTGACAATCGAGAATTTCATACACTCAAAACATAGGGAAATTTTCTTCCATAACAGTTTTTCTTTGTCACTAAATTAACTAACGGAATGTTGTAACCCTGAGTGGGCCGTAAAATTAGTTATGATTGTGCGCTGGTTGATGTCTAGTGATATAACTAGTGGCTGAGTGGTTATTACTCATGAAAAGGCAGAATGAATACACAGTAAAACCTATTTCCCTCTAATAAAATAGTACATGTATTTACAAAATATATGATGAAAAACTTTCGTGACTGAAAGTCATTCAAAATCTTCCACGTCTGAACATTACTTGTTAGTTAATAAAACTATGATTTAAGTATTGGGCCAAATTCCAGCTTAGCAGTTAGTTATTTTTTGAGCTACAGTACATGAAACATTACAAGTTACATGACAGTATCATTTTGAAAATGTTAAATGTTGTAAAGACATTTTTCTTTTGTATGTCTGCTGTATCTGTTCTTCCATGGCATTTATTTCTTATATTCACCAAAATTTTAAACTCATCTTGTCAATCGATCTTCCAAGTAAAAGTGAATACTGTAAAATGTCCCGTTGATCATACGATATATTTACTTCAGTAGTTGGAAATTGCTTTCTAGGTTTCGTTGTTCTTCTGTCAGTGGACGTAGAGTCAATGTAAGGAAGTGACTGACGTGATATTAATTTTCTTGCTTTGATGCATAAATTAATCGTTATTGTAGCTTCAGTGTTACTAGCCAACTGTTTATATCCTAGTTGAACTAGTCACGGTGGACAATGAACTAGAGTTTTACGTTAACAAAGAAAGTTTCTGAAACAGTGAATTGATGAATCAGTTAGTCCTTCCAGTCATAGGTTTGGTATCACCACCTGAAATTTACGAAGTGAACCGAAACATGTTACATCAAGATAGAACATTGGAGGTTACTAAAATAGTGAACGAAGTCTTGGATAGGGTAAAACAACCTAATGTATTATGAAAAATCACACACTATTTAGAAAATATGGAAACATGCATTAAATGTACTATTTTTTTTATCTTCCTTGAGTTTTCCCATACAAACTCCATCGTTCTTCCATTCCTGTTTCCATTTTGACTGTATTCTGCTTTTATTCTTTTTGTTCTCTTCACTTTCCTTTTCTGATCCTAAAACGTTTGCTTCCAGTTCCTGTTACATACTATTTACATCTGTCCGTACAAGTAGTACACACCACATTAGTCAACAGTCCGATTGAATTTTTATTTATTTTATCATCGAATCACTGAATTATAACTTGATGGTCAACAGATTGCAAGACCTGAATGTTATCGGCTCTACATTGATTACTGACCATAAAAGTGGCTGAAATTAAAACGAAATACACATTTAGTGTTCGATGGTTCTCAGTAGTTCATCAACTGGTCTCAGTTTATGATTAGGGTTGTTTTTCATCTGAACACATTTTTACAAACCAAACAGTTGAATAAATGTTTGGTTCTATTAAATTGTCGTCTGTGTTTTTCTGATTTATCGTTTTATCTAAATCTAAGCAGTTATTTTTATAAGTAAAATTCAAAGTAATGAGTTATGCTAAGATTGTTGTTATGTTGTCTAGTGCATATTAATTCCGTCCGAATAGTAGATTATGTAGATTATGCGTTATAAGTCACTGCATAATTTTCCTCACCGAATTACATTGGGATCAATGATTTAGTTTATGTAATCGTGTGATAGGAAAATAATGAGTTAATATGAATTTACAGTTGAATTTTGTTAGCTCATTCAAGTCTCTTAAAAATGGAAGTAATTATGTTAAAGTCCATTTAAAAAATTTGTTGCATAAAATTACTGTAACATTTATGATATTCTTTCAACCATGACAATTATTAAATCAATCAATCAGTTAGTCCAATATCAGTTATCCTAACTCAGAAATGATGTCTGTCAGTCAAAATCGTTATGAATAAAGCTGTGCCATTTCATGTGTATTTCTAATTTGTTAATTACATTCAGAGAGCATAGTGAACCGATATAATCTTGTACACAGATTTAGAGAAAGAAATTATGTTGTGATAATATCACGCTTGATTATCTAAGCATATAAGTGATATGTTTGGACGAATTAATTTGAAAGGAGATTTGCAGCTAGGTACTTTTCATCAAAACAAATTATAATTCATCTTTGGATTTGAATGATTAAAATAATAACTTTAATTGACACATGTATTCTATTAATGAATATTAATGAGTGGTGAAATGAAGCCTGTTGTCATGATGATGAAAGAAATAGCAAAACGATAAGGATGGATATCATTAGTGTTCTTATATTGTCTCTACATTGTTGGTTATTTAGGAGTGCTGTTTATTTTGAGCTTAATTTTTGTCTTAAAGTGGCATCATTTGGGAAAGCATAATAGATTGAAGATCAGTGAACGGATGTTTCATCATAGTTATGAACTCTTCCGCAGTGCACAGTGATAAACCCACAAGTCATAGAAGCGAAAACTATCCAACCTCTCAATGAATGGGAATCTGGTGTTCCACAACTTTTACATCTGTTAATATTTGCTATGGGTGCATTTCTGTCTAAATCTCATCTCATGTTGACATTAAAAGTCACAAGTGTTTACAAAAGTCTAATATAATTGTCACAAGGTATCATGATGTGTTGGTTCTACATTCTGATAACTGCAAGAAGTTGATAGACAAATATATAATTAACTTCACTACATACTTATGCTAACACAAATATCATGAGGGTACAAAAAACAGTTTAAATTGATGAGTTCTTTTCATCAAAATGACACTAAAATTGTGGTTCAAAATACTGAAGAAAGAAGACATATCACTGTTATTTGAGAGGAATTTTAGTTATACGTTTTAGTAAACGTATTTTATAGGATAGAAATGAAAGCGAAATGCCGTCTTCTATCAACGTGAAACCAACTGTTCAACATATGGAAAAGTGCTTTTTCCATTCAATTCACTCGAAATGACTTCAACGTATCCCGAATTTTATTTTACTTACAGCTGTGACGTAATTGTATTTATATATCAAACAATATGAAATAACTCGTGAGCGCTCTTCAAGAATAATTGCATGTTTCATTCAAAGGATCTAAATCATGAGATGTTCGATTTTCACATGTAAAACAGCTAGAATGTAGTCGACACATCGAATTTAGCTAGTAAATTGAAGTCTCCTGAATTTTACATGTAATAATAAAGTGTTAAGAAATATTTTCTTGACATTAGTGAAGTTGGTTTAATACAGGGCTAATCATGGCCGGTGAACTTCAAGATGTGAGATTGAAATTATACGTCTCATCTTGAAATAAAAATAATGGGTATTGCGTGAAACAGTGAGAAGACGATCATCATTATGTGATAGTAAGTGGAATTCTGGAGTACATAGTCATCAGGATACTATGGCTTTAGACTAGTAAATAGTTCTACGGTTCAACATTAGTACTTTCTTGATGGAAGTAATTACCTTTTGCTCTATCAGATAAGGATATACTAGTAGTATACGTTCACTTGTATCGAATTAATCGGTAAGCAGGTGAAAAGCATCTGTCACAATAGAAATGTTGTTTTCGTTATCTCCATCATAAACAATGAATAAGGCTAATTACAGCTGAAAAAACTCAACTGACTAGGGGTTAAATCTTCTCCCATAGAATGACCACCAATTTATATGTTTAGCACTTGTGAAGTGTACAAACTAAATGAACAAAATTTCAGGTTTACGAGTGCTGTAATACAATTCTGGAAAAGAAAAGTGAACCGAAGTATTTTCTGATGCATAATGTTTGTGTGCTCTCTGTTCCCATGTATTACGATCTACTTTTCGTGCTAAACTTAAATTTGCGAAGAGTATTTTAACTTTAGATCAGTTGAAGCTGATTGCTCACAGTATAGAAGTCACAGAGATTTAATCATCAGTCATTAGTGACATCAAAATATTACATTTGTGGTGGACCAGACAAATATAAACGCGAAAAAGTGTTGACCAAGTTATAAAGAATAATTTGAATTATATATATATATACAACACAGCATGCACCGATCCAATCACAATTGACGGAGAAGATTTGGAAGATGTAAAAACCTTTACATATTTGGGCAGCATCATTGATGAACACGGTGGATCTGATGCAGATGTGAAGGCGCGGATCGGCAAAGCAAGAGCAACATATTTATAACTGAGGAACATCTGGAACTCAAAACAACTGTCAACCAACACCAAGGTCAGGATTTTCAATACAAATATCAAGACAGTTCTACTGTATGGGGCGGAAACCTGGAGAACTACAAAAGCCATCATCCAGAAGATACAGGTGTTTATTAACAGTTGTCTACGCAAAATACTTCAGGTCCGTTGGCCGGACACTATTAGCTACAACGTACTGTGGGAGATAACAAACCAGATCCGAGCGGAGGAAGAAATCAGGAAGAAGCGCTGGAAGTGGATAGGACATATTGCGGAAAGCACCCAACTGGGTCACAAGACAAGCTCTCACATGGAATCCTCAAGGCCAAAGGAGGAGAGGAAGACCAAAGAACACATTACGCCGAGAAATGGAAATAGACATGAAAAAGGTGAAAAAGAATTGGATGGAATTAGAAAAGGAGGCCCAGGACAGAGTGGGTTGGAGAATGCTGGTCGGCGGCCTATGCTCCATTGGGACTAGCTGGCGTAAGTAAGTAAGTTATAAAGAGTAAATAATAACGTTGATAGTTATTAATACAACATAAAAATATGGACTTTACTTAAATTCACCAAGAGTTGCGTATTCTGGTTGGGTTTGGTATTGTAAATCCACAATTATAAATATTCGATAATTCCGTACAGGTTGTTGAACTCTCCAATAATGTAATCCACTGTTATGTGCGATGTGTCTCAGCTCAGAGTCTATAAATGTGAATAATATTCGATTTAGGATGCAATTAGCTCAATAACGAGTGAGAGTAGAACAAGGAGTGTGTGTGTAGCAGTGTATTTGAGAACAACGACAAGTATGTCAAGCTATGTAGTTACTAAACGGAAACAGTGTTCAAGGTCATTTACCAAAGTAACAGGTACAATCATTTAATGAGAAAGATACATACAGTGAAAGGTTGACAAAATAAATACAAATAATATTAAAAACTATTTACAAAATAAGCTTGTCAGGCCTATCTCCACACATTCAACACAGATTTATATTCGTCCATTATATACATTCAAAATTAGACGGTTCTGTTACTTATCGATTAAATAAGTATCAAAGTGATCGGATGAAGCAAACCAGACATACTACTAAACATCAAGTTGACGATGACATAAGAATTAAGTGATGCTCAGAACAACAGCAAGAAGAGCATATATTTTATTCACGTAAACAATTGAACGATGACAGCTAAGATCCAACATTTAATATAATAAATATTCACCCGATTACGCACTCTTTTCCGTTAAAATAATTATATAAAACTAAACGATTTTTAACTGTTTTTATTGACAAACTCTATGAATGATATATCACAGGTTGTAATGATGGGTTGGATTATCTACAGTTCACAGTATTTGATGTTTTAGGGTAATAAAGTGCACAAATTAATGGATTCCTATGACACAAATGACCAGTATAAAATAGTCAAACAATAACATTTACTTCATTTGTTGATTATCAGAAAATGCACCTTACATGTAGCACAGTTGAAAAGCATATTGACCGACTGACTCATTTATACAACACCGTGATGTTGACCTATGGACAATTGTTTAAACTATACCTTTGAAAAATCAATCTGAAACAATCAGGTCACGATATTTAAATGTATTTTCTAAAATCTTTACAATATGACGATAATTATTAGTAAGTTCATTGTTAAAACATAATTATATATGCAATGCCAAACTATATAAACATGTTTAATACCATTCGGCATGAATATAGGTTAAAGCAATTAAAACAACAAAAACTCCATTTAAATCGTGATCTATTGTGATGATTTACATTCAAAATTTAATGGATGAAATTTATTAATTTGAATTACAGCAAACATTAGAATTATGTTGTTATAATTATTATATATTGATTATCATCATCATCATCATCATCATCATCATCATCATCATCATCATCATCATCATCATCATCATCATCATCATCATCATCATCATCATCATCATCATCATCATCATCATCATCATCATCATCATCATCATCATCATCATCATCATCATCATCATCATCATCATCATCATCATCATCATCATCATCATCATCATCATCATCATCATCATCATCATCATCATCATCATCATCATCATCATCATCATCATCATCATCATCATCATCATCATCATCATCATCATCATCATCATCATCATCATCATCATCATCATCATCATCATCATCATCATCATCATCATCATCATCATCATCATCATCATCATCATCATCATCATCATCATCATCATCATCATCATCATCATCATCATCATCATCATCATCATCATCATCATCATCATCATCATCATCATCATCATCATCATCATCATCATCATCATCATCATCATCATCATCATCATCATCATCATCATCATCATCATCATCATCATCATCATCATCATCATCATCATCATCATCATCATCATCATCATCATCATCATCATCATCATCATCATCATCATCATCATCATCATCATCATCATCATCATCATCATCATCATCATCATCATCATCATCATCATCATCATCATCATCATCATCATCATCATCATCATCATCATCATCATCATCATCATCATCATCATCATCATCATCATCATCATCATCATCATCATCATCATCATCATCATCATCATCATCATCATCATCATCATCATCATCATCATCATCATCATCATCATCATCATCATCATCATCATCATCATCATCATCATCATCATCATCATCATCATCATCATCATCATCATCATCATCATCATCATCATCATCATCATCATCATCATCATCATCATCATCATCATCATCATCATCATCATCATCATCATCATCATCATCATCATCATCATCATCATCATCATCATCATCATCATCATCATCATCATCATCATCATCATGATGCTAATTATTATATTATTAAAAATGTAACTATAGCTTCTTCGTTTTTCCGTTGCACGTAAATTATTTTTATAGCTCCCTTTGGTCAAATAAAACCACTAATAATGGTAATCATTATACTTACAGAATTAAACTTCCGTGACCTTAATTTAATGGTCAAATAAACCAATTTAGTTTATAATGAAGTTTTTGACATTCTACTTTTATGTGTTTGAAAGAAGACTAGAATGTTAGTAGGAAGGAGAAAATAAATGATAGATATATGTGTATGTGTGCTAATAGAAGGGATATGAATGATGTAGTTAACTATATAATAAAAAACATGTTAACCAACTAGTAAATTTCCTCATTCCTATTGACCTAAACTGATGTCTGTTTATTTGTTGATACTTGTCTCTACTTGTTTTTTTATCCTAGTTACGGTTATATCTTTGTTTGTGTACCTTTTTAATGTTCATATTTATTGTCATATGAATTAAAGATCAAACAATTAAAATAAAGTAAAGTAACTTAAATTCCATAAATGATTAAAAAGAAATTAAAACAAAAAACATTTAATTACTGTCATGTAAACTCAACAGCAATTTGTTTGACCTATTAGGAAATGAACAATTAATATTAAGTAGAACTTTCATTAAAAGCATTGAACGCATAATCCTTATATATATTATTAAGAAGAAGAATGTTTTTTGAAGGGGCTTTGTAAGAGATTTGAAAGTGTCTCAATTAGAATCGGTAGACTTTTAAAGTCGAAAATGAAAACATGATAAATCTATGGTTCTGTCTTTTTTACAGTAATTTAACAATTGAGAGTAGATGGTAATGTAAATAGTATTTAAGATGATAAACACTTATCAGTTGTTAAAAAAATATTAGATTGAAGTCCGGCCTATAAAATTATGACCAAATTATAGACTTGGTCGATTCACTTAGTACATGGAGCTAGGTACTTACTTATTTACTAACGCCTGTTACCTCTTATGGAGCATAGACCGCCGACTAGCATTCTCCAACCCACTTTGTCCTGGTCATTCCTTTCTAATTTTATCTAATTGTTGTTCATTCTTTTCATGTCTGTCTCCATTTCTCGGGACAGAAAGCTAGGTAGCATAATATATTTTATTGATCATTGATCATTTAACATACATGGCTTAAACTTAAATATAGTTAGCTGTTAATATCATTAATTGATGAGAATTTGAATAAGTGAGGTAGACTAGTTTTCTTTGAGTCGGGGACTTGCTTTTCTGATACGTATCAATAATGTCTTTTGGGGTCCACTTGTAACTTGATAACTGGTTTGCGATAGTGTTCTATAATTTTGTTATCTTCCTTGTCCAAATCTTCATTCTTTTGTTCCTTCTGATAGTCTTGGACGTATCTGTCATTGAAATATATGTAATTACCTCTAATAGTACATTCGCTTTGCCGTCTCTGGTGTGCATCGTCCTTCTGTCTATATGGATTTGTTTCTTATGTCTGATGAATGTTTTGATTTCGTATGTGCCCATCCACTATTTTAGGTGGCATTATACCGTTGGAAATAGTCCTAATACTTCTTCCAAACATGACTTTTCGCCTGGGTGTAGTTCTATAAGCTGTACATAATTTTGTGATTACCTGACTAGTTTTCTCCTTGTCTCTGCCTTTTAGTAATGCTATTTTAGGGGTATCGACAAAGCGTTCTGTCTTTTCGTTCGATTGAATATGATAAGGTAGAGAGCGTATATGTGTTATTCCATTCACACTACAGTAGTGCTTGAATGGCTCCGAAATGAATTGTGAGCCGTTGTCAATCACTAAGGTCTCTGAAGCTCAGAAACAAGTAAAAAAGTAGACAACTTGTTTATTGGACGGAATCTCTGTCTTCTTTATAGCATCAGGAGGCTTCGTCTTGCTTTTTGAAGTCATTCCAACATAAAAAATAAAATGTCTTTGTATATGCTATATTCAGTGATCGAATAAACCCACTTAGTTTAGATGATGCATTTAACTTTCTCCTGTGTATGTAAGAATAGAACATATGGCGTTTAAAGTGTGCATGTCCAGTTATCAACTGAGAAATTCAACTGATTATAAGATGGAAGAAAAACGCTTTTTGTACAAAAGATGAATTCTATGAAGTTAAATGCTGAACAATTTTAGTAAGTGACAAGGTGGTAATTTCTGATTATGTTGAAAAACTGTAAAATAATACATTATTACATATCACTGGTTGAAATCATGAGTCAATTGAAGCTAGACCACCATGGAAAACCTGGGAGCACTGGACGGCCGTTTCGTTCTGGCATGGGACTCATCACAATAAATATGAAGGTGCTTATTTAACTAATATAATGAAATTAAGATCATTTATTTAATACTAACTAGTTTATATCATAATACAAAAACATTATTAATGATTATAATTTAACTATAGTGATGTATACTTTTTATTCATTAGAAAAACATGGAAATATGAACTTTAGTTGAAATTAATTTTGTATTATATAATAAACTTATAATTCATTATTTGTATCAGAAGGGGTTTTTGTGGATATTATAGTAATTTATAGTAATTATAGTAATCTATAATATCCACACAAACCCCTTCTGATACTAATCAACATATGTTCAGTAGTGACTGGCTTTAAGAAGTATATCCTTGGGTTCTAGTGAGAAGCAGTGGCCAGTGGAGTTTAACCGGGTTTGTTGTGAGATAGTAACTCACTGATGACAATGGTGAATGTTTCGTTCAATTTCGTGGATTAGTTGAAGTTAGACATTAACACCGTTGGATGCCGGCTCAGTGGTCTAATGGTTAAGTGCTTGCGCGCGGAACCAGTAGGTCCTGGGTTCGCATCCCGCGGGGGCGGGTTCGTGGATGCGCACTGCTGAGGAGTCCCATACCAGGACGAAACGGCCGTCCAGTGCTTCTGGGTTTTCCACGGTGGTCTAGCTTCAATTGACTCATGATTTCAACTTGTGAAATTTCTAAAAATCTCCACAAAACCCATTCTGATATTATATAATAGTTGGTATTGTAGAATGTATTCATTGTCACATTGTTATACATACATTATTGTATATAATTAAGATCATAATTTACATATACATGAATGAACACATTATCAAAATGATTTTGTTCTATGATTATAGAATAAATAGAATTATTTAATTATACGAAATTATACTTTCATTTAAAACATTAATTATCATTATGATAGATATTTTATCTGATTAATTAATGAAATTATTTTGTTTTTATTCATTCAATGATTTCCTAGTATTAATTATTTATTGCTTTTCATATCACTATATATATATATATATATATATATATATATATATATATATATATATATATATATTCATTTTATTGACAGGAAGCAACATACGTAAAGATTCCTATACGTTGACATTTGTTAGTTAACCTATAGGCTTTCTGTCGTGGACCAATTCAATCATATATAAATAATATTCTTTTTTAAAATAACTAAATACTTAATTATATATGAGAATATATGTACTAGTCAACTTTCTATTCATAGATTATTAATGTATTCAAACTATCGATAAATGATTATGGATAATAAGTGAAAATAATCTTCAAACATAAAAGTGGTATTTACTGATGTTTGTCAATAATTCTTATTCACGTAAATATAAGCCTTTCTGCAATATGGATTCTAATAACTAGGATTGAAGAAAACATTGAATCATCATGTGTAATTCATATGAAGGATAGTGAGTTGATTAGATATTGAAGACAACGGACTAAACACTGAATGCTCTTCTATTTCGTTCTGAGTGTTAATAGAATTCTATTGATTAAGAAGTAATTTAGTTTCCAGGTCAAATGATTTAATACAACAGTTTACTTTCTCTGATCTTAGCTAAAGATTTACAGAAGATCATTGACAAAGTCTTCTTTCTGCTCATCAGCAAGGGTTTCCTACAAACATCTGAGTCATTGAATAATCACTATTGATTTTGATCCAACCACATGAATCGGTTTCTTTCAGAATCATCCTAAAAAGTTGTTTTAAATCATACCTTATCATATCATTCTCATATTTGTATTTAAGTGTTTAGTTGTTACTTCTTTCAAAAGCCTCATAAAAAGAACAGTATAGACTAGACTAGCACCACGATGCGTATTTTTTCTGTAATTGACTGATCGTCCCACATAATATATCACGTATCCTAATAATGAAGCATAACAAGTTGATTTGCCCTCAAAGCATAGCTACTTCCATGATCGAAGTCTAAAAGCAAACACATAATTTAAAACAAAACTTCTGAGGTTCTTATCAGTCAGTCAGTGACAACGTAGAACTTAGTACGTACGTACATCAGTTCGAGTTGCCACACCACCTTAACAAAGAGATGCAGTTGTCGATCCAAATCCCGTAGAGGTAGCAAGAGTGTAAGCAGTGATCGGGAAGATTAGGGTTTGGAGATGTTATTTAAAGAGTATAATTCAGTGAAATAAATTTGGAAAGAGGAAAAAAGGGACATGAAGAATTCAGATAACTAGAATTTGGGAGAACACAAAGAGTGGATGCACCTGCGCCATTGCAAACGATTTTGAGCCATGTCATTCACGGTCTCTAACCATCGGTTGCTATCATCTCGCGGTCCCCAACCAGGTAGTCTACACCTACCAACATGACTCAGACCACTTGTCAGTGACTTCATGGACTTGTGCCATGTTTTGGTCTGGCCACCCCTAGTTTTCTTCCAATCTACTCCTATACCACTGAACACCGCACGTCGAGGCAGTCGGTCGTTGGGCATACGTAACACGTGTCCCAGCCATCTCAACTGATGAAGTTTCACTACTTCATCAATTGATTTGTCATCCTTACCTAGTACCCGTTTCCTAACAACTGTGTTACTTACTCGATCGTCCCATGATATACGAGCAATGTTTCGAAGACACCTATTATCGAATACTAGTAACCTACGAATATCCTCTACTCTTACCGGCCATGTTTTACTGCCATAAAGTAGGACGGGGCGTACTGCTGCGCAGTAAACACGTCCTTTGGTTGATAGACGGATATCTCGCCTACGCCATAAATGACGCAAGTTGGCGAAAGCTAGTCGAGCCTTCTGTATCCGTGCTGAGATTTCGTCACACACCAGACCACAAGGGCTGATGAGACTTCCAAGATAAGTGAAGCGATCGACACACTCAACTACTTCACTCTCTATCACTAGTTCGGGTGTCGATGTAACCCAATCCTGAAGCAACATTTTGCATTTCGAGGGAGAGAATCGCATCCCGAACATGCTTGCATTGTTGCTTAGAGTGGTCAGAAGACTCTGCATTTTGTCAGCGTCTTCACCGAATAAAACTATGTCATCAGCATATTCTAAGTCAACAAGTGGACCTCCCGGTAGAAGTTCAACCCCTGGAAATCTAGACGAAGAAAGTGTTATCTCTAAAAGTATATCGACGACAAAGTTGAACAAGAATTGAGAGTGGACAGCCCTGACGAACACCACTTGAGGTAATCAATTCTGATGACAGTTCACCATAAGCTCTCACTCTACCAGTTGTGTTCGAGTAGAGCCTGAATAAGGTTAATGTACTTCTGTGGTACTCCTTTCACTGACAAACACTGCCATAGAACCTCACGATCAACAGAGTCGAATGCCGCCTTAAGGTCGAGAAATACTACCATTGTGGGGCGTGAGGTTCTTATATTTCACTCAGAATGATCTTTTTCCAGAACAAAATAGAATACTGGTTCTATCAATTATAAGCCCATGAATGGATACTAATGAAGAATTCTATACCAGTACAAAACAGCTTCATTAATTGATTTTGATCAATATTGACAACGATTTTCCGAAATAGAATAATCTTCATAGATTCTCTTTCTTAATAAAATGTATTAAGTGGTATTCAATTCTAATGGGGTAAAATCTATAAGTATATTGATATTATTATGTTTCTATTATTAAGCTCAGCCGGCCTACATGAATATATGAATTAGTTGTTCGTGACATTTAGATATTTCAACAAGTTATTTGTTTTTTAATTATATTAACATGTTATTATGTTTATTAATCACATAACCTATTCAGGTGATTTAATGAAAACATTTATGAACTTTCGCTGTACAAATTACAAAAAAGTACCAACAGAGACATTGTGGTTGCTGGCAATGTGCATCTAAAAGAATGGACATTATTCAGATATTGATTCTCGAACTGCTAACATCTAACTGTCGATCATTCAACATTTATCTCAAGGATCTATCAAGAAAAAAAGAATAGGAAACTTGTTGAAATACTTTGTGCTAAGACTTTTATGCTGTGCTAAAGGTGTAATATTGAATAAAGTCATTAATAATAATAATAATAATGTCTTATTCAATCAAACGAGATTTACATTAATCTTCGATGAATTAGAAACTAAAGCACTACAAAATTTGTATACAACAAGAATTTCTCATCATTGTACAATATAGGAATTAAACAAAAATAAAATCTTTTGATTGAAACAATGAACCGATTGATGTTGGACCACCACCTTTGGAAACCTGGAAGCACTGGACGGCCGTTTCGTCCTATTGTGGGACTCCTCAGCAGTGCGCACCCACGGTCCCGCTCGCGGGATTCCAACCCAGAGCCTTCGGTCTCGCGCGCGAACGCTTAACCAACTGGACCACTGAGCCGGCATCTAATGGTGATAGTGTCTAACCTCAACCAATCCAACTTCCATTGTACTGAGGTAGACACCTGTTTCTACCCGACACGGATTAGCTCCACTTATCACGGCTTCTCACTAGAACTCCGAGTATTCGCTCACGAAGCTATTCACTAGTGAGCACATGTTGTTTACTAGTATAGAGGTTGTGGAGATTATTAAGTTTTTGATTGAAATCATGAACCGGGATTGTGGATGCGCACTTCTGAGGAGTCCCACAATAGGACGAAATGGCCATCCAGTGCTTCCAGGTTTTTAAAGGTGGTGGTCTAACATCAATCGGTTCATGATCTCAATCAAAAACTTAATAATCTCCACAACCCCTATACTAGTAAAAATAAAATCAATCATTATTTTCTATTTCATAATATGAATAAGACAAACTAATACTATTAGTAATGATAAATCTAGTTAGTTTTAATTCTATATTCTTTCATTAGTTATTCAATTGATGAAGTCTATAGACGTCCAATTAGTTTTTCTATATTTTAATTACTCCCACGATTGTATGCGTGTGTTGTGTTTGTATTTGTTTTTATCATTTACATTCCAGATCACTACTCATGGTAATGTAATTAAAATTGAAATTTCTTTTTTTTTTATATTTTTAATTTGGTGTTTATTATTTACTTTTTGTTGTTTGCAATGAGTTTATTTTATTTATTATGAAGGCATTCTGTCATGAATCTTTATCACTGAAGAGGAAGTAGTCACGATATTATTGATTTCATTGTTCCGTATACTCTTGTTGTCCAATATAAAATCATTGGATACTACCACCAGATGATGAATATAATTATCTTTTTTTTGTGAAAAATAAACGTTGTGGTGTATTTATTGCATGTAACCTAGATTTCTTTGGATGTAACTCATAGTTAAGGATTGGGTATAGTTTCAATCAGACAAACAGGGGATTTAATAAGATTATAAAAAAGCCTGAGTCCTTCTAAGCATATATATACCATTATCGCGTTTCATATAATTTATTATATGAAACAAATGTATGTCAGCTCACATTGGCAAAATTTATATCACTGGATCCAGAGGGAAAAGTTAAAATGTAAAACATAAACGGATTGAAATAAATATATCAATTTTAACAGAAATTAATGAAAAGAAAAACTGAAACGAAAGAATAAAATCTATTAAAGATTGTCTAAGAGAATTGTTGGGATATTCAGGAAAATATCCCAGAAACTATTCAATTAAGTTTAATGCTATTCTTGGACTTGGAGGTGGTATTATTTACTTATTAGTCAGTACTTATTTCACGTGTCATTTCCCTACTGGTTAATATTGTACAATGTTATTTTTGTTTTACGATGTGGTCTGCTTGACTGGTATATAAACAAAGTATGTTTGAAATATAATGATTCATATATCCGAGGCTGTGACTTGCGTTCTGGACTCAACTGCTGGGCTAGATAGGGGAGCGGGACCAATCAGAACCCTAGGTCGTTCTACGTGTTAGTGCGTCTTTGGTCCGATCGACAATTCGCCACCCTCTAATCTGCTGCCGTTCACAGGTATAACAAGAATATAAGGAATGAATATATTTGTGTCAACGCTGTCTATTTGAAACTTTATCTTTCACAGTTTCTAACAATAGATTATGTTTATCTAACATATATTATTCAGAGAGTCTGTACCTTGTAACATTTTTCAATGTAGCAGTGTGTAACTTAATGTACCTTATGGAATTGGTTTATAAAAGACCCTATATCCTTTTGTACTAACATAATCCCTTGTTGTGCAGCATAGCACATTAAGAGTAGGCGATTGGTTTTAAATGAGTAACACATGAGTCAAAATCTTCATTACTATCAGTGGATACTGTTTCTCGTTAGAATTACTAAGCAATCAATGCAAAATAGATATATTTGAATATACCGAATCATTTTCTAAAATGTAATGAATGTAAATAAGTGATGAGGGATTTTACAGAAAGTCTTGATAAGGAACAATGTAACACACGATGATTGCTACAAAAATTAACATTTTTTCACTGTAGGTCAGAAATGTATCTATGAAGAAGTTAAGGGATTAATTACCGAAAACCTCATAGATGCTCTAAAATTAAGTATATTCTCACATTCAATTATATTCCATAAGTTTTACAGTTGGTCACATCAGCTTATTGAAGTTTAAGTTAATTACTCTTTCATAACTTTTATAAAATTGTTAATTCTGATTTGGGCAATCTATTTGTTTGCTTTGATATTCAGGTGTGTTTCTACTTCTAATTGGTTTTCATTTTGATATGAATGTTAACAATAAAAGTAGTATGAAACAAACAAACTTGTTATCACCCCAAATGTGTCCTAACATTATTCGTTGACTCTCTCTCTCTCTCTCTATATATATATATATATATATATATATATATATATCTGCATGTATCCTTTTAAAATGTATTATATATGTGTATCAGTAATTATAGGTTAAAGATTCTGACTGCTTTTACTGAGTGATTAATTATCTTTAATAAAATAAACTATATATCATTGTGTATATAAATTGTATTCTCAAAACTTTTAGCATTATAATAGACAGTAATTTGTGAAACACATACACAACATGTTGAATTCACTGATTACTTACTACAATTATAGTAGTAGTGGTAATAATAATAATAATAACATTAATATCAAGGGTACAATTCATAACATTATAGATATTAATCTTCCCTGTCAATATTTAATAAGTACCCATGTTAAATAGGCTAAGTGATATTCTACTTAATAATTCAAAACTATCATAAATCAGGTTATATAAGTTTAATTATCCTTTAAATAGGGAAAAAAAAGAATAATTAGTTCAATTAACGGGAAACACTTAATCCTGATCATAAAACGAAATGATCTATAGTCACTACATAGAAGTAATTTATTTCATATACTAAAACATAATTAAATATGTATATTGACGATATTATTATTATTGTCATCATTATTATTGAACAATTTAGTTGGAACAAAAGTTAGAAAATATGAAAATTGTTTAGTTTTAATGTTAATTTATTTTTTGAGTTTATTCAATATTTACTACTGATTGTAATCAATCTTGTAAAGTGAAAAGAAGTATCCAAACAAAATAGTTAATATACCTAACATGTTCAAGAGTAAGTTAGGATATTTTTTAGGAGAAGTTAGGTAGATGTTTAAACAGTTCAATGAATATATACTTAAAAGTTAAATTTACAAAAGTATAGTCAATCATATGACTGATTTAAAGCAGTACTATTTCGACTGAAGTAATTAAAGTGATAGTTGTTACTTAAAGTTTAGGGTTGAATTACGTTTTTTTTTAACTGAGATGACTTTTAATTTATTATTGTTGATATAATTTACAGGACATCGTAGCCATATCGTTGCACAATGTACCGGGACTACTCACCTATTACCATGGGGTAGACTTTTAAATCCTTCATTCTTTTAATGAATTTCATTCAGAGTTTGAGTATTACCCTATTAAGTAAGTGCAATCAACATAATCACTGTCATTTCATCATCCAGTAAAATCGATAGTTCATGAAGCACTCCTGTCTTGTATGACTTTACAAGTCTCTGTGTGAAGACGGCCCCCAAGTGAACCCAAGATAGCCCTAAGAAGCTCCGAAAGAGCTAAAGACGTTCCATCCAATCACTTTTCGGAAGAATATTTCAGAGGCTCGTCTTGTAGCCTCACTATTGGACAAATGCTAAGAACCACTGTATGCAGATTGGGTGACTGTAATGATGATTTCTTTTTTACTAAATACTATAAATACCTGAGAGTTTAGTACCATATTTGACACTGTTTGGAATAAAATTCCTTCTCCCTCGTCTTCTGTCGTCTTACTCGCGATCTGGAGGGTAATAACGTTCCAACTTTCAAGCAGTACGCGGTATAGTAAAATCTAAGCTCGAGATATAACACTCTGAAATATTTTACAACTAAGAATTATTTTAATTTATATAATAGCCATTGCTTAATAAACTATATTCTATAATGAATAAATATTAGAACAGCTACTATGGGTTTCATATTCAATCCTAACATAAATAGTGAGGTTCAGAGCGAACGGAAATTTTGAACTCCTTCGACGCAAATGCAGATAGTTGAGAAGAAAGATGCAATGATAATAACTTATTACTTTACTGATATACAGAAATTTGGACCTGGTGAATTATGTGGATTTTACACATAATGAGTCAACATACTGAATAATGTAAGCAAAAGACTGATAAAATCCACTCACATTTACACACAATCGAATTACACATTTCGTTCAGCAAATTGTTTTAAAAATACTTTGATGGGATTACTTTTGAACAATATTGACGTTCATGAAATACTTTACATGTGATAAGGAACTCAGTTATCATGTACAATATTTTGTACATGGTTGAGTCATCTTTTCTTCCATTAGTGATATGATGATATTGTTAGGCTGCTTAAACCCAAGTAGTCCAGCTTGTAAAATAAAAGTAGGACAGTTTAAATAATCAATTGATGCTTCAAATTCAGAAAGAATGGTAATAATGATTAGTGAGTTTTTATGTTTCTCTTAGTGAAGTACAAGACAGAATCATTGGTTTTAGTGAATTTGACATGTTAAGTCCTACTTTAAACCTGGTAGCCGGATCAACTGAAAGTATTAACATTAACGGGTAGATAAAAGCACTTACAAATTAAAATCAATGATTTCCTGATGTTAATAAAAACATTCTAGTTTGTATATGTGTAATATTGATGATGATTATTATAAATAGAAAAATAACAAATCTAGAGCATCATTACTTCATTACACAACACAATATGGTATGATAATAGGAAATAGCCTATATTCATGCTACTTTAACCAATGTTCTCAATTTTCTAATCTAATTATAAATTTCTTTACCAAAAACAAAATTATTGACTAACTAAAGAGGATTTGAATTTTATTTTTTCAAAATACCATAATTTATTGAAATTCATTAGCCTGTAACTAGAAATTGGCTAGATGTACGAATCGGTATAAAATATATAATGTTGACTGAATGAATATGGTTGACCGGATTCGCCTTTATACTATATTTGTTCCTTTTTTTTTCTCTCATTATGTCAATAAAATTATATATCATGTATCATGAATTTATTGCTTTCTCTTATTTCCATTATATTTATTTTTCCCTCATCGATTCAAATGTCCTCATTTTATTTTTTTTTGTTTTGTTTTGTTTTAAAACAACTTTATTTTATTTAGATTATTCAAAGAAATTTTAACTGATATTTGTTTAATGAAAATAACAAATATATAAAAACAAACTAATTTATATCTGAATAATTCATCATTATATTTAAATATAACACTTAGTGTTTACGGTTAAACTACCCATTAGATTGAACATGTCAATAAATTAAAATATACCTATGTAAGGGTGAAATGAATGAGTAGGACCTTTAATAAAACTATAAATTATTCTTATTATAGACAAAATATAATAATAATAATCTTGTTTAACAGTTAGTTTTCATCATAGATTAATAGAAATTAGAGACCTATTGAAAATTAGTAAGTTGTAAATAGCTGGTAGGTAGTAGTTTGGAAATTCCTAAAAGTGTACAATCTTAATTCATATTGAATATAACCATATATTTATAGTAGGTATCATTACTAAGGTTTGATTTGATAATTTCGAATAAATTGAGCATTGGTTAGATTGTTATAAATAAATAATATATTTATAGGTTGTTAAGTTGGTCTGATCCTTATGTTATTAACCACAAACTATGACTTCTCAATAGTTCTTTAATTAATGTCATCTTTTGATGAAAATGAACTTTGTGTTGTGATCAATGTCATACTTGTCAACTACTTCTTGGCACTGATCAGATTCTATTGATGGGAAAACCTGTCAACTACCGCTGACTGCTTAACAAGTCAAAATAGTTTTACAGTAGGTCATTGGTGACGTTTCTAAATGTAAGGGTGGGGAGCACAGAACCGAATCCTCCTGGAAGCATTAACACTATCAAGATTACAGAAGGGTCTCCTGTTGAATTAATCTAACCACCTAGATTGATGATATGCTAGCTACATCAGTGGATTCGATTCAGGGAAATCTTTATTATACATGACAATCAGCTTTTAGTTTATTCTCTCTCAAGTAGCTTTTAAATCGATTCTATATGCCTTACTTCATGAATGAATAAAATGATGTTACCATTTTGCATTACAGTACTAAAACCCGTTTTGACAAATATCATTATAGGCACAACATTGTCATAATTAAAATAATGTTCGTTTTGGAAGCCTTTTCTTTATCAAAAACCATTCAATATAGTTGAGCTTTGCCAAATGTGATCGCAATATTAGGTTCATTCAAGTGTTATTATTTAATGCTAGACACCTGAAAACCTTAAATGCCTGATCTTGAAAGCACTTTCTTTGTAACAGAATATGTCTTGCGAATTCTAACATAAATGCCTGATTAACAGATAAAACATATTGTACAAATTACTACGTTTTTAGGTAGTTAAAGCATATCACAATGTCAAAGCTTTTGATTCAACTACTCCATCACATAAGAGAAAACGGGGAGACTATAATTTATGGACAAAACTATGAGATTTAACATATCACGTCTTGGATTCGGGAGCGACATTCATTCTTCTGTATGTTTAAGTATTATTTTGGCATTATCGCTTATGTCAGTTCGTGATGGAAACTGTAACTCTAATTACTGACCCCAACTCCTAACTGTTAACCCTAATTCTATTTCCTCGCACTAATGTATAACCCTCTTTTGATCTTAGTAAGTGGCTGAATTTTCACATGGTGACCTTACCTAGCAAACTTTATTACATAAATGTTACAATTAACTTCTACATATTTACTAATTTTAGGTAACACCCTATTATATTTCGTATTTCCTTTAAAAATGATGGAATTATTAACTTCAAATTGGATGGTTTTAATTCTGTATACTAATTTATTTCATGCCATCCCGATATGCGGGAATTATTTTGTCAAGTACAATCATCCGAAGCAGTCTAGCCAATATAGAAACACTCGAAGCTGTATTGGAATTTTTTTAAAAAAGATCAGAATAATTATTTACTATAATATAAGGTCATTTTAAATTACGTGATATAAGGTAATCAGAATTTCTATTTTCAGATAGTTCACGCATATATAATAGTACTCTGACTATTTTAATTAAAAAAATATTTGTTATCAATGTTTTGTACTCACAGTGAAAAATACTATTTACTAAATGTGATGTCTGCTATTGAAATCTCAGAAATATTACTCCTTATTATCGGTAACAGCTCTACTGCGAAGTGCAATATAGTGTAATATAGTTACTAACATCTATTTCCTCAGGATTTATGGTTCACCTAAATGATGGGTGTTGGAAAGAATAAAACTTAAATTCATAGGCTGTTATGCACATGGCTCAGGGTATCTAACATAAAACATAAGTAAAATAATTAGTTTTCAGTGTCATATATTTATGAGATAACATATAATTACATGATTTTCAAACTTAAAATTAAGTGATTTAATGAATACTTAAACGTTTTGGAAATCTTATCTTCATACTAGTCACTAAAGTACTTAAAAGTTATATCTCAGTTGTTGTCATGATTATCAATAGTTTATTATTTTCTAAAGTATATTTATTCTTTTGTTATCAAATGAATGTGTTCAATATCTGCTAATTTCAGTAACTAAACACATTTATAAGTGTTATTGTTGCATATATCATAAAGAAATACTTGATTTGAAATTACTTTTAAAGATATTCTACAAAATACGCTATACTCGGAGATAGGTTTCTTAACTCTTCTAATCATAACGGGCTATTGTAATATTTTTTTATAGATAAATATAAATAGTAGAATATGTTCATTATTTTTCGAAGCATACTTTTTCTTGAAAACTGACTTTAATGAAGTTCAAATTCGATGACTAGACTGAGTAACTTAATATCGTGGTACACTCGTTCAATGTTGGGGTAGTTTCGGTGCTAATAACCATGAATGTAGATTTTGTTTTGGGTATCGCACATCAACAAGGTGTTTCTACTATTATTCACTTAGTAATAATTAGTACTTCCTTTCTACAACTAATGAAAACACTTGGATACCGTGTGTCTGTAAATGCTGTAACAATAAAACGTAGACAATGCTTATAGTAGCAAACTTATGAAGGGCTTAGAATTCATCACAATTTTATTGGAGTTCTGTTGAATAATTAGATATTTAACTATACATTAATTAATACAAATTAACTGGTCTCATATAACTGTGATTATATTCTACACCCTTTTTGGAGAAATAAAATGAAACCAAAGAAAAATGATCAAAGTTAGAGATAAACATAAATATTCTTCTGCTGTCATATTCATCACAACGTAGACGTAGTGAAATTTCGATCTTTGTAATGTTCACATTCTATGCAAGTGGAATGTTCATTTCCTGACATTAAAACACATCCAGATGATTTCATCTCATTTATGTTAGATACTGCTGAAGTATTGTTTAATAATTTCTGGTTTGATAATGTCACATCATTACTATTATTTACAATATTTGGTTGTTGAAAGCCAGCAGAACATGTTTTGGTCTCCACTGTACATGATTGTGCATTGTTTAAAGATGGCCTTACCAACAAGGTATAAGTTTTATTCTTCATAGATTTGTTCGTAGCTTGTGTTGGATTAAGTGTTTCCATGTGATAAACATTCTGATTATCTTTTAATGGATTTGTATAGTTACTATCTACCATATTTGCATGATCGATATTTTTCTTATTCATTGAATTTGTACGAATAAATGTTCTCAATTTAACGCCTTCATTTGATACAGAAGGTTTTTGTAACATAGTGAGGTTGATTTGATCAGTCTTCGAATTTGAAAAACCCTGGGCATTTGTCGGTGTTGAAACAAATGGTCCTTGTGAACGTAAGATAGATTTATAATTTTGCTTTAATGTCGGACAATAAAGTTCTTGGTAATAAGGAGCCAGATAAGCACTGTGTGTTTCACCGGAGGTGATTACACTTGCTGGTAAACGTGAATCTAAAAATAGTTGAAAAAATGGAGATTGTGTAGACTAGACTGTTGTAATGTTAAAGATAAATCAGTATATGATCATGCAAATTGTATAGTAAGGAGACTATTGCCCGTGTTTTATACATGATGAGCTGTTGTAGTTAATTGGTGATTTAGTTTCATGGAAATTACTAGGCTCCATTTTAACTTCGACTGGCCACTTATATACAATATTGAGTCTAAAGAATGTTAATTAAAACAGATTAGAACGAAAGAAACCCGTTGATCCACTATCGTGTTCATTGTTTTAAATTCAACAGATTTACATTCGTGTATAATAGTCACTAGAGATGTATAACCACAAATATACTTCAGTGTAGCTTTGTTAAATTTGTAATTCAATTTATAATTCTCTCCTTTGATATTTTTATTTTAATAATGTGATTGTAGCTAAACTTCCATTGAAAATCTGGAAGCACAGACCATCTAGCTAAGATTAGTTTATGATTTAAATAATGAAAATTCCGCAATCTCCATAAATTCCCTATACTAATAATAGATATATGCTCACCAGTAACTTGCTTCAAGACGCAACTCCTGGAGTTTTGTTGAGTAGCCATGAACAGTGTAATTCAGCTATTTTGAATGTGAGACAGTTATTTATCCCATGCAATAGATGAGAGTTGAGCACAACAGTAATCCGATTGAAGTTAGACCTTAACGCCATCGGATGACAGCTCAGTGGTTTAGAGAGTGAAGGTTTGAATCCCGATTGCAGGGTCGAGAATGAGCATTTCTGAGAAGCGCCATCCTGGAATGAAACAGTCATTCAGTGCTTTCAGGTTCCTAAAGGTGATCTAGCTAAGGTCAATTCATGATTTAAACTATTAAAATTCAACAATTTTCAAAAATCCACTCGCATTGATATCATAAAAGTCTATGTTGTTTTAATGTTATTTATACGCTATGAGATGTGAATAGAGAATGAAGAAGCACAGCTAATTAATTTAATGTCTCTTTATTTTATTTTTCTAGAGCATTTCAAGTTCAAGCATAGGAAAAATATAATTCAGTTACAATACTGGCTTAATGTAAATTCTTTATATGATTATTAGAGAGATTCTAAATTATGTTGTTGTTTATAATCTTGATAGAGCCATTTTTAAGAAAATTCCTTATAGAATAGATGGATTTGTGTGAATATAAAGTAATATTCAGATAAAAATAGGTTTCATCTTTGATATTGAACAGTCATTATGAAGCTTTTGACTTCAGGCAATATGAAGGCAGTCCGCATAGGATGCACATGTACCAACAAGATACTGATCAATTGCAGTCCTAAATAACAATGGGAAGATACAAGTAAATAATAACAAGTGAAGTTATTCATTACGTCTAAATAATAAACAACTACTATTTTACTATTAGGTAGTAATATCGTCATCCACCATGTATATTTTATTATTCTTTAATGATTGTAAAAGAAAATCTATATTATCACAAGTTTCATTTTATAAAATTAGTCAACTTACATTCATGATGTACAGATTCTCTATTTGTTTGTAAATCATAATGTTGGTTAATTGATGTACATGTTGTATCGACTGTAGCCTAAAATCAAATAGTTTAAGAAAACTGTTTGTATTTATTTCATAGAAAAGAAAATATGGTGATAAAATTTCTCATTATTTTTAAATAATTCACACATATACTACTGAATCACAATTAAACATCACTAATATATTGATTTATTTTCAATGTATCTTCATAATTATAAAATAGATTTTTCATACACATAGGTCCCTTTATCATTTTAAAAAAGAGAAAGAACAAAAATCCTAGCAGAATAGCATAAATTCATTTTATTTCGTAGGTTCTTATCAGCTGCTTACAACATGAGAGGGTTTGGTTGGAAGTTATATTGACGACATAGTAGTATAGTATGCTATACTATAGTATACTATACCCTCTCATGTTGTAAGCAGCTGATGAGAAACTACGAAATGAAATGAATTCATGCTATTCTGCTAGAATCTTTGTTTTTGCTCTTATAAAATAGATATAGGCTTTCTTGACTTGTTAAAACCTACTGATTAATCGTTTTCAATGACGTAACTAAAGTATTTAAAATTATGTTAGAACGAATGAAACATTGTACAAATTGAGATAAACATATATGCAGGGGATTATCTGACTTGATTGTAATTTAACAATAATTACTTATGAATTTAAACAATTAATACCAGTTTACAATAAATCAATTTCAACAGACAGAAGAACTAACTAGTAAAGTATACTATGTTATGTAAAGCAAGGTTGGTCACTTACTTACAAATTACTCTATACAAGATAAACTCGGTTAAAAGGTATTTCAAACTTAAATAACTAATCGATTTCTATCGCACAGATCATCTATCAGTCTATGGAATCAAGGCTTGATCATCAAGTTCATTTGTTGCTCACCGTATTAAGCTGAATATCATGTTGAGAAATTAAAAGAGAACAAGTTGTTGAGCACAAATTAAACTAAATAATAGGTCAAGAAAGAAAAGTCGAATTTCCATCAAGCATTATACAATTTATACAATGTTTATTGAAAAGAGTAAATTAGTATAAATATATAGACTATATGATATGGTAATTCATGTTGATTCACTTGTCAAACTTGTTCTATGCTCCCTTTGAATCTTATCGTGGTAGAAAACACATCATAACCGAGAGTCATATAGCTTATACAAAACTTACTGAACATAACGCCAGTACAGAATATATTGTTCAGTCCATTGATAAACATAAGATTTGGTAATCGAGTTGTAATAAAAGATTATGTCAATTATCATGATTATTTGATGCTTTAAAAGTGATAAAAAGCCGAACTACTCAAAAGTTTTCCAGAAATATTTGGATTGTTGAAAAAACGTCCATAAGCTCATACTTTATTTTTACTTTCATACAAAAATCATATGGAAATACTAGTTAAGGTCGTCAGACATGACATTATTATAAAAGAAATATAATCTAATCATATTTAATTGTCTACTTCCATGTTATACCAATCATCTCACTAAAAACTGTAGAATTGATTCACTGGCTCAATTACTATTCTTAACGCTCTTATTTTTTTATTCACAGTTTCATAGCATGATATATCGAATATCTAAGAAGTGACTACCAGATTCCTACATTTTAAATAATCTCTTAATGGGTTAGTATACAAGTTGGCTTTCTAATAAGTATATTCCTAATATTTTCTAACGTTTTCTTGACAATTTTTTTAACAATATTTCTGTTTTATGTTGATAGCACCTTTACTATCAGGAGCTATTTGACATTTAATCCTATTTAAAACCTATTTTAACTTCATGAGAGCTTTCCTTTTCATTTTGGAAAGAATAAATTAATGTTTTTTAAAAAATGAATTATGTTTATGAGATGGGTAATTGTCATGGATTATATCACTGATAGTGGATGAGTCCCACATATTGGAGTGTACTTTTCATTAAAGATTTTATTTTAAGCCTTAGCTTCTACTGTAACAGCGTTTTTTTTCAACGCGTGTATCTTCTGCTGCATACGACATGTAGATATCAGATAGTTGTAGATTACCCCAGTCTACGCAAACTGTATAATAACGAATAACACTTTTAAGTGATCAATACAGACAATTTATGCAATTTCTTCATTGAATCATGAGATAGCATAAAGTCATTGAATTATATATTCGTCTATGCCTTAAACATACTTAATCAAAGTAAATTTGTTATAACCGCATTTAAACAAAAAAAGAAAGAAAGAGTAGTTAACCTCACAAAATGAAAGCAAAACTCTACTGTTACTACATGTTTGCATTAAGTATTCCTGCATGAATTGGTTCGTAAACTGTGAGCATATCCTGTACATGTTCAAAATCTATTCATGCTGTATATTATTGTATTGTTTAATAATTTTTTATATCTGGTTAATAAAGCAACAAGTTCATTAAAGCAAATCATTTAAAACGTTTCCTGTTTAACTTGATATTTTTCACAAAACGTCGGTAAACCAGTACCTGCAACAATGATGATAACATGAAATTTGATGAAAAGCTAGTTAATAAAAGCAATAAGATGTGGTGGTCTCTCAAAAACGTTTCGGCCGTAAACTAATGAAATAAAGTACTCAAATATATGAATCGTTGGATGTAATAAAATTCAAACAACCAATATAAGATTACAGTCATAGAACGCTATTGATACGTCTCGTATCTCATAGAGGAAATCATTATCCGTCCCACTGAAAGTGAGCATAATTTATAATTTACCCAGTATTGATTAATAAGTTATATCTAATTAAATGTTAAGCTTTTATTTTTATAAACTGTGACGGAGTGCAACGAAAACAATCTAAAGGTGACATAAATTTATATACCTTGATTCTATGAAAAAGTTATGTTGCTCTTGTTCATAGCAAGCCTTAATTATAAAAGTCATAATCCATCTCGAACAGGCTATATTCATGCACATATATATAAGACATAGGAAGAAGCAATGAATATTTTAGAAATACATCTTAACAGTATTTTTAGTCAGTCGAATTGAGCCCACTCCACTTATTTTAAGCAATAAAGTAATGTAAAGCTTCATAAAATTACAATCATCATTTCATACAAGAATTCTAACTTCCTTTACCTTTTCACATCTTCTAGGAAACAAATTATAGTTTGAATGGTTGTTTTATAAGTGATTTTATCACTGTGTCAATAAAATAATTATGAAATAATGACCATTTATGCTAAAATGGAAAAATAGTAAAAATCACAAATATTAAACAATTACTCTCTAATGAATTACTTTATAAATCTATATTAAAGAATTGTTTGTTATCACTTGATATTTCCCTAATTATAAAATATTTAATAGTTAACTTCTTCATGAGTCAATCTAAGCTAGATCACAATCAAAAACCTGGGAGCACCGGATTTATACATTTTTGAGACATTGTAATCCAAGTACTGTAATTGTGTAATCAAGTAAGTGACATATCGTAATAATAAACGGTACTAATCATTCTTCGTCAATCGTGTGAAAAACATAGATAATGATGAATTTAGTAGATATGTAGTTGATGACGCAGAATATATATATATATATATATATATATATATATATATATATATATATATATATATATATATATATATATATCCTTATCTATTTATATAGATTGTCAATGTCAATAGAGTAACGGGTCGATTTTACTATTAATTTTTACTTACATTTTATCACTAATTGAGAATTATACAAAACAAATAAATAATGTAACACATTTATTGGTAAAGGAAACACAAATAAAGTTTTAATATGATTTTATTTTTATTTTCTTATTTAACTTGATTAATGTAGACATTAATTTCTTTGTTTCCTTCTATAATAAAATATTTATTGAGTAATTTGTAAGACAAAGTGAATTGCTTTGTATTACTTGTATTCTAATTAAATTATTATCGATTTCCTATTAGAGTTAATTCATTCATTTTAACAAAATGTTCCTCATAAACACTTATATATAGAGAGTTATATTAGTTGAAGTAAACTACGATACGGAAATCATTGTATGAATGATTTTAAAACTATCTTCAAATCTAATCTCTTCAGATCATAAAAATATTGATAATTTAGTAGTTGAATTCATGAGTCAATTAAAGCTATACCACCATGAAAAAACTGGAACCACTAAACAGTTGTTTCATTCTGGTGTGAGACTTCTCAGGAGTGCGCATCCACGATCCCACCGTGTGGGATTCAAACCCAGGGGTCTTGGTCTCGCGCTCGAGCGCTCAACCTCTAGACCACTGAGCGGGCATCTAACAGTGTTGATTTCTAACTTCAACAAATCTGCAAAGTTGCGCTACCGTCCACCATTGTCTTTAGTGAGTTTTTATTTCACATCCGTTTGAACTCCACTGGTCGCTGCTTCTCATTAGAATTCCAGGAACTACCTCTTAGAGACCTTCACTAGTGAACATATGATAATTATAATCTGATTAAAATATTGATAAGTTAGATTTATTGAATTCCGGGTTAGTTTTTTCGTGAACGGAATATTTTGGTGCAATGTATAGGATAGTCGATTGGATTTAAAGATACATTCTTCAACCACTTGTAGTGTTAGCGAAACAGATTGATAAACGATGATTTACAAGCCTAGATGAAATCATTCTCTAGTGTATCTACATTTCCAATGGTTTCTCCAGTTTGTAATGACAATTTCACTTCACACATTAGCACACCTAATAGTAATGTAACGAGAGTAATAAAAATAATAAATGTTTCGTAAGGTTTTCTAAATTTAGCTTTTATCTACTTTCTTTGATTTATTTTGTTTATATTTTTATATTGAAAGAGAGAAATATTTTATCACAGCACATATGTACACTTGTATATGTTTATATGAAGAGCATGTATATGCATGTACAAAGTTCAACAATACAACACGCATATATATATATATATATATATATATATATATATATATATATATATATATATATATAGAGAGAGAGAGAGAGAGAGAGAGACCTAACAGAGGGAAAGAGCCATTTCATTTTTATTTTCTATCTATTATTTTCATTTATTCATGTATCATTATTTATTTATTTATTTATATATTGCTCATGTTTTCCTACTTTTCTATTCAACTGTTAAGTAAACAACTTATTATATTGTTCTTTCATCTTTAGAACAAAACAAAGCATTTTCACTAAGAAATGATACAATCAAAAGGAAAATGGAAAAAAGCAACAACAAACTTTCATAAATTCAAAGTAAATAATAAAAAATCTTTGAAATTTATGTTCTATTAGTTAATGATAATAAGATCTGGTATTTTATATCAACAACTAACTATTCTTATACAGGAAATTAACTATGAATAATGAAATGAAATGAAGTAAATACATATTCCATGTTTATTGTTTCTTTATTCAATATTTAATAAACTTCATTATGTTTTTCCTTTTTGTTGTTGTTGTTGCTTATTCATTCATTTAAATATGATCAATATGCCAGTTAGTTAAAAATTATTTTATCAAAAAATAAACAAACTGTAAACTATTCAAATGAACTTACCCTTAAAATTAGTAAACATGAAAAAAGAAGAGATAAACAGTTCAGTTTTATGATCACAAAAATAATCTGGAATGTTTGAAATAAATTTGAAATTTTAAAACATTCCACTTAGTAACTAACTTATGATGCATTATTTTCTACTATTTAAAAAAATTATTATTGGCTTTAATCACTATTATATTTTTGGTACAATATAGAATTCTCAACATAAAGTATTTCAACAAGTTTCCTTTTTTTATTTTTGATCGATCCTTGAGATATAAATTGAATGGTTGCCAATTAGATATTAACAGTTTAAGAATCGACATTTGAATAATATACATTCTTTTCGATGCATATTGCCAACAACTACGTTGTGTCTGATTGGGCTCTTTTGTAATTTGTACAGTGAAATGTTGTAAACTTATTACAAACGCTCCTGAATCGGTTATGCGACTAATGGGAATAATGATACGTTAAAAAAACAAGAAAACAGATAATTTGTTGAAATATCCAGATGGCAGGAACAGATAACCTAGATATTTAAACAGGCCGCCTGAAAAGTTCACGTTTTTATGGAATACATATTGATGAGTATGACAAAATTTATTCATCATCAAAAATGGGAAATGAATCTATTTCAAATCAAAAAATCATGTTTTCTCAGGTCAAACCATTGAATTCAATGACTTATTCTAATAGTTTCATATAAAAGAAAATAGTTAGCTACATTTAATTTTCAGTGGATTTAGACAAGAAAAAAAAACAACGTAGTTTTACTTCAGTATACTGCTTATACAAATAAATTATATAGTGATATTGTTATATTAATTTAGGAGGGAGTTGAGTATGTTGAAAACAGTGTTATGAGCAAAAATAATGACTGTTACTAACTAGTTTTTATCAATACAGTGATAACCATTATTGTTGCTTATGTGAACGATGATCGATTTTTCAAAATTTTTCCAGCTTATTTTAGTAACTAACTGATGAAAAGTTCAGTCCTTGCACTTCAAATGTTAGTTTTCTTTAGTTTAATCTCTTTCATTTTATGTTTCATATAAATCAAGATATTGACCTGCTTGTACGTGATTATTGTTGCAGTTGTCTTTAACTTTTTTAATCGATAAAACTAAATATTCAACCTTATCCTTGATTAGATTTTCTCAGTAAAATGTCAGGAATTTCAAACATTTCAAAATTGAAATTGAAATTGTTCTTTCAGGTGAAATTAGTGAAATGCTGTACCTCAAAATGTTTATACAATTAACCTGTAAGTACTGAACGAGTTCATGATATCATGTCTTGTAGCAAGAACTAATGAATAGGTGTACAGTTGTATATATTTTTAACCCTAGTCGATTTAGTTAATTGTGCTGCCATTATTCGACAATATTAGTGAGATTCAAGTATATCCAACTGACGAGTACAAAATAGGACGAAACTCGCTACACGGAATACACTACGAGTCACCATCCATCTCTGCTTATAATGAGTGATATTTGTTTCATTCTCAACCTGATGAAACGCCACAGGTGACATTTTTGCATTAGAACTCTAGGACTTCATTCTTTAGTTTGTTGGTTAAAGAAAAATGATAATTATCAAAGTATACAGGAAGACTAATTCCTAATAATATAATTTTCGAAAAATTCTCACCGTGGTAGTTATTATTGATATTTTAGTTACATAAATAATAAACAAATTATAAATGAGAAAATATCAATAACAGAAAACCTCAAAATAAACAATCGCAATTATCAGTGGAGTAAACATTAATTTACATGACATGCAAAGTTGAATACGATTGAAATTTTGTATTCCATAACAATGAATACAACTAAGTAGTCGGAGAACAACAATACCAAAAATGATACCTTAATCTTTCATATTTAATGGAATTATGAATAAGGAAACAGGTTAATTAACCAATTCAGGAAGCAGTTCAGAATGGTATCATACAAAGCTTATTTTTGTCAAGCCAAACATAATAGGAAAATATTCTAGAAAATAGCTAAATATTTTAATTCGAGGAAATGTTCCAAACAAAAATGATAGTTTAGTGTAACAAAAAACAATGCATAACCGTAAACTGGAATGAACAAACTTAGCAGATCGTGATATAGTCTTTGTTCTTTATGTGTGCTTTCATTAAAACCAATATTTATCTGATTTAAGTTAAATGAATCTGTCCATCTTAATTTTCTAAACCACGAATAACCCTCATAATATTTGTAAAGAATCGAATTGAAGTAAATAATAACTGAAAATTGTGTTATTTGTATTTAGAACTCCTCAGTGTAGTACATTTTCGATATTATAAGTGAACGACCTCAACGACATTGATTTCGTTCCATGAGTATGTAACTTCTAGACTTCAGAGTTGAAGTGGAATGGTTTGCATTTCAAATATAGCAAATTTGTCATCTTTAACGGTTATGTTTAATCAACACTACATAAATTGTAATTTATTTGATTCTCTTAGCTTAATAAAAAATTCATGATAAACCAGTGATTCACCCTTTGACGCTAGTCAGTAATAAAAATTATTTTCAAACATTCTGTAAACATTTTTACTCAACCGATGCTGCTACCTTGATGTGGTGGTCAGTCATGCTTATCGTAATCAACCAAGCGGGCTATACTGGATGGAACAATCGTTACTCAAGGTCCTACCATGCCAGACAGATCGGTTCAAGAGCGGTAAGACTAAAAGCAGTGAACCCAAGGTCTGAGGGCGAACCCGTATTGCTGACTGTACAGAGGTGTGACGGCAGTAATGTGTTTCCTTCAAACAATCAGCATAACAGTGATGCTACCTTCCCACAAAGAGGGGTGGGGTTAGAAAAGGTCGACCCTAAGAATGCACACCTCGCCTTATCCCACGGATTTCCGTTCCCGGTGGTAAGGTTCCAACAAGTACGGAACAAACACAAAAGTACTCAAATACAGGTCGTGTGTGATCGACCTCAAGCGCTTACCCCTTGGGCACTGTGTTCACACTCTTAGGTCACTAAGACCACCTCTAGTTTCATTTCCTTTTTAGGTGCCACCAGAAGAACCCTTTCACAGTGTGAGCAACTACGAAGTGATAACCACCCCCATACCTCTAACAACACTCAAGACTGAAACATTTTTACAAACCCCTTAACCCGGTAATCGTTGTTTATTGTTGCTTACACTGGTAGTTACCGAGAAAATGAAATTATGAGTTTACTAAAAACAACATGTCAAAACATAGCAAGTAATAACAGGACTTTTAATGACGCATGATGACTAAAACATTGACTATTCTGATCATTTGTGACTTATTCATTTTATTTACAGTTTTGTTGATATTTTTAATGGTTTGTATTATACTTTCACAATTTAACTATTCATTCATTAGCAAGAGATCATTTCTAATATTTCATATTATTAATATAATCTCATAAATCAAAAACGAGGTCTACGGTCAATAAAATATTATGTAGAAGTAGAATCATTGTATTTTTGATAAATTGTTAATTCACATTTTTAGTCATTGAAAAAGCTGGGCTACTAATCTAAATTTATAATAAGATAACCGTTGTAACCGAAATATCAGTTTTATGTATTCACATGTTATCTTTTATTATAAACACAATGCCTGTTATCATAGTTAGTTATTATCGTTTATAGATGTTATAGAAGGGCAATATACTTATTTGTTTTAATCTGTATTGAATGATATAAGCATCACTTCTATTTAAGAACTCTAGTCTTATTCTCTTAACTAAGCGTAATCATATACAATATAAAAATAAACATTTTAATGAAAATTAAGCCTTATTACTAATACAACTATTTCAAAGAAAATATCAATCTGGAATATATTCATGAATAGTTGGATCCAAATGAAATGCTTCAAGTTGAATAGAACTAAAATTCTCCTCATGTAATCGAAAAAAAGAAAAAAAAAGAGAGAGAAAACAAAAACCCATTAGATTTTGATGGCTTCCAATTTAACTCGTTTCTTTTTTCTTCACAAACAAAAAAAAATTAATCTTCGAAAAAAAATTGTCACTGTCTTTTCATGACATCAAGTTGCTTCTTTAATTTTTATTTTATATTATGCCATAAAATTTAATGAATCGTTTCAATGAAATAGAATTGAGCAATGATCAACTAATCAGAATATTTCTCTCTTGATAGTTTCGTGCAGTTAATTCTAAGTAGGTATTTTATTTTATTTCAAAAATCCAAAAATAACAATAAATAAATAAATAATAATTTGGTAACTAAGCAATGATTTCCAGTCTATGACATCATTCATCTCATAAATTAAGCAATGAAAAATACTAAAAAAAAGGAATAAAAAAGTGTTATTTATCCTCAAACTAACAAAAGTCAAATAATTAAACTTATTTAAAAATAAATACAAACATAAAACTGTTGAATCAGAAGTGAAATTTGATAAACAGTTTATAATTACGCTTAAATCAGTTTGTTTGTTTTTTCTAATTCGTTATTATAAAAATATAAAATGTTAGTAGAAAACAACATTATTAAGGACTAACTGTCATGTTTAGGAACATACTGTGTGTATTTCACTAAATATACGAAAAGTACTTTATGTTCATTCTTTAAACTACTTTTTTTCTGAGTTTTAATATTGATACTTGAGATAATTCAATATATCAATTAGATGAATAATTGAGTTCAATTAAAAAAAACAACTATTGAAATCCAAGGAAGATTGAATACCTATATATCCTTTGATAGTATTAATTTTTACTCTGAAGAGGTTCAGGCAAGTTTGCTGGACGAAACATTGAAATTATTTCAATTTCAATTTCAGAAATAATGGATTAAACATTTGGTGTATCCTAACAAGGGGCAATTATTGATGTGATCTTATGTATGCACCTCTCAATTGTCCGAAACTAGTGCTAAACAGCTATCCATTACTTTATGATTTGTTATAGCTATTCAGTTTAAATCACTCATTGGTATAAGTTACATATTACTTGTTAATAGTGGTATAAATCAGTACAGATTTATTAATTCAACTTTGCTTTACACATTTTGTATGCATGTAAACGTTAGTATAAAACTACAGAATTTGCATATGGTGGAATTGTAATCTAAAACCCAGAGATATAAGTGTAAAATGTTTGAATTACTAAAACAATGATCTTAAGTGAACATAGAAAATTGAGGCTACAGGTTAAGCTTTACTTGTGAACTATCATTTGACTCATTTATTTGAAAAAAACAGATTATCACCATGCGAGAAATATTTTTTCTAATCAAAGAAATGTACGTTAGTACAGGAAAAAATATATTGTGAGATTTTCACATAGGATATTGAAATAAACAAACCTTTTTAAAGCAAACTAATTATTTTACTTCACACGGAGTTTCTTTTAATTATGCAACTGATTTCAAACATTGATCTTAGGTGTGAACAGTTCGGACGTGTCATTTAATAAGTTTATTCAAGCTCATTCAAGAAAATAACCGAAATCACGTTAATCAATATTAAACAAGATCGAAATAATAGTTTAGTAAGCAATCCGTTGTCACACGGTAAGATATTGATAATAAAGTTATGTGTCATTAATGAAAATATACTACCTAAAATTCAGAACAGAAAATGAAAAGTTTCTCAACAACTTTACTTATGAATGTTTTAAGATTTTTCCATTGATGCTATGAAAGTCTGTAAAAGTTGAAACAATTTTCTGCAGTCTTTTTAAACTACATTAGGATCATTTAATCCTTAATTTAGATCAATTCGTGTGAAAGTGTAACAGTGAAATATCAATTGATAGTTATCTTTAAAAAGTAAAACTGATAAATACCTAGAATTAGAGCACTACACCAAAAGTTATACTTTGATCAATTAGTCAACATAATCTAGTCTTAAAGATGCTTATTAATACTTACATAGTAATAAACTAGACTGAATAACATCAATACTAACTAGGAAAATGCTATGAATATTGATATTTGATAGTTTTATAACATTTTATTAAGAAATTTTGAAGAATTGTTTAGATATGAAAAATCACTATGGATTAATATTTATACAATTAATCTTACTTGTCTTCCGTTAGTATCTGTTGAACAAGTTGTAATGAAATTTACTTTATGATGTCGATTTAATACTGGAGAGAATGTTAATGGTATTGTGTTTATTCGTTCAGTATTAGGAAAACTTGTTGATGGAGTTAAAATGTATGTTTGATTTGTATTGTTAAGTGTGCTTTCATCACCATTGGTTAAATTTACCACCATATCTAAAACAAACAAGCAAGAAAACAATAATAAAATTTAAGTTTTATTAAAGAATTATTTGAATGTAAAATAAAGCATTAAATTATCAACAGTAAATAGGTTAGATGGTTAAGTATTTGCTTTAAACTAAATTAAGGATTAAAGAAAATCGAATGTATTAACATTCAGTTGTATGAATAAACGAGTAGAATTCTTTACTAATATGAAATAAATCTTCAACGGATCCTATGTTGACAGATCCGATCTTGAAAGTTAGTTACATATTTACGCTATGTAAATCTTACATTTTACTTCAGTAGGTCATTCAAACTCTATGCTTTCACTCTAAAGACATACTTCTTTCTATGTTCAATTTGTTTTATTGTATGTATAGATTTTTATTTACGTCAGAAACTACCATGTCTGTATTGGATTTAAATCATTTTCTCTTAAATTGAAGGAAACTATTGAATTTATATCTTGCCAGAAAACTCATTACATTTCTATCTATTTTGCTTATTCGAAAACCGTAAATACTACTATGGTTGAATGTAATAGGTCTTTCTAACGCTAATACTCAAACATGTCACTTATCCAGTGATGATTTTATAGACCTTCATAAACATCTCATACATGTATTTAATTCTCGAACCTACCACCTTGTGCCTTGAATATATTATTTTTGAAAAGTAATAAGCCATTTAAACTATTCAAACAAGAATTAAATGAAACATTTCATATTGTAATATTAAAATATATTTTAATCTTTAAAAACATATCATTATTGCTTTTTCTTAGAAACAAATAACGCTAAATAACGGCAGTACATTAATAATTTTAATTTAGTGAACGCGACCAATACAAGAAACAGATATCCATGTTGTAGACCATTGATATTTACTTTTGCTCAACTCAGAGAAAACAAATGTAGACATAATTTAGTTTATGTGAATTTGACTTTATTGTTTTCTAAAAACATCTCAACAATGTTTAGGTAAAATGACTTATAAATTTGCATAGATTTTTGGGAAAAGATGTTTGATTTCTGAACAAAACAAAAGACTTCGTCAGAATGTAGCAATTTTTAACTGTCAAGTCATTGTCTGTAATATAACTAATGTCAGCTGATTTCACTTGAACCCCAGTGTTAATATTCACTAACGCATTCAGGCTCAGTACCTATAACTTGAAAAAAACCCATCTCCGTATTCATTTGACTACTGAGATATGTTCCCTATGTAATTTATTCAGATATCTTTACGAACAATATAATAGTATCAACTTAAGTTGACCATATGGCAACAGATATTAATCAAATTTAACCATAAACATTAACAATGCGAAAATATAAATCTTTATATAAGTTAATACTAATTGTAGATATATTCTAAATTTCCTAAAAAAAATGTTTAAATCGTTTTTACTACTTAAATTCAGTTTAGAAAATAATTAACTTCTACATATATATCAGAAGGGGTTTTGTGGAAATTTTATTAATTTCAGTTGTTGAGATCATGAGTTAATGGAAGCTAGACCACCATTAAAAACCTGGAAGAACCGGACGACCGTATCGTTCTACTGTGGGAATCCTCGGCGATGCGCATCCACAACTCACCTCACGGGATTCGAACCCAGGACCTATCAGTCTCGCACCAGGCGCTTAACCAACTAGACCACTTAGCCGGCCGGCATACAACGGTGTTATTGTCTAACTTCAACTAATCCACGAAATTGAGCGACACATCCACCATTTTCATCAGTGAGTTACCATCTTACAATTGACCTGGTTGAACTCCACTGGTCACTGATTCTCACTAGAACTCCAGGATATACCTCTTGAAGCCGGTCACTAGTGAGCAGTAGGTCTTGGGTTCGAATCCCGTGCGGCGGGGTCATGAATGTACACTGCTGAGGAGTCCAACAATAGGACGAAACGGCCGACCAGAGCTTCCAGGTTCTACATATTTTTTTAAATATAACGAATGTTTCAACATGTTGTTTATTATTTTAATATTGACATATCTTTTTAAAGATAGATTAGACAATAACTCTTTTTGACACAAAAATGTTTCGTATTTTTTGAATTCGTATCATTTATTGCCTAAAGAAAACTTTTCAAACTATCATGTTGACTCTATGGAAAACTTTATGAATGAGGAAGAAGAAAAATAATAAAAAATAAACAAACACTTAAAGCTAATCAAAGATTTTAAAGTAAATATTGTTTAACAAGTAAATTATATTTTATGACATAATAATCTTGATTTTGTTCATATTGTTTGAAGAAGCATCAATATTCAGTAGATTTTTATAAGTAGTATTTATATAAATAAAATTTAGATCTATTCTTTAATTATTTAATAACTTCCTGTATCAATAATAAAGGTGTCATATTGTATAGAAAATAATTGTTATGAACTGATTTAATATCACTTAACTTACAAGATGTTGGAGAGTGTTGGTGGGAGGCTTATAGTTCCTTGACGAAGACTAACAGGAATAAGTAAATAAGTACAGGATGACGTTCACATGTATTTCATTTGATCATATTGGCATAATTTATTTATATTTTAATTTTGTTAAGATGAATGTGTTATGTTTATTAGCCAAGATTATAATCTACATTTATCAATGAAAAAATTCATCCGTTTGAATTCATTTATTTTTCTTCACATTTCAAATGAATTCAGATAAGGATTTATATGGTTGATTTGTGATTTTATTGAATATTGTTGTTTTTTTACTGAGATATTTGTGTCAATGAAATGAGTTCCTAGAAAATCAGTTGATAAACCAGTGAAAATCGAAAAGTACTACATAATGACCTCAGGTTGTCTTTAGACTGAAGTGGAAACTATAAACTAGTGGGTTATGATTCATATGTTAAACAGCTAATTATACTGATTGCCAGACTTGAAGGTTTTTAGTTCGACTTTGTATAAAGTTGAAGATGTGAAGAGTAAAGGAATAAAACACTACATAAAAGTTTTTGATTATTATCTAGTTGATGCCACCTTGTGATGGATACAGTTTTAACGCATATTTTTCTGCTAATTTCTAGCTCAATCAAATGTCATATGAATTAGCTAGTTGAAATGACATCATAGACAGTAATAAGATAAATTAGCCTCAAGAAGATATAGGGCACTGTGTTTAAGACTATTCTAGACGAAATAAATGTTGGTTGTGAAGCCTACAGGTTTTAGAAATGAGACAAATATTGTAAGTAAACACTTAATGTATGAATGGAATTGACTTAAAAGAGGTTTAACTTAGGATAAACACCATTCATATTTAGTTGTTGAATATTTCATACTTTAGACAAATAATTCACACTATTAAGAGGGTTATTTTGATACATCTTAAGTATTTATTAGTTATCCAGTATTCAGATTTCAGCATACCACTAAAGTTTCAAGTAAATTCATCTAAAACATAAGATAAAGTTGTCAAATTATTTTTTAACCACTAACGTTCCACATTGTACATTCCATTTTCTTTTTCGACATATAACTTGATCTAATTGAATTATTGTTCAAAATTATTTTTCAGTTACTGTTATATATGTTTTTGTAATTTACAGTTTGAATATAAGAAAACGTTAAGTCTCATAAATTTAGTTCTTTTTATTACCTTGAATGGAGCAAGAACAAGGAATTGAGCAAAACAACCCGAACTCATTTAATTTTGTTAGGTTCGAAACAAATAATGCAATTTTTTTAACTGATTGAGCTCAACTCATGTTATTTCTAATTTTTAATGATTGAGATCATGAGTCAATTGAAGCTAGACCACCATGGAAAACCTGCAAGCTCTGGACGGCCGTTTCGTCCTATTATGGGGCTCCCCAGCAGTGAGCATCCACGACCTCGCTTCGTGAGATTTGAACCCAGGACCTATCAGTCACGCGCGCGAACGATTAACTACTAGACCAATGAGCCGGCATCCAACGGTGTTAATGTCTAACTCCAACTAATTGTTTTTTAATTCGTGTTCAATTGTTTCATTGTGTAACCAATTAATTAATTGTTGCTATGTTTGATGATCCAGAATCTTCTCTCACATATTGGATTTATTTAGAACACTCACTATATGTCTTCACTCTCACTAATTCGCTGTGATGACACATCCATTTTTACTGTTATAAGTATGTGAACTTCGCAATAATTTTGATTATATATATTATATGCTGTGAGCATCTATGTTATTCTACCTAATTATTTGCTGTCGCTCTATTCGAAATGATGAGTGTTATCAAGGAAATTCCTTATCTAGACGTCATTAAATTAAGGTTAATTGGTGATGTCCCATTGTTAAATCAAACACTTCTTTCACCAAGTGTTAATCTAATCAAATTTTGAAAAGCGTAATGTATTGGTGACTTCCTTTCTTTGACAGTATCGCTATCCACCTTAATTAGCAGAATCAAATGACCTTGGATTCTTTGGACCAATGATGCTATGTTTCATGTCACTATTTGTGTCTAAATACTGTTTATTATGGTTAGCGTTGTCAATCACTTTTAGTAAAATTAATAATCTACCCTCTACTTTGTATAGATAACCACCTTATTAGGGATCTATTCCACTGATGCGGAGAGCATATTTAATGATCTGAGGTAGTTCTCTTTTTGTACCTGAAAATTCCTGACTAAACATGTATAACGAAATGTGACTATGAATTACTATACAAGACTTTGTTTGACTAATACACATTCGTTTACATGTATTTATTGAGAATCAATAAAAGTTTTAACATTTTGACAAATAGACTGCCATAAACTATGGACATAAGGAAGAGTAATTGATATGCAGGTTAATTTTTGCAGAATTTAAACACTTTTTCACAGAACACTTGACGTTTTAGGTCTAAATTTACAAATACTATTCACTTCATGTGAGTCAATAGATGATTTCATTTAAAATAAACGTAGGTTTAAAACAATATTTATGGGGAAGGTTTTATAGATAAACAGTAGTTTCATTCTCGAAGCGACATTTCTGGAATGATTGACAGTCAGGTCTTAAAACAAAATTGAGTTGAAGTATATCACAAAAAAATTAACTCCCTTGAAAATGCCTTAATTCGCATAAAGGAAAACATCCTTTTTATGTCAACACAGGATTGTGTGTACAAATTAGAATGTGTTGATTGTGATGCCTTCTACATTGAAGAGTCATCTCAATAAATCTTAGCTCGAGCCAAAGAACATCTTAGGTACACAAAGAATCCTCTTAACAACAAGAGAGACTCCAAATTAAATCGACAATATCAATCCATGCCATTTTTAATAACCATCAAGTCGGTATTAAAAATATTAAAATGATACAAAATGGTTTTTCCAAATATAAAGAAAGGCAAGTAGCTGAAACTTTACACATATTGTTTAATTTTACTGCGATAAGAAGAAAAGAAGACCTTACAGTCAGTTCGACTTGGACCATCTATTCAAATCTTATAGCATTATCGTACATACACATTTAGTTCTGTCATTTCGCATTACAAATTTCGCATTTTCCATCCTTTAACATACATACACACGAATATACAAACATGCTTCACATAAATCACCTAAATCAGAGTGACATGACGTTGACTTGGTCAGACCTGTTTTTTTATTGAACGCATCAAATATTCTTGCTTTGTTCCCTTGTACTTTTTAAACTTGGGTTAATTTTATTTATTTATTCTCTGAAGAAGTGGCTTACACTGAGTCATGAAATGCCAGAAAATTTGAAAATTTAATTTTCCTAGTCATTGCAATATTACAAATATATTATTTTTATTAATACCAATCTACCGAATACTCAATTTATTTGGAATTATTAAGTCAAACCTTGGTAATGATACCTATTTACGGTAAATTGATTTGTATACGGGTTCCAAGTAGGTAATACTTAAGAGTATCTCAATAAAAATATTTGTTTATTATTCAGTTGTTTTCAATTGACTACTGTTTGTAACAAAAACCGATCTTCATGCTCAGAAAGTTCGATCAAAAAATTAATTGGACTGTTATATTTTTTCACCATCTGAATCATTACAATGATTGATATTAATCGATATTTTTTGATTGAGATCATGAACTGATTGATGTTAGACCACCATTGAAAACCTGGAAGCACTAGTTAGCCGTTGTGGGGCCTCTCAGCAGTGCGCATCCACGATCCCGCTCGCGGGATTCAAACCAAGGGCCCACAGTCTCGCGTGCCAACGCTTAACCTACTGGATCACTGAACTGGCATCCAGTGGTGACAGTGTCGAACTTCAACCAATCCACGAAATTGCGCAACCATCTTCCATTGTACTGAGGTAGACACCTGTTTCTACCTGACACGGATTACGCGCGGGACTGAAGGCCTCGGGTTTGAAATCCGCTAGCGGGACCGCAGATGCGCACTTCTGAGAAGCCCCACAAGAGGACGAAACGACTGTCCAGTGCTTTCAGGTTTTCAATGGTGGTTTAACATCATTCGGTTCATGATCTCAATCAAAAACGTAACAATCTTCACAACCCCTAAACTGTGAATCGATATTGTCGATTTCAAGTTGAATTTAAATTATTTACCGTACAACTTACATGAGAATGTTAACAGTAATTACTATTTTTATTACTTGTTACATGATGAGATAATTTGTAATTTATATTTTACTCATTCTATATGCTACATTAAAGTATCATTCATTTTAAACTATTGTCAACTGTACAAAAAATTACACATTTTATTACCATTAAGTATCTTCAAAACAGGATATATTGACCAGAAAATACCTGACAAAATATACAAATAATTTGTCTCTCAAATCACTATAGAGATTACACCCAAATTTATTTCGTCTTTAATTAAATTTATCGGTCAAATATTACGTCAAAAGTATTATATGTAATAATTATTAAAATATTTAAATTATATTTAAAAAGAAAAGAGTTGCTTCGATGAAATTAACAAAAAGTCAATATACATTTAAATGAAAAACGTTTTCTTAAAGTAAGTATCATTGCGTGCATAAGATAGTTAGTAATAGAGAACTGACATAAATAATTCCATATTTATATATATATTCACTTAATTTGATCATAAATATTATGTACAACACAAAAGTCAACAGTCATAAAAATTTCATTTTACTTCATTGAGAACTGATTTTAATTTTGATGGTGGTGGCATATTTATGCATGAATATTTATATACTTTGAGTAACTTTGAGGAAGAGGGAATGAGTGGGGGAAAAATTCTAAAACTCTTTTTTATTTTTAAATTCATCTAATTTTCATTCAAATGGATGTCATTTTGTTTTAACTTCTTGTTGTTCAGTGTTTAGTATACTGGAAAGAAACTTTTCTCTTCGACAAATCTTGAATTATTATTATTTCATATACTATATATATATCTTAGATGCAACCCAATTATAGAATGAAATATGTATATAAATTTGATATTCAACGATTTAAAAATAAAGTGATTCCTTGGAGATTTTCTTTTCTAATCGTCCAGTTAGTTTTGAATAGTTTATGTTGATTTGATTATAGTTAAGTTTTGTACCAAAACACAAGTAATTAAATATAATAAAACAATATAATAAACAAAAGGAAATAAATTTCATTTAAGTATAAAACAAACATTGAATGTTTGTTTTTTCGTGTAAAATATAATCAAGTATTGACAAATTGATCAGTCAACTAACTAACTGGTCAATTATTTTAGAGTTTAATGATTAGTATAAAATCAATAATTGATTAGTTGTTTATTTGTTTTAATAATGACAACAATCTATTAAAAATCAATATCAAAATTATTGTTTATCATCAATGTGTAATTAAATTAAATTAAGGTTGATAAATAGATGTTATGATAGGGCTATATTAATAAGTAATCTGAAATCAAATTAATTTCATAGTGATGTTAATTGTAAGATTGTAGACACATCTTTTTTACGATATTAAAATACTCAGCCCGGATCTATGGCACTTGATCGATAGCGGTTATGTAGTGGACAGAAACAAGTCATTTAAAGTTATCGTATTCCTACTAGTTTTCCTTATGGTGTTTGTTCCTGTCTCTTACACATAGCAGAAGTTATAAGAATTCGAGCCAACAATCCAAGTCTTTGTGTTCATAAGTAATAATAAATGAATTTATTTATTAGTATTTTCCATACTTTCTCCTTGTTTGTTATTATCTTTTCTTCTCCTACCATTTTATTTCATTTTCTCTCAGATATGCGCTTCACGGTCTAATTATCTGAACACTTATTACGTAATCTTATAATTTTTCTAAATGTCATCTCACTAACTATATTTTTCTAATCACTGACCTATTTTCGATTATGTAACATTGATTTAAGCCTTTATTATTCCTATCAAAACTAGTACATCTGTCATCATACTATCAATTTGTACTTTTCACTTATTATATAATCTTTTCGATTGTTAATATTAACTCATAAACTACCTTGATTGATTTAATAATTTCGTATATGCACATAAATATTACTGTATACTAGAGTAAAGCCTGATGAGGATCTAATCGGAAACAATATTGTTCGCTTATATAAGTTGTTCTAAATTTACAGTATGGGGATATTCTAAATTTTACATAGAATAGTTTTATTTTCTGGTGGTTGATGTCTCTTCAAATAACTGAAATAGTTTTCCGAAAACATTTTTTTCCAACTGACATAGTCTAAAACGTTAACGGAAAATAATCAACAGTACACAATTGTTTAGTTATACTTTCGAATTTCTTGAGAAGTATGTACTTTAGAGTGCTCAAGTAACTAAATACCAAAATCTTAATATCTTGCTTCAGGCACGATACATTTAAACTGCTGAGCTCAAAACCAGTAGCACATATGTTAAAAAAATAATCGTGGTAGGATTTCACCAGTGAATAAATTAGACACACAAATGTGGGGAATCGAACTAGGATGATCCAAGTACCTATTGCACACTAGATTTTGGTATTCACTAATTTAGTGTCAGATCATGTTGGATATCACACTTAAAAATTATTTCCAGAAAACTACTTAACTCATTAGTTATTTTGTAAAACATTGTATATTACACTTTTTCAACCAGTAATATTCCTACTCGTTAAAGAACGACTTCAGTCCGAAAACTGTTTATAAAAATACTTGATTATGTAAAGGAAAAACCTATCCAAGTAAGAGTTTTCGACATACTATTTCAACGTAGCTACTCTTACTATTTATGACTAAGAATAGTTTTGCATAAATATCAAGCCAGACATGCAGCCGTATAAAATGGTGAATCTGTTTTCATTGTTATATATATATGAAGATAAGTACATAATTATTAATGTATGTAAAGGACGAATTTCAGTTAAATAAATTTTTATATTTGCTTAAATGTATATATGTACATTCGTCTACGTAGTTCTTCATTATGTTAGATAACGATAAAAACGTATTTTATGATCTAACAAAAATATTTTAGAAAAATCAACCTAGAAATTAACAGTGTCTCAATCATTATTTCACGTATTTTGCATCAACAATGAATCATTACAAATTATCTCATTGTAATATTGTGATAGATTTTGGCTTATGAGAAGGGATAAATATATATGATGGAAAAATAAATAATGACCGAACAATAATATAATGAAAAATATCTTAACATTAAGGCATGAGTAGCATGGGTTTTTCATCATACAAGAAAAAAATAATAAATACAAATAACAGAAGATTATTATGACAACAAAAATAGTTAAAAATAGATTTTCAGACAAAGTCAGTATTTAAACTTATCTTAGATGGACAAGCATAAATTATAATTAATAATTTCACAGATTGAAATCATGAGTCAATTGAAGCTAGACCACCATGGAAAACCTGGAAGCACTGGACGGCCGTTTCGTCCTAGTATAGGACTCCTCAGCAGTGCGCATCCACGATCCCGCACCCCGCGAGATTCGAACCCAGGACCTATCAGTCTCGCGCCAGTCCAGTGCTTTGAGGTTTTCCATGATGGTCTAGCTTCAATTTACTCATGATTTCAATATGTGAAATTTATAAAATTTCCACAAACCTCTTCTGATTATAACTAAATAAGTCACGTTCCCGTGTGATTTATGGATAGATGTTAACGGTTATGATCATTTATGATAGAACAGAACAACTATTTATGTTTACTGATTACTAATGTTTATTACAATCAAATCGATTTGGAGTTTTAAAAGTTATTTTAAAATCAATTATTGATTAAATGTAAACTGGTATATTTTTTTCCCATTAGCTCTCTAAATATATTGGTATTTTGGGAATACCAATATATTTAGGTATAAATGTGATTGGTATTTGACATGAAAGTAAATTAAGCTTTCAGTTTTTCAGACATTTATTTCCATTTCATATTTTTTTTAAAAATGAGCGGTTGTTTTGATTTATTGTGAAGAAAAAATTTTATATGAAATCCAAACAGAAAATATGAGTCATTCATTGTACAACACTGATACCTTCTATTGTATCAGTAGTTCTAGGTAAAAAAAATTTCTTTATTCAACTTCTTTTTGTTGTTTAACAATGAGTGTTATAGTGAAAGCAATGACCATTGAAGTTCATCCGGGTGTATTGTGAGATAGTAACTCACCGAAGACAATGGTGGATTTGTCGCTCAGTTTCGTGGATTAGTTAAAGTTAGACATTAACACCGTTGGATGCCGGCTTAGTGGTCTAAAGATCAAGTGTTCGATCGCAAGACTGATAGGTCCTGGGTTCAAATATCGCGAGGCGGGATCGTGGATGCACACTGCCGAGGAATTCCGCAATAGGACGAAACGGTCGTTCAGTGCTTCCAGGTTTTTCATGGTGGTTTAGTTTCAGTTGATTCGTGATCTCAACTAACGAAAAATATATTTAAGTTAAAAAAAAAACGTTGAATCGAAAAAAATGCAGGTTTAAGGTAATGTAAAATTTTCAGTTTAACTAGTTTAATGAAATTCAGTCCAACTTCAAATTATGCTTGATCATGGTTAAAAGCATTTTTAGATCTAAATACTTAATTATTAACACTAAATATATCAATAACTGTTAAAACTTATGTCTTGAATACATTGTGTTTTTGTGGATGACAATTAACCAGATAATTCTTTGAAAAACTTATTAACAGAAAGATTCACGGATTCATTATGTAGGAAGAGCATACAGTAACATTCATTTTTTACAAGACAATGTTTTATGTGGAGGGCGTGGACAGATATAATTTATATTCGATTTTGAAAAGGGTAAGAACAAAGATTTTAGCAGAGTAGAGTGATTTCATTTTATTTCGTTTGGTTCTTCTCAGATGGTTACAATCTGTGATATCCAAAATCATAATTACAAAATGGGTTTAAATTACTTACATGAAAGGGTTTGGTTGGAGGTTCTAGTGAAGACACATTAGTATAGTTTAGCAAAGGTGTAAATATATTGAATAAACTGAATATTGTAAATATCTATCTTATGTGAAAGAACGTCCTACAACATTGATTATGGCATCAGTTCAAACGGCCAGAAACAAGTGATTACATAATGCGTAAACGTTGATAGGAATAAAATAAGTAGTGCTCAGTCGATAAAATGCGATTAATAATTTGGAGGATAAAACTCAATCATATAATTAATGCAAGAAAAAGTCAAAAAAATAAAGATGCGGTGAAGGAAAGAATAATAACCGTCTCCTTTTGAACACATAAATCAGGTTTTTGACGCCTGATAGCAATGGCTTCAGCAAACGTCATAAGACTGGAAATTAGCTGCTTAATAATCACCTTGAAAAATTGCAAGGTATCGATCTGATGTCCAATATCAATATGAGGATCAACGAAGTGAAATAAATTCATGCTATTATGCTAGAATCTTTGTTCTTGCTCTTTTCGACATGATAAAGGGAACTATGTGAATGAAATTTATATTCAGTTGAATGTTTTGTGAGGATTAGTTAAATTGAACGGTAGTTTCTGCCAAATCATCTGATGATCTAACATAAACAACTAGTTCAATTTATTTTGAGGTTTTTCAGTCATTTACTTCCATGGAGAACATTGGAAGATCACTAGAGTGTATCATGGACTGATTGAAGTTAGAAATGAGGTCTCGATCTGGATTCATTGATCTAATGAGTTGTATTAACTGTAAGGCTCTGAAGGATTTTGGTGTCAGGAGATATCCCAAATGAAAACGGAAGAGCTAGTCATTGGTTCGTAGTTCTCAATAGTTTCCCAGCTAATTTCGATCTATGATAAAAATCACTTACGATTGAAATTTCCACAAATAACCAATTAAATCTATTATTGATGTAGTCAATAGTAGCTATCTACTAGGAATTTCAGTAAAAAGTTATAACTAGTGAAGTATAACTCTGTCAGTTGTGAAAAATCTTACATCTTCATACTTTGAGTTTACCGAATTTCATTTTATGATTCAATAAATAATAATTTATGTAATATTTTAATCCAATTATTTCAAGAACACAATAGAATTTATCTAAATTCAATGAAGTATTCCTAGAAAAACGTGTCTTTATCTGGATCGTTATTGTAACCGATATATATATCAATTTTCACAAAGTGACAAGAATTCACTATATATATATAACATAATGCATTATGCTTAATGCTTATTCACTTATAATCTAATTTGTTTCACAAATAAATAATAAATTTGTCAAACTATAGACTAAAGAAAGAAACCAATATTCTTTCCATTTTTATGAAAAATCTTGATAATATATATGAATTTTATACAATTCATTGTTTTCTTCTTTCTGTCATATAATTTTTTTCTTCAATTGTTACCTATACACATATGTATATCTATACATATATTATCAATTTCTTTGTATAGTCAATATTCTATTGGTGAATACAATTGTACATAAGGTACACATGGGAGTTTTAAGTTATAATAATGAAACACTTGAGAAATTAAATAATTCATGAAATTAGTTTATAATCTTCATTTTTTTTTTGTTGTTTCATGATATAATAACAAGGGAATTGTGATTTTGTCAAATATTGTACACTAACTCATTTTAACTTTATATTCTTCTTATTATTATTATTTATGTCTAATGATACAATATTATCTAAGTATAAAATACAGATTCATTTTGACATTGGAGACATAGAAAAAAAGAATAAAGAATTTAAATGGATCAAAGTTGTTTATTTTAATTTTATATAAAAGCAAAACAAAATTCTTTATTTAATCAGGTTAATAAATAGAAATACTAATACAACATATAGATAGATAGATATATATATACGTACACTATAAACAAGTAGGTGGAGTCATCAAAGTGAATTCAGGAAAGAACATGACAGAGTACATATATATATATATACATAATATGAGCGGAGGAAACAGTGGTATAAATTAATCATATGCGTATTAATCACTTACAGTGATTTCCTGTTCTATAATCCTTTCTTTTTTTTGTAATATGAAAGAATAATTTGTCAAATTAAATTATTTATTATATAAATAAATGAATTAATATTATTATTACTATTATAAATCGGTAGATAGATGTAAGAGGAGAAAAAAGAAACTTAAGTATAGAATGAAATGACAAAGATACAATGAATATAAGTATAAGAACTATCAATAATGGGGATCAGTATAATTGTTTTTGGTAACAACTAATTTCTCTAATTATATTTATATATATATATATATATATATATATATATATATATATATATATATATTTATATATATATAATAATGAATTAATTAATAATCCTATCACAATTTTGAGGTAAATATTTAAAAATTATTGAATTATATTACTAATGAAAAACAATTGAAAAACATATTGATCAATCTTTAATTCTATCAAGTTTTTTTTGTTATTGTCGTTGGTCTCTTCTTTAATAAATCTAATTATTTATAATACATTATAGTTAATGTCTATATTAAATAGTTATATAAATAGTAAAGGATTAATAATGACTAATGATATGGTTTAATAAAGATAAATAAAGAAATAAAAGATTATAAATGTGAAACTTGATTTAATTTCTCTTCTTTTTTGGAGGAAATTACCTTCTATTTTTATCTTTATGTTCTTTTTTTTTCTATTTTTCTTAGATCTTATTTTTGGACAATAACGAAGTCTAATTCATAACTACTGGTTTACAGATTATTTTATTTTATTTCATTTATTAGAATCTTCTTTTTGTTTTTTTATTGTTTTTCTTGTTCAATGTTATTTCATAATCAACTTCACTAATTAGTGTGTTCAAAACTTTGTTAATAATAATAATAATAAATGGAACTGTACACCGTTCTCAATTGATAAAGGTCTACAAATCTTACTGTTTATTATTTTCTCTATTTATTTGTCAGTTAGATACTAACTCATATATTTCACTACTTGAATAGATCTTTTTCTAAATCGTTTAGAAATATTTACAATAATTGATTACTTAATAATACATTGTAGTAATATCTCTCACTGCAGCATTAGTTGATACATGTGAGAATCCATTGATATAAGATGTAACATGATTTATCCCAACTAACATGTTGTTTAAATAAATAATTAGCGATATTAATCTTTATTTATCGGTCGCTAAACTCTATTCATAAAAAAAACCCAGAAAAACATAGATATTGCTGATCAGATAAGTCGTTTTCTATATTCGAAATATTTTACACCAGTTACATAGACAATTGTATATAATTTTAATTGTTTGGAAAAGTTATGGAAGGCTTTCTTAGTTTTCCCCTTCTCTTATAAAAATATACCTTTAATATACTTCGTATTGTAAGGCAGAGTTCATCTACTCCGTAGATACAGTTAATTAGGTAATAGTCTTAATGGAATGAGATATATAAGATGTACACAAAAATAACAAGCGTTCATAAAATATAAATAAAAGAATTTCAAAGGTGAACATAAATCTTTTTTATTCGCCTATAGTCCATAAATAACAAACTAACACTAGAAAATGAATTACATATACTAGTCATTTCCCTTTGGGATAATCAATCCATTTCTTTCTGTAGAGCAAGTCACGTTATTAGATGCAATAAGAAATTACTTTTTAACATTATTGAACTCCTAATGTGGCTTAGCTAATGCATAGTTAAAACTGTCAACATTTATAACTTAAAACTACATTTAAGCGAACAATTAGTAACTCATCAGATTTTACTCTTATATATGGTAATATTTGTGTGTGTATGAAAAGAATAATTAACCAGCCAAGGCAATTTTTAAGCCATTGTAGTAGATAATAATATTGAATATAAAAATTATATTTGGAGTAATCTCAGATACCGATATTTCTAGAGTTTCATGCAGTTAGTTGATCTGACCTTCTTCATGTAGATACTCAAAGGTTCAATTATCAAAGATGAATATAGGTTGTGAGGCCAATGCCTCTCCCAACAACCAGAGCAACAATTTTTATAGGTACATGGAACGTCTGGACAATCTAGGAAACCTGTAGGATCAGTCAAATATCAACGGAAATGAGGAGATACAACTTGGCAGTACTCAGAATCAACGAAACCCATTGGACCCAAACTGGACAGCAAAGGTTAGATTTCGGAGAGATGCTGCTGTACTTCGGTTACGAAGAGATAAATCCTCCACACACTCAAGGAGTGGCTCTGACGTTCCAGAAAGCTTGGAATTCACTTATAGGACGGGAATATCGCGGACCTGGGATTAACAAATCATCATCAAAAACAAAGAGAGAAAATATCACAAAATGTTATCCAGTGTTATACACCCACCAATGGTAGCAATGAAGACAATAAAGATCATGTCTATGAGAGGATGCAATCAATCATAGCGAAGTGCTAAATAAAGGATCTCACCATCTTGATAAGAGACTTAAAAGCCGAAGGCGGGATAGACAACACCGGATATGAAGATATCATGAGATGACATAAACCAGAAGAAAGGAACAAAAATGTGGAGAGATTCGCAAATCTATGTGCATTCAACAAATTGATGGTAGGCGGCACAATATCTCCACACAAACGCATACACATAGCTACGTGGGTCTCACCGTACCACTCCACGGACCACCAGTTAGATCATATTTGTGTCAGTAAAAAATTTAGAAGGTCAATGGAAAATGTGAGAACCAGAAGAGTAGCTGACATAGCCTCAGATCACCACCTGGTGGTTTCTAAGATGAAACTGAAGCTAAAGGAGCGTTGGACGACCGGACAAACAGCAGTACAAAGGTTTAACACCAGCTTCCTTCGAAATACTAACAAACTCAACGAATTCAAGATTACTCTCAGCAACAGGTTCCAAGCCTTATAGGATCTAATTAAAGAAGGAACTACGATGTAGGACAACTGGAAAGGGATCAAAGAATCATTAACTCCAACATGTGAGGAAGTGTTGGGTCACAAGAAGCTTCATTATAAGGAATGGATCTCCATGGAAACCCTATACAAGATTCAAGGAAGGAAGAACAAGAAGATAGCAATCAGCAGCGGCCGAACGGGAACAGAGAAAGTCAAGGCACACACTGAATGCACAGAAGCAAACAAGCGAGTGATGAGGAGCATTAGAGCAGACAAGCAGAACTACGTGGAAGAGCTATTAACGACAGCGGAGAAAGCTTCAAGAGAAAGAAATATTAGACAGCTATACAACGAAGAAACTAGTGAGGAAATATGGTAAACCAGAGAGGCCGACATAAGGACAAAGAAGGCAAGACAACTATCAAGATTCAAGAACAGAGGAACAGATGGGTAGGATACTTTGAGAAACTTCTGAATAGACGAGCTCCACTGAATCCAGTGTACATCAAAGCAACACACAGACATTTTCATAGATGCCACTCCATCAACGACGGAATAAACCAGGATGGCCATCAGACAAATCAAGAGCGGGAAAGCAGAAGGGGCTGACATTATGCGAGTTGAAGATTTGAAGTCAGATACAGAAGTAACTGAAAGTATGGTTCACGTTTTATTGAGGAAGATTCCGGAGGAAAAACAAGTGCCGATGAACTGAAAAGAATGACACCTCATCAAGATACCGAAGAAAGTAGATCTGAGCAAATATTAGAACTACATAGACACCATACTACTATCGGTGCCAGGAAAAGTTTTTAACGGTGTTGCTAAACCGAATGAAGTATTCAATAGACGCCTAATTCGATGTCAGACCGAATTGCGACGCTACGGATCACTGTTGAATAATCAGTTGAGTGGAACTCATCATCATACATCGATTTCATTGACTATGAGAAGGAATTTGACTTTGTAGACAATGAACATTGTGGAAACTTCTTCGATACTATGGTGTACTTGAGTAGACCATCAACATCATCAGGATTGGTAAAGTGAGGGCCACATTCCCACGGTTGAAGAACATATGGAACTTAAAACAACTGTCAACCAATATCAAAGTTGGAATCTTCAATACGAACGTCAAGACAGTCCTACTGTATGGAACTGAAACGTGTAAAACTACTACAAGCATAATAAAAAAGATACAAGTATTTATAAACAGTTATATACGCAGGATACTCAATATCCGTTGTCCGGATATTATCACCAGCAGCTTACTGTGGGAGAGGACAAACCAGCTTCCAGCTGAGGAGGGAATTAGGAAAATACGTTGGAAGTGGATAAGACATACACTACGGAAATCACCAAACCGCATCATGCGGCAAGCCTAAACTTAGAATCCTGAAGGAAAAAGAAGAAGAGGAAGGCTGGAGAACAAGTTGTGTCGAAAATTGGAAGCAGATATGAAAAGAATGGACAGTAACTGAACAGAACTGGAAGGGATTGCCCAGAACAGGGTTAGATGGAGAACTCCTGTGGGCGGCCTATGCTCCTCAGCGAGGAGCGACAGGCGTATGTAATTAGGATTCTGTATATCCGATAGAAACATCCATAAGATTGAATGTGTGGTAAAAGAACATAAACGGTACATGAAACATATTCACAAATCCTATAAGAACATCCAAAAGACTGAGAAATGATCAAGAATCGTATCAGTTGTCAATATTTTTTGCTAAGAACTAAGACATTTTGAAGGAGCCTTGTTCCGATTCAGCCGATTGCATTCTCTTTCTACTGCATGTACTACTGTGGTGTGTGCTACTTATACTGATAGATATAAGTGATATATAACCTCATTCAGAAGTGGATTGTCTGTCAGGAGAAGATTGAATTGATGAGAACGGAAAGGAAACTGCTAAGTAATCAAAATAACAATAGAATTAGAGGAATAATGGAATAAGTAAAGGACAACGCAAAGGGGATGTGCAAATGAAGTATTCAATGAATGGTTTTCATGTTTTTTAAGCCATTATGTAATTTTGCATTAAACAATAAACTGGTTCTCTCCACCTAAATTCTCGTCCACTACAGTAATAATACAGATCTCTTTCGAGTTTTTTTGGATCTTCATAGAGTTGTGTCACTTTATTCTCATATTCAACTGTTTCAGAGTCTAGTGTAGACATATCAAATCACTGTCATTACTTTGATTTTCTAGGTGAGATTGTAGTACAGAAGTAAGATGTTACCATTATTATTTCAAAACACAAACTGACTAATAAATCACAGTAATTGAGAAAGCTTATTTTATTCTTTCAGTCTTTAATGTTTTTCCAGAACAACTAAAATTCAGTATTGGCACCTAATTTTATTATTAAACATAAAAACCGACAACTATTTAACAATGTTTTTGATTTATCTAGAATATTATGCAATCTATGGTCTGATCTATGATTTAGCGTATCTTTAACTATACTCATTTATTTGCAAACGTTTAATAACAAAAATACCGTACACAAGTACGATTTCTTATTGATTTATATAAACCGAATATAAATTATATAATTGTCCAGTCACATATAAAATCATCGTTTATTTGTATTAGTATACTGATATCATAGAAGTCTCATCTACCATAAAAAAATCTGAATATTCACTTCATATAATTTTTTGAAATTTCACTGGTTGAAATCATGAGTCAATTGAAGCTAGACCACCATGGAAAACCTGGAAGCACTGGACGGCCGTTTCGTCCTGGTATGGGACTCCTCAGCAATGCGCATCCACGATCCCGCACCCCACGTGAAATTTCTAAAAATCTTCACAAAACCCATTCTGATAATAATAATCACCTGCTCACTAGTGACTGACTTCAGGAGACACTCCTAGAGTTCTAGTGAGAAGTCGTTACCAGTGGAGATCAACCAGGTCTGTTGTGAGATAGGAACTCACTGAAGACAATGGTGTACGGTGGCGCAACTTCGTGGATTGGTTGAAGTTAGACATTAACGCCATTGGATGCCGGCTCAGTGGTCTAATGGTTAAGTGCTTGCGCGCGAAACCAGTAGGTCCTGGGTTCGAATCTCGAGAGGTTCGGGTCGTGGATACGCACTGTTGAGGAGTCCCATACCAGGACGAAACGGCCGTCCAGTGCTCCGAGGTTTTTCATGGTGGTCTAGCTTCAATTGACTCATGATTTCAACTTGTGAAATCTCTAAAAATCTCCACAAAACCCATTCTGATAATATAATTTTTTGTTGAAGAACTTCTGCAAATCAATTAATTACCCTTATTGAAGTTCATTTCAGCTACAGTATATCATTTTTGACTGAAAGAAATTAAATGTATGCAATAGTTCATCAAAATAGCTATTTAGAGGATTTCCTACTCCTAAATCAATTATATATATATTTAAAGGATAGTTTAATACATGTCAGTATATATACATATAACATTCATATTTAATGACAACAATTAATTGATAAACCTATTTTTCTGTCCTAATTCATCATGATTATCACAAAGATAATTGTTTATAATTACTGGATTATATATTCAATGAAGTAATATTAAATTCCTTTAAACTAATGAAGAATATAAGTTGATATAAACTTATTGATAACTGGGATATTATAATTAAATTATTAAATCTATCATTTGATAATGCAGTTCGTTTATAATACTGGGAAAAACATTATCTAAGTTTTGATTCATGTATATAGAATAGTTCAAACAATATGAATTACCATATTTAAATGTTCTATGATAATGATATTTGTAATGATTCATATTAGCTCAGTTGACCTTCTTATATCTTTACTAATCAAGAAAGAAGACTGATTTTCATCAATAAATAGTAATTAATATAATTTTGTATGAAAGAAATTTTCCAACATAATTTGATATACACGAACAGAGAACATGGAAAATTTACTTTGTAAAATGTATAGTATATTCATCTGCTAAAATACTTTCCCATTTCTAGTAATATATATGTATTCACTTTCAATTGATATTATTCTAAACACTTCTAAATCTTTCTTTGCCTTATCATTTCTAGCCTTTTTTTATTCTTGGAATAGATAATTTTCCAAAACTCAATATTTCAGCAGTCATCTTGATAGTTAGTCAATAAGTGGGAAGTAGAAAAGATTGGACAATTTCAATATTTTTATTAGCATTAGAAAACTATAGTTGTCCTGACCTTATATCTTCCTCGTAATGTTCATAGCCCTCACTAAGAAGTTTTATCCGCCTAATAAATACTATTTCCTTAAGAGGCCAAACTTACATATGTTTCCTGTGAGTTTTCACTAAGTTTTACTATGAAGCTTAGTAGTTCAACTCACAAATTCACTGACATGACAATATACAAACCTTTTTATAAATTTCATTCATAAGAATGGAAAACATTTGTGTCTTCTGTTTTTAATCGTTTAAAGATCTCCATCATATTAAAGAACTCATATTTGAACGAAGAATATTCTTTTCGATAAATTCTCTTCAGATTCTACAATTATAGATTCAAATTAATAGTCCAAAAAAACTGCCAGGTTAATGGTGATATAGTTTTCCATTAAATATTTGACTAAATTATAATTGCACTATTATTTTTCTCACTCTCTCTGACCTATATTTATTCTGATCATGGATCTTAAATTCTTAATTTACATATAAGCTAACTCAAGTTAACATTCTATATGAGTCATATTAACATTGACAACTTTATTCTATTTTGTTTGACAAACTTAAATTCGCATGCTATAAAGGATGCCCTTTACCCTTAATCTGGCCATTTTTTCAGATTATTGATTTGGATATATATTTGTAGAACCTGAAGAGAACTTATTGAAAAGAATGTTTATCTTTTCTGTTTTTCATAAAGTAACGCTTACAAATGAATAAAATTATTCGATACTGAAAGAAATGATGTGTAGTAACAACAATATCTGCTACTACTACTCCTCCTCCTCGTCATCATCATCATCATCGTCGTCGTCATCGTCATTGTATTAAAAAACAATTAGCATTAATATAAGTATTTTTACTTTATACTTATTTATAAGATTTTAACATCAATGGAATGTTTGCAGAGAGAGAAAAAAATTCACTAAATAATCTTATTGTTGTTGATTTTATTGTCTAGTAACAAAATTAGTGAAAATTGATTCTGTTTCATACTCTCTCTCTCTCTCTCTCGGGTTGTTTTGTTTGTTTGTATTCATTACTCATATTAACACATTGATTAACTAGTGATTTTGTATGAATATGTAATGAGACATATTTAATTGTCAAACCGTTTAATATTAAGACATTAAAATTGTATTATTCCCAATTGTGAAGATTTGAGAGTTAGAATGAAAAGAAATTAATCAAAATATAGACATAATAATAGAGTATACATAGTTCTAGTTAGAATTTTATATGATTATAACTAGAGTGATCCATTTTGTAGATCTTATTTTACAATTGTTCAATTTTATTTCATTGAATGTAAAATCTGATGAGAGATTTTTTTATTAAGATTATGAAGTAATTCAATGATGGATATTCATTACAAAAAGCTTGTGAATTAAGGCAATATCGAGGCATACGCACAGTATGCACATATGCCAATAACAGACTGATCAATTGCAGTCTTAAACCTCAATGGGAATATACAAGCCAAACAGTACAAAGTGGATTTAAATTCACCCCGTTGCACAAGCAAGTGGCTATCAGGACTCAGTAGCTGAGTGGATAACGCGATGGCGTTTGAAGCGAACGGCACTGAGTTCGAGTCTCAGAGTGAACATCAACTCTAAGATGCAGGTACATCCAGCTGACGAGCCCCAAATAGGACGAAACGCGCATCCTGGATTCCACTGTTAGTCACTATCCATCACTGCTTGCAAAAAGGTAATGTAAGTCACAAAAAAAATTATAGAAAGTGAGCAATTACTGAACGGCAATTTTAATTCTAATCTGTGACTTGTTTAGCTGCACATACATTTTTTTACACACATTAGAAATTATCATTCATGATTGAGGCACACTAATGTTTTATTACGAATTCATTAAAGTTGAAGACATAGACTAGTGATTTCCAGCCATATGGTCTAAATATATTTTGTCTTCTATCAGAGATCGATAGATTCTAGTCTGTTATGAAAGTATAAAGTTGGTAAAGTGTATTCTTAAGTTTTCCATACTTTGAAGTTGAGATCCGTTTATCACTATAAAATTAGTCTTTCAGGTTTAGTCGAATATTATGTCTTAAAATGTGATAATGAAAATAGAATTTGAAGCAAGATTTATCAGGGTAAAGTGATAAATGTTTGCTTTCTACTTATAAATAAAAGCTTTCACTTAATTCAATAAACATAATGATCAATCTTCTTGTTAGGTGTCGATCACTATTGAATATGAATTCAAATGATTGGTCACTATTCGATGGTTGGTTGGTACTTATTTATAATCAGTTATTAATAATCTACTCAAAAACAGATGATTATAAGTTATATGGAAATATTTACAAAATTCAATCTTGACACTAGGATTTCATGTTCCATTCGATATGTGCTTGATGAGCCCATTTTTGTTCATTCATATGAGTAATAGTCATAATTCTTTTCTCTGCTTTATCAAAACATCTACAATATATTTACTTCATATCCATATCTTAAGTGGAATGCTTCATTATGATTAGTGTTTTCTTTAATCACTGTTGTTATCTATTAATTTCATATTTTTATTCATGTAAATCATTATGCGATTATGTAATTAATTCCTTACAGCAGTTCTAACTGTGTAACCATTATCTTGTATCCATACAGAGAAGTTTACTGAATATTTCTACAAATTCAACAGCTAGTATTTCCGAGTTTCATATACTGAATAATTATGTACAAAGTCAAATTGTTTCGACGAGGTATACCTAATATTAATAGTTAAAAACAATAATAACAATAGTTAAAATGATGGCTTCTAGTCAATTGTGTTTATTTGAAGAGAAATGCAGAAACTCTATGTATTTAGATTTCGAAACACTATTAATTTATGAATGTTAAAAGACATATAATATTGATGAAGTAGCTTTTATTCAATTGTCTTAGAGCATCAAACCTGATATATAATACATTGCAAAGTCTAGACATCCTATTTTTGTTAATACATTATGTTAGTCACCTACTAGATTTTTTAGAGTCCCTATAACTTGGAGCTATTCACTTACACTTAAAATACCATTAGATTTAACCAATCCTAAAATTTTACTATCAGCATAAAAAGATGCTTAATCGCCAAACACTAGGTCAATAGATAAATGATTACATTTAGGTCAATATACTTTGAAAAACAATCGATTTTGATTCTTCTAAAGGATTAGTTATTACTGGGAAGATACCTATAAGGCATTTTATTTACTTCTTTTATTGTCAACCATATCAAATATATTTTCAACCAACTTTTTCTATCTAATATGATATAAATTCCTACCTATTGCAAAATTGGACGACTACCTGAATTCAGTAATTCGAGATTTAGATGTTAGTTCACAGTAATATAATATACCCTTGTGGGCCAGGGTAATTTTACATTGGTTTTCAGGAGAATTCAGTAATTCATTTGATAACGTTTGAAGCAATAAGTTTTCTGTGTCAATATCAACACTTGTATTCAGGTAAATATAATTTATAATTCCAATATAGGATAAAATGAACTTTCTGTATTCCATTGTTAGCCACTATTCACGTTTAATTAAATCTGGACTACGTGTCTAACCCTTATTTTTTTTACCCATATAAAACTTTATTCCAAGACTGTTTGTTCTAATTATTGACAGTTGTTCAAAAAAACAAAACATGAACAACACTATTGTTTATACTCCTATTTTACTTCAAATAGAGGACACACACTCTTAACTGTATAGATTTTTGAGAAAAAAAATATATCTGATTTTATTGAGTAATAAAAATTTAGCAAAACAACTAGTATGAAGTGTTCTCTTGTATTATAAGTAGTAACCATTACTCTTCATAAAATGTCAAATTCTTTAAATAAACATTTCTTTTACCCTAGACATGAATATCACGAATAATTTTTATCTCAGTAGTATAATCTCAACATGAAAATATTAATCATAAATAAATTTATATTCACCTAAAACTATTTACTGACTAAATTTTTATTTCAGGACTGTTACATTAAACCTACATTCTGACAGTTAACATGTAAATAGGGGGATCTTTGACATAGTTACAAAATACATTTTTATATATAGTGATATAAAGAAATTAAAAGAATTCATTGAGTAATATACAACGTTATTTTAATAAATACCATCATTTTGACCATTAAACTTCAATTAAATATCCATTAGTAACTACTATAATCATTGTCATAAAATAACACTTTATTCAATGTCTACTAAGCTTTTAAATTGAAACAAGCTACAATGTTAAATCAAACTAACGGTAAAGTGTAACGTGAATAATTCTAATTCATCCTATTACGAAGTTTTAAACTTTAGATAACGACAAAACGAGAATTACATATATATATAATGAATTCTTGTCATTTTTATGAAAACTGATATATACCGGGTTAAAATGACATTTCCGATAAAAGCACTTTCTTCTAGGAATAGTTCATTGAATTTAGATGATCAAAATACTTCTTCATCTGTTTAAACATCGATATTCATTTACAGCAATTCATGTAGACGGTTGTGACTAAATTATGATTTATTTATTTGAACACATAAATATTGGTACAAAGGTGCACCGAATATATATGCACCACACATGTCACTTGATTTGTGTGTGGGTTGTGATACTTCCCGGGTACCCAAACCAAAGGAGGTGGTTTTCTTAGGGCGCCACACTCAGAGCTTTCGACCGAAAGATCTGATCCACAAGACAGTGGAGTAACGTAAGGAGATGCAGTCCCATAGTAGCCGGTGGCCAAAAATTTGTTCATACTCCATTTGTTCCTTCAGGATGCTGGAGCCCATGTGCACGATTGGCTTGGAATCAGGGTTTTCCAACTCCCCAAGGTGGACTCTCCGTTTCTACCATCTCGGTTAAAGTCCCGGCCATCACCTTTTCGTCTTCTCGATTTCGTATACAACACCCCGGCACAAGAAGGCGGTGAGTCGGACTTCTATAGCAGTGGCTGTATACGCGTGGTCATGTGAGAGCATTTCTAGAGTAAGAGCTGACTCTCCCTACCCTCGGCCGTACCAGGGCATGTTCTACTGAGAAAAGATTGAAACTTTGACAAGAAGTAAGACAAAAAAAGACAAGCAAATTTTTAAAAGGGGAAGATTTATTGATCAGTACATTAACTTTTTATTATTACCAGACTCTTATTAATCGTGCAGAGATAAACCAAGATTAAAGGAAACATTTTTATACCAAAATAAATTTGATTAAAGGGACAAATTTAGTGAGTTCTACTTAAAATGCATGAATATTACATGTTTAAGAAGATGAAAGTAAATATTTTTAGTATGACCATCAAAGAAATCATGTATATGGTATTATGAGTTATAGCTGACTTTAATGAATCATCCTTTCAATATAAATGAAAACAACACTATCAGATTATTACCATATTAGCCATCAGAATATATCATCATCATATTACCATTTCCTCATTTGCGTATTGAAAGCCCCTAGCGTTCGAGTACTCAAGTTGTACGCGGTATATTGAAAACCTAACCTCTAGGTATAACAGTAATTTATTATGTAAACATTAAAAGTTATAAATGTTTAATAAAACCTTCAAAATTGATAGTAGATAGATTTGGATTAATATTTTTGCCTAAAATATATTCTCGTTCGTAACACTAAATTATAATTAGATATGTGATAGGCATTTTTTATCTAAGAGATATATATAAAGATTTGTGAAGTAGCCCCTACAATAAAATGATTGGAAAAAACTAATAGGAAATTATAGATCAAATAGTTAAATCTTGTTTGAATTAAATCTAGTTGTTGTCTCACTTTATCACTGATACTTAACGCACTCAGCAATTACTGACCGTAACTAACCTGATGTATAATAGATTACTTTAATTCATCAGTCTTAGGATTATAAAGAGTGCTTTTCTATCAGATTAACAGTATAATTGCTAGGATAATTGACAATGTATATTATTTAATAAAGTATTTTAATACCTGTACAGTGTATATGACTAGGCAAGCTACGTAGTCATTTACGGTGGTCACACTTGACATATTAAAAAGAATAATAGACTGATTTCAAGACTATATTACAACAGTGATCATACAAAACTGAATGGAAAAAGTTCTTCTCCCAGGAATCCGGTGGTATGAATAACACAAAATTCTCTGTAAAGAAAGAATGTGATCATGAATAGATGGTGTTTTTTGGAAGCTGTCATTTAAATAGATGCCACAAAAGTAAATTCTAATTCGTTTTTAATCTACCCATCGACGTTTAGGACTAAAATTGGTCAGTCTTTTATTGGCATATGTGCACTCTGTGCGGATGGCATCGAAACCACCTGAAGTAGCAAGTATTGTAAGCAGAGATGGTTGGTGACTAGCAGTGGAATCCAGGATGCGTGTTTCAGCCTATTTGGCACTCATTAGTTTGATGTGTCTGCATCAGGGTTGATGTTCACTACGTGACTCAAAGCCAGTACAGTTTAATTCAATAACCACCGCGTTATCCACTTAGTTGATGATTCTAGATAACCATTAGTTTATACAATAGAATGGCTATCTGGACTCATTGGCCAGATGGATAACGTGAAGCAAATGGTACTGAGTTCTAGTCCTCTGGTGAGCATCAACTCGGATGCCGGTACATCCGACAAATGAGTGCCAAATAGGCTGAAACACATATCCTGGATTCGACTGTTATCCACTATCTATGCTAAAGTGGATTCGATCTTAATCGGAGATCCGTCTGATTTGTTGTCTAGTATGTCAAAAAACATTGAAATTACTAAGAATGGTAATCCATTTTTTGAATTTCTTACATTTTTTTCACAGTGTTCTTTCAGTAAGTTTTATTTTCTAGACATAGATCAAACCAATTAAGTGATTTTTTATTAAAAATTGTTTGAGTAAAATTAGATATTTTTAAGATTAAAGTTATAATTATCACATCAACCCACAACAACAAATCAACCCATTGCTTTAAACATGTTCAGTAAGTTCATGAAAGATATCTAAATTAAATTTATTTGTAAGTATTCAATATGATTTACTTTATAATGTTGAAATCATCAATAGCCTTATGAAAGTATCAGCTTAAAAATTTTTATATTGTATAACATGCTATGCTGAATGATATGGTTAATTGAAAATCATTCAGATCAATTTTTTACTGGAACTGATTAGATCTAATAAATTCAGCTATAATATAATCATTTTACTCGTTTTGGCATCAGTTACTTAATAGTATATTTAATTCAATTGTTTGTATTCCTTTTTTGAATATATCTCAGTTACTTAAATCTTCTATTTCTTCCTTTATCAACACTACTAATGATTGATATGATATTTTTTTTTATAACTATTCATTTCATTCAATATTTACTCATTGAATAAAATCAAAGTTAATTTTAGTTTTTTTGAATTTCTACTTGATCTCTTGAACCAATTGTAAGTTTACTTCAATAACTGAATCTCATTATGAACAGATTTTCCCAAAAGAGTACAGATAATTAAATAATAATAATAATAATAACAGTAAAGAAAACTTTTGTCGTGTACAATAATTCTCAATGAATGTTCATTATTTCTTCTTCTTAACAAATATAAGCATAATATAAACAGAATGAAACTAAAGAAAAGCCTATAATAAGAATAAAAATCGACAAACATAATCCTATCTGATCTTATTACAAATAATATACTGATTCAATTAGAGTAATATAAGATAAGGTCAAAATTTTAATGTATTGAAAATTTCAATAGTTGAGATCATGAGTCAATTGATACTAGAACACCATGGAAAACTTGGAAGCACTGAAAATTGTTTAAAAAATAACCCAGTAACTAACAATGAGATAATTAAATTTTCATTGGTTTGAATAAATAAAATTTCATTATTTTGTTATCTTTGTATACCCTATTGGATTATATATAAATATAATGCATAAATAAGATACATAGACAACAAACATATCTTCATTTCAGTTGTTTCAAACTTACTGATATATCTTGTTGACAATAAAAATGATAATGATTGCTGACGAGTACAAAATATTAGGTTCATCGTTTCCTAGCCAAATAAACTTTAACAATCTAACATCAGACATTATGCATTGAAATATCAGGTTAATCAGTCCAATGCCTACAGATGTGAATTGATTATTGAAATTAATTCAGTAAAGACAATATGATATTGATTTTGAGATGGTGGAGAAGATTTGTAGCTCAGGTGGATGATTTTGGTGGAGTTTTGTTCTCTGAGCTGGATGGTTTTTTCGTGGAGCTTTCATCGTTCTTCTGAACGACATCATCAGCACAAACTTCAAATAGAAGTAAAGTGTTTGAATTTCTCCATATGTGTTTCAAAGCTTGTTCTGTGCACTTCGATGTTGATTGGTTCTTATTGACCTTAAATTTGTCATTGTTTACTTCTTTGTTTTGGTTGTGTCTCCCATTGTTTTGATTTTTGTTCTTATGTTTGTGCATGATTTTTCTGATTGGTTGATAAATTGCAATGATTTCAATATGCTTGTTGATTGCTGATTGACCTGAGTGCCAGGCTTCTAAAAATTCTTTGGTGCTTTTGGAGTTTCCTCTGTCTAAGATTTCCATATTTTTTCCAATCGAATGAGTGTCCGCAGTTGTCCACATGTATTGATATAAGTGAGGAGATATCATGCCGTTTGACTGCTAATTGATGTTCATGTAGGCGCAGGTGAAGGGGGCGTCCGCTTTGTCCGATGTAGTGTTTTTCGCAGTTGGTACAATTTATTTTGTAGATGATGTTTGATTTGTTTTCCTTTGTTATTTCATCATTTGATTTGCATAGAATTGATTGTAGTGATTTTGTTGGTTTGTGTGCTACACCTATTCAGAAGGTTTTCAGCAGTCATGTTGCGGTTTCTGATATTACTTGTATGTGTGGTAGGGTAATCCTTTTGTTGATTTTTGTGCTTTACTTGAGTTCTACAATACAGGCGACGGCTCAAAGCTGGAATTCTTTGCAGCACTGTAGTCAACACTCAAAACTTCCGGAATCAGTGAAGAAACACAACAAGAAATAAGGCAAACTATAGTACCGCTAACTCAACAGGTGAAGGAAAACAACCGACTGACTCCACAAGAACAAAAGGCCTTAAAAGAACTCAAAAATAGAAAGGATATTGTCATAATACCAGCGGACAAAGGACGCACCACAGTAATCATGGACAAAGAAGAATACGTCAAAAAAGCTGAAAAAACTACTGGAAGATAAGAGCACTTACAAACTGATGGATACAAATCCGGTCAAAAAATTAGACAACCAAATCTCAAAGACCTTAAACAAGCTAGTCAAAGCAGGATAAATAACAAAACAAGAACAATGGAGAACGAAATCCAACGGACCAGTACTCCTTTGATTCTACGGCAGACCCAAAATCCACAAACCAAACATCCCACTACGTCCAAATGTAGCACTTCCCGGAACACCAACGTACAATTCAAGAAAACTGAGACATTTCGTAGATTCAGCCAACCACTCCATCAAATCCCCTACAAAATTCCTGGACCAAATTAAGGACATCCAAATCAACAACGATATAACAGCACTATTCACCTCAATTAAACCAAAATTAGCAAAAGAAACTATATCCCTGCTGCTCAACAACGACACAAACCTCACTAAACACACGAAGCTTCAAATTCAAAGTCTACAGGGACTCATCAGTTTATGCCTAACAACATATTTTCAATTCAACAACAAAATCTTCGAACAAACGAAAGGGACACCAATGGGATTACCAATATCAGGATTGATCTAAGAGGCAGTGATGCAGAGACTAGAAGCCGCTATATTACCAGTGATTAAACCAAAAATTTGGATTCGTTATGTAGACGACACCTTCGGCGTCGTCAAAAAGAATGAACTAGAAAACACTTACAAACTGACCAACAACGTCTTCGATGACATCAAGTTCACCATGGAACTGGAGTCAAACAACAAACTAGCATTCTTGGATATATTGATCACTAGAATCGACACAGGAAAACTGGAATCACAAGTATATAGGAAACCGACCCATACAGATATTTATGTTTAAATGACTTCTGTTTTTTTGTACTAAGAAATTTTAATATAAGTTTGCTATTTTATTTGAAAGAGATGACTCAGCTGTTTATTTGTTCTTTTTTCTAATTACCATTAATGTATTAGTTTGAGGGAATAATGATTTGATTAAAATCCTTAACTGATTTAAATAATATCACCACCAAAAACCTGGAAGCATTGGGGTCGTTGATTCACACTGGTGAGGAGCCTCATACTAAAATGAAATGGCTGTTCAGTGCCATCAGGTCTTCAACGGCAGTCAAATTTAGAACGGTTCATGCTTTTAATAGAATTCAACTATCTCCATAACCCCATACTAGAAGTAACAATTACTTTGATCATGTATAAAACCACTTAAGTGAAAGGAATTCACTGGGTGTTAACACTCACATCGTTACAACTAGAAGACTAATTGCGTTGTCACTGTTGTGATTGAATAGCTAACTGTTGTTGTCGCTGTTATGTACTTATCGACTCTGTTGGGTCCACAGTCTTGTCGCTTTGCTTAACAATCTGGAACACTTAATATTTTTCTATCCTACCCCTTATCCTGGGAAACAGAAACCACTAGAATCCCCATGACGCAAAGTGAGAGTACGAAAGAGTGATGCAATGAGCATTTGTGGTCTTTCCAAAAAAACCTCTCGAAACAAGTCCGAAATCATAGCATTATGTCAAGGTACAATCATTTATATTATAATTTTTACTTACACTTGGTGGTATCACAAAAGGGGGGGATTGCATACAGTTACTGTGACAACAAACTAAATATTATTCGCTGAAATTAATACAGGGAATAAACTTGCCAAACTGAACGACACTCCATAGAACAAAGTTTATACTGAATTAATACAGGAAAATTTTGACCTCAAAATGTCACTTTGAACGAAGTTCGCACCTGTCACCTTGGGCAAAATTTATAATGAATTGACAAAAAATTATTGACCTAAATGATGTCATATTGTCCCATCATATTACAAACATGCACGCACACAAATACTTATTGTTCCTGAGATATGATAGAAAACTGAGAAAAAAATATTAAATTTTCAAATGAAAGAGTTATCTCCCACACCAATAGAAAACACAGGTGTATTGTTATTAATTGAATTACGTTGAAAAAGTGGACCGCTAGGTATTAACTTAATGCTCTAAGGTCAAAACTATCGTCTGAAGGTTTGAGTCAAGGTGTATATTATTGAAGAAGCCCCCACCAGAAAGATACAGTTTTCCATTAATCCTAAGTTTTATATTTTCGTCTAGAAAAAATTAAGTTCCAAGTGCAAATAATCCTGTTGAGAAGCCGTGACCAGCAGAGCTAATCCGTGTCGGGTAGAAACAGATGTCTACCTCAGTACAATGGAAGATGGTTGCGCAATTTCGTGGATTGGTTGAGGTTAGACATTAACATTATTGGATGCCAGCTCAGTGGTCCAGTAGGTTAACCATTCGCGCGCGAGACTGAATGCCCCGGTTTCGAATCCCGCGAGGGGGTTCGTTGATGCGCACTGCTGAGTAGTTCCACAATAGGACGAAACGGTCGTCCAGTGCTTCCAGGTTTTCAATAGAGGTCTAACACCGATCGGTTCATGATCTCAATCAAAAAAAAATAATCCTTAAGTTAGGCATTTTCCAAGAACCTAACATCTTAATTAAATTTCTTCAAAATAAACCATCTATGACAAATCCACATCTTTTCTATTAACCAGTAAAATAGCAAAAAACTACTAGGTCTAATAATACAATGTTCAACTTTAAACCTGACATGAAACATTGTAATTTAAAGAATCATTGACTATCAGATACTGTAAACAAAACAAACAAAAAAACAATAAACAATCTTTAGTTTCCGATTATCATAAAAAAGGAAGTAAAGAAAATGATTTTTTGTCGCTTAGCGACCCAAGTGCATCAGAAGGAAAACTTTTTAAGTGTATACACAATAAAAACGTAATCATTATCCATATAGGTTGTGAACCATATTACACAAATATATATATGTCAATCAAACATTTTTTAAAAGCAAGGTAGAGACCAGAAGAAAATATTTCCATCTACTTAGTAAGATGTTTTCTTCTTTTTTCTAGCATGACATAGACCTTCCAAGCTATAAATATCAATCACTAGCCAAGTATCTGAAATTGATTTCAAAATAATAGAAATAAAGGAACCGAATATTTTAGTATTATCAATAATGATAATAATAATGGTTGTCCATAGCAGATTATACATGTGTACACATAATTACTATGCATAAAATATCTTTATTGCGTGACAAATAACACCTTATTTTGTTTTCAAAATAATTATCATTTGTTTGACGGTGAATATTTTCCAATGTGCTTATTGAATTGGAATGTTTTACTATTTCATTTCGAGCTAAATTACTTTATTGTTTCATCATTATAAATAACCAAATAATATGAGCGATAGAACTACTAGGAAACAGAATGTATTCGACAGTTGTTTTGCCCTTATTGTGTCTCGTTAACAGTGTACTACAAGGACTCAATATAAAGTTAAGATTAGCACCATTTTGGTTTAGGGGTGAGATAAACTATACAGATTTCGAGCAGTAATTGAGAATCCAAAGGTCTGTGTCTCTACCTTCAGTCAGCTTATTATATAATGATGTCTCCATATACAGTCATTGATGTATTACTATCGCACTTCTGAGCTTAACAACTTCCCCACCCGAAAATTCATTTTGAAACTGGTTGTATTTAGATGAACAATTACTACTTACTATGTTGGTTTTCCATTGATGTGATATAGTTCAAAGGTAAATTTCGTTCTGAATTAATGAAACAATTATCTAGTACTTCCTGGTTTCAAACAGTTTTCTCACTAACATTAGTTTCTGATAAAAATTACTCTCAAAATCAATAAAGTAGATCTTTGATTAACCAAAACAGGTCTATTTAGTTCCAAAAGGCATATTTCATATTTCAAAATGTTACCTGTACGTATCAAGATCGATTAAACGATATTCGAGTGAATAAGTCAAAGAATCTGAACAACAGTACCGGGACCGTGACTAAAAGTTTCAGTAACTTAACCATATTCCAACTTTTTATTATCTGCTTACAAAAGTTATTGTTGACTGCAACATTTTACTATCGATTAGAAGTATTTTAAATGTAGATACTCAAAAAAGCTTATCATGTCTGGCTAAATGGTATGTTACGGGGATATTCACTAATAGGTTGTGGAACGTGAGTGTCCAAATTCCAGGTCAAATAAAATCCCGTTGTATTTCAGTTACTTAGCAATATACCGAATATACAAACTTGAAAACACTAAAATAATCGGTGTAGATAAGTACTTTTCAAACATTTTTTTAAATAAAAAGTTATCTTATACAGTTATATTAAAATTAGAATCATAGCCTGACATTTTACAGGCTATCAGTTAAACCTATCCTACTGAATCTACTTTTCAAAGAGGTTATGACGTATCACTAGAAGACGCAGCATAAAACAAGATAGTTTTTCAACTTAGGTTAAATAAGACGGAATGGCTGTTCAGTGATAAGAATAAAAATATATTGCTATGGGTAATCAGTAGGAAGAATTAAATCAGTTTGTCGTATTTACAATGTTGGGAAGAATGATGCATTGACAAAAACTCGTACTGGGAGTTATTCAGAATCATAAACAGAGATATTACCAGTAAGCTATTTCAGTCTCCATTGAGCTCCCTTACAATTATACTAAAACTATGTGAATCAGATTTATAGCTGTCATATTACTATTTATGTTAGCAGTCATCAATGGTTTTGAAAGTTTACCTAGTGGTTTCTTTCATGACTCTGCAATCATTACTAAACCCGATATCGTCTTTTGTATTACTGATAAGTCCATCACCCCTCATTGCAACCTGTTTTCATAGTCACCTAACGAAGTCTATTCATAAAAATGACAGTTTAAATTGTTTATTGCGTTGATAAGACCAATAATTTTATTGTGTTTCTCACTAATACAGATTGAAACAATTATCTAATAGGCTAAAGTTAATAAAAACTCAACAAAGGTTTTCTTCTTAAAAGTCTCTTACATTATTCTATCATATAACGAAGTTGAATTGTGAGAATTTGTAGCTTAGGATTCCTTGAAACATAATAGGAAATTTACTTTTATTTTGTTACATAAATTACTTGTTCACTTTTTCTTTATCCTACATTCGTACAGACTTGGAGTTTGAGGATTCTTTTTTGATTTGATTATCTTTATTCATTCAACACTACTCTTTTTTAGCTTTAATCTTTAACTAAAATGAAGTTTTATCGAAACCATACTTCAGTAAAATTATATACAAATAGATGAGAAATGTGTTGCTTTTTCCGTTCAAAATAAAGATGTTACAACATATATGTTACATCCTAACCAAGATAAATTTATGGGTAACTTCTGAGAGCTATTAATGAACTAATATTATATATATATATATATATATATATATATATATATATATATATATATATATATATATATATATATATATATATATATATATATATTCTTATAGCATAACTGTTGAGTAACTAGACTATGTATATTCATGTTCCACTTATTATAGGCTTTATGTTGGCCTATAGAATATCATTATACAATTTACTCTTCTTGAGTTATACTCAGTTTATTAATTACAGTCCCTCACAATCACAGCCACTCTGGGCAACTGAGTTCCAAACTCTATAAATAATCCCATCTATTTTCCTGCTTTGTGATTTATTTTAACTGATCAGTCATGGATATTTAACCATATATTATTTGCAAACTGTCATATGAAAAGCTTATAACATATGAAAAATAATTGTTATTAAACAAATTCAAGCGGAATTATCAAGGTGACAGACATATTCTTCTCTTTATATATCCTTTAGATGGAAGATAGGTGATTCCGTAAAAAAAACGTTGTGAAATGACAAAAGATGTCATGAGAGAAAAAAAAGTGGTCAAAACATGTTTATAGATCAACATAAATAGCAGCTAGGCTCCGCTGATAAGTTATGTTCTCATAAATTTTGAATAATAACAAATTAACTGAGTATTAAAGGAGAATAGTATTCTTTCTGCTAAAAAATTCTTCACTATAATAAAACATATGATATTGGATAAAGGAATAATAGCGATAATAATTATTACCGACAGTATCAAATGGTAGTGATCACACAGTGTCATTAAATATGCGCATCACGAAGAAAACAAACAAACAAAGCAATTCAACTGTTTAAAGTTTTGTATTTCCTATCTGAACTAAATTTACTAGAACAGTTTTCAGATGACATCGTGTGTGAGTAAACTATTATTATTATTACTAGCTTTATTTAATAATAATAATATAGAATTCTCAGCACAAAGTATTTCAACAAGATTACTTCTCTTACTTCTTGGTCGATCCTGACGATAAATATTTGAGTGATTATCAGTTAGATGTTAGTGGTTCAGGAATCGACATCGGATTAATGTACATTCTTCTCGCTGCATATTGCCAGCAACCACATTATCTCTGATTGAGCTTTTTGTACCTTGTACAACGAAAGGTTGTACAACTCTCAGAAACGCATCTGAATAGATTATGTGGCTAACAGCCATAATGATAAATTAAAACAAACAAAATTAGATAACTTGTTGAAATATTTAGATAGCAGAAACAGGTAACCCAGATATTCAAACAGGCCGCCAATAACTAGGTGTCAGATCAGGACTAATTAACTGTAGCAGAACTCATTCATTTTCAATTAGTTATCTAAATGTAAACTAACTTTAAACAAAGTGAACAAGGAAATGTTGTTTTGTTTACAATTAGATAAAATAAAAATTAACATATTAATTGTTTTGTTTGTTTATTTTTAAATCTATTGTGTTGATTATTTTGGACAAACAAATAAAAGATATCCTGTATAAACATTAGTTATTATTTAAAAGTTTCAATTTTTTTTGGGGGGGGGGAAGAAGCATTACAGAAGAATATTAGTTGACCTGAACAAACTTATTCAGATAAATCTGGTCATAAGTGGTTAGATTCTTTTAATGACTCATCACTTAGTAATAATAATAATAATAATTATTATTGTAACACCACACCTACAAAAAACATTATATATTATATCTTAACAGTAAATTCCATGACAGTAAATTTACTCTTATCAATTTGCTCCCATTAGTCTATCAATAAATAAAGATAATGTGCATTAAATAGATTAACAATAACTAAAGGAATATAGTTGACCTATTCAATTTTATCTATTTCATGAATAATAATAACAAACATATGACCCAACTAAATATAGATTCTTATTAAGATAAATAAAGATAACTAAAAAAAAAACTGAATTTACAATGTTGTATGGTTTTTCATGGGTATAAGATCCTTCTAATGGTTACTGTGATCATTAAATAAAGTTCATTACGATGGAGTAATCACAGCTTAGTAGTCACAATATATTTCGGGATTATACAAAATGACTTATTTTTTATTGAGAAGCTAATTGGTGTAAATTTTTCAGTCATACAGAAATACAAACAAGGCAACAATAGCTAAGCAATAACTCTTCTCGATATAATATTAAATGACTTGGATTTCTTTCAATATTTTAGAGTCATATTGAAAATGAGTGTCGATTAAAATATGAAACCTAAATTCCTTATCAGTATGGGGTTATGGAGATTGTTAGGTTTTTGAATGAGATCATGAATCTATTGATGTTAGACCACCATCGAAAACTTAGAAGTATTGGACGGCCATGTCATCCTAGTACGGGAATTCTTAACAGTGTACATCCACTATATGCTCGCGAGATTCAAATCCAGGACCTTCAATCCAGAGCGCGAACGCCTAACCTCTAGACCACCTAGCCAGTATCACACCGTGTTAACTTCAACCAATCCATGAAACTGGTCACTGGTAACGAGTCCCATACTAAGACGAAGTGGCTGTCTAGTGCTTTTAGGTTTTCAATGATGGTCTATCATCAATCGATTCATGATCACAATTAAATTCCTTAATTATCGTTTATTACCTGGAAACAAAACATTAGAAATTGTGTGCAATCAGTCTTCAATCGAATAATATGATGATGATTCCTTTAAAAGTTTTAAACTTTATCACTAACAAAAGTGATGCATAATAGAGAAACTAAAAATAAATATATTATAGTTAAGTCCATAATGAATAAATACAGAGAATGTTGTATATTCAGATGAAGGTTTTTCTAGAAACAGTTAAAATATATTTTTGATAAAATTAATTTCATTTCATATTTGCTAAAACCTTCAATTAATGTATTTTTTTTAACACTGATTTAGAAAAACAAAACAAATAACCAATGATGATAACTTCCTCAATTCCTTGCATTTGTTTACCCATTATGCATTCATATAATCCTCTTGTGGATTTCTTTAAACTAACATTTTATTCAATATATATATATTGAAATGTATGAATGAACTAACCGGATGTATGAATATTCCATATAGTTTCTATAGAATTATCAAATTACTACAAAATTTTATTAGTAAAAAAATTTCTCAGAAGGGGTTTTGTAGAGATTTTAAAAATTTCACAGGTTGCAATCATGAGTCAATTGAAGCTAGACCACCATGGAAAACCTGAAAGCACTGGACGGCCGTTTCGTCCTAGTATGGGGCTCCTCAGCTGTGCGCATCCACGATTCCACACCCCGCGGGATCCAGACCCAGCGCGCAAGCCATTAACCATTAGACTAGTGAGCCGGCATCCAACGGTGTTGATGTCTAATTTCAACCAATCCACGAAGTTGCGCCGCCGTACATCATTATCTTCAGTGAGTTCCTATCTCACAACAGACCTGGTTGGTCTCCACTGGTAACGGCTTCTCATTAGAACTCCAGGAGTATCTCTTGAATTCAGTCACTGGAGAGCAGATGATTATTATCAGAAGGGGTTTTATGATGATGTTAGAAATTTCACTGATTGAAATCATGAGTCAATTGAAGCTAGACCACCATGGGAAACCTGGAAGCATTTCTTAAAATAAATTGAAATTCTATGAAATTATAAAGCAATTAGTCCCTTTGATAAATTTCAATAATGTAATAAGAAGACGAAGATTATCTTCGTCTTCTATGAAAATAATAAATAATCTATGCAAAGTAATTATACTTTATTCATTTCAAATATTGTCTAAGTAACAAATGTTCTAGAAGTTGTTTCTATGTATGATAGCATATGAATAATATTTAATGGAGTGTTAATGTTTTTTCTGTTTCAAATCACATTAATATATCCTATTTGAACTGTTGAACAAACTTAACTGATAACATTTCAGAATCAGTTACTAACTTAGTTTAAATGCAAATAGCATTGTAGAATCATTCTATTTTATTTTATTCAAATTAAAGATCATTTTGTAGTATGTGTGAATATATATTCTCTTTCAGTGGTATTATCATAAGGATCTTTAATTTCAATGTATCAGTTATAGGTATCTTCATATTCCAAGAAATTAATACTCGTCATAGAATTTAAGGTGATAAATTTTAGTGTCATAGTCACAGAGATGTTTTGAAAATATTATTTAGGTTTGTAAAACTAAAATGTTTACATAAATTGATCATTAAACATTATTTAATGTTATGTTGTTCACTCTACAGTCCTAATTGAATCTTATAAATCAAATAGTATGAAAAAATATTTTCATTAAGGTCTGATAGACTGATATATTATTAGACTTCTGATTCGGAACTTAATTGTTCAAATTTTTAACCTCAATTAATTTACAGAATAGCAAAATCTTTAATATTTAAGATATTAGCATTTGAATCCCATAGACATGAGTTGACCTCACGATTATAGTTGTCTAGTTATTGCATCGGTCCAATTTGCCATACCTCATTAGAACGACAAGATGAACACCAGATTCATAGAAGTAGTTCATTCAGTGGTGGTAATATATGAAAGAAAGATTGCATAAAAGGACATAGTATAAGAAGAAAGAATTGATAGGTAGAAAGAAAGATATGAAGCAATTTTAATCTCATAGTTTAAGGGAAGACAGAGAGTGTGTACACCGATGCCATTGTGATTGATTCTGAGTCATGTCACTCAGAGTCTCCAATCATTGGTTATGATAGTCAAGCGGACTCCAACCTTGTAGTGTGCATCTACCAACATGGTTCAGACTAGAAGTTAGTGACTTTGTGTACTGATGCCACGTTTTGGTTTGGCCTTCCGTAACTTTTTTCCAACCAATCCCTACAAAAAGAAACATCATTCACAAATTATACCTATCTTTTATGAAAAAAAACAGTTACTGGTGACATAATTTTTATCACACACTGACTTCCGTTAGTGAACTATTAAAAATCAAGAAGCGTTTTATAGCTATTTTATTCTAATATGAAACTTCTTGAAAATGTGTACCGATTAACCTACCAGGAATTGAACCAAAATCTCAAGGTAACTATGATACTTTCCTAATTTCTAATATAATTTTGATAACAAATTTTTTATTAATGAACAATCAAAATAAAGGGAATCATTCTATGGAACATAAAAAAACAAACAAACAAACTATTTTAACAGAATATTGATTCATTCTATTATTTGACCCTAATTTATTCAACAATATTGAATTGTCAGAAAGGCTAAAATTATTTTATCGTTTTTACTTATTACTATAATTTGTAATTACTATTATTGCTTATAAATAATATTTAACTTACATGTAGAAAAAAACCCAACATGATGAAATAACATTTCTAAACAAGGATGGATGATGGTTAGCAGCGGAATACAGGACTCGCGTTCCGTCCTATTTGGGACTCATCAGCTGGATGTAGATCCAACGTAGAGTTGATGCTCACACCAGAACTTGAACTCACTACCATTTTCTTCAAACTCTATCATGTTATCCACTTAGCTACTAGTTCCTGATAGCTAACGAGTCCCAAATAGGACGAAACGCTTAACCTGTATTCCACTGCTAGCTACCATCTATCTTTGTTTATAATGTTTATGACTGAAGGTAATATCAAGGCAGACGATTCATATGTGCGAATATGAGACTGATCAGTTGCAGTTCTAATCATCAATAGGAAGATTCAAACAAACAATTCAAAATGAATTTAACAATTCTAAAGCTTTTATTAACAAAAACTGTTGAGTATATTATCTTTCTAATTGAATGGGATAACATTTACATACATTACAAATAATTAGTTTATTTTTGTTTATCGAAGAAAAAAATATTCATTTCAATGCATTTTATATAATTCATAATTGTCAACGTAAATTAATCATTTTGAAAATCAATAATTACTGTACAATAGTTTGATTATCATTAGAGAATAGTGAGCTGTATACAAATTGTACTAAAGTACAATTTTCATATATTTATTTTTTGCAAAAAAAAAATACTTTCTACGAAATGAATATGAAATTCATGTAAGATTTATTCTAAAATATATTTTTCTTTAGTTTTGAACCATAGAATATTGTTACAACATTTAAACTAAAAACGAATGATGAATAACTGGATAAATTAAGGAATCTATTGTTTCCGTAAAACAACTTATTGACTGGATTCTATGAAAAAAGAAGATAACATCATTCACTTAATCAAACAATTAAACAAGTTTACACTGTCCAAGATTTCAAATAAGGAAATATTAAATGGAATATTTAAACTATAAGGGATGCTATAAAGTTATTCTTGTTACAAGTTCATATTTAAATTTAATTGGTGTTGTTTTACTTGTATCATCCCATTGTTATTTAGGACTGCAATTGATCAGTCTCTTGTTGGCATATATGCATCCTGTACGGATTGCCTCTAGATAGACTCAAGTCACAATTTTTTTAAGCAAAGATAGATAGTGGCTAACAGTGGAATCCAGGACGTGCGTTTCGTCCCATTTGTGACTCGTCAGCTGAATGTACTTGTATCCCTGAGTTGATGTTCACTTAATGTTAATGTTGATTTAAACTTCACCACATTGAACAAGCAGGTGGCTCTCAGGACTTAGTAACTAATTGGATAACGCGATGGTGTTTGGAGCAAACGGTAATGGGTTCGAGTCCCGGAGTGAACATCAATGTAGGTACATCCAGTTGACGAGTTCCATATAGGATGAAATGGGAGTCTTAGATTCCACTGCTAGCCACTATCCATCTTTGCTTAAAAAGTTCATATTTAATTTCAATTACTAAACTATAATTAACTCTTCCTTCATAACAAAATAAATCTTATAAAAAGGTATATTTGAAGGTAATAATTATTATTTGCAAAACTTTTAAATAATTTTATTAATAATACTCACCTTTACAATTTAATGTTTCCCAACTTGATGGTATTTTACATTGTTCACTTAATTCTCCAACTGACCAATTATCTGGACATGTTTTATGTGTAGTTGTATATAATTCTGATGATCTAGAACGATTTACTTCTTGACAATTAGATATATTTCCACGAATATAAAAAATAACTATTGAACAAAATACTCCAATAAACATACAAATGATAATAATAGATACAATTAATAAAATAGTCATATTACTATTGTTATTATGAGTAGTAGTAAGTTTATTTTGAAATAGTTGTGTATTATCTTTTAATTCAGCACCATATGAATTTAATCTTTCATCATTATATAATCGATCAGAATGAATTTTATACATTTCAGTATTACTTAATAATGTTAATTCAGAATTCATTGATGAATTGAAATTTTGTCTATATGTAATTTTATTTGATAATAATGAAGGTGTTAATATATTATCAATATACACATGGACTCGTAAACGTGCAGTCGATGTAAATCCTACCTCTTTATCACTATCTTTAACAATTATATACAAAAAATATTCTATTGGATAATGTTGATTATTATTATTATTATTTGTTGTTGCTGTTGATGATGACGATGATGATGAAGATGACGACGATAGAATGGATGAATTTGTTTGTTCAATATTTAATTTCATATTTAAATTAACTTCATTCATTGTTGTTGTGTACTTAGTTTTATATGTTGGTAATAATTGTGTTAAAGAATTAACTAAAATTAAATCTGCACTTGCTTCACTATAACTATTTGTTTCAGATATATGTATTTCATTTGGTTTTAATAAAAAATAATCAGATAAAAAACGAGCTGAATGTAATGTAAAATTAAATTTAGTATGTTTTGGTTCATCTAAATCAGTTACTTGTATTGAATAAAGAATAGTTCCAGGTGAAGTATCAATAGTTATATTAATTAAATCGGATGGAATTTTATTTGATATTGACGTTGATGGATGTATGAATTGTGGTGGATTATCATTTATATCAAGTAATTTAATTAAAACTAATGCACTACTAGTTAATTGTTGATTTATTGGCCCAGCATCATATGCAATTACTGTGAATTGATGTTCACGAAATAGTTCTCTATCCATTATACCATCTGCATAAATATTACCATCTAATGATACACGATAAGTAACTGGTAAGTGAATTGGTGAAAGGGAACCATTAACAATTGCATAACGAATAGTTTGATTTGAGCCTAAATCATTATCATATGCTTTAAGACGTCCAACCAGTCGACCATGTACACGACGATTACCTACTGATTCAGTTAACTGAAATATAATCCTACCACTAGGATCTGTAGTTTCAAATACTGGTGGCATATCATTAACATCAGCTACATTTATTCGTATCCTAGTTGTTGATGATAATGATGGGATACCAGAATCCATTACTTGTACATTCAATAAATAACTTGACTGTGTTTCACGATCTAATGGGATACATGTAGTTATTCTACCAGTTAATCTATCGATTTCGAATAAATTCTGTGGACTCATTTCATCAGTGACATTATCATCAGGTAACAATGTAAAACTGTAAAGTAATTGTGAGTTAATACCTTCATCATCATCTTTAGCTAAAATTGTACCAACATATGTTCCAAATGGTTCATTTTCCGGTACACTAAAGATTTGACTTATAAACTGTTTCCCATCTTTTCCTTCTCTGTTAATTCCAGTACTAACTGAATGTTCCAATGGATCATTCATTTTTTCAATAGTCGAAGTAGCGGCAGTAGTAGTAGTTGTTGTTGCTAAAATACGTGGTGTATGATCATTGATATCCTTAATAAAAATATGTAATGTTCGTCTAGTTGTTTGTGGATTCACTTCTCCGTTATCCGTGCAAACAATATCAACTGATAATTTTGGAGTTTCTTCTCGATCAATTTTAACTCCACTTTTTTTGTATAAACTAAATATTGATGGTTTATCTGACGATGTAATATTAGCATATATATCATTTTGCCTCATACTACTTAAAACTTTGTTAGTATTCGTACTGAGTGCACCAAATGATGGTTGACTTGGTATTAATTCAAATAACTGACTGTAATCGATAGTGTTGACAAATTGCCCAGATTTATCTAGATAACATGTTACACGACCACTGTCTTTTTTATCACGATCAAATGACATAACTGTGGCTAACTTAATTTGATCGTAATTTTCTTCCTCTATCCACAGTGACTCCACATTATTGGAGACAGGTAATCCTGATAATGATGGAAATGAAGATGATGACAGTAGATTCTTAGCATTGATATTTATACTATTACTATAATTATTGTCAGTAATATGTGATAGTGATGACTTTACAGGAATTAGCATTATTGTAGGCGCATGATCATTACAATCTTCAACAGTGACTTCAACTTCAGTAAAATTCAACAATCCACCACCATCTATAGCCTCGACATAAACAACAAATTTAGTTAACTGTTCATAATCTAATTTAGAAAGTAAATATAATTTATTTTCTTTAATTATTACTTTGGGTTTGTGATTGTGAGTTTTTGCAGATTCGAAATTATTATCTTGCGCTAATCGATAAGTTATTTGTCCGTATATCCCACTATCAGTATCCATAGCTTTTAATGTATACAAATATCGAAGTGATGATATTTGTGACCTAAACATATTATAGTTATTATTATTATTATTACTACTATCGATGTATGCTTGCTGATAATCTTGTTCACATTCACTAATTGATACTTTATATGGTAAACCAATCCATTGGGGTACATTGTCATTCGCATCAATGATTTCAATATAACCACATGTAGCGCCTTGTTGACCACCACCATCTACAGCTATCAAACATAGATACAGCCACTGAAATTGTTCTCTGTCTAGAAGACGAATCTGTTTTAAAATTGGTTGTAGTTGTCCATTAGATCTTGAATACGTTTTTAGCATGAAATAATCACCAGCATAGTTTTTTTGTAAAGATTCTTCATTGTATTCAGTGGATAATCTCCTGTCATGCTGATTAATAAATATATTAATGTTCGAATATATTTGTTTTAAAGTTGTCATAGGCTTATGACAAGAATAAGGATATAATGTAAATTTATCATTATCTTTTTTATCAATACATGGGACTAATCGATATTCTGATATCCCATTCACACTAGTATCTCGATCAGTTGCTTGTGGTAAACGAAATTCCGCATCAATTGGAGAAGTTTCAGGTATTTTTAATGAAAAATTTTGTAAGTCAAATTTTGGCTCATTATCATTTATATCAGATATTGTAATTTGTACATCTTGCAATACATTATTTTTTGATTTTAACCCAGTAGTATCACTGATAAGTACTTGAAATTTAACTTGACATACGCTTGTTGTCATTGGTTGACTCACCATATCAAGTTCGTGATTAACATTCCTGTAGTATCTGGAATTATCTGTTTTAGTAGTTGTTGTCTTGAAAGTTTCAGCTTTCGATTGATTTCCATTGAGTTTATCAATGTCGATAGTATTCTTATTCAATGAGTGTTGATCAGTTTTTGTCCTATCTATAGTATGTTTTTTAACACGTTCTAATAAACTATATTCATCACATAAAGCTTCACGATCGATTTTTCTTAGCGCATATATAGAACCATCATTGGAATCAATATGAAAATAATTTGAAATAGGCTGTTGAGCTAAACTAGTATAGACACAGGTATATGAAGATGTATATTTTGAATCCATCGGAGTTAAGGCAATCGATGATACTGAAGTATCTACTATCGCTGTTTCTGTTGGCGATAACGATGATGCTGTTGATGATGACAATGATAGTCTGCCAATAAAAGTACCTTTTTCAATATTTTCTTCAATCCAAAAGTTAAATAAAGGTGATATATTCAATTCACAACAAGTACATAATGCTTGTAAACAATTTATAATGTACAAGATTGAGTAAATCATTTCAAAAATTTAATCAAGTTCAATATAATGCTGGTGACTAAATCTTATCACATTTTCTGAACATTCAAAATATATTGTCATCTAATTATTGAGATATAATGTCATCAAATCATGGATAAGAATAAATATGAACTAAACTATAAATGATGATAATTTCTCAAATATTCTAAAATAAACTCATGTTGAGAATGGAATCATCATTACCTGTTATGATGACTATAAGTCATATAAAACTGATAGAAAAAATCTTATAGGTTGTAAAGGCAATGGGAGAAAGACAGGTGAGTCAAACTAAGTTATACTCTCCAAGCAAACATATACAACATGTGTACATACACACACAGTATATATCTGTGTACTTATTGATATACATGGATGCATACATACACGAATAGGGAAACATATGAATTAATGATAATTATCATACTCAGTGAATCATTATGTGAAATTGGGAGAATTCGCATGTAATTTAAAATAAATACAAGAGGAAATATATTTTTCAATGAATTGTCAATTTTAGAAGTATCCATGTAATATGTACACAGACTTTATTATTATTATTATTATTATTATTATTATTATTATTATTATTATTATTATTATTATTATTATTCAATATGAGCTTTTATGGAATCTAGGAAGAGAGTCTTTCATTATTAGAGATTCTAATTGGTCCATTGTTATCATAGTGGTTAATTATAATTACAAATTAAATTGGACTCATGATGAGTAAATGAAATTATGAGACATAATTATGTGATTTTATATGACTTACTTACTTACTTACTTACTTACGCCTGTTACTCCTAATGGAGCATAGGCCGCCGACCAGCATTCTCCAACCCACTCTGTCCTGGGCCTGCTTTTCTAATTCCATCCAATTCTTGTTCATCTTTTTCATGTCTATTTCCATTTCTCGGCGTAATGTGTTTTATGGTCTTCCTCTTTTCCTTTGGCCTTGAGGATTCCATGTGAGGGCTTGCCTTGTGACGCAGCTGGGTGCTTTCCTCAGTGTGTGTCCTATCCACTTCCAGCACTTCTTCCTGATTTCTTCCTCCGCTGGGATCTGGTTTGTTCTCTCCCACAGTAGGTTGTTGATAATAGTGTCTGGCCAACGGATCTGAAGTATTTTGCGTAGACAACTGTTAATAAACACCTGTATTTTCTGGATGATGGCTTTCGTAGTTCTCCAGCTATCCGCCCCATACCGTAGAACTGTCTTGACATTTGTATTGAAAATCCTGACCTCGGTGTTGGTTGACAGTTGTATCGAGTTACAGATGTTCTTCAGTTGTAAATATGCTGCTCTTGCTTTGCCGATCCGCGCCTTCACATCTGCATCAGATCCACCGTGTTCATCAATGATGCTGACCAAATATGTAAAGGTTTTTACATCTTCCAAATCTTCTCCGTCAATTGTGATTGGATCTGTGAATGCTGTGTTGTATCGGAGAACCTTGCTCTTCCGTTTGTGTATATTGAGACCTAGTGCTGATGAGGCTGCTGCTACACTGTTCGTCTTCTCCTGCATTTATATGACTTAAATATTATTAAATATTGAGAAATTATAAATCAATCATAACAATTAAAATACTTATTTGACTTATTGATAAACTTTGTCCAGAGTGATATTGTAGGAAATCAGTTCATTTTCATAAATTTAGCTAAATAAGCATTCAAAGTATATAGTTGATTCTTTTAACTATTAACGAGGCTTATTAGATTAATTTATTTAGAATTTTGTAATACTATTCTTCTTCTTAAAAAGAAATCATTAAAGAATATAAAGTTGTTAGAAAAACATAACTTTTGTGAGTAACTACCTCACGACAGACACAGTTAAACTTTATTGGTCACGACTTTACGCTAGAACTCCAAGAAATCAGTGACCAGTGGAGTGCTAGCGTGTCTGTTGTGGGGCAGTTACTCATTGAAGACAATGGTGAACGATTGCACAATATCGTGAATTCGTTGACATTGGTGAGACATTAACACAGTTGGATACCAGCTCAATGGTCTAGAAGTTAAGTGTTCGTGCGTGAAATCAAAGGTCCTGGGTTTGAATCCCGTGTTTGGGATCGTGTATGCACACTGCTGACGAGTCCCATAATAGGACGAAACGGTCATCCAGTACTTCCAGGCTTTCCATAGTGGTCTGACATTGATCCATTCATGATATTAATCTAAACTCAACAATCTCCATATCCGTATTTTAATAACTTTTGCATTTAAAAAGCGTTACTGTTCTGTTAAGTGACTATAGGTGCTGTGTATCTAACTTCTTGCAACACCCACCCTAGATAAAATGTATTCTACCATGACACTAAATGTGTTGATTTGATCTAGCAAAAATAAGTCTAGCATGTAAACAGTCCAAACACTGCTTCCAAACTTATCATTTTCCTTACTTAGTTGCCTTATTACATTTAAAGAACAGATTATTTATTCAGTTAATTTTGTATATATCTTAGGTCTTAGGGAGTTATATGAAATTTGTTCCCTGATTTTAGTGAAATACATGATACATTAAAAATCGGTTGTTTGTTTTACTTGAGGAAGGGATTTACCGTTTTTCATTCATTCGTTTTTTATACGTTTTCTGTATTAAACTTAACCTCACACTTTGTTTATTCAACCGGCGAGTTAAGTCAGTTTGACTTGCATCGGTGTTGAATTACGTCTGTATATTGTTCCAAACTGATAAATGGTATGAAATACTAAGTTTCAATAGACTATAGAAACATAAAAATAATGAAAACCAGACCTAAATTTCCAGGTCATCCAGAGTGAACTGTTTGGAAGAAATCAAACCTAGAATGAGACAACTAGTATATGATCCCTAGTTTTCAATAGTTTTGCAACTGATTTCTGCCTTGATATTAAGTATTTTTAATAGTATGTTTTAGGCCATTTCTATCAATTTCTGCAGTGGTTACATAGAGGATTATTCTTGATTCAGGTGCAACTTTCAACAAATGCTGAAATCACATAAGATATTACTGAAAATCAGAAAGCATTAAATGAATACTCTGAATGGATTTGAGATTTCGGCTCAGCTCACACTGATATTGACATATGAAATCGGGGATAACACATTCCACTTTCAAGAAAGATATGATATTACGTTAGTCATGAAAATTTGTTTATTAATTAAACAAATCTACACAAACCACATAACTACAAAACAACAGTTTTTCTCTAGTAAATTAATACTATATACATTTTCCATAGCTCCATTAAGAAGCTGTATTTTACCAGATAAATAAATTTTCCTTTCTTTTAGTGGGTGACCACTACATAGAGATTTGTAATTTCAATAAATTTTCACATCGAACCCTAATTTTTACTAGATTTGTGTTTTTTATCCGCCATTCCTAGATATGCTACACTTAACATGTCAATAACCGACAGTTGGGGATAACTCCTGAGTAAGGAATTCTAGTTACAGCATATGAAATTTATAGATTTACTGTTGTGTTAAAAAGCGAAATGAAAATTATTAAGGAATGTAAAACTAGTTAGTGATGAAATAGTGTGAGGAAGTTAATCACCAAGAACGATTTAAGACGGCCGTTCAATATCGTGAATTGGTTAAAACTGGACATGTACACCATTGGATCTTATCTCACTGACCGAAAGATTAAGCTTCTGAACACAAGTCCTGTGTTCGACTATGAAGTTGTGATAGTGCTGATGGGTACCGTGCTAATATGAAATGACTATCCAGTGTTTCAAGGTTTACAATGATTGTCTAATTTACGTCGGTTTGTGAACTCAATAAAATTAGTTATCTGTCATTTAAAATGATTCATTAATTTTTCGAAATAAAAAGGAGGATAATTTAAAGTGACTTATATGTATTCAAATATTATCTTTAACAATTCGACCTCATAATCATCAATTATTAAAATGTCACTTTTAAACTTTTATTTATTATTTGGCCAATTGATATATATATATATCGAAGGCACCTGAACAGATGGCATGATTTTTCGCTTTCCTAGTTGTATTTACTTAATAAACTAATGTTCCGTTTATATTATATTTCATTTATGTAACCTTTTATTTTGCATGTTATTGTTTAACTATTTTAACTATTAATATCCTTTAGTTCTATTATTTTCGATAATTACGTGATGGTGACTCTAATTATCCATATTTCATCTACTTGTCTATTATTATTATTCAGCAATTCACGTAAATAATAAATTAAATCTTGAGATGGTGGAGGAGATTCGTAGCTCTGGTGGATAATTTGGATGGTGTTCTGTTCTTTGAACTGGATGGTTTGGTTGTGGAGTTTTCATCGTTCTTCTGAACGTCATCATCAGCACAAACTTCAGATAGAAGTGAAGTGTTCGAATTTCTCCATATGCCTTTCACAGCATGTTCTGTACACATCGATGTTGTTTGGTTCTTATTGACCTTAAAGTCAACCTTGAAGTCGACCTTATGTCAGTATGAACCAATCAACGTCGAGGCGTACAGAACAAGCTGTGAAAGGCATATGGAGAAATTTGAACACTTCACTTCTATCTGAAGTTTGTGCTGATGATGTCGTTCAGAAGAACGATGAAAACTCCACGACCAAGCCATCCAGCTCAGAGAACAGAACTCCATCCAAATAAAATAAATCAAATTTTACATTGTGTTTTCATTTATTTTGTAATTATTTAATTCTTCCATAATTAATATTTACAATAATGTGATGAAATCACCAAAATCTATTACGGACTCTTTCAAACTTTTACAAATCGTAAGCAATAATTATTATGTAATAATTCATCTTCATCTATTTGAAGTAGACAATTACCTTGGGCATTTCTTATTATCTCTGATATTATTACATAATAATACAACATTATTTCATTTTGTATTGTAGTCTGCTATGTTCTATAGTTCAAAATGTTGAACTATCTTTTTAATGATATGACATTCTCTTTATATTTTAGACTGTAACTTGTAAAAAACTACTCATAAGTATGATTGCATAACTCAAGAGATTATTGTCAAAAAGAAAATTTTCTTCACTGAAATATCTTTGTTTCTATTTAAGAAAAATATAAAATTCATATCAGTTTACTTGATTTTCATAATTTTCGATGGTGTAATAAGAAGACGAAGATTATCAGAACTATGTAATATATTAATGCAATACATTTCGAACAATCTGATCACACGTATACTTGTTAAGAACATTTATATATATAAAATAAAAGATCTACTAGACTGTAAATAGAGGGTAAGAGGAGACAAGGATAATAATACTACTAATAATAATAAAAGTAATAATAATAATAGTATGGAGACAATTTGAAACCTGACACTCTGGATAATAAGCTTATATTACCAGGATAGGTTTAAAGTGAGAACAAACTGTTTCAAATTGTTTTCACATGACTATTATTACTTTTATTATTATTATTATCATCCTTGTCTCCTCTTATCCTTCATTTCTAGTTTAGCTGACTTTTTATTTTTTATATATAAATGTTCTTAACAAGTATATGTGTGATCAAATTGTTCGAAGTGTATCGCACTAATATATTATATAGTTCTGATAATCTTCATCTTCTTATTACGCTATCGAAATTTATCAAATGGATTAATTGCTTTAAATCTCATAATTTTATTTTGCATTGGGTACCAGTTAAAATGCTATATTGAAACTATTAATAATCAGTCAATGACTTATTAAAATGCATCAGATGCGTTAATATCTCATATGTAAAACATGTTATAACCTATGAAAATGATTAAATTATTACTTGAATTTATAATGAACAAATAACCAATAGAAAACTTTATATAATGACATTGTATCTCCTCCAGATGAATTCATTAATCAAGATCCATCTAGTAAGAAATAGCAAGATGCTTGCTTATGTTATATTGATTGTATTTAATCATCCGATGTTGAATATTATTTACATATACATAATTAATCACGGTGTTGAATTTTGGTTAAGAGTCAGCCGAAAACTATGAAGTTGTCAAATTTTCAGTGTTTGTTCTAATGATTTGATTTCAAAGTAACCTTAGTGTTGTGAATGGAAACTCAGATGAGGAGAACCGATTTGCTGTACAATGCAAAATTACAGAATGATTTCATAAAATATGCAAACCATACATTAAATACATTATTTTCAAATCTTTGTTCAATTGTCATTTACATACTTTATGATTCTCTTAATTCTGTTGTCATAACAATTGCTTTCTATTTCCCTCCTCATTTTTTTAATTCAATCTTCTCAATCTTCTGCTTATAAGCATTTCGCTCTCGATTGGTGCTACATACTACTTATATCTGATAACACAAATAGTATACACCACACTAATATTCAAAAACATTATTTACATTAAAATAATTAAGACAATTAAAATTATCTTATATCATTAAGCAACAAATGAAGTAGATAAACTATTTAAAATTGATTTTTAACAGAAGTTGACTACTCATTGACTTTAAAGGAGTCAATAGTTTACTTTGTTTTGTCAGAAACAGACATGACTTAAAACACAAATATTAACTCTTAACTATATATTCAAATCATATCCACGCAGCTGCAACAAAGCTTATATTCTTGTATCAGAAGACATAATTCTGTTTGTGTTCTGTTTAAAGATTGTACTTTTACTTTGTCAAAAATCATACCTTAGGATAGAGTAATATATAAAAATAAAGTAGTTTCGTCTACGTGAAATATAATCTCAAAGATGATATGCTAATCGTTCAATTATCCCCATGAAAGACGACAGCATACTATTTAGTTTTAAAAGTTGAGTTGTGTTCATGGATTTGTCATTTTCAATAGTATACCTTCAATGTGCATTAAAAAGTTTGAGAACAGTGATCAATTAGGAGCAAACTACATTTTTTAAGAAGATGAGAATAATATGATTAAAGTAAATTAGTAGATTTCAGGAAAATCCAGGACGCATGTTTCATTCAATTTGAAACTCTTCGACTGGATCCACTTACATATGTATACAGGAATTCAAACCAAATAACTTTTACTTTATATGTCTATTGTGTTACCCATTTAGCTAAACTAGGATGAAGTTGCATTTAAAAGACAAATTTAAAATCCACTAACTGACCTTAACGTAATTAAAATTATTTATGATTAAATAACAATATCAAGCACATTCACTCAGATAGCATATTTATAAAAAGAGTCTGATCAATGAAAGACCCTCATAACAACAACTAAGTAAAGGTTTAAACAATTAGAATCATGTACAAATATTAGCTTATAAGTTATGTATCCGACTCCTTATAATAATATATAGCTTTCTTCAAACAACTGTAAACAGATGCCAGTATCCTTAAGATGAAAATAATAGCAAATTAGTATTAAAGAAAAGAAATTTATTGATTGGTATCTTTAAGAATATGAATTATCCTGATAAATTTTTCCTTTATTTAGTACTAATCACTAGTTATGCAAAACATTGATCTATGCTCCTGTGTGTAATTAAGATCTACCTTATACATTAACTAATGAATACGATCTATTTATTACATAACAACTTTAGAAACCTTAATTCTTAAACTTTTCCATATTTTTATTTTGGATAAAATAAGTTTTACTATCAGTAGTATATTCTCATACTTTTATTTCATATTTGATGCATATATCATTCAAAAATTAAATTATTCATAGAATGATAAATTCTGACAATTATTTATCATTATTTATTGAGAAAACAAATGATTGAAGAATTATTTTGTTCATTTTTATGTTTAATATTAAAAAGTAACATTTTCTAGATTCACTTGGTATTATTTGGCTTGTATCTTGCCATTGAGTTTTTTTAAGATTGCAATCGATCAGTCTGTTATTGGCATATGTACATACTGTTCGTATACCTCCATATTGACTTAATTCATAAGCTTTTTGTAAGCGATGATGGATAGTGGCTAGCAGTGGAATCCAGGACTCGTCAGCTGGATTTACCTGCAACTGAAATGATGTTCACTCTGGGACTCGAACCCAGTACCATTCGCTTCAAACGCCATCACGTTGTCCAATCAGCTACTGGGTCCTGATAGGACGAAACGCGTGTCCTGGATCCTACTGCTAGCCACTATCCATTATTGCTTAAAATTTTATAGGTTCAATGATTTATTCGTAAATATAGGATTGTGATTCTAAATAAAATGATCAGCATTTCTATCGTATTTTCATATTTATAATGTTATTTGGGAAAATAATGAAATTTTCATAATTAAATTATTTATATCAACGTATCAGTTTCAAACAGAACCATCTTTTGAAGCTGAAAATGTCTTACAGTAGTTACCTACTTACGCCTGTTACTCCCAATGGAGCATAGGCCGCCGATCAGCATTCTCCAACTCACTCTGTCCTGGACCTCCTTTTATAATTCCATCCAATTCTTGTTCATCTTTTTCATGTCTATTTCCATTTCTCGGCGTAATGTGTTCTTTGGTCTTCCTCTTTTCCTTTGGCCTTGAGGATTCCAGTTGAGGGCTTGCCTTGTGACGCAGTTGGGTGCTTTCCTCAATGTGTGTCCTATCCACTTCCAGCGCTTCTTCCTGATTTCTTCCTATACGGGGATCTGGTTTGTTCTCTCCCACAGTACGTTGTTGCTAATAGTGTCCAGCCAACGGATCTGAAGTATTTTGCGTAGACAACTGTTAATAAACACCTGTATCTTCTGGATGATGGCTTTCGTAGTTCTCCAGGTTTCCGCCCCATACAGTAAAACTGTCTTGACATTTGTATTGAGAATCCTGACCTCAGTGTTGGTTGACAGTTGTTTTGAGTTCCAGATGTTCCTCAGTTGTAAATATGCTGTTCTTGCTTCACCGATCCGCGCTTTCACATGTGCATCAGATCCATCCTGTTCATCAATGATGCTGCCCAAATCTTATAATACTATCCGCTTAGAAAGTCATTCACAATAAAAATCTCGATCGATTAACTTAAAATACTTTTCTTTTCTTTTCTGGAATAAATAAGTAGCTATTACTAATGTAATCAACAAAGTTGAAAGTATTGAAACTTATCATTGTAAATATTTGGTAATGGTTGAGTTAAACTAAGAGTTGATTGAGATTTAAACCTGTATGGGCTTCAAAATATTTAATCTTTATAAATTCTAAACCTAAGTGAAAACGTTTCTCATTACTTGTCAAAAACCTGTTTAACATGGTTTGAGTTGTCTTAATGGTTACAATGTTGTCGCGGTCAATGATCAGAAACCACGATAAATAACCTTACTTGTAAAACATCAAAGTTCTTTAGAATTATTATTATTATTATTCGTAAGTCCAACAGTTACAATTAAAAATCAAATTAGAGATATAATAAACAAAGATAAAAGTATCATACATCAGCATAATTCCCACCTACATGAATAATTATAAAATGACTTCTTTTACTATATAGTTTCGAATTATCATTCAAAGAATTCATTATAAAATAAACTAAGAAAGTCATTTGATATAAAGCTTTATACATGTATAGCTATCAAATGACTGTAACTGATTAATTGATTCATTTGAATTTGTATCTTTACTAAATGATGAAACGTAATATATTTTTTTGAACAATGCATGAACTAAAATAACAGTAATTTAATTCAGTTTAGGTAAACAGTCTAGAAAAAGAGTATGTATATCAACTTTATAAAATAACTCTGTCTTAAAATAATGAATATTACAAACATGGTACACAGTAAAACAGACAAGTTTTATCAGGCGCCATCTTATTGTTTTCAATTATTTAAACAATCATTGTATATATAAGCTTTTAAATTTATTATCATTATAAGTACTATTCATTTTAACTGTACAACATTTTTGACTATTGGAATTAATGATTTTAATTTTAGATTGGAATAAATTTTTGTCAAACAATTTATCTTTAAAAAAAACCCTACATAGGTGTTATTCACTTGGATAAAAGACGAACATGAATATAACTGAAATCAAATTTTGTCCAATGTTAGTTAACACTTGATATAGTACAAGCAGTTATTCACAGAATAGTTATTCAATTATATACACGTTTATTTCTGAAGTTCGTATATCGGTAATAATAATAATAATAATTTAATGGTAATCACTTTGAACACTGAAGAAATCAATGATGTCAGTCTATGATAGAAATTATCTTTAAATAATTATTTAGTGGTTGAATTGATGAGTCGGTTTAAGCTAGACCATCATGAAGAACCTGGAAGTAATGGATGGCCGTTTCATCCTAATATGAAACTCGTCATCAGTGTGCATACACGATCCCAAACACGGGATTGGAATCCAGGACCTTTGATTTCACGCACGAACACTTAACCTCTAGACCATTGAGGTGGTATCCAACTGTGTTAATGTCTCACCGATGTCAACGAATTCACGATATTGTGTGATTGTTCCAGGTTTTCCACGATGGTCTGGCTTCGACTGACTCATGATTTCAATCTTTGAAATTTCTGAAATCTCCACAAACCCCTTCTGACTTTAATACTTACTAAATGATACTTTCTGAAGTAATAATGTTTTAATTATTTAATTTTCAATAAAATATTTTAAATATTCTTTAATTAATTTTTTTTATTTTAAAAAAATACTAAAAAAAAGAAATATTCATTATAACTGAATATGAATAGTTTTTTTATTATTTAATTTTGGTTTCTTCTTTTCAATATTAACATTATTATTACTTATAACACGCAATTATTGTTTAATGTCAAATTAACTGTCTAAAGGAAACTGTCAAAAACTGGTTTTTGATGCTTAGAAACAATGATTAGTTTAATAGGTAGCCTGTTTGTTTGTTTGAAGAAAAATTATAATAATTGTATGTATAGAATGATATAAAATGGTTAATAAATTAGGAAGTTAATGCGTGAGTTGCATGATTACTAATATTATTAGATTTATATAATATAAATGTATCCTATATTTTTGATATTCCTTTGGAAATCCATATGAATACAGGTTTGTATTAAGTGATTGTGTATAGATTATGAACAATAATAATAATGATAATAACTTAAGGTATAAATGTAAATGATTCAACAACAACAACAAGAAAAATAAATGACCGGCGAGACTCTAATTTATGAACGACCTTTGAACGAATTTTAAGTGACCTTGAGAATATTAGCTAATCAAAAAACAATCAGGATAGAGTAAAAATATGTGATACAAAACCAAGGAAATATAGTGGATACACTTCTTGTACGTGGTTCGAAAACTTGGCAAAGTTAGAAAGAGGTTTAGGGGTTCTAAAATCGTAATGCATGCAGTAGAGGAAATCATCCATACGGCTACAGAATAGTCGGCCTCTGGATCCATGATAAAGTCTCAAAAACTCTTTCACATAGTTTCAATATTGCTTGTGTGCACTCCGGCTGTTGAGTACACGAAATACCACTTGTGGACAACGACACGATGCACATAACCAAGTCTATGTAGGAGTCTATAGGCTCTCCAATCATCCTTATATATTGTAGTATCTGGCTGCAGTCAGTGTTACTGGTACTTTTATTATCCAGTTCACGATAATTGTCATAATTTGATTCAGTTAGAAATTATATATGGGGTTTTCATCACGAACCGACATCAGCTATAATGCCAGAAATGTATTTAGCCAAATGGATGAAAGGCTTTCGTGCCCGAATCCGAGATCTGTTATCTTATACCTGATTGATTCGTCCACAAGTTACAGTCTCGCCGTTTTATTTGTTATAGCCGCTCAATTATCACGTTTTGTACAAAATTCCTTGTGAACCGATCGTACGTTAGCATTAAGCACTGAAGTTGGCGCCGTAACCTTGAAATCCTTCAAACGCCTCTGATTGGCTCGTCCATAAAGTAGAGTCTCGCCAAATGACCATGAGTAAAACAGTGAATGTTATTATGTGAAAGTAATTTTAAAACTGATTAATTTACAGTGGATAAATGATAAATAACAAAATATAATCAAGAATAAGTCAGTTGTTTCTAGGTATTACACAATTTGACAATGATCAGATCTAATGATTCAGACTTTAATTTCAGTTCTAATCGATTTTTGTTATTTATGTAGGATAATCATTTAATACTTAAGAGACTGTATTATTTATAATATGATTGATAACATTGCTCCTAATTAAAGGAATAATTCATCCATTTAAACTTTTATTTGAAGTAATTTGTAAGTGACTTTTATTTATTTGTGATTTTTCATGATCCTGGGTTAGGGACCAATCAAATTCCTATTTGTATATACATGGGCAATTCTAAATTAAAACAAAATAAATATATTAACTAGCCTTGAAAATTCACTAACCTTCTATGCTATGATCAATTTCATGAATAAAATAATTTTCAAACATTGACGCAATATTGAGACGGTGGAGAAAATTTGTAGCTCAGATGGATGATTTTGATGGAGTTTTGTTCTCTGACAACACTACCAAAACCATCCAGCTCAGAGAACTAAACTCCATCAAAATTGACTCAGGATTCAATTAAAAACATGTTTCAATCTTTAGATGAGATCGGAAGGCAGCAGTATAATTTACAAGATTATCGTTAATGTTTCCTTTTAAGATATTATACTGATAAAGTGGGAAATAGTTTTATGTTATATTTAAGCTACGGTTACTTCTAACTGTGAAATAATCGTTTAAAAAATTTTGTAGAATATTTTGATTCCAATAACGAGTTATTTTTAATGAGTTACAGAATTTGAGTACTTTGATACATTATTATTCATAAGTATTAGTCTTCAACATTCTGCAATGCATATTGTCTAGATGGAATAGTTAAGTTTTTTGAAGTTTTAACCATATGAAAATTCAAACCCTTCTTCTTTAAGTGTTTAAAACACTTCGTACTTACACTAAACATACCCTGATAGTGTTAGTTTAATATAAAGTTGTATAATTCATATTGTCTTTCTTATCACCTTTGTCTTTTCCTACCTTTCAGTTTGTCTATTTTGACAGATATAAATGTTATGACGAGTAAATGTTTAATAAGACTATTAGAAATGTGTTGCATTAATCGTTTACACGGTTCTGATAAACCTTATCTTGACGACAAATAATCAAAATTGAGTAGAATGTAAGATATAATTCGGTTATCACTTCAGTTTAAAGTTAAATTCTCACTAAAAAAAGATTAACATTCACTTAAATGCTGTAGAAAGTTGACATTTGATAATTATTTTTGGAAGTTTAATGATCTTAAATACACATGGCTTCATTTGGTTTAGAATATACTGTAGTTAATGACTGTATAAGTTGTGAACTAAAATGTATATAAAGAATGATTTTTGTCTTTGGGTATATTTAGCAAAAGTAATGATATTTTGTTATATTCACTGACCTCTTTTGCTATCAATGAATTTATCGAGATTTAAAATCACTTGCGAAATAGGATCAGCCAACTGTGACAAACTTGACACAGATATGGTGGACATAGTTCCCATTTATATGTGCACAATACATAAATTGAAATTTAGACAATATATATGATGTATCATATCTTATATCAATGTATTTAAACAGCTACAAATATGAATTTAACTGGAATAAATTTTAAAAATTTTGTTGGGAAACAATTTGAAATTACTCTCTGTTTAGTAGATAGGGCCAAATACATTCAGTATGTTACTTCTACGGTTAAGGGCTAATCAGTAACACTGTCAATGATCAGCTTCATAAAATATGGTTGAGACTATAAGTACTTTTAATGAAAATATTTCTTCTGGGGGCAAGCAATCATAAATAAAATCACCTGAATAGACTGATTTAAAAATTATCAACTAATTCCTAATAAAACATGCCTATTTATTGTAGGAACTGAAGATGATGTCCTTTAACAATAATTGGGTCGTCCAAATTAAAGAAATTATTTAGGAGGTGGAATTATTTGTGATTTTTTTTTCGAAATACATATACTTTATGAATTTAAGCTTTATCATAGCTGTTTACCAGGATATTATTTGTACAACATACAATAAATTTTGTTCATAGTTACTTGTACGCGCTTCGGCGGTATTTACATTTATCAAATTAACAATAGAATATCAAACCATGAAGATCTTTTCTAATTGATTAAAAAAAATATTTTGGAAATAAATAAAACAGTTTACTCAAACATAAACTCAATTTTAAGTTTATTCAGAAACTGTTAAACGCACACTGGTTATGATCTAAATTAGGATTTTAAACTTCAGTTTTTATTCAGTGGAAAACACTACGGCTTTCTATTGATTTAAATGGTATACATCCATAGAGAGTATCTGTGGTCTATTTCATCTGTAACTGAGTATCTAAATAGTTATGTATTAATCTAATGCTGGTGAGCAGTCTATGCTCCTCCACAAAGGGTAACATATATAAGTAAGTAGGTAAAGCACTTACGCCGATTAAAGTTGTCATGGTTGAGAAACACAAGAACTTTATTCATTATAATAACAATACATCTTGACATCAAGATTTTCACTAGTATCCGTGACTAACTACACTACCCGACATTAGCTATTATCTCAACAAAGTAGTCAGGCTTGTAAATAGTGATGACACAATTCAATTATTACTGCTAGAATGTTTATTCTTAAACTCCTACAATGACAACTAAGTTAATTGAAAAGCGATCAAACTAAAAGCTGCAAACTCATGATCTGAGATCAAAGTCGTACAGCAAAGTGCACAAGACCGTTAGGGAAGAGATAAATTTCCTTCAAATAGTCATCATCTCCAAAAGTAGGAAGTATCTCATCTGGCCTCACAGATTTCCATCTATGATTAAACCTAATATGTATGGAACTAAAACACTTAAAAATAGTTATAAAAAGACTTTATTTGAATGACCCTGATAAGTTTCCCTTTGAATTCTGAATTCACTCTCTCAAATTGTGAAAACCTATCTCTAACCTAGTTTTCTCTTTAGATTCTTCAAGAAAGTTTATTCTGTTACGCTGAGAGCGAGTGAAAGGTGAAAGTAACTCATATACTTCTAATATCACGAAAGATCACATAACTTATTCATCTCCTAATTTTTTTAAAAAAGTTTTATTATTAACTCTCATTCCTTTTTATTTTTTTCACATATATCTTCATTACTATTGATCCCAATTCACAGAATGGTTCAATTATTTGATTCCAATAATCATAATAATAAAAGCATGAGTTTTAGTCAAGTAATAGATATCTACTGATCATGACCTATTAATAAAGTCAACCACAATGCTTCCTTATAGTCTAATAATGTGAAGAATTGTCTAGAAATTGATATAGTTGTCCAAGTACCTGAATATTATATGTGAAGTAGGAAATGTCAATCAGCTGTACGAAAAATAACAGAATAGAAAAATAATTAGCCTGTAGATACTGGATAATATTCAAAATATCTTTATATACTCGTAAATTAAAATTTAAGTATAAACAGAAATACTAGATGTTATGAGAAGGGATTTCGTAGAGATTTTAGTAATTTAATAGTTGAATTCATGAGTCAATTAAAGCCAGACCACCATGGCAAACCTGAAAAAACTGGACAACCGTTTCGTCCTGGTGTGGGACTCCACTGCAGTGCGCACCCACGATCCCGCTCTTGGGATTAAAAGTTAGACATTAACACCATTTGATATAAGCTCAGTGGTCTAAAGATTAAGCATTCATGCACGAGACCGAAGGTCCTAGGTTTGATACCTATGTGCAGGATCGTGTATGCAGACTGCTGAGGCGTCCTATACTAGAACGAAATGGCCGTTCAGTGCTTCCAGGTTTTCCATGGTGGTTTAGCTTCAATTGACTCATGATTTCAACTATTGAAATTTCATTTATTTTAAAAATATATGTTTACTTGACTTTTATTCAGTATCTTTTTTAAATAGGGAAAACTGATAATGATAATGATATTGCAGTGAACGTGAACACAAGTGGGGACAATCGAATGTATTTGAATACAAAATTACAGAATCTTTGAGAACCATACACTAAATACTTCATTTTCAACATTTCAGTCAATTGTCTCAAACTTGACTGATTCTTCGGTGAGACTATAATTTATGGACGACCTTTGAGTGACACTAAAGTGACCTTGAGAGTGTTCACCTAATAACTGGGACCAAATGAGTTTTATAAACCAGTGTGGAGAATTAAAATTATGATTTACAGTTGATGGGTAAGGTTAAGAATTAGATTTTGGGTTTTTATAACAAACTGACATCAACTATGATACCAAAACTCTATTTAATCAAATTATTGAGTGAATTTCGCACCAAAATCCAAGATCTGTTATATAATACGTGGTTGGTTGGTCTATAAATCTTTTGTACACCAATCACTCTCTGTTCTCATTGTTTTTTCTTCTATCTTCTTAACTTTCTGCCATCAGGCATTTCACTTTCGACTGATGATACATACAACTTATATCTATCTACATCAGTAACACACATCATGTTATGATACATTCACACTTTTCCTATGAAATTTTTAAAGTATGAAAAATTCTATGAATATCTCAGAAATGATCGGTTGAAAGTTAGTCAAAGATTTTTAAAAAAACTAGGAAATGTTCTTTAAATTTGTAAATTTTTATTATTTTCTACAATTCACATACATGTTTGCAATTATCCAGTAATTTGTGAACAGTTAAGATAGCCAACAGGCTTTCCTTAACGACTGAGATTCAATCTGACTTACATCATTAAAATACATATAAATGCTACAGAATATTGATCAGGATTAACTTTAAACATTTGATAATAAACACTTTAACTAATCAGAAAGAAGTTTGTACTGATATGGATAGTAAATGATTTGGATCTTGTTACGCTAACAAATAGTAGACCAAATAAACAAAAATTTCTACAAATTAATTCTAGAAGGACAATTTGTAACTTTAAATCTTTTGTGGTAATCACAAATGGTCAACTATATTCATAACCTATAAAACTAAAAGTCATCATAAAAACTAGATGGCAATTATCTTTTTGCTCCCTATTTTAACAGTTTTATTAGAGAAAAATTATTATCATACATTTTGTGAAGCAATAAATGCTTAATTATTATTGGATAATAATAATAATAACAATAATAACAATAATAAACTATTACCCTTGAAGCTGATCCATTCCTACAGTACTCTGGGTTCAATATTTTAAACTTAACTACATTAAACTGAACAATGGTCAATCAGTAAATTGCTTTTAGACATATGTGGTTACCATATGAATGTTCTGTCAGTAGTAGGTTTATGCGTTTAGCATTGAAGGGTATATATCTAGACATTAAATACGATATATAATAAGTCCAGAAATCAAATTCAGAAAATCACATTATTTACGTTTCAATAATTCATTCCATATTATTCTTTTCAACAATTTATTCTATTCAGTTCTAAATTCTACTTCTAAAATATGATTAAATACTTCCTATTTACGTCATAAGTGATATAGTTTATCGACAAATCAAAACGAAACCCAATTATCAATGAACACTGTAATCTTTAAATAATGATGTCTGACAAACTCTATGAATAATACATGTAAGCAATTATTACTGTTGTCAGACGCCAGTGTGATTATATAAGAGTTTATTAACTTGACAAGATTTCCTTTCTAGATAAGATTAATGTATTACAATTTATAATGGTGACATAACTATTCTAAGTTGTTACCAATGCATAACTTTCAAAAAATTAAGTTTTCATTAACTCGATACTTTATTTCTAACTGTCTGTTTACTAGAGAGTTAAATGTGATATGGGTTTCATACAATATTCTCTACTTTATAAATTTCAGTAATGCATCAAAAAATCTGTAGAGCCATTACTGATTTACTTCGGCCTGTTATCCATCATGGGGGAGCATACACCTCCCACCAGGATTCTCTATCGAGCTCTGTCCTTGGAGATCCTTTCCAGTTGTTTCTTGTTGAGTAAACAATTTTGTATAAATACTTGTACAGTTTGGTGATAGTTTTAATAGTTCTTCAAGTTTCAGCTCTGTACAATAGAACTGTTTTGACGTAATAAAGATTCTCACTTCGATAATGGTTGACAGTTGCCTGAAGTTCCATATATTCTTTAATTATAGGAGTACCGACCTTGTTTCACCGATTCTTTCCTTTACATTTGCATCAGATTCTCGTTGTACATCGATGATGCTGTTTAGGTACGTAAAAGTTTCCACTTCATCTAGAGATTCGCCACCAAGTTTGATTGTGTTGAATCTTGCTTCTTCCTTTGCGCATGTTGAGGCCTACTGATGCAGAGAATGCTGTTGCAATCCTTTTGTTCTTCTTTTCTTGAATCTTGGTCAGGATTTCTATAGAGATCCATTCCTTATGATGATACTTCTTGCGACCCAACACCTCCTGACACGTTGAAGTTAATGCTTCTCTGGTCCCTTTCCAGTTGTCCTCCATCGTGGTTTCCTCTTCCTTCACTAGATCCTGTAAGGCTTAGAACTCGTTTTTGAGAGTAATCTTAAATTCCTTGTGTTCGTCAGTATCTCAAAGGAAGTCTGTGTTCAACATTTGTAATGGGGTTTCTTCGGTTGTCAGTGTTTTTAGCATCAGTTTACTTTAGAAACCACCAAGTGGTGATCTGAAGCCATGTCGGCTACTCTGGTTCGCACATTTTCCATTGACCTTCTAAATTTTTTACTGACACAAAGATGATCTATCCGGTGGCCCGTGGTGTGGTACGGTTAGACCCATGTAGCTCTGTGAGCGTCTGTGTGGGAATATTGTGCTGCCTATAACCATTTTGTGGAAGGCACCATTCGCGTTTCTCTTTCCCAGCCTATATTGTCCCATGATATCTTCATATTTGGTGTTGTCTATTCCGATTTGGGCATTTAGATCTCCTATCAGGATGGTGAGGTCCTTTCTTTGGCAATTCGCTATGACTGGTTGCATCATCTCATAGACATGATCTTTATCGTCTTCATTGCTACCATTGGTGAGTGCATAACACTGGAAAACACTCATTGTAATTCCCTCCTTCTTTATTTTGAATGATGCTTTGATGATTCTGGATCCGTGAGATTCCCATCCTACATGTGCATTTTGTGCTTCTTTGTACAGTATTAGAGCAACTCCCTGAGTGTTTGGAATATTTTCCTCTTCGTGGCCGGATTATAGCAACATCTCTCCCGTATTTAGCCTTTGTTATCCAGCTTGTGTCCAATGGATTTCACTGATTACGAGTACTACCGATTTGTACGTCCTCAGTTCCGTTGCCATTTGACTGGTCCTCTCGGTTTCCTACATTGTCCAGACGTTCCATGTACCTATAAAAATTGTTGCTGTGGTTGTTAGAAGAGGCATCAGCTTCGTGACTTCTGAAAAATCCCGGCTTTTATCATGAGACGTTATGATTCTTCTGAATAAAGATCCTTCAACTAGGAGGGCAGAGTTTAAGTTGTTTAAATTGTTCATTCTAGTTAGCGTTTTTTAGCAAGGTTGTTTTCTATGGAATGGGATTACTAACTCGCTGGGTTTTGGACCAGCAGAAGAGTTACAGGCGGAGGTATTCTATGAACCTATTTATTTGATGAATTCTTTTCAGCAGCTTATTGCCTAAATATTTTCTACCATATTTGAAATAAAGTATCAGTTGCAGTAGGAAACGATATGGATTTATACTACCATAGATAGCTCAATGACAAGATATCTGTGAAAATCGTTTTTGGGGTATTAATTTGGAAGGAGAAAAGAAAGCTCAAAGTCGCATTGAAACAAAGAGTTCTTAAAGGTTGGAGATAAATGTCATTGATTACGTTACACTAATGATATATATATATATATATATATATATATATATATATCAATCTGAAAGTTTGCTGGTAGACAGTTTATGTTAATTTTTTCTTACGTGTATAATTAATCAAACCTAATGATTTACTTATACCCAAAAACGTTTCTTTTTTTTTGCATAATGATAAACAATTAATCATTTTTCTTTAATAGTTTCAGAAAATCCCTTCAAATATTTCATTTATATACCTTTATGTGCATGATACAAATGTTTCCATTCGTTTCTTTTTTTTTTCTTTATTATTCAGAATTAGAGTTAAAGAAAATGCTTTATCATTCATTAACGAACTCATTAAATTGTAAGTAATTAATCTTGAATGTATTCAATAGAAGAAATACCATATATTTTCTATAAGAATGTTAAGTTTTCTATTTAATTAATATTTGAATCAACATAGTTAAAATTAAGAGATAAAGTTAATCAATTTAAGACAATGAAAAAAAAAGTATAGACCTAATAAATTAATGAAGGTACTTTAATAGATTTTTAATAAACTATGGTTATTTAATATGATTAAGTAAGAGGATAAAAGAGATGTTGGTTCAGATAAAAGTTTTTACTCAGATGAACGGAGATTTAAGTTCTAGAATTTCATTCTCGTAGATAACATAGTCGACCAATTATCTGAAGAATGGTTAAATACATATATTTCAGAATTATTTGAGGATGTATTCTGCCTTTTCAATAAGATTTCTTTGTAAGGTTTGAGTGTGTATACCGGCGATTATGGCAACATATTCAGAAAGGAATTCATATTCATTTGGTAATAGATCGTGTAACATATGAAACTTTTTTGATATATTTTGCTCCAGTTCAAGGATGTGATGGTTGATAGAGTTGATATTAGTCCTTTTTTGCCACTCTCGAGAATCATAATTTCAGTAGATACGATTTCTATTCTTCACTAAACCACCTTTCCTTCTTTTTAATTTCACTGCATATATTTCGTTTAAACTATGAAGTTCACCTGCGAACTATAAGATTGAATTATTGATGCCAAATTATTATTTCTCATAATGCATTTTGATTAATTAGTTATCTCACCAATATCATATCTTACTTATATTATTAAAGAATAGAACTGATGTTATTTATTTAGATTATGCTAATGTATCTGTAGACTTTAATAAAACACCTTCATCTAATAGTACATAAACCTATAAGAAAGAAGTATACATGTGTAAATATGTAAGGGAAAGTAGAAACCGGATACTCAGATTGAAATCAATCATTTCATTTGATAATAAGGAAACGATCATGTTAAGTTATCCTGTCAGCGTGTTTGTATTTTTCTTGATAATAATAATAAATCATGCGTAAACTTATGTGAAACAACATTATTCATGAACAATGACTAGAAAATCAACAAAATGTATGTAGTTCTAAGAAATATTCTTTTAAAAATGTGAACTACATAGTAGAATGAAATTATACACAAATGTACATATTTCTTATAATCTAGAAACATATCTGGTGAATATACTTAACCTACTAACCGGTTGATCTGTATTACTACATATAGACATTTTCATTTATAAGCTTATTTAATGTTTCATAATCTCGATAGTGTAATAAGAAGACGAAGATGATCAGAACTATGTGATGCAATACATATCGAACAATCTGACCACATATATATTTGTTAAGAACATTTATATATTTATCACATAGTTCTGATAATCTTCCTCTTCTTATAACACTATCGAAATTTATCAAAGGGACTAAGTGTTTCATAATCATTTTTCCTCTATCTTCTGTTTTTTAGTCATTTGGGAACTTAATAATTAGGTAAATAAAGCATTCTCTCTTATATTATTGTTCTTCTAATTCACTTTATTTGGTTATATTATTGATTTATCTAAAGTGTTTTGAATACTTGTTGTAGCTGTGATTAATTCTCTGTCTGAAAATGTCACAGCTCAAAGTTATTCACTTGTTATATTCACTAAATTTATACCTAAAAATAGATTATTTATGGTTCACTATGCAGTATACTTGTTTCATTTCAGGATTTTACCTAAAATAAATCAGTTCCGATAAGTAACTTATATCATTGAAAGTGATAAATTAGGATTTACATTTGAAGTAAAGGAAAATATTATTTTTGGGTACGAGCTTATTCACACACAAATTAGTTTACATGTTGATATATAATGAAAGTATTTCATAAATATTCTAAGATAACAGATTAGGTAAACACAATTTCGACCAACCTTTTCTAAATAGGTATTTACAAATATATATATTAGTATTCCCTAGGTCAACTGTCATGATCAGAAACCACGTTTTAGATGGGAAGATTGTGTCGAAAGATGTAATTAACTTCAATTTAAGCGATCAGCTAGTCTATTGTATATATTCATTCATCGGTTGAAGAGTACTTATTCATTAAGGTGTGATCATGCACTTTTAAATCATAACCATTCTTAGCTTTAGGAAGGCATTGAATAATTGTTGAACAAAGCTTTTTGTTAAAAGAGATACATTAATTTTTATTATTGACTCATAAGTATCATGTTTATTGAATATGAGCTGTCAAAAAAATATGTAACTCATTAGCACCTCATAATTTAGTCTACTATGGAAATGACCAAAGTTTAAACTGTTCTAGCATGAAATAATTCTATCTGTTGACATAAAAATGAGTTCTATCGTTCAAGACTAAATAAATTATCATATTATAATGTTGCTAACACTTTTGGCTGATGAAGCACGTTAGAATTAAATGTTATGTCAAATGACTTATGATCTTCAGCGGTTGTATTTAAAACAATTAGTCCCTTTGATAAATTTCGATAATGCAATGAGAAGACGAAGATTATCAGAACTATGTGATATATTTGCGCAATACATTTCGAACAATCTGATCACACATATACTTGTTAAGAGCATTTATATATAAAAATAAAAGGTCAACTAGACAGGAAATGGGGTAAGAGGAGATAAGGATAATGATAAGAGTAATAATAATAATAATAATGTGAACACAAAGCGAAACCTAATCACTCTGGATAATAAGTCAATATTACCAGGGTAGGTTTAAGGTAAGAACAAACTGTTTTTGAACACATAAAGGGGGTTTGAATTTTCGTATGGCTAAGGCTTCAATGAACCTTAGTATACGCCCTTTTACACTTTTATACAGCACTATAAAAGCTGAATTTAGATCAATCTTGTGACCTGTTTCAATTATATGTTTAGCAATAGAGGATGATGGATGTTTATCCTCTGCTCTTATTGGGTCACTTGATTGCATTTGTTTCTGAAGCCATTTGGGTACATGTTCACTCACCCTAATGTTGAGATCACGATTACTCCTCCCTATGTATGTGTGACCACACACACATTTAAATTGGTAAACACAGTGGGATGTGACGTAATCGTTTCCATGTACTTTAGGTTTTGAATGAAGCATGCACCTTGTTCTTTCTTTGATGATGACCTTTGCTGCGCAATGTGTGGTCACACATACATAGGGAGGAGTAATCGTGATCTCAACATTAGGGTGAGTGAACATGTACCCAAATGGCTTCAGAAACAAATGCAATCAAGTGACCCAATAAGAGCAGAGGATAAACATCCATCATCCTCTATTGCTAAACATATAATTGAAACAGGTCACAAGATTGATCTAAATTCAGCTTTTATAGTGCTGTATAAAAGTGTAAAAGGGCGTATACTAAGGTTCATTGAAGCCTTAGCCATACGAAAATTCAAACCCCCTTTATGTGTTCAAAAACAGTTTGTTCTTACCTTAAACCTACCCTGGTAATATTGACTTATTATCCAGAGTGATTAGGTTTCGCTTTGTGTTCACATTATTATTATTATTATTACTCTTATCATTATCCTTATCTCCTCTTACCCCATTTCCTGTCTAGTTGACCTTTTATTTTTATATATAAATGCTCTTAACAAGTATATGTGTGATCAGATTGTTCGAAAGTGTTGTATTTAAATAAAATATCGAGTGGAATTATTTCACATTTTGTCCTGTTATGTATTCTCGTGTAATGTTCAACTCATATTTTTCAAGAAGATTAAATCAAAATTAAATAAAACCTGGATGCATCCAGTATTTTAGATTTCGAGAAGGAAAATTACTGATTCTAGTTCTCTTTGCCATAAGTGACAATATTTTGATCACATTCATTGATGCATTTTTCGCATAATTGCTAGCAAACAGGAAAAATATAGACCATAATTCCTATACTAGATTTAAACGTTTATACCTCACAATTAAGTGCAGGAATTAGGAGATATTAAATTAAATTTCATTAATATCAACACAAAACGTGCTAATACTAATGGTTGTTAGTGTGTAATTGCAAACAAATTACCGTAACTGGACTCGTTAATTCTGACAGATTTAAAAGTCAAAGCGATAAACAAGTCACAAATTGATAAACAGTGCTTAAGCTGATTACTAGTGCCTTATCTCAAAGATAGATGAAGTAAAAGTTTCTCTACTTTATGTTCGGTGTTATGTTGACACAGGGTCTAAGTAATCCCGTATGATAGTTTTCTCTGTTGCCTAACCAATCGACTTTATTCATTCAATCATAATTTTTTGTCGTACTTCCATGATGATTGACAACAGTAACAAAGAGTTATGTGATTGTATAGCTTTTGGTCAAATAACTTTACCTAATGTTCTGGCAACTTAGTATAATATGAAGTACTCATAAATGCGATCTCCATCAGTTGTCTATTTACGCTATTTAGCACACTGAATTCATTTTACAGCATCTAATCACCAATTCATTTCTCAGTGATATACTGATTAATTTAATGCTTTTATGTTACGAATCATGCTATTGAAGTATAATCTGACTATTTATTGAAGACAATATAATCGTAAATAGTTCACGGTTTCACTAGCACTGTGAATACTTTATTTCCATGCTAAACTATCACTTGTCTAATAATGATGAATATACGTACGGTTTACGAAGCAGTTTAGTTATTTATACCTTCCTTTATTTATACAGCAAAGCTAACAATCACAAACTCTTTAATAAACTTGAAAATATATCTTCATAAACATCACAAAGTGTTGTTGTCATTTTTCTATTCATCAGTTTAATGAGTCCCTTGGGAATCATACAATTAAATTCTAGGTTTTAAGAACCGAAAAACATTCAGACAAAACGTTTTCTACTTTTGCAAGAATAGACAAGAATAAACACAAATTTTTAAATTCATTACACAGGTAATAAACATTATGCAAATAGAAGTAAATACTAATAAATTTTACATTGTTCAATCTATTTATTTAAATAAATGTCATGACAAAACTGTTCTTAGTATGTTATATATTAACCTACCAAATTAATAAGGTGAAATTTATTTCAGAAACTGATTTCAGATACATTAGTTAGATCAATATCACTCATCTGTTTGAATATTCTGCAGGTATCAAACATAACTAGTATGTTAGATTGTAGTGAACAATAAGGAGAGATTGGACTTTTACAACTACTTTGTGAAGAATTATTATTTGTATTTTCATTGCAGAATTATTAAATACTTAGATTATGATATTTTTAAATCTCTGTAGTTGTTAGCTTCTGTTTGACTGGTAAACTGTGGTTATATGTTTTACTGTGAGTTTCTGAGTCAAAATAATAGAAAATGAATCTGCTTGCTAACTTCTGATTCCTAACCAGCCTAGGGCCTTGGTCGTCTGTTCATGGTCACTGAGTGACTGTTCAAAAGAAGGCTACTGATTAGATAGATATATAGTGAATTTATCAGTAAACGGACTCCTACAACTATCTGTTATTAATTCACTTGGTATTGTTTTACTTGAATCTTCCCATTGATGTTTAGTACTGCAATTGATCAGTCTCTTATTGGCATATGCGCATACTTTGCATATTGCCTTAATTTACAAGCATTATATGTAAAGATGGTTAGTGGCTAGCAGCGGAATCCAGGAAGCGCACTTCATCCTATTTGAAACTTATCAGCTGGGCGTACCTGCACCCTAGATTTGATGTTCACTCTGAGACTTGAACTCAGTACCGTGAGCTTCAGAACGCAACCCTGTTATCAACTTAGCTACTGATTCTGGTTAGCTACTAGCTTATGCAGTGTGATGAAGTTAAATTCATTTTTACATTAGTTATTTGAATCTTTTCATTGAAGTTTATGATGTACAAGATGTACATATGCCAATAAGAGACTGATCAATTGCGGTCCTAAACATCAATGGGAAGATTCAAACAACCAATACAAAATGAATTAAGACCTTATTGTTTTGAATTTCCAGTAAATTTTATATTATATGAAACCCTACATTTTACTAATGCCAAGGGAACACTTCGTTAAAGAAAATGTTGAACAAACGGTAAAAATTGTCCTCATGATAAAGAAACTAAGACTTGGAAATTTTTCAGTTAGGGTATAATCTACATAATTAAGTCGCTGAAAAATATACTTTAAAATATTTCGTAACGAACAATTTCGAAATCTTTTAGATGGTAAGAGACAATCAACTAAATACTTTAAGCGAAGTTTTCAAGTTGGTTAGCACTCCTTAGCAAGGTATATTTCTAATCTTGAAAGAAATGACACTCCTTTTTAGACTAATTCAAAACTACCGAATTTCACAGTTAAAGGTGTCACTGCTAAACTAACTAGATTGTTATTGTCTTTCCGTAAGACTCGTAGGAGAACAGAGATTGATCACCAATCAGAAAATAATATTGCACTACCCAGTTTTTAATACTAATTTAGTTCTACGGATCAAATTTTCATCTGGCTAACAGGTTGTGAGTTAAAATTAGGGTTCACCTTGTTTAATGTTAGATGGTTGGAAGCAATCCATAAGTCTCTGGGTCAAGGTCACGTACAACTGATTAGTGATGCATGAATAGCACTATTTCTGATAAATCTTCGAATGATGTTTCTATAAATTAGACTGATTTTACAAAGTCTGACTATTCTAAAATTGTTTGATACCAGCATTGTAGGTAGTTATATTTTAGAAATAACTGATTAAAATGAGAATTTTAATTCTCTCAGTAGTCATATGTGTGTAAAACAAATGACCGTTTTAGATACATATATATATATATATATATATATATATATATATATATATATATATATATATTTACAGTTTCATGCTTGTTGTTTATTGGTTTTCAAATATTGTTATAAATTTCCTGTTTTGATCTCATAAAACCGGTCAAATATAATAAAAATCACAAAAACGTCTAGTACGTAACTTTGAAAATACTCCTGGCTTCATCTTTTAATAATAAACATTATTAAATTTAAAAGTATACTGTATTATCGTTTAACTAAATGTTTCACAACTCATTTCGTTATTTATTAACTTTGATAATGCCCTTATTACTATGCTAATCAGAAATTGCCTGACATAACAAGAGTAGAATTCATTCAGTGTTTATTGATTTTCAGATATCATTATATCCTTATGAACCATAATATCTGTAAATTTAAAACATGTTTCTTTTTCTTATTTTATATTTTGTATAAACAGCAGACTATTGAAACATTTGGACTATTTTCTAATTTTACAAGTATTATAATAAACATTCCTGTTTTAGATTTGTTTGAATCGTATAACTAATAAACCTGTCTTCATTCACGTGGCTTACAACTCATTGAGATGTTAAATACTGAGAACCTCAAACTTGTTAGCATATTCTCTTCTTTGTCTACCCACTGAAAAGAACGAGATTCGAATATTTTAGAATTCATGTATTTGATATTTGATGAATGAGAAAAATAGTTAAAATGATAATAAACTTTCATAATTAAAGGTAAGTGAAGGACAGTATTTACTGAATAACAATTTATAAGCAATTAAGAATTAATTGTCCGTTAGACAAAAATTTCATTGTAATATCAAACAACTGATAGCAAGAATTCATTGGTGTAATGAATTAAGCTATAGTTACTATTATCTCACTGAAAGAGAACTAGTAATTTTATTGATCAGTTGCTCTCTCCATTTGTTTTTTTTTAAATATCCATTCATTTGAAAGCATTAAATGAACAACTTGGATTTCATGAACATTCATCTCTTTCACAGGTTGAAATCATGAGTCAGTTGAAGCTAGACCACCATTGAAAATCTGACTTCAGGAGAACCTCGTGGAGTTCTAGTGAGAAGCCGTCACCAGTGGAGTTCAACCAGGTCTGTTGTGAGATATCAGCTCACTGAAGACCATGGTGTTCGATGGGGCAACTTCGTGGATTGGTTGAAGTTAGACATTAACACCGTTGGATGCCGGCTCAGTGGTCTAATGGTTAAGTGCTCGCGTGCGAAGCCAGTAGGTCCTGGGTTCGAATCTCGCGTGGTGAGTGATCGTGGATCCGCACTGCTGAGGAGTCCCGTACTAGGGCGAAACAGCCGTCTGGTGCTTCCGGGTTTTCAATGGTGGTCTAGCTTCAATTGACTCATGATTTCAACCTGTGAAATTTCCTGAAATTCCCCACAAAACTCATGCTAATTCATCTCTTTGTCATTTTTCATCGATTTTATACAACGAATCACAGTCACAAATACACTATTCTTCAACTTATGCCAATTTTTTCCCATCTGAAGCTTATTGGTACTGAACTTGTTTCATAGAACTTAAAATTAGTTTCAATCAGTTATCTAAATAGAATAACTCGGCAGTATAAAGTATACTACTAGGCTTGTACAGTTAAAAATTAAATATCTCAACTATCAGTAAATTTTAATATCAATCATTAAAAAAATCACGAGTTTTGTGGATATTATATTAATTTTAATAGTTGAGATCATAAGTCAAGTGAAGCTAAACCACCATGAAAAACCTGGATCCTAGTGTGGGACTCCTCAGCAATGTGCATCCACGATCCTACCTGACGAGACTCGAATCCAGGGCCGATCGGTCTCACGTGCGAACACTTTACCTCTAGACCATTGAGCTGTCCAGCATCGAATGGTGATAATGTCTGACTTCAACTAATCCACGAAATTGAATGACGCATCCACCATTGTCATCAGTGAGTTTCTACCTCACAACAGACCCGGTTGAACTTCATTGATTTCATTGTTAAATCATTTTTTCAAGTTTAACAAAAGATAAGAAAAAAATTTAACTATGATGAATCCATTACACAACATTTACAAACAAGATTTTATATCCATGAAAATTTATTATTACGAGTAAAAAAATATTATTTAATTCATAATCATTTTTTATAGATTAGTGAGTGATTAATGGGAGTTACAACTTGAAGGCATTAAAATAGAATACTTTTATTCTGTATATATATATGTATTGATGAAGATGAATGAACATTTATTTATTGTCATGGTCACCAGATTTAGGGTGTAAACTTGCATTTAATAAAGATAATATAAATAGAAAGAAATAGTTTTATACTTTAAACTTCATTAATAATCTAATGAGGATGACCTTTAGCTCATTTCATCAATGATGAATATTTATAATTATAAATGTAAACATGATTCTTGTTATTTAACTCATGTAATCAAAAAAATAATAATAAATGTTAACCATGTTAATTATATTTTCTTAAGAATACTTAGATTTCATTTATTTACCTTTTCAAGAAGATTGCCTTTCAAAATAAGACTATGATTTACTATATTGTACGGATAGAATAAAGAGGTGAGATTCATACATAAAACACTCTGTTCTCTGATTACTAAGTTTTCTAGAGTCTATGTTTTATTTCTAGAATACAATTCATATAAGATAATTGTGTATCATAAGATGGTGGAGATTTGTAGCTCAGGTGGATGATTTTGATGAAGCTTTATTCACTAAACTAGATGGTTTGGTTATAGAGCTTTCGTCGCTGTTCTGAACGACATCATTAGCACAAACTTCCAGTATAAGTGAAGTGTTCAGATTTCTTCACACATGATCCACAGCTTGTCCTGTAGACCTAAATATTGATTGCTTATTGTTGACCTTTAACCTGTCATCGTTTGCTTCTTTATTTTAATTGTATCTTTCACTGAGTTGATTCTTGGTCGTATATCTGTCCATGATTTTTCTGATTGGTTGATAGATTGAATCGATTCAAATGTTTTTTTTGGTTGAAGAACGAATTGAGTGTCAAGCTTCAGTATTATTTAGAGAAACTTGAATACTTCACTTATACTTGAAGTTTGTGCTGATGTTGTTAAGAGGAACAGTGGAAGCTAAAAATGATCAAAACCATGTGGTATATTAGCGCAATACATTTCGAACAGTCTGATCACACATATACAGTTAGGAACATTTATATATAAAAATAAAAGGTCAACCCTAGTTATTATGATTACTGCCCAGTGCAATACAAACGGTGTTTGATAAGGGGCCTGTATACCAGGATTAATCATATTTGCACATACAATGCTATTGATGACAACGTCAGGTTGTTAAATAAAGAACTATTGGAAAATAGTTATCCCCTAAAATTCATAAATAGATGGGAAGGTCATGGTATGGTGAGACCTACTATAGCCCTGGCAAATAAAAAGGCTGTCTAAATCACCTAACTGTTTATAGGTAACTCAATTAGCCTTTTATTGAAACAAAGACTTGAATCAGTTATTAACAGAACGTATTACGCAGCAAAGGTCATTGTCAAGGTGAAAACAAGGTATATGATTCACCACAAACCTAAAAGAACATGAAAACAATTGCGTTGCATCACACTGTGCTTGTCAATTTCAATATGTGTGTCACACATATATAGGGAGGAGTACTTGTAATCTCGAAATTATTTTCTTTATCATCTACTCCTCTTACCCTCCATTTCCATCATAAATTTAATACGCAAAATGATCGACATTGGTCAGAAGTGCTAGATTTATGAAGCATTACTAATAGAATTTATAATGCTTTTTAGTGATTAATTAGCTGATATTACCATTTTAGTAAAACTAATCTTTATTTTCAGAAGGGGTTTGTGGAGATTTTAGAAATTTCACAGATAGAAATCATGAATCAATCGAAGCTAGATCACCATGGGAAACCTGGAAGCACTGGACGACCGTTTCGTCCTAGTATGGGACTCCTCAGCAGTGGGCACCCACGACCCTGCACCTAGCAGGATTCGAACCCAGGATCTACTGGCTCCGCGCGCGAGCACCTAGTCATTAGACCACCGAGCCGGCATCCAACGGTGTTAATGTTTAACTTCAACTAATCGACGAAGTTGCGCCACCATATACCATTGTCTTCAGTGAGCTGATATCTCACAACAGACTTGGTTGAACTCTACTGGTCGTGGATGCGCAGTGCTGAGGAGTCTCGTACTAGGACGAAACGGCCGTCCAATGATTCCAGGTTTTCCATGGTGGTCTAGCTTCAACTGCCTCATGATTTCAATCTGTGCATATTACTATTATATTCATTGATATTTGTTAAAATTACACAAATAGAAAATAATACAAGTTTTCTCACAGATCAATTTTAAAAGTGACAATTATTACCTTTATTTTCATCGAATTTTTTATGAACATACGTTGAATCTTTAATGTGCCAGCATATTTATTTTAAGTAAAAGTCTTCACAGTATCTATAGGCAACCTATTTTACATAAATAAAACTAAAGGGAAAATAAATGTTTGAATGGTTAAATGATGAGGGGGGGTCAATGTAATTTTTCTTCAGTATTACTTTTGTTCTTAGTTAAATATAATATTCTGTCTTAATTTATTATGAACTTTGTTCCGTATAAAATGAAGTAGTAATTCTGTGCAATATCCATACTTATATTTCTGGTACTTTGGCTACTTGTATCATTCATGAACTAATATCAAAAAATCTACAAATAAATAAGTATATTTAACTTAAGCTGTCGTCCTGTTTTTTGTAAGCTAGATGAGATTTACATCTGTTACCAGGTTTCCCTTTTTTTTCTTGGCTTTAATTGCTTTCATTCCAAGTATCATAGCGGTGTCATAGCTATGACATTAAAAGAAGGTTCTGAAAAAAATCATAAGAAGAAATTGCTCGACCGTATATTATTTTTTTAAAAGTATAAGTATTGTAAGTAAAACTCTAACAGCAGATAACAGAAGGATGTCTAAGAGATTCAAATTAAATACAATTTTAATCACTATCGTCAATTTTCCAATGACTCTTTGCTATAACAATACAATACTGAAAACAGTCTTTAAAACATACAAATATCCATATACACTAAGCAAAAACTGAATATTAATTCATAAATATCAGAGTAACGTTATTGAAAAAAAACACATTTAGGAGTGAAACTAAGTTATTTGGAATTCAAATGGATATTTCCAAAAAACTGCTTTTAAAAACTGGAACTGTTGTCTGTCCATCGATTAATTGATTGATTATTCTTGACTATTTATTAATTTCCTCTTCTATTGTTTGTTTAAGTTTGTTAATCAACGAATTGATTGTATCACGATCTAACAACGATCATCTTTCCCATGTGACGAATTTCATATGGATAATATGTGTTGTGAAAGTCGTTTTCAATAATGCTGAGTGTTTTCTATTTTGTTGATTGTCATTCTTATTTATGTTATTTATTTGTATCAGTTGACCTTACGTTTGATGCTGATTGAGTGACGCATCCACCATTGTCATCAGTGAGTTTCTACCCCACAGTAGACCCGGTTGAACTCCACTGGTCACTGCTTCTCACCAGAACTCCAGGGAATACCTCTTGAAGCCAGTCACTAATGACCATATGTTGATTAATGTCAGAAGGGGTTTTTGTGGATATTATGGTAATTTCAATAGTTGAGATCATGAATCAAGTGAAGCTAGACAACCATGGAAAACCTGGATATAATTGATTATGAAATAGAATGAATACAAATATATTTCTCTCGTTAATATTATTGATTTCAAAATATTAGTTACGTGATTTTAGAATATAATTAGTTCATCTGAAGGAATAATTACACGTTTAGATAAGCTTTGCTCCAATATTTTTTACGAAAAAGAATAAAAAGGATAGTTTATAGAGAAAAGTAAACAAAAACACTGAAAAAAGGACAGTTATATTGTATAGAAAGGTGATATGGGTGTATGCTGAGAATGCTGAAAATTCGAATGAGACATTTGTATGAAACACATGCGTGAAAAAGTGATCAAACTGTTGAAAAAAAAAAATCATCCTGAACTTCAAATTGTATAATTGTTCCAGGAACTAAAATCAGATAGAATATTCCGAAATTAACCGATTATTCATTCATTAGAAAATGATATATTTCTAGAACTAAGAAATTCATGAAAGTTATGCAAAAGTAAATTGAATAAAATGTAGGAAACTTAAAATTATTACATACTACTTATTTTTGAACATTCTCGTACTCAAAAATATAATACGGAAAATTATGTTAATTGTCAGTAATCAACAATTGTTTCAACCAAATTTCATACAAACATCCATAAACGCATTACAACAATCAACATACATACACAAGAAACAACGAAAACTAATATCATTTAACAACATCTCCACAATTCAATCACGGATTCTGGAGCAAATATCGTGACAATAATTTCTTCCAATTAAACCAATATGAATAAACCACTGAAATCAAACAATCAACAAACATTTCGAAAGTTGAGTTCAACTGAATAGTTTTCTAGAAAACGAAAAAAATTCCACTTTCAGAGAAACTCATGAAAATCATGAGACCACTTGTATTTATAATTAAGAAATTTTCATGACAAATTGTACGTACCTATGTATATTAACAATAGAATTGTTCCATTATATAGTAATATAGAGATATTATAATAATGATGGAAAGTATTCATACACACATGAATATATGAATGTCTAGAATGTGTATATTTCAAATAATTATTTCCTCAATATGAATTACATTGAAATTGCATGTTATAAATTATAAATCGCAAATGTCATTCATACACTTATCTGTAGTTTGTTTGTCAACCATCACAGGAGTTTTTGATTTTTGTTTTATTCATTTGTATGCTAAAAGTGGTAATACTTCATCAAAGCAGAATAGTATGTTTTATCAAACTCCTACACATTTAATTAACCAAACTCTTCACTTCATTAAAATATTGGTAAAATTTGATTACTAATTCATAAATCATACAGCAGCAAACGGCAATATTTAATCGTTTTAAATGTAGTGTCGAGGCTAATGAGTTAAGATTATTTATTAGTGGAACTCTCATCTCTTGGTGAAACGTGAGAATTTCAGATGTACTGTAAATTATAATGTTTCTATTACTAAATATTTTGATCAAATCTCTTAAACACTTGTGTCATTATTTACATTTAGAATGTATAAATATGAAATTTGAAATCAAGGTACAACATAATACTCCAAGGATTTCAAGGATTGATTTATGATTTGTAATTATATGGAACATGCTTCACGATTACTCTATCATTTCCAGAACGTATACTCAAACAATAATGAAAATGCCATTCAGTTCAAAACGTTTTCTACTTTTCATTGCGAGTTGACAAATCATCAGTCAACTAGGTCAACTCAAAAAGCATAAAATTATCATTTTCTAATATATATCCTTTATGTTTTCCAGTGTACTCAATTACTGTAATCAATATGTTATCTGCTTATCAATAATAATGACTGATTACTATTTTGAATATCAAATTCTCTTATCTAAATCTTTAGATTCTGGAATCTGAGAATTGCATATATCGATAGAATCATCGTGACCTCTAAGTTGTTGAATGAACATACACTTTACATATATATACCTTTTATCCATACTAATTGATTACTGCCCATAATCAGTGACATATTGCACATTCAAAAGTACCTTGTTGTACAGTTCCGGCTAGCAGAAGACAAGTGTTCTTAGCTTCTTGCTGATCACTTCTAGCCACCCGAAATTCAGACTAAAATAGCTACGTTATTTTTGATTTGACATAAATGTTAAAGTTTAATTACAGGACTTCTCGATGCTAGGTCTTAGAAAGTATCCTTAATAACGTAGTCCTTTACGATCAATATTGTAATGTTTGAAATATGATGTTTTTCTTTCCGAATTTTCTTTTCACATTGGACAGCCTTTGTCATTATGGTCAGTAAAACCTACTATTTTCATTAAATTGTCAATAATTCAGTACTCTATTTTGTCTTATTCCCAAAGATATTGTTTTACACAAAACTTATTCACATAATGAATCTCTTTTATAGAACGTCATAAGTTTTTTCAGTAAGATTTAAGTTCCTTCCCTGAACTAAATAAGGTTTAGTTAGAAGTATAGTAAGTTAACTTATACTTAATATCTTACACAAGTCAAAGCCAACTGTTTCAATTCAGGTTACGAAACTGCAACAGTTTTATCAAGCGCTAAGAAAATAGTTAAGCAAATACAATCGGAACACCTAAAGAAGTCATTTGCACAACTCGGTTAACTTTGAAAATAAATAAAATAGCTATAACCCAGATTTTATTGGGTAATGGCACAAATTGTCGAAGAGTCTTTGATGGTTATTATAAAATTAAAGTTCTGAATATTCAACGGGTTCGCTGAACTAACAATCCATAATCGTTTGTTACTATGTAATACGAACATTAGTCAGTCATTGAATACAGATAATGAACTCAGGTTAGTAATCACCAATCAGCACTATTATATTACATGGTAAATAATTGTTAAAACTTCAATTTCATAGCACCAGAAATGTAAAATGCTAATCAAATAGATAGTAAAACAATCGATACATAAATGACGTTTAATAGTTACTTTGAGTCAGTTATTCTACAACATAAGAACTGATATGAATAAAATAATATATTGAATATTCATGCTGTTGTTCCTTTGTAATATTTAAACTTAGATTAATTTTACTTTCGTTATTTATTCCCTGAAGAAGCGGCTTACAGTGAGTCACGAAACGTCAGAAAATCTACTTTTATTACTCATCGGGATATTACAAATATACTATTTTATTAATAACAATCTAACCAATGCTCAATTCATTCTAAATTATCAAGTTAAAACCTTGGTAATGATACCTTTCAGAACTGATAGTTTACTTCATGAAAAAAGCCATCAATGATGATTTACCAATTACTTGGTTGGCGTTTTCCTTAGAGAGTCAATTTTCTACGGGACGTAATCGTTAATCCCGTGCTAGCCCAACCCTCCTCCTTCATTCGGGATTGTGACCGGCAGTAGCCCCAGGGGGGCCCCAGGCGGAGTTGCTAATTACTTACCCAATTTATTTCTGTGTGTTGATTTAATCCAACTGAAAACTCAGAGTGTAAATTCTACAGTGAGTTCTCATATGGAACTATCACTGAAAAAATGTCAGTCGATCTTGAAGTTTTCTATGCTTCATATTAATCCGATTTTTTCGATGAGATAAAAGAAAAACTAGTTCAAATGTCTGTGAATTTCAATGATATATATATACATATCCCATGACTTTTCATCAATGTATTTTCTATGCCAAATTATTTCACCATCTATTTATTAACATACACATAAATAATGTCTGTTAAGTGCATGAATGACATTTGCGATTTATAATTTATAACATGCAATTTCAATGTAATTCATATTGAGGAAATAATTATTTGAAATATACACATTCTAGGCATTCATATATTCATGTGTGTATGAATACTTTCCATCATTATTATAATATCTTTACATTAGTATATAATGGAACATTTTTATGAATAATATGTTTACATAAAATATTCTTTTGATTTACCTTATATATATCAGGATATTTATCTCACGAAAGATTTTATTGAAACAACAAATATCAAAACATCTATATTTAATATTGATCATAATGAATCTGATCCATTTACCAACTGGAGACCTCCACAACACTGAATTATATGGAGGTCATGTTACTTCCAATAATTAAATAATCAATAAATATTAAGGAATTAGTAATTGCATTAAGTACAGTCTAAAGGTGAAATCGGAGTAGTTTTAAGATTTGTAGGTTTTATATTTTGAATTGTTTCAATGATGAAGTTTCATGATCTTCTTTTGAGCAATTCCATATTAGGTTGATCAATCATTATTTCTTTAATACCCTGATTACAACAGACTCGTTTTAACACATTGATTTAAGAATATCGTAGAGGCTATTACATGATGTTGACTACAACAGTTTAGCTTCCACCTGTACATTGATAGCAAGTATAGTTATTCATATTACATTAATCTAAATACTAGCTAATTTCTTATCCTACTTTTCAACATGAAGACTTAGTATACAAATTTTAACATCACTGATCATGCTCAATAAAAGATTTTTGTCATGTACGCTTCATAACTGTCATTAAACTCTGTAGAGTGTATCAGATCACCATACGTGATTCAAGTAGGGTCAGTGAAATTTCACTGAACCCTAGTCAAATCATCGTGCAGTTGTATCACAAAATATAGAACAGTTTATCGATCCCAGTCAAGGTCAAGCACAACCGACAAGCATCAGTTAATCGTACGCCAAGTACTGGTACATGCGGTGGTTATCACATTCTGATGGGGTTTTGTTCTCTGAACTAAATGGTTTAATCGTGGAGTTTTCATCGTTCTTTTGAACGAAATCATCAGCAAAAACTTCAGGTAGAAGTTACGTGTTCGTTCAGAAGAATGGTCAAAACTCCACGGCCAAACCATCCAGCTCAGAGAACAAGAATCTATCAAAATGACCCACCTGAGCTACGAATCTTCTCCACCATCTCAAAATCATATGAGGGGTGGTCACACTTTGACTCGTACCTACTCTAACTAATATATTTATGTAATAACGTCTTTTGTGTTATACGGTCTTCAAAGCACTAATGGTACCGTGATACGACGTAGAGAGAAACCTCGTTAGGTATTGACCGCGAGGTACAATTTTGGAGTTAGTTGTTGGTCAAACCATTCCCCTCTAACTCGAGTAGGTCCTCAGTCATTCGACAGACCATCTAATTTAGTGATCTACAGTCGTTTCCATATAGATTCATGCATAGAATCCGAATACCCACTGGAAATTTTTTGTTTCCTGATATAATGGGTTACTAGATTTTAAAGAGTGTCTCCAAAAGTGGAATTTTTTTGTTTTCTAGAAAACTATTCAGTTGAATTCAACTTTCGAACTGTTTGTTGATTGTTTGATTTCAGTGGTTTATTCATATTGGTTTAATTGGAAGAAATTATTGTCACGATATTTGCTCCAGAATCCGTGATTGAATTGTGGAGATGTTGTTAAATGATATTAGTTTTGGTTGTTTCTTGTGTATGTATGTTGATTGTTGTAGTGTGTTTATGGATGTTTGTATGAAATTTGGTTGAAACAATTGTTGATTACTGACAATTAACACAATCTTTCATATGATATGTTTATCAGGCAACTTTTCAAAACTTTTTGCCTGTATTTTTAACTACTTCAAAGTAGTATAATATGCCGCTTATAGATTTTGGTCTATCATTTCATTCGCTTGAATATTGGTATTTCAATCTGTCTTTCATGATGTACTGATTAGTAAATTTATTAAGTATGATACAGGGAAATTGTTTCCACATTGTTTTTTATGTTTCATTTTTAATCCGCTTTGTTTCTGAGCTGAAGATTTCTTGAATATTTATTTAAAACCGTTATCCAATACGTAAAGTTTTATCATAGTTGTGGACACTTCATCAATTTGATATGTTTGCGATCCTTCATTTGAAAGAACTTTTTACACTTATATCTTGTACAGAGTTACAAAACGATCAGTGTGATCAGCCCACAAAGGGATTAGTTATATAATCCCAATCAAACCATTTACTGGATACACTAATTCACTGAGTTTAAAAATGTAGGGCATTAGATACAGATTTATTGATTCATCATAATAAAACTAAAATTCATTTCCCTTCAAGTACATGAGATTTTCTCAGCACTTAATATTGATACTTCTTCAAATAATATGAGGCATTAATCCTTTCTCTACTCAGTTTTGGTGTTTTACTTAGGTCTGTTTTCAATGAAAATGTCTTTAGGTATAAATAGTACAGAGATTTATTATAAAATGTACTCTTATCTTCATCTTGTTCGTTCAATTAGTGTTGAACTAACTATACCATATTGAGACAGATAAGCTGATGGATTTCGAGTGCGTGGTCAAAAAGGGTTCGTACACTACCCTTTTTATAACTCACTGGACAGAAACTGTAATAATTGAGATAAACTTCACTCCAGTTATTCTTGCAGTTTCCTTGATTCTGACACCAAATAACCTCTGACCTGTTGTTTATTGTGAGCGAATCAACAAGAGAGAAAAATATATAAAATTGTTAACAACTATTCGATCATAAATAAATACAATGGAACCATAATGTGGTAGTCTTAAGAGAAAATATACACAGAAGGATTTCCTCCCATGCTTGCATAAGGACATACCAAAATAGATCTGACAAACTTCATTGCTCATCTTCTAATTTAAAACTTAAGCTTAAATTTAAACAAGAATTTACATTCTCATATAATTATTGTTTGTCAGTTCATGAAAGGGCTTTAGAAAGAAATATGTTGTAATGAAAATTGTCTGTTACATTCTGCTTAAATTTAAACAATTTTCTTAAACTATCGTGTCTTAAGTATTTACTATGAATGAAAATTATGATTTATTCCCTTGACCTGGCTACTTAGTTGTGGTGGATTGATTATGCATGTATATAATAGCGTTTACGACATTAGTTTATAGTAAGTTACTTGATTAGAACCCCTCTATACATAACTGTCATCTTTCTCTATTGAATTAGGACATGATTGATTATAAGTAATAATTGCCCACATTTTTCTAAATTCGTTTTTTCTTTCGAAATAGTTTATAGCCATGAATTCCAAAAAGACACTAAAGATTTACGTAAATTGAAATACTTTAATTAATAATAGTATGGAGGTAAGGTCTTTTCTTAGGAATTAAATATCACTGAATATTTAAACTGAGAGCTTATTACCATTGCTGAACTTCAGTGTTATTGTATTACTAGAAGTCGGAACCTACTACAGTCCCCACAACTCGAAGTAGGAACACAAAAACTGATTGCAGAAGGAAATTTATTTGTCGTTCCACACTATGTCTACAGTTGTTGTGAAGGTAGATAACTGGTAATGACTACTTGAACCCTTGAATTGCGAGATGCAAGTGAGAACATGAAAATTTGTTTGACACCCAAAATATATCTGTATCATGTTGATTTTTATGTGACTTACTCTGATTGAGTCAGACGTGTGTATATTAAGTTAAGTAGCCCTGACATCACTTATCAGTATAGGGTTGTGATGATTATTAAGTTTTTGATTGAGATCATGAACTGATTGATGTTAGACCACCACTGAATACGTGGAAGCGCTGAACAGCCATTTCGTCCTATTGTGGAACTCCTCAGAAGTGCGCATCCACGGTCCCGCTCGCGGGACATCAATTATTCTACGATATACGACATGAGCACATGTATACAATACTGTAAAATCAACAGTCTATGGCAAATAGATAAAACTAATATGACTGCTTCTTCTTAGAATGTGATTACATATGATAGACTCTTGGGGAAAATCATCAATATCGTATATTGCTCTCATTTCAATCAATTGAATCCTTGATAACTATATCAATAATCACTGTGATATGTTCTTACAAAAATTTACATTTAATCACCCACATTACAAAACTATTGGATCCAAATACACTAAAATGTTACTTTGTGGAAGACGAAGCAAATATCCATTTCATCTGAATTTATATCGTGATGAATTGTATTTTCATACTAATTTAAATATCATTTCTAAAATTATCGTATAAGTGTACAAATAGATGAAATGAAACCTGAGTATTCAGTTATTTAATTTCGTTATATAGTCTGAATATATTTTAGAATGTCAAATTATGCTTAATAATTTAAATAGTAATTTTCACACATTCATTCTCTAATCATTGTTTGAATTCAATAACTGGTTTCTTAAGTGCACACAAACAACAGGGGTTCCAAATCAATGAAAGATACTGTTGCAAATGAAATATCCATATTCAAGTTTGGTCAATAAAATACGGATAGGTTTGTAAATATTCAAGCTCAGATTGTAGATGTTCTTATTAGACGTCGTCTCCGGTGTAATTAGACACACACAAAAATCAGCTGTATCATTTTAAGCTAACATCACTGATTTTTCAATGATAACAATAATTTATAATTCTCATTCAATTTAGGTTTATATTTACTGAGTCCAGATAGCCACTGGTTTGTTCAGTGTGGTGGATTTTAATTCATACATATATTGTTTGCATGGAGCCTCTCATTGATGGTTAGGACTTCAATCGATAAGTCACTTTTGGTATATGTATATCCTGTAAGGATTGCCTCGATATTGCCATCAAGTCACAAGCATTATAAGCATGTCCTAAATTCAAATACTAGTCACCACCCATCTCTGCTAATAATGCATATCACTTACTAACAGTATTGAGGTAATCCGAATAGGATGCACATATTCCAAAAGAGACTTATAGACTACAGTTTTAAACATCAGTAGGACGATTCAAAAAACCAGTACAAAATGAATTAAGAATAATTCTTACCTAAAACACTTTTCTTTTATGCAATTGGTTCCCTTTACGAATTTAAATAAAACAAGAACAAATATTGGTGCAGAATAGTATGAATTCATATTATTTCGAGGTTTCTGGTCAGCTGCTTACAAACCAAAAATGTGATAGAATTTTTACATTGAGATAGTGTGAAACAATTGACATAAATAAGTGTAAATAACTGAATTACAATAATAACTGTATATATATGCTAGAACAGGTCAGAGGTCAAAAGGAATTAGTTCGGGTTGAGTGGTGTAATAGTTTAGTGAAGTTCATAAATTATGTGATAATTTTAGAGATTAATGGAATTGAATAATCATAAGATGGGTTACGTAATAATAACTAAATAGAATTTGAAAAGTTAAGATAATTTAAGAGGATCAGGTGATGGAAATGTATGAATAATAATGTGGTTTAAGAATTATGTAATAGGGGAGGAGTATAAATATTATTATTTCTTTTACTACACTCGACATCAAACTATCAGAAACACTAATTTTTCATATATTTACACAATATATTCAGTTAAATAATTCTAATAAATTAATGATAAGGAAATCGATTATCATATAGTTGATCTTATTGCTCACACAATAAATATCAGTTAAGGTCTATGAATACAAGTTCAAAATAAATTGTTAGTCTCCAATAAGAAAATGAATTATGTTTTGTTTAGCTTTCGATTTGTATTATTGTGTCCTTAAACTTCATACACATATACCAACAAATGTTAATTTCATTTAATATTCTTATTATGATTTTAGAATCTTGTTTAAAATACAAAGAGATTGGTTTAGTATATCATATATTGATTGATATCAGTTAGTTTTATATGCTGTTGAAATATTTTGTGAAAGTCATCGACAACAAAAACTTAATGATTGTACTTTAATTCTTGATACGTTTTCAGATTGGAAAACAGTGTTTGGAATTGATAGATATACTCTCTTAAATAAACTTATAATTTGTATGTTCAACGATTAAGGAGTGATTTCTATGAATCGAGAATGGAAAAATAATGACAAAGTCATTGAAAACTATTCATTGGTATCTTTCTTATATATATGGTATAGGAATGACTTTGAACCACTTATTGCTTCATGAATCTCTAGCATTTTTGACAATGTTGTTTTTATAATAGAAGTAGTGTCTGCCTGGTACAACCTAAATCACTTTTTCATTCACGGTTTAGTATTGTGTTTGAACGACAGTTAGGCTTCGAAAATCATATTTATGTAATTCAGTGTTAATGATGACTTCGTAAATAACCATCACAATATCAGGTAATCACAATTACCAAATTTACTTCGGCAGCACTATGTCATCTTTCAATCTAATAAATACGTTCTTTTTATTTGATTTTGTTAGTAGGTGAATGAGGATTCACCAGACATAGTGAATACACATAATCCTACCTCAGTTTTAATTCTTAGTCTATTCAAATCTAACTGGTACATCAATAAAACTTAAACCATCTCAATACATAAAATGTAACACTATACATCATAAGGTTGTGTGAATGACTCCGAAATATTGAAATTGTTTTTAAGACTTTTCATAAATTTCCAATCATGATCTGATCTTAGCTAGAGCGTCATTAAAAATTTGGAAGGAATTGACGGTCGTTTTATCTTAGTGGTGGATATTCATGATCCCGCGTCCAAGAATCGAGCCTAAGACTTCAATATCGCGTGCGTGAGCCTAATCTCTAGACCACTGAGCCGAGATCTAACGGTGTTTAACGAATGAACAACCACTTTGATTGCCCCTAGTTTGCTCTAAAAACTCAATACATCCAGTAAGGAATTGTAGGGATTATTCATTTGGAAAGTCGTTTATAGAACCAATAGAATTGTAGTGGTATTGTTCCTAACTACAACCGTCAAAGCTGAACATGAACATGGGAAAATTCATATTCAGCAATGAAGGCGAAGAGGTGACCAGTGGAGGCGGGCAGAATATCCTGAAATCAATCGGATGGCATGGCTCAGCCTCGAAGACGTGGTCACTGCATAGCATGTCTTTACTGACGTTAAATATATTATTCTATCTTTAACCTGAATGTGTTTTTTACGAACGCCAACAGTTATATCGCGGAGTGTTACTATACGAGTCAGAATAGACAACGATGTGAATTCCAAGTAAGATCTCATAGAATAGGCAGTTACATCATGACATACCTACAGTTTTAGGATTAGGTCTGTTATTATAATAGTACTAATAACGATGTACACCATAATTCTACAGATTAACTGTAAAACCCATTGGAAACCAGCAAGCATTAGGCAGCTGTTTCATACAAGTATGAGAGTTCTCACCACAACAAGGACCACACATAAGACTTTAAGTGACGCTGTGATCGTATTATTAAGACCAATAATCCAGATTATCAGTTACAATCAATTCGGGATACTGTTCCACTATCGTTTAAGGAGCAAAAACAAATTCATGACTGACTAACTAAACGAGTAGAACGACTATAACAGAAAGTCATATAAAGATCTGGCAGCTTTGAAGATTTAATATTTTCTGTTTGCATATCTCGTGTTAGAAAAAAACAAATATTTACGATCTCATTTTATTTTCGAAATAATTTACAAAGTTATTTATTAACATTTAATGATACTCTGAATAACTAGAGGAAAAAGAAGCATATTACACCATTCTACTTATAAGTTGACATCTGAAAAACTATAAGAGGTTGGAGATAAAAATTGAAAACCGATCATGCTTAGCATCAATATATATATATATATATATATATATATATATATATATATATATATATATATATATATATATATATATATTATCCATACAATATAACACTTGACTACATGTGCACACATACACAGCTAAATAACGTACACGTACAAACGCACCCAAGTTATAATTTAGTATCTCAGTTTAAGTTGCGTTTGCGTAATTATTACCCTAGATGTTTCGATTTGCTTAATTTAAGTATCTAAATGACATTTACTTGATAGTAGAACTCACTGGATCGCTTTTTTTTTTCAAAATAATTAAATTTCATGTTATGAATTTAATGACTATCTGAGATTGATCTTTTAGTATAGAGGGTTGTGGAGATCATTGAATTTTGTGATTTTAGATCACGAACTGAATATAGTTAAACAATCATTGCAAACTATAGAGCATTAGATAATTATTTTATTTTAGTATAGGATTTAACAGAAGTACGCATCCATAACCTCACGATAAATAAAACCCAGAGATGTGGCATACATTTCGAACTTCAGTTAATTCGTGAAGTTGAGAAATAATTATGTACTATCATTGGTGACATTTGTCTCCCACCCGACATTAACAAATTTTCTTAGGCAGATAGGAAAAATATTTTTTTGATACACAAGAGAACAAGATCGTGAAGATGTTGGAAATAATTAAGTTAGGTAGTTGGTGCGGAAGTTCTTAATTTGAATATAGTTTTTGTCATACATAACAGCAACTTAATAGTCAGTGGGAAAATCCACAACGACAAGCGTTAGTTAAATAAGCAGTTTTGAAGTAAAAAAAACAATGAAATGTCAATAAATCGTTATTTGTAAAACAGTATATCATCCGAAAAGCAAACTACTGGTACCCATCATAGGACAGCAAACAAATTAATACGGTCAGTGGGATTCAATCATAGATATCTTCGAGGCGAAGTCGAAAGCACCGAAAATAAATTTAAAGGTTAGCGTCGAGTTACAGATGAAGATATGTCAGACAAGGGTCGCGAAATTACTTCTATTCAGCGAACCAATATACTTACGTATCACGCAAGTTGGATTAACCGTATGTAGGAAAACACAAAAGAGAATCAATCTATGACATTAGACTGTCATTCTGAATCATATGATGGAATACAAACTTCGAAACAGGAACCCACAATATATTTTATGGTATTAATATTTCGATCTGAAGTCGAACACATTACCAATCAATACTAGATCTTGTGTCATTAATAATTATAATATACTCTTATAAATCATTTACAAAACGCTCACATATTGAAGCTCCATTGATAAATATATTATGAAGGTAATTACTTGGTGCTCCAATAAATTTCCAATCTTATCATATACAACTAACGTTCGTGACGTTCAGGTTAGACAACGAAGTCAAAATGAGATAGCCAGAGCTTCGTACAAACGAAAATGTTTTTCACATGTAAAGAAATTAACATAAATTCCCAGTATTAATAAATTTATAGCTAATCCAAACATCATACAGATCGTGAAATTCTTGACTTCATAAATTTGTTATAACCAACGTAGGACTTGTCATAAATATGTAATAGCCGAAGTTACCACATCACATTAGCACAACGAGATGAAAATGACAAAGTGAAATAATATAATCACAGACAACAAATGAGAATACTATGTATTCAGTGAAATAAACACAGAGAGGAAAGATTTATCTATGAGATGAATAATTCAATACCTAATTAAGGCTAGGTATGGAGAAAAACATCAAAAATTTCAGTATTTATAATACTGAATATACCTATGACTAAACGTCATATTATTCCCACTAATCATCCATTTAATGATATTCACCTTCTCTGAGAATGTAAAAAAACAGCTATAATAACGAAAACTGGTTAGATATTTTACAGTTTCTACCAGGTTCTAGTAAAAAAATCTTAGTTAAGTTGTTCAATTTATAAGCATTATTTACAATCAAACAATCCCGACAAATGTATAAATATCTGTCTTATATAACAGTAAAAAGGCTTCAATACAGATAGAATGGGGAAAACCCATTACTAAAATTTTTTGCATTGTATAAAAACCAATTCACCGATAATGCGCATAGATAATAATACATTAAATACTTTGTACATAATTTATAATATGATACAACTGATTGTTCAATACTATTCAGAACGTTTAAGTTTTGGACATGAACCATATGGTCGAATAGATAAACTATATACATGTTGTGCATTTGTCGAAAATATTTTCTCTTTATCTTCAACTGATCCATAACCAGCATCACCCATAGCATGTTCCACCAATCTAGCAGTTTCCCATAGATTAAGAACTTTCAATGGAACTGATCGTCTTGCACGTTTAGCGGCTATTTCACCAGGTATGTCAAATGTTTGTAAATCACTAGCTGTAGCTTGTTCAGGCCAACCTGTTTGATTTGGTTGGAATAATCGACATATTGGCCAACCGGAGCCAAATAAACAACGGCCTGGTCCAAAACAACTGATTGCATGAGATAAAGCTGAACTGGCACACCACTGATCGATACTGTAAACATCGGATGTATCGTTAGATGATTCTGAAGACTTTTGTATACAACCAGTAGCACCAGTCACTTTGCAATAAACATTTGGATATCGACTGAGTAGTTCCAAGTCTGAGCGCCAGTTTTTCCAAGCTAAATTGTCTTGTATGAGTAAGAAGACAACCGAATGGATACAAATAAAGCGAAATATACAAATGTGACAATTATTATATTACGGCAAAATGCTAATAGAAGAAAAAAGGTCAACCAACGTTCTATTATCTTAAAAAACCAAAGATAACTGTTCAGAACACCAATATTTAATAAATTCGAATTATTAAAGCTGATGGAAAATGAGTACGTCAAGACTAGTGGATCTAATTTGGAGCAATATCAACGTCTTTCTGTTACTCCAGACGACTATCAACTATCAAACTGGGACCATTGAGATTAAACTTCACGGCAAGCCTGTCTAAAAGTGAATGGTTTAAAGACTGAGTGAATATACTGGCTTGACAGCTGCTCTTTTTTCTCCTACCTACTCCCATAATAGTCATCAAAGTATTTCAGTGTAATTGGTGATTGGATAAACTACTGCAGTGTTTATGCTGTCTGAAAGACAACTGAGTTGGTACATTCAGGGAGCTTTTGCACCCGTACCAGCGTTTCATTAACTATTGAGCAAAAACTCTTAGGGTACGTGGAATGATCAACACATAAGATTGTTCTATTCATCATGATATAATCACTGATTTACGCAGAACACTGTTGGGAAAACACTTAGAAGAGAAACCCATTCCAAACATTATAAAGTTGTCACTCAAATAGTTCAGAATTTATATTTTGTGTCTGTATCCGACTAACAGAATTATGTTATCTGAATACTTCAAGTCGATCAGCTTATCAGTAGAAGATAAAGCTGTAGAAATCTACAACAAAACTATATGATCGAGAACAGGGAAATTAGCTTGAGGCTGGTTGAATTACCTTTCAGTGCTCAGGACATCATTTCAGTAACCTAGCTTGATAAAAGACCAGTGTTTTTTATGTCGCAGTAAGCATTGCGAAGAACTTTTGTCAGTTCATAATTGACAGCAAAGATGAGTTGCCGAAACTTAACCAACTCAGTCAAGGCTATAGATAACCACGGACCGTTCGAAACTTATCGGTTCCTAATTTTACAATTGTTTGGATGTTATGTGAAAAGTAAGTGTATAGGCGATTCTTCTTGACACAACCTAGTAAAACAAGTAAGCAAAAGTTTACATCAGAGCATTCCTGGGGTCTAGAGATTATTCTGAAAGTTCCAAATGCCTTCTATCGAACCTAGTTGAAAAATTATTTATTTGAATACATAAATAATGGCACAAAGGGGCACCGAATACATATGCGCCACACAAGTCACTTGATTTGTGTGTGGGTTGTGATACTGCCCGAGTACCCGGACCAAAGCAGGTGGTTTTCTTAGGGTACCACAACCAGAGCCTTCAACCTAATGATCTGACCCACAAGGAAGTGGAGCAACGTAAAGTCGCCGGCGACCAACAGCAGTTTCATACGCCATTTGTTTCCTAAGGATCCTGGAGCCCATGTGTACCAGTGGTTTGGAATCAGGGTTTTCCAACTCCCCTGGGTAAACCCACCGTGTCCAACAACCCGGTTAAAGCACCGGACATCCGCTTTCCGTCTTCTCAATTTTGTGAACAACACCCTCACTGAGAGAAGACAGTGAGCAGGACTTCCCTGACAGTGGTTGTATGCGCGTGGCCATGTGAGAGTATTTCGAGAAAGAGGGCGGATTTTCCACACCCTCGGTCGTACCAGGGCATTTGGGGGTCAAATAGGAACAATAACGGGGCAGATTTGCATGCATACAATTCTCTTTGAGCCTAGCACACAGCAGTACTGCTATGCATTGTCCCATCGCCCTTGGAAGATCAAGCAACCCGAAAGTCACGAGAACATCATCAGGGTATGCGACAGGTTAGGTACTCCTAGTTGAAGATGGACATTTGTAAATGACTTTCAGTTTACCTGATCAATTAGTTAGAGCTTTAGTTATTGGAAGTGTAGGCGGAGACTACAAAGAGACAATAGAATGTACATCTCTCTATTTTGTGTTCTTACAACCTCATTTAACCAAGCAGCGCAAAGATGACCATCGACTAAAATCGAGTCTGAAAACTCCCGTTCTACTTTTGGACTTGATGTTGTACATACACCTAAAAGATCGTGAGAATTCACATAAACCGATACAAATGAACTGAAGTTCAAACCTAAAACAACGTTTATCTATTTAACCAATAAGTCAAACTTAAAAAACGAATGCAAATATTAAAAAACACAAACTTATTGAAACGAATTAAGACATGGAACCCGCATAACTATCATAAAGCGAATAAGTTTGTATGTAGATACTCGGTATTTACTAAACAGTTGAGTTACGGTAATACAGTGCCAACTGTACGCTTCATTTAGACTTACTGAATGAGTGATCATTTACTGTTTACAAATTGTAAGTCAATTAACTAAAAATATGTTAATCGATTTCAAATACAAAATAGTAATGAAATGTATATAAATTTGGCACTCTATGATTTTTCATTCATATAATCACGAGTTATAATTCTGAATTATATAAATCACTTGCGACTACTCATCTAACCTTCTGTTATACTTATTGAAGGTTTAAGAAAGTGTCAACCTGTATGGTTAACCAATTATCACGAGAACCAATACAATAACGAAATTGATGGATTACTTCTTAATGAGGTGGGCAACAGGATAACGTGATTGATTTAACGGTAATATATGCTATATGTAACTAGATTTAGATTTAACAGACTGATTTTATTAGTAAATACATCGTTAGTGAAAACTTTTCATTCGACTTATTTTATCCAGTATTTTAAATATAAAAGGACACATGTTATGATAACACCCATAACATATAATAACTAATATGTAGTCACAATAGTATAAATCAATGTTAAATGAAACAGAAAATCTAAATTAACATCTTTTCCTTAAAAACTCACTTACTTGTACAAAGAAAGTATAACTCAATTACATTCACAAAATATCTGTGTTGAAAAATATTTTTAAAATGTTTTAATATTTAACACAATGTAAGTTCTACAATTCATTCATTTACACAACTCACCTGATCTGCTTGCAGTAAACTCCACAGGTAAACCACAATGATTAAGTACTAATTTTAATTTAGGATGACGATAAGCTAAATGACATGCATGTCTTAATTGATGTGGTCCAATAGCTAAATCGAATACAAGTTGTTGATGTTCAATTACTGAGAAATTACTATCGATCTAAAACCGAAAAAAAATTTTAATCGTTTTATTACTTATTGAAAAAAAAACCAATGTAATAAACCATATGTGCGGGAACTATAGAACTACAATGTGATTGGTTTAAGGTAGCTCATGATTAGCAAGTGTGTGTGTATTGAGAGGTGTAATTTTGTCAAATTTAACTGGATATATGCGTGAATGTTATAGATTACATTGTTTCTTCATTTTAAAAAAACATTTATTCACCACTATCTGATGACGAATTGAATTGATGATTAATTTAATCTAACTGTTTTTTAAACAAACTTCATGCAATTAATTCAGTTAGAGAGTACAAATACATATCCTTAGGTTTAAGCTACATTTTATTTCATATGAGAGAACTTATGATGTTTACTGCCCAGATTGCCAGAACCGATGTAGGTGGGGCTGGACTTGAACTTGTAGATTGACATTTGTATGAATTGAAATTCATACCATGTAATTTCTGTCTTTGGACAGAGAGATAGAGCCAGTAGCTGACCCCAAACATTCACGAACTCACATAAGATTAAATTCATGAAATTTTACGAATGATCTACATTAATAATAACGTAGCAAATCGAAGGTGCTAAAAGGACAACTAATATATAACGTTTTACACCTTATTGTTATGGTGACTCGTTGGTGTTGCAGATCAGAAATATTATTGTAACCATTCAGATATTGATTAAGTATTGTTTTAGTCTGCATCACGAGGCAAGCCCTAACTTGGAATCCTGAAGGGAAGCGAAAAAGAGGAAGGCCAAAGAACACATTGCGTCGGATAATAGAAGCAGATATGAAAACGATGAATTACAACTGGACGGAGCTAGAAAGGATTGCCCAGGACAGGGTTGGATGGAGAATGCTGGTGAGCGGCCTATGCTCCTTCACGAGGAGTAACAGGCGTAAGTAAGTAAGTATTGTTTTAGTAATGTAGCAACGCTATGTTACTCAAATCTATTTTAACGGGTATTTTTTGCCTTGTAACATACTCTACATAGACTGTAATGTCAACTCATATAATTATCACTTTTCGAGACATCAAAACTCTAGTGCAAGTTCCTCTCTATTTTTCTGTGTGTCTGTCTTCTCATTCACCTGCGGTTGTCATCATTGAAATGTTGTTGAGTATAAGCCGTTCGATCTACTCAGTCACGTTAGGCCTCATTTCGTATCAAAAGAATTTCCCATTCCCCTGTATTACGTATCTAATCAATCAACAATTATATAGAACATAACACCCAGTGAGCATAGTACCTTTGAATCGAATAAAACATCTATAAACCATCGACCTAAATAATAGGTATTTCAACTCTTTGAAGTCATTTTAATTGACAAACTTTCCACCGAAGCTAAGATAATTATTTCAACCGAAAGAAGACAAGAAACATATTGGACTACAAACTAAATGTTCATTGAATTATATGTTTGTGAAAGTAAAGTTATGAAGATCAGGAACAATGGAGGCTTGTAAACATCATTGTGTTTATATTAGTATTGGATAAATTCATGACCAGTTTAAATTGTTTGATACTTACTTCAACTGATTACTGATACAATAATGAAAAGAGGATGTTATTCTATTCATTAAAATATAAACTTCTTTTAGGAAATAAAAATAAAATTGATATCATTGTTTGAAACGGTACTCAATCGTCTGATTAGTAAAACAACTATTCATGTCAAAACTAATTGCTTTGAAGTAACAACCAGTGGACAATGTACTTATTGAGTAAAAACGACTTTAAAAAAGTACTGATTATAACATGTCAATATATACAGATACAATAGTTTATTAATTGTTCACAAAAGTATTATTTATAATAAGACACAGCCAATGAAGCAGTGTAGTGTTCCGCCAGTCAACATTATCGTTACTACGAGCACAAAATATTAGGATTTCCAAATACCATAAGAATTTTTTACAAATAAGCTGTAAGTATCAAGTTGTAATTATGCAGAAAATCCCTTACTAACTACTGAAATAAAAACATCGTTATACATATTTATCATGTACAGTGAAGAAATGGAGACGGTGACTCAATATCAACACCCCTGACAGAAATGAAGATCTACGTAATAAAACCGAAAGAATTAAAGTCATCCGATCAACTGATAATCAACATCCAACATACAGAGAAAACAATTATTTCAGAAATTTCAAACCATCCATTTAAAGTTTAGATATTCATGCATTTAGGAGAGCGACATTCAACTAGTGAAATTAGTGTATAATAACTATATTACTTACGAGTAACTAATTTTGATTCCCTTCCTTGTATTTCATTGGATAACAGTAGACTAACTGTCATCTTATTGGTCGATACACCACTTGACCACAATGAACCAATCACTTTGGTGAATGTGTGTTAACACTCAAATGTTGTTATTGTTGAGTACATTATATCGAATGTGAGTTTGATAAAAAATAAGCATTATTTTTAGAATAGTGGGATTTGTAGCGACTTCAGAAATTCTATAGTTTAAATCACAAACTGATTTTAACTAGATTCACTTGGTATTGTTTGGCTTGTATCTTCCCAATGAGGTTTAAGACTGTTATTGGCATATGTGCATACTGTGCGTATGCCTCTATATTGCCTCAATTCACAAGCTTTTTTGTAAGCAATGATGGAAGCGAATGGTACTGGGCTCGAGTCTCAGAGTGAACATCAACTCCAAGATGCAGGTACATTCAGCTGACGAGTCCCAAATAGGACGAAACGTGCGTCCTGGATTCCACTGCTGGCCATTATCCATCATTGCTTACAAAAAATGATCTTAGCTAGGTTACCATTCAAAACATGGTAGTACTGAACGTCCACTTTGTTCTAGTATAAGACCCCTCAGAAGTACGAATCCACGACACCACCCAGTAACCGAACCCAGGAACTTCGGTCTCGCGCGCAAACGCTTAACCTCTAAACCACTGAGCAGGCATCCTACATTGTTAGCGTTTAACTTCAACCTATGATATTGCGCAACTCTGATCCAATACCTGCCGTGGATGAAAATTCCACAATCTCCACAAATTCGCCTATTCTGATAATAATAATAATAATAATAATAATAATAATAATAAAGTGAATGGCTACAAAATGAAGCTCCGAGAGACCTAGTGAGAAGCCGTGATCAGTGGAGCACAATAATGTCGAGTATGAGATGGGGGAGATTTTTAGCTCAGGCGGATGATTTCGGTGAAGTCAAACAACAATATCATTCTCAGATGTGTTGATCACCAGAACCGACACAGTAAAAGTGGAGACTCGAGTATATCAGAAGCCGATCCACACAGATAAAATTCTCGATTACAGTAGCAACAACGCAAGAACTCACAAAACCAACTGAGCACAAACTTTATTCAAGAGGGCGAGGATACACTGCAACACACTTGCAGCGCGAAAAAAAGAAAAATATCTAAAGACTATCTTTCAAAAGAACGGCTACCCGATCATCATCAAAAAGTATCAACCTAACGGATCAACAGAAAAAAAATCAAGTACAGAAACCAGCAAATGGATCATCCTACCATATATAAAAGACATATTAGAAATTACAACAAGATTGTTGAAGCCTTTTGTAGCACACAAACCAACAAAATCACTCCAATAAATCCTATGCAAATTAAAGGACGAGATGATAAAATAAAAACTGATCATCTACAAAATACATTTTTGCAACTGCGAAAAAACACTAGATTGGACAAAACGGACGCTCTCTTCATCTTGACCTGTATGAACATCAATTAGCCGTCAAATACTATGACATATCCTCACCGATAGAAACGCATGTGGGCAACTGTGGACACATTCTACTAGGAAAACGTTGAGATCTTAGATAGAGGCAATTTTAAAAACATAGGAGGATTTTTAGAAGCTTGGCACTCAGGTCAATCAGCAATCAACAAACACATTGAAGTCGATTCAATCTATCAACCAATCAGAAAATTCATGGATAGATATATGACCAAGAATCGAATCAACGGGGGATACAGTCAAAATAAGACAAACAATGACAGGTTAAAGGTCAATAATAACCAATCAAGATTGAGGTCTACAGGGCAAGCTGTGAGTCATATGTGGAGAAATTCGGACACTTCACCTCCACTTGAAGTTTGTGCTGATGATACCCTTCAGAAGAATAATAAAAGCCTCATAACCAAATCATCCAGCTCGGAGAACAAAAATCCACCAAAAAATGTCGGGTGTGAGACGGTTGTCCACCTAAATTCGTGATGGAAACTATGACAATTATTAGTTGTTGTAGAAGCAATTAGTATTATGTATTTTGATATATAAATATACCCAGTTTGTCTTACGATATTATTCTTCATCAGCTGAGTTATTGCAGTAAATCTAGCAACTACTTGTAAACGAAATACAGTGTAACCTAATATTTACGCTTACCATTGACTCTAACAGATAATCCCCATCCATTTCACTAACATCATAGCGTAAACCAACAAGTAGCGGATCGTGACTCATTTGTTGAACATGATTGGAAAGACTTGGATCGGACAGATCACACCAACCAATATAACCTGCTATACAATAATAATCTTCAGCCAAAGAAGAAATCATCAAACTTTCGGAATACGTTGAAGCAACCTGCGAGAGAAAAAAAAGAAAAAGAAATACATGTAGCAGTGGAATGACAGACATTAGATTCGAAACTTTCGTAATGCTATTTACTATGAGACAGGAAATAAGTTTGAAATGATAAAGTACCCAAAAACTGACAGTATTGACTTAAAAGAGGAAAGGTCGGTTAATCGTAATCAGCGCTAGGTCTAAGATAGGTGTTATGGATACCTTGGTTAGGATGTCATGTAAGACATAAAACATGTTCAACTTAAGTAGGTTGCTATGATAAGCAACCAGGTCAAGATCGAATCACTGTTCGAATTCAGGTTTAAAATATTTATATGAAAAAACACTAGAGGAAAAATAAGCACAGAGTTACGAGAACCATACCATCAGTTTCTCATGATGATACGTTATCAGTAAAAAATAATAAATAATGGAATCCATAAATTAAATAATAACTATAATGTTACCTGAACGTGAATTGCATATCGCACAGGAGCCAGTTCACCGATTTCATATTTGATTTCATTTTCAGCTCGAGCACGCATATAATCAATTTCTTCCTCGTAATCATCTGCTGTATAGTCTCGTCGTAATACTTTCGCCCAACTAGCTGTTGGAGGTGGAGGTAGCTTTCCACCCAGATAAAGCTGACTAGCACTTATAGATTCTGACAGAGACCATATGGAGAAATGTGAATCGATATAGGGTGGTGTTAAGGGAGTCCAAGCTGCAGTTCCAGCTTGAACGGCTTCTTTTTCATCAAGCCGTTCAAATTCTATCCATTCATTTTCTTCAGCAGCTACTTCAACCAATAGATCAGGTTTGTCAGTTCGAGGATAAAGTTGTTCATATTCAGCTTGTGTTAAGGGTCCGATAAACCCTGTATCAGGTTTATTTATTGCCTAGAAATTAACATGAGTTCATAGATAATACGTATGTAACCCATTTACAACTAAAATTATAAAGAGTGAATATAATCGTGTTTAGAATTTATCTTAACAACAATCGTCGTTATTTTTACTTAACTATAGTTTGAAGTTACGCTTCGAAAACAAAAGCCTGTTTTTTAAAATGTTCACTTATCAGAAAAAATGTAGATCTCTCAATACTATAACCCTTAACAAGAACCAGTTTTACCTTTCACTCATAAAATAAACAAAACCCTATTTCTATTTACAAAAACTATTCAATCAAAAGTATAAACTCATATTTCAATTTTTGTTAATAATGCTGGACAATAAGTCAAAAAGGAGTGATAACAATGTAGTTGTCGTATATATATCGTGTATTGTGAATGATTATCGTTAACAGAGATTGCTTAATTCAATGCATGATTTGTGACAATGTTAAATTGGGATACTCCATCCATTCGAGACATTATCGTAATGTTTTCTTAAGGAAAGTATTAAATAACAATGACTTTCTTTTAAAAAAAAGGTTTTATCCGAGTTACAGTATTTGTTCGGGGCTAACTAATCTCATTTATTTTAATAAAGATGTAACTCGCACATTACATTTATAAGGTACAACTACATGGAACATCATTAGATCTGTTATCACTTTAGAAGCATTTTATTTCACATATGGAACTACTATTATACAAGAGTTTCTGACTACTTCCTAACTTCTTATCACTAATTTCTACTAACATTTTGCTAATTTCATGTAATTATGTTAAAATTTAAGCCATAATCAGATAAAACTAGATATTTATTTTAATCCAGTTTGAAAGTTCCCGATATGTAAACGAATTCATAACTCTTCCAGAGGATAAAAATTTCAATGATTAAATCTAACTGAAATGATTGTGGATCATATTACAAAATAATGTAAAATAAAAGTATATATATATATATATAGTTAGAAAAATAGCTGAACCAACAAAAAAAACGCGAAATATACGTCAACTATATTTATTTACAATATACGTAGACATGTCTGTAGTTTATATATAATCAATTAGCTGTACAATTCACAATAGTGTTTTTCTAAAAATGGCAAAATTTAGAAAAGCAGTTTTTCATTTAAAAAATAAAAGTCAAACATATTAAACAGTTGTATATATATGGAGAGAGAGGGAGGGATAAGGAGTGTAGTATTATTTAATTATTACTTTAACTCGAGCTCTCTCTTTCTCATTCGTGTATTTATCTGTACTATTCTTAACTATTATTATTAACATTAACATGAACGTGTGATGGTGACAGTAGTAGTATGTGTATAAATTGAAACGTTCCAATGAGAAAAAACAAACGATACTCCTTTAAGTTTAAACAAATAAAAAGAAAATTAACGAAAATCTATCATTGAAATTTTAACATATAAATTAATTGAGCTTAGCACAATACGCATCAGCATAAATAATGTAAGTAAATCAGTCTAAATGGTCAGGATCATATAAAAGGGAGAGAGAGAACAAGAGAAAGCAATATTTCGAAGAATAAAAAAATAATTTTGAAAGTTAAGAAAAACCAAAATAAATAAATAAATAAAAGGATTATAACGTGTCGTATGATAAATATTCATTTTATTAGATAGACAAAAAGATAGTTGTTGTTACGCCACATGATGTACATTATGGAGGAGGAGGGGTGATGAATAAAAATGAGAGAGAAATTCATTGTATACAGAATAGTTGCAGTGATAATAATAATAACAACAATAATAGTCAATGAGATACCATGAGACAGGTATAAATAAAAAAAGTGGGAGATAGAGAGAATGAAAGTAATAGAACACAGTGGCGAAAGTACATGTATAGAAGCAAACCATAAAAGAATACTTCATCATTATATACTGCTATGTAAAGGTAGATTAACAAGATTTTCAGGTGTATCATTACGATAACATTTTATTTTCTCATATTTTCCAGTTGAATAATCCATAGTTAGAAATGTGTCCACAGCTAAATCCATTAGTTGACCAGTATTTTGATTAAGAACACGTTCTCTATATTCACTAAGACGAATACGAGTTATTTGACCAGTCTCTGGACGTGGATTATCTGGAAATGTATTTATTTGTAATAAACAGATTATAACAAAATTTATTATAACAGGAAATAAAAAATTAGAAAAAGTAATAATATTCAACGGTTATTTTCGGAAAGAAACCGATCATGACTACAAATAATTAAAAATCTCGACAGGAAAGTCATTTTTTAGAAGATTAACTATTAGGTTTGTGGAATAGTGGGAGTTTATTGATAAAAGCAATAGGTTTTTAGTCACTAGATTATGAATTTGAATCTTGTTCTACTTACACCGGTTTTTAGAGCTAGGTAATAAAATTAGCTTAGTACAAACGGTGTGGCTTACAGTCAAGTAAATAAACATGTATTGGATGATTTATATTAAGCAGAGGTGATTGCTGGCCAATAGTGGAAACCAGAAACTGCGTTTCGTCCTTTTCGGGACTCGTCGGAAATGCGCACTCACGACCCCACACACCTGCTTAAAATGCTTGTGATTTAACGGCCCCCAAATGCCCTGGTACGGCCGAGAGTGGGGAAAGTCCGCTCTCCCTCTCGGAATGCTCTCACATGGCCACGCGTATATAGCCTCTGCCAGGGAAGTCCTACTCACTGCCCTCTCGTGGCGGGGGTGTTGTTCACGAAAATGAGAGGACGAAAAGCGAATGTCCGGCGCTCCAACCGGAGTCCAAACCAATGGTGCACATGGGCTCCAGTATCCTGCGGGAACAAATGGCGTATGAACCAATTGTTGGTAACCGGCTACCATGGGACCGCGTCTCCTGACGATGCTCCACTGCCTTGTGGATCAGACCCTCAGGTCGAAGGCTCGGGGTGTGGCATCCTAAGAAAACCACCTGCTTCGGTCTGGGCACCCGGGCAGTATCACAGCTCTCACACATATCGAATGAGATTTGTGTGGCGTATATGTATTTGGTGCCTCTTTGTACCAATATCTATGTGTTGAAATAATAATAATAAATAATAATAATCGAGGCAATTCACACAGGATGTACATGTGCCAATACGAGATTGATCGATTGCGGTTTTAGATATCAATTGGAGGTTCAAAACATATATATATCCAATCAAATTTATTCAGATGATTGCAAAGATAGTTTTCATTAATTTACTGACATTATCATCAGAATTTCAATTTAATCTCCTTGGTGGGGTAACTGGTTGATTCTCGAAGAAGCTACACAAACAATCTGTTTAACATAAGCACACAAAAGTCCATCATAAAACTCTATTCACGAATTTCATACCATTATGAAAAGACAAGAATTTAATTGAATAAATCCCCTCAAAAGATGAGCACTTTTTATTTTAATATCTACTCAACAATATAAGGGATTGATACAACATATGGATTAGTATAACGGTCTGTGGGGATTGCAGTATTTTCATGGTTGAAATGACGGATCGACCTTAGTCAGATCACCATTGGACGAGCGTTTAGCTCAGTAAGGGACTCCTTAACAGTGTGCATCTACAATTCCACACGCGGGAACCGAGCCCAGGACCTTCGATCTCGCGCGTGTGAAAATACTGCAATCTCCACAGATCCTCCATACTAATAACAAACACGTACTCACTAGTGACTGGTTTCAAGATGTAGCTCTTAGAATTCTGGTGAGAAGCCATGACCAGTAGAGTTCAGTCAGTGACCCACCGCAGGGTTGTGTAATATCGTGGATTAATTGAAATTAAACCTGGACATTACTGGAACCCGAGTCAATTTTTAAGAGATTAGGCGTTCGGGCACGAGAGCGAAAATTCTGGGCTCGGTTCTCGAGTTCAGGATCTGGGATGCACACTGTTAAGGAGTCCCGTACCAAAGCGAAACGCCCGTCTGGTGTTTCTATGTTCTCAATAATGGCCTAACTAAGATTAGTTCGTGAGTTTAACTGTGAAAATTCATAAATTTTCGTGATATTTTTTATTCAAAAGGAAAAATAAAATAGACTATATCGATTATTTTGTTAAGTATTGACCTACTGGCTAAGATGCTGTTATCATGCATATGCAACAAACTAGATAATTTAAGACCAACAATTTTACCCATATTTTTGATAAACGATAATTAAGCTATTTTAGATTATTTGAAGGGTTTATTAAAAATTTATTTGATTCATTCATTTTATTCAATCAGTGCTACCTACTTTTCAATTATACTCCAAATGAGATCAATTTATGGCGAATACAAAAATCTAAAAGGTAAAAACCAAGAAGTAATTTGTCTACATCACTGTTAACGAATTTACACCATGGGACCACTTTGTTTACTTACTAATTGAAAAAATATAAAAGCCAGTGGAATTAAATCCAACATCTTTTTGACTGAAATATACATTATGAGTGGTATGACTGTAGAAAATCGCCTACATTATGAGTATGGTGTACTTATACACACGAACACACCATAAAACAAGAGTAAACTGAATGTATACATACACTGATTGTAGAAAGTTAAATTAATGATAATGAATAAACTTAAATTGAATACGATGTGTATTGTATTTTTGAAAGTTTTACCTCTCGAACCAGCGATGAATGATATGATCATTGCTTTTTCAGGTCGAGTAACGCGATTCGCATCTTGGAATAAACTTTGCACTGTACTTAATTGTGATTCGGTTAAACATAAATCATCTTGAATTTTCACAGATGACAAATTTGTAGACGTGTTAACAATATTGCCAGTAACCGTTGTTAATGAAGATTGTGGTGAATTTATAAGATTTGTTTCATTAGAAACCATAGTATTTGAAGTCTCCGCCAGGTGTATGTTGTAGTTTGGATGACTTGTGGTAATAGATACGGGAGATATATCACAGGGATTTGGTATATTAATATTAGAGTTGCCAGTGTCATTATTAGTATATGCGTTTGATACAATAACCTGATGACTAGTGGTATTTTGTGTTACATTAGAAGAATCCACATGAATTTTGCTTTGATTCGACGGTCTTATTACAGTCAAATTAGGTGGTCTGGCTGCTTGAACGGTTGTCGCCGTAGGTCGCGGTAATATCTGAACATACGTTTGATTTACTGAAGACTAGATGAAAGAAACAGAAAATAAGGTGTAGATGATTTTTTATTTATCCTGAAACCACTTTGTAAATTAGTGATGCTAAAAAAGAGCATTTATACACTACTTTTGAAAAATGAACGACTAAGTAGATATTCAAAACTATACTGCATAAAAGATAAATAAAACCGCGATAAAGAGGGTTATTTAATGGTTCTGTCGAAAAAGTCAGTTTCACGATAATTCTTTAAACTGTTATTTTCAAATTTGAAATCTCGCTTCTTAAACTCGCGATTTTAGTGGCTGAATGCCAAGTCTACTGATAACTGCCCCATCAACACTAGCCAATGTTGTGTTATTATCAGTAGACTTCCCAGTACAAATGCAAAACGGTTGAGTAGATATTTAAGCATATATTAAGACACTCAGAAGAGATAATAGATACTTTTCTGAAACTAAATAAAAGTACGTTGGAAAATTGTAGATTTACAAAGATCTTAACCAGTGGCATTTTCCATGACGCATGAAAATTCTGTTCCGATATATGACAACCTGATTTTCAACCAGTTACTGTAAACTTTGATCTAAGTTAAACAGAAAAATAGTCAAAGGTACTTTGAAGTCGAAATAAAGCCAAATAGATAGCCATAAAAAAAACGTTTCAAGATTATTTAGATTTACATAAACCGCTTTTGAAACAAACAACTAATGTATACAGTCTTATTACATATTCTATAACAGTCACAAAAACTGACAGAACAATAAATAACATTTCCATATTGATAAATAAAATAGTAGTACAGTGAAACCTATTGAATAAATATATGCTCTAGTATAATAAGCTACAAGCAACTGTACCTGAACTGTTGGTTTCGGTGCTATAACACTAAGTCGTTGTACAAGCTGAGGTCGTTGAGATTGAACTTGTGGTGAAGTTAAGCGCGTTGGAGTCGATGCAAACACAACAGGTTTATTATCAATAACAACAGTGGAATTAGATGGCCTAATTAAATTGACTGATGTTTGATGTTGTATAGGATATGATGGTGATAAGTATATTTGATTACTTTCTGATGAATTGATGATTGATTGAGAAGTAACTGTATTTTCACAGATATTATTATTTGTAGAATTTATTTGAATTAAACGATTTGGACGAGGAGCAATACATACTAACGGATTACTTGAATTAAGTTTCGGACGTAAAATTGGAATAGAACTGTTGACAACCATACTAGGAACCTAAAAATTAGAAACAGCTTTATAATACAAGGAATTATCAAAAATAATATAAACAAAATATTTATGATAATTTAGTAATCTTTAAAAAAAATAGAAGTATCAACATATTGAAAATAAATTGTGTATTAAGCAAAATCACTATCTGAAAACTACATTAATTACATATTTTTATTATTAAATAAACGATTGGACAATAGTATAGCAAAAGTTACTAAAAGAAAGCAATTTGTAATGACCAGCATATTTTTTAAAAAATTTGTTTTATTTAGTAGCTGTTACTAATGCAAAGTGATTTGACAAAAACACATAGTTAAACTTTTATCTTACTTTAATTCACCTAATGAGTTAAACATAATTATAATTCGTAGTAGAACTATGATGTCAAATAAATGTCAAGCGCGAATTTTCATTTTGAAAACTTGTGCTATTATCAAACCATTAGTATTTAGTGTTAAATGTTAAGTAAGGTAGACGACGCTATAATACATAGATTTCAAACAAAGACAATTGTACAAAGGATCAGTGAGGACTGATTACAAAACGAACAATATTAGGGTTTATTACTATGTGATACACATGTGAATGGACAATAATCGATGACCCAAATGTCTTATTAAGAATTTAATTTTAATTATGTCAAAACACTTTTCGAAAAAGTTTTGTTCTCTGAGCTGGATGGCTTGGTCGTGGAGCCTTAAGGTCAACAAAGACCAATCAACATCGAGGTCTACAGAACAATCTGTGAACCATATATGGAAAAACTCGAACACTTCACTTTTACGGGAAGTTTGTGCTGATGATGTTGTTCAGAAGAACGATGAAAACCCCACGACCAAACCATTCAGCTCAGAGAACAAAAGTCCATTAAAATCATCCGCCTGAGCTACAAATCTTCAACCTCTCAAGACACTTTTCGTCAAAAAACGGAAGCCTTTTTATGGTCTTAAAAGTAAGAGGGATTCACAAAGTAAAAGCTTTAAGTATTATTCGAATAAAGTACACTTGTAAAAGGCATTGATTTAATTAACCGTTGATTGACTTTCATTCCAATCAGATACTGGAGTTTGTAACCTAACTAGCAGTTTTTTTATCATTTTCCCTAAACTGTATTCAAAGGAAATGCTATCTGTGTGAGGTATTAATCTGATTATTATTCTGTTATCGTCTATAATAAAACTTAAAATAGTGCGAAATAGAAGTCCAACAATTATAATTGCAAAAGATGGTAGGTGCAAAAGGCGGAAAATCCTAGATTTTATAAACACCTCAGAGAAAAACAGCTTATGGAAACACAAAATGTCCATCTTTAATTATAATTACATACAAAAACTTACTGATTCTGAAGGGATAGATGAAACTTGTTGAGGAGATAATACCTGCGCACCAGTAGTAGATATAGGATACGTGAATTCTGACGACTGTGAAAAATTATTAGACAATCCATGGTTGGTATTTTCATTTTGCGTATTTTGGCCTTGTGACATGTTAATATTTAAAGGTTTTCCAGACTGTAACATAGCATTTGGTGCAGTTTTAGAAGAATTTGGATCCATTACACAAATGATTCGAACCGGTGAGTCAGATGGAGCATTTATCACTTTAACAACGCCGCCTGTATTCGGTTGTGAAATACCAGGTCTAATAAGTCTGATGTGATTCACAGGTGTATTCAGTGTTTGTGATAGAGGAGAGAATGAAACAGTAGAATAATTGGGAGGAAGACATTGAACAAAATGGGTCTGTCCTAAGTTGGAGACCGGTATATTATTGATTGACTGTGAATTTGATGAGTGGATCCCGGCAAATGAAGTCATAGGGCCAGATGGGAAACTAGAAGATTGGATACCAGTGAGATTTGCACTAAAAGGTGAGTTGAAATTGCTGAAAAATGAGAAAAAAGATATTGGTGAAGATATTTACAATGATTTAAAGAACGAAGCGGTAACTGATTAAAGAACTACTAGGGATAAAAGTATACTATGCTAACGACATTTGGTGACCTATCAATCAATCAGGTAACACTGACCCGTTACAAAACAATTAAAGGCAAAAAGCAGTATTATGACAGTGCGATAATATCTTAGCAATCAATCCTCATATGTCGAATTATTTTTTGCAGTAAAGGGAAAAGGTTAAATTTTGCATATTAGCATTCAGATTAGTGTTGAGAATTTTTGTGAGTTTTCGTCACCAAATGACACCAAGGATAGTGCAAAAAGGCTAGGGTTAGGTAAAAAGAGTTAGGCTGGAGCTCTGATATAGGTTTACAAATTAGGGTTAAGATTTCCATTACGAACTTACATCAGCTATGATTCAACTCTTTATTACCCTTCTGTTTACAAACTTAGGGTTGAAATTTAAAGTATGGGTTAGAGTGGGAGAACACGGCTTAGCTTCACAAAGCATTCTTAACTACTTATTGAATCATATCAAGTACTTTAATACAATCTGCTTTGGAAGCAGGAATTTTTCGTAATTTGGCCTAAAATTCAAATTTTGGTTGCATAATAGTTATTTTCTATTGATTTCAAGCATTTTAAGGACCAAATATTGTCAATATTTACTACATTAACGGTAACATATAAGTTATCTTACACTGAACTTTGAATTTCGCGCAAAACACATGGGGTGTCATCGTAATTTTGATTGTTTAGCCCAAGGCCGTTAGTATGTTATCCTAATGAGTTTCACTACTTTCATTTACCCAACGTTAAACAATAAGCAGTAAACAGCGATAACTGATCCAATAAGATTAAGGCAGACGATCTTGATAGCTATCGTTTACGATGATTACAACTGAAGACTACACATTGGAACTGGTTAGGAAAAGTCTAGGCGCATCAGTAGCAAGACTTATCAATATGACAATATTCCGGGGATGTAATGGATTAGAACAGATACCTTATTCAAGCCATTCATAAATGAATGAAGCATGTCTCTGAAGCTGAAATGAAAGTTATGTTTAGAACTAAAATGAAAAGTCGACTTCAGAGAATAGTACAACTATCGAGAAATCAGAAAAGATGTTGTTTATTGAACCCTACTTTACATATGCTAGGTGACTTTCAAATGAATCTTAAAACAAGTTAAAAGCTTCAGAGCAGTTGTCCATAAATTTTTCTATTGCTCGAGTTCCAAGAAATACTCATCACTCTGTTAGCTTTATCACTGTGATAAAACCATCAGTGCTTTTGCTGTATTTCATCTGAGGTAATTTTCATACAATCTTATTGATAAATTTTACAGGAAAGATCTGAAGCATTAGTCCTATGCTGTTCAAAATATAAATTATGAAACAAAATTATCGTAAACAACACCTAAACCAATGAGTTATGTATGAACTTACAAAGTTTTAGGGAATCCAAGAGTGTACACTCCAGATTCACCATTTTGTAGCATGTCATCATCGTCATCATCATCTTCTTCTTCAACATACATTGTATTATTTTTGGAACCAACAGAAACAGATGCCGACAGAAGCGGATGATGAATGACTGGTTTAATGTCAGTATTTATTTGGGGAGAAATAATGCGATTTGAAACGTTTGAATTTGAACTTGTTAGGTGAAGTGGGAATTGACGATAATTTGGTTCTGTCTTGTGTAGTGAATCTTGCTGGAAATTTTTCGATGAAGCTGTAAAAGATGGTTTAGTTTCAAAAGCACCTGGATCATAACCCATAAATTTAGAATTGGAGTTCAATGACATACTTTGCACCTCCGTTTTATTTTCCAACAGTTCTTGATGATTATTTGACCATAGAGGTGAGATGGACATATTTTGTCTGCGAGCTTCAAGTAAAGCCTGTCGTTCAGACTGACGAGCCAATTTGGAAGCTTCTCGAGCGGCCTTATTCTCACGAGCTCTTTCCTCTTTCTCTTGTTTAAGTTTCATTTTCGTTTCGCGCTCTTTTTCTATGGAAGGAATTACATGATAATAAATCCACTGAACAGTTTCGGAAATTTGTCGACTGATGAACGAATATAGACAGCATAAAAACACACCTTGAAGCTAACTTTTGCTACAACTTGAAGTCAAATAGAAAGCTGCTAGAAATCAAGAAACAGACATCTTATTTTTGTCTGGAACTCCCTAACAGTAAAAACTCACAATCACCGATACTCTTAGAACACAGTTGGAACGTGATAACCATTTTTAACTTCAGTTAATTTTTGAAATACTGTTTTATTTTCAACTTGGTTGACTCCACAGCGTTCCAAACATGTTAAACAATTGAATTTTATCAAATTAGCTAAAAAACGCATATGAGTTAATCAATAGCATCTCCAGATTCTTAATTTATTACAGCAATATACACTTAAGGTTTGTTATCTTTTCATCAAGATAATCCAATGTAAACACCTTTAAGCAATCATACTAAGCAAAAATTTGCATCTTTTTCTAAATGTATGGGTTATTAGCGCCAAACCATGGATTTTGTTCCTTCAAAAAATGCAAATTAGTTTTGTGAAAAAGATAAGTGACATGTGCAACACGGTCACCCAAGACTTTGGCTTTACGCCTTACTGAAGACGTCTCAGACAGCTAAGTAGTATGACCCTTTTAAGCTTAACTAGCAGAAGTATGAGTCAAGACCAATCTGACACAAACACCATGCTATAAACTGTCTACCTACTACTTCTAAATAAAAATAATATATTTGTAATATCCCAATGAGTAGAAAATTGGATTTTCTGACGTTTCGTGACTTAGTGTAAGTCACTTCATTTACCTACTACTTCCTTCATTTGATCACAGCGGCAAGATAGTCGGAATATTCGACTTGATAAAAGCAGTATAGACGTAATCTTTTGATACCATTCTTCAACCTAAACAACCTACGATAAACACCGGGTTTTTCATAGTGGAACTGTGTTAGTGTTACTGAAACAATGTCACTATATTTGTTTAAAAAAAATGTATTCCATAGTTGTCTGAAACGACGACTTCTGACAAATAAATTAAATGTCTGAAAAACGAATGATGTATGAATATCTTGTTATGAAAGCCTTTACATATCGTGAAAAATCACGTAGAATGAAACAACAATGGAAACTTAAATGAGGTACTTAAAACTTCGGATGTAAAAGCAAAGAGAACAGAGAGAAAAGTCCATTCCTCTTAACTGATAAAGCAGCTGTGTTGAATATCCTCGATAATAATGCATTGTAATCGATGGAGCCAAATATTTTACCATAAGAGACCACCTAGTTTAAATTTGCCTGAGTACGAAACAATCCCCAAAACAAGGTGGGAGGTAGCATACTAACAAATCAAACGAAGTGACAATGTGAAACACCATAGAAGGAGGAAGTTAATAGAATAGCAAATATTTTTGAAATGAATAAGATGTCGATAAAAACGAAATGTTGAAGATTTCCATGACGGCAAATAAATGCAATTACGAAATAGTGATGGATTCTAACACGTCATTTGTTATTAAATTCCTGGTGATGGTGATTTCTCACAACCATACGAAAATCTGTCTCGCTGTGTTGATCATAAAAATTTAATTTGTGTGTTTGTATTGGGCCATGACCTGATTAACACAGCAAGTTGGACAGAAAGTGATAAGGCAGGAGTAATAAACAACCTCAGTGGTCTTATTGTATTGGAACTTCAGTGGTCATTTTCCACAACCATAGAAAAGAACAGGAAGAACTCCGGAGTATTTAACTCAGTTGCAACAATAATTGATTAAAACACGTGAATGACGAGTAGATTTGTTATTAGTTAGATACATACAAAGCGGGGAATTTAAATAGATGACTTCAGGAAAGTCGGAATAAATAGTATAAATCAAGTAGTTCATCAATTAGAAGTGATCAAGTTTATAGTCAAAAGGTTTATGTGTACTATAACACTACTTTAATTATGATATGATGCTAAGGAATTCGACTTAACAATCAAACCTTGATTAACTGAACCTACAAACCGATTTCCTAAGATTGCCTGAAAACTTATTATGTATATTTTTTGTTAATATTTTGTATAGAAGGATGTTACATCATTACATAAAAAACATATTTCCCGGGCTAGTGGTCTTGTCTTTGATTTCAAATCAGTCGGGAGCTTGGGTCAATAAATCAGTCCCGTGAGCAGGCATCACTCGGTCACATATCATTGCTTCTTATTCATCGATCAACAATCTTTTACTTGGCCAACCAACCCATAAACTCCCAATCCATAACAAATTACTCATAAATAAAAGCAGAAATAGAAAATTAGCTTTTAACTAACCTTTACGAAGTTGTTTAGCTTTCGGTCCGAATGCAGGTAGTTCATCAAACTCTAGCAATTTTATTCCCGAATGCTTCTTGACGCCTGCCATAGCAGGACTCCGACTACTAATTCTGTCGTTTGTAGAAATAGGTCTATTTTCGCTGTTGTTTCCGGTTTTATTTATATTGGCACGAGTCCATATCAAAGATCGCTTTGAATCTAGATCATCAGAACTTTGACCGGATATACGTGGAAAGGTGCTTTTGCGTCTGGAAAATGAGGTAGAATCTGACTGTGACGAAGTAACCGAATTTCCTGCATTACTTACCACCTCAACAGCAACGGAATCTTCCGTTTCATCTTGACGAGCAAAACTTCTTCCAGGTATTGGAACATGAACACGTCTTCGTTGACATTCATCCTTTAATTTTTCGAGGTAAGATTCCTTCAAATGTTCTGATTCCAGCTTTCCACGTCGTTGGAAACCACATTTTGGAAGACTGGTTGGAGGTTTATCATTTCCTTTCAAATTAAGAAATTTGTCTAGAACATTACGACCCAAATATTCTGCTAGCAGAGGGGTATCTACAGTATTCCAATTAGTAGCGCTTTTTAGTAGTTTATCTATATTCTTCCCAAAAGCCTCATTAGTAGGAGAAATATCGAAATTGAGGTAGTTAAGGGTTTGTTTACTGTGCAAAATTGTAGCGACAGCTTTGACAAGATTGTTTTCTTCATCCAGAGCTTGGAGAAATATGTTTTCGATATGTTTATTAATCTGTGAGCGGAATAAAACAGGAACACCAAATCATATTAAATATTTGAAATATCGGACAAAAATTAATTATGACACAATCACAGCTATGTTCTGTGGTCATACGAACCTATGTAGGAAAATAAAGAATTAACCTAATAACTAACTAGGAACAAGCACATATATATCTATTTGGAGTACCCTGGAGATAGTTAAGACCTTGCAACAACTTGTGGACATGATAAACACTTGAATAAAGTTGTGAGCTGCTAAGCATACGTATAAGTTATGAATAGCGAAGAAAGTTTCTAAAAGGGCTAGTGATGTGGCACATTCAAATTCGAGGTTGGCTGGATGTAATTGTTAGCAAACGACGGTAGAAACCAATAGTGTAAGTTATAAATTATTAGTTGCAATATCTGTAAATATTGTCGTAATGTATGAAGATAGTCTTATGTTAGTGATATTACAAATCAAAAAAGTAAATGATATTTGAGGGTAACCTAATTTCACTTGCCAAGAAGCCACTAGAGTAATGACTGAATATTCAAGACATCTCTAAAATGTATTACCTCCTATACTTACTTCCAGATATAAGTGAATTTAACTCCTTTATAAAAAGATTTATTCTGGTCCTGACCATCCGAGTGCGAGGACTAACTCGACAAAATCCGGAAAATCTATGGCAATTCAAAGAGAGGAACTAAGAAAGGCTCTCCAGTGACCGATTTCTTTAAGTCGATACAAATGTAGTGCAGCTTTAAAAACGTAATTAAAACGGGACAGATATCCTCAATAACTGACTTCGATTACAAAAAAGACTTTGTTCAACTTACAGGAAGCTACGTAGAAATACAAAAAATTACACGCGAAATGGAGACAAATTTTATTTAGTTAGAGTGAGAATTCGAATTGTATAAGTACATCTAACAGCTTTTCAAATGACTGTAAGTTCAGAACTGAAATACCACGGCCTGGAAAATTGAGGATTCTAAGCACGGGTTAGGCTACTATACACCATTTTCACGTAAGTAAATGTTAAACATTGTGTATTCCACTTAGTAACTACTGACGACGATATATTTACACATATTCCATAGGACAACCAATCCCAGTATTAAAGTAATTTTGTAGTTGATAAAATATTGAATGTAAATAAATTTTAGACTTGGGAAATGTCTAAAAGAAATGTAAAAATACAGGTCACTATCGATGGAACAGAAATTTCCAAGCATATTAGTCGAACTCGCGAATTGTACATGACCCTTTAGAACAAGATAGTCATTAAATATTCTCAGGTTGAGAGCACCGGTTGGCAATAAACGAATAAAAATGTACATTTATTGGCAAATTCAGTTTGCAATTCATTACATGACGATTAATAAGAATTGACCACAAACAAGTAGGAAATAAACGGACCACATTCACGAAGCAGTCATCAGATATGGTTGAATATGTTCTGCATCGTGTTACCTAGTCAGTCATAAAGAAAGTAGAATCTGAGACATATGTTCACCATCCAAAGTCGCTAGACTGTTATATCCGAACGAAGAATAAATGGATAGCAACTGCTAGGACGTATATTGATGGACCATTAGTATATATATATATATATATATATATATATATATATATATATATATATATATATATATATATATATATATATTCCTTTAATCATAAGCTTTCATTTGACCTATTGGCTACTGTTACACGATTTACTATTCTTAGCTTATTCCCAATTTAGTTCTATTAATTGCAGTCTAATATACTCACAGCTACTTTTGACTAGATCTTGTATAATAATTATTTTTCCATTTTATGATGTGGTGAAGTCTCGTCTGTTTGTATATAAACTACGTACGTCTGAAATATACGATCCATACAGCGGAGGCTGATATTTGTGTTCTGGACTGGACGGGCTGAGCTAGGCGAGAAGTTACCATTTTGAGGACCAATGAGAACTCAGAGTTGACTAAAGACTACTCGTGCCATTTAACGCATAATTGACTTTGCACAGAGACAAGGTCACATAAATTAGTGCCCTGACTGGTGATTTTGTCGGGTAATATTCGATCGGGCCATTAGATATAACGTACATCGTGTAAATACGGTTAAGTGAAGTTATCAAAACAAACTCCATAGTAGTAGCAGTAACAGTACCAGTAGCAGGAGATAAAAAACAAACGACGTAATTCGAGAAGAGGGAGTTAGTTAGCTATATAAAAGGTATGAAATCATATTGAGAGAGGCAAAAAGTAAATGCTTCTGTGCCATTGCGACCGATTACGAGTCATGTTACCCATCACCTCTTACAATCGGTCATGATAATCGCATAGACGCCAACCCGGTAATCTCCAGTAGCTTGGTAAATCTATGGTTTAGCGGTTCAGGCAATCGACTTTTGGCCACTAAGTTCAGGTTGTGAACCCCTCACCACCTAGTTTAATTTGAGCAGCCAGTGTCGTTAGCCCACATACTCGAAATGTCGTTCATACCCAAGTGCCTCCTGAGGGAGTTTAATAAATTAAAAAAATTAAATTGAAATCATGAACCGCTCAGTATAAGACTAGTATTGAAAACATAGAAGCATTGGGCGGTCGCTTCGTCCTAGTGTGGGACTCCTCAGCCTTGGTCGGATCATAATTTCAACAAATTCAACAATCTCCACAACGCCATACCAAAAAATTAAGCATAGCTCCAACCAGCAATCAATGATATTATGGACTGGTACGTCTCGGTTTGGCCGCCCCTGTCTTTCTTGCAACCTACTACATCAATAAATACCACTCGTCGAGGTAGGTGATAGAGTTGTAGGAAATTAATTGGGAAATCATGCGGTGGAAATAACGATGGTACCATGATTTCTGAATGACCTTTGAGTGACACTAAAGTGACCTTGATAGGGTTTATCTAATAACTAGAACCAAATGAGGGTTATATACCAGGGTGAAGAATTAGAATTATGATTTACAGTTGATGATTAGGGTTAGGAATTACATTTAGGGTTTTCTTCACGAACTTACATCAGCTATAATGCCAAAAACTCTATTTAGCCACATGGATGGGTGAATTCCGCGCCAAAACTGACGCGTTATCTTATACCCGATTGGTTCGTCCATAAATTATAGTCTCGCCGAAGTAACTTTGGATAAACCAGGTCTATTTATGGCACCAAAAGGAGTAAAATCGGAATGCGAAGTAAATAGCAATCAGTTTTCAGAACCTATTCAAACTTTATTTACATACGGGTACAGTGTAATTATGGTTACTTGCATGTAACAAAAATACAAACATAAACATAACTATTCGATTGATATTTTCGGACCTAAAATGAAACGAGTGTAGAACAATTAACACGCAGATAGCGGTTTTACGGTCGTAACGCGCAGAATGGTAAAAATTTATGAGGACGAATCCTTGTATGATTTTAACATCAGAAACACGAGAACGTTAGCAAATTTGTTACTCATGCAAAATCTATGTATACATTAACCAGTCTTTCCGCACTGAATAACTCATTTGCACCACTTGCATTTTGATTAGCCCCCAACATTTTTACAATAATCTTAGAAAACCCTAAAGAACATTAGTAAAATAAACCGTTATATTAAATATGGCGAGTAAGGATATCCCTAGCTTCGGCAGTTTGATCATATTTGAACCAACAGTGATATTCTACATTCTTAACCAAAAAAATGTTGGACCTGACAAACAATTGGTTCATATTGACAAAACAACCAGACGCATCTAAATAAGGACTATCAACATCCCATCATAAAGAGGTGAACTAATGAAGGACTTAAAAAGAAAGGATATTATTTTATTTAACGAGAGACGAATATATCATACGACGGATTTAATGATGGGTCAGTACACAAAACACTCGCAAGCATTGTATAAAAAAACTACATATGGTACAACGTTATAAACGTAGACAAGAAAACGGTGAAGAGGCTTGATAACGATCATTACAAACCTGTTGTACTTTACTTTGTTTCATGTTGCTGAAAGCTAAGAGTAAACACAACTTTGATTTTACATCCATATGACTGAAAGAGGCATCGATACATTCCAATTTTTCTTCATTAAGAGAATCAGGGTCAATAGATTTAGTCCAGTTGTTGTCAAAGAACTGCTGTCGAACAAATTTCATCAAGTCACTCATTGCAAAAGTGTAACTCCTTAGTCCATGTAAAGTAACGTCGGAAGGTCAAATTACGCTCTTAAGGTTATCACACTGAAAGTAAGAAACCAAATTCAAATACCTAGCTAGACTATTGTATTAGTAGACAATTTAATTCTGTGATTAATCCCACGATATGACGTTCAAAATCTCGACTGATGACTTTCGGTTCTCATCACTAGATTGTCCTTATTTCACGATTTTGTTGATATGAATTTTTATCGATTAAAATGGTTCAAACGATTCTAGACGGAATAGAAGCTTTCGCTTAACGGACCTCTGTATCAAGAAGCGGTGGATCGCCAACTCCTTCAGGCAAATTCAGAGATAAAAGAAAAAGAGTAAATTATAGTGAGACACTCCATAGTCCTTAACTATGTGTCTTCTCCTAAAGTACTCCTGGAAAGTCTCTTGGTCTAGCTCAGCCGGCAGCAAACTACACATATTAACTACTATTAGTGAATAAAAGATGTGCCTAGATTCCATCCTAATTTTCTGGATCTACAGTTTAGGGGTGTTAGGCCTAAGTTTTGTGTTGGGACTACGCTTAAGTAGGTGTTTAAGGAGATGCTCAGAAATGTTTGGGAAGCTGTAAGTCATTTGAAAGTCACCTCTAAGACGTCTGTGATATAAAGGGTAAAGATCCGGTGATTGGTATCACTGGAAAAGAAAGGACATTTGACTGATATAAAACTGTTACATTGAATATTAATAATTTCACTGTTTCCAAATGTATTGGTTTCACTGAACCTCTGAACTTGTTTTTTATATTTCTGACTTTGGACTTTTAGATTTCATTTGTGTTTGGCTTCGTATTTGGAAGTTTTTGCTCCAGGAACTTAAAAAATTGAAATCGAGAAAAGAAGAGATCCTAGTATTGAACCTTCAGAGGCCCCACTTAGACATTACATAGCCTGAAAGTGAAGTTAACCCTGACCTTAAAATGTCGATTTTCTAAATATGAAGTGAACCAATCAGAGGTGATTCAATACGTAATCATTTGAGATTACTGACAAAACATATATGACTGACCCAATCACAAACTTTTGAGAAGTCAAGATATATGACATCAACTTTCCCCTTACTACCAAGGATAGTTGTCCATCTATCAACGATGGTCAGCAGGTTGGTTATTCAAGATTGTCCTTCTCTGAAGCCATGCTGTTGGGGTGAAAATAAGTTTATGGGTAGTAAGTAGTCACGTTGACCGTCTCCTATCAAGGACTCAATAATTTTTAAAGGTATCACCAGAAGTGTTGCTGGCCTATAGCTTGAACGTTCGTTGCGTTCACCTCCTTTGAAAATTGGTGTGATGTGAGCCAGCTCCCAACTTTCTGGTAATGTGTCTCGTTTTAGCGAATGTGAGGGTATCACGCTAAGCAGTGTTGCCAAGATTGAAGCATCTCTCCTCAGTGTAGCAGGATAGACCACATCCGGGCCGGATGAAGTATCCTTGTTTAGGTGCTGCAGTTTCCGTTACACAAAGTCAGAGCTCAGGTTCACTTATGAGAGTCCTATTGACTTGCAGGTGAGGCTCTCATTAATATAATTAGCATGGGTTGGTTGAAATGTCCGAAAGTACTGTTTTGCTAGAAGGCCATTGGCGTCACCATTGTTGTTGATTTGGATTTTAGGATCTTGTAGTTAGGAAACTCCGGATTTGGATTGGAAACAAATTTATCGACTCTCTTTATCTGCTATTGAAGCTTGTTTTCCCTTATTGCCTTTGTGCATTGATTCCTTGCTTGTTTGGATCGCCTTTTTCCGCGATTGTTACCAGTTCGTTTGTATTATGAACATTAGTGCCTTTTGCGGCCTAGCAAACGAAGAGTGCGATCCTTGATGACTATAGGTTTTGGAGGGCCGTTCACGGAAGAGATCGCTTTAAGGCCGATAAGTCTTCTAAATGAACTCTGGATTCGGTTCCTAGGCTCTTCTATTAACCACCAGGTTAAACATACTCGGCGACCTGAACACGAGAGTAAAGGCGCGAAATATGGAAGAAACTCTTTACTCCAAGGTTCGTTTACGTACAGGAAATCTAGGGTATTTGTAGCAAATTAGATGGACTTCGGATTCCGGAAAATTCCGGACCTCCACTAATAGCAGTGTGGATAATTATCCAATCAAAAGCGCGACATGTGACTTTTCATCTTCTAGATGTTTCTGGAGAAACTCCCATTGAATGGTGATTGGGTAAGATGTTCTTCGCCGTTTCCAGAGCCTTTTTGACTTTTTTCGAGGAATTTTCAGGATCTCCCCGACAGTGGCACATAAAACCATGTACAGTAAGAAATCTTAATGATCTTCCACGTCAAGTTGAGAGAGAACTTATCACTCCCCCTGCTGTATATTGTCCTGAAAAGCTGACATATTTAACCGTTTGAAATCCCAGCACCTGTTGTCCGTGAGATGTCTTAGCCCAGTTTTGCTGATAAGATTGAAGGCTATGGCGGTATGACCATTTTTACCAGGTGGAGACGTCAATTAGGAATTCTTTACTTGTAAATGCAGTCTAACAGCGACGGTGACTGACTTAACATTTTCGAACAATCCGAGATCTCTAATGAAGTTGAAAACCGAGCTTCAATAAATTTGTGACCTCCAATTTATATGTGTACATAGAAGTTGACTTAATGAAGATTGAATTCTTCTACAATCAGAATATGAGTGTAGCAGAGAAGAGTGGAGTGTGATAATTCTCCCAACATACAATCGTCGTAATCATTGTCAGTAGTGTGCTTCCTGTAGATGACTCCAACTAGACGCCTCGATGTATTTGAAAATCTAGCTAAGCATCATATGAATTCCTCAAGGTTGATAAACTCTTGGTTGTGCACTTGATGTACTTCCAGGCAAGATAGCAAGTATAAGGCTACTCTGCTCCCATCCCTGTTATTCTGTCATTGCGAAACAAAGACATATCGGGTATTTCTAGCTCTTGGTCCGTAAATTAAGAGGATATCCATGTTTCATATATTCATATAAGATGAGCATTATTAGCATTATTGAGTTCACGAGACCCATTCACCTTATCCGGCAAACTCACTGCGTTCCTATACAGACAGCTTATGCTTCCAATTTGAAACGAGTCTCTTCGTCCTATCTATCTGAATAAGACTTATGTGAATGAGCGGGTAATCTACTTGTACAAGGTTTTCCGAGTTGGTAGCATCTGTCCATTCTACTTTTATCACGATCCTGACAGTCCACAAGTGAAATAATCAGCTCCAACGTGTTTTTGTGGTTGATCATTAGGTTACGTGGCCTGTCCGGATACATGTGGAGTCCGTAAGCACAGAATTCTTCGAGAGTAGCAGCCGCCATTTGGAAGGACGGTAAGGTTATCTTCATTAGCCACCATCGTTTTTCTTGCACCACTTTTTGAGTCAATATGTTCTTCAGCCTCAAAGAATGATTTTTGAATTTTCACTCCAGAATATCGAAGTATGTGTTGTCAGGACCCATGTTTTCTGAGACACCTAGCACAACAATATTTGTAGCGTCAGTTATTATGTTAAGCCCATGTCCTTTATTCTAACTTTCGGACAGCACAATCTATTCATTCTACTTGAGTCATATTTTGACCTTGTTAATTATTCGCTTATTAGTCTTGACTGTTTTTATATGAGCTTATATGTGTGTACACTTCATATCCCATGTCTCATCACGTGTCTGTTGTTTATTTTGTCTGCCTATAAGTATTGAGTAACGCCTGGCTAAAGAGGAGTTGGCTTACCAGCCATCTCCATTGCGCGTCATTTTGCTTTGTTTTATTACATTCACTTTACATACAAAATATATGTATTCAAAGGCCATTCTCGTTAACTGACTTATCTAAATTCCACTATTGACTAACGTGATTTATGTCGAGGATTGTATACGAGGATAAGTGATAACAAACATTCGTACTATATAAATGGAGTCAGATCCACGGGCCACTAAATTGGTGAGCCTTTTCGACAACGTCGTTCGATCTAAACGACGACAAAATTACGGGCCAATAAACATTTCTTCTGTGAAAGAACGTATCGCGAACTTACTTGAGGATGTTCCTGATGAAATTGCACTCAGAATATGGCATACCAGCGGTATTCTTATATCCCCTTGACAGTTCAGTAGGTGAGCAGCCAGTAGAACATCCTCTACATTAGCAATGTTGGTGAACGTTGCACGAAGTCGTGGTTGATTTCGGTGCTTAAAGTCGTTCCCTCGTATGAGCCATGTAACCTTCAATGGCTAAATTCTGAGAAGTTTGAGTTTCTTGTTCATCTCTGCTCAGAACATTTTATCACTTTTGTCCAGCAGACTGATAGGAAGGTCGAAGCTGTCTTCAAAGTTTCCGATTATGAGTGAAACACCGAGAAACATGATTGTTCCCCCAGGTTTTCGGGTACGTTGAGGCTGAGGTCCTTCTTGTTTGGCAGTTAAGATGTGCTTCAGATTCCTATACTCTTTGTTGACTAGTTGAACAATCTTAGGGGTAGATTACACGGCTAAATCACTAGCTGATTTCATTGTAAAACCTGGGCTGTTCAGCTTTTTGACGGTGAAACTAGATCCTTTTTGGCTATAGAGTTTTGGAGGCTCACAGTTGCGTTTACGGAGCCCGTGCTAGGAGACTCAGATTTGCTTAGAGAGTTTAAAACTGTCGACGTGCTGAGCTTTAGAATATCCTCATTAGTGTTGATGTGTGTCTCACCGATAGTGTCTTTGTTTGTTTGCAAGTCTCCAAGTGCAGATCAGAGTCAGACGAAGCTGCTTACTCTCCCCATTTATCTTTCTTCTAGTAGTTGACTGGATTATGAAGACCTCGACATCTGAGGGAAGGCACGGAATACGATGAACAGCTTGCATGCAACCAGATAATTTGAACTTCGTAGATGACCTGGTCCTTCTATCCTATACACACGAACAAATGCAGATGAAGAAAACTAGTGTAGCGGCAGCTTTTGCATCAGTAGGCCCCAAAATACACAAGGGAGAAAGCAGGATCCTAAAATACAACACAGATAATACCAACCTAAACATTTTGGCGGAGAAACTCTGGGAAAGGTGGTATGGTTAAATTATTTCGTTCAGTGTCAAGATATTTGTTTAGAACTGTAGCTTTCAAGTCGAATAAGTTTGGTGTGATGAATAACTGTTTAGGTTAGTTTAGATCCTTTCTGTCGCCCAGTTGAAAGCGAAACAAGGCAATTGAGTAAATGGCGATTCTAAATTTCATTTTAAGTGTATATTATTACCTAAACTAAGATTAACACCGGTCTATTCAACCAATAAATGTTCACACAGTAGTCAAATCTAAATTACATAAATTAAATATATTGGTAAACGATATAAGAGAACTGCCATGTGCAATAAGTAAATATTCATATCAATGCAATTCTATCCTTTCTGGATAGATCACGTGAGGAACTTCTGTAAGATAATATTTAGTCATTCAATAACCCTGAGTGTTTAAAATTCTGAGAGAGCGCTTCAATTCACAGTCGAAAATGAACAATTACAGTCAATAAAACAACACATTCAAGGAGGGAAGTGGATCAATATGGCAGCCGCCATGAGCAAATATCGACAAAAACGACGTAGATGTAGTTTAGGAAAAACATGAAAATTTTTATAGCGTATACGTTCATTTAAACGATTTCATGGTAAATTACTACATCAGATGGTAGGACGGTACTATCAAGGATTATGATTTACTGATGAATATAAAACAGAACATCAGTTTGGTGAGGAAACTTTTAGCCGTTGAAGATGCCTAAATTTTTAGTGTTGAGATACATGACTGTCGATAATATTATTTTTGTAAATAGGGCGCTCAGGTTCTCTGAAACTAAAAGGTTGTAGGTTCAAATCCAAGCTAGTTATTGTCTTGTGCCACCGTCAGTCCGCCAATAAAAACATTAATCAATTACGAAGCAAGGGTGGTAAAACTATGATAGGAAAACTGTTTCAACATGTTAAACGAATCAACGTCAGGATTAAGAATTGAAACCTAAGCTAGAGTCATGACTTAAGGTTAAGAGTTTAAGACAAGAGTGTGAGAGTTAGAAGCGTTAGAGCTAAAATATATGATAACAGTTTTAGAATACTATTTAATCGCGAAAACACTTGATTATGCTCAGAAAAATTTAATCTTAGGTACAATTTCCGTCGGTAGAACTTGTCATTTGACTTTTGGATAGTATCATATTCACCATGTAATCACACAGGTTATTTTTCATATTTTTAGGTATTATAAAAGCTCATTATATAAAAGTTTTACATATCTTTTAATAATGTACATGATATCCTTGACTATGTTTTGAATTTTATCCACAATTATGTAGACACCATTCTTAATCTGATTGGTTGTCTAGATGTCATCGTTATAATGGTTTTAGGGAAAGAGTTAAGTGAAACACATTTAGCAGCCGGTGATCATGACGCATGGGTTCTAGAAACAACAATACTAACTTTATTCATAATACAAAACTTTTTTATAACCCCTGTTAAAACATATACTATCAATCCCAAAACGTTACTGAAGAACACTGTTTCTAGAGTCTCAAAAGGTCTATCATGGAAATGGCCTGTTTATACCAACTTTAATTCATCGCATGGAAATTAAGTGAATAGTTTGGGGATTCGCTAGCAAACCATTATTTCTCTTCTGATTCGGGGATAAAACAGACAGAACTTCGTTATTCTCTACAGTATGAGGTGCGCACCAAGCTTATACTAATTGGTTGCATGTCGATTGGACAATAATAAACACTAGTTTAATGCTGCTCATTTACTCTTGTCTTGTTGTCTTCTCTGGATCGTGTGAATTATATTGTTCTGTAAGTCCTCTTGTTCGATCATTGATTTTGTACTGCCTGTTGGTATGTGGGTCAGAAGTACTTAGATCTTTATTATTTATTATTATTAATTGAACACATAGATACTGGTACTAGGAGGCACCAAATAGATATGCGCCACAAAAATCTTATTCGATATGTGTGAGGACTGTGATACTGCCCGGGTGCCCAAACTGAACCAGGTGGTTTTCTCAGGGGGCCACACCCGGAACCTTTGACTTAAAGGTCTGATCCACAAGGCAGTGGAGCATCGTAAGGAGATGCAGTCCCATGGTAGCCGGCGACCAACGATTGGTTCATATGCCGTTTATTCCTTCAGGATACTAGTTTGGGACCAGGGTTTTCCAACTCCCCTAGGTGAACTCACTGTTTTCACCAACCAGGTTAAATCGCTGGACATTCGCTTTTCGTCCTCTCAAGTTCGTGAAAAACACCCCCGCCACGAGAAGGCAGTGAGTAGGACTTCCCTAACAGAGGCTATTCACTCGTGATTATGTGGGAGCGTTTCGAGGGGTAGAGAGAACTGTTCCCACTCTCGGCCGTATCAAGGCATTTGGGGGCACTTAGATCTTTAGGTAGTAGGAAGTAATACTGGGTAGTCCTACTTAGCAGCCGAATTCAAAGTGATGATACCTACCTTCTACAGCTTCAAACAGATATGATTTCATTTTATTGCTCCATATTTTGTGCCATTAATTTTATAGTGATAAATGAGAAACATTTTTGAGATTTCAGGCGACTTCAGAAGCTGAAACTAAGCGAGTTTGCTAACGAGCTTTGTGGCAAGAAAATTGATCATTTACTCATCGATATACAAACAAACCAGCAATAATAAAAACTTAATTGATGCTGATCTCTCTTTATTAAGAGAAATGAGAAAGTAGAATAAGAGATCAGTAGAATTAGTAGTTTTATACGACAAAAATAATTCTGAATGATTTTAATGGGCTTTGACTTATTCAGGTTCCGTTCAGTTTGATATCTAGATTATTTATTATTAACCAAAAGATTTCTTAGCTGTTAATCTACAAGACTCCTCATTATCTATCCATCATAATACTTTTCACTCTCTCGACAATGCAACACGTATTCATCACTGAAATTCATAAGGATTTATCATAATAACAGAAGTTGATATCCTACAGTGCTACTTTCCGATACGAATTTTACATCAACCAAAGATTGTACCATATTAATTTATTTTACATCACGGATTCAACATTTTCACCAACACTCTGACCAAAATAATAATCAAAGTATACAAATAAACTTATAGCCAAAATCCTTTCTTATACTGATGGATGAAAAAATGGTTCGTAATGAAAACCCAATTAAATTAGCGAACAATCACCATAATTTTACAGTGTCGATATGTAGATTAATGCAGTAATCAATTTATTTCTAAACAGTCAGAATATAACCTATCTATGGTCAATGTTCACAAATATTGTTGAAATTACTGCACATTAAAATGAAATCTTTACTAATTAGATGTGAATTGTGTTTACCCTACTATAACGCATTACATATTGAACGAAATAGAAAGAAAAACAACAATTATGCATTAATAATAATAAGTTATAATAGAACCTAGTATTCTGATTGACAATATGAAAGTATATAAATGACATAAAATTGATAAAAGTAGTATTTAAAACTTTCAGAATTAGTGTTTACATTCACATACAAAACACAGATTTAGTACTGATATCACGATGTCCCATTTGAAAAGGAAAAAAAAACTAATGAACAAGCAAATAAACTAAGGAGTAGTAAAAAAAATTGAGAAAAGTGAAAGTTGATAGATAAAACTAAGTCCTTGAAGACGTACATAGAAGAGTTTATGTGAGTGAGTGAAACAGGAGAGGAGAGACGGGAATAAAAACAAAATACAAAATCTATGCAATGATATGAACTCAAAAGTAAATTACTAAATAAGCAATTTTAATAAAATGAAGATGAATACAGTTAAAACCTGTTAATAGTAAACTCAAAATACAACAAAAGAAAAAACACAACTTTTTCCCTTTTTTTTGAATAATCAGTCAGACAAACAGATGTAGAGGATTGATTTTTAAAAGAAACTTTAAAGATTTTCAATGAACCGGTTGTGCATTCCATAATTATGATTAATAAGTAGCATGAGTACATTCGATAACTAATAACAGTTTGGCAAGAGAAATAATAAAAACACATGAAGAGAGAGAATCAGAAATCACATCGATTTATTTATTTAATGTAATAAGTCAGTTTAAAAAGAAACTCTTGTTCACACTAAAATTTATAATACAATAAACTGACTAAATAATGATGATCTTCGGTATGCTGGTATAAAGAGAAAGAAATTCTTTTTATTTTGAGATCATTGAAAAAAAGAATGAGATTACTGTGATCAACATTTATAAACAAATGTTGCGCAATATATATATATATATATATATATATATATATATATATATATATATATATATATATATATATATATATATATATATATATATATATATATATATATAGTTGATGATAACGAGTAAAATAATCACACGTAGAAATTGCAACAATAATAACAACAGCAGTGAGAAAAAGGAGGATAAGAAGAAAACATATAAACGAGAGTAAACATAAAAATCAGTTTATATATTAGCGAGGTAGATTACATTGGAAAGATAGATAGATAGATGGAGAGAGGAAGAAAGAGCGAATCAACATGAAATGCATAAGTTCACTTACATAAAAAGCACACACAGACACATTAACTTGTGCACACCTGATAAATAAAAAGTAGCACCGGTAGCACAAATCTTTATCACCGATTCATTTTAATAATCTTATTTCGTACATTTTGTACAGGTATATGATGAATTTATGAATAAAAGACGATAAAATGTATATTCACAAGGACATCAGCAGAAAAGAAATGTTTATTCATTTCATTGATAGACAATTTAATAAACATCAGAATATAGTAACCTATTCGTTGAATTTTTTAAAATACATAATTATATCATAAAAACAGAGGCAAATAGTTTAAAAAGAACAATAAATAGAGAAGAAATCAATTGTTACACATCATCTATATGTGCCATATGTTTTGTATCTTGAATTAAATTATTTACAACATTCGAAGATAATTGTTGTTTTGTTGTCGTTGGTATTGTTATTGTTGTTTGACCATTGGTCAATGATTTTTTGGAGATTTCCGATGTTACTGTTGTAGCTGACGTCTCATTCTTTAAAAAAAGAAAGAAAATAATTAAAAGAAAAAAACAACAGTAAGTCTTTTTTTCTCAGGAATATATACTATCCATGTACAACAGCAACAAACGAACAAACTAGTTTGGTAGCTTACAAATAATAATGATAATTATTACTATAACATTAGTAATAAATGCGAAATTTCAAGAGAAAAAACATCAAAAGTAATCGATAATTAGCGAGAGACAAAACAAGAAAGAAATATGGTACACCTTTTAGATCATTTTAACAACGGTACGTTAACAAATTGGACATTTTAAATATTAGACACTAAACTAATCATTATTATATACATTAAATAATGCTGATTGTCAAATAGCGTCTACTTACATACACACACTATATGTATTACAAAAGAATTTAGGGCAGAAAATAAAAATTGAACAATACAATTAATTTTGATGTAGACTGTAAAACTACTGTCTAATCTGTCTTATTTATCTTAAAAAGCATCTCTATTACTCTTTTTTTTTCTAGCTAACCATGTATTAGAATATCTGGTAGGTGATAGAGATCTCAGATATATAGTTGACAAACTACTCTAAGATTATACTAGTTGTGAGGGTGGGGGTGGAGTGTCAGTGAAAGCCCATAATATTAAATATCAACAATTTAAAAATAATCTGAAATTGATCCACCGTCGATCATTTATAGAAACTCAAATACTGATATTTTAGATAGCACAAACTATAGGTCGACTGTTTAATGAGGAAGGGTGTGTCCAATATATTTACTAATTTCTTCAATGCTCCGTACAAAAATAACTTGTGTTGAATGTGATTATATAACTATATATTTAAACTCTTTCTAATAAGCGATAATGTTAGATAGGATTTTTCGATTTTACCACTTATCAGAATGACACTTAATCGACAAGCGTCAACAAGTATGGCATATCCTCTGTACTATCGAAAAGTAAAACTCTTACTCAAGTTTATCTGCAGTCTGTGCCAGAATTCACTCTATGTAGTGAACTGTTTGAAACAGTCAGTAACTAGGTGTGATAAGTATAGATGGTAGTGTAGCAGATAAAATCAACGTACCTACAACAAAAGTCGGACTGTCTTATACTAATCTGAACTAATTATGGCACATATAGGGATACTTTGTGAATATGAAACGTCTATAGATTTATTAAACACATAAGAAAATAAATGGATAGTCTCATAAATCAGATCCGATTAAGTCTAGTAATTTAAAAAGTTATCAGTATTTAACCTGATATCTGAGATGGAGTGATACAGAAATTTCAAAATCTTGGTGCACAATGTTCGACCTACAAATAAGAACAAGTGTGGAATGATAGTAAACAGTTCCGAACAACAATTTATTTAGAAAGTACTACAAAATGAAAGAAATGAAGTTAAAAGAATGCTAATCAAGTAGGACTTATTCACCAGTTTAAAGAAATCATGGTTGGAATCGGACAATAAAGAGCACTGGTAAGAAACTTTGCTAGTCTCGAGTTTTTTCTATAAACAAAGCAAACACATATTAAGTAAAATTATTAAAATATTTCTATTTAAAAAAGTGACGAAAATGAAGATATAGCAATTCATCAACATCTAAAAAAAATACAACAAAATATCTATGCACAAACAGATAATAATAATAATAATAATAATAATAATAATAATAATAATAATGTATCGACTATACTAAGATAAAATCTTACGATTTTTATCTGAGATTCTTTGTAATTTCCATTTAATTCTAAAGAATTGCAGATATTGCTTGGTAGAAGTGGATGATAACCTGACCCATTACCAAACCAATCCAAATTGTTTGGAATCTGATCTTGAGCAGCACCACCGTCTTTGTTAGTTTTATTGTTTTGTGAATTATTAACATGTTCAGAAGTTGATATAGTATTAATGGATCCAACCTTTGCAAAATTATTTGGTAAATGTGTAGGAGAAGGACTAGGATCACCTACTACCCGTGAACCGTTTACACAACCATTTGTCTCCACAATAATAGTATTTCGTACTCCAGAATTAGAATGGGCTTCTTCAAGAGAAAAAAAATTAAGTAAGCGATAGATTTGAAAAAGAGTTGTAGCAACAGAAAGCAAGCACTATAGGTGAAAGCAATACATTGCACATCTAAGCACACATATACACACAAAATAACGATGAAATGCTTGGAGGGCACACTGATGCTGCTGAAACAAACCTGATTTGTGATTTGTAATATATCCATTTCCTGACTTCGAGGTTACATGCAAGCCAAGTAGATGAGCTGATTGTGGCCTAGATGTTGGTGGAGGCAGTTCGATTGTGCTAAATTTCATAATTTCTCGAGGTTGGCGTGTACGACGAGAAGCGACACCAATAATTCTTTTATCCAATGTCGGTCGGTGATGGAATCCACGTGATGAAGCACCTATAAGTGTCGGTCTTTTGGAATTCGGTATAACTGAAAATGATGATTGATGATAGCCACCAAGTGAGTCACGGATTAGTAAGGTACTATTCTGAGTAGAAGGCCAGCGCATAGATTCCAGTTGGGAACTATCATCGTTTAAAACAGGGCATGAATTTGGAAGGTGAAATAATGATTCTGAATTTAGTACATCCCTTTCAATAGTCGATGCGTTTTCTGGAATCGGTGGATAAGCAGGCATCGAATCTAAATTGATTGACTGACGCGAAAACATGAATGGTAAAATGGGTGTATTCTGAATGACAGGAATTGCTTGGTGTATACCAAAAGGGTGAAAATTGTTAAATGCATATCCTGTGCACGCTGTTCGATTAGCTATTCCGAAAATATGATTTGAATTTTGATTAAAACATGCATTTGAAATAGGGTATGATTGAGGACAACATGGATATAGAGCATGCAATAAATTGAAAGCTTTAATTAGAAATAGAGGAAAGGAAAAAAAGCTTGATTAGGATAAAAATTAAACCAATACATTTATGTGTGTAAAAACCGAGAAAAAAGAATTAATAATACTTACCATGATTATTTTGTTGTCTCCCAGAATATTGTCGCCCTTGCAAAACAAATGCACTTGTAGTATGCTGGATGCTGGCAGGAACTGGTCGTTGGTTGAGTTCCTTCCGGTTATTATTGCTGGTTGGTTCAGGTGTTTGGTTATCACAAGTTGACTGGCTTTTCATAGATGATTGGAGTTTGTTTACATCAACAGCTTTGACAGTGTCAGTATTCTGGGGTTTTAGTGTCATACATGCATCTTCCAAGTTAGAATCATCATGATTTTGGTTTATAATCAACAAACCAGGTTGACTGTGCCCTGTATTTGATAAATGTGGTGTCCATGTTTGGTTTTGAGGTGTTGATGGTTGATGGTAGTATAACTGGGGTGTTAAAGCTTGAGACTGAGGACAATTCGGGTAAGGCATAGGACCAGTACTGTTAGGTTGCACTAGAACCTGGCTACTATGAGCAGAAAATCGGTCACTACCTGAACCGAGAGATAAACGATCAGAACCTACTACAGAATTCGGACGCATGTTGACCATTTGAATAAGCTGTTGGTGAGACTGAGGATGAGGTAAAAATGCAGGATGTCCTGAAGGATACACGGCTACCTGAGAACCAGTGAAGCACCCACGTTGAGAAATATAGCCGGAACCTGACGAATCGACACAAAAACCTGGTTGAGGAGAATGGATCTGATTTGTAGGCGTTGCAGAACCAGAGGGAACACCTGGCCCATAGAAGATAACTGAAGAAGCAGGTGAGTAGCGTGCAATTACACTAGCTCGGTTACCAGGGCCCACTGATCCATGTGCACCAGGAATGGGGGAAAGCATCATCATCACTGGCATTTGATCTTTAACGCCAGTTGGATACAGCACTAATCCAGAATTACAGGCGGAAACAGAATCGTCACGATCCGCATAGTCTGCCAACGTGGCACCGGCATTACAATTTCCACCAAGTTTGACGGATTCTGAAGAAAATGGCATTTGTCCCGAGTTGCTGTTCAGTAGAGCGGTTGCACTTTCATCCATTGCGACTGGATAACCGAACGTCGTCGAGGCTAGAGAGGGACGACGATGACTTGTAGATATCATATGATACCTAGGATGTGTACCAATATGACTAGCATGATTTAAATGTGCTGGACTAGCAGCAACAAACGGTATACCAGATAAACTTCCACCAGCAGAATGATTTAAATGATTTAATCGAGAGTCTGATAAACGAGATGTAGGTTTCGTTTGTTGATTCCCCCCATTAGGCCAATATGAACTGACTGATTTAACAGATCGTCGATTTCCTTCCAATGTTCCACCAATCATACCGCGAGCACGACACGCCAACAATACTATTGTAGCCAATGCAGCCAGAAAAAGAAATGCTAAAAGGCCAACGGTGATATAAATATGAAATTGATTAAGTCCAAGAACGGTGGTATCAGGAATCAACGGAATCAAATTCTTAAAAAGAAAAAAAGAGAAAAACAATACTCATCAGAAGAAGTATACAAATTCAGCAGTAGAAAAGTGATTCTATTATTTCTTCTAATTAACCTAGGCAACAGATTACAAGAAAAAAATTAGGCTTTGGTTTCGGCAAAAAAAGTTATCTATTGTTTCCAGTGGATGGAAATTACATGAGACATACATTACAGTACACAGAACTGATCTGATTCTAAAGAGCATAATCTTTTCACGGGACATTCCTTCATTTTGTTACCTTAAGTGTTTAGTATATTGATCAGTATAATGTAATATTTTATATATTGGTTGGTCACAAACCAACTGTGAGCAACAATCCGTGAATCATAGCTTTGTATAAGATATTGAACTACTGAAATTTATAAAAACTTCAATTTAGTGCATCTTACTTCCAAGTTGAAATGTTCAAAAAAATTTACAGCTTACCTTTGATTGACAATGTTGACCAGAAAAACCGACTGAACAATTGCATTTATATGAACCAGGAGTGTTAAAACATACACCTCGTCCAGAACTGTATGGACTACATAAACCTCCTTTAGAACTGGCGCGGTTTTCTAACCATTTGATATAAGGTGCTGATTGATGCAAATCACTTGAATAGATACTTTTCACCACTTGACATTCATCAACATCATATTCACAACGTGCTCCTTGCCAGCCTGAAGGACAAATACATTGTGGACCACTAGACGAATCCAAACACGAACCATTATGTAAACAAACCAATTCTCGTGAATCTTGATTTACATTCGATGAAGGTATCGAAAAGGCATAACGAAAATTAGGACTGGTTCCCGGTTGTATTTTATTCAACATATCCTGTTGTAGAATTAATTGTGCTGTATGACAAGTAATACCAGATTGAATTGTTGAACCACTTTTCTCTAATGGTTTACTTAACAATGAAGTTTGTGATATAATTTCCGGGTGTACAATTTCACAATGTAAACCAGATAAACCAGCTGGACAGATACAACGATAGGCAGCTAAACCAGAATGTGCAGGTGTTTTGGATATACTTGATGTTATGAGAGCTTGACAACTGTATAAAATATGAAAAATAGGTGTTCAGTAAATATTTCAAGGCTTATTGTTAATTAAGAATTGAACCCAAAAAATTATTAAATAAAATAAAATAAACTATGAAAGTCATTAAGTTTGTAAATATATACAACAGAATACAAAAATTACATGAAAAATTATAATAATATATCGTGTATGCATCTGAACAACTCTAGTTTTAGCTAGTAAAATGGATTAGAACGACTTAGGTGAACTGATTCGATCACGATTGTTAGCGAAAACTAGAAGGATAATAAAGGATAACGGTTTATTACATATGAAGTTTAATGTTTACGATAACTGTAATATTTGTCAGTACGGATGATACAATATAATAGGTTATTACTTATAAAATTCATAACTTTCAGTAAATAGTGAACTTTAACACTTCTTAGACAGAGTTCTCTAAACATTATGCTAACGGATTGATTAATTCACAGCCAAAAAAACGTCAATAGATACTAAGCTACTCTACTGTCCTCTTGGTCGAGTATACAATCTAATTGTTAAAGATTATTATAGGGTGAGGGGCACCGTTTCATACTTTGCTGAATGATATAAAAGTCATGTTTTTCAATTTGCTAGCTATCTTCTGTAGATCAGTTGTTTACTGCTGGCTTCTAAAATAAACATTATTGGTCATTGAAAAAAAACAATCTCCAATATTTAAGAAATCTATGTGGACGATTACATTCCCATTTATTTTTAAAATACTTCATTTTAGTTTTACGTTTGTGATATGAAAACTAATGAGTCAATTGGAAGAGTTACATTATCGATCCAATCGCAAACACACATTAAATACCACTTATTTCCTTAACCAAATAATGCTTTCAATGAGTTATGAATGATATGTAGCACTACTTAGAATTCTTATCAGATGACGTTTCAGATGTGCAAATGTAGTACGTTATAATGTAGAGAATTACACTAAATTTTAAACACATTAACGTGAAGATTTACCTTCCACCATTGTAACATGGTGCAAGTAGACAAGCATCATTAGTTCGTTCACAATGTCTCCCATGAAATAATGAAGGGCAATCGCATATATAAGATGAACTGCTAGATGATTGTTTTGAACCAGTTACACAAGTTCCACCATGTAAACACGGCCCAGATGCACAAGATCCAGATATTGTCATAATAGGTTGACAACCGTATTCTAATTTATGTGTCCTTACAATTAATACAGATGGATTTGAAGAGAAACCACGAAAACTTTCAGAGTGTTTTGGAGCCAAATTGATTTGATAAGGTGGTTTGATATTATTAATAGTGAAATCACGAAAACAGCCTATAATGAGAAAGAATGTTAATCAATGAGTATTTGTGATTAAACTTGTCGAGAATTTTCAACAAGTATTGAATACTGAAGATTTTCTTTGACATGAGGAAAGGAAAGTAACTAAGGAATAAAAATACTGACACAACGATTTATCCAATTGCCAGAATTAACAATTCCTATCTGAAACTCAGATAAAGATGATACGGAATAATACGAATGAAAATTACATTCATAAGTTACGTTTTGTCGATTACCATTAACAGAAAAGCACTATTCTATGGTTTCTGTTATATTCATCTTATCAAATTAATTCTTTCTGATTACCAGCAAAGCAGCTATCCCTATGTTGAAACAGGTCATATGTAAGAAAAAGCGATACTGTTTATCGCGGTACAGTACAATGACTCACTATCTTTAGCAAAACACGCTATGACGTAAACGTTAAAGATCATGTGTTTAGTAATTTAACCACTGCTTTCTCCAATCTAAAAGTTGAAACGTCATGTATGAAAGTAGTGATCATGTTTTAAATAGATGAAGTTTAGAAATGGATTTATTTATTATTTCCTTACCAACAATTCCAGATCGGAAGATAATCGGCGATGAATTTGTTGAATTAGGAAATGAATTACTTTTGGGAGCTGTGTTGATAGTTGTTAATTTGTACGGTTCACTCAAAGGACGAAATCCATGTACTAGATCTGCTCCAACTAGAATTCCTTGTTGATATGAATCACCTGGACTCCAGTTAATTGAAGCAGATTGAGGATTGATTCCATTGACAGTTAGTTCAACCCACCAATCAGAATTGGAATTCCAAGAATTTGATTTCATTTTTGAATCTTACAGTGAAAAAAAAGAACAAAACGAGATCAGCAACAAATGATTCGTTTAACAGATGTTAAAACTAGATCTGAGGCTGTACAACATGAAACAATGTAATTTGGGAGATGTATAGTTCTAGGTTGTTCATAGTTCAAAATTTGGTATAGTCATTAGTAATCAAAGCTTAAATCAAATAAGCAGTGAGCAACTCACCGATGTTATTAAATGAGGATTGTGCAATATTACAAGTTCACTGAAGTTGACAATTGTGGATTACTGAATTCTGACCAATACTTCTAAATTTATCTTACATATTAGAAAGCTTGAAGGTTGAGAGATCCATCCTATGAAAAACTGCTGATGTTACCCGTTGAAAAGTTTAGAACTAGAACGAAAATGCTGTTTTGTGTTTTCTGAGTTTGTATGATTATTCAGTCCTATTTACTCGCTTTACTTTGTACTAACTATCAAAATGTAAGTACTGTGTAAAATAAAATCTGTAAGGTTCACAACAGTGATTGTTTAATTAACTTTACTTATTTTGAGATGGTGATAATAAAAATAAACAAGTTTGTAAAATTACCTTCTATTAATGCATCATGAAATAAGGCATCAACATGGGTTGCTTTATTGGAATTCAACACTGTCAAAACAAATCGTACACGATGCCAGTGACCATCGGCGATTGATACATTAGATACTAACCAATCAGTTATTGGTAAACCATTAGATAAACCAGTAGCAGAAATCACCAAATGTCCACCATTTGTTAATCTTATTTGAAAAGTTCTTAATGATGACCAACGTATAAATACTAAAGGTCCATTTGTTTGTCGAGTTCGAAAAGAAAATTTCAACTCCATAAAAAATGGATTAGGATTTACGAATTCCCAATGAATAAATGTCCCACCAGTAAATTGTAATGGTCCATTTTCTAAACAAATCAAAACAATATCATAAAACTCAATTATTCTCAACAAAAAAAGATGGTTGAAATCCAAAGAATAATCATAAGGATCATTCCTCTAATTGCCAGAGCAATGGGTTAGTGGTTAAGGCGTTCTACATTCACCCACAAAATCCAAGATTCGAGACTCACTTCACCAACTTCGATTTTGAACATCTGGGAAGCATCGATAACCTTCTCAATTAAACTGTGATTCATCATCAATTATGACGAGTTACATTTTATTTCATAAATTTTTACCAATTGGTATTTTTGAAAATGAAGTAAGAATGTGAAATCAGTAGACACAGTAAAGCCCACTTATTATCAAATATTTATACAATTCAGAAAATCTAGTCATAATCCTTAAGTTCGAACGTTCAAACAAGTGTTTCAACTATTTCATTTTTTTAATTAACCTATCACACAATTAGTAACTGATTACTGAAATGTTATCTAAAACGTTTCCTAATTATTGCTAACAAAACATTTACTATTCGTTACAAAAATTTTGAATTAAAGTTGGGAATTTCACTAAACGATAGCTATATCGATCTTGATAAATTTGGGACGGATTTCAAACTACTACCAATTATACATTTAGAGTAAATTAATAGTAAAAAATGGCTGTATCGATGCAATTCGTATACGATGCACGTATACTAGCAAACATTGATAAACCTTTAATCTATAATGCCAGAATTGGACTGACTATTATTTGATCAGTATTAAAAGACTAGACAAACATGACGTTGATCGCTATTTAGCGATCAGTTGTAAATATCTTAGTCCTACAAGAAGTCATTCGTAGCATGAATAACTCAGTGTTAAAATCTCAGGCAATCAAACTAGGTGAAGCAGGTGTAGGCCCTAATCTGACTTGAATTTGATCGTGTGATGATTTTATCGAAATATAGATGCCGGCTCTCCTCGTACATGATTACCGACTTAAATCGCGTTGGCGAATGATAGAATTAAAGAAGTCAAATGTGAGAATGAATTTTGAATACGTATATTTTGTACACTTGTTGATTCGAATAATCAGAAAAACGAAGAGGGGAGTGGGAAGAGAAGCGAAGAAGGCAAGGAGCCAACTTGTCTTGATAAAGCGTGACTTAATATTGATATTCAAACGAAAATAAGCTACAGATGTGATTAGTAGGATTAGCAATGCACACGCATACGCTCATATAAAAATAGTCAGGATTAATAAGCGAATAATTAACAAAGTCAAAAGGTGACTTAAAAAGATTGAATAAATAGGTCTGGCTGGAAGCTAGAATAACCCATATGGGTCTGATATAGTGCCAGCAACTACCCAAGTTCGAATCGCGTAGAAATCAATTTCCACAAGATTAGAGGTATGCTTCACTGACCAGTGCTAACTAACATGAAACCTAGGTCCATGGTCTCATTTCGACTATCTCACATAACGTCTTAACATAAGACACAATCAATTAGACCAGTGGCCAAACTGCAACTTGATCGATAGAATTCGACGAGCACAAAAAAGACTGGATTAACATATGATTGATCAACACTAAATTATCGACCAGTTGATAACATCTAAATAAGATGAAATAGAAAATAAAATCTTGAACCATAACATTTATTTATTTTACCTCTTTGATTAAAACACGATTCTGAATGACAATCATCCCTACCATCACCGTAAATTAAGAGTGATTCACAATTTGGACCGGTGCGGGGCGGTGGACAAATACACGAATAGTCATTTAAACCATGTGGAATACATAATCGAGAGGCAGGACAATTGGCCAGTGCACAAGCATCAGTTGGTGTATTGCAAAGTAAACCAGTAAAATGTATCGGACATTGGCAAACAGGCGATAACACAAATCGAGGTGATACTTGATTTACACGATGCACTTCAATACGATTCATGAGACCATTTGGATCAATAGTAACTTTTGTATGACAACGACCGCGAGGGCAAAACTAAAAATAGAAGGTATATATGGTTGAAAAAGAAGTATATTTAACAAGTTTTAAACTAACTGAATCCTATAAAGTGAGATATAACGCATTGACGAATGGATCTTTAATCTATGGTTGATTTTATTACACTTACTTAAAAATTGTTCACAAACTTCCTATATATACAGTACTGCTGGTTAATTTACTGACTATTCAATTCAAGATAAGGTTATTTCAGCATTTTTGACTGACATTTGGTAATTATTTAGTTCAATAACGACAGAAACTGGACAGGATTCAATTTAAATAAATACTAGTGTTTCCACAGAAGCTCGACACCTTTAAAGTGAAATAGATCGGTACGTACAATGATAATGGATTGTTGATCATGAAATATTTTATCGGAAACAAATAAAGGATTTATAAATGTCGTAGCAAAAATCCAGTCAAATACCTATTAAGATGAAATAGCATTCTTTATGTCGGTTTAATGATATTGCAGAAAAACATGAACTATAAACTATTAGCGGTAACTGTTTAGAATACAATTACTTAAGTTAAAATGTGACATTTCTACACTTCATTGAACAATATCGATGGAAACTTACCAAATGAATATACATCATGACATCGCTATACACTGTTAGAATGATAATCTATTTAGTTAAATATAATTCTAGTTACTTTTATATATATACACGTGAACAAATCATCTCTCTCTCTCTCTCTCTCTCGGATATCACAAAATCAAGTATAATATACCGAGCTTTGTATGTTTTTCTATAAAAAAAATTGACATTATTTATTAGACTTATGCATTACACATACGAATCAAAAGAAATGAGCTTTTCTTTAAGTCCTATTAATACATGTTAAAGAGAAAAGAAAATCACAGTGATATGATTGCACATTGTATCGTAAAAAAAAAAGAAAAACAAGACATGTAATCAGATAGACAGAATAATGGATTCTGAATATTTGAAAATAATGCATTTCCACAAGTCAAAACTTTTGTTGTACTTAAGAAAATGTATTAAAAATTTATTTATTTTAATATTAAAAAGCTACATGATCACTGATTGAAATAGTAGGATAGAAAAAAACATTCAGACAATACAATTGTATTCATGGAATAATTACATATATTTAAATACTATAAAATACTTTAAGAAATCGGTCATTAAAAAGTGTAAACACTTAACTAAGGCTAGATGGATAAACTGATAGAAAGATTTTATCAAACATACAGTTTATATTGTTACAATTTTTTTCTATTTATGTCTGCATATAAACGAATAATTAGAAAAATTCAATGAAATAAACAAAGTTTAACTCTAGTTACATTTTTGATCATTTGAATCTTCTTACTGTTGATATTGAGGACTGGAATTAATCAGTATCTTTTGGAATGAATAAATGCTAGGAAGATTAGGTAGATACTATCATTAAGTCACAAGTTCAATCTATTAAAAATTGACTTTTGTGCAGAACGGTTAGTAGATAGTAGAAAAACAAAAACATTTACCCGCTAATTACATTGAAAGACGGTTGAGCAATATCGTGAATTAATTGAAGTTAAACCTGTAAACTTTAAGATGTTGGTTGAGTTGTTTAAGAGTTTTGTTCACTATGAGAACTGAATCTCATGAATTCAACCGCTGGTGAGACTGTGGAGTTCAATACTAGGTCAAAACAAATCTTTAGTCCATCCTAGTTTTTCATAATTATTTAACTAAGATGATGTAAACTATAACAACAAAACGAGGTTGAAGTCAGCCTTCGAGCTGTCGATGACCTAATACAAGATCAGATTATGCGTACACAGGTCGAGTGTTATGCTTCATATTTTAATGAAGACTGAAATCTACTAACTATGAAACAATATAAATAAATTACCCAAACACACAGGTAAGAAAATGGAATAGTATACATTTTAAAATAAACTAATTAACCTGTGGTGTACAAACATCATGGACAGCTTCAATTTCTCCTCCGAATTCCACAGATAGACTATCAGCTATTCCATTAATAGCTTGAGCGATTTTAAATGGTTTAATAAATTCTCTTTCTTTAGGATCATATACTGCGATCAGTATATCAACAGCTCTATCAATACTACGTTTGTTACGGTGTGAATCCATAAATGCATTTTTCTGATGATAAACATTAGATGAAGATGACAAAGAATTAAGACGATTCGGAAAATCTGTTTCTTGTACAGAAAGAATATAAACATTCTCATCTTGAGATGAATTATTCTTTGGTGATAAGATTGTTGAACTGGATGGTGAAAAATAAGATGAACTTGACTCTAAAAGTAGATTAGATAAATGATTTTGTAAAACAGTGTTATAATTTTCCATATAAAATAAATTTGGTAGTAGATTTGAAATTCGAATTACCAACGATGAGTCAAGCATTTCTTCAGTTATCGCTACCACCTGAAATGATGAGTTTAAAGAAAAAGCAATAAAAAAAGATTACAAAGCTTTTGTTAAAACGAAAAAAGCATTTGATAATATATAGCATGGAAACGAAGTTAATCAGAATCGAGAGTACAACTTTCAGACTTTTGCATGAAACTCAAATGTCATACTTATCCTGCTCACAGCGTTTAAAGTAGTTGAGATTACCATCACAGAGTGAAAATAAGTGTTAAATGTATTAAATGCTCATTTGTGACCATGAACATCGTATGTAACAAGCGAATCGGCACTACTTCTAAATCCAAACCTAAACAGTTAATACTGAAACAAACCTTAATCTAGTGGGACTATATTTTGTAGACGAACTTGTCAGATAATACCTCTTGCGTTTCCACGCGAAATCCATCGATTTATTTGACCAAAGAGAATTCTCGCATTTTAGCTTATGTCAGTTTGTAATGAAAATTGTAACTTTAAACTGTTAATACTTACCCTAATCAAGAGCAGTACGAGAATTCTTAAAATCTCATCAAGATCATTTTTAAAGGTTCGAGAAGCAAGGACAATCTGTCGATAAAGAAGAATTTCGATGTCATTGTTTCTTCGATTCACTGGCAGATTAACTTGCAAAAGACTTTAATAGATTCACTAAATGTGTAAAATCTGTTTACACTTAATAATATCATTGTATTCTTTCCCAAAAAGTTATCTATTACAAAAGCTATTATCTGATTGGCTAAGAACTGATGTGTCTTTATACTATAGTATATTATAGCCAAACATTCGACTAAAAGCTTTAAAAAAAAGTAAATACAAATCGTCCAAGTCTCATTTGGTTTAGTCTTATCAACATTCAAAGAGAGAGAGAGGTCTTTTATGAATAAACAAAGAGAAATAGCCTGATACACTTAGCAGATCGATTAATCGTAGATCGAAAATGAGTGAAAGGTTTGTTCTAGTAAGATTGTTGTGGCCGAAAATCAGAAGCAATCGTGTTATGAATAAACCCTGTCTTATATATTCATAGTATATATGCATTACAATCGAAGTTAATAGATGAATTATGGTATTTGAAAGTAGCGATAGAGTCAAGTTTTTGGTATCATTCAGTATTTAACAAAAAAATTATTAATACACAGGTTTTGTAGAAACCTAAATTTTTATAGATTAAATCACTGATTGATCTTAGTTAGGATCATTTTGATATACGTATTTTTTAATTGTTCGTTTGATGACTATATCTGATGAGCACTGCAATTTACAGTAAGACATGTATTTATTAATCTTATTAGAATATTTTTAAAAAAATCTTGTACAATTACTGAAGAAAATTAAATGTATAAACGCAACCTAGGACTATGAATAGGTATCCAGTGTCATATAGTTGTTTGCTAGTTTCCCATTGATTATAAATTATATATGGTTAATATTAAATTTTTTAAAATTAGGTTCACATTCTGCTGTTAAATTTGACTGTGAATTTTCACAGTATTTACATTTGGGAACCAAACTTCTAGTTTGATTAGCCTCGGTAATGCTGGTTTAAAAACAGAATGATACAGAAAATTTCGAATGGTCGAATAATATTCTTTCTCACAACACCAGCACTGTAATTGTATGCAACAAATAATATGAAGGAAATCTTAGTTACTACTGAACATATACATTTTGTATGGAAAATGTAAGTCTAAATTGAATCATTATTATCGTTATTAGCACTGTTCAGCAAATATCAGCACTCCAACAGAGAATAATGCAATGTAGGTAAATGCAAAAAGACGATATCGCTATTTAACCTAATTTCATAATAACAGTTATAACAATTATATGGATGATTTATAAAAGTGAAGTGCACCCAACCATGTTGACATTTATGATTAACTGTACACCTATAAACCAGTTTTTACACTCTTTATCAGTTCAACTGACTAGTCAGTCAAAATAGACCATATATGTATAAACTGCACAGCAGTACTTCATAAATACACAGATAAATAAATAATAATAGACAATAGTAATAAAGAATGAATAAAATAAATAATTTTAATTTTCAGTATAAAAATGAATGACTAATTAGAAATTAGTAAATCAGATAAGAACTATTACATTTTACGTGAATTGAAAATAAAATTCTAAAAACAAACTCTGAACGCGATAAATAACAAAATAAGTAACTAGTTGTTTATTTTGTTCCCTTTTTAAAAAAAAAGAAACAACAACTAATCAGATGAACTAGGGTCTTAGAATATCTGAATCTAATAAATACAAAAAAATACTTGTCTATTACACTGTAATTATGATTTATTAAAATGAATAATTTGAACAAACTGATAAAATAAATGATAGGTCAACTTCTATGACAAGCGTTTTCCAAAATTTGATTTGTTGTTTTAAAAAAATAATCCGTATTATATCAACGCCTTTCGTTCTTGCGTTTATGGAAGACGAACAGATTAATGATTTACAATAAAATTTTATATGATCATTGAATTATTTATATTCCAGTTATTAACTTGTACAGATTAGATCGTTCACGTAGTAAGCATGCACAGATACCTGTCAATGACTTAGGTATATCGGTAAGTAATGATAATAAAAGCTGGTGAATCGATAGTAAGACTGATAAATAATGTAACTCATTTACAAAGTACATGTTTATATACTCAGCATAAAATTAGAAATTTTGTGTGTCTGTGTGTCCGGAGAACCGGTGATACAACTAAGCTGTCTAAACTGAACTAAATTGAGTTAAAGAACTTGTAAGTAGTTAAACCATTGATCCATCATCTAACAGTACCAATGGATAATTCATCATAGCTCACCTATATATATATATATATATATATATATATATATATATATATACTTTGAGTCACATTATTAAAATGAAGGCCAATAATACTACCCAACTAGTAAAACCAAAGCAGGGTTTGAACCTATGACATAGTGGTTGAAAGTCAACACTTCAGAAAATAATAGAAGTAAAAATCTTCATGATAATTGATCACATTGACTATTATGATGTTGAGATATATTTTTGAAACTTATTATTGATAGAATCCTTGAACTTTTCAATTAATTAATTTTTTTTCGAGAAACATTGAAAAGCACATACATTAGTAAAAAAAAATTATCGAAAAAGTAAAAATGTTAAATTAGAATGTTGAACACGCAAACTTTTAAATTACTTGTAATATATATATATATATATATATATATATATATATATATATATATATATATATATATATATACTTAGTATATAATACTTATATACATTTACAACCAACTTCAGATCGAAAACAGAAGAAATCCATGAGGTAGAAAAAAGAAAAGCAAAGAAAACAGAGGAGAAAGAAAGGAAATTAATCATGAAGAAACTAATCAACCAACCAATGAGCTAAGTATATCAATAGAGTTATAAATAAATTTATAGGGATTAATTAAGTGAATTTATCTAAGTAGAAAAGGGCATAAATAAGACGATGATGATCTTGAAGTGATTGATTTGTTGAAGCATGATAAATCTATCGATGTGCAAGAACAATATGTCAATCAAACTTATTAGATTAGATTTTAATCAAAATGAAATATTTATCTATTTATTTTATAGGAAAAGAAACGTTGGATAACCTAAATAGAAAAATATTCAACATCAAATGTCAGCCAAATTACTCAATAAGAAACAGAATCCAGAGAGAAATTTATACAAGATTGTGTAATATATTTAGAACAGAAGAGAGTAAACTGAAAGTAAATAATTCTGAACAGAAAGAACTAATGTACTTAGATATCGATGTAAGTCAAGTAGTTCATCTGAATGATTCATTTTAATAGTCTGATGTAAATAAATTTTATTAAATCATAAATATTACTGTTGCGAGTATTTGTGCAAATGATTATCCGTTATATACTGAAATAGTACCAAAATTGTCAGATTCTTAGAAATTGATTAATCATATGGATTGGAGGAATATTGAAAGTCAAAAACAGAACTTAACAGTTTTCTCAGATGATTACAAAACTAACGTAATGCTCCCTTTTTACACTTTGTAGAGATAACCTAGTAAAAGAAACCTTAATCTACCAGTTGGTTAGTGAATCAATCGAACTGCAGTAGTAATTGTCATGGAATGTTTATAAACGAAAAAAAATAAAAGTAATAATAAGGATTATTTTTATGTACATGTTCATCATCAAACTACAAAATGTGTACATGTATAGAGAAACAAAATCATTTTTTTGAATACATATGACAACTTACTTTAATATGCATTGTTGCCTCAGAAGTAAGCGTACCATTTGTAACACGTACACGCAATGGATAATTGCCAGAGTCAAGATGAATTAGCGAATTATGAAATTGGTTCAATATAGGTTTACGTGAAGAAGTTGATGTATCATATAGATTAGAGCGACTTGTAGAAGATATTTTCATGGCAGGACGTATGGTTCCATCATATTGGTCGACAGAGAATAAATTTGACATGGATGTGTTATCTTTTAATAATTCAAAAAATAACCGATCATGTGCTGTACGGTCTTTTACTGTTATACGACATATAGTTTTATCAGAAATTTGCTCAGAGATATCTTGTTTCGAAGATGACTCATGAAAATAATTCTCATTCCAATCATGTAAACTGCGATAATAAATCAATGTAGAATTTGTATTGACAATCTCTGGTGGTAGATTAGACATCCGGATGATACGAACAGTGACTGTAGTTGTTGTATGTAATGCAGTTAAACCATTATCATTAGCTCGGATCACTAAGCTTTGACTACCAACCTATGATGTAACAGAAAGTATTCTTATGTAAATTTCAAATTAGTATGGAAAGAATCGTACATAATTCATGTTAATAAGCAAATAGTCCACATGCATATAACAGGTACATAAAAGCACATAAAACAAACACACAGAGAGCGTTGAGAATATCAATAATTGCTGAGTAATCACATTAGGTGTGTTGAATGGTACCATCATAGTCTTAAGAAAGGAGAGTTACCAATGTAGTTTGCAGATAATTATTTCGCAAACTAAATTATCGTAGATTAAGGGATATTTGTAAATAAAACAATTGCAAGTGAGTAAACCAACAAAGTCTTTGTTCTTGCACAAACCTATCAACATTTATTCATTATTGAGAATCTGTGTCACATAACATCGAATTTTCTTGAAGTGTGTGAACTATAGGAGTATTTCAAGTAAATCTTTTCAGAGAATGATCGTTTTAATTATTAAAGGTAATTCATGAATTTAAAGCCAAATGCAAACATTAAATTAAGCAGGTTTGCGAGATTTATAACAAGGATGAAACAAATATTCAAAGTTCCCTGATTTTCGATTGTTTTCTAACCAATGTCAATTCAAATATATAGGAGTGGTTAGATCCAAAGATTACTAAGAAATTATTTGAATCTATAATAGGTAAAAAGAAATGTGTGCAGTCATAAACTACTGTTTTTATGAATGTAGGATAAGCGTTAGGAAAATGAAAATAGTACGCCTTAATATAAAGCTTAAGGAAGAATTATCAATAGTTCCAATTATAGTCATTATTAACTTACAGGTAATTTGTCAATAGCATAGAGTAAACATTCTCCTCTACTAAAATCTGTCTGATTGTTGAAATGATCATTTTTATTTGAATTAGATGTATGAATTCTCATTTCTGTAGATCGAACAGAAAATAGACTGGTACTACTACTACTACCAGTAGTAGAAGTAATGAGTGATGTAGCACTTGATCTTGATGATGATAATGGATCATGTAGAACAGTTTGGATAATACCAGAATTAGCTAAGTGGCATGTAAATGGACCAGAATTTGGATGGGCATCAGAATCTGTCAACTTGAGCCGACCAATGAGAACATTCCCACTACTACCGGTAGTAGACTGACAATTATTTTCATATGAATTCTGTAATAAACAAAATAGAAATAAACAAAGCTTAAAATTTTTTCGGAAAACTGCGAAAGCGTGTAAAGGTTTATGGGTTAGATTCCTCTCTACTTTCACAAATTATGTAATGAAAACATCATCCTTATATATATATATATATATATATATATATATATATATATATATATATATATATATATATATATATATATGGAAAGCGAGAATTAAGTTTCCTAATACGTAAAAATAGCAATTCTGATAACTACTTCACAATGCTGATTCGTATATTCCAAAATTTGATTTCACAAATACATGTCTCCTACAATTAACTACTTTATATTTCCTCACAATTGAAATAGATTAGTTTTAAACACAATTGCATAAAAACACCGGGAGACAGATAAATACATATTTTTCACAAAAGTCGTTAATATAAATCACTTGAGAACATTCAAAAGATGTTAAATTAAAGAAAAATTACAGGGTAACAAGAGAATAGCCACATATATACATATAGCATATCGGTTATTTTTCGTTTGTTGAAAAAGATAACAACAACCTCAAATGATAACTAAAGAAAGGGGAAAATATGCCAATCACATAACAAAATATGTTACACAATTCAGGTATCCTAACGAATGATATATATATGCACTTAATTAAATTAATGGTCAAATCAATCAAGTCATGTGCTGCTTAATAATAAGATTATCGTGACCAGTCATTTTAGTGAATACCATACAGTGGACAATCAAAGTCATTAGTGCATGCTAAGCTGGAGTTTCAATTAGAAATTCCAGTATGAAAGAAAATATTCCCATTCGGTTGACGGATGTGATTATAAAGATGTAAGATGTTATTTATACCTATTCATTGAAATATAATCTTAGAACTAAAATATGTTCTTTAGGCACTAAGGACAACTTTCAGACGATCAATAACATGATGATATCCATGTTGATTAATGGAGGTGAGATATCTATGTGTCAGCGAATATTAATGAAACAGATAGATAACTATAAACACTACAATCAAACGGTAGTTGGAACAAACAGAAATGCAAGTACATATAATGATTGATAAATAGATTTTGAAACTAATATTCATAAGAAAATCTAAGTAGCAACACTTTTAGCAAATGAAATGTCGACGTCACAGAACTAAAAGATCTTTTAGTACAGCAAACAAAGTATATTGTTAGGTGATAATATTCACGTTTTTATAAAAGACGAGCTATGAGATCTATAATCCAGATGTTCTGATGGAAATTCACTGTTTTCAAAGTTAAAGAAATTGCAGGTGAGACAGTAACTCACTGAAGATATTGAGCTATACAACAAATTACTAAAAGTCAAAAGTATGCACCACATTGGAATTAAGGTCAGTGATTCAAAATGTATTATGTTCAGCATGACATTTAAAGATCCTGGGTTCGATCTCATGTAAGGACTGATGAGAAGTTTTAGGATGAAAAAGAAACAACTGTTTAATAAACTCTAGTTTTCTTTAAATCATTCTTCATCTGATATCTACTTACAATATTAACTTTCGTTTAAATTTTACAAAATTTCCAACATTGAAAAACCCTACTCAACTATATCATGTTAAAAAGTCTAATTGAACAAATCACGAAGAGGTTGACCAAATTTTTAATCATACAATTGAATGGAAATATCGATAAGAGGGTTGAAAGCTGTCCAAGAGATGAAGATTTGGTTAAGATTATCAACAACAGAAAATAATGGAGTTAAATATGTAAAATGAAAAACTATTGATTCAGATAAGATGCACTTTCTTTATTGTAAATAACGTGAAGAAAGATATATTGATACTTTTTCCTAATTAACAAGTACACTACTTTTATGGATACGTACATAATGATTATTTATGTGTGAGCGAGTGTGGTGTTTAATAAGATTACGAGATATTCGATTGAATGAATAGTGATAAAATGGTTGAAATTTTTTAATACATGAATGAAAATGCATCAAAAGACTGTTATAAGGGTATATATATAATTGGTTGTACATCGCTTAATTCATTCGTCCATCTTCACTTTCGTTTAGCACTGTGTATCCAAACAAAGTTAGCTCTTGAACGCTGCTTTAGTTACATAAATCAAATAGAGTAAGTACTTGGATGATTAAGAAGGAGAGTTATCAAGTCTTTAAATAGCACCACCTATCCTAATTTGACAATGAATCAGGGTAGAGGAGGGTTTCTCGGTTTTATATAATAAGCTAGATGATGTACGGAATCTCCAAAGACGGAGTTCGATGCAGCATGCTGATAGGCGGCCTATGTTCCTCCACGAAAGGTAAGAAGAGTAAGATAATGTACCAAAAAGAGAAACTTACATCTATGTATGTCTGCAAGAAAGCATAAATAGTTAGTCTTCGCATCAGGGGCCATCTCCATTCCTAATTATGTTGATAAAAAATCGTAGACTCAAATGCTTTTATGTTTGCTCAACCCTCTTGCATTATAAAAAGTGTATATTCAGTTTTTTTAAGTGATGTAATAACGATAATGTAGGCACAATATTCCTTATATTCAGTATCGTATTTCCATGTTTCAGGTACTACCAATTATAATTCACCATCATCACTTCCAAAAAACTTTCCTAATCCCTAATATATGACCTTAAAACTTTAATAACAATGTTTACTGAAAGTATTTAAGGTGTAGAGGATTTAAATCCACCATTTTTGACGTGTAATACTTATTTAATACGTATTTAATGTGTTGGCCAACTCCGCCTGGAGCCCCTTCATGGGCTAATGCCGGTCCCAAGCCCAGATAAAGGAGGAGGGTTGGGCATGGGGTTAGCGACCTCATCCCATAGAAAACTAACTCGCTAGAAAAACACTAACCAGAAAAAAATTATTCAAACCTTTTGAACTCTGCCCTGGGAGTCAGGTCTTCATTTAGAAGAGCTATGACACCTCATTGTGAAAGCCGAGTTCCTTCGGAAGTCACGAGGCCAATGCCACTTCTGACAACCAGAGAAACCATTTATTTAGGTACATTCAATGCTCGTAAAATGTGGGAGACTGGGAGAGTCTTCCAAATTGCTGCAGAGATGAGGAGATACAAAGTAGAGGTGCTTGGGATCAGTGAAACACATTGGATGCAAGTTGGACAACAACGACTAGATTCAGGGGAGCTTCTGTTATACTCCGGTCATGAAGAAGAAAAGGCCCCACTGCTGAGGAGTCCCACACTAGGACGAAACGGCCGTCCAGTTCTTTTACTTTTTCAATGATAGTCTCGCTAAGATTAATTCGTGATCTAAACTATGGAAATATGTTTATGGATTTATGAGAATAGTGCATAACTACAGCCCTATAGGACAATAATTTTTGTTCAAACATCCCATGTTTTTAAATGGGATACAATCACTGACAGTTTACTCACTTCAGATCCATATATGGAATATCATCTCAATGTGTACAAAGTTTTCAAAAAATATCAACAGAATAAATAAGGCTGAAGATCAAAATAGGAAGTACGAAAATTATGGAAAACTACTAAGGATTGGTTTGACCAATGCAAAGAACTATTTAGGATTTTGAATGAAACAGTCGTCATGTATTGAATTTTTCTTTCAGGAATAATAATTATTATTCACTGTATCCAAAGAATAACAGTCGAATAGGATTTCTTGACAGATTTTGGCTAGCAATAAAATCTAGGACGAATGTTTCACCCTATTGGGAACTCAAATTCAGTAACTTTTGCTTCAAATGCTTAAAACGGGATAATCCGAATACTTTCTAATGGTGAATGGGATAAACAATTAGACAATTAGGAATGCATGAATCACGGTTGCTGTTTTTCTGTCATGGTCATATTAAAATATAAACGAAGAAAGAAACTTTTCCTCACTTATAAATAAAAATAATATATTTGTAATATCCCAATGAGTAGAAAATTGGATTTTCCTCACTTATTTCACTAACCCGAATAGAACATGAGAGGAAAGTAGACAGAAAAAGGAGGAAGAGGAGAAGAGAATAAAGCGTAGAGTTTTATCAGAACTTTCTTTTTTCTATTTTAATTTTAAATGGGAAAAAAATTACAACAGTTGTTCACAGTGATAAATACCGTACATGGAATGAAAAAAAATTTACTGGAGCCCATTATGAAAAGGTCATTAACATAATTTTGATTATTAATCATTTGACAATAGTTATTCAAATAAAATAGACTAAAACCTGTTTCTTTCATTGTTCAGTAATGACAAAGAGTATAACAATGATTTACAAAAGAACAACACATAACTTTAGACAGGATGAAATTTATAAGCACTTTATTCATATACTGAATGAACATTGGTAAGTAATCAATCATATGGAGTGCTAACACTTAAAAGCAGAGAGTGATAAAAAGTACAGAACAACACTTTTATGAAACTTAGAGGAGTTTGAAATAACTTACAGTCGAAATTTCATTTTATCAAAATAGTTATGACAGAATGGAGAAATACAAGGTAATTAACATATATGCACATATATTTATTCTCTGTGCCATTACAATCTATTGAGAAAGACGAAGAAAATGTTGTGCGTTTTGTTCTAAGTCATTTGGCAAACATAACAATAAAAACATTTCGACCCCATCGTGATTGTATAGACTGAGATCACAAAATCAAAATTCAGCTTTTATCTTTTTAAAATTGGTTAACGAATTTAATGTAATTAAACGTGCAGTGCAAATGAAAAATAATCATTGAACACAGATACATTCAGTCGAAATGTGTTTACTATTTAAAGAAAAATTTCTTAGAGAAACAATAACATCAATAAATCGATAACTTACTTGTTTCTCAGAACATGCACTTATATTACCGGAACGATCAACCTAAATGTTTATTACAACGGAAAATACGGGAAACAGTTAAGATCAGTTAAAATTTCGTTCTTTTTTAAATATCCATCTTCGAGAATTATAAAAAACTATCAAACATTAAAAGTAAATTATCAGTACAGAGGGGCTGAGGAGGTTGATTTACATAGTTTACATCACGAACTGATGATAGTTAGGCAACCATTGAAAGCTAAGAAGAAATGGACAGCTATTTCGTTTTAAAATGGGACTCGTTGTCAGTGCATATCCACGACCCTATGAGAGTTTGCGCCGCTAAGAAGTCTCGTATTAGGTCAAAATAGCTGTCCATTGCTTCGTAGCTTTTAATGGTTGTATAAATAAAATCATCCCATAATATGAACTATATAAATTATATTATTTGAAATTACACAAAAACACACGGGTATAATACGTTCACAAAACTATATTTAGGCCTCATGATAACAGGACTCCACTAGCAATACAATTTTACTAAACTACCTATGATTTTTACAGGTGAGAGTTGATCATTCAGATGTACTATTATTCGTCATGAGAAATAACTATTCTAAAAATAAATTTTAACAAAATTGTGACTTGACAAACTACGTTCAAATTAAAATTGAGAGTACCTAGATAGCATGCTATATATTTGGACCATTAGTTTGTCGTCAAATGATTAAATGTATTGAAAAATTAAAAAATAAATAAAAGACAATACACTGTACACTTTGATAACGAACTTCATTTTGCGAATGATTACATAAATGAAGGGGAATGATAATTGCTACGGACCTCAGTCACAATGATATACAATAACAGTTCAAGTTGTTACCCAGTTTTAATGGTAAGCAAAAGAGAAATATATCAAAATAATCATAAAAGATATGAATCGGTAGAGAGGAATTAATGTAGATAATAAAACAATTGTGATTGATTCCACATTAAGTGAAAAAAACCCAGTAAATTTAAGCATTTTTAAATCCCTGAACGGGAAGCTAGTCGACTCGCACACGAAGCTCACAGGAACAATAATAAGTTGAAAAGTTAATCTCATGCCTTTATTTGGCCACTATTAATTTTCTTCCCGACCTACTGATAATTCAGTTAGTGTTGGTCAGTTATGAAGACAGTACTTCATACGAGTAACACATATCCTTATTAGCGCATTAACTATAATAGCAACAACAAGATATTCTATTTTCAGAAAATTGCGAAACAGTTCCATAAATTCTTCCAGAAAATATAAAGATTTTAGGTAAATTAAATCACGCAACAACTAACAAACAATATTGAATATGTTTAAGTGAAAAGTATACAATGTTTTATAAAGCATTAAAAAAAATAACATTAGAAATTACAATACATGAAAGATGTTTGCTTTATTTTTAAATATTCGTATCACTAAAGCAAATAAGAATAGAAGTGGGCGTATACACACATCGGTGTGACAAAACTTCTACAACATGCATAAAGATATATATGTTGTGAACGAAGACTTAGTGGAAATTACGAATTTGTTGTTTCATGCAAAATTTGATCATTTAAACTAATTACGGTTTGAAAAAAAACTTACTTCAACATAAAATTCATAGTTAGACTTTTCAAATGTCGGTGCACAATCATTGATATCCAATATTTCTACATAAACTAATGTTAGGCTAGACAAAGGAATTGGTTTTCCATGATCTTCAACTTGTACCATTAACCAATAACCACTGACTGCTTCACGATCAGGTTGAAAGATTAGTATTAACCGGCCAGATTCTGAGTCTAAACTAAAACGTGTCTTAGCTTCAGCAACTGTTAAAAATTCTATGTTTCCTGAATCCTGTTGATAGGTTTTAAATAAAGTAGAGAAATCAATATTTCCGCTCAGATGAAAGCTTACACGACCGTTATCACCGCTATCTGGATCGATTGCATTCAACTATAATAAATAGTCGTAAACAAGAAGTATAATATTAGATTGTATTGAAAGCACGATTTGTGAATAAGTAAAGAGACTGAGCTTCATAATCTATATTAAATACACTGAAAAATGTTCATTACTTACTAATAAAGATCGAATTAAATGTACGAAATACCTGTCTAAAAATTAGTGTTGATGCAACCAAGGCTTTCCAGCGTTAATCAAAAGTGATGTTCATCCAAGGTAATTCAATAAACCTGTGGTCCAATGATTAAAAATATCCTACTTTTAGCCGTTAAATAGCGAATTCCAACACCGCTACACCTACTTTGGTTTGGACAACCGAGTAGTACCATTAACTTTAAATTAACAGTGTGGCTCGTAGCCAAGTACGTGAAAATGTACTTGACCAGTAAGTTAGTCAGTAGTATATTTGATGGCAAACATTTTTATCATACGGGAACTTATATTACTATTTTTTAATATCAAAATTTTTGGAACTTTCCTCCTGATATATTATTTCTATTCAGCCCTCATCTATGGTTGTAGAACATTAACTACTATTCGGTATTATTGCAGGAAAAAAACTTTTGTTTTATTTTCTCACAGAACTTACCTTGCCAACAACAGTACCATTACGACTATTCTCCACTACACTAAATGAATAGTAATATTCATAAAAATTTGAATCGACGAATGCCAGATCATCCAGGTTATTCAAACCAATATTTTCTGGAATACGTTGTCTACCCAAAAATTGTGGCTGATTATCATTAGCATCGTCCACGTGAACAGTTAACACAGCTGTACTACTCAATGGAGGCTGACCACGATCACGTGCTTCGATAGTTAAAAAGTATGCTGATGTTTGTTCATAATCCAATGGTTTCTGAAGCCATAAATCACCTATTAAGAAAAATGAATACACGTGAAACACCAATAAGTTAACTGAAGGCGCGCATATATATATATATATATATATATATATATATATAGAGAGAGAGAGAGAGAGAGAAAAGGAAAGTGTGATAATCTTTATGGAATAAAACGAAAGGTAAGCAGGATGAGTACCGATATTACCATAACATTTTATTAAAAGTTGAAACAGAATCCATAAAAGGTTTCAAAAATAAAACCCTAAGTGACCATCTTTATTTAATTAGTTTTTTTTTAACAAATCAAGTGAGGAAATTTCATCAATAAGCAGAAAGGCATGAAAAATGGAGAGATACATAGGGACAGTAAGAGGGGGAGAGAGAAGCTAGAAAAGAAAACGTCACCACACTTTTTTTTCCAAACAGATCAACATAAAAATCAATAAAGTAATTCATTCACACTTAAAAAAGCACATACGGACTATTTGGTAGATTAGGCAGAGACAGCGTGTTCATTAAAAAGTTCATTTAAAAAACGAAAGAAGTGAACAAAATTCTCATAGTTTTATGATGCAATACAATCTATCTATAGAGTTTTCTTTATTTTTTTTGTCACATACAGGGTGAAAAGGAGACAAAAAGACAAGATAACAGATGAAGAACGAAGAATATATAGGTTTATGTACAATTTCGGGATATAGCGTAATTAATTTATCTATTCAATATTATATGTAAGGTAAAAGTGAGGAAAATCGATTTCTTAAGTATATACGAACACAAGGATAGTCACTCGTAGAATCGGTTTGATCAACAGAGAGATAGTTTAGTGGTCGAAACACTGAATACCTTTGAATGTTTAGATTTGATTTGGTCTACCTTAGTTTCAGAATCAGAAAACATAACTCAAAGGTGAGTACACGGGTGTAAGTTGACCAAGCATAAGTTACAATACTCAGTAGCCCTATGACTTTTTTGTAACAATAAAATGCTAGTCGAATAAACCCACATGGTTACTGAGTAACTTAATCCGTTTTTTTCTTCTGAACGCGGATTTCGCGAACAAAATTTAATGAGCATAAATCAGAACAAAACATTTATTTTGTGTGTTTTCGTACTGGTAACTCCCAGTTCATTATTTCAAATCAATCGATGACATTTGAACTTGTAGAGGAAATTAATGAAAATATTGAGTAAATTACAATGATGAAAACTTAAGGTGAAAAATTTTTAACAGTGAATTTCAACTCAGTGATCTGACTTAAGTCGCTTTTTATTAAGCCTTGATAAGTCGCTAAATATAATATAATATGTGTAGAAATCATTAATTAATGTACTTCGAAAAACAATAAATGGAGTGAATAATAAATTTTTATTTATAAATAAGGTGATTTATTTAAAGTGTATTAAATGACAATGTATATGGATGTGTATTCGGAAAAAGGTAGAAATATTACCTGGCACATAATGGCCCATCCATATGATTATTATATGATTAATTACATGGAAAGTTCATCTGTAAATTTCATAAGTGCATGTATTTACTTGGTCCGGTATGAATCATTCATTCTAAAGTACTTTAATGAATGAACTGTTCACGTATTCGTCTAGTTATCACTTAGGATGGCGGTCAAATCATCAATAATTCTTTAGTTCATGAAGTAACTTCATTTAAAGAAACACGGATCCATTATTATTATAGCTTTTTATGAAGGTTATTGAATGTCATAGTATTAATCATGGACTAATCTTAGCCAACCATCGAAAACTAGAAAGCACGAGGTGACTACTTCGTCCCACTATGGAAATTCTCAAAGGGAAGACTCCTAGTTGAGTCATGTCTGTGCATTTACAAAGACTCTCATGTTGTGACAACACGTATATAATGCTCACTGGTCCTCAGTGGTTGTCTAACTAAAATTGATCTAGAGTGAAAACGATCAAGGGTAAATTAATTAATGAAAAACTAGAGTTAATAAACACCTGGATAATAACTAGTCTGATTTATTTAGAAAAAGTACAGTCATAGCAACGAAGAAAAAAAACATGATGTGAAATATTATACACTTAATGTTAAAAATATTTGACAAATCTACTTAATGATTGTAACAAAAATGAAAAATGCAAGACAAGAAAAATACGTTTTCATTTTGTTTCGTTTACTGTTTTGTAAATTTGAAAGAAAAAAAACATTAATCTAAACTACCAATATGTACTGTTCAATTTTTCTTCACATAATATATATATATATATATATATATATATATATATATATATGCAAAGAACCTTGTGCATATAGAGGGGGTACAAACTACATGTCTATATATGTTTTAGTTAATTGTCAACTGATATTTAATTATTTTTAATAAAAAATTTCTGGTTACGACATAGAAAGTAATAAAAACCAAGCTACTTTTTTAACAGATGTCATCTATCTAGACAAGATAGCGGTAATTAAGTAAGCAGTTGGATAATACAGCTTTGCATAAACAAAAGGAAATCATCATGTAAGCTGAACAAGCAAACAAACAAGTAAATGAAATGAATTAGCGCTAAAAAACACAAATAAACTATTTTAAGATGCGATTTTAACGCCAACATCTTAGTCAGATTTTGACAGGCCTAACACAAATCTATAAAGTATTTAGCTTAAATTTTCTGTGTATTTTTTCGCTTTTATAAAAATGTAATAATAGCATGAAATAGGTAAAATAAAATAAAACCTGGATAACCTGGTGCAGCAACTGGCAAAAATAGTGCATTATAACCATTTTATAAAAATTAAATGCTAAATTTGAGGATATTTTATTTGACTAAAAAAATAAAGTAGGCCGATATGGAACGGAGTTAGACACCAACACACACATACGCATATGTACCACACAAACTGACTTTTAAAGAAAGTAATATTTGATACAAAGAAAAACTGACATTACTAAATTATTAAAATAAACACATCGAATAATAATTAGCCAAAAGTACTTTGTCTCTTGATAAAAGTCCATTTTACTTTTTAAACTAATACTGTTATTAATAGTTTCCTAGACGAACCACAAAGGATTTCCAATTTTAAGACATATTTAATGATTTTCCAAAATGGCTTTGGATTGTTTTTATGAATCAGCATAGCAAAGGTGGAGAACTATTGAAAGCAAAGAAACGTTAAGATAACTGTTTCTTCCTAGTTTGGGGGACTTTTGTATGATGGACAAAATATATTGGACTACTGGAGTCCTCACACAATACCTCAAATATTTCTAGCTTCAATCAATTCACTAGATAGAGCATTATCATGAAACCAAAGAACACTTCATTAGACCAATTAATAAAAATTTGGTCCTTATATAGGATCTATAACAGCAATACACAAATTAATCAAACACTTTGTGCGGTGAAAAAATAAACGATATAGATTAATTTAGCGATTAGATGAGACTGCATTTAGCGCAAAACTATTCTTACTATAATTAAACAGATAATGATAATAAATTATGTTTACACATGAAAATGATGTCTAGAACTTGATAAAATTAGTTATCCACCAAAATCAGTAGATAGGCATATATACACTGACAAGCGCACACATACAGACACAAGTTGGACGTTATCAAATAAATTTAGACGGAAAACAGATTACTAATGAAAGACGAAAAATGCATTTATATGGCAACAGTTTCACTGCGAATAAGACTTATGATAAGTTTATTGGTTTGGAGAAGAATCAGCATTGTTTGAGGGCAATTTCCACCATAAATCGCTTGCTTAAAGAGATTGTATACATTGTAAAGTCTAGCGGTTTTGGATTCCACTTCATGTAGGGTGGTGGTGAGACAGTGCACTATGGTGGTTTCAAATAAATGCGATATAGCTGTTCCCTGGATTTTGATTGTTCTCCAGCTAGTGTCAGTCTGTGGTTAAAATCAGCGTAAATGTTAATAAAACTATTTAAATAACTATACATATACCCAAGTAATAGTTGTGTTTTAGATAATGATTGAATTTCAGGTATGTTTTTCCAACGTATTCTACTGAGAAGTAGGTAGTCTGATCATATCGAGAATGAATGGAAAAGTTTTCACCTGATAATTGTGATTATATTGTGAATGAACTAAAAATGAAAATATTGACAACAATTTGACTGAGTTTAATTTAGTAAATTATAAGCAACGTGTACAGTGTTGGATTTAAGAGTTTTGCGTAGAGTGATTAGAATGAATTATTGACAAGTTCAAAGTTAGCATACCCTTTGGTTTTCAACGGTTTTCCAGCTGATATAAATTCTTAATGTAAACTACCTTCATCTTTTAAAACAACTAAACGTTATATACGGTCAATTTATTACTATGTTGTTACTGTCGTCCTTATTACTGTATAGGAAAAAATAAAACGGAAAAGATGGAGAAAAATGTTTGATCTAATCACACATTAACTCTTATTTGCAAATAAAATATTTTAGATAGGACTAACAAATTATCAGTTATAGACAGACGGTAGATAACTAGTTGTTAATAGAAAATAATTCATAAAGTTTGATAACAACACTTTGTCAAATTTAAAAGAAAACTTTTAAAATTATGATAGATTTCAAGCGGGAAAAATGTTCTACTTTTTAACTAAATATAGTGAGTGATATTATGAATGATAATTATGAAAATAATAACAATAAAATTCAGAAGACGAAATAATAATAAATGGTGTAGTTCTAGTAAAGCCTATCAACAGAACTTACTAATCACCTATAATTTCCTATGCTAAACTATAGACTATCATTTTGTTTGATTTGTGCTGATTACTGCTACTAGTACGACTGCGAAATAACTGCTACTTACTACTTATTTAACGGAATAACACTGAGATGGTTCGAAAGAATTACAACTGTTAGGAATAATTTATGAACAAACAAGTGATTATGTATTTTACCCTTTACTAATGTATCTACTCTATACATTGAAAATGATACAACATTTATTGTAAATAGAATGGATTAATGTTAGCCTATGAATAAACCAACAATTTTTAGTTCATTGCTTCATAATGCTGCTTTTTTGAATCCAGACGAATAGCCCATTTAACTAACTTACTTTTAAACAGAATAATCAAAATTTCAAATTAAGTCTCAAGGATTGTTAAAATGCGATTACTTAAAACCATTTGTTGAATTCACTGATGAAATCCTAACGAGATAAATCAAACTTACTTTATTCTCCTCATATTATTTCTAATCTTGCTTTCTGAACACCGGATATTACATAAAATACAATCAAATTACAATAATTCTATGAATTATCTAATGGATAGTGTTAAATTTATCTGGACTATAACTACAATAATCCTGTTTATTAATGAAAATAAATATACTATATAAAAACCACAAATGGATGTAATTCAATACAATTAAACTGGACATGAACTTTAAAAATACATTTATCCATCGGAGTATTATTGAATCATACAGCTTGAGGCCGGTCACGTAAAGCCTTCTTGAAAGACGCTTTCGACATGTTAGCTTTGTACTTTAAAGACCTCACTGCCACAACGGAATTCATTATAATAAGATGAGATGTGACATTTTAAAAATCAATTTTCACTAACACTTTTGTTTCACTTGAAACGGTAGTGCCACTCTATGTGCTGACTATCTGATGGAAACACGTTATCTTCGTCACAACCTTTTACAATCAGTAAAACAACTTAGCCCTTAGTCTTAATGTTCTCCGAACTACCTGCTTAGCATGCTAGAATCTAAGTGGGCAAGTGTCGCAGTCAATATAGATCTATTAGGTCATCAAGTTACAGATAAGCTTGATTACTATATCGAAGTAGAGGCTATAGTAGTAATATTAATCTTGACATAAAGTGTGTATGGCTAAAATCCAAGTGTATAAACTTGCGAAATTATTATATGAATCATAAAAAACATAAAAGTTAGGAAATCGAAAATAAAAGAATACATATATAAACTTTAACCCAATAATCATAGTCGCAATATAATTAATATTTTAAGGAAAACATACATAATACACATATAATTATAAATGCAAAGATTGATATGTCAATTCAGACATTGACGAAATAAAACCAAGATAATAAAAACGAACAAACAAAAAAGCAGAACATCTACAGTAGCAAAACAACACCTGGAATATTTCACAGTTTAAAAAACAAAACACAAAGAAAACAGATGGAGTGGGTGAACTTGTTTAATAGAAGAAAAAACACCAGAAAAATGAACTGAAATGTTAGACAGTAAGAAAAACTAATCTGTAAAAACGGATAAAGATTCACACATTGGCTTACAGTACAGTGCAATGCCCCATGAAATCCCCCTCTACTATGAGTTATAGACTAGAAGCGACAATACTATAGAATGATAGACTTGTTATTATTAACATCCTGATAGAACTGAGGAAATGGCGATGACAGTAATAGTACTAGGGCTACCGCTACTAAAACTTACCATCTCATTCAACTAATTCAACTGACATTGTTACGGTATAACAACTGCAACAACAAAGCAAGCACAAAAAGTATCCAAAAAATACCAAATAAGATTATCGTTTTTAAAAAGAAACAGTACATTGGTATACGGAAATACCTATAGAAATAGTAATAAAGTTACTAATCCTAGAGAATACGAATTCATGCAGTTAATTTATGCAAAATAAATCAAATTAAATTTTAAAAAATTAAAGTTGAGGGAGAAAATGTGTGAGAAGTAGGATATATATATATATATATATATATATATATATATATATATATATATATATATATATATATAAATTTAGGATCTATGCTAAATATATTCACACAATGGATTAAATGAGATAAAGGAGATCGTAAAGTGTTTTTATATCATGGAGAATTTTAACAAGTTTTATTATGCACATATAAAAAAATACACTATGATGAAATTTCTAAATAGAATAAATGCAAGTAATAACCATCTATCTATTCAGTGTTATGCAGTTTCTCAAGTTTGTTTTTCTAATTAAAAAATTGATAGTAAATTAAATAAATAAGCGTAAATATTGTGTGCTGCTTTTTTTATAGTTTTCCCAATATTAAAATAGGGAATTTAATTAAATTTAATATACTTTGTTTTAAATACCAGGACTGCCAGAGTGGTGATAAGTTGATGTGAGAAAAACACAAATTTATCAAGATTGAAAGAGTTATAACTAGTAGAAGAATCCAGATTACGCCATTTCATCCCACTTAGGACTCGTCCACTGGATCTTTATATACCTAATGTTCATGCTCAGGACTCGAGGCCAGCACTTTTCGGTTCAAACTCTAAATGCGTTATCCACTGAGTTTAGGTGGCTGCTGGCTTGTACAATAGGTGCCACTATTCCAGCTTTACTAGAAATACTTGTGAATGCACGGAAATATCCAGGTAATCAATTCATGGTGCACATAATCCAGAAGAGACTGATCCTTTGGAGTCCTTAATATTGACAACGAGAAGATTCAACTACTTAAAATTTAAAAATAGTTTATATTTTAGTCAAATTAATGTATAAAGTGAATTGGAAACAAGCACAATCTTTCTATACAATGATACCATTTTGAAACTTTAAATTGTTGAAATCGATATAGTCGAATGAATATAGGTTTAAACTACAGCCATCCACTAGTTAGTTTGCATATTTATATTTTCTACTGCTAGTCACATTCCATCTATCTTATATCAGTAATGTCTGTGTCGAGGCGATCCGCACAGGATCACCTATACGGCAATGAAGAACGACCAAATTTCAGACAAAAATATTAACAACAGAGATAATCCAAACCATTCCAAGTCGAATTAAGCTTAATACCCGTTGCACAAATGAGTGGCTAAGTGGATAGCGCAATGGCATATTGAAGCAAGCGGTATTAGATTTGAGCTCCAGACAGAACATCAAACCTGAGAGGCAGGTACATCTGGCTGACGAGCCTCAAATAGGACGAAACGTGAGTCCTGGGTTCCACTGCTGGCCACATTTTATCCATTCCATATCGTATTTACATTATTTTATTACTAACAAAATTCATACGAAAAAAAACTTGGTCGAACAAATTATAACAGACTAATAACAAAATTGTTTACAAAAAACCTTTACCCATGAATTTTTTTCACTGCAAATGTATTGTAAAAAAGTTTAAACTACGGATTAAGTCTTAGTCATTTGAGGTCGAATTAAATTACTTATCTATATCTCTTTCAGCAAAGATATCGTTAATCATTCCGACTTGGTGCGACTAAATTAGAAAAATATTTAGGTCAGAAGATGAACAATAGTTAATCAGCACCTGGAAGTTTATTGTCTCATTAACACCAAAATAAGAGTTTGACAAAATTCACATTTGACTTTCAATGTTCAAGGTCACTGTCATGCTGTGATCATCAATCAGTGAAAAAGTGTGTTTGAATAACGCATAATTCTGTTGCGGTTCACTTGACACATTAAATGCTTTCAGATATTAAATAGTTTTACATATCGATGTATTCAAGGACTTGAATTCAATCACAAAACAATCGTTTTAGTGAAAATATAGAACATTTGACAGATTTTAGGATTCAGTATAATTTTAGACTTTATGGAATTGATACAGAACTCATAACAGATTATTTTAATGTAAACATATACAGTGCGTTTCTGGATTAGTAGTGAAGATAATAAACCAGTACTTGGTTGAAAACCTTATCGCTAACAATCTCTGAACCGAATTTTCTCCGATCTCAAAAATGCAAGTTACTACACTTCAAACTTAACTATTCTCTAAACTGATAGTCGATGGCTTCACGACTTAATGTTTCATATGAGTCGCCTAGTTAGCTATGGACTATCAGTTTGCTTCCCTTGCTACACATGACATTGAATATTAATACAGCTTATGACTAAGTGTACGTTAATTAAAATAAAATGTAGTGATATGACTGTGCAAAAGTTTGAAGAAAACCTATGTGAGGTGCATAGGGTTCTAATAAACTAGATTAGACACTCAACGGAACGGCGATCACGATATGCTAATTGGTCCCCTTCTAACTGATCGCTTAGTAGAGAATAATTCCATCAAAAGGTGTGAGAAATTTTCCTGAATAACTTTATATGAAGATTAACATTGTTGGTTATATCATTTAATCCAAGCACTTTTCCCGCAATATACCTTATGATTCAACTTGTTCACATTTGCATTGGATCAACTGAAATGCATACTGGTTGTAGAATTCTGGACAGAGAATCAAACAACTGCTCGTAAATAACCGTATCAAATTTGATTTGTATCTTAAGCTAAAAAATCCAAATGACAATAGGTTTAGGGAGAGAAAAAATTAATGAACATTGTCTAACTGCAGTCAAATAATGATGAAAATAACAATAATAGTAATTTTATACTCAACAAAATGTACAGCACACAAATAGACAAAAAAAGACAGCTACAAGACCAGTAGAACAGGACGAAAAACGATCTCATTATTATCAATAAACGTAAGAGATAGATAATAATAAAATGAAGCAAAACTACCCTTTCCGAAGAATGGAACTCAGCGAAGGTAAGAAACAGAGGAATAAATGAACGATGAGTAGTGAAAAAGTTATTTTGCTTTTGTTTTGACACGTCTAGAAGTGAACAGTCTTTCAGATTCATTTATATAATGTTTGATTTTTCCTTGTCAACAATCATTTTCACTTTTTATTTTCTACTTTTGTTGAAGAGCTGTTTTTAAACGGGTATCACGAAATAATCATCGGCTTCTCAAATTTATGAAAAAAAATATTCTTTTGACAAGAGGAGGATAAAAGTAATCGCAAAAAGTAATCCAGCAACAATAATAATACTAACAATTATAATGATATTGAAGGTGATATTTGAAGGAGAAAGTAGGTAGTTACGTAGCGCTCGTGAAATATTACGAAATAAATTACTTAAGACTTAGAAACAAGGTGTATTGGGGAGAATGGCGATTCTGATTATTACGCAACACCTATTGATATTTAGTCTCGAATCACTTTATGATGCAATCTTTTCTATCCTTCTATAAACTCATATATTTATCAAACAACTATATATACGAATTTACAACTTAAGTAAAGGATTTCGTTGAAAAGAAAATTTTCTTCACTGAATTCTCTTTATCTTTACATTCATCTTTCGTATTTTATACGATAATCATTCTTAATATTACTATTATTACGACACAACGATTCCTACATTGTAACCACCTGTTTAACATATGACTCTATTTCATTTGTTAAAATCCAACACCTTGACCAAGAGTTTTTCTCACTCTTAATGTATTGACCTTTCCTCAACATTACCAAAGACATTATTTTGTCTTTATTTTAGTAATTCAGTCAGTCAGTCAGTCAGCTACAACGTAGGACCAGGCAAATATATGCATCGGTTCAAGTTACCACACCTCTCATTAGCATAAAAAGATGAACACCAAATTCATAGAAGTAGTTACTTGAATGGTAGTAATATATAAAAGAAAGATTGCGATAAGGATATAGTACAGGAAGAAAGAAATATTTCGTAGAAAGAAAGATATGAAGCTATTTTAATCTCTTAGTTTAAGGGAAGATAGAGAGTGTATACACCGACGCCATTGTGATCCATTCTGAGCCATGTCACCAAGAGTCTCCAACCATTGGCTATGATAGTCAGGCGAACCCCAACCATGTAGTCTGCATCTACCAACATGGCTCAGACTAGAAGTTAGTGATTTCAAGCACTGATGCCACGTTTTGGTTTGGCCGCTCCTAATTTTGTTCCAACCATTCCCAACACCGGTTAGCATTGCACGTCGTGGTAATCGGTGTTCGGGCATACGTAACACGTGGCCCAACCATCTCAGCCGATGAAGATTCACAACCTCATCAACTGATTTACCATCATTCCCTAATACCCTGCATCTAATCTCACTATTGCTTACCCGGTGATCCCAGCAGACGCCAGCAATATTTCTCAGGCATCTGTGGTCAAATACCAGTAGCTTACGAGTGTCTTCTACTCTTAATGACCATGTTTCGCTGTCGTAAAGTAAAACAGAACGGACTGCCGCACAGTATACTCATCCTTTTATTGATAGACGGATATCTCGCCCTCTCCATAGGTGACGTAGGTTGGCAAAAGCCAAACGAGCTTTTCGCCAGACACCAATCCATTAGGGCTGATCAGACTTCCAAGATAAGTGAAGTTGTCAACGCGTTCGACTACTTCACTCCCTATCCTTAGTTCAGGTGTTGACGCAGACCAGTCCTGAAGCAACAACTTGCATTTAGAGGGAGAGAAGCGCATACCAAACATTTTGACATTGTTGCTTAGTGCTATCAAAAGACTCTGCCTTTTATCAGCGTCTTCACCAAACAGGACTATATCATTCGCGTATTTTAAGTCGGTAAGTGGACCTCCTGGAAGGAGATCAATACCCGAGAATTCAGTAGACGTGAATGTTATTTCCATCAATAAGTCTATGATGAAGTTAAACAAGAATGGAGAAAGTAGATATTTTAGTAATTCGTACTATTTAAAATTCGATCAACCTAAAGTTTGCAACTTTCAATTTATAACAAGTTCGAACTCAACTGTTTTGTCTGTTGCAGCACAAAAATAATTATTTTAGATTTATAACTATAGAGTTTGATGAAGAAGTAGTCGGAAACGACTGTTCGCTTCGATACACTTATTTAGCGAGAGAAAAAAATCTTATTAGTACAAAATTATAAGATAAAAGTTATTTGGGATCTGAATATTTCACAACATGCATAATTAGTAAGTGACCAAATTAAAACGTGACATCAGTTTATGAAAGCACTGGCCGTTTGAACTAAAGCATGTTGATAGGTGCAGGCGATCATGATGAATAGTGGTTAGAGAAGTTGGGTGACATGACTCGAAATCGATCACAGTGGCCCAAATGCATTCAGTCTTTTTCTTCGCGTACATTCTAGATTCTTAAAACTACCTTAGACCATTTATTCTACGAATAATATTTACAGTCTAATATTTTTTCATTACTGACATTATTACTTCTAAAATTTTGATATCCATCTCGATAATTTCATCTCGTTGTTCTGATGTGATGTAGTAACTGGAACCGATGGACATACATGTCAGATTCTGGACTACTTATAACTGACAAACTTACCAAGTTATCTAGTGTAAATCTATTCAATAATTAAGCCCATCATTTAAACAACAGAGATGATAGATTACAAGGCATATGTATTCTGTGAATATAAGCGATACTACAAAGCCGCTTAAATTTAAGTAGGTTGAGAATTGTTTGAAACCTCTAACCTAATCGGACTTCAATTAATAAAGGGAACTAAAATCTGTTCAAACTTCATGTTTATATTATAGTATATGTATTTCAAACAAGTCCCGGTTCTGACATTTCCTTCCAGATGGCAGCTTATAGGTATAATTCATTCGAAATAAGACACTTGTGACTCATTAAAATTCCAGCAAATCACACAGAATAACAATAGGAATAAAATCATCAGGGCATTAATAAAGAATGTGAGTGTACACTGACAGACATAAAAGCCAGTATGGGTTGTGGAAATTGTTCAATTTCCTTGAAATCACGGATTGATGTGAACTGGACAACCTAAAAGTGCTAGACGGTCGTTTCATCATAATATGGGACTCATCATCAGTTTGTCGTGAATTAAATGAAATTTAACAGTTTCTACAATCCATATTGCTAATTATTTTGTACTCACTACTAACTAGCGTCGAAAGGAGATTCTTAAAGTCCTAATGAAAAGGCACTAGTGGAGCCGAATCGTGTCGGATGAGGATGGTATTCACTGAAGACAATGAAAGATGGTAGTGAGATATTATGAATTGATTGAGATTAGACCTACACACTAGTGAATCCGAGTTCAGTGGTCTAGAAGTTGTGTTCGCGCACGAAACCGAAAGTCCTAAGTTCAATTCTCACGTGCACGGTCGTGGACGGGCACTGATGAATCCCATATAAGCACGAAACGGTCGTCCAGTGCTTCCAGGCTTTTAATGGTGGTCTAATCTAGATCAGATAGTGATTCTAATGAGATATAAAGTAACCGGACCAAAATTAAAGATAGAAACGAAGTTGTATAATCAGCCGTCTTTTTTGAAAGACAACAATGATTTGATTAAGTTACAATCAAAATGATAAATTAATTAGACTGTTAACAATTTAAATAACAATAACGATAGATAATATTAACTCGATCAACAAAAATCATAGAGTTAAATACAAATCACTTTATCAGAAGAAATACACAAAATGATTGAGTGAGGTTAAAAGTGTTATGCCTCATAGATATAAAATAATGTTTATAGGTAATTTATTAGGTTAATGAAGAGAACAAACAATATTTTAAGTCATCTTTTATTTTCAATCTACTGGCGGTCAGCATCAAATTGATTATTATAAATCATTCCTCTCCCCTCAACAAAAAATATTCATTCATGTTAATTTAATAAACTAAATCTCTTCACTAGGTCAGCTGATAGTAGATTGCAAACATTACTTTTACTGTGAGCCTTAGTTGTTTTTTCATAGTTTTGTCTTCAATTGATGAAGAAAATAGGAATCGCTTTAAAAATAGTGTGAAGGACGAAAGTAGATCCCAAACAAATTACTTTCGTTTGAATTTACTTTAAAAACGTACGTTCCATATTTTAGTAGTTACACAATAATCGGCTACTTTGGTAAAGGGGTTTTTCTAAGTAGTTTCCGTATATGTACTATAAACTCAACGGTTCATTTGAAGTTTCCTAGAAAATGTTGTTCAGTAAACTTCTTGCATAAAAATGATAGCATAAAATATACACGGAAATAAATCAGATGATATAATATAATGTGATATACAAAGAAGATAGAGACTTTAGATTAACAATCATATATAAATAATCGGATTCCAACAATCCTCATTAAATATTCAATGAGAATAAATATCTATAAAAAAGATATACGGTAAAATTAAACTACCTCAATCTATTGAATATGATACTTATTGATTGATGAGTTCAATAGTTGAACCAAAACAGCTTTTAAATTGTTCTTTAGTTGACGTCAGCTGATATTACATTAAATGAACCCCTACAAATCAATTAACTAAACTATAAACTCTATATTTGTTCAACAAATTAATGCATATGGTATATAATTTTAGTTTTCCAAATAATAACTACTATTAATACTACGTATTAATATTAAGGATTGTAATGGTTGCTCGTACACCTAACCATTTTCAGTCTTTTTATATATTTTTATCCTATTCAATTTCCTCAAGTGGACGCATGTATCAAAACAAATGCTAAATGAAATTATCATCTGTACACTATTAAAAAAGTATACATGGTATATATGGAAGAAACGAGAACAGAAAACTCTTATACAAACTTGTTTTGACACTCCTATTATCTCATTTATGCAAAATAACTTTTCCTAATGAATTCAATTGTCAATCTTATTTAACAAGAACGAAAAAGTTTTGAATATTTATATATTTATATTGTTCAAAGTTCAATGCAGACAGTTAGATTGACAAGAGATTGTTTATCCACAAAAATATAGTTAAATAATAAATACTACAATTGAATCAGTCATCTGTTAAGTTGTATATGTTTTTTTAATAAATAAAAAAACAATAATGCTAATCATTCTTTTTGGCAAGATACATTATAACCAAAAAGTAAATTTAAACACACAAAAATGGTGATGAACTGGAAATAAAGATATTTTCACTGATTAGAGGATACTTATCATACATATCATCCCATATCAACCGTAAAGAAACTTCGTCAACCCAGTGCATAATGTATGCAACAAGGTTAAACGATTGCGATGAAAAACTATGTCGTACAAAGAATGTGATTGATCTTTTCATTTTGGTAAATATCAGCTAGCTAACTAACTTAGTTGGTTATAAAACACCATGACATGTCTTTGTTATCATTATGCCATATGCGATAATTTCAAGTATCAATTGAACTAGCGAATTGGTAAAACCTTCAGGTGAATTCAACATAAAGAAGATTAGGAGACTTTTGAGAGTTTGAGACTCAGTAAATGCAGTAACAAATAAACATAATCAAACAGATCTAATCAATCAATTAATTAATAAGCATGGTTGTGAAACACAATGTGTGAGATCGAGTCAAAGGGAAAGATATTCGAGAAATAATTTAAAATACTGACAACATAATTATTGGGGAAAATGAATCGCATCCGAAGTTGTCCACAGGATATGATGACAAAGATTTAAAGGGAAATGCTCACTAGCAGAATCTTTGTGATGTTGATGCTATTTTAAAAAAAAAACTAAAAGAGCTTTCCCAATTAAACCATTCAAGTCAGAGAAAGCTACACTTGCAAGTTCTCCTACTTAGCTATAAATCTATTCTACCATTTTATATAAAGATTCGTGAGAAAATTGAACATAAGGAAACGAACGTCAGTTGCTTTTAAATGACCTTAAAGAGATAAATATACAATTTAGTAGGTTATACTATTAATTATAAACAATTAATTACTTAGAAAGTTATGCATAACTTTATTGAAACCAGTAAATAATCCATAACACATAACAAAATTTAAATTAACCGGCTGTTCAGATCAATTTTCAAAATGATAACATTATTCATTCAAAATACGTTAATAGTTCATATGATGAAACATATTCAACGATATGATCAGATGAATTGCAGTTTAAAGTTAGATTATTTACACAAACGACTATAGACTATAATTAAAACCAATTTTTAAGTCATTCTTTTTATTTTGATACAATCTATAAAAGAAAATTTATCGTATAAATAAAATGTTGTGTAAGATCATGCATTAATTGAAGTTAGATATTAACACTGTTGGAAACCAGCTTAGTGATCTACATGTTAAACGTTAACGCGTGAGACCAAAACTCCTGGGTTCAAAGTCTCGCGTGAAGGATCATAGATTCGCATTGTTGAAAAAATTCCAAACTAGAACAAAACAGCCGTTTAGTGCTCCTAAGTTTTCAATGGTGGTTTAGTTTAGATCAATTTGTGAATTCAATTGTAAAAATGTTAAAAGATAAAATAGTATTTTTTTTCTTTTTACACAAATAATGAAAAGTAATCTTATATATAACAGGAATATTATGTGAAATATGATCATTTAAAATTGTACAATTCATTAAACGTACAATTAAACAACTTTAATGTATATTCCAATAATAAGATTAAATGAAAATACGAATAACTGAAATCAAATTTAATTCTATTGAATTTTTATTAGCAATGAAAATTAAGTAGTGTTAGTAAGTTTTTTTTAATTTAATAATATCCAGGTGTTATCTGGTATAGATGCATATATACCTGTTGATTGATTGAAAGAAGGATAGAAACAATAAAAAGAAAAACAATTGGAAGGTACTGATAATTATGCACTTGAATTTCTTTCCTTTTTATTATATTTGAATTTGGGAAAATAAAGGTTATGAAAAAAAGTCGTTTTTTTTTCTTTAAACAAAAGAAGGTTTACTATACACAACAGTACATTGTTTAAAAAAAAGTAATCTAGTTACTTTATTGTTTCCATCTGACTAACTAATTAGACATGTGCATGTAGAGTGTAGGTAGAAAAACAATGAATATTGAATATTTTTTTGAAAAAAATAATTTAGAAACAATTGATCAACATTTGCAATATGAATCACAACAAATGATTACTGATGAGTTAGTAGTAGTAGTAGTAGTAGTCAGGTAGGTAATCGAATGATGAAATAAAATATGATCACAAAATGTCTTAGTGTAAATGAATCCAAGATATTCTTTTTAAACAAAGAAAGAAGATTCGGCTTGTTCAAAAAATGTCTTGAAAAGATAACAACCTCGCTGTTAAAAATAATAGAAAAAATTGTTGTGTTCAGTACTTGATTAACTCAGAACACGGTATACAAATACAACACTTAAACATATAGAACTCCTCAGTCGCAAAGTCAGAAGAAATCTGGAGAAGTGTTTGTTGGGTAAGAACTAAAATGTACAGAAAAGCATGGGTATTTATAGATATTATCGTTTGTTATAATATCATTATACTTCAGCCAATCCGCAATGAAGCAATTTATGCTATTGTTCAGTAGTAGCATGCGACGTTGATGTTCTGGAAAACTCCATTACGTTCTGATTGGATGGAAACTCTTCGGCACCTTTAGGGCCTCTGGAAACTCCATCGTAGTTCTCGTAAGCCGTCTCAACATAAATAATATAGTGATTTGTTTTGATCAATACAGTCAGTAACTAATTGTTGGTGTGATTAGCACCAAATTGTGAAATAGATCACGTACTCAGCTTTGAATCAACCGAATTAAACTGAAAATATTGACATGTGGAATATAGCCAACGTTAATACAAACGACTAATAAAAGTTTGGTAACTTGGGTTTCATGTCACTCAGAAATCCATAAATACACTAAGAAAATGCTACATCTATTATCAAGTGATTAGAAAATGATAACCAATTGCAAGAAAAAGGACTAGTTCAAATGAAAAGAACGTCAGTCTATGTATCAAAATACTGACCAGATAATTATTAAGAACAGATAGCGTTTTATTATTTGTAAAGATTTGTGTTTAGTTATCTATCGTTGATTTTCAGAGCTGAAATTTGGCATATTAACCTTAAGAGAAGAAGAATCAACATTGGCCGGATTTAGAAAATTGTTATAGATATTATTGTTGCCATTTGCAGCTGCATTCAAAAATATAACTAATGACATCTTAAGCTGATGTAAAAACTGTTGAGAGCTTGAGAAGAAACTCTAATAACGAACTTCTCTGATAATATTACCTATCAAGATAACAAAAAGTCTTGCAAGTAAACCATCTAGCTCAAAGAATACAACAATACTGAAATCCTCTTCTAATATACAACTATATGTAACAGAGGGTTTCAATGCAGCTTGATAAGTTAAGTGTTTGGATGAAAAGAACTAATCAAACTATGAACCTTTAATTTTTCTTGAACAAATTATAGTCATTCGATTCCGAGCCATGATCGGTTAATATCTTAAAAGGAAATTATTAATAGTTATTTATACTGATTATGATCTTTTGTACATCACAAGAGTTATACGAAACCTTATTTATGATCCATATTTACTCACAAATTAAGGAGGAAAAATTCAACGGTAATTGTTTGTTATTCTACAAAAGCAACATGTCTTTATCATATAGAATGATTGGTTTGTGTTTTTATGAGTTTTATTAACTTGTGTATGTTATCAGTTATGCTTAAGTGAATTTTTCTAAACAGGACGATTAACAAAAAACTGTCAACAGAGTTTTATTGATAAGTTGACTTGAATGTTTTGTTATTTATCTCAAATAAATTAAGTAATATTAAAAAAGGATTCAATGTTTTTTTGGATATTAGTAAATGTACAAAATACAAATGACAACTTAGAAATCCTAATTTGTAATGTAGGGGATTATGGAGACTGTTGAACACTATTGAAATCAGAAATCAACCCAAGTTAGACAATTAATGGAGGTGAAGAAGTACTGAACAGTTGTTTAGTACGAGTGAGACTATTCAGAAAAGCCCATCTGTGATTCAGCCAAACCTAGGATCTTCACGTCTTGAAGAGATAGTTTAAACTTTAGACCAATGAGCCGAGATCCAATGGTGCACATATCTAACTTCGGCCGATTCATGGTACTGCTGTGGACTACTCATCCACACCTGACATGGTTGAGTCCCACCAGTCACAAGCTTCTCAACTGTAAGAGTTACCTCTTAAAACTAATCATTAGTGAGCACATGATAATATTCACTATAGGGCTTTGCGGAAATTGTTAAGTGTTATTTCAAAAAAGAAACAACAACAGCATGGATGAGAATAAATCTACATTTAACATTAAAGTGTATTTTTTTAATCCAAGGAAATGGAATGTAAATTGAAACTTTGATATAAAAAGTAGAGCCAAAGATGTTATGATATAACAATCAAAAACAGACAATCACCAACACAAATACACATACACACGTGCACAAGTATGTACATCTAAACGTGCGCACTTACACATGAACAAACATTATTAGAGATTAGGAGTGATACACTCAGGTTGAATGAAACCTTATGCATACTATAAATAAATTAATAAATTGCTGTCATTCATGTTCACATGAATTATGTAACACTAACTTAACTGAAACAGATTATAACAATATATGCATTTATGTATGCATGTCGTATAAAATGAGACTAATGAATAATAAATTATTATTGAATATCTATGTTTGTACAGTACCACATGTGTTCTCATTATGATGCAATTGTACAATTTTAGTGCGCGCGCAAGAAAGAGAGGAAGAGTTAGGATAATCACAAAATTTACCAGCTATAAAATGAATGAGAAGAATAACAATGACAAAAGCTCAACAATAAATCTTACTTCATAAAAAAAATCTCATTTAAAAATAAGTCATAATAAGTAGATTATAATACGACAATATTTTCATAGTACACGAAAAATTTAACTAATGATTTAATGTATATTCAAATTATTTTAAAAATAGCGTAAAATAACATGGAAATTTCTCCATAATCTGATAAGCACAATGCTAGTGTAACTTTACTGTAAATATAAATTCTTAGAATACTGTTGATAGTATGATGATAAATAATGAGATTTATTCAAGTATTACGAACCATTTCCAGTAGCAAGACATGTCAATCTTGATGAATAAGAAAATTTAAGAAAAACAAAATCCTTAAAGTTTACAACATTACATAAACACTAAAATATAATAGCTGACAGTAAGTATTTATTATTTATTTGTTTGAACACATAAATATTGGTACAAGGAGGCACCACAAAATAAAATTCCATGATGTATAGTATGAATAAATATTACAAAGGATTAAAAGGTGATCAACTTTTATACAGCACTTCTTGGGTTTTATGATCATCTCACATTACTTAGTTACCCGGTAATGAAATCGTTGAATTTAACAATGGAATAGCAGTACATGTCTACTTTATTGCATGATTTGATTTTGTGATTTTGTAAGAACATTAGAAAGACACTATATCATCAGTTCATACTTGACAAATTATTACACTTCAAGTGGTTTTAAGAATGAGTTGTGTTAAAAAGACGACAGATTTTCATCGATAGCATTAAACATGTAAACACAGTCATGTTGAACAGTATATATTCAACATGCATGTACAGAAATGAAATCACAGCTAAAAGCAGCAAGTTAATAAGCCAAAAAAAATTGTCTTTTTCAACGAGTATACTGTGATAAATACTTAATGTTCATTAACAGTAACTTCAAGAATAAACCAATAAACTGTTGAGTATAACAGTTATCTAACAATTATCAGTTATAAAGTTTCGGAGTTATCTATAGCTTTAAAACCGTCACGTTACACCAGTTTACTTGGCTCTCTCTTTTTTTTACAGTTCGTTTGGATTTTTCACTTTGATTTTAAGGAATTGTAAGAACATAACTTGCTGCATTGTTACGTCATACTATACATTATGTTCAATATACTTAACTTTCTAGATTATTAAATTGATATTTAGATAAGCTCATGCAACTATAATCTATTACCCTATTTTCTAAAGCTCTTGTCGATAAAATAAAATTCAATATCAAACAGAATTTCTATTTACTGAAAATCTTTCTTTTCTTCATACCATTTTATTAATAGAAAATAACTTGAAAACAAGTATTTCGTACCCGAAACCCAAATTATTTGATAACAGCAAACATAAATGGAACAGTTTAGAAATCAATTAGCCTTGGTACATGTGATTGATTTGCAGCCGTAAGAGATTATTTAAAAGTATATATATGAAAATAGTGAAAGACTTAAGTATTATCATATCAGTTTTATACTACACACTTAACTCACTATAAACACATACACGTACACAAATAAACATGAAATAATGAAAAGATATCAGTAATAGCATTAGTTGTAGTGGTCAATGTATATGCCTCTTCTGGAAAACTAATCAAAACCAACCTAGTTTTTATCCGTCTACATAGTCAAATATGTTTTTTTTCTTAGAAAGAAAACCCGATTAATCATTACGAAAGACTGATTAAATTACACGACAGAACACTACATCATTTATCGTTTCAACTAGATGAATTCTATGCAAAGGATATATATATATATATATATATATATATATATATATATATATATATATATATATATATTGCTATCATTTGTTTTTGCTCTTCCCCTCAATATGTTTGTTGTTTTTGTTGTCAAATATTAACTACCATCAATACTACTAATATACTATTATTGTAATTCACTGTTAAAAATCATTGTCTACTTATCATCAGTTCGGTGCAATATTTAATTATATTATAATAATTGAATCAATTTCAGTGTATATACAATTCGCACATGATATGTATGATTTTCCTTTATCTAGGGATAATAGCTGTAACCAGAATACTTATTTATTTTGTCAATAAATGAAATGCCTTTCTTTACATTTGTTTTTTTTTTGTGAAGAAAAATTCAAATGACAAACTCGAGATGGTAATGGTCACTGAAAAGTAGTTAAGGAAGAAGAAAGCTGAAAAACCAATGATTAATATGTACAACATAGCCCTTTGAACTATATAACTTGACAAGACACAATTCATCATTTATATATAATGTGTATTTAAAAAGAATTTTTGTAAAAAGGATTACTTTTCATTAGCAGCTTATCTAAAAATAGATAAATGGAATTCTGTAAATTAAATTAATAAGTTAGTAAAAAGTAATTTATAAAACAAGCTAGTATTTAAACAAAGCACTACTTTTTAAGCAGTTTTTCTACCATTGAATATACCCGAATATATTTAGTGATGATTAATTTTAATCAAATATAAGAAAACGGTAAATTTGAATTATTTAGTGTCGTGTTAGTAGTTAACACATTCACTTTTAAATAATTAGATCATATGATTGAATCCTGCTCTATGTACTACGATAGTTGGTATTCCTTTAGTATAATTATGCATTGGAAATAAGTTATAGCAGGTGAATAAAAATAAGAATACCTCTTTAACAAACCCTAATATTACCAATAGTAAAGTATTGGAAAGTATGATTATTTAATTTGAATCAGATTAGTATGGAAATAAAAATTTTAGACTCTAGGATTGAATTTTTGAAAAATATTAACATAAAATAATTGAATATTGAAGTTACGATTTACCAAAATAAAAACAGCTTCGAAAATTGTTTAAATTTACTGACCTAAATCGACTTCCTTTCAATAGTTCCGTACTGAACATAATATGTATTAGAATAGTCAGGATTAATGTATAAATCACAAGGGGTCTATTTAAAAATAAGAATTACTACATGTAAAGGTGTTATTTACAGGAGAAATTCCGCTCAAAGATCTAAGTAATGGTAGTTCTTCAATGAGATTTAAATGAACAAAACTTTTTTTTATTGTGATACATCTTAGCGGTTAACCAAAGTGAACTAGTAACAAATCTAATTCTATAGCTAAATAAAGATTCATGAACCTAAAATAGCATTGATGATAAAGTGATTTAGTATTGCATAGAGTAGTGATCCAGTAGTTTGAACACTCAAACGGAAATTACTGTATAAGCAGATAAGTTTAAATATTAGACCTACTATGTAAATGTAATGTACAAACAGACACACAATTTCATAATTGACTATTATCAATCCTTTTAAAGCTAACACATGATAATCAAAGATCTAGAAATGTATTCGACAGCATTTTAAATTAAACAATTGTCAAATGTTCATATTCGCAAGTAAAACTTCAAATATATATCATCATATAAGTAAAAATAAGACTGAAAAGTGTTATATCCGGACGAGAATAAATGAATAGTAACCGCTAGTAATTATTTATGAACTAATTTTGTACACATATTGTTATTAAACAACTGTTAAGAAATTAAACTACATATACTTATATTCCTCTTATTATAAGCTTTGATTTGACCTGTTGATTACTGTTACATGATTTGCTATTCTCAAGTTATTCTCAATTTATTAGTCAGTTTCTCAGGATCATAGGCACTTTTCGGCTTGATCTTGTAAAAATGTTAGTTTCTACTTTATGGTATGATGTTGTCTGATTTGCTTGTATATAAACCACACGTTTGAAATATATGATTCGATATAACGGAGACCGATATTTGTGTTCTGGACTGAATTGGCTGGGTTAGGCGAAAAGATGCTATTTCAAGGACCAATAAGAACTCTAGGCAGCTCTCACTACTTTACGCGTCATTGGTTCGGTCAATAAGACGGTGACTCTAATTGGCGATCGTATCGCGTGAAATATTAACAGGGCACAAAGACCACAAGTTATAACAAAAAGAAATGAGTTTTATAATAAAACAACATGTGTATGAGCAATAATAAAACTTCATCGCACGGTTATTAGTAAATAAAGATCAATAACATTTTATGCGTTTAAAGAACATTAGAAGCCGTATAGAAGAAAAACGAATTTTTTCGTAGTGCATTTACAAAATCCACTAACAACAATATAACCTATTGTAACAACCTGTTCATGATTACTAAATTATTTGAATAATGTGAAAACTAAACTGAATAAAAAGGAATAAGTTACAATCATTAATAATTAAGTTTTAATTTAATAATCAATAAAGATATAATATTATAAATTAACATTGGTTAACCATTTTCTTGATACATTTAATAAACTGATAGGATTATATCTATCATGAATGAGTTAATGATGCATAAATCAAATGAGAAAAGAAGATAGTATGCACGTATAACAACATAACCATTATCTGACATGTAATGTAAAGATTAATTACATCAAGATAGGAAAGATTAGAAAGAAACGAGCACATGTTAGTGTGGAGGACAGTGAGGCAGAAAAAAGAACAATGAATGGCGCATAAATGTACATGCGAGCACATTGCAAACTTTAAGAATACTAAATCAAACAAGATTCATGTTTAGTGTTTACATAATTTATTTTGAATTTATTTAATATGGAAAAACACTGAATTGTAAAAAATGGATATTTTTTCTCTTCGAGGGATAGATAACTTGTATAGCTTGTTATTTTAAATGGATGAATTTCACTTGACTTTATTAAACTCTAATACCACAAGTTGTAATAGTCATTACATGAGAGTACTATAGGCAACACAGATCAATTCGTAAGACATATCCAATAAATGATTGAGGATTTTACAAGTCTATCAATTATATAATTAATTTAACTAGTTAGAACAGCATATTATATGATAATAAATATACTTTTTAAGTAATAGCATACACGAAATTTCATTTAACAAAGGATGTGCTTAGTTGCTAAATATGATTAGTAGTTTTGAATGATATTACCCTATTTGGATCAGTGTAGGTGAACGAAATTAGAATCTGTAATTTAGTGGAATTTAGCTGTAAAGCTCTAAATGAAATTTCTTACAAAATAATGTTCGAGAAATTATCTCTAGCTAAATGCTTAAAGTAGTCTACTCTCAACCAATGAGTCAACAGATTTGAACCTTCCCATTTGAGCATTATATCACCATTCACCTTCAAATTAAGCATAAAACATGGCAGAGAGAATCAGTTTTCCGGTGACTAGTGTTGTTGTTCAATAACAAAATGACTAGGTTTCAACAGAAAAATACATTTAATGCAACAATGTATATATCAGTAGCAATGTATAAGTGTACATCAAAGTATTTATGTGCGTATATGGATAGGTAAGCAAACCGTGTCCACCTACTTATATACAAACAAATCAAGTACATATTTATGAAAAATGTGAATAGAAATCACTTAGTATTAAAATAATGAAAAATATTCTGAGTATATATTATATTATGTATGTATATATATATAATTCCAAAGGTCAAGAGATTGATTAATTTATGATATATAACTATCATATTCCTTTCATTCATTCATTCAAGTAAGCAAATGACTAAGAAGAAAAGAGAAAATCAAAACAACCAAATTCTCCAGTTAAGATTCACTTGAAGATAGTTATTTTTAAACGGCATTTTCACTCCACTATATATACATATATATATGAAACAGAAACTTAAGTGTGGGGTGGGGAAGTAAAAGATTGAAAGAGTAACAGGAGCAAGAAAATACTAAAACTACACATATGTATATTTTAAACCAATATATTCATGAGTTGTACAGTTACGCTAGTCATGTTTAACACTAAATTAAATCAATCAACTATTCATGATGTAAAGGAAATCTATAAAGCGTGGAAATTTTGGAAAGAAATTAACAACAGTTATTTGTAAACTTGTTAAGAGTGCTTACATTCATTAGTTGTAATTTACAAATAAGTTAGGTTTACATTAGTTAGAATATATAAATAAATATAGCTTGTATCGACGATACAAGGTCGATTTGTAAGGTCATATATACCTTTGTTCTTTCGAAACAGTCTAGAAAACACAGTGAGATGAAAAGAAAATTTTGAATAGAAATAATGGAAACACAATAATTTGAATGGAAAGTTCAAGAACTGAGCCCCAAAATTAATTTTGAAGCACATTCTAGAACTATAATAAGGATGTAAAAGTAAAATATTTGGACTTACATTTATAAGAAATATACTATGGACTTGGCAATATTCTATATACAAATTTTACATTTCATATGTACACCAAATAAGGATTTATATACTGTAAAATAAACAACTTAGAAACACCTGAGAATTTAATTTCGTGAAATGATAACTAAACTACTCGAATTATATGTATAGTTTAAAAGTTTATTGTTATTCTGTATGATAATGCATCAATGAGGAAAAGGGTTAACTATACAAAGCAACCATTTAGGTAGATAGAAAAAGAAACAGAGATTCTCTTAACATGAACTATTAAGTAATGACAGTATATTTTAAATTTATCAAAACGTACAGCTTCAACTAGTTCAATTGACAAATAAATGGACTTAAAAAAAATTCACAAACTCAATATTTATTTAAATTGTTAACAGAATGACTTACCAGTTGTTTCATTTAAACCAAATTCCGGTTGTTTAGTAAGCAAACGATAATGTATCACAGCATTATCACCTTCATCTTGGCTAATCGCCTTGAGGCGAGTTAGCCTTTCACCTATAGGCGCCAGTTCTGATATTTTTATCCGATGAGCAGATGTGTTCACAAATTGAGGGGGTGAATCATTGACATCAAGTAATTTTATTGTAAATGTTGCACTCGATGTGAATGAAGTAGACTGTTCGCCTGCACTAGAATGTTGATGTGATCCGTCTGTTACTATAACAGTTAGTGTATGAACACTTTTAACTTCACGATCCAATGGTCGACTGACTCTTAATAAGCCAGTGTGTGATTCAATACTGAAACTAGAGTCATGGGCTCCAACGAGACTGTAGACTAAACGATTAGTATCAACTAAATTGAAAAGAATGAACAATTGAATAACAGGTAAATTTTATAGTCCATCAGTAAATTATTAAATATTTCACATATTTATTACTTTTAATTTACACAAGTTATACGAAATAGAATAAATACATGCCAATAAATACGTTTCTATTGGTCACTCGATGACCTTTATCAACAGCCAATAAAACTATGAGCCAATAAGAATCGCTTAATAAAATAGACAACAGAGTGAGTAAATTAATTACAAGTGTAAATTCTATCAACTTATAATAATCATCTTTGCTTTAATAAAAATATTTCACAGATAAATTCATGGTTCATAACACCATTGGAGGAATATTTTTTAATCATTACCAATAGAACAAATATTTTTACTTTTAGAAAATCACATGTAAATAGTAGACTTAGTAATAAATAAATAAAAACTAACAAAATTTACCGACCTTACAAAGTAGCGGTCATAATGCTCCACATATAAATATAAATGTTGAAGACTGCAATAAATCCCACTAAAAAAATTACTCCGAATTCCAAAAAGTTAATTAAGCATAATTTGACCTAAGTTTTATCAATCTACAGAATCTATGAAACAAAACTGAGTTAGTTTCTGTGTTGTTTTTTCACTGACTTCAAATTACATCATATGAGTGAAAATGCTATTTTTTTATTACAAGACATATGAAACTAGTTATTCTTTGCCTAAATAATAAAAGTTTCGACCAACTAAATGAAAAATTCAGTTCAAAAGCGCTTTAGAACATTTTATTGTTGTTTTATGACTATTTCCCTTTTTTTTAAAATGAATTAGTTTGAAAACAGAATCTTTTTAAAATAAAAATTCAATGAATAAAAAAGACAAGCATAAATAGATAATTTGGAAAAATCTACATTAAGCTGAGAAAAATTGGGAACTAATCAACATAGTGTACAACAAAGTGTTTTTTCCATTTGTGGCCATAGTCCCAATATATATATATATATGGGGGGGGCATTCGAATTAAATGTTTCCAATTGACATGTAATTTATAGTTGATTGAATCTTATCTTAAGGTAATGGATAGCACACAACAAGTCTAATGTGATATAAGTAACCATCATACTTAATATACCACCATAAATATTTGTGCAGATCAGTGAAAAGGAAAGATTTCAAGAAATATCTGAACGACAATAATTAAATAAGTGTCACGAGAATCAGAATATCATTCTGATATATTGCTGAAAGTGGTCAAAATACAAATATCAGGAGTCGCAGTAAAGTGCTTCAGATTGTGTGCCAAAAGCAAATAGATTCAGGTACTACAATGAGATCTAATGTGATTTAAAATCCCTGATTCCATCAAGCATATTTGAAATGTAAAAAAAATTCAAGAGAAGAGAGTAGAAAACTAGATTGAAATGAAGAAGTAAAACCTAATGCAGAAGAAAAAAATTAGTAAGATTTGTATCACAGTGACTACCTCTATCAGCGACTCGACAACTTCACTATAACAACACAGGCTCCGGAACAAAACTAAAGTTATCAAACAGTAATACAATTATTTGTACAGGGGTTCGTGAATATGTTTTCAGCTAATACTTTTAAATTATGCAGTGACTTTAGCTACACAACCATTGAGAACTAGAAAGTCTATAAGAACTGTACATTCTTAATATAGCATTCTTCAACACTGAGTAGTAACGTCTATACTATAGATCAAAACCTGAAGCTTTTGGGCTTACGGATGATAGAAATGTGATGTATTCGCGTGGCATACATTCAAGAAGCCGAGAAACGCAATTGAAGGTCAAGTGGGTCAAAACTTGCTAGGAGAGTTCAGGTAGTGGGTTTACAAGCTAACTAATGAATATAGGATCCAACAGGGTCTAGGCTGTTACAGAGTGAACAATCTATATGCTGAGAAAGAGTTTAAGTTTTGAAAGATTGCTACAAAATTCATTTACACCAGTCAAATATATTATCTAGCATTGGCATTATTGAACTTTAGTACACCAACTATCAGTAGCATTTATCTAAGAAATAATAGTCTTTGATCCATGAATCTGATCTCGTAGTGTCATTTAGCATTTCTGGGTTTTTTATGTTGTATACTACAGAACAGCTATTGTTTGACATGTAAAACGAATGAATGCTATAAAAAAATTTAACTGATCAAGATCTAAACCATGAACGCTCATTACCCAACAAAAGAAGCGCAACTTCTAAACTTGATGTTGCTAACGTTTTATGAATAATATCGACAGCTACGTCGCAAAATACATGCAAACTTTCGAAGTAACAATTACTTAATAGATAACCGTTCAACGTTCTATTACGTTGGTGCTTCTTGTTAAAATTCAGTAAATTATGTAGCCAGTAAGCTTATTTTCTAAATCAAATATTAAACATGCTATTATGATGAACCGCTTACTTATTTGAAGCGGATAAAATAAGAAGGTCAAGGAAGCAACAAACAGAAGTATAAACAAGTCGACTAACAACAAAATATAAATTGCGTACATCACTCTTATTATACCAACATAATCGTAATAAAAATATCACCTAAATAGAAAAGAGGAGAAAATCATAGTCTGATGATGTTAACAATTAATATTATTAATAATACCAATATGTTGTCAGATAAAATCAAACTAAAGTCACTGATTAAAGCAATAATATCTAGCAGAGATGTGATAAAAGAAAAAAAGGCGAAAGCAAAAAATTACAGGAAAACTAATCGAAATAATAAAGTTGGTGAGGGGAAAACGAAAACATACTTACAAAAAGGTCATTAAATCCTTGGGGGTAAAATAGTCTAACAATATGATATTTTAATTAATATTAAACTGTGTATTAAAATGGCGAATATATACATAATTAGACTAAAAAACATTATGCAATCAAGAATAAATTTCTTTTGCAGAGCACAATAATTTGTAAGTAAAAAAAAGATTGTAGAAAGTAATAAATCTAACACGAAATTTAACAAGAAAGTGTGGTTCAACACCACAGGTGGATAACAAAATTTTTACACACAGTAAATAAAATGTTATATACTGCAAGTAAAACAATCAGTACTAAGGACTAAATATACATGACATTTGTCATTATTCAGTGATAAATTAATATGAATATCCCAGCGATATAGGACGTCAATCATAGCTTAAATAACTCAGTGATAGATAACGTCACAACTTGTAAAACTAGCTGATATGGACTCGAATTACCAAAGACCATCAGTTCCCTAAACATTGCAGGTATAAACTTCTGATGAATGGCAACTTTAACGTAATTTAGGTCCAGGATTTTCTACTGACAACCACAAGCAACATAGAATATATATATATATATATATATATATATATATATATATATATATATATATATATATATATATAAAAACCACTTTCACACATTAATCACCACAACACCTACTGTTGCTACCTTCACTATTACCAAACGTTAATCGAGTTTATTAAACTTTGTACAAACTATCTGACGATTACAAATTACTACGTTCACATATGGAAATGTCAAAATATTAATTTTCTGAATGTGTAGACAGAATTTAGTATGTACATAATGATAAAAAAATAATAATAATAAAAACAATAATAAGAAATAAGAAATATATCGAGAACTCAGTATTGTATTAAGAACAATCAAATGAATAGTACTTTTGATAATGAAATGAAACAACACACTAATAGGATTCGAATTAGTGGTAGTGAAACTAATAGCAAGGGGGACACATATCAAATAAAAAAAATTGAAGCTTTCATTTTTTCTAAAACCACAAATCACAGTAGATAAATGAAGTAGGTGAAAGTTTGCTTCACATTTAGCTTAAAAAATGGCAATCTACATTGTAGGGGGATCCAAATGATTCGACATTAGTTGAAAATAGAAAATGTAAGATAATAAATTTCCATCGACCTCATGTACAAAAACAGATAAGCTGTTAGCTTGATATAATTATTTTTTAATGACATATTCAGAAGTCATTACTACCGTGACACTTTCAGAATAGTAACTATTAGGGGACTGTATCAACAACCAAAGAAAACTAATAACTGATATGATATCGTGGAAATCTTTAACCTTATGTTTACAATCAATATTAAATCAGCAAGTCCCACCTCAACCAGTCGGTTACAACGCAGGATCCGGTAACGCTTGTATATCGATTCGAGTTGTTAGAATGAATCCCAGAGTAGTAGAGGTAGTAACAAAATTAGTGTTATCAGAAAAGATTAGGCACCGAAAACAATTCAAGAAAATATAAATCGGTGAAATGAAAAAAAATTGTGAGGAATTCAGAGGCTCAGAATCTTGGGGAAGAAAAAGAATGAATACGCCTAAACTACTAAAAACGATTTTGAGCCACGTCATTCAAAGACAGTTACACAAACCCCAACAAGGTAGTCTACATCCGTTAGCATGGCTCAGTCCAACTGTCAGTACTGATGGCATATTCTGGTTCGGACACCCCTACCCTTCTTCCAACCTACTCTAACCCACATAACATCGCCGTTGATGTAAGCGATTGTTGAGACGTGTTACGCATGTCCAACCACCTCAGTTAACGAAGACTTATTACCTTATCAATCGATTTTCCATCTTTGCTAGTACTCTAACCGAAACATAGGCATTATTTAATTTACTCAATGGTCCCAGAATACATGAGCAAGGCTTCTAAGGCACTGACAATCGAATATTAGTAACCTACAAATATCTCCTATTCTTAATGGCTTACTTAAGAGGAATAGTTAATGCATCTTATCTTTTTAACATTCCTATATTCACAATAAAGCATGGATATTGAACTTGCTGTCTACCAAAGACTAAATAAAGAGTAAGTGAAAAAAACCTTGTAACAAAGATATGAATGAACGGATGCCATAACAGTTCCATATCTGCTAATCAATTCACACTGATCATTCATGCATCTACACGAAAACATAGGTGATATTTGTTTTGCAAACAACGGAAAAAATATGAATTAGTGAACAATATATTATGATAAAGCGGCAATGGTACGTATTCTCGAAATACTGACACACACTATGTAAGTTAACTGATGAGATTATCAAAATAGGGTTTAACTAAATCATTATTGACTAATTATGCTAAAAATACGATGGAGCAGAACACAAATGTGAAAATAAAAAAGTTGAAATTGAGATTAAAACATGAAAAATTTATTAAGCAGAATATTAAACACATAATGGTTTCGCGATTTGCATATTAATAGAATTAATCAGAGTGAATCAAATCAGACTGCATATTGAAATAGAGCAACAACAAGAACACCTTTGGCTGAACTTTCGCGACAAACGTACTCGATATATATTGTGAACATTTGAAGTTAAAACGAATTTCTGTCACACTCGTTAGCACAACATTTTAAAGATAATCTTATATAGTGATTATCATTGCAACTTACACAAAAAAACCAATCATGAATTCAGTCTTGTTAGCTCACTAACGATCACTTTGAAAAAATTTAAGTATCGAAAAAGTCACTAAAAGCACTCACAGTTATTTTTATAAACATTCGGATTCGTAATTTCATCTAGTCCATCATCATAATATTTAGTTATGTAAACTACTTAATTAATATTAGTACCTTGACTGGTGTAATAGCTCATATATACATATATATGTTAGACATTAAAGAAGAATGTATTTTTAAAATCTCAGCCAATGGAAAAATACATTCTTCCTCTTTAATATTCCACATCAACTCGGTACCCAAATACCGCGAAACTATTCGATTAAATTTAGATGAAAGTTCTTATGCATATAAATGTTACTGAATATTAGAGAAAGTGATGATAAAGATGTAATTGAAAACAATATCATTTGCCAACATATGTTGTTCCAACGTACAATATAGGAAGTTTTAGAACCACGGAAGTTAAAAGAAAAAGTAGTTGCAACAATGTACGCGATAACTTATACTACTTACAAATACACAGTAGCTTGAATACGATTAACAAAAATAAAGAATGGTGATAATATTTGTTCATCCTCTAACATTTAGTAAACCGAAATCCGTCTTCCAAAAATATTACATCGATAAACTGAGAAGTAATAAGGCTTTTACATTCACTATTCTGTAATAATGAAACGAGCTACAGTCTGACACGACTATGGACTAGTCCATTAATTTGTAATCATATCAACATTTTGACTACTACTAAAACAGTACATAGTTAACCATAAAGTGCTAATAATTTCACCCTAAATTATTTGGAATCAAAACGAGGAACCACGTTTCCATCTGTGGACATATGGGTCACCATACACAAAAATACAAATGGAAATTCCGTCTAAATAAAATGACATAAACAGACAGGAGTGTAAAACTTACCAGAATCCAAATCTCGAGCATTTATCTTTCCTACCAAGCTTCCTAGTGGTGCATCTTCTGGAATAGCATTTATCTCTATGGCATCGAATATTGGTTGATTATCATTGATATCTAAAACAACTACTTTCAGATTGAATGAGCAACTAAATCCTTCGGGATCTACAGCATCGATTATAAGTTCATGTTCTTGACTTAATTCAAAATCTAATGACGTATTTAAAGTGACAGTGCCCTTGTGAGTATCGACGGAGAAAAAATTTGAATTCTGAAATTTACTGGAATACGTGATCATAGAGTTGTGAGCATCTGCATCACTATCTGTTGCATTCAATGTTGTCAAAATTGTGCCCAGTTTCAAATTTTCTGGGACTGAGATAACGCGATCCGGCTTCATTAGAATTAAAAAGATTAAAACGTTTTACAGGAATATACACGATATATATATATATATATATATATATATATATATATATATATATATATATATATATATATATATATATATTCAATAATGCATCGATACTATAGAAGAATGCTTTTTATTACCGTATTGTGATCATCTTTCAATTGAAAAATATAACAGAATGATCAAGGCAATTTCCTATGTATGGTCACTGTTCATGGTTCACATCCTACATCCGGCCGTCAGTATATATGGGCGAAACATTATGGTTCTAGTATTGAGCAGATGACAAACATTGATTAAATAGAAACCATGTACTAATCACTGCACTTCAGAGATGTTTGGAAAATAACTGTAGAGATCCAGTTGATAAGATACTTACAAGGACGGACATATTTAGCAAGTTGAGCAAAATATGGGGAGGGAATAAACATCCACCTAACTTTTTAAAACATTCCTACCTCAATAGCGTTCTTACGCATGTAATCGAAACAGGTTAATCATAAACACGTACTTGTATACATATTGGGATATTATCATTTGCATCTTTAACTATCACGCGTAAAATGAAGAGATCTTGTGTAACAAACTGTCCATCCGATGCTTGAAATCGAAGAACATGAACAGATGATAGTTCTCTATCTAGTGGTTTGCGAAGATGTAGAGCACCCGATGGTTGAATATAAAAGAAACTATTCCCATGAGAATTTTGGGAGGATAAAGCAGGCAAGTGTTCATTGACGAGGGTGAACTTAACTTCGGACTGTACATCCTGATCAGGATCCATTATGGATAACTGATAGATAATCTCTTCTTCTTTTGATGGCCACCAATTTTCTAAGATTTCAATTTCATCTGACAATATTTGACGCTTCCTCAAATCGACCGGTAAAATAAATTCCAAAGAATCATTACGGATTGGTGAAAGTGGCCAATAAGGTGGGTTATCATTGACATCATGTACAAAAATATGTACTCGACTAGTATTCCAATGACCCGCAGCATCAGTAGCCATAACCTAAGTCCCGATAAATTTGTAAAACCAAGAAAAATTATTAGGCTACTCAAATGTATTTCAGTAGCAAAATATGTCCACATAAAATACATCCGTCGTGCAGATGAAAATCACGAAAACATAAAAAATCACGGAATAATATTTGAGTCTGAAACTTCTCTACAATATTAAAGGTAACAAACTGGCAGGTCAGGTCATACTTAAAGGCTTGCTTAACGGAGAAATTCGTTCAGAGACTATAAATGAAAATGGAAAGACCGAACAAAGCAATGATAGTCAACAATCGGAAAACACAGAACTTTACTATTCCTACAATAACTATTTATTTATTAAGTGATATGATCAAATTTCACATGACAACCAGTCAAATTCTAACAGACATATAAGTATTCATTGACCTGTAGTTTATCATATACGCATAGAATCACTTATACAATATTCAGATACATAACATGATAAACACTTAATATCAGTAATAGTAATCCACTTTCACTACTGAGATGATTCACCGTACATATATTACTTCACAATGAAACTTCTGAACAACAGTTCCGGAATGGAATATTCCTTATTGGAAATGTTGTTGGAAGTTGATTGTCTTTGGAAAGAATTTCATCATGAACAAACATTTACAAATTAGAGAACTGTTTTGCTTTCCTGTTTATAAATACGGGCAATTCATAATTTCGTATTATTTTATCATTATATTGCATTCAGCACTTAGTACTAGAGATTGCTGCTTTAATCAAAGCTTTAGTTTGTAGTTTTATTTCGTTGTTTCAGTATTCCTTATTTCCTTCATTTTTTACTATCACGTTCACAAAGGAGGTTCTAACTTACTCTACATTGCTGTCATTTTTATTAAAACGATAGTTTCTATCTAGACATCCTTATCATCATTCTTCATACCTCATCATTTCAATTTAACAACATTTATAGTTACTTTGTCCAGCTTATTATTGATTATAAATATTCCATAAGTTCCATAAATTTCCTTCTTTAATAACTATTGGCATATTTAAAATCATGTAGTCGAATTTCACATAACAACTAGTCAAATTATAATAAACATACAATATCAGCGAAATCATGAAGCGATCAGTGAAAAAATGGAAGCACTGAACGGCTGTTTCGTCCTAGTACAGGACTCCACAGCAGTGGGCACCCACGATACCGCACGGGAGACTCAAACTCAGGAACTTTAGTCTCCCGAACCAACACCATAGTGAAGAGACAATTATTTGACTCTGTAATTTATATAAATGAACTAGTCAAAATAGATTTCTTTCACGAATAACTTGTTCAAAGATGATAAGTATTCATTTCAAAAGTCTTACAGTGTATCCTAAAACACATTTGCTTAAATATACTACAAAGGACTTATTAATATAGTATAACTATAAGTGGTGGATAAGTGGATTTCTGTAAAATTCAGAAAAATAAACACAACTACTTTTATTGATCAACTGATAGACAGATATACCTGAAATATATGCTCACGATTCGATTCAAAATCCAAAAAGGATCTGAGTGAGATCCAACCTTTTCCATCTATTTTAAACAATTTACGTAATGTTTGTAATTCAGGATTAAATAAAATTAACTTTTCTAAATTATCCGACTGATCTTGGAAATTTCCACGTAAACTGAAATGTCCCGATGTTAAAGTAGATATTGGCCATAGAGAATAAGTGATGATATCTTGTTTATTGCCAGCATAATGACCACCCTGATCGTTATCAGCATCATCGTCTATAGCTAAAGTTCGAAGGAATTTTACATTGACTGGATAATCCTCTGGTAAGTTAATATGATATCTAGAAAAATAAATATTTAGTAACAAATAAATTGAAAATATGAGAAAGAAACTAACAGAAGACAGTTCAACGTAATAATTGTGTCTGATAAAAAAGAAAACAGTCAAAAACACAACAATAACAAAAGCTTTCTTGAAACACATAAATGTGGATAGACATAATGAAATAACCGTAAATTAGTCATTCAACCTATTTGAAATCCGGATTAATACATTCTTAATCAAAATTACAACGATTAAAAAAAAACAAATAAATGAAAATAATAGTTTTTTCTCAGTTATAAATTTATTAAGTGGGGGGGGACTTTTTTTGTTGTATGAAACAACCCTTAGGGTAAATAGCTAAATAATAGTTTGAATGCCAAAACTTAAAACAGAATCTACAACCATTTATGCATTTATATATATATTATTAAATTGCGTGTCCACAAAAAGTGAGTCATCTAATTTAAAACTGAAATTTGAAAAAAAAACATAATGAAGTTAGAATGGATAAGGAGAAAATGGTGATTTCAAACTATTTGCTTGTTTAAATAAGTTAAGCAGGAATTTGAAGAAAACTATTTTCATGCTTACTAAACATAGTAATCTAGCTTATAACAATTGTATTCTATATATCATCGCCTACCATGTAAGTTTACAATCAGTTGAAATATATTATATCAGTGTAAAAACAGAACTGATTTGTTATGAGTTTTTTTTTTCTTCTTCGTAAAATGTACTACCGCTTAAAAAAGAAAAGAAAAGAACTAACATTCTGGATAGATGAAAAGCAAACACTGTACTAGACAACATCACTTTATTCGAAAAGAAAAAAAATTTAGTTACATAAGATATGGATAAGATTTAACAATCTTACGTTTTTGAATAGACATTACGAAATAATTTTTTTATTAGATTACCGAAAAGGTGATGATATGTATCTATCTCATGCAAAAAATAGTTGAAGAAAAGTAGTAATTTTTTGGCCTTGGAAATCATGAAGTGGCACTGCTTACGTCCAGTTTGGCAATCATACATTTTAAATGATAGATGAATTTGTGCTTATTTACGTTAGTAAAGCTCCTAGATCAGTTAGCCAGGACGAGTGTGAAATGTCTATAAAACACTATTATACTGTCGAGAATTTATAAACTCTTCTACGAAATTTATACTTAAAAGCAACGATCGATTTGTTGGAATCACATCTGTCATAGATTTATTGAACGGGTTGTACTCTAAAACTTTCTGTTTGAGAACAGTGCACCGAGAACACTAACCAATATTCCGTAAACCCTTCACTAAAACAGAACACGTAGAATTAAGGTAATGGACACTGTGTCTAGTAATACACACTAGCCAAAAGGTTAAGCAGTGTTGATCAATCCTACCACTACATTATCGTAAATTAAGAGTATAAACTATTTTGATCAATGATGAATATGTCAACAAGATAAATAATCATAATGTTGTAATGTATGAAGAAGTACTTTAGAATGAGAAATTTCAAAGAAATGATTTTGATCGACTTAATAGCATATTCATGTAGATTTACATCATCACATAAACACATTAAGTAAAAGTGTGAAATTACAAAAACAGCGAAATGTACATAAGACAATATGATTTCAAATAAATTACAATAGATATTCTACTGTCACAGAAACAATAGTCTGTTGATTTATAAATTAATGCACAGACAACCAAAATTGTACGGATTAAAAATCATTTAAGTTAGGATCGTTTGTTATCAGTAAACCATGACACTAAACCTGCCGAAATTTCATTGAACTATAATATATGTAAACAAATAACATTCAACAATCGTACAGGTAAACATAACTGAAATTCCACGACCTTATTTCATACAGAACATGGTATGAATAGTATGGAAATAAAAGGTCAAAGGTCAATTTCTCTTGTTTAAATCTACAAAACTCAGTATAGAGATAGATATGTGGATGTGACACAAAATTTCTTAGAGGTCACCAACTATCTTGCTAATTAAATAGGAAATCGGTTTCAATACAAATATTGTCTCTCAAAAAGAAAATGAAGACTAATCTCAAAGAAATAAATATTCAAACATAAAATTTATCCTTCAAAAGAATATTTAAATATTTCAGTTCATTCATTCCATGTACCTTTCGTAAACAGATAACATGATAAAACATAACAGTCCTTTTATTGAATAAAACTGTTCGATGAAACAAACACCAAATTACTTATTATTCTATCATTACCAATAATCTTCTTAAATAGGAGGTTAATTTCTTACATACGCAGAAAAGTCTGTAATCTATTCTATGTAAAATGACAACATAAAGTTTAAGTAAATAGCAGTTATAAAGGCGATATTAGAAGGCGATTTATTGAGAGTACTGAATATAGCCTACAACTATATAAAATGTTATTCAAATAAATTTACAGATGCAATAATGAGAACTATTTAAGTATTAAGTCATGCACAGGAAATATAAAAAAGAACTTGATGTAGTTGAAGAATAAGAACTTAGATGAAATAGTTATCCAAGTGCATTGTTTAGTGCTTAAAACAATCAGATATCAACTAGTTGGGATTCCAAAACATGATCTACCTGCTTAAGAGTTTAGGAAACTGAGTAGTAGTAGTCGCAGTATAATTAGCGCTCATTATTAAAATATACTGCTCAACATAAATTACATAAACTTATGCTTGGCAAATAAGGTCAGTCAGTCAGTCAGTCAGTAACAACGTAGAACTTCGTACGTACGTACATCAGTTCGAGTTGCCACACCACATTAGCACAGAGATGCAGTGGTCGATTTACATCCCGTAGTGGTAGAGGCAATAAGAGTATAAGCAGAAATCGGAAAGATTAGTGTTCGGAGATGTTATTTAAAGAGTATAATACAGTGAAATAAATTTGGAAAGAGGAAAAAAGACAAGGAGGAATAAGGAGACCAAAATTTGAGAGAACACAAAGAGTGGATACACCTGCGCCATTGCAAACGATTTTGAGCCATGTCATTCAGGGTCTCTAACCATCGGTTGCTATCATCTCGCGGTTCCCAACCAGGTAGTCTACACCTACCAACATGACTCAGACCATTTGTCAGTGACTTCATGGACTTGTGCCATGTTTTGGTTTGGCCGCCCCTAGCTTTCTTCCAATCTACTCCTATACCACTGAACATCGCACGTCGAGGTAGTCGGTCGTTGGGCATACGTAACACGTGTCCCAGCCATCTCAACTGATGAAGTTTCACCACGTCATCAATTGATTTGCCATCCTTACCTAGTACCCGTTCCCTAACAACTGTGTTACTTACTCGATGGTCCCATGATATACGAGCAATGTTTCGAAGACACCTATGGTCGAATACTAGTAACCTACGAATATCCTCTACTCTTACTGGCCATGTTTCACTGCCATAAAGTAGGACGGAACGAACTGCTACGCAGTAAACCCGTCCTTTGGTTGATAAACGGATATCTCGCCTACGCCATAAATGACGCAAGTTGGTAAAAGCTAGTCGAGCCTTCTGTATCCGTGCTGAGATTTCGTCACACACCAGACCACAAGGGCTGATGAGACTTCCAAGATAAGTGAAGCGGTCGACACACTCAACTACTTCACTCCCTATCACTAGTTCGGGTGTCGATGTAACCCAATCCTGAAGCAACATTTTGCATTTCGAGGGAGAGAATCGCATCCCGAACATGCTTGCATTGTTGCTTAGAGTGATCAGAAGACTCTGCATTTTGTCAGCGTCTTCGCCAAATAAAACTATGTCATCAGCATATTCTAAGTCAACAAGTGAACCTCCTGGTAGAAGTTCAACCCTTGGAAATTTAGATGAGGAAAGTGTCATCTCTAAAAGTACGTCAATGACAAAGTTAAACAAGAAAGGAGAGAGTGGACAACCCTGAAGAACACCACTTGAGGTAATCAATTCTGATGACAGTTCGCCATAAGCTCTCACTCGACCAGTTGTGTTCGAGTAGAGAGCCTGAATAAGGTTAATGTACTTCTTTGGTACTCCTTTTAGTGACAAACTGCCATAGAACCTTACGATCAACAGAGTCGAATGCCGCCTTAAGGTCGAGAAATACTACCATTGTGGGGCGTCTGAATGTGTGTCTGTATTCTAGAACCTGACGTAGTGTGAATATCTGATCTATACAACCACGTCCAGGTCGAAAACCAGACTGATTTTCTCTAGTCTGTTCTTCACGAGCTTTAGTTAGGCATCGAAGTATTATTGAAGCTAATATTTTAGACACTATATTAGTCAAACTGATTCCTCTGTGATTGTCACAAGAGGACTTTTGTCCTTTCTTAAAAACTGGCACAATCAGTGATTGAGACCAGTCAGATGGGATTACGTCCAGTTCCCAAATTCTACTTAAGACCTCAGTTAATCTCACTGCTAATACTGAACCACCATCCTTAAAAATCTCAGGAGTAAATCTGTCAGGGCCTGCTGCTCTCCCTCGCTTTAGATTTACTATAGCTTTTTCAACTTCGTAAAGAAATGGAGGACCTATATTAACTTGCCACTCAGGTTGACTAGAGATCATGGGAAATCGAAGCGTGGCTGAAGGCCAGTTGAACTGATCCCTAAAGTGTTCTGCCCATCGATCCAATCTCCTGAATTGAGAATGTGTAATATGTCCATCTTTCTCTTAGAGTGTTTCGCTAACAGTCGGTTTCCTAATACCGGTTTCCTTAACGAGTCTGAACAATTGTCTGCTATTACCTATTGCCGCTGCCTTTTCCATCTCTCTTGCTTTCCCTACCCACCACTGTTCGCGATCACAGCGTAGACTTTTTGTCAGCTTGCGCTTAAGCTGATTCCGCTCTTCACTATGTTCAGAGTCAGGTGGAATGAGTTTCCGAGCATCTATCAGTGCGATAGATGATGCTGAGATCCAGTGTTGCTCTCTAACCTTCTGGTTTACCTTACTAGCAGATATCACTGCTGTTTCCACAGCTTTTCGGATATCATTCCATGCTGCATCGGGGTGGGCAGCACATACATGCCTGTCTAACTGTTTTCCTAGTTGTTCCTGAAATATACTCTTAGCTTGATTATCATTAAGTAGGCCCCTAAGAGGTTTCCTTGCAGCATCTTTCCTACGTCCAGTAAGACGCAAGCAAATACGCGCCCGCACTAGAGCATGATCTGAATCTAAGCATGTGCTCCAGAATGAGCGACAGTCTTCTATCTAGCCCCTCCATCGGTGGCTGATAGCGATGTGATCTATTTGGGTTCAACCTTGAGACGAATTAGGGGGTCGCCATGTTAAAAGATGTTTTTCCTTATGCTTAAAGTTAGTATTTGCAAGAAACAGGCGGTTATCTGAGCATAGCTGCAACAGACGGTCGCCATTATCTGTTCTTTGAGCCATGATGCTATAAGATCCACCCAGGTGTCTTTCCCTATCGCTTAGTTTACCTACTTGAGCATTAAAGTCACCGGCCACTATTACTACATCATAGCGCCTAGCTTTTCAAAGAAGGTCGGAAAGCTTTCTGTAAAACTCATCTTTTACATCATCTGAGCTGCAGTCAGTGGGAGAATAGGCAGAGACGACGAAGAGGCAACGACAAGTGTCCCTATCTTTCCGGATTCTTACTGTTCCGTTTAGTCGGACAGTGCACAAACGACTGTCTACTGCGATTCACTCTAAGAGAGCTAGTTCTGCTCTGGGATTCAATGCTATACCTACGCCGGCGAGGCCATGGGAAGCAGAATCAAGGCTTCCAGATGCACGGAGAGTGAATCGAGTCGGTTCTTTATTTTGGCATGGTGAGGTCAGATGAATGACGCTACTCGGATCCTGTATGCGCGTTTCGGAGACGCAGCACACATCGATGGCGCGGGATTCTAAAGTCCTAGCTAAGGAAGCCTGTTGTTCTGTTTGGCACAATGTTCGGACGTTAAAAGCTCCTACGTGTAGTTTAGAGCGTGGTTTCAAGAGACCAGGAATAGCGTTCCGCATACTCGAATCGTTTGCCCTACCGATGCGAGGTGACAAGGAAACGTGAGGAGGGTTAGTCATGGAGATAAGAGAGGTATTAGGAGGTGTAGGAAGGATTTGAATGCGACCAACTTGGTTTCGTGCGCTGTTACGGGTATGAGGGCTGATATCACTTCCCGGCTGCCCACACCGTGGAAGGGTATTTCTTGAGGAACCTGAAAATGAAATTGGATTAGTGTTGGTCTTAACGACCTGAGAGCGTGACCGCAGAGCCCAAGGGACAACTGCTTGAGGCCGGTCGCGCACGGCCCTTTTGTTGAAGGTTTTTAATGAGTTAGCTCCGTTGTTCAATGGGGCCTTACCGCCGGAGACGGAAATCCGTGAGGTAAGGTGAGGTGTGACATTTTTAGGGTCGACCTTTTCTAACCCCACCCCTCCTTGTGAGAAGGCAGTATCGCTGCAGATGCTAGTTGTCAGAGGGAAACATCTTACTGCTGTCACAGCCCTCTACAGTCAGCAGTACGACTTCGCCCTCAGACCTTGAGTTGTTGCTTTTAGTCTTACCGTTCACCAATCGACCTGCCTGGCATGGTAGAACCTACAGGAACATATGTTCCAGCCAATATAGCTCGTTTGGGTCATCACGATAGGCAAGCCCGACCACCGCGTCAAGGTAGCAGCTTCGGTCGGGCAAATAAGGTGCACTAAATTAAACTAAACTAGTTCTCTTCAGGTAGGTTTAGTTCATGAGGAACACTATCACCTAATCGGTCAATCAATATTCAAAAATTAAATAAATTGGAATATTTATTCTATTAACAAAGAAATTATGGGATAACTTACAATGGAGAATCAAAGTATGGTGTACAATCGTTGACATCAATCAGTTCAATGGTTAACTTTGTACGCATAATGATTATAGGATTATATTCCAAAGCATGAAATTCAATATTTAATTCATATATTGATTGAACTTCATAATTCAAAGGTTTTATCGAAAATATTTGACCGGTTTCAGAGTCAATTCTAAAAATACTTTGATCGTGTTGCAGTGGTAGTGGTGATATGCCAGTTAAGTGCCATGAACGACTACTCCAATTAGCCGGTTTAACTTCACATACACCAACTTGACGTTCAAACATAAAATCATCCTATATGAAAAAAATTTAAAACGGAACATGAGTTAATTATTAGATTGAACATAATGGCATACATGGTACCATTCCATATCGGGAAAAAAAACATTCTTATAAACTTGATTCAGAAAGTAGAAAAAAATTAAAAATAATGATTTAAAAACCCGGCAATTCATATCTCATAAATCACAGTGTAAAAAATATGTATAATTTAACTATGAGGAGTTAAAACATAAGACCTGAAAATTGATCAACTTTTTACATAACTGTAGCATACCACCATTTTAGTGTTATTACACGAATTAAAATTTACAATAAAGCTATTCATACTGCAAAATTTTTATTAATGTGAACTTTTAGTTTGTCTAAAAAAGACCGTAAACTAATATTCATCCTACATTTTTCGTAATAAAAATACCAACATATTTTGTTGTTTAGTTTTTTAAAAAAAACCCACCACAAAATATCAATTCCCAAGAAAAATTGATAGTTTTTCTCTGAAACTGTGATTTATACAAGCTCAATAATATCTTAGCGGCTTTATGTATTCATTTTGAGTTCATTATATTCAATTAACAATGATGTCGAAAGTAATTTGTAACAACTTTTGTCTACGCTTAAGTTAATAATCTTACAGTAGTCGGAGGAAGGAGTAGTGTATGCAAGGAAATGATATTTGTAAACGACTGAATGACTGACATTAAAAGTAACTTCAGCGTTTAGCTCGGCAATATGGTTATAGATTCTTTAGGGAAATTATCAAAGACTAATCGATGCCTTAAGATTAAACAATCGTTTAGTATATAATTGTTTTGTGAAATGTAAATGAAATCGATCATTTGGTTGTTCTTTTTATGGTTTCCCCTAAAGAAGCTCCAACCAGTGACAATCGAAATGTTAAAGTTCTTTTTAATTTCAATTGCGGATATTTTTACAAATATCATTTGCAGTTTAAATCAAGACTTGACTTGAACTGCTATGGAAAACTATAGAAACTATTATTTCATAATTTAAAAAGAATCAACACTCACGAATAGTATTTATTAAAAACTACGCAGATAAGTATTCACATGTAAAAAATGATTAATTTATAAAAATTTGTATCAGAAGGGGTTTCTGTGGATATTATAGTAATTTGAATAGTTGAAATCATGATGCCGGTTCAGTGTTCTAGAGGTTAAGCGTTCGCGTGCGAGACCTATAGGTCCTGGTTTTGAATCTCGCGAGGCGGGATCGTGAATGTGCACTGTTGAGTAGTACCACAATAGGAAGAAACGGCCGTCCAGTGCTTCCAGGTTTTTTATAGTGGTCTAGTTTCAATTGACTCATGATGTCAACTATTAAAATTATTATAACAATTTGTCTAATATTCTCTGAGTAAAATGTTATCCATTTGAAAAACGTGAACCATTGGGTTTTAGTTAAGAAACGAAATTGTGAGTTTTAACAATTCTATTTTCGAAATTGATCGTTAAACATGTCAATGAGATAGTTCCTGGTCGTAAACAATTTATTTAGGGGAGTCAGCCAATATCAAAAGTTATTTAAAACTAAATATCTAACCAAAGATGGTTGGTAGTTAACAGTGGGATCCAGGACGCGCGTTTCGTCTCATCAGCTGGGTGTACCTGCATCCCAGAGTTGAGGTTCACTTCGGGACTCGAACCAAGTACCGTTCGCTTCAAACGCCATCACGATACCCACTTAGTTACTGAGTCCTGATAGGCGATTGCTTGTGTAATGAGATGAGATTTAAACTTATTTGGTATTGTTTGTTTGAATCTTCCCATTGACTGCAACTAAACAATTTGACTTACTATCCGCACAGGATGCACATGTGTCAATAACAGATTGATCAATTCAAACAAACAATATCGAAAGAATTTAAATATATAACGTTTAATTTCTGTATTACGATATACATATACGGAGAGATGGACAAGAGAAAATGGATATCGGTTAAATTTACCAAACTTTATATCAGCACAATACAAAGGAAGATTATAAGTTAGAAAACGAGGGAATTAAACATGCAAAACACATTTTTAAATGGACGATAAGTGAAAAGTTTGGAATAATACCAAGTATTTGGACGATGATATTCAATGATGGCATCCAATCTATTCAAATCGGATATAAGTGAAGATTTATGCACTATGAGATAGTAATATAATTTACCATTAAAATAAGTTTCAATTACAAACCTGATGCATATAAAATATACTTAGGTTATTCATATATTACCAGTGTTTTATAAATGTTTAGTGAAAAAAAGTTATTCCACAAGAAACTAACAACAAAGCAAGTTTAAGTGCAGTTGCCAAAATGAGGGACTCTAAGGAAAACAAGCAAAATGAAATTTCATAGAACAATCAATGACAAAATTTACCTCTAATAAACGTTGAGATGTACACACAATCTCCGGTAGAACAATAGATGACTGGTTAGAAATGTGTATGTGAATCTGTACAGGATTTGAGCAAAGCACAACAGAATCAGAATAAACAGGTGAATCACAAGCCTCGACTAACAATTGTTCTTTCCTACCATCAGCAATAGACGGTGATAATCGTTCATTCAGTAGAAGTAAACCAGTAGTTGAATCGATTGAAAATCGTCTAGATTGAAATAACTCATTGGATGGTGAACTGAATATTCTATAGACAAGTTGAGCATTTTCTTCAATATCGAAATCATAGGCTTTCAACTGTAACGGTAAAGTCACTGGAAAAACTTCCTCCTCAGATGGATTATACATGAATGGTAATAGCGTCAACTGGAAAGAGAATTCGAAGAAGAGTGTGGTGCGAAAGGGAATAAAAACAATGTGACTAACTTTTTGAAAATACATTCAAGTGAAATTTAACTAATTTTTTTTCGTTTAAAAAAAAAGAACTTATCATGTAGGAAAAAATATATATAAAGGGTCAGAAATTTGCTTCTTAAACTTACTCATGGTTGTTTATCATTAGAAGAAAAATAGAGAAAAAACCACATAGATGAAACCGTGGAAAGATGAGAACAAAGCTAAGTAAAGAAAGTGGAGTGAAATTAGCGCGAGGCTAAACACAACATTTTCACACCCTTATGATAATAACGCTGATGATGAATAATGAATAAAATCTAATTCAAAAGGGGACAGTCGACTGTATAAATCTAGGTATGAAATTAACACACATACATGCTTACAAAAAGAAAAGTTACTAGACTAGTTTATATTCAGTAACCAGGATAAATTATTTTATTCTAAACTGAGAGAGATATGTAATGATGCAGAGATTATATGATAAAAGTAACAAAAAGAGTTATGACGTAAAGAAATATCCCGATATAAATAAATAATAATTGTATGTTGATCATAGCTGACTGTAATGTCACGTAGATAGTGAAAATGGCAGGAATCTAAATCAATAATAAGAGTTTGTTATGTAGTCAATCAAGACGATGGTAGGGTAGTAACTTACCAATGATGATTACCCCATAGCACATAATAAATGAAATTAGAAATGTGAACTGTTGGTTCAAAGTTCATTGGCTCCATAATATTATACCTGATATGATACTTAAAAGTCATAACGAACAAAAGCAAACTAAGATGAAATAGTTATACAATACTATCTGATCTTCAACGGTTCTTATGTAACCAGTTATTGATCGAAGCTATGCAATGATAGTAGTGATGCTGGATAATGACGTTTAGATAAGAATAGTGAATTATATATATTATTGTTATTAATTGATATCCAATAAAGAGAAATGTAATAGACAAGCAAATGTGCACAAACACATGGACAAACTTAATGCAATGAACAATTAGATATTTTCAACAACAAGAAAGTGATTTGGTGGAATGATTACAAACTGATTTACTTGATATTGTAAATACAAAGAAATAATGTAATTATTTAAATACTATAGATGTAAAACACTTGTATCAAACATCCTATGGGAATATATACCTACTTAGAAGATTTTATAAGACATTAAATAAGAAACTGGAATTAAATGCATATAACAAATGAATCATTTGTATTATTATTTAAATGAATAAATCCAATTCACTCAGCATGATAAATTAGACATATTATGATAATTGGAATGCAATATATGCTACATTTCATAGAATAATATCTTGTCTACATAAAAAGATTTACAATCTATAAAACATTTACAAATAAATTTTGGATCATATTTGTTAATGTTTACGTCACAGGTTGACGATAGTTAGCGAACTATTGAAAATTAAAGGAAACATCACTGGTAAGTTGTTTCTTTCTGATTTGCGACTATACAGTAATAAGGATTCGTGATCATACATTAAGTATTAAATCTAGGACCATTGTATTTCATGCAGTTAAAAAAATGGAGTCGGAAACTAATAATCCATATCTCCAATTTCAGTTAGGTCGGATTATAATCAATCCAACGATCATTCAACATTATCAGTAATACCAATTCCACACTCAATATGATTAATCATCACCTATTAGGTGTGACTTCCCACTAGAACTTCTGGGATGTATCTAGATATTCATTAGTTGATTAGTTGTGGAGACCACTTCTATTTCGCAATAGTTTTCATCATAAACATTTAATGCAAGATCTAATATTCACAAAAATAATTAATGACTAAAAAAATATCTAGTGAAGTAATAATTCAAAGTCATCTCAATAAAGAAATATCTAATGTCATTAACTTATGTGGTGAGGACAAATAAAATAAAGTGGAAATTCCATATAGCTTAATTCCTTGATAAACTTAAATAAAGCTAGAAGAACAATATTTACAGAGTATATAATTATTCAGTGCATTCAAAAAACAGTTAACTAATATAAATTCCGTTAAATATACATCATTAGCTTAATTTCAATCGAAGTTAACTGGATTAACACGAGTAAAAATAAACAAACAGACAAAACAAAGATATAAAATGTAAATGTACTTACTTCATACTTGTCCTGTACAAATATTGGTCGATTATCATTGATATCTTTAACAGAAATGTCTAATTTCATGAAATCCATTAGGCCGCCACCATCTGTAGCTTGTATTAATAAACTATATTGATTTTTCATTTCTCTATCCAATGAACGAGTCAAACGAACAGTACCTTTTGTAGATGGCAGGTAAAATTAATATGTTATGACAATTGTATTAACTATTAAGAATGGTGTTATCAAAACAACAACTGTGCACTAGATATGCACATACTAATTTATAATTGTACAGCAATGACAGATACATAGAGTTTTTGAAAAAAACTAAGCTGTTCAGAAATTGAAATTGGAAAACAGTAATGATGGTCGTTAAATTGACAATAGTAGGAATAATAATACCTTAACAAAACATATATATATATATATATATATATATATATATATATATATATATATATATATATACTAAAAAGAGATCCCTTCGCCGAACTTCGTATTTTTAATGTTCAAAATGGAAATTTTATGTCAGTAAAAATAATAACTCCTGAGTAAGTATCAACCTAAAAAAAACAGAGTAACGGAATAGCTAATGTTGTGACTAGCACATCAACGTATAATGAAAAGTGGATTTGAATTGTTGTATTTCAACTTAATTGTCCGATAGAGAGTATAAAAGATTTTAATTTGTTTACTAATTACAATTGCTAAACGGATAATTTGATACCTCTGGGATATAATTTAATGGAATATATATACATATATTAGAAAAAGAAGGGCAGAAGGATAAAAATAAAATATTGTAATAATAACACCGAAATGTACGGACACCCAGTTGACGCATCTTAAACAGGACATGATACAATTTCTAGCCGCAATGGAAATATACTAATTAAAACAATCATTTGATTGAAAACTATAAAACTATGATTAGACTCTTAATCCTACAGTTGGACATATAATTATAAAAGCGCACAAATGTTTGATTAATTTAAAAACACTTCTATTATACAGGTGAGTTTTTGTTGCAAACTATAAAATCAGATGTGACAGCTTTGAAAATCAGTGAGAATTGCGTAATCGTTTTGTTCTGGAACTAACATAAGATCTTCAGATGAGAACGGAACATGGTAAGTTGAATTCACATTTTTGTTTTCAAGCAATTTAACTAATTATTCAGTAGTAATGGGATGAAAACAATTAAGAACGAGCATTAAGGTTATGTATATGACCCTACGAGTTTGCAAACTTTGGGGCTTCTATTCATGGAAGAATGTCATCATTTAGGTATTCTTCGCTTTAATATGAGTACTTTTAGCTTCTGCTGGAATAGATGATGATTTAAGATATCTTGATCTGTATTGTTCGTAAAACTTAACTTTCAACCTTGATATTTTACTGTTGTTATCTATACCGTATACACTTCAAAGATAAAAACAATTTAATAATAATATTGTTCAATGACCATTAATTAATGTTACATGGCATGACACTGCGGTACTTCGTTTCCGTTATGATAGATTTCCGTTTGGTAAATGTTCTACCAGCTCTCGTGAGAATATATATATCTTCGTATACAATGGGACTAAAAGATGCTATCTACTTTTTTAAAACTAAATTACATCATATAAATTCAAACCTGTATCAATAACAGTGGTTAAACCGACGCTAATATGTTAAATATTAGAAAAACACTAGGCGATAAATTGTTTAATAAGTGTGAATAAACACTTGATGTTATATTCATACGATGATGACAACCAGAATGTTAACAAAAACAACCGACTTATGCATTATTTTTATTGAATGAACCTATCAACAGAGTACTTAGGTTAAGAAACTTACTTCAAAGGAAACATACGAAATAATATATTAATTAGATGTGATAGCTTTTTTCAACAATCACAACAAAATACGGAGAAAGGTGATTACACACAACTATCTCACTGAAAATAGGTAGACAAGTAATAGAAAAAGACTTCCTACAGCTTTCCAACACAGATTTGAGAAAAAAAATACTAGGTGTATGCACGCTGTGAACTGTTTAATATATTCAGTAAATGGTGGACATATCTTTCCTTACGCTGGTATACAAACATACAACAAACACTTAACACCAACGAGATCAACTAAAATTTTCTTGTATTAGAAAAACAGATGAATAAAGAGGAAAAACTGTTTCGTCCTTACCATCACTAGGATCTATGCTGAACCATTCATGTTTATCACCACCAGTTATATTGTACACAATTTGTCCATATTTACCACGATCCATATCTTTAGCTGGTTGGATTCGATTAACAATTGATCCAACAGTTGTTAGCTCTGATATTTCCCACCATTCATATTTTGGTAAATCAAATCTAGGTGGATCCCAATTACTTGGATCCAAATGAACTATGACATCACATGTACTTGAATGTAGGCCATCAGCGACTTCAACCTATATAAGATATATATATGGAGGAAAGAGAAATATTTTAGGAGTTAAACAAAAATGTTCAAGAAAACAAACTTTTGGTGGACTATGTTCAAATTCATTTTTTACTGCCGTGATGATAAAAGGAAATGGATTACAAACATTTGTTAAACATTTATTTATTTATTTGAACACATAAATATTGGTGCAAGAGGGCACCAAATATATATGCGCCACACTTTGTTAAACATAGAGAATAATGAATTGGATAATTATCGAATCCATGATTTTTGTAAGGGGTAACAGCGACACAGCTTGCTCGGCATAATGCGCTCGCGTATATCGATAAACAATTGAGTATCTAACATCCTAAAAAACTTGTCATTCACTTAAAATTAATCTAATACCAGTTAGTTGTATAATTAAATAAAAAACAGATTTAATCGGCTTCAGATAAAACCAATAAAAACTATATATATATATATATATATATATATATATATATATATATATATATATATATATATATATATATATATATATATATATATATATATATTCCACTGATGATTAGGATTGCTATTGACCAGTCTATTCTGACATGCGTATCCTATATTGTTGGTAAGTCATTAGGATTATAACCAGAGATGGATGGTGGTTAGTATAAATAACAAAGGAATATTGACTGGTGAATTAACCAATATGCTGTTAAATTAAATTTGAAGTGATTGAATAATCAAAAAGAGTTGCTATATGAACTTTGCTTTACGCCATAGTTTTATAGGCGATTGATATTATTCACCTATTCAAATCAAATTAGCTGAAACTAGATGAAAACAAACGACCTGATGGTTGAAAATCAACTGATTCATGTAATTCATGTACATATAGGCTTGATATCTATATAAATTACTAAACGTAATTCAACAAGAAACATATAACATAAACACAAACACAGAGCACATAAAGACGACTGACACCTTTCCTACTGTATTATCAAATAATAATAATAAGTGAACTGAAGAAATAGCCAATATGAATTTGCAAAAGTATCAATTAAGAAACAACAAAGGGTCATAAAAACACATACAAACAAAAACAGACATTGTCATTCCGGAGTGAAATCAAGGTCAACAGGCTAAAAGCATTTCAAAAATAAACAAAAATCAATCTCAGTTGGACATAAGAAAATGGAAATAGAAAAAAGCATAATCACTTTCAGTAAAATGAAAGGGGAACTTAATGGAAGACAAATAAAAACAATTGGTATGACTCACTGTAAGAATGAGTCAAATGAAAAGATAATTTATACTGAGAAGCAAATACGTTTATATTGAACCTAAAATGTGCATCGAACATATAATCATATGATACGTGTAACAAAGTCAGCACCTCAATTATAAATCAGTTAAGCAATAGATATTATCCTAGTTTAAGTTGCATAGCCTTGTGTGTCAATTGAAATTCACCAAGTAGGTTTATACCAGTTATTTCAAAAACGATACACATATTTTGCTGACTCAGCCAAGATGAATGAAAGCGAACACTGTCTAATCGAAGTTTCATGTTCATTGGAAATCGTCCGGTAGACATATCATTATCTTCGTGAGAATCAACGTTTACTCATAAATGTGGAACACACCTAATTTAGGAGACACCAAGTCAAATAAATACAATTATGTCTATATTTAACTATCGATTCCAAAACTTATAAAAAGACAATTTCGGAATAAAATACTAAAGGAGAAAAAATAGGGATGGTGAATTTGGAATAATACATTTCATTCCTGAATAGTTTATTTAAAAACAAATCAGTATAAAAGTAAATAATAAACCATAACTTACTTTAATTTTAATTTGATCAATAGATATACCTGAATGAAATTCTAATGGATTAATATGATTCAAAGTTGTAATTAATTCATTTGTATTTAATTGTTTATTACTACTAATAGGTTTTCCAAAAATATTCACTAAAGGAATCCAACGTAATATACCACTATATTCATCAAGATGAAAATAAAATGTTTCATTCTGATGAATTGATATAATATGATATAATAGTGAATCATTTATATCTGGATCTGTAGCAGATAATTGTGAAATAATTGTACCAATAGGTGAACGTTCATTTAATGCAACATGATAAACACATTTTGACTGAATATTATCAATGTTGTCCTGATTGATAGATAAAGGATTTCCAATTTTCAATGGTAAAAATGAATCGAAATACGGTGGATTATCATTGTAGTCTAAGATATGAATCTGAAAAAAAGAGAAAATAGACTGATAAGAAAAAAGAAACAATTTAGTAATAATAAACAAAATCTACTCCAAGTCATATGATCAAACTAAATTGCCTATAATGTAATATGCATGAGTTGTTGTTTGCTGGAGTAAGATTATTATTCATTTGGTGTAATTAGACGTCATTGTAAATCCGTTAAGTGTATTAAGCTAATCAACATACAAAAACCTATATAGTCTAATAACATTAAATAACTGGTCATAATAGTTGGATTAAAAATGTGATCAGTAAAGTTGTTGGATAGTAGGTAGTCGTATCAAGATGAATTAAAACTTTAAGTGATGCTTACAAGTTAGTACAAAGCTCAAAAATGCATAAGTTTATTGATAGATTATCTGCCAAGCATATTTAGATAACATAAGAAGGACAAATATACAAATCATCAATGAATTACACAGATATAATGTATATTCCAGTAAAACCAAGTAAGGAAGAAGAAAACTGGAGAAAGTTTAAAAGGATAATATCATTTAAATCAATTGAATTAATCGCATAGACCAATAATGAAAGTTCAAAGAAACTTAAGAAATAAAACAAATTATCAAATGCAATGATAACTAACTTACATGAAGGGGAACACGTGTCACCAATGAATTAAGCGACTGATCAGAAGCAACAGCCCATAGAAAATATTCACGTACACTTTCAAAATCCAATTGTTTAGCAACAAATATATCACCAGTTTCTGGATCACATTTAAAATACGAAAGTAGACTCGAGTCCGTTAATGGATTATGTGACTCTAAACTGTATTTTATCTAAAAACAAAATAACAAAGACCAATGTAAAAAAAATTATATTAAATCCAATCTTATTGTGCATAATATTAATTTAATATTGGTATTAAATAATCAAACAAACTAGTCTGTAATTGGACAACAATAATTTAGAAGCTGATATTTCAAATATGATATTCAAAATTTATTCATTATTCTAACATGCTTAAAATGAGCAAAAAGAAATACTAAACAGAATAACAAAATATGAAGAGTGAAAAATATTTTAGTCAGCACTTATCTATAATGGAACCTCAAAAATAAAATCATTCTAATTAACAAATATTTGTCAAGATTAGAAAACACACAAATGACAATATTAAAAATAAATTAATCTAGACATGTATGTGAGAAATACAAAGGAGAAAAAAAAATAACTAAATAGTCAAATTCACTTGGTGTTGGTTTATTTGTATTTTCCCATTGTTATTTAGGACTGCGATTGATCAGTCTCATGTTGGCATACGTGCATCCTGTGCGGATTGCCTCCATATAGCATTAAGTCACAAGCTTTTAAACAAAGATACAAGTAAAACAACACCAAATGAATTTAAACTTCACCCCATTACACAAGCAGATGGCCATCAGGACTCAGTAGCTATGTGGATAACGCGATGGTGTTTGAAGCGAACGGTACTAAGTACGAGTCCCGGAGTGAACGTCAACTCTGGGATGCAGGTACATACGGCTGACGAGTCCTAAATGGGACGAAACGTAGATCCTGGATTCCACTGCTAGCCACTATCCATCTTTGTTTAAAAAACTAAATAGTTAGATTAGTTGATTTCTCTGAAAACTTCTGATTATAATTTCATTGACATAACATAGATATGTATTTCATTCGTTTGTTGCTTAGTCGGATAAGATTTTTTTTAAAAACAATCATTTTTACAATGATAGTAGGATTAATGATTACGGAAGAGAGTTAAAATAACAATCATTCAATTATCCTGATAAAGACAAAAGATAAGTGAAAACATCATTGAATAGGGGTAGCTCATTATACAGAAGAAAAAAGTGTGAGTAAATCATTAGGTGAATTAGTAGAGGTGATAACATGGTGATATGTGAAAATAGCATAACGTTGATTGTGTTGAACAAAAACAAACTGGACGAAAATAATAGTGATGATTAGAGGAGTAAGTGGAAAAAAGTCTACACAGGTTTAATACAGATTATCAGGGTAATCATACTGGAACATAGGATGAATAAAATAGGATTAAATATACATTTTTCATTATGTAACATTTGATGCATGATACTAAAGTTTATATCATTCCTTAATCTATTGTATTATTTTATGTCCTTTATATATCGAGTGATTACTAATCCGTTTAAAACAAACAATATAGTTAAGATAAAGTGGTTTTGTACAGATGGTTTTAATCTGTAAATGATATTCTTCACGGATCGATCTCGTTTGGGGTACAATTGGGAATCATAGACCAGTATACAGCTCTTTTATCATAGTTTAAAACTTTAACAATGTGTAAGCATGACCTCACCGGAGATTGAACCCAGAACTTTTAGCTTTCATCAATCAAGTTTTAGAACAATCAGACACATAATCACTAACTAGTCAAGATGACATGAATAAATATAGGCTAGTTAACTTGGATGATAAATCTATAGCTTTACAAATTAATAAACAGACATACTTCATGTCTAAATAATAAACCAACTAGTTGTATACATTTGTAAATATAGAAACGAATTATTTACTACGTTCATGTATCGATCAAAGTAGACAGAACGAATAAGGATTTTTTTAAAAGCCAGTGTGGAAAATATGATTCATATTTTTCTTAATAAAAATTGTATAATTAGGTTATAAGTGTAAATAATAAACTTTTAGGAATGGATATCTATTAGGGTTTTGTCATATATGAAATGCTTGAAAGTAACCATTAGAAGAATATTGTTAGCATAAAGACTATATGAAAATAGTTCCCGAAACTAGGAAAAGCATACTAGGGCTTAATGACAAATCGGTTAATGAAGTAGTGAATTTTCATTGACTGGGGTAATCGGTACATGTAATACGTATTCGCAGCTACTGCCTAAAGCGGAGCATGACGGTTGCTGATAGAGGAGTGGGTTGTAAGAATGTTAGGTTCTATCAAGCCGAGATATGCTATTAGTTCATAATGTCATTGACAGTTGAACTAAGCTATGTAGGTAGGTGTAAATTATTTGTTTAAGGTCTATGCGATATTACTGTGAACAGTGGTTGAAGATACTGGGTGACAAGGTTCAAATATATTCATTTTTTGTCATCTTTTGAATCCTGAAATTTAAAATAATTTCCTACTTTTTAAGCTGTGAACTACTTTTTTTTTTTTTCTTAGATCATATAATCTAGACATAACCTTTTTTAATACAACTGATCCTCTGGCATTTGTTTTGATAATGTCATAACAGTGCGCTGATATGGTGTAGCAAGTTCAACCGATTCACATATGAAACGAATTGTTTATGACTGACTATCTATTATATTTCATTTCTTACCAGTTGATATAGCTTTACTTCTGTGAAGTTCAGAGAGGAAATTTAGTAAGTGAAAATCGAGAGACTGATTACCGCTTCAAACTATTAAATCTAACTTATGTAAACAGAATATAAATGAGATTTAGTTGCGTCGATTCACCAACTATTATTCGTTTAGATTAAGAGCAAAAATCAATAGGTACAATGAATAAATGATTATTTTTACAAATTATCAACTTAATTAGAGATTTGTCCCATAATTTCATAAACCAACCATCAATATATTTCAAGCTTTGTATTATAACGTGAACGTCCTTTCAAGTCAATATTATTTGCTTTCTCAAATTATTTACTTGGATTCATGTGGGTCCTACTGAGTTATTAACTTTAAAACAAGTGTAGTAAGTAAACTGATATCCTTTATGAATCGACGAATATGATGACCAACTGAACTTAAAATTAAAAATGCTCTACAAGAGGAAAATAATCGTTATTGAATGGATAAATCTACAATTTATTTCTAGTCTCGTTTCATTTTTTACGAAAAACAAAACAAAATAAGAATGACAATAAAAATGATAAAATCGAGGGGGGATAAGTAGTTACCAGTCATAAAATAAAAGGAAGAAAAAGGTAACAACTTCCCTATCCGTAATAAAAATCCATTTAATATTTGGAGAGAAAAATAAGTAAGAACAGTGAAATGGGATAATAATAATAATAATAATAATAATAATAATAAATATATGATTATAAATGTTGTTATTATAACATTGCGACATACGATCAGTTGTATTGAATGTAAATAATTGTCAAAATAATTTCAACAGAATGATAGATGATTTCTACTACTGCTAATACAGATAGACAGTTGAATGTTAAAATGATATAAATTTTTATATAATCAACGATGTATGAAATAATTAATCAAATACAGACATTAAACTATACAAAAACAAATATATATAATTATATGAATGATTTACTTACCAGTCCTCCTAAATCAGAATCTGGATCATAGGCTTTCAAGGTTAGAATTCGATAACCAATGGGAACATTTTCCGATATAGACGTAGAATATTCATTAAGTGCAAATATTGGTGAAACATCATTGACATCCTTTAAAAAGAAGAATTAGGATTCGATAAAATTTTAATAAACTAAATTAAACTTACTCGGGAAAATCATAACAACAACACTTCACGTAACAGTATAGAACGACTTAAAATAATAGGAAGTGATATTTTTCACAGAAGAAAAATGCACATAATCACAAACAGAAATTTATATCCATGTGAATTCGTGTAGAATAAACCAATATCTTCCTTTCACAAGGATAGTGGTTGAAAAAAAGGAAGACAAAAGTAGAATACAGCAGGACTTCTAATCAACATTTATCTGAACTTCGTTATTTTCATAATGACATTATTGTAATTAGAAATCAATCCGCCAACTAATTAAATCTAACTAATAAACACTGTTATGCTTTCTCGATTACAGATTAATATAAATAAAACGTACATTATAATAAAACAAGAAACTTACAGTTACGTTAATTATCAGATTTACACGAGCCGCAAAACCTGTTTGAGTATCAATAACTTCAATTAGTAATAAATAGTGAGATGAGACTTCATAATCTAAACGATTACTGACTCGAACAATGCCTAAAGCAAAGAGAAAAAATGACTGAGTAACATATGTGTGTATGGTAGAACACAGATGAAAATCAATCTAAATAATGCATGTAACAAAGAGGCATCACTGAAGTTTAGCCAATACAATGAGATGTTCAATAATAAATTTTCACCTATTTTATTCTAGATTAACCGAAAACATCATGGAGATATTTTCTGCTTCTAGAAATAGAAAATATCTAGATAATAAAATCTGATTGTCAGTTCAGTTAGTCCTTTAGACTATCGATATCATAAAAATAAGAAGGTAGATGATACTTCAACTCTAAATATTGTAGATTGGTATTACGTTCTAAAACATATATAGGAAGTCGTTACCAGTGGAGTTCAACCAGGTCTGTTGTGAGATAGGAACTCACTGAAGACAATGGTGTACGGTGGCGCAACTTCGTGGATTGATTGAAGTTAGACATTAACACCGTTGGATGCCGGCTCAGTGGTCTAATGGTTAAGTGCTCGTGCGTGGAACCAGTAGGTCCTGGGTTCAAGTCCCGCGGGGTGCGGAGTCGTGGATGCGCACTGCCGAGCAGTCCCATACCAAGACGAAACGGCCGCCCAGTGCTTACAGGTTTTCCATGGTGGTCTAGCTTCAATTGACTCATGGTTTCAACTTGTGAATATAGGAACTGCCTAAACCCAGCATTTTTACAAGCACATACATGTTTTGTACAAAATTAGATAAGAAGGACACTGATATTAAAAAAAAACAATAATGAATAGTATGGTGAAGGGGAAAATGATAAAACAAATAAGACGGTTTTACACTTGTATCACTAGTCTAATAAACTAATGTACAGGAAGTAATAGTAACAGAAATGAATGCACCAGTTGGGAAAGTATGGAAATTGAATAAACTACAGAATGAGGTAGTTGTTGGAAAGAGATAAAAAGATGGCGGGTAGGAGCATAGACAATTTTCCATTTTGAAAATAAACAAAGTGGGAATTCACAAAAAAAGAGACAAATCGCTACTTGACCTCTGAAAAGAATATCATTTAGACATAGACAGTTACAATCTAAATGACAGATAAATAAACAAATAAATAATGACAGAATTATACACGAAAGATGTATGGTCGAGAAGAAACAAATGTATGCATTTTACCTATCAGGTTCTTTAAACTATGTACACAGTAACAGAACAGCTGGTGAGAGACTCTTTCATCGTCTATCTTCATTTCACATACATAGACACACATTTTAAAATATATGGATCCACTACATATTAACAGTAAGAAAATAAATGCATGAAGTGATGAGAGAGAAAAAAGCGAAATATGTACAATGTTAACGGAGGGACGACACTGATGAAAACATACTAGTTTACGGCATTTTTCCTTAAAAACAGAAAACAACATATACATTTTAAAAGAAAAAAATAAACAAATGCTAACCATGGGACAATTAACAAAATAAATATAATAATAATGTTATATAAATAACAAAAACCATGGTGAGTGATAACATTATGAAAGAATGAAGAGAAAGACATGTCACACAAATAAAAGTAAATAAACAATTACTAATGTAATACAATGGACACCATTATTTTTTACATGGATCTGACATGATATGCTCGTAGAAATTGTGTGCATGAAGGTGATAGAACATAGACTACAATAATCATTTTTTACAACAAAATGTACAACATAATGATAAATAATGATTTTTAACTGAAACGGAAATAGTTTTGCAAACACATTAAGAACAACACAACTAGCAAGGAAAAGAAATAGAATTTTACTTATTTGAAGTCCACTTACATGTAGCATTGTTATTATGATAAACTAAGAATTGTTAAAAGATAATTAATCAATATTAGGAAAAAAATGACATATCAATGCTCATTGATGAACAATGTTTACAAACAATACAGTAAACTTTATAAAAATAACCGCTAAAGCATTGTAATATGCTCACTAGTGGTGAAATATTTGAATTTCAAATGGGAAGTCAGGACTTGCACATGTAACCGACTCAGAAGTAAAGCACTACTTACCTAGTAACATTAGATGAGAATTGCACCATATCAGACATGAATAAGTACGTCAAATAAAAGAATTATGTGCTAAGAATAGAACCTTAAAACGGCTAAACTCTTTGATTAAACTCTCTATACAAAAATTGGATCAGATAAATGAATATATCCTTGTTAGTTCAATCACTCACCAGCTGTTTATTCTATAATACAATGTGATTTAACTTGAAATCAAAAGAGGTGACTGGTCAGCATGTTAGTTTCAGCATTTTTTCGAAATACTCGAAATTAATGGGAATGAAAACTACATAATCGAAATAAAAATACCAGTATATTAACTAATTATCTTTTGAATACTTCATTCAGTTTCTTCGATCACCCAGACATTCGTGTAAACGAGAACACTAGATTCAGGGTTTCACCAGCATTAAATAAATTTGTTTGACTCACATCAGTCAAACATAAAATTTCAAAAAAGATTGCAAAAGTGAACGGAAGTTGAAATAGGTGTGATCAGAGAGACGGTAATGGAAAATGAGAAGAAATGAAAAGCAAACATCTTAGCTTCGTTTCGCATAATTAATCGTAAATTATCCTCTATAAAAAACATTCACAAAAGAAATTCTCTCATGGGATATTTAGAGATGTAGCAAAAATATTTGATTTACAAAGTAACAATTAACAATAAAATTACAGGGTCTCAAACACGGATTTTTTTATTACTTACAAAAAACTAGGCGATGACGTAACAGATTTTAACGATGAATTTTAAGGAAACAGAAAAGTAAGAACTTTGTTTTAAAATAAACGAGTAAACAATTAAAAATGAAAATTTAAGAATATCGAATATTATTTGCTGTACAATTTATATGATAGCAAAATACATTACATGACATCTGAAACCTATGTGGTTAGAGTGGATGCTTAAGCCGCTAACTCACTAAGTGTAATGAATTTGTATATATCAATGACCATAACTTCTCAACAGTATCCTAATAATAATTACTATTTAATTACACTGATGCACAAAAAGTTAAGTAAATCTTTGTGATAATGAGCTAGATAAGAATAGTCTAAGAAAGTTGTGACAAGGTACTTTAATAAAAGAACTTCATAAATGAGTGTTTTTTCCCTAAGGGTGTTTTAACAATACTTTCCCAGTGAACAAAACACCATTGGGTGAGTGATGCAGATAATCAGTTGAACTGATGTAGCTTCATATCCTCATTCGTTGATTTTTGATTAATCTAACGCAGCAAATTAAAGTTTGTGTACTCAGCTTTAAACCATACAGTTGATGTGATAGTGATACTTTCTGAATTCCCATATCGCAGTAGTGGTAGAAGTAGGAGTGAAATATAAATCATTAGCAACTTACTAAATGGAAGCCAATTATTCTAACCACTAATCCGTCATCTCCATTTATTAATTAATATACTAACTATAGCTAAAATTTCAAGATACATTCACTTACTCTTGCTCGATGAGAGATGTAATATAAATTTAGTAAAAAGAAAGTACTACACTCTATTTATAAATATAGCATGTTTTATACTTCAACAACGAAACTACCGAAATCATTCACCTGTGTTACAAATATTCTCTACCATCTAATACATTACATGTAGCCGGATAAAATCGACTGAGGCACGAGAAATAAAGACATGACAAAGTATACACATAACATAAACAGAGTAAAACAGTAATCATTCAACCAAACAACTTTAACAGTTGGAAAGCCAAGTGATATATCAACGAAAGAATATGTAGTATATATTGTTGAAATATTACTACCTGAATTGAACAGTAAAAGGTAGGAAGAAAATATACATATTACTAATAAAAGGGGAAGAAATACGTTGTCAAGAAAAAAAACAATTTTAACGATTTATTTTATAGAATAAAAAGAGAAAAACAATCATGTTTTCGTAACGAAGTTATTTTCATGCATCTAAAACTAGAATTATTCTATATGTAATTATTATGAAGAGTATAATCATCCAATTCCATGAAGAATATACAAAACTGGCAGTATGTTTTGAAAAATACAGTTCTTGTATCGGTAAATGCAAGATATAGGATATATGAAAGATTCTGATAAGATGAGAAGTTAACCGATAAATCATACATGACATGGTCAAAATACAGTTTAGCTTTTTTTTATTATCCCAAATACTGGGAAATTATGTAGATATATATGTATTAAATTAATGATAACATAGAATGTTAATTATAATTCAAGTTGGTCTATATGTGAGTGTTACAGAAGTATGATTATTTTAAAGTGATTACATATATGTCCACGGCTTCATTTGTAAAATTTTAATAGATTCAATCCTAAAGAACCTACACCAAATAACATTCTGTACTCAATAATACATCAATTGGCCTGAGATTAGTACGTTGCAGTTACATGATTGATAGACAATCAATCACTAATTGTTACATGGTATATCAAAGCACTTTTAATGTAATGAAAGTATATGTAGTCGGTTAGATAATATGTAAATTGTAATTAAAAGTTCCTCCCAGTGAAAATTCAATATCCTTATGAAATTAACATGATTGAGGAGTTTACATTGTAAAACCAAATGAATATATTAAGTTAATCGGAACGATCTTATAAATTTAACTGATAAAAAGCTACATAACATTTCAAAGAATCCAAACACTGGATAATAATGCCCATACCCTTAACTTTACAGTAATATAAATATTAATTCACTCAGGAGAAACTAAATAATTGTTGTGATAGGTGCCAATTACATTAACAAGTATTAAAGATCCTTATTATGTAAATTTTTTAAAAAAGACAATAAGTATACAGAGTTCAACAATACTAGTTTTAACCGGTTCCTATCTACATCTTACCCTAGGGAAAAAAAACAAAACACAGATTACATAATTAATAATAGAAGGATGATAGATAAGGCAGTAATATTTATATACTTGTCATTATTATAATTTTTAAAAAGTAAACAAATATTATGATTAGTGATGAAATGCATTTCATTGTGAATATTAATTAAAGCCACTGGGTTTTTTTCATAGGTAGATAAATAAATAGATGATATATGATTAGACTAAAACATGGAAATCTCCAAAATCGACATATTCAGGAAGAATTTTATTAATAATAAAATGTTTCTCAATTAGTAATTGTGACATCGGCCCTTGGACTTTGTTTACATAAACTCATTTTCAACTCATAGATGTTGTTTCCTTTTTCTACATCCTATAGATTTTTTTCTGTATCATTTCGTACTGAAATTCATTGATTAAAATATGTAAAGCTTAATTAGTAATAATATTACTAATCGTAACTTTAGGCTATTTACAGCTGATGAGAAGTGATAAAATAGGGACAAGAAATTTCTATTAGGATACAAATCTTGTATTTTTTTTGTTCTGTTAAAATGTATCAAGGGACTAAGTTATATCGAATTAATTGAACAGTTAATTATCGCCATCTTCATTATCTCAGATAATTTCCCCCACACCAATAGTAATAATAATAATTATTATTATCATTATTATTGTTAAAAGTATATGTAAAAATATATTCATTTAATTAAATTGAATTTTAAAAACTGCTGCAATCGTTGAAAAGAGTTAAGCAATCTCATCAGAAAGACAATAATACAATAATAATAATAATAATATACAATGGATATCAATACCAAGGTTGGACTTGATAGTTTCAAATAAATTGAGAATTCGATAGAGTTAATAGTAATTATATCCAAATGATAAGTAAAATTGTATTTCTGTTTCGTGATTCAATGTAAGCCACTTCTTCAGAGCAAATATACAACCAAATGAAATTCATTCTGAAGAAGTGACTTACATAGAGTCACGAAACATCAGAAATACAATTTTATTAGTCATTAGGAGATAATAAAAAAGTATTTTTATAATTAATAATCTAAAATGTTCGTAAAGCTGTAACTATCCTATTCGTATATAACACATGAACATGTTGGTACGATAAGATTTTTTTATTACCGTATAAAAAGACTAGGCTTTCAAACATTTTAAAACAGTTAATATACGGAAGACTTCGGAACAAATTAATGTGGGAAGAGAAAATTTTTCTGTTTTAGTTAATTCTAAATTTACCTTGAAATGATAAAAATACAGTAGGAGTAAATAAATCTTTGAAATTGATAAAGTTTAATCAGAAAATTTCCAACTATAGTGAATAACAATGAAACATGATTATAACTTCAGATAGACTTAAATACTATATGCATCAGACTAAATTGTATATTGTTACCATAGAATTTTTTCCTTTTTCATAATTTAGGATGACCAATAACGGAGACCAATTAATCTGAGACTACTTTTGAATTCAATATACTATGTAAAATCAATTTCATCTAATACAACACACTATTCCTGATCGGCAACCTCGAAATTCAACACCATTTTCTGTTACTTTATTTTCTGAGTTTATCAGCGCTTTCTCAATTTGAGTAAAGGGTAAAGGTGATGTGGATACTTCATTGTAAGAAAATATTTTAGAAGTGGAAGCTGATAACTACAAAATACTTACTTATCTTTTAGAGAATCATCCCATTCAAACAGATGTATTTATCAGTCATAAACAGAACTCTGGGATAGTCCTACTCTCATAAACAGTGTAGTGAAAGTTATGTATAAATAGCTTCACTCAATAGATTACTTACATATGTAGCAGATAAAATTATTATAGTAGGAAGTTGTCAAGAGAGAACGAGAAACGAAAGTTGTTCACTTTCAAAAGAATTTCAGGTCAAAACAATTTTCAGACTAGACAGCCGAGTGGTGATGATACATTAATGAATATCGTTAATTAATGCAACTAACAAGAAAGTGGAAAGTTGTTTATTGTCCATATATATATCCATTGTACTTAGTATATTTTGTGATTGATGAAGTTAAGGAATGGGCAAGTGATCTATAACATTTTCTATCTAGTTATTCTATAAAAGATGATTACTTACATAGTTGCAAAATAACTGGCATATATATATATATATATATATATATATATATATATATATATATATATATATATATATATATATATATCTTAAGATTAGGGGGGAAATAACACTACTGCAGGAATCGTAAAACAATATTACAATAATAATTACATTTCACCCTTTCGTATTTTCCTTCTGTACATCAACCCAGTCACAAATCGTATTTGTGTGTCGGCATGTAAATAGATATCTTCTCACTAATAATAATTACTTACTATCTTATCTGCTGGTAGTAATTACAAGTAACAATTATGTTAAGGTAACGAATACTTCATTGATAAAATGCAAATAAAGTCTATGCACTAGTATACAATCAAAACATATAAGATGATAATGACAAACCAACCATATTTCTTAAGCAACAAATTTGATGATCGAGTGAAAAGTCAGACATTTCCACAGAACATGAAAGTAATAACATTATTATCTATTTATATGTCAACGGAACGAAGTCAGAAGGTAGGTAAGGGTTATAAAATCGCTTACGCATATAAGAGAGTGTGTGTGTGTCTGTGTTAAAAAAAGAAAAGAAAAAAGGCTGCATGGCCAATAACGGAAATCAACCAAGATATTATTATTGAAAATATCAAGTAATTTAACAAACTAGACAATCTGTCCATATATTCATGGTTAATTCGTCAGACATACTAATACCAGTGGTAATAGTAGTGTGAGAATGTATAATTGTAAAAATTAATAAACAGACCGATAAATCCTTCTACTATTTAAGACTATAACATAATATAAGGGCAGAATGCATTTGTAAAATTTCAGCGAAAGTGTAAGGAAGGCGGAATAATTGTTACGAAAAATAAAATGCAATGTAAATTATTTTCTTTAATGAATAGTCCAGCTCAACAGATTTATTAATTCTATTTTTAAATACTTTATTTTCCAATAGCTCGTACACTTATTGATTGAACGGCGTGGATTGGACTCTGGGAAAAGGAGAGTTTCCGATCCATTTTATCAAAATAGATGTCCATATTTCACAACACAATTTCAAATACAACTTGTAACCCAAATTAACCTATCATTCTTAGGACCAACACATAAATTGTTAGTCAGTATTATAGTACAAAACATATATTCCTTGCAGACCTTGACATATTAACGCCGGAGGTCTTTAAGGATGAATAGTGATTCAGTTTTAGAAGCCAGACACACCAAGACATCAGCTAGAATTTGAGAACTGAATATAACCCCGTCTGACTAGTCTAGATTGCTGATCCTTTACATTTATAAAAAGGACACAAATGCTTTCAAGAAAACCATAGAAGAAACAGTGACCATTAGTGTCTAAAATATTAGCTTCAATTATCATCCGACTTTTAACTAAAACTCGTGAAGAGTAAACCTTACGCTAGTTTTAAGCCTAAATGTAAACGTGTAGACCAAATATTCGACTTCATCAGATCCTGGAATGTAGACACACTTCCAAAGGTCCGAAACAAGTGATTTTCTCTGACATTAGCGGTATTTGACCTTTCTGAGGTTCTGTGGCAGTGTCTATCATTAAAAGGAGTATTAAAGAAATACATGAATTATGTACAAGCTTTTTTGTCGAACATTAGTGGTACAGTTAGAACTTATGGGAAACTCATTCCTAGTAGTGCACCTACAGAATCTATTAAACCAGTCAAATATAAATCGGGTTAGCAATTTCACAAGCAAAATGGCTTTCATCATAAACCTCCAGTCATGTTAATAGTTACGCAGTATTGATAAGTACAGTATCTACAGAAACATAAAGCGATCAACAAATTCTATTTTTAAAACATTTTCAGCTCAACTAAGTGCCAAAAGCACCTAGAGAAATCTCTTCATACGTATGGTCCATCCATATACCTCAATTTTGTATAATATTATAAATCAAACCAAATGATTATAAGTTCAGTGCCAGAGGATACAGTCACGATAAGGAAGAAGAGAAAAGACATGTTTATGTCTGAAATAAAAGAAACACACACATACCGTCAGCAACAAATTACTCGCAGTCTTGTAAAAAACAGCTGGATGATCGACCATACCAATAATAACCACAGGACAAACATTCAGAACGTTAAAACATAATGTGGACGGTTATACAAATAAAAGAATGAGTTTATTAAGAATTCAAATATCGATTGGCTTGTTAACCTGATGGGATTTTATTACTTATGTGGATGGTATAATTTTCATTATATGTGTCTAAATTAAACTAATATAAAAAGTATACAGGTAATGAAGAAAAAACCGGTGAAAGAAATAATTAAAAGCATACAAAATAGTGTGCGAGCACATGGTATTTATGTGTGAGTGCGTGTTTGTATTAGTAAATGATTATGCATTCACTATATGTATTAGGCAAAAATCAAATAAACAATCCTAGCCTGCACACAAACAATATACTTTGGAAGTATCAAAACAAAAGTAATTAATGATAATAATAACATATAAGAGGAAAAAGATGGAAAAAAGCACAGAAGAAGAAGCAAAAGCAAAAAAGGAGAAGAGTAAATAGGTATGAATAAGCGACATATCCCGCAAGCACTAACAGTCATGTCTGAAATGAAATACATGAGAGAGAGAGAAAAAAAAAGAAAAGAAAAACACACGGCAGTGATTATGTAGAACTAGCAGATTTTGCTTTTCACAAGTATAATATGAAGCCAAGACGAGAAAAACAGGTGTAAAACAGGTGGTTGGTCGTATGATACAACCACGAAAAAAGGCAATGTTACAAAATGGTTGATTGATGCAACAAACTATGAATATGAAAACTATCTGACTGATATTGATGTTTAAATGTTAGTATGTAAGTAATGAAGAGAGCCATAGGCTTATAGCACAGCATAGCATCAAACAAGCAGGTATGTTAGTTTCAACATAAAAAAGGCATAACTGATGAAATACAGAGTGATTAGACATCTCTTCATGTTATTTTCTTAATTTAATCTCTGATATTTTTTGTTTTAACCAAATTTCCTCAGTTTATGTGGGTGTATATTCGTTGGTCGGTAAATGAGTATCTCTCAGCCAGAAATAAGAAAAACACAAATGAACAACAAGTAACACAGATTTCTGTTGTGTTTATAGTAAAAAAAGGTGTTGAAATAACAAGACGGAAAAATTATGCAACCACTTTACGTGATGAAACTTCCCATCGACTTCCTGTTGGCTATCTTGTTTTTTTTTCACTTAGACATTATTGCACACATTCAAGAAGATATATGTATATATAAAGGGAATAAAGAATATGATAGACAAACGGAAAAATGGGATTGTAACGTTATATGCAATAAAAGTACTTTCATTAAATTGTTGAATTATTATGAGGTGAAGAACAGTTTCAAGAACTTCGCCTGTAGCTCTTCTAAGGTTACTGCCATTCTCACGACCGGGTAAAGGGGGAGGGTTGGGTGTGTAGTTAGGAACCCCATCCCGTAGAACACAACCTTGTTAAAAAACGCTAACCAGAACTAAAAAACTCAAACTCTGTCCTCTAAGATAAAGGATCTCCATTGATAAGAATCATGATGCCTCATAGCGAAAGCCAAAATTCTTCGGAAGTCATGATGTCAATGCCTCTTCTAACAACTCGAGCAACAATCAATATAGGTAAATGGAATTTTCGAACAATGTGGAAGACCGGGAGGACCAATCAATAACAATGCAAATGAGAAGACACATTTTGTCGGTTTTCGTGTCCAGCGAAACGCATTGGACCCAAGCTGGACAGCAAAGGATATATTCACGAGGGATGATGCTGTACTTCGGTTATGAAGAATAAAATGCTTCACATCCTCAGAGAGTTGCTCTGATGCTGTCCAAAGGAGCACGTAAAGCACTTATAAGATGGGAATCTGATGAACCCAGGGTCATTAAAGCATCTTTCAAAACGAAGGAGGGAATAACAATGATTGTTATACGATGTTACGAACCCACCAATCGTAGCAATGACGACGATAAAAATCATTTTTATGAGAGGTTGCAATCGATCATAGTGAAGTGCTCAGGAAACGACCTGACAATCCTGATGGGAGCCCTAAACGCCAAAGTTGGAATGGACACCAATGGTTATGAAGGTATCATGAGAGGACATGGACTGAATAGGAAAATAGTGACATATTCTCAAATACATGTGCATATTACTAAATGGTTATAGACGGCACAATATACGCACACAAACGCATACACAAAGATACATGAGTATCATTGGTTCACATCACGGAGAACCAGACCGATCATTTTTGTATCAATGAAAAATATAAAGAATAATGGAAGAAATGCGAACCAAGAGAGGAAATGACATAGCTTCAAATCACCACCTGGTGGATGCTAAGATGAAACATACGCTAAAAGAAATGATGAACAACCGAAGAAACAACACTACGAGGTTTCAATACAGCCTTCCTTCAAGATACTAGCAAACTCAGCGAAGTCAAGATATAGCTCAACAACAGGTTCCATGCCTTACAAGATCTACTGGAAGAATAAGAATTTACTATTGAGGACAATTAGGAAGGGATCAAAGAAGCACTGACTTCAAACGTGTCAGAAAATGCTGGGACGCAACAAGTGCCATCATAAGGAATAGATCTCTACGGAAATCGTGGACAAGGTTCAAAAAACGAGGAAAAAGAAGGCAGCAATCAAAATCAGCCGAACAAGAGCAGAGAAGTCAAGGCAAAAACTGAATACACAGAAGCAAACAATTTAGCAAAGAGGAGCACTAGGGTTGACAAACTGAAATAAGTGAAAGACATAGCAGTAACAGTGGAAAAATCTGCAAGAGAATAAAAAGTGAAACAACTGCATGACACAACGAATAAAATAGTAGGGGAATATAGTAAACCAGAGAGACTAGTCAATGACAAAGAAAACAAGACAATTGCTGAGATTCGAGAAGCGAGTAATAGATGGGTAGAACACTTTGAGGAACACTTGGATATGCTAGCACCATTGAATCCACTGGATATCGAATCAGAATCAAGATACGCTCTTATAGATCTCACTCCACCAGCGATCGAAGAAATCAGGATGGCCATCAGAATACTCAAGAGTGCGAAAACGACAGGACTTGACATCATACCAAGTAAAGCACTGAGATCAGACACAGAAGTGACAACAAACATGCTCCACAATCTACTCAGGAAGATTTGCGGGGAGGAACAAGTGACGACAGACTAGAATGTAGGTTACCCCAATCAAGATAACAAAAATGTTCTGAACAGGTGTGAGAACCATAAGAGCGCCACACTACCATTGGTGCAAGGAAAGGTTTCCAACATAGTGTTGCTGAACCGGAAAGATTCAGTGGACGTCCAGTTTCGAGATGAACAGGTCAGATTTCGTAAGAATCGGTCTCGAACTGACTAAATCGCAACACTACGGGTCACCATCGAACAATAAATTGAATGGAACTCGTCACTACACATCAACGTTTATGACTATGAAAAAGCGTTGAACATTGTGGATAGAAGGACTTTATGGAACCGTCCTCGACACTATAGAGTATCTGAGAAAATCGTCAACATCATCCGGAATTCATATGACGGACTTCACTGAAAAGTCGTGAATGGAGGACAGCTGACAGACGCATTCCAAGTGAGGACCGGAATTAGACAAGGCTACTTACTCTCCTCTTTTCTCTTTCATCTGGTGGTTGACTGGATTATAAATATTTATACATATGAGGGGAAGTACAAAATACGATGGACAGTGTGAACTTCGCAGATGGCACAGCTCTTCTATCTTAATAGCAACAACAAATGCAGTAGTCTCTGCATCAGTATGCCTCAACACGCACAAGAAAAAAAGCAGGACATTTATATATAACACAGTGAACATCAACTTAAGTACACTTGGTAAAGAATCTCTGGAAGAGGTAGAAACTTTCACGTAACTGGCTTGGATCATCAATAGACAAGGAGCAACTGATGTAAATGTGAAGGCAAGGATCGGCAAAGCAAGGACAACATTCCTACAATCGAAGAACACATGGAACTCAAAACAATTGTCTGCAAGCCAACATCAAAGTCAGAATCTTCAATATCAACATGAAGGCAGTTAGTTCTATTGTACGGAGACGAAACTTGGAGAACTATCACAACCATCATCCAAAAAGTACAAGTGTTTATAAACAACTGTCTACGCAACAGCTTACTGTGTGAGAGAACAAACCACCTTCTAACTGAAGAGGAAATTAGGAAAAGATATTGGAAGTGGATAGGACACACATTGAGGAAATCATCAAACTGATTCACGAGGCAAGCGCTTACCTGGAATCCTGGAGAGCAATGGAAAAGAGGAAGGCCAAAAACACATTGAATCGGGAATTGGAAACAGACACGAAAAAGATGAATAGCAACTGGAAAGGATTACCCAGGACAAAGTTAGATGCAGAATGCTTGTGGTCGGCCTATGCTCCTCCTCGAGGGGTAACAGGCGTAAGTAAGTACAGTTTCAAAGCACACTTCATTGACATACATGCACAGAAGTATATAAGTCAAGAATTTTCAAATTCTCTACATACAACAACTGATAGGAGAAGGATGAAACATGTACTGATAGTAGACATTTAGAAAAAGAGAAAATAAGTTAGTAATCCTACCTACCTAAACTATCTAAATACGCATATTTTAACTATCGATAGAACTTTGCAGCAATAAAGAAACAGTAGATTATTATGTTTTTAAATGAAGTCAACTGAGAGTGAATGACTTCAAAGAAATCATCAATGAAAAGATTGATTTGCGTATTTGATGAAGTCTTGGTGTGATGATAAATAAAGCATACTATTTAAAAGCTACCAAATCATCTAGTGATTGAAGTATAAGAATAGTCTTTTAATAGAATAGATATTATAAATAAAATTAACACATAAACCTAAGACTGAATTACATAAAGAAATTTCAGTTAAATAATTTGACAATTAAAGTGTATAATTAATGTTTGGTTTCTCCTTATACATATTTGATGTATAAAATGTAAACATAAACAACTTTAAGACAACACAAAGCACAGTAACAATTTAAATAATCATGGAATACAGAAAAAAAAGCGAATATTGACAAAAGACAAATTACCTGTATTAAACTCAAGTCCAAATGGACAATCCTCTAGTGTTAATGGATCTTTCTCTGTGAAATCATGAAATAAATCATTGGATGACATAAGGATTTGTTTCATAGATTTAGCACTTACGATACGATAAATTAAACTAGCATCACTATTTATGCCTACTGCTTCAATAGAAGTGACAGTTTCACCGATAGGTACAGATTCCATAACAGCAGCAGAATAAAGTATAGCTGAGAACTGTGGACCATTTTCAGCAACCAAATGAATATTAACAATAGCTGTTGACGAAAGACCCCCTCCATCGATTGCTGCAACAACAGCTTCAATTTGTCTACCAGTCCAATCAGATGGAAGACTTCGAAGTAAATATATATGTCCAGATGTAGAGTTGATGGATAATAATGGTGGTTCAGCTCTAGGACGAATATTGGTAAGACTATACACCACAGTTCCATTTATACCTTTATCTTTATCAATAGCCGTAACCTGAAAATAAGATATAATAGTTTTTGATTATAATACTGAAAGATACAGTCAAACAAGAATAAAAAGCATTAAATTAATATGATTAAATGAAAAATGATCATCTATCTAAGTTATTATTGGTAGTCAAAGATTTCATCTTAGGATTATTAAATAGAATCCATAATTCTTCCCAGTAAAATTAGTGAACAAGTTTCATAAAAGTGGTTCTCTTCATGAAGTGGAAAAAAGGAGGAACAACAACAAAAGTAGAATAATACGAATACTTTTTACGTGGGTTCTCATTAGTCACTCACAACTGTACTAAATAGTAAACAATGGTGACAAATTATATATATATGCAAGCATGTGTAATGTAAACTGATGATAGATAGGGAATGGTGAACTAGTTGTCTCGAGTTTCAAAAATAATGACAAACTTCAATTTTACGTAAGTCTAAGAATTAAGTGAATGAAATGCACGGATTAATGAAAAGATTATTAAAAAGTAGATGAAAGCACACTTATGTAAGTGAAGATTGAATAACAAATTACAAGCAACACCAATAATATCAGTAAACGATTTTGCAAAGTTTGTAAGATTTTCATAGTTTAAATCATGAACAGATCTTAGCCAGACCACCAGAAATACAGGATGATTGTTCTTACTAATATGTAACTTTTCAGTAATGGGCACCCAAAAATGTGTCACAGGGAATCGGACCTAGGACCTTTGGCATTACAAGAGAATACGTGGCTAACATTACATTAGTATCTTTCTAATTGACCAGCGATATCTACTCAAGCAAACGATAAGTTACATGAATCCTTTACCTCGATGTACAACTAAAAAAATAGCTGCTATTACAGAGATAACTATAATGGGTGTACTAACAGGCAACTTAACCAAAGGATGAAAGGACATCTTTCTAAGTGGTTTGGAAAGGGCCAGACGAAGACAATACGTTAGCACATCTTAGAACAGTTAGTTGATAGTGGTCATACGATAGATAAAACTAAATCATTTCGAGTAATCTGCTGTTTACCTTCGTCATTTTACACTAGAGTTCGATTCCGTCTCCCAAATATATCACAAGTTAGAGGAATCCGAACCTATATGCCCAGCCTGATGAAATTCTGACAGAAAACAAATTTGTTCGCCTGTATGCGTTTTTCCAACATGGATATGAGTTTATCTGAGTGAATGTGAAAAATTTGAAACTCCCATTTTCAACTCATTGGGATATTATAATATAATATATTATTTTATAGTAATTATAAATGTTATTTCATCTATTTTTATTCAAATTACTTGAGAAAAATGATTAACAATAACGTTCATGAATTAATCATATAAAGAAAAACATTCGATGGATTAAATACGTAAAAATTAGAGACATGAATTTTCAAAATGATTAATTAACTGAAGAGAGAGAGCGTTTACTAATCTGTAAAATTTTCTAACTCCTGTACTTTTCTGTGGCGTTTTGACTCACAAGTAATAAATGATGAAATTGAAAACTAAACGTATGAAAAAAGCATGATAAAAGACAGTACTGAATTTTTGAATTTGAGAAAAGAATTGGAAAGCAATAAAGGGAAAACAAATCCATTGGTTATGTGGAAAGCTTTTTGAAATAAACAAAATGGGCCGCTTTGTAGATATTGCAAATAGAGAAAACGTTTACATATTTTCAAAATACGCTTATCTAGTTTGTATAAGCCAAAATTGCTAAGATAGGAAAAAAATCTACTTAAAAAAGAAAACAAATACATTCATAAAGTATACGCATTATTCATTTTTCACTATCTAACTAAGAAGTTGGCAAGTATGGGATTTGAATAGACTCTAGTATTTGGGTTGAGTGTTATATCACCTATTTTAGTCATGAAATCAAAATAGTGAGCAGATAACTAATTATCATAAAAGGTTTCGTGGAGATTTTCAGTAGTTTCAATAGTTGAAATCATGAGTCGATTGAAGCTAAACCAACATGGAAAGCCTGGGAGCACTGGAAGGCGTTTCGTCCTAGTATGAGTGCCGACTCAGTGGTCTAATGGCTAAGTGATCGCGCGCGAGACTGATAGACCCTGGGTTCAAATCTTGCGGGGGGCGTGATCGTAGATGCGTACTAATGAGGAGTCTCATACTAGAACGAAACAGCCGTCCCGTGATTCCAGGTTTTCCATGGTGGTCTAGCTTCAATTGACTTATGATTTCAACTATTCGGATAATTAATTGTTAAGTGTGTGAAGAAATTTCTCAAAACAAATTCCTTCATTTCATACTAGGAAATGGTCATAAAGTATCTGAATTGTCATTTACTCTAAGATATATGAAATTGCTGAAACTCTAGCAAAGTTTAAATCTACACAACCATTTCAATGAATAGTATCCATGTACTGGTCACTTGTGACTAGTTTCAATTTCTAAATCTCTAGTGGAAATAAGCAAACCGAATTTGTAGTGAAAAATAAACTTACTGTTGAAATTGGTTTAAAAAGCACACCACGATCGATCGAATTTGAAAATGGTAAACATTAGACTTTGGTATCCTTAATCTAATAACATTATAACGAAAAGTCAAAAATATGAGTTCAATCCCGTGTAGGGCCGTCAGTGTACACTGCATACTGAGCAGTAGTAGAAAAGTTATTCAATATCTAATAATTTTCTTCAGTTAAACTTAGTTCGTAATGAAAATAATTTTTTAAATACAGTTGGTAGAGTTGGAGATGTGTGAACAATGAACATTTACTTAAATCTTATTAAATTCAATCATTAATAAATTTTATCATTCAAGTTGCAGTTAATATGAAGTATAGACTTTATGTAAAAATACGATATTTATTTACCAAAATATAGAAGAATTAAATCCTGCACACAATCTATTTATCTAATATAATAATTTAATTAATCAGTCAACTTCTACCAGTTGAGTGAATACTTCAAGTAACTTACAAAAAAAGACCTTAACAGAAGTATATATATATACTTATGTACTAACGAATAAAATAGAGAAAAAATAGAAGAGTGAGACTAAAGCAAATTCATCATAGAGACAGAAAAAATATCTATTAATTTGAAGCTCCCACGCTTAGGCAAAAAGCTGTTCATTCAACCATGAGAAAACACTAATTTAAAAACAACAATGATAAAGATTATTGCATGAAAAGAAAAAAAACAATAGTGATATCTTTATCATATATATATAACATCTCACTTACTTTAAAATTATTCAAACTTTTACAAGTAGGATCAGCTTCTATACTTCGATCGGTTAATTGTTCATTCAATGCATTAAAACTAGTGCTTGAACCAACACAAAATGTGACATAATATGGTAAACCAATAAATTCCGGTTGGTAATCGTTAATATCTAATAAATGTACATGTATTACAGCAGTTCCAATACGATTTTCAGCATCACGTACAAGAATATTCATAGTGAAATTCGCAGTTGATTCACGATCTAATTCAGTAGAATTTTGTTTCCCGGTAGCAAAAACGCCACCAGTCAATGGATGGACAAAAATGCCCGGATGAGGATCGAGCGTGATAAACCTTTGGAAGAAACCGAAAATAACAATACGACTGTAAAAGCATAATAATTGTAAGTTCTATCAAATATTAAAGTTTCATTATTGAAAGGAAATTGATGAATCAATTATTTCAAAGTGATTTTCATCCTATACTGATGTTAGTAAAAGAGTCTATAAAAACCAATAACTAACTAATAACTAATTCATCTTAGATTGTGATTACATATTTGCACTCAATCACGACCCAGTCAGTCAGTCAGTCAGTAACAACGTAGAACTTCGTACGTACGTACATCAGTTCGAGTTGCCACACCACATTAGCACTGAGACGCCGATCCACACAAGATTGAACTCAAAACGTTGGAATTTCCCTGCGAGAGCTACACTTTGAGATCACTGGATCCAATTGTAGACATTTTTTAATTAAATCAACTTTTCCTCAGGACGACATCATGTTCTGGTAAAAAAACTAACTTGGGATGGAACACATTTTTACGTAAATAACCTTGACATATTGAGGCCAAATATTTCTCAAAAATAAAAATAAAAATGATGATGAATTAATTATGTGAAATGAGATCTTTAAAAAGAAAACAAATAACTGTAAAACAATCGTAATAAAAAATCTCGAAAAGAGAATTCGCCATAATTGATTACCAAACATAAATAACAGTGAATAAAAGATTAATATATAGATTTAATCCTGAAAAATGTTTATAACTATGATTTTTTAAGACACAAAACAAACATGAATTTACAAAATGATAAAACGAATGAAATGAAAATAATTTGGAACCGGAAACAAAATATATGATTATCAAGTATTAATAATAGTAATAGTAATCATAATAACGATAATATTCTACCTATTTAAAGTCGTACAGCCTAAACACTAGTTTGTGTGTGAATAAGACGAAACTAAATAAGCAAGAATAAACAACCTCAAATTTTTTTTAAATAAACGATCTATGAATTATTTATGTGGAGTAGACAATATGAACAATTCTAAAATGGAACTTACACGTTGTGATCATAGTAGTAACATTCTTATTATCAAATAAATATGGATAAAAATCGGTAATTTGAACCGGGGACATGACATGATTGTCTCAGATGATTTGAACTCTTGATGTGATCATGTGTTGACTGTTAAAATATAACGAAAAACTGCAGCCTTTTTATTGATATTATCAGTTAATATAGTGATGCCAAGAACAATCGAATCACACATTGTTGGATTGGGTTAGAGCATGTGTCGTGCAGGACTATGTTGCGGCACAATGACTGACCATTTCTTAGCCAATCAATGCTGACGGATAGTTGGAAAAGACTCTAAGGGCTTCTAGTGTGAAAATTATAAGTATACTAACGTTTCCTAATTGAGATTTCTAATTCTTACTTACTTACGCCTGTTACTCCTCGTGAAGGAGCATAGGCCGCTCACCAGCATTCGCCATCCAACCCTGTCCTGGGCAATCCTTTCCAGCTCCATCCAGTTGTTATTCATCTTTTTCATATCTGCTTCTATTATCCGACGTAATGTGTTCTTAGGCCTTCTTCTTTTCCGCTTCCCTTCAGGATTCCAAGTTAGCGCTTGTCTCGTGATGCAGTTTGATGATTCGCGTAATGTATGTCCTATCCATTTCCATCGTCTTTTCCCAATTCCTTCTTCAGCTGGAAGCTGCTTTGTTCTCTCCGATAAAAGGCTGTTGTTGATGGTATCCGGCCAATGGATGTTGAGTATCTTGCGAAGACAGCTATTTATAAATACTTGTACCTTCTTGATGGTTGTTGTAGTTCTCCAAGTTTCAGCTCCATACAGTAGAACTGCCTTGACGTTGGTATTGAAGATTCTCACTTTGATATTGGTTGAAAGTTGTTTTGAGTTTCATATGTTCTTCAATTGTAGGAATGCGACCCTTGCTTTGCCAATCCTTGCCTTTACGTCTGCATCTGAGCCTCCTTGTTCATCGATGATGCTTCCCAGGTATGTGAAGGAATCTACATCTTCCAGAGTTTCGCCATCAAGAGTGATTGGATTGCTGTTCTCCGCTTTGAATTTGAGGACCTTGGTTTTCCCTTTGTGCATGCTGAGGCCTACTGATGCAGAGACTGCTGCTACACTGGCTGTCTTCATCTGCATCTGTTCGTGTGTACGTGATAGGAGGGCTAGGTCATCTGCGAAGTCCAAATCGTCTAATTGATTCTGAGCTGTCCATTGTATTCCGTGTTTTCCTTGAGATGTCAAGGTCCTCATAATCCAGTCGACCACCAAAAGAAACAGGAAGGGAGAGAGTAAATAGCCTTGTCTAACTCCAGTCCTTACTTGGAATGCATCTGTCAGTTGTCCTCCATACACGACTTTGCACTGTAGTCCGTCATATGAGTTCCGGATAATATTGACAATCTTCTCAGGAACTCCGTAGTGTCGAAGAAGTTTCCATAACATCCTCCTATCTACACTGTCAAATGCCTTCTCATAATCAATGAAGTTGATGTATAGTGACGACTTCCACTCAACTGATTGTTCGACGATGATCCGTAGTGTTGCAATTTGGTCTGTGCACGATCGATCCTTACGGAATCCAGCTTGTTGATCTCGAAGTTTGGCGTCTACCGCATCTTTCATCCGGTTCAGCAACATTCTGTTGACAGTAGTGTAATGCCTCTGTAGTTTTCACATTTGCTCAGATCTCCTTTCTTTGGAATCTTGACGAGGTGTCCTTTTTTCCAGTCCATCGGCACTTGTTCCTCCTCCCAAATCTTTTTGAATAGAAGGTGAAGTATGTTTTTAGTTACTTCGATGTCTGACTTCAGTGCCTCAGCTGGTATGTTGTCGGGTCCCGCTGCTTTCCCGTTCTTGATTTGTCTGACGGCCATTCTGATTTCTTCCTTCGTTGGTGGGTTGACGTCTATGGGAAGATCTGTGTGTGCCGCTCCGATGTCCGGTGGATTCATTGGAGTCGGCCTATTCAGGAGTTCCTCGAAGTATTCTGCCCATCTGTTCCGCTGTTGTTGAATTTCAGTGATTGGATTGCCTTCTTTGTCTTTGACCGGTCTCTCTAGTTTACTGTATTTCCCTGATAATTTCTTCGTTGTATCGTAAAGCTGTTTCATATTTCCTACTCTAGCAGCTTTTTCCGCCACCGTTGCTAGTTCTTCCACGTATTTCTTCTTGTCGGCTCTAATGCTCCTCTTCACTTGTTTATTTGCTTCTATGTATTCAGCTTGTGCTTGGACTTTCTCTGCTCGTGTTCGGCTGTTGTTTATTGCTGCCTTCTTGTTCTTCCTTTCTTTGATCTTGTCCAGTGTTTCTGTAGAGATCCACTCCTTATGATGGTGTTTCTTTAGGCCCAGAACCTCTTGACACGTTGAAGTTAATGCTTCTTTGATACCTTTCCAGTTGTCCTCCATAGTAGTTTCCTCTTCATTCAGTAGATCTCGTAAGGCTTGGAACCTGTTGTTGAGAGCTATCTTGAATTCATTGAGTCTGTCAGTATCTCGAAGGAAGGCTGTATTGAACCTTTGTATTGCTGTTTGTTCAGTTGTCCAGTTTTAAATTGGCTACAATTAAGTGGTGATCTGAAGCTATGTCAGCACCTCTCCTGGTTCTCACATTTTCCATTGTCCTTCAGATCTTTTTATTGATACAAATATGATCTATCTGGTTCTCTGTAGTGTGGTCCGGTGAGATCCATGTAGCCTTGTGTATACGCTTGTGTGGAAATATTGTGCCTCCTATGACCAATTTGTTGAATGCACATAGATTTGCAAATCTTTCTCCATTTTTGTTTCTCTGTCCCAAGAGATTCCTAATTCGACTAACCTTTATTTATGATATAATTACGTTCCTGTTCAACCGTGTTCTCATTTGGCGACTTGTTGAGCAATAAAATTAGCTGGGTCGGGATAAGAGAGATTATAACCCCATTTACTATGTAGTTTTTATACACTTGTTTGGCCCATGACCCTTAGTGTATAAAAATAAGTGAACGTATCTCACTCTATCGTTTTTGATTTAAGTAAACACAACCATTTATAAGAATTTCAGATTTGAAGGTATATAACACGCAAAATGGTCCTATCAGAACAAATTTTGTACTTATTAAAGTGACTGATATATCACTAATAATGATCCTGAAATATTAGATCAATAATTAATTTACGAAATGTTTTGGTTTAAAAATAATCACTATTACAGAATTAAATCAACTGAAGATTTAGTGAAACCACGTAAGATAGTCATTTTAAAAGACATTATGATATTATTTTCTGTTCTACATAGAACTATTTCAGTTTAGTTCAAACCATTGATCAGAAGGGTACACAGTTTACGGTTTATCTTACCGAATTATTTTTAAACAGATCATATGACGAATGGTGCAGTTAGAGTAGACATGCAACTGAATTCCAATAGACTGATTCGACAGTTGCAATGAAACTTGAAAAGCGTGGTTTTGATATCGTACAATTATGAGCACTTACTGCAGACTAACAGTCGTTGTTTCTTTATATCATAGGTACTTCCATTTATTGAACAGGATTATCATTTAACATTATCTATTGAAGAAGAGTGTAGTTGAGAAGTTCGTTAAGATATTGAAGGCTCTGTATACAAACACCTCAAGCAGAGTGAGAGCATATCATCATCTCCACATGCATAGTTCCATTCCAGTCGTGGGATTGAACAAGGTTGATCGATCTCACGTTTCCTCCTTAACTTTGCGATTAACGACATTCAGAAAACAAATCTGATCCAATTAGATTGTGATAGTACAGATCTGTTTCCTAGAACAAGAGTTTTAAATCCTTAACGTGTGAATGCCATTATATTGCTGTGAGATAAAATATAAGGGATACTAGTTGAGCTTGGTCATTCAGCACATGCTTTGTACCTTCTAGTTGTAGAGTACCCCGGCATGACTAAAAAGAGACTATGCTTGCATTAACTTTTGTGTGCCTGGGTAGTTTTGTGAGTATTGATGATGGGGTGACAGATGAAATCAATCTACAGATAGTGAAGGCCAGGGCGGCTTATGTCAATTCGGGCAATCAGTGAACTAATCCTAACGATAGCCTGACTGTAAAACGTCAGGTTTATAACACGTGGGTGAGAGCAGTTCTAGTTTATGCTAGTAAAACCTGGACTGTTTTGGCTGGGAAGGTTCGACAACCATTCACCTCTGACCACTGACGTCTCCGAAGGACTGATGACATTTAGTGGCAACACCATGTTGGTAGTGCTAAGGTTCGCTAATGTTTTTGATGGAAGTGACGGTAATGTAGTTGACGTCATCACTTTCAGTGGCTTGGACATATTTTAGGATTTCCGTTTCAGAGGCTTCCACAACTCAGTGTTGATGCTGACACTGGGGTTCAAGTAAATCCAGCTTTTGAGTTACAAATAAGCCAAAACATGAGTTCTGGTTTTCACCTGTTCTAAACAATAAATGATGTTTCGATTATATACCAAATATCATTTGAGTACTGATAATAATAACTGTGAGTACTTAACATTTACTGAGTAATAACATAGTGAAACCGTGAACAATAAAACATAGTAACAAAAATTCCGTAAGAAAAAATAGGGAGTAAAGTATTGACAGGTTAATCTATTCAGTGGAAATACTAATTCAATTCTGCTACCTTGGTAACACACATCGATGAAATAAAGTTATTCAAAGGAAAAGACAAACGATACTGTTTTATGGCTAGACAGAATAGACAAAGTAAAAAAGTATTCTTTTTATTTCAATATAAAATAATAACAATTTTATTTTTATAAAAGTCAATAGAAATAAACGATCAAATCTCATAAATAGTACCTCAGATATATAATTAATTAGTTGATGTCGTAGTCCACATTAAATACTATACATGAATAATAAATAGAAAAGTGAGTTAATGAATGACACTAATGATTTGTCTGGAATTGTTAAATATTATACTAGAAAATCCAAATACATAAAATGATGAATTTCATGATCAATGAATGAATAACATTTAGGAATACTGATTATAACCAACAGGAAATACTGAGAAAGGCCGACTATTCACTAAAACATACGGTACTGTGTACTAGAGAACAACGAACGATGACTTATAGCATGCCAATTAAATATAGATTTAAATCTAGTGCAATTACTTCGATTTAGATAACTAAATACTTTCATAAATAGGACTTAGAATTGAGTAAGACGAATTTGAGGTTAGTTTAGAGATTGTATAAATTAACCGTTTACAAATGATAAGACAGAAAAGATTACAATGACTAGTGCATCGTTTGTAAGCTTTGGTCATTTTAATAACTATCAGTCAGTCAGTCAGTCAGCTACAACGTAGGACCAGGCAAATATATGCATCGGTTCAAGTTGCCACACCTCTCATTAGCACAAAAAGATGAACACCAAATTCATAGAAGTAGTTACTTGAATGGTAGTAATATATAAAACAAAGATTGCGATAAGGATATAGTACAGGAAGAAAGAAATATTTCGTAGAAAGATATGAAGCAATTTTAATCTTTTAGTTTAAGGGAAGATAGAGAGTGTATACACCGACGCCATTGTGATCGATTCTGAGCCATATCACCAAGAGTCTCCAACCATTGGTTACGAAAGTCACGCGGACCCCAACCAAGTAGTCTGCATCTACCAACATGGCTCAGACTAGAAGTTAGTGATTTCAAGCACTGATGCCACGTTTTGGTTTGGCCGCCCCTTACTTTCTTCCAACCATTCCCAACATCGGTTAGCATTGCACGTCGTGGTAATCGATGTCCGGGCATACGTAACATGTGGCCCAACCATCTCAGTCGATGAAGATTCACAACCTCATCAACTGATTTACCATCACTCCCTAATACCCTGCATCTAATCTCACTATTGCTTACCCGGTGATCCCAGGAGACGCCAGCAATATTTCTCAGGCATCTGTGGTCAAATACCAGTAGCTTACGAATGTCTTCTATTCTTAATGACCATGTTTCGCTGTCGTAAAGTAAAACAGAACGGACTGCCGCGCAGTATACTCATCCTTTTATTGATAGACGGATATCTCGCCCTCTCCATAGGTGACGTAAGTTGGCAAAAGCCAAACGAGCTTTTCGAATCCGTGCAGAGATTTCGTCAGACACCAACCCATTAGGGCTGATCAGACTTCCAAGATAAGTGAAGTTGTCAACGCGTTCGACTCCATATTTTAATAACTATACCTCAGTAATAAACTATACTGATAACATATATAAATGAACTCATTTTTGAAGAGCTCTGTTCTATGCGTTTCTACTACTATAGATTATCTTGACTGTCTTCAATTTTAATAGCGCAGTATAATCACTAAGTTTGACATTATAAAATATGAGATGGGTAGTCTGATACATATACTCAGTTGATGCAGAGCATTACTTAAATAAATTGTCGATAAAGAGAGAGATCTACATAAAATCGCTAGTGAATTGAAGATTGGGTTATTTTTATACAAACAATAGGTTTTACCACTTATCGTGCCTCATTCCAAAACAAAAAGCAGAAAAATTGGATGGTTGATGCCTTTTAATGGCTACAACGATAAGGACACTCACAAAAATAAATTGAACATTGACACAATGATTAAAAAAACTTCAGGCTTAGTAAACACTATTCATATCCCAATATAGATTTGAAGGAAAAAAACCCGCATAACATAAAACAAATCGGAGAATTTCTTCCAATGAATCATTTATTTGTTAGGTAAATACTTTATATTTACTCTCTAAATTAGACAAATTATTACTTCATCACGTCTCTTTCGTAACTAACAAAGTTAATCAAAAAACCTAATAAAAGTCGGATAACACAAAACTGTTCGTTCACTTAAGAAAAAAAACAATATCCATTTTATAATGCATTACATTAAACATTTCTTCATTAAATCATAACACAAGAATAGAAGTTGAGTGAAAGATAAAAAAATGTTAATTTCTATCCATATTAACAATATTTTATGAGATTTTCTAACAGTAATGTAGTTTTAAATACCCGGACCCCATGGTGTTTGTTGAGTTTCTGTTATTAAAAAAATATCTCTTTATGTTTCCATATAATGGAGACTTAGAATTAATTTTCAATAAAAACTTTGCATCATTAGTCATTCTGAAAAATCACCTGTTAAAGGCAACTACAACTTATGGATGACCTTTAAGCGACTCGAAAGTGACCTTCAGGATGTCCACTGACTAACCAGGACTAAATGAGGGTTATAAACTGGTGTGAGTAATTAGAATTATAAAATACAGTTGATGATTAGAGTTAAGAATCGGATTTAAGGTTTTAATCACAAACTGACATCGTCTAAACTGCTAATACGATATTTAGTCAAATGGATGAATGAGATTCGCTCCAAAATTCAAGACATTATTCTAAAACTAATTGGATAGTCCATAAATTATAGTCACACTGAGCAGACATTAATTACATTTGGAGCTCATGTACAAACGACATTAACAAGATAACACACAAATTAAAAAAATATGAATAAAACATGATGGAATGGGATTAAGAAAAAAGTTATAACACACTGCCACCAATGATTGTTCTCTTGTTTGAAAAAAAACACCGTCCAGAATGGTGACAACAACTTAAGGAACGACTGATTATCGACCATTACAAATAATGAATCATCTTCTTACACTATCTAATGTAACTTGATATGGATAGGAACAATTACATCTAGTTGAACAGTTATTGTGATGAGCACGACATTTGGTGATGAAAGTAAACTTGAAACTAGTTTAGCAACTGCGCCATGTAGCACAGTCAATATGGTGTTAAATCGGGCAACAGAAAATTGTTGATTACGGAGGCCTAGACATTTCCTCAACTTCGAACTCTAATAATTATCTACATTTATTTTGTTCTCGATATTGAATGTATATAATGTTATCGGTTTTATGTATTAATGATAAGACGGCAGTCATATTTTATATAAGCTTAATCTCTGCCACAAACAAATAAAAGACAAAGGCAGACAATAAAGGTCACAGGTAAAGAGACTTAGGGTCAACTGTTCATGTAAATATGTGTAAAATACAAACAAGAAATTTTTCATCTCAATTACAAGTTAAATTATGTATCTTCATATTCAACACGATAAACCGTAATGTCTGGTAAGTTTTAAGTCTTTTATAATAGACAATTTTGTGACAAAGAATAGAAAAGTTTATAATTGGAAATGTTCTACAAATTTTATCGGTTTAATAAAAACAAAAAGACAATTTGTTTTTAGCTATCGTGAAATTTGAACTATTGCAGGTAATTCAGATTTAGTCGGTTCTTTAATGTAGACACATAGGCTGATAGTGGTAAAGGTTTAAACTAAGACAACTAGAAAAACACTGTTAGTGGGATAGAATGAAATGGAAGATTTTCCGGTGGTAAAGTTCTGTCCATAACATAAAATTGACGGAATATTCATGTTATTTTTTGTAGGAGTCAGTAAATTAGACATTTTTCTTGATTGAATAACTACCCATGTATTTTGGTTGGACAAAATAGATGTGTTTGATAAATACAAACGTTTATCATATTCCAAAGAAAGATAATCAGAGTGATAAATCACAACAAAATACGGAATCCATTATTATTTCTGTGGAGAGTGAAATGACCAACACACTAATATAATCTGTTCAGATTGCATCAAAATTATAGAGATGGTCAAATATTGAGCACAACGGTTGTTTGATACTTGGAGCATTCTGTTTCCAACCAGTAAATTACAGCTGACAATTCCGCTCCACCCTACTTAGAGTTGAGCTGGACAATATCACTAGATCTTAATGCATGACTTGGAATCTATAGTAGATGAATGAGTCGAAAAAGTAGCTATCAGATAATGTATACAAGCTATCCCTGAAACAACCAGTTTGATCATACAATATACTATCGCAAACTAAAACCATGGACAAATATTGTCACCTGTAAGTTTTCATTATTAGGTAAAACTTACAGATGCTAACTGTCAACCCACCTAATTAAGGAACATTGTTTTCCGTAAAACTTATGCCTAAGTATAAAAGTGAAACAGAAATCTCAAGTTGTCTAAAAAATAATGCAACGAAAATGTTGCTAAGTAATGACATAAAATTAATCAATTATCATCAGATAAATAACTTTGACAATTGAAAAAATAGTTAATTTTGGAAGACAAAACATGAAATAAAGTAAGTAGAAAAATAATGAAAGGAAACTGGAAACAATCTTTATAAGGTAATGCTGAAAAAAAGTAGTATACATATCATCATACCAATAATTTTTGATATCATGAAAAAATGGTTTACATATACATATAAAATCATGATAATCATCTTTCATTTAATCATAAATATTACAGAACTTATTAACTTTTGTAGATCTGGAAGTAAAGCGAAAATTAAACAGGAAGATAAAAAATAATAATACAAGTCAAACTGTAGTTTGATTATATAAATAGAAGGACACATATCAGGCGATAATAAACTTTCTTAAGATCAATGAGACGACAAAAAACAACTGAATGAATATTTATACAGTGTATCATCATAACGAAAACCAACGTATAGATCAGAGATGACCAGTTATAAAAACTGATAACGACAAAATTTGCAGCAAGGAGCTTCAAGGTTTCTACATCAGTATGACTGACCAGTACGCAACTATATAAGATAATCAGAAGTTAAAATAAACTCAGGTTTTCGGCGTCTTCAGCGGTACCGTCAAGATTAAAACATGATTCAGAAAAATTGGTAATCACGTAAAAAAAATTAAAGTACGACAAAAATGTAGTAACAGACAAACTGATGATCCAGAAAACTTTTATCAGCAGCAAAGAAGTAAGCATATATAGATAGATATTTGTTCTACTTAAAGGTAAATTTTAATAACTCACCTATAGATTCTGCCAATCGGAGAGTTACGAACGGACAATTGACCTAGTTTGAGTAGATCTGGACCAGCAAAGTGTTCTTCAACTTCCACATACAAACCATCTATAGGATCTATAACTAAGGTTTGAGATTCTTGAACAGAAGTTGAACAGCGTACAAAAATTGTAACATTTGAACGACTGACGTGAGCTATTGGTTTATGATTATCCCAAGCTTCAACATGTAGGAAAAAGACTTGATCATTTAATGAAAATGGTGAATACGAGACATTAGTTAATGAAAGAGTAGAATTCGATGCTACACGTAAAATACCATCGTTTTCATCAAGAGTAAAATGCTCAGCGCCATCTCCACCGACAAGGTAATAATGAACCTAATTTTCATTTAAAATAAATAGAGTGAAAAATGATAAAACTCATACAGCATTAAAAAGTGATGAAATATAATGATTAAATTTGTTGAGTTTTGAAAGAAAATTTATTAAGTTTTAACACTACAAAATCCATAAATCACCTGTCCGGAAGTGAACAACATAAATCATTTGTCATTAGTCTTTATTCTTTGTTTAAAAAAGAAACTACTACTGAAATTTAATTTTGAATAAAAAGCTTTAATAAAGTTTTAGATATTGAATTACCAATTAACTATATGAAGAGTTTACAAGTATGTGTTATTTATCCAATGAACTAATGTTGTAATACTACTGGTTTAAGTAGATTGTTAAACGTAATATCTTGATGAAATGTAATAAAAATCTTTGGTTCCGAATCAATAATAGTCAGTAAAAACTGAGATATCGGTTATATATTCCATGGTGGTCTAGCTTCAATTGACCCATGATTTCAGCTAGTATATATTGCGAGTCAATAAGAAGGGCAAAGATGATGGATATTTATTAACTCCCAAGTATGAACGAAATATTTAAGTTAGTTGGAAGAATATTCGAAGATAAACGATGGAACAACGATCATGCACAGTTGTGAATCGTTTCGGACAAAAGTAACGAGAGGTTAACAACTATGAAAATAACTAAATGAAGTAGAGATGAATGCTAACCTCAACTATTAAACTTTATATGGGATCGTTTAGTTGGAAAATACTAAGAAAAATATGTAGAGGTTTTAAAACAATAATTGCAAAAGAAATTATATTAATGTCTTTAATTTCTTTTAAATCGAATCCACTTTGTACACTTCCCACATATTATTATGAAACATTTTGCTGAAATTGTAATGGAATGAATGTATTTCCTTCAATGATAACCGCTTTAAAAAACTGCGGTTCTTAGCTAACTTTTTCATTAGCGCTCCCGACATTTCATCATTTTGCAAGTAACTATGTTGTCATTTATCTATTTAAACACATAAACACCGACATAAAGGTACACTAAAATGAATATGTAACACAATGAAAATGAGATTGTGAAGAGCTAGAGAGGGAAAAGTTGAGTATAGTAAATAAATAAAAAACAATGAATGAAAATAAGTGAATAACAGTAAAAAAAGGAAAAGTAATTGGAGAAGCAGTTCAATTAACATTCTTGAAAGACATGGCTCAAAATCGTTTGCAATGGCGCAGGTTCACCAGCTCTTTGTGTTCTCCCAAATTCTAATCTTTTGAATTCTTCATGTCCCTTGTTTTCTCTTCCCAAATTTATTTTACTGAATTATACTCTTTGAATAACATCTTCAAACCCTAATCTTTCCGATTACTGCTTATACTTTTACCGCCTATACTACTATGGGATTAGAATCGACAAATGTATCTCTGTGCTAATGTGATATGACAACTTGAACTTATGTACGGACGAATAAACGTTTTTTTTCAGTTATAGAAGTTCATCTCACTTCTATGATGAAAATTTTAAAAAATACAAATGACCGCCACCAGGTTCTATTTAGAGCCATTTCGGATAACATCTCAAGCCACTGTGCTGAACAGCCTATAGGACCCCAACCAGAGTCGACAGATGAAAGTCCTGTATAGTCTTGTTTCGTAACACGGAGTAGTGTTGTGTTGGTACTTATACAGTGTTATCTATCTATAGCAATTTGATATATATATACCGGCAAAACGTGAAAAATTGTACTAATTAACAGCCAACAAATAAATTTAAGCACATAATACATTGAAAACAACTACTTACAGAGTCATTCAGATCTGGATCTTCTGCCGTTAATTGTAAAACCGATTCGGTTGGATAAGTTGGTAAAAATAGTGTAGATCTTAAGTAAAATGAATCTGTAAAAATCGGGGGACTATCGTTTACATCTGTAACTTCAACAAAAATTCTTATTAATCGGTCAGCTGTAAGACTAGGTGTCCCACTATCTGATATTTCAATCATAAGATTGTAATGTCTTATTGATTCACGATCTAACGATGCATGATCAGCAAGACGTAGTACTCCAGTTGAATTGTCCACAATGAAAGGTTGACGATTTTGATCTTCCACTTGTGATCCGACAAAATTATATACAATCTTTGCATTCATACCCACATCATAATCAATGACTTTTACAGTGAGTGGACTGATATAGTTTGGATCACAAGCAACCAAATGATCTTCTAAACAATGACCCACAATCATAGTACCAGCTGGTGAATTCTCAGTAATCCAACCAGTCATACGACTTGGCCCAATGACTTTTGGTGGATTATCATTTACATCGAGAATGCGTATCTAATATGATAAAAGCAAGAAAAAAATGCACAAAAAGCTTTTTCTTTATTCTCATTTTATAGAGAATAAAAAAACATGCTAAAAATTGTACTACTGAAACAGATTTTAATTTCAACAATAAATAAAAAAATTTCATTGGCGGAAAACTAAGACAGTAAAAAAGAACAGTTGTTTAAAAAATGATATATATGTATATATTTATCGAAATCAATATTTTTACATGGACGGAATAACTTCGCTGTATTGTATCGCAGTCTTCTATACGTGGCAAATTAGTCATCAAAATAATTTACCTATATTTGAGGAACAAAATTAAATATGAAGGAGACAAAAATTAAAGGTATTCTTGTAGTATCAAACCAAACGATAAACGACAAAATTCGCAATCCACTATACTTAACAACTGTCAATCTCGACGGGTGATGTTTGATGGGGTAGAAGCAGGCTGGAAGAAAGCCAGGATTGCCCAAGACAAGATATGATATCAATCCCATGAAGTCCGTGACAGTAGGTATGACCCTTACTGGTAAATGGATATTATCTGGTTGCGGCCCGTGCAATAACAGCTATCAGTGTATGTGGACTTCGGGTTCAATGGATCATAATCCCTTAAAATGCAGTAGATGTAGTCGTTCCTTACGTTCTTCGCAATCTTGAATTCCAGTATTCTTTCCTACATACTTTTCTATTTAACCCTTTCGAATCATATTCCCAATATTCCATCTTTCACGTTATCATTGTCACTATATTGTCTCAATCTCTGTTATAGCTCCCCTTGTTATTTTGATCTCATTGTGCTAAAGTAGTACGGCAATATGACATAAAACATGTACTTGTCAGGCTCAATGGTGATGACGGATGACTGACTGATAGAAAATACGCAGCGTAATGATTTATTAGTGTGGGTGAAAACATTGTAAAGAGATAAGTTAACAATAAGGAAATGCATAAAACAGCAGAAGAGTTTAATAGTCTATTATGAGACCATTTATAGGTGTATATGACTACTAAGGAAAGTGTTATTATGGATGACTTTCACAGATTGCGATCGATAGTGAAAGTTAAGCAATGATGAACATGATGTGAACAACACCAACATAAAGAGAAGAGATAAGGAAAGAAACAAAAAAGCTAAATTTGTTAAACATGACGACAGAAAAGCTTTGATTAAAGTATTTATTCGAAATTCATAAGAATGTTTAAGTCATGGGGAGACGAAGAACATTATTTAAGTATTACACAAACGCCTGTTAAACACTTATTGACAAAGGAAACAGCCTTCAAAATATAAACACATGCTTAGTCACATAAAAACGGTTAAGTGAATTTGGGAAAGACTAACACTAGCATGAAAATCGTTGACGAACAAGCAACTGAGTAACACAAAACTTACATTTAGATGTCTTATCAACTTCAGAAACATGAATACACAATTCAAACACTTTACGCATAGATAAAATACTTTCAATCTGGTGAATAAATACAAAGCGCTAAACACTGTCAGAAAAGTGAAATACACATATGTATGTGCGCGTATGTGAAAGTCAACAATTATCCCAGCAACAATACATTAAATATATTTGAACCTTCAACAATATTTTGACAGAAAATTCATCCATCTTAATATGAAAACAACAATAGTGAAGCAAAAACTATTCCATCCAGAGTTAAAGAAACAAAGAACAAATATGTACACATTTGGTTGAGCAATAATTAACGTTGATCAAAGTAATTAAAGAAAACAGCGTCACCATTGTTATTGTCGTCACAAGGTGGCTGGGATAATATATTTAGTTTGAAAAATAAGAAATAACCTTTTGATTACAGAAAAAAAGTTATCAGCAGGACGGCATTTCTTTTTGGGAATTTTAATTATTTTCCTGAAGAAACAGGAACAATAATAAAGGATGGAAATCAGTGAGAGACCTGGAAGAGAAACAGCGTTTTTCGAAAGGATATTTTTCTACATGTGTGTATCTCATTAGATACATTGAAATCAATGAGAAAAAAATGAAATGCAAAAGAGTAACAGCTGTAAGGGGAAAATGTTATAGAAAAAAATTGTTGAAATCACACATCCACACACAGATGAACACAATACGAAAAATATTTTTGCGTAAATAATTCGGTAATTTTAGAAATAATCACTTTTTGAATGTGGTATGAGATTCGGTTATTGATTATCGAAATGTTTTAAATACTAAATATTATTATTTTAAATTTAAAAGGGTTGAAACAGGATTTATAAAGGGTAAATAAATTCGGGAATGAGTAGGGTATTAGCTGAAATCAAGTGTTCTAGTACAATAAAATGAATTATGTTGAAATTAATCATATTGTATAAGGGCTAGAGACAATACTTATTTACTTGAACGGATTTTAAACGACCGATTAAGTGATTCAATAATAATCCAATCAATTGACTCATTCATCAGTAGACTCAAGAGTAAGACACTTGAATTTAAATGACTTATGGGGCGTCTAAAGTACTTTTTATGTTATACTTTGTGCGACTTTTAAGTAATCCAGGACTGAAACTTTTTCAAATCATACAAGGATGTATGTAGTTAGATTACTCATATCTCAAGTTCAATACCGACAAGGACACAAACGCAGAAACTAATAGTTATCCAATGCCAAAAATTCAGAAAATAAATATAATATTACAATAAATACTCGTATATTACCTGTACAGTCTTTTCAGTCGTGTAAACAAGAAAGATATGGAATATATGTGAATACCTAAATTATTGGACAGAACAATTTTCATTTGTACAATGATTCATTAGGTGATTTGAGACTTTACAATTTTGTATCGACAAAAATAAACTTGTGAATCAATTCGAATTCTATTTTCACAATATCATTGTAACAGTTAAAAATTTAAAATATTCACAGTTAACATAGGACTTAAAGTAATAAATTCGAAATTAACTCAATTTCTCGAATGCATACAAGTTTATCAACAAGGCTGAGAGAATGAATGAAATTGAAGCACAAGTTTTGAATATAAACTGTAGAAATAAGAATTATTCAGTTTGAAAAGAATCTGTATATTATTGGGAGTTTACCACAAATAAGAATGTTATCTAAGTCCTAAGTATATTCAACGGTCTGTTATTGACGGCTACCATTCTATATTATATCCTCAATAATATGAAACTGTCGTGTCCTACATCAGTTATATAACTTCTTATCACTGAGCCGGAGGTGTGCAAACACTCCAGACTTATTGAATAATTCGATACTTCGATAATATTCGTAAATTCAATACATTTTTTGTAATCTATATTCTTCCACGGGGAATATCTCTACATAGTAGTTAAGCTTAAACAATCTGGTTATTGAACAATGACGATATATATTTACAAGCCATCAAATGTCGGCAATATCAATGGAGAAAAACAACAACACTATACAAAACGTGATTTACAATAAATGATTGAAACCAAACACCGGACGAGCTATATATCTAAACAAAAACAAGAACTAGTATCTACAATTATTATTTATTTCGATAACAGATTCCACATATTTTCACACTATATATATAAGGCGGCTAAAATCCACTTTGACTTTGATTACTTAACCGAAAGCTACAAATTGTTTTATTATATAGGTGGTATTTTTATTTAGTTAGCTGAATAATTTATAAGAGAACTTACGCCAATTTATCATCAGTATGAGTTATTAGTGTGTGCGAGAGTTAACTTAACACTGTTTTATATAAAGGCTATCGAAATATGTGTTTAGTGCAGTTTTTATAGATGAAAAGGAAAAGAATAAACAGTCTGGTCAATACTAGTAAAAGAATAATGTAGTTACTTGAACAAACTTTGGTATGTAAGCTGATAAAACAGTATGAGAAAGTACACAATGGGATAGTACTCATGTAACATATAATATAACAAGTAACAGTAATATTTTGTAATCTGTCTACTTTAAGATGAGGTGTTCAATAACAGGAACTACAAAATTAAACATTTGTGAACACGGTGAACCATGACAGAATATTTTTTGGCGATTATTTATGCATTTGGATATTATACATTAAAAAAGTTTACAATATCAGGCAGAATGATTGAGGAAATATGTTTTGTTTTATGTGCGACGTCACAGATGAACATACTTGTTATGTCCTATAGCTCGTTAAATGTTGCATGGCAAAGCCACTAATCAGAATATTGACTTATATGACCTTGTCCCTGTGGTAGATTAATGACATACCAATCAGCACGAGCAGCCTAGAGTTAATTCTGAGTCCGTCTAGTTCAGAACATAAATATCAGCCTCCGCTATATGGATCGTATATTTCAAACATACATAGTTCATATAAAAGCAGACTAGACAGCATCACAACATAAATTGAAAAATAATAGTTATACAACATCAAGCCAAAAGTGACTGTAAGTGTATTAGATCTTAACTAATAGAAATAAATTGGGAATAAGTTAAGAATAATTAATCATATAACAGTAACCAATAGGTCAAATGAAAGCTTATGATTAAAAATATATATATATAATCTAGTTACTTAATAATTATCCAATGAGAATATATGTAATAATAGTTCATAAGTCCTGCAGTTAACATTCATTTATAACAATACAACAAACAAGCTATTTCGTTCAGTCAAACGATCTGTCGAAAAAGACTGATCGAAGTCAGTAGTGAATACTAAAAACAGGAAGATACATACCACTATAGTTTATGATAACTGTCAGTTTATTTATTGGAAATACTTATATCCTAATATTTCCCACTCAACACTTCATCATGATTTTACGCATTGGGACGTTAAATGATGGTAGTTCGTTAAAGGGTTTACTAGCTGCATTAGTGAATAGATGTTTGGATAAACCACCAATTTTAAAACTGTCACTCCTCCTTGAAGCCTCCAATAAGTGAATTTCATTATCAACTTGATTTTAGTTTGCTTGAAAACTAAATATCTCGATAAATATATTTGTATGATTCTTGAATACATAAATAGGAATTATTAGTTTATTAAAAGTTGTGAGTCAGTTGAAGCTGGACCACCATTGAAAACCTGGAAGCACTGGATGGCCGTTTCGTCCTGGTTCACCAGGTTTTCAATGGTGGTCCAGCTTCAACTGACTCATGATTTTAACCTGTGAAATTTCTTAAACTCTCTACAAAAACCCATTCTGATTTATTAAATGTCTACAAAGTCGTGGTGTTAGCATACTATTTCATCAATTAATCGAGTGTTACTGATATAACATAGCTTTTTATATCATATGAGTGCAGTGGGCTTTAAACCTATGATTCAAAGATTGAAAACATCTAACGTCAAAGGATTGAAAAGAAGTTTTAAAATATTTTCAACTAACTTAGGATAATTCACTTGATATTGTTTTATTTGAATCTTCCCATTGATGTTTTAGGACTGAAGTTGATCAGTCTCTTATTGGCATATGTGCATACTGTGCGTATGCCTCGATATTGCCTTAATTTACAAGCATTATAAGCAGAGATGGATAGTGGCTAGCAGTGGAATCCAGGACGCGCGTTTCGTCCTGTTTGGGACTCGTCAGCTGGATGTACCTGCATCTCAGAGTTGATGTTCACTCTGGGACTCGAACTCAGTACCGTTCGCTTCAAACGCCATCGCGTTATCCACTTAGCTACTGGCTATCAGGACTCAGTAGCTAAGTGGATAACGCGATGGCGTTTGAAGCGAACGGTACTGAGTTCGAGTCCCAGAGTGAACATCAACCCTGAGATGCAGGTACATCCAGCTGACGAGTCCCAAACAGGACGAAACGCGCGCCCTGGATTCCACTGCTAGCCACTATCCATCTCTGCTTATAACTTAGGATAGTGTGTATTTATAAACACCCTAAAACAATTTTAAGTAACTTATTTATTACGGTTCTCATTGGTGATGATATTAATAAAATGAGTTATCACTCGTATTTTACAGTATTCGATAATCTGATGTCTTCCAATGTCTACTAATGGAACAATAATAATGATAATTATTTTATAGAACAGACGAATAGTAGTTTCCAGTGGAATATAAGAACAATATTTCGTCTCATTTAAGAGAATTACATTTCAACAGTGATGTTCATAGTGATATTCAAACCCAACCTATCCGTTTAAACACCCAACATGTTGTTTACTAGCCTGTTCAGTCCAGATACATATTAACTTAACTAGAGGGTATGATGATTGTATCATTATTAGGAAAAAAATTTAACTATCGATTCGTTATTCTTCATTGAATTTTGATCGTTATTTTTACTAGTACTTGAAACCCTCTTTAATAATGATTATAAAAATAATCATCATTATTATTATCGATAGAAATTTCAAGTAGTTAGTATTCAAAAAAAATTATAATAGAATAATAAAAATAAAAATAATCTAGATTTGTCTATTTAATTTAACTCTACTTTTCTCTATTCAACTTCTACTCTCATTTGTCCATGTCCGTTGCTCAATACCAATAAAAAAATTTTCATTTAAATACTCTAACTTTCTTTTACTCCTAAAATTCTCATAAATCTTCCATTTATATATTTATCAATAATAGAAATTAAGAGGAAATTATGAATTATGGCATGGATTATGATATTTATGATAAGCCTAAAAATTAATTGAAAGGTGAAATAAACATTATTATTATTATTATTCATAACTAACTGTTACTAACAATTAGCAATTCGATGGAGCAAAATAAATGCATGACAAGAAAGCTGAGAAATTCTAAGAATTTAAAAATGATTTTATTTTCGATAAAAAGCAGAAATCCTAGTATTTGCAAATAGGCAGAAATTAATAGAAATTATGTAGCAACACAATACAACAAAAAGAGAGTGGAAGACGAAAATATTGAACTGATGAGAAATTAAAATGATAAATTTATAAATGGGTCATATTATATATATATATATATATATATATATATATATATATATATATATATATATATATATATATATATATATATATATATATCCATTTGCGGACAGTGGGTTTGCAACACCTTATAGATCAGAGGTAATATTCAATGAACTATGTAGATTAACTTCATATTCAACTCTCCGAATTCATTAGTTAAGGCTAAATAGTCGAAAATTCAGCATGAGAAGTTTCGTTTCATACGCATTACTTCTCAACAAAATCGCCAATAAGTAACAAAATGGTAAGCATAAACAAGTGTACGATAGTTAACAGTAATCATTTTTTAAACTATACACCAGGTGATGTTATCCTACACCATAAATATATAAGTAAACAATAATATTATGTATGTCAATACGAATTAACTCATTACTTCCCACCCAAAAATGTTATGACTAACGTAAACAGCTACTATGAAATTATAATAATAAGAGGGGAGAAATACCAACATACTAAAGGTAAATTGTACGGAACACACAAGAAACATTTGTCATATATTGTATGCCTACCTTTATGTCTATCACTATGAAATGTATCATTATGTATATATGCATGTTTAAGTATGTTCTAAAACAAACAAACAAGTCATTGCTGTTTAGTTACAATTTTGTTTCTTATTCACTCTTTCCAATAATTTCATCACTGACAAGACAGTATGAAATCAGTCATTTTGTGATATATATATCAGTGAATTATTGAAATCAATGTCAGCAAAGCACACAATAAAGAAAACAGAATCTTCCAACTTTTTTATTGACGTGAAAATATTTTCGAATCACTGCATATAAAAATCCTTATTATTATTATTATTATATTTATTTGATTGAGTTAAATGCAGAAATCTGCATTTCTATTAGAAAACTATTTGATTTGTAAATGAAACATAAAAACAAATTGTCCAGAAAAAGAGTAAAACGAAATGAAATAATAAATTGACAAAAAAATAGTAGGAATTGTTGATGAATTAAACGAAGGTTGAAAAAAAGACAAGCAAACAATAACTCCAACTCATCAGGTTGGAAAGTTCACAGAAAATAGTGTTTTATATGATGACCAATAAATGTTATTATTGCTATTAGTATTATGATTCAAATCTGTTTACATCCTAAAAAACGAATTGTATTCTTAGCTATTTACTTTCAAACTGACAACAGATAGGTTTAATCCCCTTGATAATTTAGAATGTCAGAAGACTAAAAGAAAAAAACCATGATAACAATAACAATAATAAAAGAATAAACAATTAATCATTTTCATTACTATCATGCTTACATATTTAAAAAAACACAATAAAACCCATATGATTTAAGATTCTCAATTCAGACAGTCAGTCGAAATTTTGATTGATGTGCATTTTGTTATACACTGAGGATATTGTCCAGAGCGCAAATGAAAACTTTGTAATTAAATCATCTTGCTCAGAGACCATAAAACAGTCAAACCAATTCCGTTTCACTTGGTGCTGATCAACTGGAGTTACCTGTGCTCGAAAGTTGATCAACTTAACTCAGTAGCTATCGCTTTAAACATTAACGCGTTATCTAAGTCAGCTATTGAATTTAAATGGCCAGTAACTTGTTCGATGGGCATAGTATTCATTAGTGTTAATAATAAAGGTTTGATATTTCCAACTAGACTTGATTAATAACTGTTAGCAAATGGTTCTTTAACCGTCAGTCATGTGATGATATTATCTGCGCTAACAGCTTGATTAAATTTTTTGGATTGACTGATAATCGGTGATCATAAAACACAAACCCTTAACAATAAAAAAGCCACAGTAACTTTTGGAAATTTGTTATAAACATTGAGGTAGTGTACAAATAAAAACTCACCTGAATTATCAAACGATCATAGAACATACTGCGAATACCACCAGTGCCGACGACTTCCACAACAAGACGATGAAAATCACCATGTGTTTCTCTGTCTAACTGAACCAATGTGACCAACAGACCAGTATCAACAATTACTCCAAACAAATTTATAGGAACATTTGAATTTGTACGATGCTCATACAATAAATTCATTGGCTCGGCCATGACTAATCGAAATGCAATAAAACCAGGTATAGCAGAATCCGCAGTCAATTGGCGTATTAATGGTGCCAAAACTGTATTTGGTGGAACATTTTCATAAACAGTTAAATAAAGTACATCATCGGATGCAAAACGTGGTGCTGGTGCGTCAATACCACCGGGGCCAGGAACGATGTGTATTTTAACTTGTGTATAATTAGATTTCGATACGGGAGTCCCATTGTCACTTGCAGATACGACTAGATAATGTGTTCGTACAAACAGTTTTGACTTAAGTCCCGGTACTAACTCCCCAGTGTTTGAGTAAGAATGACTAGGAAGTAGATGTTTCACTAATGTTATACATCCGGTTTTGGGTTCAATAGCAAAGAAATCAGAAGTATCACCTATAAAAAGACAGAAATAAATCATACAGTTAGGCATCAACTTATTAAGAGTTCTCAACTTTCACATGAATCAGATCAATAAACAATCAGTAAACTAAGGATAACTACGAGTCATGAAACAAGTGAAATATATCATAATTATGGTTGATTTGGTAGATACATGAAAAACAAAGGTCAATGTAATTAATAACATAAAGTCTGTTAATTTCAACTCTGACACTTTTCAAAATCATTCACTAATAAATCAATAAAACTGACCATACTTACATATATATCAGATTTTATAAATCCTGTAAATGATGAATTTTGTGATGTTTGGAATTTTCGATTTCTAGAAACATGAATTAACTATGATATCCACATTAAGTGATGGTTTACAGACTAAAAGATGCTAGGTATTTCCATGAAATTAAGTACACCAGCAGAATAAGGATTTTGAGTACTGACAAATCCACCAATAAGAAGTGAAATCTACAGAAAACTTAACATTTAAGACTTCAGCACATTAGGGTTGCAATTACGGACAGCTATTTTAAGTCATTGAAAACATTTACTCCTCATAAAACAGACATTATGGAAGTAAATGTAGTGAAATGATATTGTTGGCATAGGTTGAATAATACGTTGAGAAGGCTAATTCATTTGATGTTATTAAATCACAAAAACTAAAAATGCAATCATTAATAAAACGATGATCTATACATACGTGTAATTAGTTAGGATATGTTTGTTACTATGACGATTTGAAAACAGATATCTGGAAAACAAATCTACCATAAACTAACAATAAACCTGTGTGTACCAGAATTAAATGATCACAAAAATGAATATTCTGGTAAGGATAATAACCTCTTAGAGAAAACATATAAATATCTAGGGAACAATAATAGATATATGAGATATGAAAATCAAATTTTCACCTTTAACAATGTTGTATACAATTTGTCCATTATCACTAGAATCTGGATCAAATGCTGTGACACAACCAATTGAACTACCGACAGGACTATCACCTGATACATAAAAAGTGAAACTTCCTAAACGAGACATTGCATCACTATCTAATACGTTTATATTATTAGTGATTAAATTTGAAGGTGTATATAAACCAAGAAACTGTGGAGCATGTTCATTCGCATCTAATATATGTACATAGATGGTTGCGTGAGATGAGTACAATGACACTCCTGAATATCGTACTGCAGCCAATATGTAATGATGCTGAATCATTTCATAATCCAAAAGTCCTCTGACAAGTAGTTCACCTAAAATAAAAAAACAATGGATAGGGTTTTACAAAAAGTAGTCATTTGTGGGGATCAATGATTGGTGAATGTTTTTTGAAGAAAGTTATTTATTTGAAACAATTAACCTAAAACACTCAAAGTGAAATATGCATTTTTAAAGAAAGCTGCAACAACAAAATAGTTAACTATAAGTGTCATGAATATGTAGTGATAGGGAAGAAATACTTCCTAAATAAGCACATCACCTGTTAATCAAGTGTAGTTTCATAAATTAATCCGTCTAAATTAAAATAGATAAAGACTTAAACCTTCGAACCTGCAATGGCTTAAACTAAAAAATGGTAGTAAATAAGTATTGATCAAGAATAATGACTATCGATTAGAATCAAAATATATCACTTATGTTATATGAGACTGCTGATTATAACTAACCGAGACATGAATAATTGAAATTATTCCCATAGAGGATTGAATACAATAGTCATTTCTTGACATGTTAAAACACTGACCACTAAAGTATTCATTATTCTTGAAACATTTTTATTCGGTTACACTGATTTGCATAAGAAAACTGAGGATAGTTTTTGACACAAGATCAGTGAATAATGAATACTCTTAGTAGATTTAAGAACTTATTTAGGCAGAAAATCATCCTGTCGAAAACAGTTAATTATTCGCAATAAATGAAGACAATAATCTACTACTTGTATATACTTAGAAATGTAAATTTATCAAACTACTAATAGTCGTCACGACCAAATAGACGCTTATGTAATAAACCGTTGGTTAAACTTCATACAATTTAAGTGGCAGCATAGATTTGAACGCAGTATTCAAACAGTTAAAATCCAAGTGTTGGAAGCGACAAAAAACAATTTAACAACTCTCATATAAATTGGTGTAGTAAATTAGTGTAGTAAAGTGATTACTTTCTGAGTGAATAGCATTAAGTCAATTATGCCAGCTTGTTGGTGAGTAGAAACATCCATACACCTTAGTTTTTTCATGGCGATATCACTATTCCTAGTACTAAATAGTTTGAAACTAAGAAATGAATCCAACAGCTTCGATAATTTGCTTTTACGCTTTACAGAAATGAGTACATAATGTGCTCTATGTACGCCTTATATTATGAAAAGAGAACAGTTACTTATGAATACTCCAAAATTCTGTATGTCTACGTAATTTTTTTATCAAATTCCTTTCGCTACCAAGAAATAAATTATCCAAGGGATAAGAAACATCTGAAAGTGTGAAGTAGATTTCATTATTCTTTTAAAGGGTTTAAAGAAAACAGGTTAAAAGTGAACTAGAATCACTAAAACTTTCACAAGGGCTAACGTTTCACCATATGGACAAATTTTAAATCAACTAATTTTAAAATGGATATTTTGTTAGTTAGCTGAAAAATAAACTAAGAAGGAGAGCAATAACAAAAACTGAAAGGTTTAATAGTTTATGTATGCAAATATCTTCGTGCATCCTTTAAACACTCGACTCTCAACTATTATGTAGTAGATCGGAACCCCGTTATACTTACAACTATCAAAGCAGCTAGCCTGTAACACAAGGACGAGTAAAACATCAGATACATGATTATTCAACTACATTTATTGCATATTAAATAGTGAAATAAACGAATGACATATAATCTCAATAAGAGTAGATGTTCAAGAACACATTTTCTAAATACTGAATAGTATTTCAAGTAACATTAGGAGAGAAGGGTTGACATAACCAGCTAGAATTACAAACCTTGGGTATACACAAATACAGAACACAACGTATGGGTGAAAACATAACTCATCAAACAAATATTCTACTGAACTAACAATCAATCAATCAGTCAATAATAGAACATTATTTCACTATGGACTTCATCACTTAAACATATACACACATACATATATATTTCCTTATTCCGTTTAAGAAGAATTAAAGAATTGTTTCACATCAAAATTCACAGTAATTATAAATTTATCATGAAACTATAGGCAGCATGTTTGTTTTCGTGTTTTTTTTATGCCAGTTGTAATAATAATAATACTATGAAACGCAATGAAATGGGCAGTACATGGTGGTATTTGTACACATCCATGTCCATCAGACCACTAAAAATAACATTTCTAAACAGTTAACATCAAGGATCGGAATAATAACAACAAAGAATCATAAGTATTCTCTATTAACGGTATTATTATTATTGTAATTAGTTTAGGTGAAAACTAATCACGAACAAATCTTCCATCAAAACATCAAACTACAGATTTCTAGTGTTGTCGTGATGAAATTTACTCGAATGATTGGAAAAGGAAGAAAGTTAAAACTTGAAAAACACAACAAGAACTATAGCTGTTGAAAATTAACATTTTCAATAATAAATAATCATTTATGACTTGATTTTCATGTAAACATTATATATATAATACGCTATTTAGTTCAAATAAAGTTAATAATTGGATTTCTTTTATAGAAAGTATAGGCTTTTACTACCCACATAATAAATGGATGTTGGATGATCCGCATCAGAATCGATCACAGTGGTAAAGGTGTATCCACTCTTTAGTTTGCTGTATATCTTCAGGTCTAGCATTCCTAAATGCATACGTTTTTATTCTTTTCCCCAAATAGTATTTTCAATCTTAGTCTTTGACATTACCACTACTACTACGACCATTTCGATTCCATTGATATTGTTCCTGTTACGTTAATCTCGCAACGAAACAGTGTTCAATCACTAACTTTATACACAGAATTAATCTTCTGAACAAGAATGTCTTACAGTTGGTAGTCTAGCTTAAATCAAATCGTGATTTCAACTGTGAGAGTACTACAATTTCCACAAATCCACATAATAAAAACTATCATAGTATACCTTATTTTTATCCGTTGAAGTAAAAGACAATAAATGAATAAACAGAGAAAGTACTCAGACGCAGTCCAATAGAGCAAATTAATATCTATAACTTCGATAGAAAACTGTCTTTAATAACACTACTTGAGTCAAAGTAAATTCCATCAAATTTTCAATCGTATCTAGTTCGAATTCACACAACAGTGAAGTCAGTATGACTAGAAACCTATAAACATATACTTGCGATATCTAAGTACACCAACTTTTATATGGGAATTAAAAAACCCTTTTATTCAGTCAATTTTCTCAACAATAAACAGAAACTGAAATATCATCGAACAATAGTATAAATAGAAGATGTAAGAGTATCTCATCCTTATATAAAACAATTTGCGAATCGAAAGTTAAGAACAGAACCCTCATACGATTATGGTTATTTAAAAAAGGAAGGTCGTTCGTACGTATTTACGTGTCACTGTAACCGATCGACATAAACGCCTGCTTATCATAACCTGCAGTCACACACGTTACAACATAATTCAACAAAATAATTCATTTAAATTTTCATTGTTTTAAATCAACAAAACCAGCATACACATATACAGACAAATTTCCAAAATGAGTAAGCTCAAATTCTTAAGTAAACAATTAATGGGAACAATAATGAAAATTGAAAATTATACATGCTTATAAGTTTTGTTGTCGATATATTAGATGAATCATGGGTATTATTGTCTAGTGTAAAAGTCAGACACTAGTGTAACCTTTAAGAAGTTTGGCAAAGGTAAATATGAGAAAACAGTTAAACAGTAGAAAGGAATACTACATTGCAATATTGTCGATTTGTGCAGCTGTTTTAAGAAACCAAAAATCCTCTTAATGCTGAGGTTTGTACATTGAAAGAATGAAAACATGATGTTTAATATTTTTGACCATTGACTACTTAGTAGTAACATTAATTTATATTGAAGCCACCGAATTCGAAATATGTCGATCGACAATGAAGTACTAGATAAATTAGATTAACAGTTATTTAAGTTGGGTGAAACAGTATCGAGTGGAGGTGTGTATATGGTTACGTTAAAGCATTGTCTTAGCAGAAGTTACAATTTTGCTGAACAACTACGACAGTTTGTATTTCACAAAGAAACTAATTTTCTTTAAAAAATCTTAATGCACCATTAAGATTTATCTTCTAAACAAAACCTAAATACAATATTAGCCTTTCATGTTTTCTGTTAGACTATTTTATCATGGAATTAGAAACAGAAAATCTTTAACATTAATTATTGTTACTTCTTTTTTTCTTCCAACCCTTTACTAAGTTTATAACACTACCTAAAATATCAATTATTCACTATCTCCCCTTACAGAATGAAAATAAGGTTGTAAATAAACAAAAACACATCAGGAAAAGAAGAAAGAAGCTATGACGATTGGGTGGGTGAATAGTAGAAAAATTAATTAATTATCAAAAAGATTGCCATTATTATATATAAACATATCATCAAATGTACTTCATTTCAATCAACACATTTATTATTATTATTATTATTATTATTATTATTATTATTATTATTATTACTATAAGGAATTTGATACAATGTCAGGAATAATTTTGCATATAGTCTCAGTGAATAGTGATTCATTCTGAAATGAAACTCATTCTAAAGAAACAGACATGGAAATATGAACAAGTATAGAACGGTATAAGTATATACTTGGACAGTAGTAAACTATATATATATAAGAGAGGCTGAAGTCAAAATTAATCGGGTCAATCAACCAAATAAATAAAATAAGACTTGAATTCTTAAAAACATATAGAGAAATGGTTTTTCTCATTTATCTATCCCTTTCTTTTCACCTCGTCAAACAAAATACACTCATCACTGAAAACAAAATAAACTAGAAGAATTTGTAAAAGATACGTCAAAAATGATTGTATATGAAAAGGAAACAATGAAATGGTTTAAAATAAAAACATTCCAATGTGAACACGTAATTCTGACATCATCGGAGAATTATAGTAATAAAAGTGAATGTTTAGGATATTTTGTTTGATGTAAAACTAGAATGTTTTAAGGTAAACAGACATAAAAATTCAATAATTGATAGAAGCCCATCAATTTAGGAAGTTTCCTAATGAAAATGAAAATTTCTTGATATTCTCAAAGAATTGATTTTTCAATATGATCATTTAACTATAATTAAACTCAATTATTTCATCAGTAGTGACTTTGAAAAATTCATTTCTGAAGCTTGATGATCAAATAGCAAAACACAGAGAACATTGTATGTTTTTGTTTCAAATGTCTACAGGACTTCTGATAATGATGGAAATAGTAATCCATTTTTTTAGTTTAAAACTCAAATGTAATAAACGTTTAATCAGTTAAAAATAACTAACATGGACTTTAAACATGCCTATCACGTGACAAATAGAAAATAATTAATTGAATGGATGTTATACAAATTTAGTTCGCCAAAAAAGCAAAATACATACTACTCACCGGTATTTTCATTCAAAGTAAACAAATCCCATGTCTGACTATGTTCAACAGATATTATCGAATAGTGTATTTTGTTCATGAAATCTATACCTGACTCTTCCACATACAATCGACAGACAAGACTTCCAATTAGTGTAGACTCAGTTATATTTACATGAATAATTATGTGTTGATGATAATTATCAGTTAGAGATGAATTTTCCTCTGGTTGCGACAAATTAGTAATATTTATATTCCCTACAGATTCTGAAGTGATTGAATGTAGAAGAAATTTCGGACTTGATCGAATAGTCGGTTTCACAGTAATTTCAATCTGTAAAATATATGAAGAAAATATTATGAACAACTTAATTATGAGAAAAGAACAAAAATATTAGACAAACTCAAAATATTTCGCACATTTGAGTAGTAATAGACTGGTAGCCACATATTGTATACAACTTGATGAACAACTTGAAAACACTTTTAAATCACTATGCTTAAAGAACAATGTATGCATAATACACAAACATATCAATAACAATCCATGAAGAACGAAAGCACACAGAATGAGAACATATTTCGTACTCATAAAAACAATAAGCGAAGAAATAACTATTCAAAAACAAACTTTTAGTACTTATAGCTAAATAACTGACTTAAAAAAGTCCTAATTATATAACACGCAAGTTTGTTTATTTAGTATACTGTTTATCAGAGCATGTTCCTAAACAGAAGGATTATACACATTTATTAGCAGGCTATTTGAAGTAGCTAACATTCAAAATGTAAACATTAAAACCTATGAACACGAATGTGATAAAAAGTATTTTAAGAAAGAAAACAGAGCATAGAAACGAAAGTAGAATCAAGTGAAGTGATGAAATAAGTTTATTATTATTCAGATGAATAGAGAAAATTTTGAAATTAAAAACTACCAACCAATTAGTAGACTAATGTTATTGGAAAACAAAATAAGGAGTGAGTATCCAAAAATAAATAAAATTATTGAGATAGAATCAATGCTAATAATGTTAGGATGCTGTCAACAGTACGCTAAGAAATGATGAAAAACAGTTGGAAAAGATGATGGAATTGTAATTCACACTGTGAACATCAACTACCGAAAAGTGATTTTAATTATCGAGATATTTTAAACTGATACATTTAGAATTTCGATTTACAACATAATACAATGAACTAAATAGTATATTTACTAGCATCAAAGTAAATCCACCAATCAAGAATAGAAAAATTAGCTACAACGATTCATCTTAGTTAAGAATTAAATGTTAAACCATTGGTAGAGTGGTAATTACACTAGGTGAAAATATACTTGTAAAAATATCGTGAAAAACCTTAGAATCAGTCATAAATAACGTTGAGTCAGCAAAAAAAGAGTATGTATTATAAGAGCGGGAAGATATAATAAGGAACTGAAAACATTGACACAATAGCAAAAACTAAACATATGAAATACCCTTTGAAAAAAATATATATTATATCTGTATGTAAAAATTACTATATAAATGATTGTATTGAATTCGAATGACGATGAGATGTATTTTTGGAAAGTTTATAAATCTTCATTGAACCAATTTTTTGCGTTCTGATTTTGCGTCTTGGAAATTGGAATGATTCCCGTCTCGAAATATAAACGATAAGACTCACGACCTTACAACAACGAGACGTCAGATATAACAGTGGCTATCCGGATTCAACACTGAGATCCTCAAACTAATAATATCACACACAAGTAGATATCCTATAAAATCTCATTTTGTGTGTTTGGGTTCATGTATATAGTCTACTATAAATATGAATACGAAGCAAATATATGGACATTCCAATAACCTCAAACTGCATACAAACAGAAACATACATGGAAAAAACAATTATAAATTACTAATATTTACCTTGGTAGTTATCATCTCTAAACCATTTGAAACAATCAATAATAAATTATGAACAGGTGACAAATGATATTCTAAATGTTCAGCTAAATAGACAAATAAACTGGTTGGTGTAGAATAGCCAACTGCGAATGGATGATGGTAGGAATGATTGGACGCTTGAGAAAAAACAAAAAAAGAAAAAGAAAACTATGACTAAATATAAATGAGAACGGCACTGATAAATATTTACTACTCAACATAATACGTATACAATATGGTCTCAACTGTAGTGTTTTACATAACGATTGTTTATTTACATTGAATGGTAACTTATAATCATAATCCTGAGAAAGATTTCTTAGAGTTTATCATAGGTCTATTGAATCACTAACACTTTCAATCGACTAGCCAATAACACAATACACATATACCATGTAATTCCATCTAAACCCACTTTCTAAAAAATCATCCACTTCAATTTAACATTCATTGAATTATCCAAACGAAAATGATTACTAACTGAATTGAACAATATATAGTACCAGTGACAGTAATGCAAACATGATATCACAACTCACAGTCAACACGAAAAACCTTAAAAAGCATCAATACTAACAACATTATGTTTGGATCTTTAAAATAACCTAATAATAAGTTTTAGTCTAAAACTGATTATCTCAACTACAATTTCCAATAACCGATTTGTGCTTTTCTTTAGATGCTGACCAGAAATACTACAATCTTCAGTAGAATCAAATCAGTTAATTGATAATTTAATGGATTGATGACACGATTTAGTTAAAATAATATGAAATCTTTCCCCATTCAACATAACATATATGTAAATTTACGGTGACTGGATATAATGTCAACATATGTTCTAGACATCTAAGTCAACAATCACAATAACTGAAGAAAATCGATAAATCGGACAAAACCTAAAACACATTTCGATGAAATTATAAAACCTATTGTTTAAAAATAACACTCATAGCATTGTCTACTAGAAATAATATCTAGATTATTTTCATTTTAACAAGCTGGAGCATATATTATCCATTAAAAAACATAATAAAAATGTTAACAACAATAATAGTTGTGATTAACGATGGTTGGATGACGGTAAATATGAAGTAAATGGAGTCAAAAATTGAGGAATATTGAAAAATTATGTAAATCAGTCAAAATTCAACTTGAAATTGCAATGATAAATGGAATACGGAAATGATTATGGATTTTGTCTTTACTGAAAAAAATCTGTATGCTTACCAAAAAACAAACATTACACAGTTTAATTTGTAGTTTTTTTTAGAAAAGAAATAAAACGCAATAACAAAATTTCACTGTGCTTAATCTTAACCAGATGAATGCATCATAAGAGAGATATGCGCTTGGAAAATTCAAAATCGAATTGAACAAAGCGTGTGTAGGAAAATAACTTAGCAATTGTATAGACCATATGAAAAACCGAGTATGAATATGGCTATTGTCCAACAATAAACAAACAGCATAAATGCCATCATTACTAAATGCTTCGTAAACTACAATATTTCATTATTTCGCTTTTACGCCAGAAGGCATAGTGTGTAAGTATAATCCGGAGGAAATTCCCTACATCAGCCGGGGATTTATTATCGATAAATTCGAAGTCATGATAATCACAGTTGGTATAGAAATATTAATTAATAATAAAATATATCCAACAAGGAATAAAAATAGTAATGAAAAGTTGGTTTGATGAAAAACAGTATTATTTAGGAAATAAACTACCGACAATTAACGAGATCAAACGACAGCAAAAACGAGAATGAAAATGATTTAGGGAAATGAATGATATTGACAGTGGTGATCAATTTACATTCTGTTTTCAATACAACCAACATTCATGATTAGTAATTGTATTTTTTAAATAACTTTAACATTCGATTAGTATTAGTGTTTTATATAGAAAATATTTTTAAAAAGATTTATAGGACCATAATGAAAAAAATTGAAAAATATGAACACAATCAAAATGTTATGGTTATAGACGCTAGTCATTATCTTGATTTGATGTTGAATGTGGACTGGAAATCTTTTTTATAATTTATGATCATTATTTTTACTAGTCTCTGTCTTAGAGGAAAGTTTTTCGATAGTCAGAGTGGTTGGAGAACATGATACGTGGAAAAGACGGACTACACAGAAATAAAATTATCAAACGAAGATTATGCATGAGAATTAAGTAACAATGTATCTATGGTTTTGGATATCCAACATATTTTCAGGTTATTTAAACATTAATAAAACTTTTGTACTAAAATCTGAACTCTTAATTGAAATACAGTTTAATAGCTTAGGAATATATAGTCTAACTAAACACTCATGATATATCTTTTTAGTTGTGAAAAAGATAACTTCTCATTATTTTTCCTAATGCTAATGAGTCTTATACTAAACTGGTGAATAAATTAAGTTATTAAGTTTAAAGAAATAAGTTAAATATCATTGTTAGGGACAGTCCTTGAATGGAAGTGTTTATTCTTATCCTTAAAAAATTTACTTCACACTAGATTTACCTATAAAAATTCACAAGTATGCTAAATAGTGTATCATGACTTGCTCAATAGCCATACAAACAGAAGCAACGAATGATAAAGATCGATAATACTTGAATATTCTAAAACTAGAATAATTATATCCTCACAAAATAAAATAAATGTGTAATTAAAGGACACAAATAATGATTGTGAAACTATACAAATAGAAAAAAAAAAGGAAAAATCACGACATGATACACTTTTTCATAAATAAAAAAGGGGCAAACTTACTTAAAAGTTCAAATATTAATCCCATTCCACTGGGATCATAAGAATCATAAACTGAAAAGCTGAAAAGTTTCTGACCAATAATACAGTTGGCATCTATTGAATAAGTGTTTGGTGGTATGGATGTATATTTTATTGAATGAGTACCTTCAACTAATCTTTCTGATAAATCAGCAGTCGGAGGTTTAAGAATACGAATAGAGACAAGCGCTGATTGATCTTTATTTGAACGTAAACTCGGAGTACCTTGATCTTTAGCATATACCTAGAAAATTATTTAGAAAAAATAACAAGAAACATAAAAATCAGTTTTATTTAAGTACTCTTCTGCTTCCCACCCATTCCACCTATGATTAGGATAATGTCAATTTAAGTATATGGTGACAGGTCAAGAAAAATCAAGTCAGAAGAAGGGTAACATATCTCAGCTAAAAAATTGTTAATCATAAAGCTACGTAACAAATCGACTAGTTTTTAGACTGCTATAGGCTCAACCCTAACAGTGATTGGATGGTAATATGTGTTTGTTGTAATCCGAAGAGACGATTAGTTCGGATCAACAAAGCGAAAACTGATAGTGTAGACGGTTGAATATTTCCGAAAGTGTTAAACTGTTCTGCCAAAGTCAGTTTTGAGTGCTGTTAGAGGTATGAGGGCGGTTGTTACTTCCCGGTCGCCATCACAGTGGAAGGGTTTTAGATTTACCTGAATAGGAAATTGGATTAGAGGTGGTCTTAGTGACCTGAGAGATTGACCGCAGTGCCCAAGGGACAACTGCTTGAGGTTGGTCACGCACGACCTTTTCGTGTTAGCTCCGTACTTGTTGAAACCTTATCGCCGGAGACGGATATCCGTGGGATAAGGCGAAGTGTGCACTTTGAGGGTCGACCTATACTGACCCCACCCTTCCTTGTGGGAAGGCAGAATCGCTGTTATGCTGATTATCTGAAGGAAACACCTTACTACCGTCACACCTCTGTAAAGTCAGCATTACGACTTCGCCCTCGGTCCTTGGATTTGCTGCTCTTAATCTTACCGTTCTTCAACTGACCTGTCTGGCATGGTAGGAACTTGAGTAACGATTGTTCCAGCCAGTATAGCTCGATTGATTCATCACGATAGGCAAGCCCGACTACCACGTCAAGGTAGCAACAACGATCGACTGTTCTGCCAAATGAATGATATGAACATGTTGTTCCAACTCGGTAGTTCAATGGTATTATGCTCACCATGCCTTTATATTAATAAACATACACTGGTAAAGAATCTAAAAATAGAGGAAGCTCACCAGTGGTAAAAAGTTTTCGACGGTTCTTGATGACAAAAGTAGCTTCAATGTATATTCAAAAGTCTTTACAAAACTATTACAATTTAGAGTGATAAATATTGCAATCCACTTCATTTAAGCTAATGATTTGAACGAATTGTTACATATCTATGAATAAGATAAACTCAGACATATATGCGTGATAAACGAGAAGTGACGAATGTTTCAATAATTAGAAATTAAATTCCAAGTTACGAAAATAACATCATGAAAACCGTATACCTACTTGAATTCTATATTCCCCAACTGGTGGTAGACCATTCTTGGTACAAATCAAGCCACTATTTGTTATTACATTAAAACCACCGTCTGTTATTAGCTGAAAACCAGTTAAAGATTCACGTTCATAAACAACTGTTCCATTTAATCCAGCATCCAAATCTAAAGCGAAAACGCGTCCAACACAAATCACTGAATTCGAAGCTAAAAAGAGGAAATAAAAAGTTATATGAAATTTTCGTAGAAACTCGATTAGTTCTTGTCTATATTAAACTTCATAATATTTCTCATTATATATATATATATATATATATATCAAGAAAACGATCGCAGTAATTATATGAATCAAAATTAATTCTGATAGAATCCAACTGGAAAACTATTATTATGGAAGTTATTTGAGATGATACTAATTATAAGGTCACTCGGCCCCAACGATGTTTACCATTTTTAGTGAAAATAAATCAACAGACACAAATGATATGCGTGAGTAAACAGACACATGTTAGCAGTTAAATTAGACAGTCGAAGAAAATAAGAAATTGACAATAAGCAGACTGTATTGAATAACGGACAGTTAGTTAACAGACCATACAGAGCATAATAGCATAAAATTGATTGTGCATAAATGTGTATGCTTTAAGCAAATAAACGATAAACAAAAAAAATGAAATGGAAGATTTATGCAATTGATCACGGGTTTTACATTCAATGCAAACAATAATCTTTTAGTTCTCTTATAAAATAAAAATAAGAAGTGTCTTATTGAACAAAGGTTTCCTCACAATATACGCACTAAAATTTAGGAAGTGAATTTCAATGAATTTTTTCAGGTTTAAAGGTACAGTACAGTTATAAGCATTCAATAATTGAGCATCTGATTTGTATTGCACATACGTTTTTTAAAATAGTTAAGTCTAATTAGTTGTTTAATTGCCATGATGTTTAGTGTTGGCTACTTTTTTTTCTGTTTACGCTTGTAATTAGTAAACCCTCATAATTTACATCGAATTGTGTCTGTTACAGACTTAATAAATTTCAGTACATTGTTTACCAAGCAATTACACCTTTTATTTGACGGAAGAGATTCAAATTTGAGTAATAGTAGCAAATAACGTGGGACGTAGTTACACTAGTAAAATTTTAAATACAGATGTTAATTCGATATTATTATTATCACCGCAAATTATTTATACTAAAGAATATAATTCAGCGGAAGATTATTAAGACCGAGACTTTAGACAATGAGCTGAATATAACTTTCATTATGAATACAAGTACCTAAGGTAGAGTGAACTTACTCCACTGAAAATAAAAATGCTGATATATTCATTACTATTATTATGACTTTGATTGAAGTAACTTTTTAATAACTAACGACCTTAATCAAAATAGACTACTAAACTATGACCTTGAACAGTTTTAGTATTATTCATAATATTATTCACACTATTATCCATGTATATATAATTTCCTAGGTAAATACAACTGAATGTGTATGCATGCAGGTTACAAGTAACGATGAATCATTGTACGTAAAAGAACATTCGAACCAAATACACAGGTGAAGAGAAAAAAAAAAGAGAATTAAACTGAGCAAGATGAACAAAGTGTGTACAACCAGTTAGCAAGCGAACAAATGAAGAAATTCCTGCTGAAACTCCGAAATCTTTTCCTATAATTCATACTAAAGGTAACGTTTATGACCGGAACACAATAATCGCATTAAATGGTAAATTTAAGATACTATTCATAGTATCCTCATTAATATTATCCTTTAAAAAATCTGGAAATACCCAAGCACTGAACTTTCATTACTCCACTTCAGTCAGTTATTATATATCATGATGTGTAGACATGGATACTTCCTCCTATCAGTTCACACTTTGTACAGATTAATATGTCGATTAGAATGTTCCTTGTTATTATATCACTGGCTTTATCGTATTGCTATTCTCTATAATGTTCCAACCGAAATTGTGATAGATCTGGTACACTGTTCAATTCAATAAATGGAAGATCCTATACTTTGTATTTATCTTTATTGCTTTTTTATTTGGTGTAATCTTGATGATAAAAATTTATTTTAGCTTACTACGAAAAAAGATTAATAAGTGTGAAACTGTTACTTATAATTGCTATATTTTTCCGAAATATATTTAATTCAGTCAATAAATAACTACACGAAAGCATTAGAGAGATAATGAACACTGGTCAATCAAAAGTTATTTTTCACCAAATACCGAAAATAGCTACAGAACCACTGAAAGTCAGTGAGAATAGATGATTAGTGGAGTTTAAATATGTCAAGTGAAGCGAACAAAAACTTGGTGGAGAAAACCAGTTTATTATTAAATACAAAATTACAGAATGTCTTCGTAAAATACGAAAACCATACAATAAGTACTTCATTTGCACATCTTCCATCAGTTGTCCTCTACATCCTTTATGATTCTTACAATTCTGTTTTTATCCCAACTTCTTTTTGTTTTCTTTAGTTCAATCTCCTTATGATAAGTATTTCACTTCTGATTGGTGTCACATACTACTTACATCTGTCAACACAAGTAGCACATACCACACAAGGAGATAGATATTAGAGATAGTGTTGGGTGACAGCACTGTTGTATCGCGATTTCCCTGGTAATGGAACCGTAGATGATTACTGGATTGTGATCCAATGGTTTAAATTTATGGTGCGTATTGGGAGATATGCATGTCCTAGACCCAATCCTTCAATCCCAATCTTCATAAAAAGTGGTTGTGTCTCCCTTACTTAAAAGATTTCTTCTGATTGTACCTTTCCGTTCCCTCGTTACTACCACACTACCTTACACCAATCTCTTCGTTATCGTTCTCTTTTTCTTTTGCGCTCATTAGTTTTTTTTCTATCTCTTTTCGAATTTTCATTGTTTTGTGTGGCGCATATATATTGGCGCTCTCTTGTACCAATATTTATGTGTTCAAATAAATAAATAAATAAATAAAAGTTTGTGATGGAAACTAAATTCAAATACTTCGTTATCATCTTATATCAACGCATAAACGACTTAAATTAATTTTTGGATATTATAAAATGCATTTTTCTCTACTCATTAAGGATAGCTGTTTACATTTTTCCTTCAAATGGAAAGATAAGATCATTATACCAGGTAAAATATATAAGACATATGTGGTTTAGACAGTACATTATCAATAAAAATTGGAATTTAGTAAATCCTATTGAGTACGATTTGAAAAATATCAATACAACAGACATACTAGATTGAGAAATACCTGATACAGGCAGTCACTGAGTCAAAGATACCTAATCAATTTAGCAATATATGAAAGAGTTAAAAATTATATATATATATATATATATATATATATATATATATATATATATATATATATATATATAACAAATAATAAAAGAAAACAGCTGTTAGACATACACTTTCCAGTCAGGGGATGTACCACAATTAGTTCAAGACTATATTCAAAACAATATGTTGTGATTACAAAGACATACAACAACAACAAAAAGAGAAAATTAAACCGTAAATTGAATTATCTACGAATAAGGGATGGAAAACCATTTCCAAATGGTAGCCACCAAAATCAATGGTGTTGTACGATGTTAATCAAAAGAGAAAAAAAGGAGAATCAATTAGTATGCCATAACACATAACAAGGCGAATTAAAAGTTCTTTAGAGAGGAAAATAAAACAAAGAGAAACAGTCAATAATTGGGAATTAATAAACATATTCGATCTACCATAAGATTATTCTTGGTATTCTGTAATCTGTTATCAAATAGCGTACTTATCAAAACTATTTTTTATTTACCGAACCAATGAGAAAGTGTTTTAAACTATTTTCTGACATTAATGTTAAAAACGATAGTGATACTTCCTGTTACACTGTATTACACTAAATAGAATAAATCATAGACTTATGAAACACTTTCAGCAGGGGTTCGTATTACAGATTAGATTATGACAACATGAAATGGTTTATTCTGGATTATTACAAAACAAAACTGATATAAAAAGATATTTATTATTGAAAAAACTTGTGATACACCTAGGATACAGACTAGGTGATAAAACCCCATAAGAAATAGTGGTGAATCAACTAGAGTTGTAAAAGATAGACAGAAACCAATGAACAAGCAAACTGTAATATCAAGGTTGATTTTAGTGTGTATCACAGATCATTTCTCAATATATGATATACCTGTTTTGTTAAGTGTCATTCAGTCAGTCAGCTACAACGTAGGACTAGATACATATCCCAAAGCAAAGAAATAAAATCACTAACTGTACAAATTGACAGTATACCTTATATTAAAAACTCATGCCAAATTTGAAAGCCCGGAAAGATATCTATTTGCTGTGTATTAAATTTTATTGGCAGGAATCGAAATTTGCACTCTCCTATTAAGCATAAGTAGTACTTTATAAACACTAACATGAGTTTGCTTAAGTACTCGTATGCTCACAATCGTATAATAGACCGAAATAAATACTTATACGAAGAATAAACAACTAATTAGTCAGGACTAACAAAGGAGTGAAAATATTATGTTGATATTTTGCCTGTAACCAGATGATCAGTACTCGTGGAACTACATAATCCACTTCTAGACCCAATCAAAATATCCAGTGCGTCTGGTCAAATTTTATAACCAAATATACTCCAATTAAATAATCATTCGAAAAAAATTGTTAAAGTAGGATGAGGAAATAGAAATTACGCACCCAACCAACATTAGATAAAACTTACCGTTTGTTGCGTAATACTGAAAAAAGTAGAAAGGGATCTCTGCACCCATAATATATTTTGAAAATTCACTTGGAGCAATATGAACGAATCGAGGTGAATTATCGTTTACGTCCACTAATTCGACTTTAACTGAAACTTCAGTTGATCGTGGATTTGACTGAGCATCGGATACGCTAACCTTGAAAGAATCATACACAATATAGATTTAACAGTAGTAAGAAATAAATGCTTACGTAACACTGGGAAATGGCAAGTCATAAACTCGTCAGTTATTAATAATAATTAAAAAATTTAAAAAGCTGTCGTTTCAGTTAAAGAAACAATTAAAGTGAAGGATTGTTGGAAAGCTGTTTCATTTTGTATTGAGACCTCTTATGGTGTGTAGCTCAGTAAGATCAATAATAGAGTTGAAATGCAACTACCGAATTCCATTGAATAAATGACCACTTTCTCAGATTGAGACCAAAAGTCACTATCTTTTACTTCACAATGAAATAATATGTTACGTTGGGAAGCTCTCAGTTAAAGCACAATGGCGATTCAGCTTTCTCCAGCTTTAAATTCTTAAACTGTGTAAAGTGCACGGTTTTGGGAACGAGGAGTTGGACAATATATCCTTGTAGTTATGCGTAATTTACCATGTCACACAAACACTACAAACCGAAAAAAAACTGGTTCCAGAGTCTGGACCCTATTAAGGTGTGTACAGGGACGAAATGTAAGTGGCATCTTATTTTAAATGAACTAAATGAGATTTGTATTCAGTATAAAAACTTATAAATACCCATCAGATTACTGTACAACACAACTTACCACAAGATTCAATTCGACTCTTCCAGTATCTTTTAGAACTGCTTCGCGATCCAATGAACGTTCTGTTGTTGTCAACACACCTGATAACATAAGTAAACATTTTAGAGTTTGACGAAATAGTGTTTAACAGTGAAGCATTTAGGGTTACGCCTAACAAACACAGCTAATTTAACATATACAAGCAAAACTGAAGCTTATAAACACCTAAGAGACAAACCTGTTTTTAAGCCGATCATGAAGTGACCTTGAGGATCACCAGCTGTTATTACATATGTCAAGTTATTTTTATTTTTATCAGAATCAGAAGCGACAATATGAGCTACTACAATATTAGCAGGTGAATTTTCCAACAAGTGATGGCGGTATTGTGGAATCAGAGATACAGGAAAATGATCATTTTCGTCAACGACCTAAAATTCAAAAAACAGATATCAGTCAATAAAACGTATAAATTTGTGATGTATCACATCCCAAAATATGTATGGCCTAAATAGTGTGGACTGTGTAAGTTTGTGCAGAAAATTATTGTCCTATGCTTATTAATCTGTTTGCCTTTCATTTGACTTAGACGAACTTACTTAACTTGGTTAGTTTGAAGAACAACACAATGACATGATTTGTTTCGTAAAATAAGGTAAAAACTAGCCTGTTCATACAGTAACAACAAGATTTTAAAAAATAACAATCAACAGCGTTTAGGAAAGCCCAGTATTAAGTTTAATCAGTGCGAAGTATCAGATAGACGCTTGATAACAGGCTAATTCATAAAGGACAATTCTTAACTCAGTTAAACAAAATATATTAGTCCTATTTCACTAAATTAACCCAACAGAACATAATTGGAGTTGAAAGATCCTGCTTATTTAATAAACCAATCCAAGAATTCATAAAGTACATGATAAAATTAAGAGTTTCGAATAACGCGAAAATTGATATCTGGTTCGATGAAGTTCATATAACAAACTAATTCAAGAATCTGTTGAAACTATTAAGACAAACATATGGAGTTTCATTTTGATAACTGGCATTTTAAATGGAGATTTGGAACTAAAATGGCTTCCAATGAGAAGAAACTGAAAAATATCAACTAGACTGGAATAGGTATGACACAGATATCTAAAACTATATTTACGAGGTAAAAATGTTACATTGAGAGTGAAATTTACTTCAATAAACAGCTCGGCAATCGCATACAATGGTCCACTGAATTCAGACGAAACCATATAGGATTCCACGGTCTCAGAACCAAATGAAGAGGACGTGGATGGATGTTGCGATCCAAGCCCATAAATTACCAACCAAAATCCTCCATCCTCTTGCATTGACTCAGCATCTATTTCTCGTGTATTGAATATGAAACCTTAAAACGACATAAAATGTTGATGGGTTAAAAGCATCGCTTAAGAAGAAATGAGAATAATAAAAATAAATTCAGAATGATGTTAAATGTCTAGACATAAGAAGCGCATAATTTCCAAAGAAAAATATGAAATATGGAAAGAAATAGAACACTAAAATGAATGTTTTGAATAATAGTGAGGAATTAATCACCGAACAACAAAAACCCATTGTAAAATCTTCAAGACTGGAGAAACACGAACAAGATGAATAATCATGAAGAACGACGCGACAATCCATTATGTCGATTAATCAGTCAGTAATAAGTGAATTAGAACCCTTCACATACGTGCATCGACTCAAGTTAATGCATCATATCAGCACAGAGAAATTGTCAAGACAAAGTTTAGAGTAGCAGCAGTAACATAATTGGTAAAAAAAAGATTAGATATACAAATGAATTGATAAGAAAGAATGAGTAGAATAAAAGGTATAAGGTAATTTGAAACTCAAGCTCTAAGGGAAATCAAACAGTGAATGTATATGCACCATTACTACCGACTCTAAGTCATGCACTTCATAGTCTTTAACTGCTGGTCACAATAACTGCACTGACACCACGCAGGTAGTTTGCTACCCGACAACACTGTCAAGTCTAACAGTCAGTGGCTCCATACACTAATGTCATGCCTTGATTTGGGCTTCCTTAGCTTTCTTCCATCCTACTCCTATATTAGGAAACATGATGTGCCGAGAAAGGCGGCGGCTGGGCATATCTAATATATATCCTAACCATCTTGTTTGATGAAGATCTATTACCTCACTAACTGATTGGTTATCTTTGTCTGGTACCCTATGACTTACTTCAGCATTGCTCACCAAGTTGTTGCACGGTATCCTGTTTCCAAAGGCACCTATTATCAAATACTGACAACCTACAAATGTACATATTTCAAAAGCGTGTGTTAGAGCTGTAAAGTAGAAAAGAGCGGACTGTTGACCGGTATACTTGTTCTGTGGTCAGTAGATTATAAGACTCTGCGCTAGATCAGTCTTCATCAAATAGGACGATATTTTCTACACACTCTAAGTCAATAGACGAATTCTCTGGTAGATCGATCCCTAAAACGTCAGAAGGAAGCAGCATCGCCGAAAGTATATATATTAAAACATTAAATAAAAATGAGTAGTTTATTACTTTGCGCATCTCAATAAGCGTCCTTAGGATAGACTTTAAATAACTACCAAAGCAACTTCCACGTACTGAGATTATACTTATCTGGATATCACATGAAAGCCTGAACCATTACGTCTGTACACCATACACTGATACGTTCGTACACCAAAGGCTAAATGTGGGTAACCAGTATGAGTCTAAATACTCTATTTTACTTGAAATAATCAAATATCATTTAATAGTATTTTCCTTGTCCCTATAGCCTACGATACGGCTTACGAAGCCTGGAAATTCATGACGAAGTTTTTAATTTTGGAATTTATCTTCTCCAATCTGTGCTTTTCAGGTTTGTAACCCACTATAGTTTCTGACGTCTTGCGAACGAAATGTTTACTTAAAATAAGAGTGCACATGTTTTTAAAAGCTTGGAAGTAGGTGTGACATCATTTAAACTAGTCAATATTGATAATAACTAATAATGATTTATCTTTTAGCTTACCATCATCGTTCACACCAAACAGACCAAATCCTGATCCCCCAACTATAACAAAAATTACATTGCTACCTTCTGCATCAATTGCTTTCAGTTGCAATTTAGATGCAAGATCACGCTTTGAAAAAACGAAACTTCCAGAAGGTTGGTTTTCACGTATCCATCCACTAAACAAAGCTGGGTGTGCCATGAAACGAGGTGGAAAAATATTCAATTTGACAGACAAAACATGAACAATGAATGAAATATTAGCATACAGCTGCGATGCACCATGATCCATAGCCCAAGCTGTAAGAACATGACTACGACTACTTCCATGCAAATCACATCCTGCAGCTAAACGAACAACACCAGTCATCTGATCTGTATGAAAACAATTTGCACTGCTATCTTGCTTCCCGAACAGACTATATCTGATCAAAGCATTCATACCTTCATCTCTATCGGTAGCCAGCAACGTAGTTATATAAGCACCTTCCGGGATATCTTCAGGCACGTAGACGACATATCCATCAGTTCCTAGCCAAACATTCAAACCGGTAATTCCAGATGAATTATTATATAGATATTGATGTTCTTGAGGTAGACCAGGGGAGTAAAATACTGGAGGATTGTCATTGACATCAGTTACGATTATACTGATACGCGTATTTGCGGAGCGTCGAACATCATAGTCGACCGCTTGAGAGACCTGGATAAAATCAAAGTATGGTATTTTAAACTGGGACTGTTGATGGTTTCCACGAGGATAGCCGACTGCAGACACCAATAGTTCATATACTGCTTGAGTCTCCCTATCCAATTTTGTTTTTAAACGGATTTTGCCTGTTCGACTATGTATCTGAAAATAAATAAAACTCACTTTATAGGGCTACTGAGTGGATTAATTATACATCATTTAACGCCAATAGAAAAGTGTTACAATTCATATTTTAAAAATTTCTTTGAAAGTGAAAATCAATGAAATATAAGGGTACCCGTTCAAGGCCTTAACAAAGAGGAACTTTAAATATAGTTTGTGTCTTATAAAAATAAGTTCTCTTTACATGACACCTGTGACACTACCTTTCATTATGTATTACGTCATATAGTTCCTCGTACTGCTACGATATGACACACCGAACCTCCATACTGTCACTAGCCAAACTTTAAGAGTACAAATTGAGATCCAATATTCTACAGTACTGGCACAAATAATTCTCTATAAATTATATTAACGTCAAATTATGTAGCCAGCGAAATGATGAATCTGGAGAATTATTTGATTTTACTAGACAATACTACGGTTGGAATTATAACACAAATCAGTTGATGAAACTATGAAATATACTGATCAATAGTAAATATCCCTGACCCATCAAAATAATGATCAGTATAATATGATATTAAGGCTATTATTGTTGAAAAATTCAGTTTAATTTATAAAGCAATCGTTTATACCGCGTGAAAATAACTGAAGGATAATATTGTTACAGTAGTACACATTTTAATACCAAACCTTTCATGATACCTGACTAAGGATGGCAAATCAATTGATGATGTGGTGAAACTTCATCAGTTGAGATGGCTGGGACACGTGTTACGTATGCCCAACGACCGACTGCCTCGACGTGCGATGTTCAGTGGTATAGGAGTAGATTGGAAGAAAGCTAGGGGCGGCCAAACCAAAACATGGCACAAGTCCATGAAGTCACTGACAAATGGTCTGAGTCATGTTGGTAGGTGTAGACTACCTGGTTGGGGACCGCGAGATGATAGCAACCGATGGTTAGAGATCCTGAATGACATGGCTCAAAATCGTTTGCAATGGCGCAGGTGTATCCACTCTTTGTGTTCTCTCAAATTTTGGTCTCCTTATTCCTCCTTGTCTTTTTTTTTCTCTTCCCAAATTTATTTCACTGTATTATACTCTTTAAATAACATCTCCAAACACTAATCTTCCCGATTACTGCTTATACTCTTATTACCTCTACCACTACGTGATTTTAACTGACCACTGCACCTTTGTGCTAATGTGGTGTGGCAACTCGAACTGATGTACGTACGTACGTACGAAGTTCTACATTGATACTGACTGACTGACCTGACTATCCAAGTCATACTTTGAATGATTATCTACATCAAGCTATAAACTGATAGCTGACAGCTTTCTTTGACCGAGGTCAAGTAAATATGCGGATCTATCATTATTTTCAACCATAAAACATGTACCTAAACCCATAGTAGTATGCAGAAATAGAACCATATCACTGTTATATTTTTTTGAAAATGGAATCTGTTAACAATCTTAAAATGATGTCCATTTTGTCCCTTGTCACAAGGGTCAAGTTTTATGAAGGATGTCCATTTTGTTATACGATTATCGATGCACTATAACCAAAGCGGAGGTACAAGCTATTGACATGAATAATAAATACCTTTCCCTAACCTGAACAAAAATCAAGGAAATCAATTGCTATTTTTTCACTTTCTCAGTTCTGTTTGTTTAATTTAAAATGTGAATAACATAATGTTTCAATTAGCCACACATTCATTTACGATAAAATAGAATGTCCTAACACGAGAAATTTCGGGCGATAATCAAATTTTAAGATGACATAAACAATATTTTAATCTAGACATATCACCGAAAGGAAGTAAGCGTTACTGCTGCTTATTGGTAGTTAGTAGGCTTTTTAGCTTCAAATATTCCTGCCGGTCTATTATTAGAAATGGATGACTAACAATCTTCTTTTGTTCAACAGATCCTTCAACTGCTGTAGACATATGAGGTCTTATAAAAGAGTAGCCACATAACTCGATAAACTAGCTACATCTAATGATTATAGCGGTTTAATATTGAGACTGCTAATTGCGTTTATAACTAAAGTCCCAAGAAATGTTTGATTTATTCCAATTCTGACTATTATTCAGTGTAAAAAAACGGCAAAAAAGCATACCTTATACAGTTTTACCTTGGCTTTTGATGAGAAACACGGAGATACATAATTGCATTAATCCTTCTCATTTGCATACATAAACCCAGACGACAACTAAACATGTGGCTACAAACGTTCACAAATAAATCACACTTTCAGAATTTTCCCCAGACATATTTGAATGTGAATGCGTGGTTCCTTTGATATAAAATACTATAGTCTCTTTATCTGAATCTTGACATCATTCTCAACTTAAGGCAAATTTTAAGGTTCACCAACCATATGGCAAAGTTAACTTTGACCACTGTTCCAGTCGGCTTTTATGACACCAATAATCGAATGGGTCATGAATTAGATGTGAATCCAGCCGATAAAACATAAATCCTCCGACTAATATACCAATAAAAACAACTAACAAAAAGTAGCCGATATGACTAGCACATTTAATGATACCATCCACAATAGCACACACCAATTATAAATGACAATTTAAAACATAAAACAAACAAAGTAACACTTTTTTGCGACCATTATTTACTTAAATATGCGACTTACCTTAAATACATCCTGAAAATTTAACAGATGATAACGAACTTCGCTCGTAACATCACGATCGACAGCTCGAACTTGACCCAATATTGTGTCAGGCTGTGCATCTTCGGGAACGTTGATAATACCTGAAGCCCTATCCTGATTAGATGTTGGTAGTGAAGGATTCGTAGAGATATGGACCATATTACTACTTTGTTGGACAGATGGATTAAAAAATTCAGGGGCATTATCGTCTAAATCATCAAGGAAGATATGTAGTGGAGAAAAAGTACATAACTGCGGTTGACCAAGGTCACATGCACGTAAAATCAAACTATAACTGGAAATTACTTCCCGATCTAAGGAGGCAGCCACTACCAGCGAAACACCACAGCAGAATGTTGTGTTGTTAACGAATTCCCTATATAACCCCGAATTCGGCAAAAGTATGAAAGCTTGTTTGATATCCACGTCTGTAACATATGTTGCTGCTTCGGTTTCGGAGGACACTGACCTCAAAGCTTCTAATCCATAGATGATCTGCCCAGCCATTGAATAATCTGGACCATCTTCATCTGAAGCCGCAAACCTCAGTATAACTGTACCTATAGGAAGATTTTCAGGAATATTTATACGAGTAGGTAAGTCCGTCGGGAATTGTGGTCGATGGCGATTCAACTGTAGCTCGTAAACGGTATTTTGACTAAGTAGAAATTCATACCTCTTTTTTTGTATTTTCAGTGCTTGTAATTTATCATAAACATGGGATGACTTGCAACGCCTTGTAAAATTAGTACCAGCTATTTCTTGAAAACGAACTAGATTTAATGACAATGTACATGATTCTTTGGAAACTTTCATACCATCTGAAGCCAATAAATTAAGTATAATTTGAGTTCCTGGAGAACCTAAATAAGAACAAACAACATTTAGATCACCTGTTTGTTCCTCAATTTTGAAACATGGTCTTGGAAAACTGCTAGCTGCTATGTGGATTGTAACGGAACTCTGGCCATCTCGATCCAAGTCTTCAGCGAAATACCGACCTATATTAAGGCTCGGTGACGATGGTACTGCTTTGGAGAAAATGGAGCCCTCATCAGTGACTGGAAGTGAAATTTCACAAGAATCTTCCACAAAGACTGGAGGGTGTTCGTTAATATCCAGGATTCGAATGATGTAAACGGCTAAAACGCTACGAGGGAGTGGAATCCCAGAATCCGACACAAGTACGCGAACGATGAATTCCGTTGGCATAGTTTCTGCGTCGAGAGGCTTCGACACTACTAGCTTATCATTACGAGGACCAATTAATGTAAATGGTAAGATGTCAGCATCATATAGGACATAAGAAAGATCTGTATGTGACACATCAGGATCGTACCCGATAACTGAAAGTACATGCGAATTCAAAGAGACATTTTCAGGTACTTCATATACAGAACCATTGTTTTGCACAACAGGATCTAAATCATTTATGTCGAAAACCTCAACAATGATACGTGACTCTGATGCACTGCTTAATAACAAATTATTGCCATCCACAACAGTAAAAGGAATGGTAATTACGTTATTAACAGGAGCCTGAGGTGATTTTTGGACAGAAATATCATTCTCTAAATCAAGTGGCTGCACAACCACAAGAGAACCACTCTTTGTCAACCTTATCTTTTCTTTGGATTCCGATTTTCGATTTTGACTACGAAGATCTGTAAACACAAAGCTTGCATTGGTCATATTAAAAATCGCTGATGGCCTTATAACCTCTATAGTTGAATTCACAATGGCAGCCTCTGATAAACGAATTTTTATTTCTGAGGGCAAAGATAATTTATATTTAGACTTAAAAACCAAAGGAATATTAACATTTAGACGAGACAAACGGCCTGTGAAAACATTCATATTTTCATCCCATTTGGTAACAACCTTGGGGACTTCGTATGCTTCCAACGTTATCATCATCCACGAATTTAGTGAGATAGAGTGTATATCATACTTAGCCTGTATAAGCCATTCATTTTTCTTACTTGTTGACACTAGTTCAAACTTTTCTCTCATATCTGGTTCTGAAATCCTGAGTCCAATTGTTGAGCCAACAGAAGACGGTGAGCCAACAACGTGAACACGAGCATAAACTACACCGGCCGCACCCGGCATGGTAATTTCTTCAAGATGTTCAACCTTTATTGATAAATCTGAATGTCGGAACTTAGTGATCGATATTTCAACTCTTGTAGCAATAACCATATTACAGCGTACACGATCACTGCCGCCACGACTCACAACAGAAACATTGAAAGTATAATTTGGAAACCCAAAATTTTCGATTTCCGATTTTCCGTGAATAAATTCTGGATAACCAATCTTTGCGTATTGACTGTTCAAGGGACGAGTGGGGAATATATCACCTGAATACAAGTCAACCCGAAAAGGGATATCGAGTTCAAATGGATCCATATAAAACAAATTCTGTGCACTTACGCTGGAACCTGAACTACTTGCAGATAACTTTCCTATAGACTGTTGGACGCTTATGTTTTCAGGAACATCGAAATGATGGAAATTTCTGGTAAAAATAGGACAGTTTTCATGAATAGCTATGACGTTTACGACGATTTCGGTAGTATTGCTTAATCGGATTGGAGTAACTGATGAATGGTTGTGCGAAGTGAACACTGCCTCAACTTTGAATCGGTAATTTGGCTTCTTCTTGATAGCTGGACTGTCAGATGAAGCATAAAGATGCAAAAAGAAAAACTTTCCGAGTTTCTTGCAGGAAGCTCGAAAAGAACTGTGAGCATCAAAATCCATGATGTTATATACGACATCACCAGATGGATTCCCACTGAATGGTTCGGGAACACCCATATGATGACGGGTGGGAATAATATATCGGTGCAAACTTCCATCATTAATTAACATTGTTTCATAAAGTGGTGAAGTAAATGCAAAAGGAACAGAATTTTCATCAGAATACTTAGAAGAAAAAGTGGCGACTCCCGAGCTCATTTGGCAGCGAAATTGTAGCATCAAAACCAATACAAAATAATTGAAAATACAGTTTCTAAGAAGGTAACACTTATTCCAACGAAACTTCATCCACATTTTTGGAGTGTTTGAATCCAATTAGAAACAGATGAAGCATCACATTATGCACAGAATACAGGACATGTCAAAAAGGTGCAAATACAGAATTTCGAAAACCTGCTTACTTTACTGCGCACATTTGAGACACTTAAACAACTTTGGGAGACTGATGAAAACTATAGAGCGTCTTGTGTTTCATAAGACGACTTACCACAGACTTAAAGCACTTCAGAAGACCTTCTACTTACAGTCCTTTGAAATTTATCTAAAATGATATAAATTCGTTTACTTCTTTCTCACATATTTTGTTATTATAAAATAGTTCACCGTTTTTGTGGTGCAACCACAAATCGTCAGTTATGTCAACAAACTTGTTAGGATTCAATATATTAAATTTTCAAGAAAGCCAACTGCTTACAACAGACTCAGCAAGTCGGATCATAAGTGGGAATGTGTTACGTGCAGCACGGATGCTATAGTCTAACTGAGAAACAACATTGTCCTATCGACAGGTGTGCGGAGTAAGTTGGAAAGAGACAGTCATAAAACGGATAGACGAACGAGGGCGCGCAACTAAAACAAGAATAGGGATGTCGACAGGTCTACCATCGATGGAGCATGCATTAGCATTAATGATGACATGTTGAAACTCGGCACCATCATTACGTCAACGGGAATCGACTCCCTCAGTAAACTCGGGTCTCTCAGCTCAGAGTCCTTGAATGCAACAGCGGTCCCCACGTTAAAGAGCTAAAAAGGACCAGGCGTCACCGTCTAAGCTGAACATCCCAGGTGTTGTACGGAAATCAGCTGGTGATTTGGTCGCATAGTCCACTCCCAAGAATGTCCGTCCCGTCAACAAAGAGTTTAGGATTCAGAAAAGTACTTCCACCTCCGAACAACAAGGTGATGAACCTGAACGCACAGGAAAACCTGGGAACCTATGCACGAAGGCCATAAGAGAAGACAGGCTTCAGTACCAGACAAAGCTTATGGATAAATTTGTCTCTAATCCGAAGAGCTTACTCCGTTATGCAGCCTCTCTTCGTCAAGCCAAAACTGGAGTTTCCCAACTGTTAGGTCTTAACGGCCCGACCAACAGCGACGCCGCTAAACTTTTGGTTGAACAATACTCTCGGACATTTCAACCGACCCACATCAACTCTACTGACGAAAGCTTCATCTGCAACTCCAAAGGACTTTCCAAAGTAAACCTGAGTGCTGACTTGGTGTTCCGGAGACTGCACCACTTAAGAATTGACACTTCTCCTTGCCCGGATATGATTCATTCTGCCATACTGAGAGAAGCAGCCTGTCTTGGCAACGCCGCTTAGCGTGATGTTCTCACACTCGCTAAGTCAAGACAAACTACCGGAAAATTGGAAGTTGGCTCACATCACACCAATTTTCAAAGGAAGTCGACGCAATGAACCTTCTACTTATTAGCCGGTGGCTCTTCTTTCATAACCTTCAAAACTCATGGGGTCCCTGTCATGTGACGGTTTAAATGACTATCTACTGTCCTTAAATTTCTTCTCACCCCAACAGCATGGTTTCAGGGAGGGCTACTCTTGTATAACCAACCTGCAGACTGCGGTGGACAGATGGAGAAGCATCCTCGATCTCAAGGGAAAGGTTGATATCATCTACCTAGATTTCTCAAGAGCTTTTGGTAAGGTTAACCATACATGTCTTATCAATAAGCTCAAACGATTGGGTATCAAACCACCTCTAATTGATTGGCTCACCTCATACCTGAGAAATCGACATTTTAAGGTCATGGTTAATTTCACTTTATCGCAGGTTATGGAATGTCCTAGTGGGGTCCCCCAGGGCTCAGTACTAGGATCTCTTCTCTTCTCGATCTACATAAATGATCTTCTTCAACGGGTAACGTTAAACTTATTACTTTTTGCCGACGACGTGAAACTTTGGAGAGATATACGCAACCAAGACGATATACTAGCACTTCAGGAGGATATGACTCGACTTCAAAGTTGGGCAGACGATAACGGACTTCAAAGTGTTGCAGACTTTAGTTACAACTTGGGAAACTCCTCTCTAATAGTATCCCGAGTCGAAAAAAAATAGGAGTCCTGGTGCCCTGCGATTTAAAGTCCTACGCTAACTGTGACAAAAATGCCTTTCATGCAAACCTTGAACTGGTAACATTGGAGCGCATTTTTCGCCAGTTTGACGGAAGAACTTTCCATATAATCTTCAACAGTTTTATCTGTCCCCACCTAGAGTACGGAAACATAGTCTTTCCTCCCTCACTCCAAAAGGATAAGGACACTCTGGAGGGTATCAAACGACGAACCACGAAGTTAGTTCGGGGACTCAACTTTAAACCTCCTGAAGAGCGCCTCTAATCATTTAACCTTTACCCACTAGAGTATGGGCGTCTTAGAGGTGACCTTCTGATGGCTTACAGTATCTTAAACACCTACGTAAGCTTAGTCCCAATACCAACCTAAGGGATATCACCCAGAAATTGAAAACACAACAAAGCAGAAAGGACTGTAGACACAACTTCTACTCCTTAAGAGTTGTCAAATGCTGGAATTTGCTGCCGACTGAACTGGTCCAAGCGACGTCCCAGGAGTCCTTTAAAAGGCAACTTGATCTACCCTTATGATCTAAGGATAGCATCACACTATGATTTACCAATTTCCTTTTTCCTCTTTTATCGTTAAAATACCTAGGTTCATGCCTGGAGTTATTCGTGATCCCCTGCTACTAAACATGGAAGCCTGTAAAGCGAAAGCTTCTTCTATTCCGTCCACAACCATTTGAACCACTTGAAGTAAATAACTGGGAGGCTTTTCGGTTGTTCGAACACTCTTTAATGTTATGACATCTGGTCAATTTCAGGATGTGCAAGACAGGATGCTGGGCCACCTTCTTTAGTCCTGGAGTTGCGAGTCTTTCACTTGGGTCAACCTTATCGTAGATGGATTAACAAATGTGATGTAGCGGTGGCTAAATCCCGAAATCAATAGTTCTGTAAGTCTTCGACTTTGGATGCTGACTGCATTACTTTTAGTGGACTCACCTAGCTGAAGGCCCAAGGTAATGCAGACGCATCAGATCACTAGTGAGGACGCCGTGCTCAACATCCTCTGCAATCGCTAGCCAGTCTATATCAGTTGATTCCCGACATATTGATAACCTATCAAATATATCTTCGAACTTCTTCGCATCTGACTTTTGATTTCACTAGGTGGTTACGATTCATAGGTGTTACTGGTTAAAGCGCCGTCAAACATTGCAACACGTAGACGTGACTAAAAAGTTTCCAGAACATCCAGAAAAGTATGTATTTAATCATTCTTCTATTAAACTTTTGCCAGTCGAAATACAGGCCTTACCACTGAGTCCCAAGTTCTATAACAGCACCTCCAAAACCAGTAGACTTCATACACAAATACAATTCGAAAATCTATCAAATCAAACTCATGATCTTATGCCGATATCCCCACAAAATCTCCAGCACTTTAAGTCCACATTACTGGACTGCAGTCATGGATTCGTTAATGCACACTGTAGTAAGAATAACCTATTAACTAAGAACCACTTGGATAAGCTAATACTGTTGAAAAGAAATAAGGATTTAATCCTAAGTAAACCTGACAAAGGAGCTGGTGTAGTACTACATGACCGCAAAGAATATTTGGATAAAATGAAGTTAATTATAGAGAACGGTACTAAATTCTCCAAACCTAAAGAAGTTGATAAAACATTACAAATAGAAAAACAGCTAACAGATGTTGTTAAAAATCTTAAGAATAAGGGGATAATAACCCAAGATTTATATAATCACATTCGTCCCATGGGTTCAGTCATCCCGCGCTTATATGGACTACCAAAAATACATAAGCCGGGTTTACCGTTACGACCTATTTTGTACATGTCAAGTTCACCATACCACAGAATCGCCAAATGGTTAGCGAAAAAATTGGAACCGGTTAGAAGGCAAGTATGTAAACATTCTATTCATGATACTTTTCAATTTACTGATCGTATTAAGGACGTTAATACTTCCGAAAAACACATGTTATCGCTTGACGTTAATTCTTTGTTCACTAGTGTACCTTTAACCGATACAATATGTTATACATGTATACATGTATATTGATTCTAACAATATAGATCAAGGTTTGCCAACTGAACACTTGAAAGAACTATTGTTACGCTGTACTTTTAATGTCCAGTTCAGTTTCAATAACGAAATATATAGACAAAGGGATGGGATCGCAATGGGGTCTCCATTGGGTCCAATTTTAGCAGGCTGTTTCATGCAAAAGTATAAAAGGACCAACCTTGTTCAATGATCAATCGATTCCACCTATACGTGAGATACATGGACGACACGTTTGTTGTTTGTGACAATAATATTGATTTAGATGATATTCTACACACCTTTAACTCGTGCCACCCTTCCATAGACTTCACGTTAGAAAGGGAACGAGACCAATCAATTCCTTTTCTCGATGTACGTCTGATGAGAAAGAGTAATGGTTCTTTGAAAAGACCTATCTTTAGAAAACAAACATGGAATGGCCAGCTAACCAACTTCTATAGCTGGGTTCCGTTAAGTAGGAAAAGAAACCTTATCCATTCTTTATGCTATCGCATACATCACATATGCAGTACGCAATGAATTAATGAAGAACTCTCATTCCTCAAGAAGACTTTGACGAAAAACGGTTACCCAGAACGGTTCATAGAAAAGAATATGAATAGAAGTGGTCGCGAGAAGAATTCTAGTTGTTCCGTCCTAAAGAAAAACCTTTATATAAGTCTGGAATTTAAAGGTGATCGAACATCAGACGTAATCGAAAATCGTCTAACAACAACTATTAGAAGAACATTTAACGCGGCAAAACTGCGAATATCCTTCACCAGTAGAAACTTATTTTATGTATCCATAAAAGATAAGCTTCCGCGTCTGGTCGCCTCCATGTGCATCTACCAGTTCACCTGCTCTTGTGGAGCTAGGTACATTGGTCGTAGCCATCGCTCGCATCCAACTCGGATACGAGAACATATCCCAGCTTGGTTCTATAAGGGTGAAAGGAAAGCAGTTAGGAGTTCTATACTTGAACACCTAATCGACTATAACCATTCAACAGATCCACAAATTGACTTTAAGGTTGTTTATATGATTCGTTCAAATCTACCCAGATTTCTTCGTAACCAACTTTTAAAAATAGCCGAAGCTCTTACCATCCAGGAGCTTAAACCAGAACTATGCGTACAAAAGAAGTACGTCTTATCGTTATCGTTACCTTGGCCTTAATTAGTTTGAATATCCTACTATTATTGCTATTATTATTATTATTATTACTGCATTCCCCCTTTACTTATGTCTTATATTCTTATTGTTTTATTCATGAACGCTCATCATATCACTTTATTTTTTACACCTCTATGACCTTTAATTATTATGACAAAAAAGCATTTTAATCATCTTATTATATTCATTAAATCTATTGTTATTATTCATATTACGTAATCTAGTATTATAACCTTTTTATTAACTGTGTTCACATTTCCTCGCGGAATTAGTACTTTTACAAAAACAAAATTTTCATATATATACGATTGTTCAGCTTGATAATAAATTCTTTGAAAAGAGATCCCTTCGCTGAAATTCGTGTTTTAATTTTAATGTTTAAATGGGAATTATCTGTCAAACTCCAAATAACTGTGGCATCTTCAGGGGTTTCAGTGAAGCGTTGGGGTAGGGAATTCCATTGAAAGATGACTTGATGCAAGAGTTGGTAGTCAGGTGGCAAGTAATTTATCTAGGGCTCGTGAAACATATGAGGAATTTATGATTTCGTAAATCTACTTGGTGGCATTTCTGCTGACTTTATCCAACTGGTCACTGTCTTTTAGATAGCAGCCCAAGGCTCGTATGCAGTACTAGGGTTTAAGATGAACTAACACTGTATCCAAAGTCAGAGAGGTATGTATCGTTACCTTGGACCAGTACGCATTCGCAGGCATTTACCGGCAATCGCCAAATACTAGATCGTTCAGATAATTTTCGTGGATTATTCGGAAGATCGGTTTTTTACTTTTCATTTTCCTATATCCTGATATTGTCAGCATAAAACGAAACCTATGATGACGAAAAACTAGAAAGGTCACTTACATGCACGTGGCGTAATAACTGGTCCAAGGCTGTGGTCAAACCAACCCCACTGGCCACAGTTTTCCATCTAGACAACTCGGATTTAACATATCCCCTTTCTGACCCTCGACTAGGAAATCATTTGTCTACGAATGCAAGTTACCTATAATCCTTAAGTATCTTGATTCAGATAATCACCCGTTGTGTACGATTCTGTCAACAGTCTTACTGAAAACATCAAAGACTACACATGCAAGTAATTTTTCATCTTTTAGTGCAAATCAACTTTATGGTGCTACCATTAACTTTTTGAGGCACTAATAACCAGTTTTAAAACGGTACTGCTCATCGGGGGAAATTAAAATTTCACCCAGATATTTAAATAACTTGTGAATAATATTCCCTAGAATCCTAGCGACCACCCTTGTTAAGCTTACGCGTTGGTAGTCTACAGATTTATGTCTCCTGCCCGTTTTGAACACAGGGCTCATTAGGACTTTCTCCCAGCTGTTTGGTAGTCTGCTCAGGTTACAGATGGACTAAAACATATATTAATGGTACACGCCATTTTCGTAGGCATCATCTACTAATTACAACATTTGTTGGTTCACAGCATGCTTCCCAAATTATTAAGTTTATAGTTGTTATAAAGTAGACTCGTAGAGCGCTTTTTGTAAACCACGACCTTGAGGAGACGCGTACGTCAGATTTGTTCCAAACGTCAAAATTTCCATAGCTGTGCACTCAGAGTAAGATACTGAAGATGAAAAAAAGAGAAACAGAGGAGCAGCAAGGCACTTGGATGTTAACGCCAAACGTTGCTTAACAGTGCATAGTAGAACAGATAGAGAGATAATAATATAGATTAAATTCGTATTATTTCTTTGTAAGGTGAAATGAAGTCAGAGACTCCACATAAGAGAATGTAGTTAGATAGAACAATGAGTTGTGATGTTTAACAAGTTGGAGTAAGCTCATATGAAGGAAAGGAAGTCAAGGTTGGTACAATGAAAGTGGTTAATTAGAAGGGAGTGTGCATACAGAGGGTGAAGTGTTAAAAAAATACTAATAACTACATCTTTTATTGTCCTTTTTTCTTTTTCCTTTTTTTGTCCATGCGATGCCAGCCACACAATCCTAGTGTAAAAGTCCGAGTTAGCATGTCATAGGTTGTCTAAATAGAATAACTAATCCAGCACAAAATTGGAAACATAAGTCGAGAGGGAGTATATTCATTAAAGGCAAACAAGTATACGAAGATCCTAAACTTGTCACAGAATTATTTAATGAACATTTTTGTTTCTCACTAACTAACGAAAAACCATTTAATGATTCAGAACCAATTCCAGTACCTCCCTGTGAAATTACTAATGTAGAATTCAGTGTACAAAATATTTCCAAGGCAATCAGTACATTGAAACACTCATACACTGATGGACCAGATGGTATTCCATCTAGCATGCTAAAACGTGGAGGTGATGATATGTGTGTTTTGCTTCTCAAACTATTCGCGATATCACTCTCTTCAGCGTGTTACCCCACTGCCTGGAAAACTACACATATCATTCCCAAAATTAAAACAGGACCTGAAGCAAACGTTGAAAATTACCGGCCTATAAACATAACTTCAGTGGTATCCAGAGTGATGGAAAAAGTAGTTAAGGCGGCTGTAGTCCAACATCTAATAACTAATAATCTCATCTCGACCTCCCAGCATGGATTTCTTAGGTCCAGATCATGCGATACATGCCTAGTAGACTACCTGAATGATATAACTATGAAACGAGACAGCGGACTCCTTGTATCAGTTCTATTCCTAGACTTTAAGAAAGCCTTTGATAAGGTCCCACACAAAAGGCTACTCGTCAAACTAAAGTCCTTCGGAATACACAACCCACTGTACTCATGGTTTGCTTCGTTCTTAACAGAACGTAAACAGATGGTAAAGTACAATGACTGTCTCTGGTCCCCTAGGCCAATCACCAGTGGAGTCATCCAGGGAAGCGTATTAGGTCCACTTCTGTTTCTTATGTATATAAACGATATATGTAACACCATAGAATTTGGAAGACCATACTTATATGCTGATGATCTCAAAATAGTATACAGCTATAATCCTGAGACACTAAGCGAAAGTGTATCCCAGATCCAAAAGGACCTCAATAACTTAACTATATGGAGTGAAAAATGGCAATTACCATTAAACCTCAACAAGTGCGGGATCACGCACTTTGGAAAGCATCCCTATAAACCGCAACTTCACTTAAATGAAAGTAGGGTCCAAACACTCGAATCAGTACGCGATTTAGGAATTAATTACACAGGAAGCCTGAACTTTGAAGAACATGCCTCCTCTATTATTTCTAAATCTAGACGGCTAATTGGCTTTATAATGAGAAACTTTTTCACAACAGAGGGTAAACTTACTCTCTACAAAATATGTGTAAGACCCTCCCTTGAATACTGCTCTTTTGTATTCTCTGATATGAATATCACAGACAAGACAAGAGTAGAAGATGTTCAAAGACGTTTCACACGTCAACTACTAGGATGCAACTCGAATCTTGATTACACAGACAGATGTAAGCATCTATCTTTAGAACCCTTATGGCACCGTAGGCTAAAAAACAATTTAATATTTCTCTACAAAGCGATATATGGGCTCTCCTTTCTAACCTCCTGCCCGACTATTACCCACGACCCAGCCTATAGACTTAGAAACAACGCATATACACTACTTACCGTAAAACACCAAAAACAAATGCGTTGTAAGTTCTTTACAGTACGGTACAGTTTATTGTGGAACAGGCTGCCAATGCCTATCCGTAACTGTGATACGTTTACCAGATTCAAAAGGCTAATAACCCTATTTCTAGACTCCAAAGAGCTTCAACATTTCCTTGAACTCCCGCCCACCAATGAGGCACTTTATTACGGACCGCCTAGTATCTAAAAAGAACAAAATTATAACAAGTCCGACTGTTACTAATATGAATATAACCAAATCACAGAACATATGGCTTATCCTTTCCTATTATTCATTGTTTATTAATCATGACTTCATGCTCCTAACCCTAGCTTTCAGTTCCCAAATCTCTACAGGTTAAATGTACATTATTCTTCCTAAAAGTCATGCCTTTTTTTTATTCCACTGCAAGTAGACAGATAGCTCAATCTTATGAATGCTGATCTACTAAGGCCGACCATTCAAAGTTCAAAATTTGGCCACAACGTCTTGTGAGTTTCTCAATGTTTTATTTGTCTTACCCTGAAATTTTTTTTTCTACGATTTTATACCCTCTCATATCTTTTGATTTGCTATTAGTCCTTACTTCTTTAAACCATTAGTTATTTTCATAGCAGTGTGATATACTATGTGGACATCTAACCCATAAAACAAGTTTTTTAACTATCTGATTTGCTTGTAACATGGACCTAGTAGAGACAGTGTATTCCAACTATGGGCTTTGATTAAAGCAGTATTCATACTTACCACAAACGTAAGAGAGCCTAACATCACAAAAGGAGGGAGGGTGGCGTTACTGACCAGCAAACATGAAGGTGGGGAGATAACTTCAATCCACCCATGTCTGTAGGGCAGAACATTTTGTTTAATTACGGCTCCTTATGGTTTAGTGGGATGCCACGAACTTATGGTATTGAAGCTGATCTATTCACGCAAAATACCTCTTTAAGTCGTGTTACGAACGTTGAATTGGTTTCACTTCCTACCTAGAAATCCTATTACAAGCAAACTAGACAATTCGCTAATATACGAAGCATAATCAAGACCCTATAATAACTGGGGGAAAAATATTTTTTAAAAAAAAACGAAAGAGGCTCTAATAGCTTCGATATTAAAGGGAAGACAGCCAAATGTATATCACAATACTGTTTCTAGCACTATATTTTATTTTATAATCACACATAATCTTATACTCTCAGCTCTTTTCCGAATCGCCCCCATTTGTCAGTTGTATGTCCACTCACACCTTGTCAACACTTATTTTCTATAACCTATTAAAATGCTCTTTCTTAACATATACCTTAATAAAGGAAAATTAGACTGAGTAATCATGCCTTAAGCATTCTTTCATGAATATTGGCTACTCTGCCTCTCGTGTTTTCTTTTACTTGCTCCCTCTTTCAGCCCCCTTGAGATATGGAACTGGTGACTTCATCCTGCACCATCCTTAAAGCCTTGGATATCCCAGAAGGAAATAAGGTTGCGATTTTTAGAAGCCCATACCTTCAATGGACCTATTCTTGACCATCAGTCGCACATTCGCAACGCGACTTTCATGAAGCGCGCCAACTGTAGTACTGATTTAAACCATCGACATTCATATCTTATAAATTATCAACCCAGCTATGTAATTTATTGCAGTGTATATTGTATCATTTGTATCAATTTGATCTTGCCTGTAAACTGGCATGCCTCATGTAACAAACTGTTATTTGAGAATAAATTATTATTATTATTATTATTATTATTATTATTATAAGTCTGAGTGGTGAGCGTAGAAAGACAATCTACATCACAGATTGATTGACTTATTCTCAATCATAGAGAGCCCGATACATTCAAAATATTCTGCTCCACGAACACGGGTGGATTGAAGTTATCACCCTCACCATCAATGCTTGCTGGTCAGTAACTCCACCCTCCCGCCTTTTGTGATGTTAGTCTCATTTAAGCTTATTTCAGGATATATGTCATACCTCACATAATCCTCTGTGTTTCACATCCTGTTGGAAAACACTATTTCTATAAGTACCATTTTACAAGCTTATCAGGCAGTTACAAGTTATGGACTGTGGGTAAGGCATCGATGCATTGCTTTAATTGACTATAGTATAAAGTTTAGTTTACCAATCAGAGTATAAGCATTAAGAAGGGTATAATGTAGGATATTTGTTTATTAAAGCATGCAGAAAAGTATAGAAGTATATGAGCTGTAGATAAGGTAACGAGTGGAGAAATAATATTAATTGTTAGTCAACATAATGTACAGAAGAGTGAAAAGCTAATAAAGAATAAACAGTAAGATACTCACACTGACTTGATGCTGATGTTATTTTGTGTTGTCCTAAGCAGTTGATGGATAAGAGGCTTCGTAGATGCAAGACTATTGGCAGTAGGCAGTCGACGATGCGGTCCTCTTTAATTTTTAGTTTAGTAGTGAGTGTCCCTTAGCGACCGAGTCTAGTTTAACAGTATCGATAGGTTTAATGAGTTACCTGTCTATTTCAAGTGAAGAAACAGGGTGGAAAGAATAACTAATACAACTGCAAAGTAGGAAATCTGTGATATGTTTTGCGAGCGCCTTCTGAAATTTTAAGATTTATTTCATCACGTTTGCCCCTATCTAACCTGAGATATCAAGTTCTCTAGGTGTTAAAGCGCCCGAGCTGAAGCTGAATGAGGTTTTCTGTATCCTAGAAGAGAGCTTCCTTAAGGCGCATGCATTTTTAAAGTGGTATAAGAATACCTAGACTTTATCGTAGTCGACTTCAGCTGGCGATGTAGTACTGAAATCCCTATATAATCTTAGCGTTTCGCCTCCTTTATTAACCCTGTTTATGTAAGAATATAAGCGTTTTAGGTGTTCTACATACTTGTTAAGAAACTTTCCTTCACATAACCTTCTAGGTTTGCGTCGGACTGAGACGTGAATAATCGACCTCCCAATACTGGGGATTTGTCTCATTAAATTTCAGCAACATAAATCTGGCTCAGGCTGATATGTTATTGCTGACAATGATATGGAAATGGAATCTAAAACTTAACATCTGGTTTTGTCCAGAAGCGGTATGATAATGATAATAACGATGATAATGATAATAATGATACATATGACCTATTAATGGAGATTTAGCTTCCGAATGGAATCTACTTTTTTATGTCACGTGTTGCACTAGGTCGAACAACTAGTTTGTACATTCGTTTTCCATGAAACACGCAACCATTAAAATCGAAAATGAGTTCATTCCTAGTGAGTAAGGAATTTGCTCTTTTACGCCTTCGTACTCTGTCATTAATTACTGATGTGAAATTTTCGAAATCAGGATCACTAATATCGACAAATTGAGTCAGCCAATATTCTGTTACACCAAATACCACCGGACAGTTGGCGCCTGTCAGTACACCTGTTATATCAGTATCAGCTTCTTAACGGTTTCCAAATTTCTCATTCAGTCAGCAAACGTTCAGTCTTTCAGCAAAAAGTTTCTGATCCCATTAGGTTTATTACATAGATTTGAATAATTCTCATTCAAACATTTAGATAACACCTTTAGTAACCAGGTATGACATCCTTTGAAGTTTGTTTTACAGTTATCTATCCCATTAAACTTTGATTATGCAAACCGTTGATACAAACTTAGTGGTACCAACGTTTAGACTCATCATATACGATACCATTGTCCATGTGATAACGACAACCCGAGAACCGACAACTACTCTTTAAAGCTGTTTATCCATCACTAAAAAGTTTACGAATACTTGGAGAAAAGAATGAAGGAGTAAAAACGGGCACACAAAACTAAAACAAATCGTGAACGGTTAAATTAAAGAATTATGACAACCAGAATAGTCGTGCTTCAAAACAGTAAAGATATTAAGCAGCGTTTGTGAAACGAAATACTATTTTGAGCATCCTGACTCAAATTAATTCAATTAAAGTTTAAACAATAGTTATGAACGATCTAGACTGCAAAGCGGAACTTACCTGAGAAAAATTTCTGTCCCAGTAAACAGCTCATGTGTTTGTACATTTGTAGTAGTTGTAGTCTTTTGAGAAAAAGAATTCAGTCGACGGACACAGTGAAGGGAGTATTAGGTATTCAAATAAACAACACTCCATGAGAAACCATAGACACATTTGCGATGGTATACTCGACCTTAATGATGTTCCAATAAAAAAAGAATGAAAAGCTGAAGGTTCATACATTCTCAAAATATCATGGTATTGTTGAAACACTGCAGCTCAAGCATTAATTCTTTGGCGCGTTCTTGAAGGTCGTAACTTTTTTTCACGCGGTATTATTTTATTTTCCTATTATTTTTCCCCTTTAATTTAACATTTATTAGCGGTAAATAATTCGACACGGATAGGGTTCTATGAACTTGACACATCATTTTGGTACTCAACGTCATACATTAATCTTGCTAGTCTTCACGCTATCTCTATCACTAAATAACGTTAATATATTTGCTCTTAACAAATACTGGTTCTGATCCTATCATAGAACTTTACACGTCTATTAAGTTAAATTACAACTGTCACTGTTCACCTAATCATGATATTTACATTACTTCCAATAATGTCCAGGCCATCTAAAAAACATATAATCTCTCCTGATGCCTATATCACCTGCAAAAGATCTAAATCAGTCATTAAAGTGAATAATGTCAAACATTATAAACACACTGATCAGTATGCATCCTACTCTGATCTTCCGTCAGCTACACTAAACGTGCATCATTTACTTGGGCATGACATATCACTACCTTGTATCTCGCTAATAGATATAAATAAGAGCAGTCACATAATGTTAGAGTCAACATAGTTTGTCAGTTCAAACAAAAGCATAACATGTTGTGAGCAGTATTCACACAATGCGGCTGACGCCAAACACCCAACAATTTTACAATCGACCATCCTGAATAGCGGCCCCTGGAGTACATGTAAGCCTGCCTACAATAGTCGGCTCGATGATATAGATCTTGACTACTCACCCAGACATATATACCAACCCCCAACTAAGTATCTGTAACAGCATAGGTTGGTTGGTTAAGAGTTGACCGTAAACAACCAAGCATATGCCAAAACAGTATTGTTCAAGTATTCATTCACTTCCTTATTTTGTATAAGCGTTATATTCCTTATTATCTTATATTGAATGTTGAAAGCCTTTGTTTGTTTGAACAGATAATACCACGCTTCACTGTGACTGCGCTAAGATCGAAATAAAGACCTATTCACTTCTTGTCTGGCTTCTTCTATCAATAGCACGAGGGTTACCTATAGTCACGAAACTGGTGAGCCCTTTTTGAACACAAATTAACCTCATTTTTGTTATTAATATATTTTTTTTACTCAATCGTAAAAGTAGATCCGTAAACTAAGTTGGGTATATAAATAGTTTATTTTTTTATTATCTTAAGTTATTCGTGTCATAGAAACCTTTTTTTTTCGTGCTAATTTTATTGCTATATTTGTCACATACCTCATGTCAGACTTAAAAGAAACCCATAATCTGGAGGATTTGTCACCAGTGGAGATAGACACTGTTATGACTACGAAATCTCGACTTCCAGAATTTGATCGTAGTGATCCTGAGTTGTGGTTTGCTCAACTCGAGCATTATTTCACGAGAAACAATATCAAATGTGAAGGGATTCGCTATAGAGATTTGTGTTCTATCCTTCCTCCTTCAGTCGCCAAAGAAGTCCGTGACTTGATTTTAGATCCACCATCACCACAACCGTACACCGTCTTAAGACGAGAGATAATGAACCGTTTATCATTATCAGATAGTCAAAGAATCCAAAGACTTTTTCAAGGTGAAACCCTAGGTGATCGGTCGCCGTCACAGTTTCTACGTCACCTCCAAGTCTTAGTGGGTGATAACACAGTGTGTGAAGCAGTCCTAAAACAAGGATGGATACAAACTCTCCCATGCTACGTCCAACACTGTTTGGATGCACAAGATCCTGAAACCTCATTATCTCATTTAGCGCGTATAGCTGATAGAATAATGGAAAGAGGTCCTCCAACTGGATCAGGCACAATAAATCACACACAGAAAGTAGAATCAGCAAAAGACCCCGTCATAGAAGGACTCATTGCGAGTGTTAAGAGTCTCACTGAGGCTGTCACCAGAATGCAAATGAGTCATACAAACAGGAGCAGGTCACCACAACGATCACGATCCAAGTCACAAAATAGGTCACAAATGTCCAGACAATCTGGGCAGTTTTGTTGGTACCACTGGAAGTTTGGTGTCGACTCAACCAAGTGCAGGCAACCATGCGCCTGGCCTAAGCATAATTCCAAGACAGCGGGAAACGAGTAACCCCTCCCCAGGTCGCGACAACTGAGGAGGGGCGCCTAAACTGTCGCTTGTTTTATGTCAGAGACAGAAACTAGGGCTTGAATTTCTTGGTGGACACTGGCGCTGCTCTTAGCATCATCCCTCGAAATAAAACTGAGATTAGTCGAGAAACATCCCCGATTACACTTCAAGCTGCAAATAAAACTACAATCGCGACATTTGGGCAGAAAACGTTAACCCTAGATTTGGGGTTCAGAAGGCAATTCCCTTGGGTTTTCACGGTAGCCGACTTAGATCTGGCAATACTGGGGATGGACTTTCTAGAGAGATACGAATTTCTAGTTGACACCAAGAAACGGCGATTAACACTAAAAGAAACTTCGTTTTACACAAAAGGCAAAGAAAGTCACATCAGCTCTCTTAACTTGATTCAAACCCCTCCAGTAACAACAGCGAAATTCCAAGATATACTCGCGGAATTTCCAAACTTAACCAAACCAAACCCACAGCCTTCCAAAGACAAACTAAAAGTAAGTCACACTATCAAAACCGAAGGTGCACCGGTGTTTGCAAAACCCAGGAGACTAGCACCAGATAAGCTCAAAATCGCTAGAGCCGAGTTTGATTATATGCTACAACTGGGTATTATCCGTCCCTCTGATAGTCAATGGGCATCCCCTTTGCATATGGTCCCAAAGAAGAATGAAGGTGACTGGCGACCGTGTGGGGATTACAGAGCCCTCAACCGTCAAACCGTACCAGATAGGTACCCAATACCGCATATACAAGATTTCACAAACGGTTTACAGGGTATGAACATATTCACCAAAATTGACTTAGTCAGGGCATATCACAATATCCCGGTGGCTGATGAAGATATCCCTAAGACAGCTATTACAACACCCTTCGGCTTATTCGAGTTTGTACGCATGCCATTCGGCCTGAGAAATGCGGCACAGACATTTCAAAGATTCATAGATAACCTACTTCGAGATATGCCATTTGCGCAGGGGTATATAGACGACTTGTTAATTGCCAGCCCCAATTTGCAATCACACGAAGAGCATGTACGAGCAGTGTTGAAAAGATTGAATGAACATGGAATAAACATACATCAAAGTAAGTGTGTTTTCGGTGTTCAAACTTTAGAATTTCTTGGTCACACAATAAGCCCAGAAGGGATTAAACCTATAAAAAAAGAAGTGGATACCATCAAACAATACCCGATACCTAGCTCTCTAACACAAATGAGAAGTTTTCTAGGTCTAATTAACTTTTATCGCAGATTCATACCAGGTTGTGCACAATTAATGCAACCTTTAACAGATTCACTTAAAGGAAAACCAAAAGAATTCAAACTGTCTTCTGACGCCGTCGAAGCTATTAAACAGCTTAAAGATAAACTGGCTCAAGCAACTACGTTGATATATCCGAATTCTCTTTCCCCACTTGCTTTGATGGTGGATGCTTCAGATAAAGCAATAGGCGGTACCCTTAACCATCTGGTTAAAAACGCCTGGAAACCAATTGCTTTCTTCTCGAAAAGACTCGCTCCAGCTGAGACAAGGTATTCTACCTTCGGGCGAGAACTTCTTGCAATCTACCTGACTATTAAACACTTCGGAAACATGTTAGAAGGTAGGGAATTTATAGTCTTTACGGATCACAAACCACTGACGAATGCATTACAAGCGAGAGCCGATAAGTACTCACCTCGAGAAGTCCGACACCTTGACTATATATCACAGTTCACAAGCGATATCCGACATGTCAAAGGTCAGGACAATCAGGCGGCAGATGCTTTATCCAGACTAGAAATGAACGTGGTACAACAGTCTACAGTAAACTTCGAGACGTTGAGACACGAACAAGAGCAGGACCTAGAATTACAAAACCTACTCAAAACAAACAATTCAAGTCTTAATTTAAAACAGTTCCCATCACCTATCGATGGTATTCTAATTTACTGTGACACGACCAAGGCAATGCCGCGACCTTTCGTTCCCAAAAATATGCGAAAGTTGATATATAATAACTTTCATTCTTTGTCTCATCCTGGAGCAAAAGCTTCAACTAAACTAATCAATGCTAGATATATATGGCCGAATTTACAGAAGGATGTACACAAATGGGTTAGAGAGTGTTCAGCATGCCAACAATCAAAGATTAATCGTCACACAAATTCACCCATAGGTGTTTTCTCGCAACCAGATGCACGTTTTGCACATGAGCATATCGACTTGGTAGGTCCTTTACCCCGTTCAAATGGTTTTAATTATCTTTTTACATGCATGAATCGATTTACCAGATTCCCTATAGCCATCCCGATAGCGGACATCACAGCGGAAACAGTAGCCAAAGCTTTCATGCAGAACTGGGTAACCATTTTTGGTACACCCATAACAATAACGACGGATAGAGGAGCGCGATTCGAATCCGAACTATTTAATAACTTGGCTAAACTTCTAGGCTCCAATAGGATACGCTGCACTGCATATCACCCTCAGGCTAATGGGATGGTAGAACGTTTTCACCGTCAGCTAAAAACCGCCCTTATATCTCACTCAAACCCCAATCAGTGGACAGAATTCCTACCATTAGTTATGTTGGGAATACGAACATCTGTCAAAACTGACGCACAATGTTCAGCTGCGGAACTGGTTTTCGGAACAACTCTGAGACTACCAGGTGAATTTACTAACCCTAATACTAACAGTCAAAAACTTAATTTAGAAAATTACGTAGATCAACTACGGGACCATATGTCCAAACTTAAACCAATTAATACTCGCGAACAATCGCGCGCCGTATATGTACCTAAAGACCTAAGCAATTGCACGCACGTCTGGATAAGATGTGACAAAGTAAAATCACCACTCAGTCCTCCATTTGAAGGTCCTTTCAAAGTCGTCTCAAGAAAATCTAAATATTTCGTGATAGAAAAACATGGAAACATCGACACAATAAGTATTGATAGGCTAAAACCGGCTTATCTAGATCATGAACCACCATACGTATTGTTAGATCGTTTAACTGACAAATCCATTACGGAATCGAAATGTAAAGATGATAAATCTTAACAAATGACTAAAACGGTCCGCTGGGCACATCCAATTAATCAGTCAATGATGTTGACAGTTTCGGCTGCAGGATAAAATCTAACCACGTAGCTAATCAAAACCTGCATCTACTTAAAAATAATTTTTTTCTTCATTCCGCCTCACCTACAACTCCCCAGACCTTTTACCTTTAATATATAAGTATTATGTTAAATATTTTTTAAATACTGGACTTTTAAGCTAGGTATTCCGAAACGATGGATGAGGATTTTAATCAAACTCATACAACTAACACTGGCAAATACAACGAATTCAAAAAGCAACCCAGGCGAGTTTTATAATTTCTTTTTTTGGTTAATTAACTATGTTGGCTGTACTTCTTATATATCTATATACACTTTTCACGTAGACTGGCTATACATATTTACCATATAAACTACTTCTAAAAGTTTTCGGTCGAAGATATGTTTAGTAGCTTGATACGATTAATACTACTATTAATAAGTGGTTTTCTAGACAAAACATTTTGGATTAAACCATGGACAAGTACTTATTAAAGTTCTCATCATTTTTTTCATGTTTAGGAAACTTATGAATGACTTAACCAGTTTTCCTGCAGCATGCTTTTTAGTGTGATCATCTTTATTGGCAATATTCAGATTTTTTAAAATTCTGACATTTAAGAATCAATAACCGTGGAGATATAGTTCAGTGCGTTACTGTAAGGTTACTATGTTAGCCGCATTGATTCCACGCACCTAATTTTAAACACAACTTATAAAGGAACTGTTAAGTAATCATAACATTGAACTAACGATATGACTATCATAGCTATGTTAACGTTAAACCAATAATTATTAGTGGTCCATACAAAACCCTGTGTAGCCGTACATAAATCCCTAAACTAAATTGCTCTGTAGGTTTTCGACATTGGGCGCTGACCATATGTTTTAGTGGACTCATCTAGCTGAAGGCGCTCGGTCATGCATCCGCACCAGATCACGTGCTGTAACGCTGTGCTCAACATCAACCGCAATCACTAAGCAGATTAGATCAGAGATTCCCGATATATTGGTTATCGCCAAATACACTCTTCCGATCTCCTCGACTCTGTCTTTTGATTTCTCTCGGTGGGAACAAAGCATATTAGAAGGTGTTACTGGTAGAAGCGTTGTCAAACACTGAATACCTGTATCATCCTCATTGGTGAGACCGTCGTGATCTGGTACACTTAATTGCAACTGTGAGTTTGTTCCTTTTTGGGATTTTTATATATGATTACCTTATTTTTTTTAAACACTGTGATTTTTTTTCGTGTTTTTCCTTGGATATATATATATTTTCCCCTCGTTCATTATCGTACTTCATATTTCATCATGGCTGAACAGACACCCAAAGTACTCAAGCTTAAGACTTTGTCCCCGCCTTCGTTTCAACTCATGCCTTTCTGGCCCGACAATATCGAAGCCTGGTTCTGCTACGCAGAATCCGATTTCTCCAAGCACGGCGTGATCGACACACGTGCACAATTCCTCGCAGTAGTCAAGGCACTACCGCGCGAATTCAACAGGTACGTAACATCTAGTATGTTTACTAGTGATGTTTCCGATCCTTACGAAATCTTGAAACGTTCGATTCTTAAACGAGGAGACCTAACCGATCGACAAAGGTTAGATCAACTCTTCAATAACATCGACCTGCAACACGGTTCTGCGACTGACATGTTGCAAAGAATGAGAGAATTGATAGGTCTAAGGACTTTCGACGAAGGTCTATTTAAACAACTTTTTTTGTCTAAACTTCCTCAACAGGTGCAAGCGGTTCTGGTCTCGTTTCAGAACAACGCCTTAGACGAGCTGGCTGCATCTGCCGATCGTATTTTAGAAATAACGAAATCATCTACTTCAGAGGTATTTTCCGTCAAAGAAAAGCCTCACACGACTCAGAATGACATAACCGAATTATGTCATACACTCACGCGATATCTTAATCTTCGTAACGACCGTAGTCGCTCACGCAGTCCACGTAGAAGCATTTCGCGTAAACGATCTGTCTCTAGACCACGAGAGACGGATAACCCTGACTGGTGCTGGTATCATAACCAGTATGGAAAATCTTCCAGAAAATGCAGAAAACCCTGCAATTTTCCCAACACGAAAACGACTGACTCGAAAAACAACTCGGGAACCTTCCAAGCCGGCACGCGTTGACGGCAACCGTAGCCGGCGAACATAGCCGTCTGTTGTACGTCACAGATGTGACAACGAGAGTTCGCTACCTCGTCGACACTGGCGCAGAAGTTAGCGTTCTCCCAGCAAATCATAACGACCGGCTCCACGAATCAACTCTAAACTTACAGGCGGCAAACGGAAAACCGATCGCCATGTATGGCAAAAGGTACGTCTTTCGTGCCTATAGGTAACCCTCGTACTATTGATAGAAGAAACACGAGAAGTTGTGAGTACGTGTTTATTTCGATCTTAGCGCAGTCACAGTGGAGCGTGGGATTATCTGTTCAGACAAACAAAGGCTTTCAGCATTCAATATAAGATAATAAGGAATATAACGCTTATACAAAATAAGGAAGTGAATGAATACTTGAACAATACTGTTTTGGCATATGCTTGGTTGTTTGGGGTCAACTCTTAACCAACCAACCTATGCTGTTACATTAGCTTCCCCCTAGAATCGACTTCCGTAGGAACGTCGGTTCGATTAACCTATCTATCAAAAACACCTTAGTTCTATTTCTCATTCCAAGGGAAAGTTATCAACTCACTCAATGTTTGACTTACAATAAGTGGCAACTAACGCTGTCAACGGTAGTCCATGGATGTCTCTTCATTTACTAGCTTGTCATCTTATTTAGTAGCATGTGATTTCTTCTACAACTATAGCTGACGGTTTACTGAGTGCTTTCATGAGAAAGAGTGTTAAACTGTGGAATAAGAATATCTGAGGAAGTGCCGCGAGCGGGCTACCCAACACCATGTTGGTGAGGTACGATTTTTCCATGCTCAGACCGGCTATCAGGTGTTTACTCACCTGCCTCTTGAGTCGCCCTCAAGTAAAAAGTAAAGAAGAATCTACTTCAAAGGTAATGGTGAAAATCAATCAAACCTAAAGAACCGCTCCACTGCCTGCATCAAAATAATAAGATACAAAATGGAAATACATAAACATAATTGATAATTGTTCGGTTCCACGTAAGTGATTGGCCTCCAGAACGGATTGGTATTCTGGAAGAAAATAGACATAGTGTAGCCATCTTGTGTACGAAAAGGTATGAAAACAAATAAAATCCTTTTTTATAATGTATAAATGTAAAAGTGTAAACTTGCTAGAAGTTGGACTCATTGTCAAACCTGTTCAAATGTGTGACCTTGGGAATGTGACAACCGCCTTTTCTAACCAGGTACGTAACCAAGGGTGCATAATTTTACTCCATAAAACGGAAGAGAATATACGGTTAAAGAGGGGAGAAAATTGTGTAGAGTATGAGGATCAAGTACAGTTGTGTCAAATACTCTTTTCTGGTTTGATTTAAATATAAATGATATACTGAGGCAATATTTCGTCAATTCATCAAAGTAACGAATTTGTCTGCACCTTAGAAGTGTGTAAGTCCTATTACTCATTAGTATTATGAATGAATAATCGGTAAAAGGAAAGATTGCAGTCACCCCTCGTGGTCTGATGTGGCCTAATGGCTAGGCACGCGGTCTAGCATTCAGAAGGGCTGAGGTTCGAGTGCGTGTGGGTCATGCGTTTTTGTTCATCGAAACCCCCTTCAATACGATGTTTATTGGCCATAAGTTGCTCAGATATGAGAGAAAAATAACAGGAGGACTGGTTGATATATCAGAATGCCATGTTGGAACAGTACACGTTCTTTGTTTGGATTACTAATAATACCATAGAAAAAAAAATCTACAAGTTTTGTAATTTCCATTTTACGTTATATTTAAACCGAGAGAAAAAGTATATATATATATAAAAGTTACTGACATAACATGTCTTTTTTATAACGCTAGTGTTAAGTTCCAGGGTTTTGTCAGGACCACTAATAATAATTGGTTTAACGTTAACATAGTTATGATAGTCATATCGTTAGTTCAATGTTATGATTACTTAAGAGTTCCTTTATAAGTTGTGTTTAAAATTAGGTATGCGGAATCAATGCGGCTAACATAGTAACCTTACAGTAACGCACTGTACTATATCTCCACGGTTATTGATTCTTAAATGTCAGAATTTAAAAAAAAAATCTGAATATTGCCAATAAAGATGGGTTATATGATCACACTAAAAAGCATGCTGCAGGAAAACTGGTTAAGTCATTATATAAGTTTCCTAAACATGAAAAAAAATGATGAGAACTTTAATAAGTACTTGGCCATGGTTTAATCCAAAATGTTTTGTCTAGAAAACCACTTATTAATAGTAGTATTAATCGTATCAAGCTACTAAACATATCTTCGACCGGAAACTCTTAGAAGTAGTTCATATTGTATATATGTATTGCCAGTCTACGTGAAAAATGTATAAAGATATATAAGGAGTACAGCCAACATAGTTAATTAACCAGAAAAAGAAATTATAAAACTCGCCTGGGTTGCTTTGTGAATTCGTTGTATTTGCCAGTGTTAGTTGTATGAGTTTGATTAAAATCCTCAGCCATCGTTTCGGAATACCTAGCTTATGTGTCCAGTATTTAAAAAAAAATTTAACATAACATTTATATATCAAAGGTAAAAGGTCTAGGGAGTTGTAGGTGAGGCGGAATGAGGGGAAAAATATTTTTGAGTAGATGCAGGGTCTGATTAGCTACGTGGTTAGATTTTATCCTGCAGCCGAAACTGTCAACATCCTTGACTGACTAATTGGATGTGCCCAGTGAACCGTTTTAGTCATTTGTAAAGATTTATCATCTTTACATTTCGATTCCGTAATGGATTTGTCAGTTAAACGATCTAACAATACGTATGGTGGTTCATGATCTAGATAAGCCGGCTTTAGCCTATCAATACTTATTGTGTCGATGTTTCCATGTTTTTCTATCACGAAATATTTAGATTTTCTTGAGACGACTTTGAAAGGACCTTCAAATGGAGGACTGAGTGGTGATTTTATTTTATCACATCTTATCCAGACGTGCGTGCAATTGCTTAGGTCTTTAGGTACATATACGGCGCGCGATTGTTCGCGAGTATTAATTGGTTTAAGTTTGGACATATGGTCCCGTAGTTGATCTACGTAATTTTCTAAATTAAGTTTTTGACTGTTAGTATTAGGGTTAATAAATTCACCTGGTAGTCTCAGAGTTGTTCCGAAAACCAGTTCCGCAGCTGAACATTGTGCGTCAGTTTTGACAGATGTTCGTATTCCCAACATAACTAAAGGTAGGAATTCTGTCCACTGATTGGGGTTTGAGTGAGATATAAGGGCGGTTTTTAGCTGACGGTGAAAACGTTCTACCATCCCATTAGCCTGAGGATGATATGCAGTGCAGCGTATCCTGTTAGAGCCTAGAAGTTTAGCCAAGTTATTAAATAGTTCGGATTCGAATTGCGCTCCTCTATCCGTCGTTATTGTTATGGGTGTACCAAAAATGGTTACCCAGTTCTGCATGAAAGCTTTGGCTACTGTTTCCGCTGTGATGTCCCCTATCGGGATGGCTATAGGGAATCTGGTAAATCGATCTATGCATGTAAAAAGATAATTAAAACCGTTTGAACGTGGTAAAGGACCTACCAAGTCGATATGCACATGTGCAAAACGTGCATCTGGTTGCGAGAAAACACCTATGGGTGAATTTGTGTGACGATTAATCTTTGATTGTTGGCATGCTGAACACTCTCTAACCCATTTGTGTACATCCTTCTGTAAATTCGGCCATATATATCTAGCATTGATTAGTTTAGTTGAAGCTTTTGCTCCAGGATGAGACAAAGAATGAAAGTTATTATATATCAACTTTCGCATATTTTTGGGAACGAAAGGTCGCGGCATTGCCTTGGTCGTGTCACAGTAAATTAGAATACCATCGATAGGTGATGGGAACTGTTTTAAATTAAGACTTGAATTGTTTGTTTTGAGTAGGTTTTGTAATTCTAGGTCCTGCTCTTGTTCGTGTCTCAACGTCTCGAAGTTTACTGTAGACTGTTGTACCACGTTCATTTCTAGTCTGGATAAAGCATCTGCCGCCTGATTGTCCTGACCTTTGACATGTCGGATATCGCTTGTGAACTGTGATATATAGTCAAGGTGTCGGACTTCTCGAGGTGAGTACTTATCGGCTCTCGCTTGTAATGCATTCGTCAGTGGTTTGTGATCCGTAAAGACTATAAATTCCCTACCTTCTAACATGTTTCCGAAGTGTTTAATAGTCAGGTAGATTGCAAGAAGTTCTCGCCCGAAGGTAGAATACCTTGTCTCAGCTGGAGCGAGTCTTTTCGAGAAGAAAGCAATTGGTTTCCAGGCGTTTTTAACCAGATGGTTAAGGGTACCGCCTATTGCTTTATCTGAAGCATCCACCATCAAAGCAAGTGGGGAAAGAGAATTCGGATATATCAACGTAGTTGCTTGAGCCAGTTTATCTTTAAGCTGTTTAATAGCTTCGACGGCGTCAGAAGACAGTTTGAATTCTTTTGGTTTTCCTTTAAGTGAATCTGTTAAAGGTTGCATTAATTGTGCACAACCTGGTATGAATCTGCGATAAAAGTTAATTAGACCTAGAAAACTTCTCATTTGTGTTAGAGAGCTAGGTATCGGGTATTGTTTGATGGTATCCACTTCTTTTTTTATAGGTTTAATCCCTTCTGGGCTTATTGTGTGACCAAGAAATTCTAAAGTTTGAACACCGAAAACACACTTACTTTGATGTATGTTTATTCCATGTTCATTCAATCTTTTCAACACTGCTCGTACATGCTCTTCGTGTGATTGCAAATTGGGGCTGGCAATTAACAAGTCGTCTATATACCCCTGCGCAAATGGCATATCTCGAAGTAGGTTATCTATGAATCTTTGAAATGTCTGTGCCGCATTTCTCAGGCCGAATGGCATGCGTACAAACTCGAATAAGCCGAAGGGTGTTGTAATAGCTGTCTTAGGGATATCTTCATCAGCCACCGGGATATTGTGATATGCCCTGACTAAGTCAATTTTGGTGAATATGTTCATACCCTGTAAACCGTTTGTGAAATCTTGTATATGCGGTATTGGGTACCTATCTGGTACGGTTTGACGGTTGAGGGCTCTGTAATCCCCACACGGTCGCCAGTCACCTTCATTCTTCTTTGGGACCATATGCAAAGGGGATGCCCATTGACTATCAGAGGGACGGATAATACCCAGTTGTAGCATATAATCAAACTCGGCTCTAGCGATTTTGAGCTTATCTGGTGCTAGTCTCCTGGGTTTTGCAAACACCGGTGCACCTTCGGTTTTGATAGTGTGACTTACTTTTAGTTTGTCTTTGGAAGGCTGTGGGTTTGGTTTGGTTAAGTTTGGAAATTCCGCGAGTATATCTTGGAATTTCGCTGTTGTTACTGGAGGGGTTTGAATCAAGTTAAGAGAGCTGATGTGACTTTCTTTGCCTTTTGTGTAAAACGAAGTTTCTTTTAGTGTTAATCGCCGTTTCTTGGTGTCAACTAGAAATTCGTATCTCTCTAGAAAGTCCATCCCCAGTATTGCCAGATCTAAGTCGGCTACCGTGAAAACCCAAGGGAATTGCCTTCTGAACCCCAAATCTAGGGTTAACGTTTTCTGCCCAAATGTCGCGATTGTAGTTTTATTTGCAGCTTGAAGTGTAATCGGGGATGTTTCTCGACTAATCTCAGTTTTATTTCGAGGGATGATGCTAAGAGCAGCGCCAGTGTCCACCAAGAAATTCAAGCCCTAGTTTCTGTCTCTGACATAAAACAAGCGACAGTTTAGGCGCCCCTCCTCAGTTGTCGCGACCTGGGGAGGGGTTACTCGTTTCCCGCTGTCTTGGAATTATGCTTAGGCCAGGCGCATGGTTGCCTGCACTTGGTTGAGTCGACACCAAACTTCCAGTGGTACCAACAAAACTGCCCAGATTGTCTGGACATTTGTGACCTATTTTGTGACTTGGATCGTGATCGTTGTGGTGACCTGCTCCTGTTTGTATGACTCATTTGCATTCTGGTGACAGCCTCAGTGAGACTCTTAACACTCGCAATGAGTCCTTCTATGACGGGGTCTTTTGCTGATTCTACTTTCTGTGTGTGATTTATTGTGCCTGATCCAGTTGGAGGACCTCTTTCCATTATTCTATCAGCTATACGCGCTAAATGAGATAATGAGGTTTCAGGATCTTGTGCATCCAAACAATGTTGGACGTAGCATGGGAGAGCTTGTATCCATCCTTGTTTTAGGACTGCTTCACCCACTGTGTTATCACCCACTAAGACTTGGAGGTGACGTAGAAATTGTGACGGCGACCGATCACCTAGTGTTTCACCTTGAAAAAGTCTTTGGATTCTTTGACTATCTGATAATGATAAACGGTTCATTATCTCTCGTCTTAAGATGGTGTACGGTTGTGGTGATGGTGGATCTAAAATCAAGTCACGGACTTCTTTGGCGACTGAAGGAGGAAGGATAGAACACAAATCTCTATAGCGAATCCCTTCAGATTTGATATTGTGTCTCGTGAAATAATGCTCGAGTTGAGCAAACCACAACTCAGGATCACTACGATCAAATTCTGGAAGTCGAGATTTCGTAGTCATAACAGTGTCTATCTCCACTGGTGACAAATCCTCCAGATTATGGGTTTCTTCTAAGTCTGACATGAGGTATGTGACAAATATAGCAACAAAATTAGCACGAAAAAAAAAAGGTTTCTATGACACGAATAACTTAAGATAATAAAAAAAAAAAACTATTTATATACCCAACTTAGTTTACGGATTATCAGGTCTACTTTTACGATTGAGTAAAAAAAAATAATATTAATAACAAAAATGAGGTTAATTTGTGTTCAAAAAGGGCTCACCAGTTTCGTGACTATAGGTAACCCTCGTGCTATTGATAGAAGAAGCCAGACAAGAAGTGAATAGGTCTTTATTTCGATCTTAGCGCAGTCACAGTGAAGCGTGGGATTATCTGTTCAGACAAACAAAGGCTTTCAGCATTCAATATAAGATAATAAGGAATATAACGCTTATACAAAATAAGGAAGTGAATGAATACTTGAACAATACTGTTTTGGCATATGCTTGGTTGTTTGGGGTCAACTCTTAACCAACCAACCTATGCTGTTACACGTCTACCTTAACGTGGGTTTACGCAAACCCATTCATTGGATTTTCGTTGTTGCAGATGTTTCTATGCCAATCATTGGTATGGATCTTCTACAACACCATAATCTAATCATCGACACGCGCAAACGGAGGCTAGTAGATGGAAACACTAATTTATCCGTTTGTGTAACTTCTTTTTCTGGTTGTAGATTATCCCCAGTCACAGTTAAATATTCGATAGACCCACTCTATCAACCACTACTCGATAAGTACCCTGGGATACAACAAACTCAACCGAAACTACCGTGTGTAACCAGCAATGTTACACATCACATCACGACTACAGGACCACCTGTATTCTCTAAAGCACGACGACTAGCTCCTGAAAAGGTAAGGTTCGCGAAAAACGAATTCGATCACATGATAGACTTAGGAATCATACGACCGTCAAACAGCCCTTATGCATCTCCGTTGCACATGGTCCCTAAAAAGGACAGCAGCGATTGGCGTCCAACTGGTGACTATCGGCGATTGAATGCAAAAACCATTCCCGATCGTTACCCGTTGCCTCACATTCACGATTTGACAGCTACCTTGAAAGGTACAACTGTCTTTTCGAAAATCGACTTGGTTAAAGCGTATAACCAAATCCCTATGGCTACTAACGACATACCGAAAACAGCTATCATAACTCCTTTTGGACTCTATGAACTTTTGCGAATGCCGTTCGGTCTAAGAAACATTCCAAAGATTCATTGACGATGTCTTTCGAGGTCTCAACTTCGTACATGCGTATGTTGATGACTGCTTAATCGCAAGTCCGGACAGAAAATCACATCTCAAGCATCTGGATCTTGTTTTCGAACGATTACAAAAACATGGCATTACTGTAAACGTTCAGAAATGCCAATTCGGAACCGACTCCTTAGATTTCCTAGGACACACTATCGATGCTCAAGGCATTCGACCTCTTAGGACCAAAGTGGCGGCCATTCTGGATTACCCAGAACCGACCAACGTCAAGCAATTACGCACGTTCAACGGCCTGGTAAGTTTCTATTGACGCTTCATACCGAAATGCGCATTACTTATGAAACCTCTTACTGACCAACTTCGTGGAAATGCGAAATCCATTAATTTGGACGACACCGCACGAAAAGCACTCTCCACAGTTAAGGAACTGATCGCTAAAGCCACAATGCTCGCACATCAGGACACTCGAGCACCCATTAGTATCGCAGTAGACGCATCCGACTCGGCAATCGGAGGAGTCTTACAACAATGGGTTAACAACTCCTGGCAACCCTTGGCATTTTTCTCTAGACGGTTGCTAGACACCGAATCGAGATACAGTACATTCGGTAGGGAACTCCCAGCTATGTATTGTGCTGTACGGCATTTTCAACACTATATCGAAGGCCGTGAATTCACTCTATTCACTGACCATAAACCGCTCACTTTCTCGTTAAGCTCCTCTTCAGACAAGTACTCTCCCCGTAAGTCTCGACAACTGGACTACATTTCGCAGTTTACTTCAGATATTCAACATATTTCTGGAGCAAACAATGTAGTTGCAGACGCGTTGTCTCGAATAAATTCCTTGAACAGTTTCCAAGGAATCGACCTTCTTAAACTCGCCCAGCTTCAAAAAGAAGACACTGATCTTCAGCAAAAGTTATCGTCCACAACCCTTAAACTACGCATCAAACAGATGGGAACAGGTAAGGAGACCTTACTTTGTGACACATCTACAGGTAGAGATCGCCCAATCGTCCCGAAACATTATCGACGCAATGTCTTCAACACATTGCACAAACTTTCTCATCCAGGTGTCCGTGCAACCATCAAGCTCATAGCAGAACGTTTTTGCTGGCCTGGTATGAATAAAGACGTGAGGGAGTGGGCATTCTCCTGTGTAAGCTGCCAAAAATCTAAGGTCATCAGACACAATAAATGTCCCTTAGGCTCATTTAAAACTCCCGACGCTCGTTTCGACCATGTTCATCTGGATTTGGTAGGACCTTTACCAGATTCAAATGGATACTCTTACCTCTTAACCTGCGTAGATCGTTTCACTCGATGGCCAGAAGCAGTACCTATCAAGGACATCACTGCTGAAACAGTGGCCCGAACCTTCGTCGAACGATGGGTAGCAAACTTCGGTTGCCCTTCAACCATCACTACAGACCGCGGACGTCAGTTTGAGTCTGAGCTTTTCCGTCGTCTGACCACACTTTTAGGAAGCACTCGCTTCCGAACGACCGCCTACCACCCACAAGCAAACGGGTTGGTAGAACGCTTTCACCGACAACTAAAAGCTTCACTATCAGCTGCAAACGTTTCACAGTGGACCGACGCTCTTCCACTCGTCTTACTAGGTATCCGCAATGCAGTGAAAGCCGACATTGGATACACTGCGGCTCAACTCCTTTATGGAACGACACTTCGACTTCCAGGAGAATTCGTGGATCCTTCATCCTCTTCAATGAACATGGATCTAACCTCCTACACGAACAGGCTTACAAACGCAATGCGTTCAGTTAAACCTGCTTCCACTCGACCTCAATCAACTGATGTTTTCGTTCAACCTGACTTACGATATAGTACACACGTTTTCGTTCGTCGAGACTCGCATCGACGACCTTTCGAATCAGCATACGAAGGACCTTTCAAAGTTCTTCAACGCGAACCGAAGTACTATATAATCGATAAGAACGGAACCAACGATAGCATCAGCATCGATCGCCTCAAAGCAGAGTATTTAGAAGGAAATCCTATCTACGTGGATTTTCCTTCGGTACAATTGAACGACACGACTCCGACACTTATAATGCCTCATCCGACAACCAACACACACGATGATACTTCGATAGTATCCGAAAATAAACTTAAAACGACGCGTTCTGGAAGAAGAGTGAGATTTCCAGAACATTTAAACGACTATTGCACGTAAGGCACTTCACGACATTTTCTATATTATTAAAAAATTTTTTTAAATAGGCTTACATATTTTCATTTCTATTTTAAAAAAAACGATTTTTTTAACGCTGTTACGTGTTCATGAGTTTATTTCCCCTTTTTTACGCACATACGAGTGTATTTTTGACATGCAATTACATTTTCTTTCTTCTTTTCCAGGACGGCTGGAAAAGAACGATGACGTTTATGAGGATACGAAATTTTCATTGTACATTTCTTTTTTTACTATGTTGTACCCCGGGCCCATATAGTAAGGAAAGACGACCAGACGCTGCTAAATTTAGTAAGCTATCAGAAGAGTGTTTACCAACGACAAACTCGTTGGGTTTAAACTTCTGGCTGTCCACGTCTTAGGGTCATCACAGCCCCACTAGGGGGGGGAGTGATCTGTAGCGGTAAATAAATCCCTAAACTAAATAGCTCTATAGGTTTTCGACATTGGACGCTGACCATATGTTTTAGTGGACTCATCTAGCTGAAGGCGCTCGGTCATGCATCCGCACCAGATCACGTGCTGTAACGCTGTGCTCAACATCAACCGCAATCACTAAGCAGATTAGATCAGAGATTCCCGATATATTGGTTATCGCCAAATACACTCTTCCGATCTCCTCGACTCTGTCTTTTGATTTCTCTCGGTGGGAACAAAGCATATTAGAAGGTGTTACTGGTAGAAGCGTTGTCAAACACTGAATACCTGTATCATCCTCATTGGTGAGACCGTCGTGATCTGGTACACTTAATTGCAACTGTGAGTTTGTTCCTTTTTGGGATTTTTATATATGATTACCTTATTTTTTTTAAACACTGTGATTTTTTTTCGTGTTTTTCCTTGGATATATATATATTTTCCCCTCGTTCATTATCGTACTTCATATTTCATCATGGCTGAACAGACACCCAAAGTACTCAAGCTTAAGACTTTGTCCCCGCCTTCGTTTCAACTCATGCCTTTCTGGCCCGACAATATCGAAGCCTGGTTCTGCTACGCAGAATCCGATTTATCCGAGCACGGCGTGATCGACACACGTGCACAATTCCTCGCAGTAGTCAAGGCACTACCGCGCGAATTCAACAGGTACGTAACATCTAGTATGTTTACTAGTGATGTTTCCGATCCTTACGAAATCTTGAAACGTTCGATTCTTAAACGAGGAGACCTAACCGATCGACAAAGGTTAGATCAACTCTTCAATAACATCGACCTGCAACACGGTTCTGCGACTGACATGTTGCAAAGAATGAGAGAATTGATAGGTCTAAGGACTTTCGACGAAGGTCTATTTAAACAACTTTTTTTGTCTAAACTTCCTCAACAGGTGCAAGCGGTTCTGGTCTCGTTTCAGAACAACGCCTTAGACGAGCTGGCTGCATCTGCCGATCGTATTTTAGAAATAACGAAATCATCTACTTCAGAGGTATTTTCCGTCAAAGAAAAGCCTCACACGACTCAGAATGACATAACCGAATTATGTCATACACTCACGCGATATCTTAATCTTCGTAACGACCGTAGTCGCTCACGCAGTCCACGTAGAAGCATTTCGCGTAAACGATCTGTCTCTAGACCACGAGAGACGGATAACCCTGACTGGTGCTGGTATCATAACCAGTATGGAAAATCTTCCAGAAAATGCAGAAAACCCTGCAATTTTCCCAACACGAAAACGACTGACTCGAAAAACAACTCGGGAACCTTCCAAGCCGGCACGCGTTGACGGCAACCGTAGCCGGCGAACATAGCCGTCTGTTGTACGTCACAGATGTGACAACGAGAGTTCGCTACCTCGTCGACACTGGCGCAGAAGTTAGCGTTCTCCCAGCAAATCATAACGACCGGCTCCACGAATCAACTCTAAACTTACAGGCGGCAAACGGAAAACCGATCGCCACGTATGGCAAAAGGTACGTCTACCTTAACGTGGGTTTACGCAAACCCATTCATTGGATTTTCGTTGTTGCAGATGTTTCTATGCCAATCATTGGTATGGATCTTCTACAACACCATAATCTAATCATCGACACGCGCAAACGGAGGCTAGTAGATGGAAACACTAATTTATCCGTTTGTGTAACTTCTTTTTCTGGTTGTAGATTATCCCCAGTCACAGTTAAATATTCGATAGACCCACTCTATCAACCACTACTCGATAAGTACCCTGGGATACAACAAACTCAACCGAAACTACCGTGTGTAACCAGCAATGTTACACATCACATCACGACTACAGGACCACCTGTATTCTCTAAAGCACGACGACTAGCTCCTGAAAAGGTAAGGTTCGCGAAAAACGAATTCGATCACATGATAGACTTAGGAATCATACGACCGTCAAACAGCCCTTATGCATCTCCGTTGCACATGGTCCCTAAAAAGGACAGCAGCGATTGGCGTCCAACTGGTGACTATCGGCGATTGAATGCAAAAACCATTCCCGATCGTTACCCGTTGCCTCACATTCACGATTTGACAGCTACCTTGAAAGATACAACTGTCTTTTCGAAAATCGACTTGGTTAAAGCGTATAACCAAATCCCTATGGCTACTAACGACATACCGAAAACAGCTATCATAACTCCTTTTGGACTCTATGAACTTTTGCGAATGCCGTTCGGTCTAAGAAACATTCCAAAGATTCATTGACGATGTCTTTCGAGGTCTCAACTTCGTACATGCGTATGTTGATGACTGCTTAATCGCAAGTCCGGACAGAAAATCACATCTCAAGCATCTGGATCTTGTTTTCGAACGATTACAAAAACATGGCATTACTGTAAACGTTCAGAAATGCCAATTCGGAACCGACTCCTTAGATTTCCTAGGACACACTATCGATGCTCAAGGCATTCGACCTCTTAGGACCAAAGTGGCGGCCATTCTGGATTACCCAGAACCGACCAACGTCAAGCAATTACGCACGTTTAACGGCCTGGTAAGTTTCTATAGACGCTTCATACCGAAATGCGCATTACTTATGAAACCTCTTACTGACCAACTTCGTAGAAATGCGAAATCCATTAATTTGGACGACACCGCACGAAAAGCATTCTCCACAGTTAAGGAACTGATCGCTAAAGCAACAATGCTCGCACATCAGGACACTGAAGCACCCATTAGTATCGCAGTAGACGCATCCGACTCGGCAATCGGAGGAGTCTTACAACAATGGGTTAACAACTCCTGGCAACCCTTGGCATTTTTCTCTAGACGGTTGCTAGACACCGAATCGAGATACAGTACATTCGGTAGGAAACTCCTAGCTATGTATTGTGCTGTACGGCATTTTCAACACTATATCGAAGGCCGTGAATTCACTCTATTCACTGACCATAAACCGCTCACTTTCTCGTTAAGCTTTCCTTCAGACAAGTACTTTCCCCGTGAGTCTCGACAACTGGACTACATTTCGCAGTTTACTTCAGATATTCAACATATTTCTGGAGCAAACAATGTAGTTGCAGACGCGTTGTCTCGAATAAATTCCTTGAACAGTTTCCAAGGAATCGACCTTCTTAAACTCGCCCAGCTTCAAAAAGAAGACACTGATCTTCAGCAAAAGTTATCGTCCACAACCCTTAAACTACGCATCAAACAGATGGGAACAGGTAAGGAGACCTTACTTTGTGACACATCTACAGGTAGAGATCGCCCAATCGTCCCGAAACATTATCGACGCAATGTCTTCAACACATTGCACAAACTTTCTCATCCAGGTGTCCGTGCAACCATCAAGCTCATAGCAGAACGTTTTTGCTGGCCTGGTATGAATAAAGACGTGAGGGAGTGGGCATTCTCCTGTGTAAGCTGCCAAAAATCTAAGGTCATCAGACACAATAAATGTCCCTTAGGCTCATTTAAAACTCCCGACGCTCGTTTCGACCATGTTCATCTGGATTTGGTAGGACCTTTACCAGATTCAAATGGATACTCTTACCTCTTAACCTGCGTAGATCGTTTCACTCGATGGCCAGAAGCAGTACCTATCAAGGACATCACTGCTGAAACAGTGGCCCGCACCTTCGTCGAACGATGGGTAGCAAACTTCGGTTGCCCTTCAACCATCACTACAGACCGCGGACGTCAGTTTGAATCTGATCTTTTCCGTCGTCTGACCACACTTTTAGGAATCACTCGCTTCCGAACGACCGCCTACCATCCACAAGCAAACGGGTTGGTAGAACGTTTTCACCGACAACTAAAAGCTTCACTATCAGCTGCAAACGTTTCACAGTGGACCGACGCTCTTCCACTCGTCTTACTAGGTATCCGCAATGCAGTGAAAGCTGACATTGGATACACTGCGGCTCAACTCGTTTATGGAACGACACTTCGACTTCCAGGAGAATTCGTGGATCCTTCATCCTCTTCAATGAACATGGATCTAACCTCCTACACGAACAGGCTTACAAACGCAATGCGTTCAGTTAAACCTGCTTCCACTCGACCTCAATCAACTGATGTTTTCGTTCAACCTGACTTACGATATAGTACACACGTTTTCGTTCGTCGAGACTCGCATCGACGACCTTTCGAATCAGCATACGAAGGACCTTTCAAAGTTCTTCAACGCGAACCGAAGTACTATATAATCGATAAGAACGGAACCAACGATAGCATCAGCATCGATCGCCTCAAAGCAGAGTATTTAGAAGGAAATCCTATCTACGTGGATTTTCCTTCGGTACAATTGAACGACACGACTCCGACACTTATAATGCCTCATCCGACAACCAACACACACGATGATACTTCGATAGTATCCGAAAATAAACTTAAAACGACGCGTTCTGGAAGAAGAGTGAGATTTCCAGAACATTTAAACGACTATTGCACGTAAGGCACTTCACGACATTTTCTATATTATTAAAAAATTTTTTTAAATAGGCTTACATATTTTCATTTCTATTTTAAAAAAACGATTTTTTTAACGCTGTTACGTGTTCATGAGTTTATTTCCCCTTTTTTACGCACATACGAGTGTATTTTTGACATGCAATTACATTTTCTTTCTTCTTTTCCAGGACGGCTGGAAAAGAACGATGACGTTTATGAGGATACGAAATTTTCATTGTACATTTCTTTTTTTACTATGTTGTACCCCGGGCCCATATAGTAAGGAAAGACGACCAGACGCTGCTAAATTTAGTAAGCTATCAGAAGAGTGTTTACCAACGACAAACTCGTTGGGTTTAAACTTCTGGCTGTCCACGTCTTAGGGTCATCACAGCCCCACTAGGGGGGGGAGTGATCTGTAGCGGTAAATAAATCCCTAAACTAAATAGCTCTGTAGGTTTTCGACATTGGACGCTGACCATATGTTTTAGTGGACTCATCTAGCTGAAGGCGCTCGGTCATGCATCCGCACCAGATCACGTGCTGTAACGCTGTGCTCAACATCAACCGCAATCACTAAGCAGATTAGATCAGAGATTCCCGATATATTGGTTATCGCCAAATACACTCTTCCGATCTCCTCGACTCTGTCTTTTGATTTCTCTCGGTGGGAACAAAGCATATTAGAAGGTGTTACTGGTAGAAGCGTTGTCAAACACTGAATACCTGTATCATCCTCACCTGGAACTTAACACTAGCGTTATAAAAAAGACATGTTATGTCAATAACTTATATATATACTTTTTCTTCTCGTTGGTTTAAGTATAACGTAAAATGGAAATCTATCAAACTTGTAGTTTTTTCTATAGTATTATTAGTAATCCAAACAAAGAACTTGTACTGTTCCAATATGGCATTTTGACATATCAATCCGTCCTCCTGTTATCGTTCTCTCATATCTGAGCAGCTTATGGCCAACAAACATCGTATTGAAGGGGGTTTTGATGAACAAAAATACATGCCCCACACGTACTCGAACCTCTGCCCTCCTGAATGCTAGACCGTGTGCCTAGCCATTAGACCACATCAAACCACGAGGGGAATGACTGTAATCTTTCCTTTTACCGATTAATCATTAATAATACTAATGAGTAATAGGACTTACTTCTAAGTTGCAGACAAATTCGTTACTTGGATGAATTGACGAAATATTGCTTCAATATATCATATATATTTAAATCAAACCAGAAAAGAGTATTTGACACAACTGTACTTGATCCTCATACTCTACACAATTTTCTCCCCTCTTTAACCGTATATTCTCTCCCGTTTTATGGAGTAAAATTATGCACCCTTGGTTACGTACCTGGTTATAAAAGGCGGTTGTCACAGTCTCAAGGTCACACATTTGAACGGGTTTGACAATGAGTCCAAATTCTAGCAAGTTTACACTTTTACATACATACATTATAAAAAAGGATTTTTTTGTTTTCATACCTTTCCGTACACAAGATGGCTATACTATGTCTATTTTCTTCCAGAATACCAATCCGTTCTGGAGGCCAATCACTTACGTGGAACCGAACAATTATCAATTATATTTATGTATTTCCATTTTGTATCTTATTATTTTGATGCAGGCAGTGGAGCAGTTCTTTAGGTTTGATTGGTTTTCACCATTACCTTTGAAGTAGATTCTTCTTTACCTTTTACTTGAGGGCGACTCAAGAGGCAGGTGAGTAAACATCTGATAGCCGGTTTGAGCATGGAAAAATCGTACCTCACCAACATGGTGTTGGGTAGCCCGCTCGCGGCACTTCCTCAGATATTCTCATTCCACAGTCTCACAATTTTTCTCATGGAAGCACGCAGCAAACCGTCAGCGATAGTTGTAGAAGAAATCACATGCTACAAAATAAGATAACAAGCTAGTAAATGAAGAGACATCCATGGACTACCGTTGACAGCTGACAGCGTTAGTTGCCACTGATTGTAAGTCAAACATTGAGTGAGTTGATAATTTTCCCTTGGGATGAGAAATAGAACTAAGGTGTTTTTGATAGATAGGTTAATCGAACCGACGTTCCTACGGAAGTCGATTCTAGGGGGAAGCTAATGTAACAGCATAGGTTGGTTGGTTAAGAGTTGACCCTAAACAACCAAGCATATGCCAAAACAGTATTGTTCAAGTATTCATTCACTTCCTTATTTTGTATAAGCGTTATATTCCTTATTATCTTATATTGAATGTTGAAAGCCTTTGTTTGTTTGAACAGATAATACCACGCTTCACTGTGACTGCGCTAAGATCGAAATAAAGACCTAATCACTTCTTGTCTGGCTTCTTCTATCAATAGCACGAGGGTTACCTATAGGCACGAAATATCCACAAGGTGACCACCCGGTAGACACTTGCAACAGGTCTGTTTGTAACCATATCGACTTTAAAAACCTTGATATAAATTCCAATAAGCTCACCACTCGTAGATCTAAAAGCAGCCAAACAGAACTTAAACTCACCCAAACTATCCAGGACTTATTACCGTACAAATATTTATTCAGTGTTCCAGAAAATCCCGATCTGGAAATCATAAAAAACACTGAAAAAGTAATTGACCATATATCAACCGAAGTGTTGAAAAGACTCCAGTGTATGCAGAGTGTCGTTGTGTATAATATACCTGATAGTGCGAACGTAAAGATTGCTAAAATACTCTACTACAAGAATGTGGATTGTTGCAGTCTTGGTGTGTAACAAGAAGATTACGTAAAGCACACACTAAAGCCTCTTGTCTCATTCGATTTCAGTTTGGTAGTACCACTGAAGCTAATCACCTCCTCAATAGTCAGTCATTATTGAGGCGTATTCCAACATTTAAAAAGATTAGAATCATCCATGACAGGACTGCTATCCAGAGTCGAATATTTAATGGAACACAAACTAATCAACCCAGACTACGTAGCCGTAGCAGTTACAGCGTTTGTCACTGCACAAATCTTAAACCACCATACACTACCCCTCCCAAAAACAGAGGCATGTCGGATGCTGCTACTAGTCCTAAGAGCAAGACCGCACATAAAGCAGCTGCAACCACTCACCCTCAGCGCAAGAACTCAGCTACCCCAAAATGTCAATCCGCTTATGCCTCAATTGCATCCAAGTATTACTCTAGCGGCCCCGATAAAAAGCCTAAAAATGATCCTCCCAGGAATTGCGCTAACAGTTTCAGACGTTCAGACACCACTGTACGAAATAATACTAAACTCGGTGTAAAAACCCACCAGCACTCCTGACCCGAAACATGCACCTTTTCATAACAGTAGAATGCCCTACATCAAACATAGTGAACTGGCAGTACTCACTCATCCTAACGTGAAACAACATTCGACAAGAACCACACCTACACGTGACGCCCGTAAATCATATAGTGCGAACCTTGCAAGCTCCATGAACCAGCGCACAACAGAAACACCTCTCTTTGCAACAATAACGGGCATTCCTTCATCCCTTATCAGAAACATATAACCTCCTCAACTACCCATAACAGGGCTAAAATTGCCCACCACACACAAGGAAGCCACAACGTAGGCCTACTTGGGAACCCACCAACTGATTTTAGATACTAACTAGGTCAAGCCGCCCTACACAACTCTTCGACCCCCCCCTAATCCGACATATACACCAACTCATCCTTTTTTATCCCCCCCCCTCAACACTACTGCTATGGGGTCTCGAAATGTTGAGGGCGGCAATCCCACTATTCTGAGGCCATCTTCTATATACTGCGACCTAATGGGGAGTGGCAAATCTTTCTCCACGTCGACAACTGCCTCTAGTCTTAGAAGCTCCTTGACTGAACCTCGTGATCACTCCCCGAACACACTACCTAACCATTCAACCCCACCTATTACCATTAAGCATAATTCTTTCACAAAAGTAAAACCCAACTACCTTTCTCGCATTAAAACTATTGATAATAAACTAAACGCTCATCAATACGAAGTCAACACTCCCAATTCTTCCTTTTCTCATGGCAAAACAAGCAATCCACTAGGTTTACATCATACCTTTCTACTAGACAAACACTCACCGTACCTGACACTTATGTTACTCAACGCTCGATCAGTACAAAGTAAGATAACTCACCTACGCACCTTATTACTTTTAAACAACACCTCACTTGTTTTGATAACGGAAACTTGGCTGTCCTCCGATACCAAAGACACATATTTACAAATAGACACCTATGAGCTCTTCCGCCGTGATCGAGTCACCAAGAAGGGTGACGGTTGACTTGTTTATGTATCAAAACATTTGAGAGCAGAAATCCATAACGACCACGTCCTCAGCAAACTTTCTGATTCTGTATGGCTTACTATGCACACACATGAATGCAAAATTCTAATCAGACGCATATACCGAGCTCCTAACACTCATAGTTCAACTGACACTATTATAAGTGAGTCATTTGCTAAGGTCGAATCGCTAGACTTCACTTACAAAATTGTATGTAATAACCTGAATAACGAACAGTGAAACTTTCTACTTTATCATATGGCAATCAAACTACTAGTTTGGGTTAACTTCTGATAACCTCCACTACTAAATTTAGTGACTCCAAGTCGTACACCAGAACCAAATAGAATTTTACTAAAGTATTGAGCTCAAGCTGAGAAGATACTTGCTTACTTACGCCTGTTAACCCTCATATGGTAGCATAGGCCGCCCACTAGCATGCTCTACCCAACTCTTTCCTGGGAAATTCTTTTCGTGTCTGCTTCCGATTCCTGGCTCAATGTGTTCTTTGGTCTTCCTCTTTTCCGTTTCCTTCTAGAATTCCAAGTTAACGCTTGCCTCGTGATGCAGTTTGATGGTTTCCCCAATATGTATCCTATCCACTCTCAACATATTTTCCTAATTTTCTCTTCATCTGGCAGTTGGTTTGTTCTTTCCCGCAGTAGGCTGTTGCTGATGGTATCCGGTCAACGGACATTGAATATATTTTGTAGACAATTGTTTATAAGTACTTGTACTTTTTTGATGATGGTTGTGATAGTTCTCCAAGTTTCAGCTCCGTACAATAGGACTAACTGCCTTGACGTTCGTATTGAAGATTCTGACTTTGGTGTTGGCTTGCAGACAGTTGTTCTGAGTTCCATATGTTTTTTAACTGTCTGAGTGCTCCCTTGCTTTGCCACTCTTCGCCTTCACATCCGCATCAGATCCTCCTTATTTATTATTGACGCTGCTCAGGTGCGTAAATGTTTCCACTTGTTCTAGAGCTTCTCCATCGAGTGTGATTTGGTTGATGTTCACTGTGTTGTATTTGAGGATCCTGCTTTTTCCCTTGTGTAGGTCGAGGCCTACTGATACAGAGACTACCACCACACTAGTTGTCTTCATCTGCATTTGCTGTTGTGTATGGGATTGAAGGACTAGGTCATCTGCGAAGTCCGAATAGTCTAGTCACATCCAAACTGTCCATTGCATTCTGTGCTTCCCCTCAAATGTGAAAATATTCACAATCCAACAAACCGCCAGATGAAAGACAAAGGAGGAGAGTAAGCAGCCTTTTCTGACTCCAGTCTTCACTTGGAATGCGTCTGTCAACTGTCCTCCATTCACGACTTTTCAGTGTACTCCGTCATATGAATTCCGGATGATGTTGGCAATTTTCTCGGGTACATTGTAGTGTCAAGAAAAGTTCCACAAGGTCCTATCCACAGTGTCAAACACTTTCTCTTAGTCAAGGTGCTTGATATGTAGTGATAAGTTTTATTCATTTGATTGTTCAACGATGATCCGTAGTGTTTCTATTTGATCTGTACACGGCCGGTTCGTACGGAATTCGGTTTGTTGGTCTGGAAGCTGGGCATCTACTGAGTCTTTCATCTGGTCCAATATTTTTTATTGGCGTGACCAACAAATCTGCAGTTTGGTCGTTATGATCAAGTCATTACTACTAATCGGTTCTTCTTATGTTAGATTACAATTGGAGAGAGGACATTTAAATGGCAAATCTATTGTATTATTCGTAGGTGACTGGAAAGAGGTTGCTGATTCAGTATTTTCGAAAACAGTGAGTCTTTAATCTCATCTTTGTTACAGATACTTGTACTAAATCCATCATTACATCATCTACTAAAACAAGCCACGTAAAAAGTACGGTAAAATCATTAATATAATAACACCGTTAGAGCCACATGAAGATCGTTTGTGAATTTATGTCTTGACGTTGACTTCTAATCGACGGAAAATATGTACAAATGCCACATTAGCCACTTAGGCCGTCAGTTCGGTAGATATACTAGTATACAGTAGGTATACTTTTTAGAATGTTATATTAGTGCGTCGTTTCTGGTTTTTGTTGTAATATATTTTGAAATGTGACATTTACTCATTGGGTCTTGGTAGAGAGAGCTATTGCCATGTATGATTAGTTTCAGTTAGAGGCATTCATTCGTTCGCCTGATTTTCCATACTTTCAGAAATGTCACTTCATAGTATGGTTTGTTATTGTTACTATATATTATGTTTTGTAAAGTCAACTTTCATACGTACATTACTGTTTTCAAAATTTAGATTCTGAAAAGAAATATCAGTGTCAGTGGCCTAATTGCCAGCGTCGGTTTTGCAGTGAAGAAACACTAAACCTTCATTATCGCAAGCATACTGGTGAAAAACCTTTTAGTTGTGCTCTCTGTTTGTATAATTGTTATGACAGATCAAGTTTGAACGAACACTATCAGATACATCATGCCAAGGATGGGAATATTGATTGTGATTTTAAGGATATTCACCACCAAATGCCTTCGTCTTGTTCATCACAACATCCGGAGACACTGGAATACAGAGGAACTTGCACTGCTGGAGGCTTAGTAACACGAACATCTACACCTGTACCAACTTTACGTCATCGAATGGCTGATATTTTAGACACATGTGCTCCCCAGGTTCCTGGGCCTCTTGACGCAGAGATTAGTGGGATTTTGGATAGCCTTGACAAAGAATCGGATCTACCAGACCTATTTGGCAGTGGAGGATTCGAAACAGGTCGTTCGAACACGACCTCCCAAACCTTCCTGAATAGAACGTAGATCTTGTTTACAGTTACATCTGCGTCTGACTTCAGTGCTTTGGCTGGCATATCACCAGATTCTGTTGCTTTTCCTCTCTTTATGTTTTTTGATGATCAGCCTGATGTCTTCGATCGTTGGTGGAATGGCAGCTATAGGAAGGTCCGCGTGTGCTGACTTGATTTCTTCTGGGTCCATTGGCGTTGATTTGTCCGAGAGTTCTTGAATCTTTCTGATTATCCTGCTTTCTTTGTCTCTGACCGGTCTCTCTGGTTTACTATATTTCCCTGACGGTTTCTTTGTTATGTAATCTAGTTGTCTGATCTTTCTTTCTCTAGCAGCTTTTCGAGCAATCATTACAAGGTCTTCTGAGTATTTCTGCTTATCTGATCAACTGCTACACTTCGCTCTTTTGTTTGTCTCTGCGTAGTTGACCTATGTTTTTATATTTTTTTTCTTGTTTGGCTGTTGTTACTTTCTATCCCCTTGTTTATCCTTTCCTGAATTCTATTCTGTCTCGGTAGAGAACTATTCTTTATGGTGATACTTCTTGCTGCCCGGAACCTTCTGACACATTGACGTTAGTGTTTCTTTAATCTCTTTCTAGTTGTCCCTCATTATCGGTTTTCTCCATCCAGTAACTACCACCACTATAATGTCGTATCCATACCTATGATTGCCAAGTTAACCAACGATTTTCTTGACAAAATGGGTAGAACGACATCTTAATAACCACGATCATCAAGCATTCTCAAACTCGTTCTTTGTAGCCTCTTAGTCATAACAGCCTTTGAATTAACTAAACTACCCACAACAATACAGTCTATCCGAGGTTCACAATGATGAAACTAGGATAACGCCAACTCATAACAACCTTTAGTGGCCCGTGGATCTGACTCCAATTAGATCGTATGGATGTTTGTTATCGCCTATTCTCGTATATAATCGTCGACTTAATCGCATTAGCCAAAAACGGAATGAAATAATTCAAATAACGAGAATTGATCTGTTCATACATATGTTTTGTATATGAAGCAAATGAAACAAAGCAAAGCAAAATGACATGCAGGGAAGATGGCTGGAAAGCCAATTCCATTTTAGTCAAGCGTTACTCAATATTTATAGTCAGACAAAATAAAGTTACAAACATGCAATGAGTCATGGGATATGACGTGCACACACATATACGCTCATATAAAAACAGTGAAGACTGATAAGTGAATAAATAACAAGGTCAAAGTATGGCTCAAGTAGAATGAATGAAATGGGATGTCCGAAAGCTAGAATAAGGCTTAACATAATAACTGACACTACAAACCCTTTTCAAAAATGCCTTTCTCATCTGCAGTTGGTCGTGGAGGTGATGTAACTAGAAAATTAAGAACACTAGAAGTAAACAGAACATAATTTAATTTTACACCACTATCACCTAATCATAAAACACAGATATCATGAACTCACGGTCAAAACTTACAACGCAAGTGTCTAAATTGATTATCGAACTAGTGAGATGCACATTTTGTGTACAAACGACGAAACTGAAAATAACATTCATATATTATTAAGCATTCCATATAGCCACTATCTAATATTGATCGCTACAAATCGAGGCTTGATTAAAGGATTTTAGTGGCTTATATAGAGAACAGACACCTTTTACCTAGGCAAAATCCAGTAATGCTAACCATACTCCATGTCCTCTGACCATTTAAAAACTCGATGTGCCATACAGTCAACTGTTTCTTTTGCACAAAACAATGTGTTAAACAACAAAGAAAATAGTCAGTTATTAAGATTTCTCTACCCTAGGATCAATAAAAATACTCCCAATAAGTCGGTACCAGATACCCATCTCCAAGGGTACCAGTAAACCTTCCCAGCAGACAATCAAATTTTAACAATCAGCAATTGAGCATACGTAATTATATAAGTCTGGGAATAACACAAAAGCAAAAGATTCACATTGTGAATGACAAAAGTCACAACAAAACATCGTTAATGGAATACTATATAGGGGTTCCTTCCGGGTTTCATCACAAACAGAATTCGCGAATCCTATTAAATGAACTTCTGCATACTCCGCACCGCCGGAGTCATGAGGTAATGTAAGCCAACAACCTCACGTTATAGAGGTGAACATAAAACCAAGGTTAAATGGGAAACAAAGTGAAGAGGCATGTAGTGTCACTCAGAAAAAGTAGTGGTAGTATCGATAAGTTGAAAGGTTAATTTCATTTATAATTGATACAAATAAATAGTACATACTGAATATGGATATGTCGATATCTACAATATCACATAGCGAAAAGAAGGAACAACATGTTATTGTTGTTACAAAAAGGAATAAATTTATCTGTCACTGTAAATAATACACGAAACGAAGGTGCGACATAATGACTGGCGACTTTCATGTCGAATTGTCACCAGGCGGAATCCTTTACTTCAACATATGACAATAACTGCCTCTGTGCATGCATTTCAAATTGAAATCGGATTGGCTTATAGATCTTTAAAGACAAGACTAACACAGACGTTATATCTTAATACAGTTCTTTTGCTGAAACTATGGCTTTCATGACCAATGAGTTTATATAAGACAAGCACATATCTTTAGTGTGAAAGGTTTCAGTTCGTGTATTATGCATCTTTTCAGCAACTGGAAGCATTAATAATATATGTGATTAGTCCCCAAATACGACCTTTAAATTATCAGTCTTCAAGGTCATCTGCTTAAAGCGGAACTATTGTAAATTTGCTGAGTTTTCGATCCCACTTAGGGCAACAACTTGTGGATTCTTATTTACAGTAGCGCTAATTACATTTACACATAAACCCTTTTTCGATTTGTCAACACACCTCAAATAATTCAATGAGAATACAGAAGTGTTGTCGGTTATCGTGCATTTGAAATGTCAAGTGTTGCGGCTTCTGGTTTAATTGGCCCAAATTCTGGTCTAATCCCTTCACAACTTGTGAGAAACAATCTTGGAAACTCAGATGAGACTTTCATTCGAAGAGATCTCACAAAACCTCAGGAGTATGAATCGGAAACCGAGTCAGACACTACTACAGACGATGATGATACAAGTGATGACGATAAACGACTAGCTAATAATCCAGTACTTAAAGAAAGATTAAAACAACTCGATCGGTATGCTACCCCAATCAAACATCATGCTCACTCTCCAGTCCAAGTGAGTGACCAACACACCCTATCTGGCTTATACGCCACAAACATGCCAGTTTCTGATCATACACCTCACAGTGGTCCTGTTTCTATTCATGCAAAACCCAATGAATCCTCTGAGGTAATAGATGGTAGCTCCACTCCTCCTGAATATCGTTCTCACCAATTATCTGTCGCTGAATCACCAACTTCTTGCAGCGGTCCTGCTTCTCTTAATACATCTCTCACCCCCAAACATAATCTTTCCCCACCGTATACCATTTCGGGTAATAATACCATCATTCCTGGACCGATGCATCAGCAGGAAACAGATTTATCTGATACGTATTTCCACTTTTCAAATACTTTACCACATAAGTCTAACGAATTACCACCTGGATACAAATATGGCCTATCTTTCAACTCACTTGATGTGATTCATTCAAATGATATTTTTGCTGAGAAAGTTGGGGCTAACCAAGACTGCGTTTGTAAAGTCTGTCATATTGCGTATCCTAACCGATCTTCTCTACGAAATCATATGAAGAAGCATGAAAATCATAGCGTAAAGCGTCATCAATGTGATCACTGTCCGTATTCCACACAGTATGGGAAGAACCTAATCAAACATATAGAGTCGATACATACAGTTGCTAATTCTCAAGAATTTCACTGTGAAGGTTGCTCTCGACGCTTTCCAAGTGAGACTCTTCTACGTGATCATGATTGTATTATGGCTCAGTGCAACACTTATCGATGTAATGAATGTGGCAGAGTATTCAAGACGAAATTACGATTAAGATATCACACAGATGTACACAATCCAAGAAAACCTTATGTGTGTGACATTGAAGGTTGTGATCGAGCTTTTCGTACACCAAAGTATCTCAAAAATCACAGGGATGAATTTCACAGAATACATCCCAAAAACTACGCATGTCCAGTGGAACAATGTGACCTAGTTTTTCACCGAAGAACCCATTTAAAGCGTCATATTGCCACACATGACGGTAAGAATTTTTCATTAAAGCGTATCGTTACATTGTGTCATGAACCCGTTCAGCATCATGAATGGAATTTCAAGTAGCTCGAAAACTGAGAATCCATGTTTTAGTTTTTTTTTACTGTCCATCATAAGTTGCATATAAGTCAAGTTTATTTAAATGCCCCTGCTTTTTGCAACTTAGATCTGCAGTTTTTAAACTTTGAATTCAATATGATGCCATGTATGCAATCACCATCTTTTAGTTTTATGTGGTGATTGATTCGACCCTTTGTTGCTGTCAAACCATGTGATTTGTTTCTTATTTTAAAGCAAACAATTGAAAGCCCACCATATTAAATTTAAATAATTACATGTAAAGGATATGGTGGTTATTTTCCCCCCAATATTTCGTCTCAGTATGAACTCTGTAGTTTTGTTGATTGTGTCACAAGTACAGAAAATGGATTGTTTTGAAACAGTCTGAATTTACATTAATAATGGTTGTAAGGCTTTTCTGCAAATTTTGTTCCGGTTATATGGTCGTACATCTCCACTAACTTGAGCCTGGTTATTATCTTTTTGACAATCGATAAAACAAACTATGTTTAGGTTTTCTTTTGAAATCGCTAACCCAATATGTCGAGTTTCTACATAGCGTACCTAATTATCACATGACTAGTTTGACTGGGATAGCATTTCCCACCTAGGATTTGTCATATCTTCTCATCTGAAGTCTAAATCCGATCAATTTTTGTAAAATTTAAGAGAATTCACCCTTCTGATTGTGTGTTTAGACCTGATTAATGAATAGTGAAACTTTCTACTTTATCATATGGCAATCAAACTACTAGTTTGGGTTAACTTCTGATAACCTCCACTACTAAATTTAGTGACTCCAAGTCGTACACCAGAACCAAATAGAATTTTACTAAAGTATTGAGCTCAAGCTGAAAAGATACTTGCTTACTTACGCCTGTTAACCCTCATATGGTAGCATAGGCCGCCCACTAGCATGCTCTACCCAACTCTTTCCTGGGAAATTCTTTTCGTGTCTGCTTCCGATTCCTGGCTCAATGTGTTCTTTGGTCTTCCTCTTTTCCGTTTCCTTCTAGAATTCCAAGTTAACGCTTGCCTCGTGATGCAGTTTGATGGTTTCCCCAATATGTATCCTATCCACTCTCAACATATTTTCCTAATTTTCTCTTCATCTGGCAGTTGGTTTGTTCTTTCCCGCAGTAGGCTGTTGCTGATGGTATCCGGTCAACGGACATTGAATATATTTTGTAGACAATTGTTTATAAGTACTTGTACTTTTTTGATGATGGTTGTGATAGTTCTCCAAGTTTCAGCTCCGTACAATAGGACTAACTGCCTTGACGTTCGTATTGAAGATTCTGACTTTGGTGTTGGCTTGCAGACAGTTGTTCTGAGTTCCATATGTTTTTTAACTGTCTGAGTGCTCCCTTGCTTTGCCACTCTTCGCCTTCACATCCGCATCAGATCCTCCTTATTTATTATTGACGCTGCTCAGGTGCGTAAATGTTTCCACTTGTTCTAGAGCTTCTCCATCGAGTGTGATTTGGTTGATGTTCACTGTGTTGTATTTGAGGATCCTGCTTTTTCCCTTGTGTAGGTCGAGGCCTACTGATACAGAGACTACCACCACACTAGTTGTCTTCATCTGCATTTGCTGTTGTGTATGGGATTGAAGGACTAGGTCATCTGCGAAGTCCGAATAGTCTAGTCACATCCAAACTGTCCATTGCATTCTGTGCTTCCCCTCAAATGTGAAAATATTCACAATCCAACAAACCGCCAGATGAAAGACAAAGGAGGAGAGTAAGCAGCCTTTTCTGACTCCAGTCTTCACTTGGAATGCGTCTGTCAACTGTCCTCCATTCACGACTTTTCAGTGTACTCCGTCATATGAATTCCGGATGATGTTGGCAATTTTCTCGGGTACATTGTAGTGTCAAGAAAAGTTCCACAAGGTCCTATCCACAGTGTCAAACACTTTCTCTTAGTCAAGGTGCTTGATATGTAGTGATAAGTTTTATTCATTTGATTGTTCAACGATGATCCGTAGTGTTTCTATTTGATCTGTACACGGCCGGTTCGTACGGAATTCGGTTTGTTGGTCTGGAAGCTGGGCATCTACTGAGTCTTTCATCTGGTCCAATATTTTTTATTGGCGTGACCAACAAATCTGCAGTTTGGTCGTTATGATCAAGTCATTACTACTAATCGGTTCTTCTTATGTTAGATTACAATTGGAGAGAGGACATTTAAATGGCAAATCTATTGTATTATTCGTAGGTGACTGGAAAGAGGTTGCTGATTCAGTATTTTCGAAAACAGTGAGTCTTTAATCTCATCTTTGTTACAGATACTTGTACTAAATCCATCATTACATCATCTACTAAAACAAGCCACGTAAAAAGTACGGTACAATCATTAATATAATAACACCGTTAGAGCCACATGAAGATCGTTTGTGAATTTATGTCTTGACGTTGACTTCTAATCGACGGAAAATATGTACAAATGCCACATTAGCCACTTAGGCCGTCAGTTCGGTAGATATACTAGTATACAGTAGGTATACTTTTTAGAATGTTATATTAGTGCGTCGTTTCTGGTTTTTGTTGTAATATATTTTGAAATGTGACATTTACTCATTGGGTCTTGGTAGAGATAGCTATTGCCATGTATGATTAGTTTCAGTTAGAGGCATTCATTCGTTCGCCTGATTTTCCATACTTTCAGAAATGTCACTTCATAGTATGGTTTGTTATTGTTACTATATATTATGTTTTGTAAAGTCAACTTTCATACGTACATTACTGTTTTCAAAATTTAGATTCTGAAAAGAAATATCAGTGTCAGTGGCCTAATTGCCAGCGTCGGTTTTGCAGTGAAGAAACACTAAACCTTCATTATCGCAAGCATACTGGTGAAAAACCTTTTAGTTGTGCTCTCTGTTTGTATAATTGTTATGACAGATCAAGTTTGAACGAACACTATCAGATACATCATGCCAAGGATGGGAATATTGATTGTGATTTTAAGGATATTCACCACCAAATGCCTTCGTCTTGTTCATCACAACATCCGGAGACACTGGAATACAGAGGAACTTGCACTGCTGGAGGCTTAGTAACACGAACATCTACACCTGTACCAACTTTACGTCATCGAATGGCTGATATTTTAGACACATGTGCTCCCCAGGTTCCTGGGCCTCTTGACGCAGAGATTAGTGGGATTTTGGATAGCCTTGACAAAGAATCGGATCTACCAGACCTATTTGGCAGTGGAGGATTCGAAACAAGTCGTTCGAACACGGAACGAAAATTTATTGATAACTCAAACCACTGTGTCAATGGCCAAATTTTCCCTTGTCGACAAAATATTCAATCATCATGTGCAACCCCATTACCCTTGGTGTCGCCATCCAGTGCCATCGCAACAGAATCTGGAACTAACGAGTCTAGTTTGAACTTGGTTTTGCTTAATATTCTTTCAGAACTTCAACGTGCAGAGTTATCTGGTTCCGTTGAGGAGTTCGAAAAAGCGAAATCACACGTTTTATCTGTACTTCCAACATTCGTGATAGGAGAAAAGCTAACTACCCAGATTAGTGAAATTGTTGACGAAGTGAATGATGCTCTCGTAGCCCAGCCGTTGCATGTCGTACGAGCTGCTTTTCATACTGCTCGTCCCTTCACTCGTGAAGAATCATATATGATTGGATTACTTGAGCAGCAAATGTCATCTGAGTCCTCCCTAATAGCCCCGAATCCTCCAAGAAGACGCGGTAGGCGTCCGAAACTTCAACAGCAACTACAACCTTATCTTCAACGCATATTTTGTTTAGAATCTGGTGCAGCAGAATCTATGGCATCACAGTTAGTAAACGCCTCACAGAAGGATAAGCGATCCAATCATTATGGCTACTATAGAAGCTCCGGGTTTAGAAGAGGTCGGATTTCTCGTAGTCGTGAAAGATCTAGTAAACATTTCCATTTGAGTGTGAAAGTCCCACGGGATGAATCAGTTTCAGGAACTAACCATTTTAATCACTCTCAGTATCATCCCTCGGGAATAGGTATATCCTGTGGTAGTATTGCAAGAAAACATCAAGGTAGTGGGGGATATCATATTGAACGAATATCGGATAATATCCATACTAACTTTTCCAATGAAATCAGTTCTCAAAGAAATCTTATGGAGCAATATAATACCCACTCCGAGATTATTGATAATTTAAAGCGCCCGAATGGCTTTCGTTCTATTCATTCACAACTACAGTCAGAAGGCTTTAATTATTCAACGGAGAGGTTTCGTTTTCCACGAGAAGAAAATCTCTTAGAACTGAGTACGAAGTTCCGAAGTCCCGATGGTGAATTCGACGATGGTGAAAATAGTGACATTTTAACTCGTAGATATATGCATATTCAAAACAAATCTGATTCAGCTCATAAAGATCATAGAATAAGAGGTCATGTGATGAGAGAATCCAATTTTGAGAGTGAAGAAAATTCCAGACGCGACGATTCATATGGTGTAAAGAAGGTTCTAGATCAAGAAACACTCGGCGAAATGCTAGAAGATTTCGGTGTTATAGTACAGCGAATCGGAGAAACAGCTGGAGCGAGAAAACATCAGAGCTACTTAGATGGTCAACCACTTAATCTTTCTGATTTTACACATGGGGAACAGTTTTCAGGTCCTATCAACTCTCGTCCTATTCATAACAAAAATGGAAATGATGCACAATCTACCCAGCTCCCATCAATGGTAACTTTAACCTCAGGTAGTGTCAGTACTCCTCCGAGTGTCGAAGAACGTACTCCAGGTTGTGTTTCGAATGCCGAACCTCAAGTTCTATCTCCTCATCTGTCTACAGCATCTTTGAACGCTCCATCATCGATAAAGTCGTCTCATCCGTACAATCAATCCAGCACACCAATGTCAGATACTGACAATTTAATTTCAGGTAAATCGTCCACCATCACGCTAAACACTTCTCATAAGTCAGAGCAGATGACATACAATTTAGCTGGTAATAATTACCATCGAGTTGCACCAATGTGGTCTTGTGAGTCTATGTGTTGTCCACTAACTCGAGACGAGGAAGTCAGTAAAGCAGAGGAATCTTGCCCTGGTAAAGATTATTCCTCTCAGGTTGGTCAAACGAGAATTCCTCAATTCACAGGAAATTACTCTAAGGAACCAAATGCGGACAAAAACCAGTGCTTTTATCCAAAAGATTTAAGTACTAGAGTACTATCTTTTGAAGCTGGTTCTGATTCTACTCATAACTCGTCAACTCCACCAAGAGCTTTTACAAAACCTAATCCCAGTGACCCTGAGTTCTCTGGCTTGAGATACGAAGCATTAGTAAGTCGTCCTGTTCACTTATCTTCCAAAGCCTCAGCAATGGGTTCATTAATATCAGCAGCTGAAGCAGTTGATCATTTGAGGTCTTTATCTGCTTTAGGAGCTAAGTATACAGCATCTGTTGGTGCACTGAAGGAGAGTCAGTACCAGCCTTATCAGAATTTACGTCCTGGAGATTATTCTTACAACTGCACCCGTGTTCATTCAGATGGTTTACCGCGAAATGATTCCTCAGAACATTCTGAATCTGCAACTTCATATTTGTCACATAACTCTGCGCTAATTTCAACTCAGAATGCATTTAGCGCCAATGTGCCATCACTAAATAGTCTCCTCTATCGTAAGTTCATGAAATCTAATTATCTTTTTCTTAAGTCGTAATGAACGAATGACTGGTTCAGTTTTTCATATTAGTTTGAATTGTTATTTCAATAAAATTTATGTTCATTTTTCTAAGTGCTATTATTAGAAATCCTTGCGCACATTAGTGATATGACTCAGTAACTGACTTGTGGTCAACCAGTTTCTCACTGAAATTTTTCATCAAATCAATTTATTGGATCCATATATTGTTTGAAGTGCATAAAACATTAATTTCCTTCCGTGAAATGTAAGTAAACGCTGAAAACCATGCAACATTATTTGATCGGGATAATTATATAAATATTTACGAATGTTTCGACAGTAGTATTGCCTTTGAAATACGAAGTTCTTTCTAATAGTTGTTGGATTTTATTTTAGTAACTATTCACCCGTTACCAGAATGTCGCTCTTCTGTCCTCGGTCTAAACTTTCTAAATCGTTTAGATATAACAAATATACAAGTTTTAATTCTTATTGAATCGTACTCTTGATTGCTTCTTGACTTGGTGTTTAGAGTAGGCTGATTAACCCGATTTCGTGTATTTATGTGGTCATTAGTCTTCAAGTTGTAACTGTGGCTTGCTGATGAATAGTAACAGGCATGAAACCCATTTCCATATTTCTCTGTCGGCTTTCTTAAAACATCCACAACTAAATACAAAAGCTTATTATATTGTAATGTTTCGCCTGGGGGATTTGTTGCTAGCTGTATTCGCTGTATTCGGTCAGTATTCTAAGACTTGTTAGATTGAATCATATTACTGCCTTAGGGAACAGTCCAAGAACGTTTAGAATACTCTTCGCCCACTCAAAATTCAAATTATTACTTCAGAATTGGGAGGCGTCAATACATAATCAAATGAAAGTAAGGTGGCTGGTCACTTTGAATATGGATGGGCGTCTGACAAAATCTAGACATGGATTTAAAAGCTCCCTCTGCTTCGCCAATAAATGCTACTTTGACATAGGCGATGTGTCCGTCTACCTATCAGAGAGTGAGTATCCGGTGCAGAAGTTCACTTCAAAGTGAATATTTTACTTCGAAGCACTACTGGAGTACGGTAGGCTCATGAGGTAGGTAGTCCTGAGTTTACGCATTAGGGAATAGGTTGAAAAACTCAGTTGCTGATGGTGTTAACCTTCATAGATAGTCATAGTTGAGACATTTACTACAGTTAACAAGCGGCTGCTTATCAGAGTGAACTGGGTTGAGTATTATAGGAGGAGTAGGTTGAAGAAAAGTTATGAGAAATCGGTTCATTAATTCATTTTCCGTCGGTGTACACCGTTTAAAGGAGTGAGGAGTCTGAAATAAATGTAATCAATGTTTGCAGATGTTGGATAATAAGTTTTTCACATCAGTCACAGTGTGACAGATATACTCATTCTTAATCGATTTCATAATCTTCAGTTTCAATACTGTTTAGTACTTTTCGTCCTCCGACTCAGTCGTTTTTTCCAACTGCATCCTGTTTTTAATTTTTTTCTATCTGTGATACTGAAAGTTTTGCTTTTGTGTTTGTTAATTCCTTCTCATGTTACTGATGTTCAGCTTGGTAATCGGGGTCAAGCTTTACGTTGTTTATGGTTAATAAATGATACATCATTGCGTAACTAAACTGCTTTTGAACATTTTATACTCTGCATTCTCTTCATGGATCCAGATAAATTGATATCTGTTTTGTAATCTCTGATTCTTAATAAGTCTTTTGGGATACGATATCCACTTAGATTCATTGGGGTTTTGAAATCTTTCAGCTCCCGTTTTTAAATACTATTAACGATTTTTTTCTGTATAGTCTTATTTATTTTAAGAAAATGATTATGGATATAGATAAACTATAACTTGTGTGAATATACATAGAACTGTGCATATCCCTATGACATACTTAGTCATAGCATATATAGTATACATTTATGAATATACATATATACTTAGTTGTGTGAATAATGATATATATCAGGTATTTTTATTGTTTAAGATCACATTATATATATATATATATATATATATATATATATATATATATATATATATATATATATATATATATATATATATATATCGTGTAAGAAGATATGAAAGATAAAGAATATGATTTAAATCTATGAAGAAAAGTTAAGAAATTTTATGTTAACTGGAGATATTAATTCAGCATATTGATGAAAACTCGTTCATAAAAAACGACCGTAATTCAACGGTCTCAATCTAAGAACTGAATTACAGGTTACGTACAAGCTTTTTCAAAAAAAAAGAATTAAGGATTCTATCATAGATAAATAGTGAGGTGATAATAACTGCTTCCAAGGTAAAAAAAAACAGACCAGAGTATTAAAAAGTAAAAAGGATAAAAAATAAATAGATGAGAAATGCAAAATCAACTTAAAGCCATAAAGTGAGGTAGTTAAAATGACTAGTACATTTTCGGTTTCAAAATCGAGATGATAATATTCTGTGTACAAAGTTGGCATGAGAAAGCTCATATAAGCTACAAGTAGAAGACACAAACTTTGATCATCTATATATATATATATATATATATATATATATATATATATATATATATATATATATATATATATATATATATATATATATATATATATATATATATATATATATAAAGATGTTTACACTCTACTAGTGTTTTAAGGATCTCTCATAAGGCTTAATAATTCTGCTCTTGATTATCATTTCATCCATAAATTACAAAACGAACACCAACATTACCTACGTATTCTTTTCTACGACAAATTTTCCATATAATTGATATTTCCTCTCTCGGATGACCACATATGTCGCCTAAAATTTAGATTTGAGATATTTATTCTGTATGACAATGAAGTCTTTTTCTGTATGATTTATGCTAGTCTTTGGCTGTATGTCCTTCTGTCGATTTTAAATGTTATATGTCAGATCATTCTGAGTTTATTGTCTTGTTGATCTTATGTGTACATGTGTCCATCTAACTGTTTTTTATAACATTTGTCTTTGTTTGTGTGCACTGGTTAGCGTCGATTTCAAACTTACACTAAACAGGACTATAGGTTTTATAAATATATATTCTGGGGTCTCCGGTTGATAAGGCATAATAAATCTGATAATGAACGAAAGTCTCTTCTCCTAATGTGACTGTAACTAAAGCTGTAAAAATCAGTATTCATAGGATAAGCCATTCGTTAATAATCTAGATCAGAAGATAGAGGGAAGCCGTTGCATATGAGTAGCCTCCTAGTCCGAGAACATGCTAGTGAGTAGTTGCAAATTAAATGAAGAATTTCACAAGTTGAAATCATGAGTCGGTTGAAGCTAGACCACCATTGAAAACCTGGAAGCACTGGACGGCCGTTTCGTCCTGGTATGGGACTCCACAGCAGTGCGCATCCACGATCCCGCACCATGCGGGGCTCGAACGCAGGACCTACTGGCTTCGCGTGCGAGCACTTAACCACTAGACCACTGAGCTGGCATCCAACTCACTGAAGACAATGGTGTACGGTGGCGCAACTTCGTGGATTGGTTGAAGTTAGACAATAACACCGTTGGATGCCGGCTCAGTGGTCTAGTGGTTAAGTGCTCGCGCGCGATGCCAGTAGGTCCTGGGTTCGAGCCCCGCGTGGTGCGGGATCGTGGATGCGCACTGCTGAGGAGTCCCATACCAGGACGAAACGGCCGTCCAATGCTTCCAGGTTTTAAATGGTGGTCTAGCTTCAACTGACTCATGATTTCAACTTGTGAAATTTCTTAAACTCTCCACAAAAACCCATTCTGATTAAATGAAGAATGACGAAAATTGTGCACAGCTATAGTAAGCGATGGAGGGGAGTAATAATATTAAAAAGATGGTAGAGGTAGGTGACAACAGACAGTTATTTAAACTCCAAATACACTAGGATCAGGTAGTTGTTAACTGGTCAGTCCCTCTTAGAAAATAATGGAACAGTGATCCTCTACCAAACCAAGTCGCTGGAGCAACGTGAAAAACATAAAGGAAAAGTTCAACTAGTTTATACACATTTTGTAATTACGTACTATTCACCACCAGCTTGGATGTGGTGTTAAAATAAAGCTCTCGGCCTCTAGAAAAGTAGGAAAAACCGATATACAGCCATAAGTCCAAACGGATTAATTTCGTAGGTCTTTCAGAATGGTGCTCCTGTGTTACCAGTAAGATTACCTAAAATATTTAATTGAAACACATTAGTTTTGCTTGCAGTTTCAAATTTAACTTTAAGTAGATTTTTCGTTTACTTGACTGTTATTTACTAGAATGAAATTTAAATTCCTGTATAATTGGGCAAAGACGTCGCATAATTTTTTTTCGTTGCAATTGACATAATGTTTCGTTTTCTAAGTTCGTGTATCATATTTAACGAGATGCTATCGAAGTTTAAATTTTTCATTAATACATTGGAATTTTCTCACGTTTCGTGTGCCAAGTGTCATTTTATCACTGGGTATATAATATTTTATTAATAACTTAAGCCCTTTAATTATTTCTTTTTATATATTTACACTACATTTTTTATCATCATTTCAGGTTGTAAGTATATCATAGAACAATTCTATGCGATTAGTTTCCTAAAAGTGTTCATTTATCTGCTACAAGTGTTTTTAAATTATCCAGTCTGTGAGACAAATTTCACACTGGATTATACAATGAGATTACTACGTTGACCCATTAACCATTGCGTTTCATGTATATTCATAAAATTTAACAAACTGGCTTAAGCAGCCATCTGTCCTTTTCATTTTAACTGTATTAAATGGATATCCTAACCTAGTTACGATAGTTTCAATAAAAATTAGCTGATCAACTTGAAGTGGAATTAACAATTATCAATATCTATACAACCACCTCATCTATGTGCAAGTGCTATAAAAATACCTAGGATCATATCTTAGAATAAAATGTTGTTAAGTAGTTGTATTTCATGTTTTTACGAATAACTCGTTTATTATTTACGTCTGCATGTTAGGTGAACGGTTTCCCTCTTTTCAACAATCTATGTCAGTACATCACCAGTTTTCAATCAGTTCACCTAATAGTAATCGTTTAGTTTTAATCAGTATGATGAATTAATCAATATTATCAATAAATTGTATCAATTTTCGTTTCATAAAAATAATAGTAACAATCTTGGTTTCCAAAAAATATTGATGTAGCGGAATGTTATTAGGTCTCGTTCCGGAAATATGCACACAGTTTATTGATAGATCATGTCAGAGTACAATCTCATGAAGCTACGTCTGAGTAGTGTAGGCTTCTGGCTTCAATATATGGGGTCAAGAATTGTAATTCTCTACTCTGTCTACTACGATTTGTGCTCACAGAAAGTATTGTTTGTGTTCATTCAGGTTGATGTGCTTCCATAGCCTAACATATCAATTTACATGGAATTATAAACCAACTTTTAATCTTGTGTTCTGTGTTTAGAATTCTAGATTACCAAGTGAAATACAGATGCCAAGTGTTTTCTTTTACCGTAGTAAATGAGCTGCAGTTTTTATAATGTTTGATTAACAACCATAGTATTACTATCTTTACTATTACTGACATGTTGTAACGTGAATTATTATTGGAATAATTAGTAATCGTTCACAAACAAGTGTACTATTTTGAAAAGAATGTTTTATATTATTGATACCTAGTATTTTATTATTTGTGCACTTTTTGTCGATATTTTTGCTAGGTCATTATTATTACACTGTATGTTGGCCATGATGTCCACGAACAATATAGTTGTTTGCAATCTACTCTTTTAATGTGATCATGTTCCTGGTTAAACTGCTGTCAATCATGTTTATTTGTCAAGTTTAACTTTGTTATTATCTCTCAAGGAATAAGTATTAACACTACTGTTGCTAAACAAGCTGTCACTGTTTTACTGAGTGTGGGTTAGACTAATATTTTTCTTAATATTAGATGGTTAAACATTGCACCTATCAATCAATAGAACAGTCTCTTTAGGAAAGAAATCCAAAAGTTATTGGAAAGGTAGTCTGGATTATTTAAAAAAAGCCACCAAACTATTTGCTGTGATTCTGCCTAAAAGCACATTCCATTCAACCTGAGGATTCTCTATACAGGTTCGGAATTTAACCCTTGCAGTATATTCTTTCAGTGGTTTTTCAAATAATACTGTCTTATGGTAAATCATTTTATTATTCAGATTTTTATCATCCTTCATCACGTATAATTTCTTTCTAAAGTTACATTAACTCTGCTTCATTCGATTATTTCGTTGTTGAGTGGGAGTGTCTATTGCTAATTCTTTATTGATTCCAGATAAAAGGCGTTTTCTTAATCATCGGAAAATTTCTGTCTTCTTACAGTTTGTTAGTGATTACATCTTTTTCTTATTTTATTAAAATTAATCTTAGGATGAAATATATGTATGTATATCGTGCTCAAAGTGGAGATTCGGGGATGAAATGGACAAGAAAAACAGATTAATTTTTATCTAATTACCATTTCCTTCTGTCTGAAAGGAGGGATTTCTCCATGTGTATATATTTTATCTAATATTTTTAGTACTTCTTGTTGAATATATTTGATAAGTTTATATTCAACCGGTTTTTTTTACATTATAAGACGGTCGAAAAGTAGTTGGTTATATTTTTGGAATATAAATATTTCGGTTACGAATTGATAAGCTTTGAATAAAATTGGGAAGGCCAACATCTTAGCATGTATACTATGTATTGGAAAGATCTTGGGAATGGAGATAAACTTTTTATGATAAAGTATGTATTCTTATTTTCTTTTTTAATTATTAACGTTTTTAGTTTGTAAGTGACTGAGAATTGACAAAATGAAGCCATTTTACTCTGCTATGATTGTTCTTGTTTCCCTAAAATTATATGGCTTTTTATCTACTTACCGAAACAATGCAGAACTTGACAACTTAATGCATAAAACGAAGTTAATGTATCACGAAATAGAACAGATAAAAGGAAATCAACATCGGAATGGGAATATTAGTATAGGTTAGGGCGAAATTTAAAGGACATGTTGAATGATAATTGTAAAGAAGAAAGTCCTATTAAAGACTCATTGTATGGTAAAGTTGTTTTCAAGTTATGCTAAAAATACGACCATCAGCTACTTGTACTTCATTAAATACTAGTCTCATTTATATAGTCCTATATGTCGGAAAAACAGTTAGTAAATTTCTTTATTTCATCTTTTATTCCTAACCACTTTAAGACTGCTTTTATTTTACTGCTTTTCTATTTCACAATACTCGTCGAAAAAAGTGGTGGATGGACGATCAAATTTCAGCACTTTATTCCGGCAAATACAAATGGCACTTTTCATATATAATACACATAATTGATTAATCGAATTTGCAGCTAGTAACTTTGATGTATCTTTTGTAAAAGGTCAATTCATTATCCAATCTAAATAAGAGATTCAACATTTTCGATAAATCATATCTCGTTATTTATGAATGTCTGTTCTTTTGACTACAAAAGCAATTCATGAATTAAAATCGTTTACGTCTACTCATTTAGTATAACATAACCATAGCTAAAATATCATATTTAACATTCAATGGTTGAATACTCCAAGCAATGAAGTTTGAACTTACTGTGAGAGAAACCCAGAGGCATTCTGAGAGTTAAGTATTAAATTCAAGAATGTCGTTTTTTAGCAGATGATTCTACTGGATGTTTTACAATTTTCATTCATCAACTAATTCATTTTAATAAGCAAATTACGTTCGTGTAATAGTTGTGAACTAAACTTGTTATATCATTATAGATACTATTTGATAAGCCAAACTGAAGTAAATGGAATAATATTTTATTCTTTAACTCGATAGTTGAAAGTTAACCACAAAATCGTACATGTGTTGTTAAAAAGAGTGACAACTTAAATCCTGTCAGGTTTTACGCTTTTTCAATTGATCAGTCTGCTTTCATACTACCTGCATAAAATCATACATAAATTATTTTTCACAACCGTGTGACTAGCTAAACAATATCACCTTTATGTGATATGACGTGTCTATTCTTAACTCCTGAATAAAATCATGGCAGTAAATGTAATATGTATTTGCTTCATGTTTATTTAATTCTAACTATTTGTTTCATGAAATAAAGCAACTTACTGTCGTTATCAAAACCATCTTACTACTACGGACACTAATATAAAAGTAGCGAGATAATCTGTAAATAAACTACCGAAATGAAACTAGTAGCAAATATATATGGTTCGTATAGTATGAAAGTTCTGGGGTGTAAATATAATTGTGGTAAGAAAAATGACCACCCTGATTGTATATCTATCGTACATACTGGTCCTTGTTTATTTTCTGTCGTTCATCTTGTTCGATATTGTTCACCAAGACACCTCAATAATCTATAAAATCTTGAAAAAATTATTTCGAACACCGCATGGTGCTTTTCATACATAAGACAGTGTACACATCTGGTTTTGTATATAGCAATCAAGTTTTGGCATCTCTTTCCTACGCTTCCACTCCACATATATTCTATACATATACCCACACTTGCATATATGTTGAAGTGTACAAATTTTGTGTGTATGTACACTGTGCACTTACTGGTCAGTACTTATTATATCCGTCACTTGTGTTTATATATACACATTTGCTCTTTTTCAGGTTATACAGACAAATGCAAAACAATAAATACTAATTTTTACACCAGATGCATCCAATGATCGTAATCTGGGCCACATTAGAAGGTTTGTAGTCTCTTGTCGCTTTCTTCAGCAAATTAGTTGTAAAGATGTTAACCTAGTACAAACATGTACTTCAAAAGCAGGTAAACGGTTAGAGTCTTCTAGTACTAATGAGTATCAGGAGTTTGTTAGCAAAGCAAGCAATAATCTTTTTATCACGGCATATAAATAGAATGACGAGCCTCATAGCCTCGAATCTATCGATTGGTAAATGAACCACAAAATGTAAATGCTTTAATCTTTTTCCCTTTAAGCAAGTTTCGATCAGGTTTATTTTTGCGTGTAGTATTTTGTACACAGGCGTATAATTTTGCTTCATAAGATGACTCAATTTGTTGAACATTAATTTTGTTTTCTGTAGTCTGTTCACCTTAAGCATTAGATCAATGATCTGTTTGTTGTGACTAATTATCACTCTTCTACATAATCATACAATGTTCCTCCGCCTAAGCAATTATATAAATGATATGTTAACAAAGTAATATTTACATGTACATACTTGAACAATTACTGAAATTCGTATCGTTATCTAGAAACTGGTAAAAGTAAATGTAGACTGATCAGCTGGAGAACCACTAAAAACCGTGGAGTACCGAATAGCTGTTTCATCCTGCTTTGGGGCTCCGATGGTTCGCCCCTATGATTCAATGAGATGGAACTCGGGACTTGATTATCTTACTGGAGTCACAATGTCCGTAGAACTCTGGGTTAGAATCCAATAGTCCACATATCTATTCTCACCTACTTTGCAGTATAGCGTGTTAATCATTGAACCCCATCGATAGTGACTGTTTTACTTTTTAAGTGATCGGATTTTACTATTCACTGAGAATTTATGTCGAGGCTAAACACTAGTGAACACAAATTCTTGTGTTATTTATCAAATTACATGTGACTGTGACTGTCTCTGTTAAATATAAGAGCGACAATTAAGTTTAAATTCACCCACAACTAAGTTATTTGCGTTATACGTTGTTTCTGTCCTATTGAGGCAGTTCTTGCTAACGGGATACACAAGCATTATTCAGTGCGTAACAACTAATTAATTTTTTACCAGATCAGTACACTTATATCTACCTATTTTGCGTATTTTCAATATAATATTTGAAAGCATCAGTTTTTATCTCTGTTAACACTTCACTAGTATCTTTCGTGTTGTATGTTTTGATATGTCTAACAAACAAAATTCGGGTCATCCAATATGTTACCCGTCTAACTTTAGTTTGGTGTAGACCTATTATAACATCTTATCGGCCATACGCATTTGTAAACATGATTTCCACTATAACGCTTGGCCAGATCAGATAAATTGAGAAAAAGGTAGAATGCATAGAAAGCCTTATTTTTTGGATGATAAAATCAACAGCTCATGGATATCAAACATTCTATGTAGCATACATATGGATGGTAATCTGTGGCTAAGGGAAGTATACCTATATTTGATGCACTTTGCTCTCATATTTAGTTTCCAATCTAAATAGCGTTGGTACGTTGTATGACTTGACATGTTTCACTGAATTTAATTAATATGTTTCGAGGTGAACTTTATCTGCTCATCCGCGAACAACCAAAATTGAGTATCTTTATCCCATTATAAAATCTCAATACATGAAATGCGAATCAATTTTCTCAAATTCAGAGTGTATTATGATGATATCTCAAATGAAAGTTATTTAGAAGTGTTACACGACTGTTCTCTATTATCGTAACTCATGAGGGACTGTGGTTAAAAAACCCAACTTTCAATCCTACTTCTTATCAATACGAGGAGCCAAATAGTATTATTATCTCTTTTTCAAAAGTTGTTTCAAGGTTAAGTGCCATTAAGTTCTACTTAACTACTGGACTACGTTTACATATTTTTTCACTTTCTAAAGTTCATTTTTTTTGTTTTGTTGAACTTTGTGTTGAATTATGACACTATGCACCATGATCTGATACAAGTTCATACTGTACAATTACACTAGTACAAAACTTTTCTGTAGACAATATTAAAATATATTGTCAGTAATTTAATAATGTTTATAAAGATCACTATGTACATACTAATTAATTAATATATATATATATATATATATATATATATATATATATATACTACAACAGTGATAAGAGTTCACCATCATTTCTATCTGGATTATCTAAACCATCTACTCAATCAAGATTAATTAACAACATTATGTAGCATGCTTCTTCCGTTTTAATCACTCTATCATTAGGAATTTCTAATTTATACTTATTTATTTCGATCAATGAATAATCAGCATTAATTGATTATTGTGTGAATCTCTGTCAATACTAAATTAACATGTCGTATATTTACTTATTCCTTAGTTCAAGTTTTATATCTTTTCAATTTTTGTCGTCGTCTTTACAGAAATACCTGAGTTTGTCAACTAGCATGTATTTCAAATTATTATTTAAAAGTAATTGAAAAAATTTGACATTGTCATTGATAACCACTTTTATGTCATTTTTATTTTTATGACTGTTTCTTCTGTTTCTTCATTATAATAGATTTTTTCATATTGCATTATATTGTAGGTGATCGTAAATCAGAGGAATATCTTAATTCTTTATCTGGAGTAACTGGTAATGAATTAAATCATGATAATTCCATTAACATCGGTTCAAATTCCGCAACTAACACCAATATTAATGGTCAGAATGACGTCAAATCCTTATCAGTCATCAGATCTACTGGTTTCGGAAATTACATTGTAAGTGTTTCAACTCATCTCTATCAATATTATTATTTGGTTGATAGTAACATATATCGATGAGGTTAATCTAGATTGATCGGAACAACCGTCCACTTTTTTTAATCGTGTCAACCTACGTATGTCTCAATTAGTGTAGTAAGGATTGATGGGAATGTTTTCTAACTACTCATATATTGATCAGTAGTATTTGTTGTGCATTGGTGCAGTTTCTGTTTGTAGATCACCTAAGCCAACCATAATAATTCCTAATTGAACATAGATGCATTTCGTATTCCTTTTTTTAATTGTGATTTCACTTAAGTGTTCTGTAATACATTCTTTTGAAATGCATGTATTCTTCAGTATACTATGGAAAACTAATAATGTTTTCATTACATTTCTTAATGCAATACCTAAATTCCAATTTAAGAAAACACTTTAAATAACTGTTTTGATTCAGACACAGCTCCTTGATCTAAAAATTGATAGTTTATTTTAAAGGAAGTGAAACAAGTCTAGTGAGATTCATCAAACATTTCCCGTTGCTACTAAACATGACGTAAAATATTTATATTCATATATCATTATATCCTAAATGTATGAGGTATAAATATCATGTTTATTTTTTTAAAACATATTTACATTGGTTCAATGATTGAAGTCGCAGGAAAATTTAGATTGCAACAGGATTTGAACCATTAGCTTGCTTGATTATTATATTCCGTATTTAAATTTTTCCAGTCAAAATATACTTCTGATAGCAGAATATGTCCTCATAGTTGTCGATTATACATAGGTAGCTTCACATTATTCACCTTAGTTGGTATAATTTCATAACCATATTGGTCAACTCACTCTCCTTACGCAAAACCTTCCTTCTAACCCCCATATTAATTGTTTAGTTAGTTTAACATCTTTTGATAAGACTGTGTAGGGGGAACATATGCAATCTACCCATAACCTCCAACTTTAACAGCAATGCTATAGTACACTTTCTCCTTAGTAGAAAACTTCATCATTCTCAGGGTCCGTAAGTGAAATAGGTTTCTGACAAGTGCTAATACAATTTCTGTATCCCTCCTGAGCATTAATTAGCAGTCAAGTTATCAGCTGCTCTACAACTTCATAAAAAACCTACGTGGTCTGCACATTCACTTCTATTCTTAAGCAAGCTAGTCTGGAAGCATCATCATGCAAAAAAAACACCAAGAATTTTTAAGCTTCAGCTTATGGTATCAAAAAGACCCTACATCTTTACATTGGCGAAAACTAATGTCACAGTGTCTTTCAGATAATCAAGATCAACCAAAGGATCTTTAGATAAAGATTAAAACATAAAAAAGGTTTGGACTCAATAGAATTGCCCCCAAAGTTGTCAAAAGTAAACAATTTTAACTCTAAACAATCATATATTGCAACACTTAATCTGATCATTTCAGAGTGAAACTATTCATAAACTCACATAACTTGTAGATCAATTTTCTTTTATTGATTCACTTATCTCTGAGATCAGAATGTTTGCTACAGTAAACTATCAAGAAATTCGCCACATAACGTGGACTCTCATGAAACTGCTAGGCTACACATAATTTATTATTGATTAATAATTCTTATTAGTTTAAGAAAACCTTTTTACATTACTAGCACTGCTATTACACATACACTATTATTCTATCTAAAAAAACCCAATAAATCCAAAATATGTACATGTTCATCAATGTAAAATTCTGTATTTAAATGTTAAGCATGCATAGTATAACTAACGAAAGTATGCATTCACTCTCAGTTACGCCATCCGCGTGATGTTCTGTTGAATTTGTTCGATATACTGTAACATGTTATCAATTCTCCACAAACTGTCGTACAAAAGTTGTTGAGTTGATTGTGTTTTTTCATATCATTATTTCATAATCATATAATGAACATTTAAAATTGTTCATTTATATTGATCACTATATTAAAAAGTATCTCATTAAGTAAAAAATTGCGATTTCACATGAGGGTTGTGCTATTTCATACACTATAATATTACACGTTTGTAATTAACTGTTATGTGTTTATGAAGTGTATTTATTTATTTTTTAAGCTCTAATATTTCTGTTTCTGAACTCGATACTTAAGAATATAGATAAAAGCCTCAATTATGCTATTGAAGATAGTAATAAATTTCTTATTTAAATGTTTCTAGTGTTCATTGTTCGTACTTTCAAATATTGTATGACAAAATCATTCAACTTGCAAAATGTTACATCATTTGCAACTAATGCTATTGAATATCCCTCAAAACCTAATACAGATTACCGTATTTGATTTAATAAGTTTCATTACATAGTTTTACAAGTAAGTTTAAATTATAAATGTAGGAAATGTGAATTGGTCTTCTGTAACCTTTGACTAAGCTTTTTCTCAGACTTCCAATCATTCAGTTCTAAAAACGTATTGGTTTGTAAAAATTTGTTTCTGGTCCTTCATTTTCACATACGTGTTTTTTGCTCTTATTTTTAATCGTGTAAATATTTCCCTTATTATTTAAATGTTACTTTATCTTATTACAACTTACAACTAATAGTCTCTCAATCTTTATTCCTCTCTATCCCTACTCGAGGAATTTTCTTAAGAGAAAAAGGAACTCTAATCTCTTATACAATCTATTTAATATAACAATACCGGTAAATTTATGTGCTGTTTTGCGAAACTACACATTACGAAATAAATAGTCGTTAATACTATCTACCTCATAGTGCAAGTATTAATCGTTTTTGAACCATCGATCTAGATTTTATTAGATAAAAGAACTAGTACGGTTCCTTAACTTCAAATATAATGACACCGTGGTGTTGTGCATTCATCAGCATAAATGATTATAGCAATTACATTGATTATCACTTAGTAGATTCAATTTTGTATAGATGTTAATTGTATGTTGTTTAAATAAGTAAGTAGTATTACCTCTATTTGTAGTGCTGTAAATGTGAGTCATAATATTCCGAGAGAGCTCAAATTCAACCTCTCCCCTCCTAGATTACAGATGCTCTAATGATAATATCTACAAGCCTAAAAATAACTGTATCTCTAGTTAGATTTGAATTTCTCGTCTAAATGTTGCCGCTTATAAAATTGATAATAATAATTAGTGTTCGTAACACTTATTTAAAATCTTAAGTGATGTAACAAACATGTAATCGTGTTGTTTTTCATAATCAATTTATTCCTCTCTACAATTGATTGATCACTGGGTGGTGATCAATTTCATGTATGTCAGATCCTTCTTAGTGCAGATCGAATTCTACTGACCGTGACATTGATCATCACCCAGTGATCAATCAATTGTAAATAAATTGCAGTCATACAGGGGTCAGTCGCGGCCCGGATAGCTCAGTGTTAACGTCTCTTACTGTGAAGCTGGGTGACACGGGATCGGATCCGTTAGGGAGCATCAGCTACTTTGAGATTACAGGTACACCTTACTGACGAGTGCCAAGTAGCACGAAACCTAGGTCCAGGGTTTCCTGTTGACTATCTCCAACCACCATCTTATTTAAATTTATTCGTCACTAATATTTCCTAAGGAGTTCAAGAGGTTTTCAAGATATGTCCCGGCTGAATGTTCTTTGATAGTTGATCTTTATCGGTAAAATTTAAATTCAAATGCTTTATTAATTTTTAATGATAACAATCTGTAAATCGTTTTTTATGCAAGGATAACTGCACTTCAGATCTTTTTTAGAAATGGATCTAAATTCGATTAAACAATGTTAATTAACAAAAAAATTAATATTTTCTGTCGTTATGTACTGCAAAAGTCTACATTAAACGATTACTCATGAGTTTTCTATCATTTGAGAAATAATATAGATTTTGTTCATTTTTGTATTGGTTATTTGAATCTTCCCACTGATGTTTAGGACTGCAATTGATCAGTTTCGCGTTGGCATATGTTTAACTTGTGCGGATTACCTCGATATTGTCTTAAGTCACAAGCATTATAAGTGGAGATGGATGGTGGCTAGCAGTGGAATCTAGGGTGCGCGTTTGGTTCTACCTGCATCTGAGAACTCATGTTAACTCAGGAACTCGAACCCAGTGCCATTTGCTTTTAGACGCAATCATGTTATTCACTTAATTTCTGAGTTCAGATAGGCACTAGCTCGTGCAACCTTGTTTTTGGTTTTAAGTAATTTCTAAATAATATTAACCACATTACAACAACAACCTGTGAACAAATGTCAATTTGTTATTTTCAAACCTGTTTCATTTTTCTTTTCAAATCAGTTGAAACTTTTATTCTGATTCTTCTCTTTAAGGCGTGTACATAATTGTTCCTAAAATAAGTATATTCATTTCTCTACCCATTTATGACCAAGCACTAGTAAATGTGTTTTATGTATAATTAACTCTGTTATTCCTCTTCCATCATATAATTATTGGGACATAATTAGATCTATTTTTAATTAATAGTTTTGACAATATATAAACATACATTCATTTTAGTTAAATAGAGTAAAATTTTCTATCTTATTGCTTCGGGGCTTAGGTTTTCGTCAAGATGAATACCATAGATATCGAAAATATTTAGCGAATCAATGGTAACATATTAGGGAATGTGTTATATCTAGAATTGATTGACTGAAAGAATGAGAAAAGTAAGCATTTATTTGTGAACTTGTTTGTTTAAAAACGTGACCGTGATCGGTTGTTTCGTAGTTTCAGCACCTGACCGAACTACTTCAGTCTCGACAGCCGAACTGATTTATTTGTAACCATGATCTAATAACATTATGGTTCATATTTTTGTAAGTAAACTTCCATACTTAATGATGAAAGGAATCATAATGATCACTTATTATCATTCAGCTAATAAGGCCAGTCAATAGTTGAATAGTATTCAAATTTATTGGGGTTTATTTTTTATTATCATGTTTGTTAAAGTATCCTGATACTCACATGCTGTGATCTAATCACCAACTGAAGCTGAACTCATATAAACGTTTACAGTTAATTTTGTTAGTAAATTACATCGACGGAAATATATATATATATATATATATATATATATATATATATATATATATATATATATATATATATATATATATATATATATATATATATACTTTGAGGCCATATTTGTGGCTAAGAGGCCTATTAGTAGACATTCTCAAGTATATTGATAAACAGGAAGTAGACTTTTTGTGAAACGCACTACTGAGAGCGACTATTTGTATATATATATATGTATTGGCAGGAAGTCTTTAGTGTAAAACCACCTGTGTCCATTATATGCCTGAAAGGGTTTTCTAGTTTTTCATACCTGTTTTACGTGCGTTCTTATACAAAATGGGGCTTTACATAAGTTAGCTTAAAGTAAACATTTTAAATGTCTATGGTGTATACAGTCTGGCAATTATTTAAATATTTATGAAATTGTTATTATTATTGTTTCGGATGATTATATATATACAACCGATAAAACACTAATGTTTTTCTATTTTCATCCCAAAACACTATTCCTTGCATAAATTACTCTATGATTATAAGTATTATTCCTCAGCACTATTATACTACTATATTGCTGTACTTACAGGAAGTGTGCGAAATTGAATCGATACACATTTTTTTCTAATGATCAGTTTTCCCTACTTAATATTGTATGCTTCAAAGAAGCCCTCTTGAAACTTTAAATTGAAAGGGAATTTAACTATTTCATTGGAGCTTGAACGTTTTAATATTGTTAATTGTTTTCATAATTAGTGGCAATATCATAAACAGAGTTTGCTATAGTGCTTTTTTCGACAGCTATATTTCTAAAACCAACATGCAAATATTCGCATATTTCTTGATCATTTTTATCAGAAAAGCTGGAAGTTCTGTTACCTAAATATTTTAGATCACTGATTAAACGTATTTCATCAATATTCATTGTTTATTGAAGCATAAATCCATAGTATATGTGTGTGGACTCGATATTTTATTACTGTTATTATTATTTCCTTGCTTGATCGTATAAACTTTATAGTCTTCCCTGAAACTAAAGATCTTTTCCCACATATTCATGGATTACAAATAATATTTGTTAAAACATTACTCAGTTTGACTTAATGTTCATTCTTTGTAATGCGAGCTAAAAGCAGTGAACAACTGTGAGGAATTCATAATTTTTCTAATTACATTAGGGGGTTTATGGATTTTCTGACGTTTCCTGACTCAGTGGGATATTACAAATATATTAATTTGTTTATAATAATTAACGTTTAATAGAAAGAATAGCTAAATGTAAATATGACTTTTTTAAATTGAGAATCACTGAAAACCAGAGAACATTAATTAGCTGTTTTATTATACTATTGAGCTCCTTAAGTGATGGTTAACTTTAGAACATAACTGTTACAATAAATGTAAAATTGTTTAACATATTTCGATTTATTTGGTTTTCAGCACCTCTTTATCTTCATTTCTCATCACTTAAATATAAAATAGTTTATAAAAATGCAATTAAAGTTCTTGTATTCATGCTCAGAGATGGACCATTGCGAATAATAGTTCTTAAGTGTGTGTTGATGCTACTGTACCTAACTCTTGTCTAATCTCATTATAGTTCCATTAACCAGCTGTAAATCATCTATTACACAAGATTCCATTGATTATAATTTTGTTGTGTAATCACAAAACCTAGTTATTTCGATTTAAAGATGATCATGTCAGTCTGATCATTGTTGTTTCATGGGCAAAGAGTTATGTCAAACCGTAAACTTTACAGTAAACTGTACGTTTATATTTTGATGAACACACGCAGCGCCCTTACACATTCATACAATGTAAATAATTATCTTGTTATTATTTCTTACGAGCGATTTCGTTTTCTCTTGCATCCTTCTTCTTTGTTAACTGAATGACTTTTATCTACCCAATAATCTCAGTAGTAGTTACCTTAGTAGTCACCAAAAATAATGACACAAAATATCTATAATAATAATCATCATCACCGACATACACCTTTTTTTATTTATTGTTATATGCATACGTATTTATTTAGAAGAAATAGAAGACCAATAAGAAGACTTCACAAGATATTAGTAAGGAGAACAACAATAACAATAGAAATAGTATTTTGTTTTATACATGATGTTCTATATTGTATTGACAACTAATTGCTACTGATACCTACTTATTTAGTCTCAAATAGAAATTTAGAAAATTTTCAAATTATATACTAAACTTGTTGACAAGTTAAATTATGGGTTTTTTTGGTAAACAAATAGCTATTGAAGTAATCCAATATATTATTGAAAATAATTTGAATAAGTACAAAGATAATCAACATGTATGTGTATTTGTCATGTCAAGAAGACAGTGTATGCATAAATGTTTATTCTATTTTGATTTTATGATACACACTGGAATTGCTAGACTGTATTGTTCTTCCTTCTGATGTTGGTTGTTTAGACAGGATTAAATGTGATGAAAAGCAGTTTAGACATACTTCAGTTGACTATGAACAATTTATATGAACCGAATGTTGGACAATGATTAGTTTTCGTGTTCTATATATTGGGGATGATTAAAACTTTTAATTAACATAATGTGCATTGTAGTTGAAGTATGTTGAATAATATAAATTTGTGATTCATTTTGGATATTGAGGAATCCGCTTAAATAAATCAAAAATAAGAAAAAAAGTTTCCATCTATAAATTTTTGCCAATATATAATTTACTGGTATAGGATTTTGAAGTTTTCTTGAAAAGCGGAGTTGTACTTATGCCTTTAAATATCCAGCATTGTGTATTATATATTCGAACGTTATTGGTTAGACTTTTGTCTCATTTATTAAATATTTTAAGATGTTGTAATCGCCACATGTAAGGCAGAGTTCCTCGACTTTTACTCATGATTTATTACCGTCAGAGTCGAGTTTTAAATAGATCTTTTGTGGCCGTTTGGGGACTGCGAGGAAAATCTCGAATAAAATTGCTGGGTAAGTTGATTAAGAGTGCCGCAGGTGTAGCACGCACTGATGTATTTCGTTTGAGCACTAGTAATTAAAAAACTCTGGTTGACACCAAAAATGATTTTTAGCCATTTTATCAGCTCTCTGAGAGGATAATCATTAGTGAGAGTCCAAAAGATAGAAACATCAATATATATATATATATATATATATATATATATATATATATATATATATATATATATATATATATATATTGATGTTTCTATCTTTTGGACTCTCACTAATGATTATCCTCTCTTAAACAAGACTATCTATGAGCATCATGTAATACACAGCTTTTTTGATATCCTAGTCATCATCGCGAGTTCAGAATAACTACTTTGTACTTCGTTTACGAGAAGCTCACAGTGGACTGATGTTCGTCCTCGATCTCCCTCTACTTCTTGAGTTCACTGTCATGCTATAGTCTTTATTATTCGATCTCATTTCTTTCGTACGAACTGCATATTTCATGTTTGGCTTTTCATAGTATTTGATAGTATTTTTCACCCCTTTGTTTTTTGATTTCCACTATCTGTGCATGCTGATGTGAATTGTAGCAATTAAGCCCATACCTATTTGTGTCAAGTTGTACGTTGGTTGATTGAATTTAACTGCTTCATTCCATTCGTTATACTGTATATTTCAATCAGATCGTTGAAATCGCACTGCGTTTTGTATTTAATTCTGATTATAAATCGATCAACTTACGTTTTACAGAATAACACTTTTATCTGTACTTGTTTGGCTCTTATGTCAGTCTTAACAACGTAAGTGAATGGTAACGATAGTACCACCGCTTGCCAATAGGTTTGTTTGTCTTGCATGTACGTAATACATTTTACTCCAATTTATATCGATCTTTTTTGTAAATAAGATAAATTGTGAATATCTATGTCCTTTCCACATTTTGTATGTTTGTTGATTGTTTGTTCATATCTGTATACTATCGCTTGTGAATATTATGTACGCACCACGTATATGACATTCATTCAGTTGGTTACCATGACCTATTTGATACTGACCTATTTCATGATACATAAAGCATCGGTGAAAATATCTGTTAAGTATTTTATTCTATGGTAATTTATATTAATCACAATGGAAACTCAGATATCAGTAATAAGTGCTATTTCAATAATGTTTTCATTATGTTTACGTTATCATCATCTACTTCAAAATAATTATTCATTGCTTACCCATTGTATAATTTTTAGCAAATAAGTGAATTAAATATTTTCTATTCATATCAATTTTCTTTTTAAAATCTCTGAAGGTAACTCGGATTAATCAAAATAATCTATGTTTGAATACATAGAATAAGTTACATTAATTCATCCAAAAATAGTCATATTCAAAATGGATTATATCCCATTAATCTTTTAAAAAGGACAGTGTTTACTATGTGTAAAACCTTCTTATGACAGTTAATCACTATGATGTTAAATGATATACTGTTGAGTAAAATTCATATTGAAGTATTTTTTTCTAACGAATCATCTTTTAGAAACAAAACACCCTAGATATCTATCACCCTAAACTCCACATATTTCTTGCTTATTATTATTATTATTATTATTATTATTATTATTATTATTATTATTATTACTAACAAATTTATTCATCAGTTGTCGAAATGAATTGATTTTAACAAGTAATCGTAATAGCAGTAATATCTAACTAATCAGTATGAAAGTTACTTTTTTCTGGAATAAAAGATAATCATTCTGAACAAAATGAATCGAACAGGAAAAAACACAAATTTCTGTTGACTTTTATGCATAATTACATATGAAATTCTTTACACTCATTCTAAATTTTCTTTTTTGTACATTTTAATTGGATGTGTTGTGTAGAAGAAAACGAACAACTGTTCGAATAATTTTTATGTTCGATTTACTTGAGACAATTTGTTTGATAACTTCAATTTACGGTTTATATGAACGTAAACAAATGATTTAGTTGTATAAATTTCTATTAGGAATAAATCTTATGGTTAACATATATGCTAGAATTATTTTGCCTGATGCATGTTCCATTGTCTCACCCTAACCCGAGAAATATATGACTCAATGCAGTGTACTTTAATTTTTATCAATTGTAAAACACCAATATTTGGTCTATGAGATCCAACCAGTTATTGCTTTCACCCTTTGTACTACGTGATATATTAATAACTAGTTAATAGTAAGGGTAATATTCATAGTAATACGTCTGTATTTTATTCCTTGTAATTCAATATGATATGTTCATATTCCTGATGTTTTTTTATTATTTTTTCTGGAGTGTTTATTTCATTGTTGACCAAATGTGGAAAGTTTGTATCATTATAAACTTATGTCAAAACAGGAGGCAATTATTAACTTAGTCTTTTTTAGTGGGCAGTACTTATCATAATGATAAATGGATGTTAATAATTCACTATTTCAATTGCATCTGTAGTTGAATGTTGAGTAAACATCCGCATCAGCATATATTATCAATCACCTTCATACGAAATTCAATGCGCGAGACCGATAGGTCCTGGGTTCGAATCTCGCGAGGCGGGACCGTGGATGCGCACTGCGTAGGAGTCTCACAACAGGACAAAAGGGCCATCCAGTGCTTTCAGGTTTTCCATAGTAGTCTAGCTCTAATTGACTCATGATCTCAACCATTAAAAATTTATTCCACAACTTGGCACGTATATAGTACGTTACACTGTTCTTAAGGAATATGACATCGGCTAACGTTGAGAATATATAGCACTGCTTCCGACATGGTGACTTAAAATTATTGGGTTTTCAATAAGATGTGAAAACCTTGGGTACATGTCCCCTCTTAATCCATATGTGGTCAATACTTGGAATCCTTTGTTTAACTTGAATTGGCTCGGATAATTTTCAAGCTCGTTCATCGGTGGGTTAAAACATTGCTCTTTGGATTTACACGTGGCGCAAATACTTGTGATGTTAATTTTTGATCATAAAAGAATATTATCTATATGTTAAACTAAACGTATTTATTTATTGGCTGACACTTTAACGCCTCAAGGTCATCACTATGGCACCATTTCTACGGTCGATTGTGCATAATCATGTGTCTGAGACTTGACCTCAACGTGATTGTATCCTTAACTGTAATTAATTTGGCACCGTGTTGGAACATTACTAACATTAAAAAATTTCTGTTAGCCAAAAACGAATGATTATGATCGTAATGTACCGTTAAAGTTATTGATTTAAAAATAATCATAATGACACAAGGTCTAAGACGATAAATAGTACAGCGTTTCAGGTTGTCATATTTTGTGATATTGTTAGGAGGGAAAATCAAAGAAGAGCGCAAATAAAACAAAACGGTGAATGAATAACAAATTGCTCATATTTTTTCGCTACAGAAATTAAAAATGGCTGGGTTCATTACAACGGATTTGAGTAGTATTAATTTAGGTCTCTACCGATTCCTGATATTTCAAAAATTTCAACGGTCACACTCCTTATATTCTCTCTATTTTAATCCTGTTGCAATTGGAATAGGAATACGCATGAAGTATAATTATCATTAATCCATAATATATAAGACATCAATTGAAATTTCACCCACTTAATAATTCGAAAAGTAATTTATGTGTTTTTCAGTGTGAGTTTTCACCATAGATTAATATTGGTTGAGGAACCACTGAGCACTAAAAAGCAATGAACAAATATTTCGTTTTAGTTCCATATTCCCCAATAGTCCACACCCGAAACCCCCTCAGATCTCATGTGGAACATAATAACTTTGAACCTTTAATTTTAAATTCAATAAACCAAATTTCCAAGTTTAGTTAGGTCGTTATATGATGCGACGATTATTTCAACGTCGACTAGTTTCGTTCACGAATTTTCTAAAGAGCTTTTAGTTCGTCACTGGTGAACACCTGTCCGCCATTAAGCTAGGTTCTTGGTCAAGACATTTTCAACTGATTTCCAACCATTTAATGAAAACTTATTCCAGACTGAACAACCTCTTTATCCTATTTATATATTGCTTGATAAAAGCTCTTGTTTCTTCTGAGAATAATTGCAGTTGAAATTGCTTATCCCTTGTGTAACTAACATCATAGTTTATTCACTTGATAAAACATTGGTTAGCTATGGATAATCACTCCTTAAGATGTTTTTGAATATTTACTGTAGTTCTGTCACTAAAAACTGTAACAATGAATAGCTTAATTTGATGTAGATGACTTGGGCTTTAGTGTACAATGTTCTTCATTGTATTGATGCTATTCTACTTAAGTATATTTTCATCATGTTTTTTTAGTTTTGTTTATTGTTAGGCAGTTGGTATTAAAAACATTATTACGAGAATGTGGTGTTTTAATTTTAATTATTGTGCACAAATAACATACTACATTGAGTTCAGTCTGATTATTTCCTATAACTAATTTAGCATGTGTAACATTTAACATGTGTACATTCCTTTTTATGTAATTCTGCCTTTGGTTGTGATGATGCGTATCGTCCACGTTTACCCAAATGAATATGATATTCCAAGTGTTTCTCTTTTTTGCCTTAAGAATTTTACTAGTCACCGTGTAATAAACTTTTCAATTTTGACTAGAATCAATCTAAGCAACACATGTGGACGAAAAATATCGTTTTTAAATAGATCTTTACCAGAATTCACTCCAATATACAGTAATATTTGTATACATGAGGTAAAAAATATTAAGACAATCAAAGAAGTTTATAAGTCAATGCTAGCAACGAGATACATTACATAACTAGACATAATAAGTAAAATGTACAAATTGATTGCTGGGTGATTAGTTTACTAATAGTGATAGGAATAATTAATATTAAAATCAAGTCTTCAACATAGGAAGTAGATCAAAACTAGGGAAAATGGACATTAAAATTACTAAAGTCACGTAATAAGAAGTGTGCGAATAGTCCGAGAGTCAAGAGCAAATACGTTCGGATGTAAAAAAAAACAGCCAAACAATAAGTGTGAAAAATGTTCATATAATCGTCCATTAATTTCCATCCGGCCTAAGAAGAAACAGACTTACTTACGCCTGCTACCCGTTGTGGAGGAGCATAGACCACCCACCAGCATTCTCCATCCAACTCTGTTCTGGACCATCTCTTCCAGTTGCTATTCACCCTTTTGATGTCTGCTTCTAATTCCCGACATTGTGTTCTTTGGCCCTCATCTTTTTCGTTTCCCTTCAGGATTCCAAGTTAGCGCTTACCTCGTTATGCAGTTTGGTGATTTCCGTAATGTATGTCCTATCCACTTCGAGCGTCTTTTCCTAATTTCTTTCAGCTGGAAGTTAGGAAGAGACAGAGATGTCAAAAATTTCTTCGAGTCACTATAGTATCTGTTATATATTGTAGACTAGATAGAATGTCGTGGGGAAACGACGATATACGATAAATCATCCAAAATGATTCAGTTTTTTCTATTACGTGACCACTGTCAATCAAGTGTCATAAGATGGGTCTACGTATTTTCTTCGTTTGATTCTTGTAATCAGTTTAAAAGATACAACATAGCATCTTGGTTGTTTTTTAAAGACTTCGTTTAATGTTTTAACCTAATTTTTGATGGTCACATTATCCTTTGTTAATGTAAGTAACGATTAATTAATCAGCTCACTATTTTCTTCTACAAGTTTTCTGTTAAAATACTATGACACGATCACTGAATTTCAGTTGTTGTTAAGATAAAATTTATGAATTTCATTCCAATCATAAACTTGTCAATCGGTAGTTTTGTTGTGAACGAGAACTCAGATGAGGACAACCAGTTAATCGTTTAATGAAAAATTAAATATCTTCGTAAAATATAAGAGCTATACATTAAATATTTCATTTGTAAATCTTCCATCAATTGTCCTTCACATTCTGTATGACTCTTCCAATTTAAAATTCATTTCTGTTTACATTCCCGTTCTCTTCTCTTCGATTTTCTCAACCTTCTACTGACGGGTATTCATCTTCGGATTGATGTTACATACTACTTATGTTGTATGCACCACAGTTATGCTGTTTTTATCTTACGTTATCAGTTAGTTAGGTTTCAATAGTTTTTAGTTCTGTTGTCTTGAATTGAACATTGAGTTTCCATTCCTCATAATTTTACCTAATTCAACCTGTAACACTGATATCTTGTCAATAGCTATACTATGTATAACAAGTTATTCAATTTATTTTAAAGTCCATCACTTCTTACTTAACTTATTCACTTTATGCAAATCTACCTACACCTGAAATTAACTTCGATTAATCGATTATTTTACTGCATGAGAATAATAATAATAATAACAATAAGTTGAACTTTATTTAACAGAAGAATCAAGGATAAGGGTTTCTTCTTATTTATGACTTGTCAGTTGAATGTACCGGCAGTCAGGAATATCAATAGTGGGATCATTCAAACCCTTTCTAGTAATGATATCATATTAAAGTGTTAAAATCTCAAATAGTCTACATTAAAATATTTTACATCCAACAAGCTTAAGATTGTTCTTTATTAGTCATAGACGTAGTGTAGTATTTCTTTCCTTTTTTAAACCTACCACAAGTGAATCCTTGGAAATTTTAAAGTGGTCATTAATATTCTAAATAGATAGTTGATTACTTCATTATTTGGGATAAGACATTGTATTCAAATTTCATCTTGGTGAAAGCATTCAAAATCGTACATCCTAATCACTTAATACATTATTATTTATTAAAAACTCTTCAGTTTTAACTTAATTAGTCCCGAACACTCGGTATACTTTTGTGGAGGTTGTAGTGTTTCCACAGTCGTATTCAAAAATCGATCTAAGCCATACCAACATTGAAAACCTAGAAGCACTGGATGGTCATTTCGTCCTAGTATGGGACTCCTCAGCAATGCGCATCCCTCACACGGAACGTGAATCTAGGACTATTGATTAGCTTCAAGATGGATTTCCTAGAGTTTTAGTAAGAAGCCGTGACTAGTGGAGTGTAATCCGTGTCAGGTGTAAACAGTTACCCATCTCAGACAATGGATGAAGATTTGCACAAGATCATGGCTCGATCGAAGTTAGACATTAGCATTATTGGATGCTGGCCCATTGGTCTAATGGTTAAGTGTTCACTTGCGAAACCGAAGGTCCTGGGTTCGAGCCCCACGTGTGGGATTGTAGATGGACATTGCTGTGGAGTCCCATATTAGGACAAAACGGCCGACCGATGGGGGTCCAGTTTAGATCCACTCGTGAACTCACCTGTCAAAAACGTTCACTATTGTGTCATGAATGTCTCAGATGGAAAAGTTATTCATCATGTGTAAAAAATGCCTATTTCAAGAAATAATACATAAGAGATGGTGGAGAAGATTTGTAGCTCAGGTGGATGATTTTGGTGGAGTTTTGTTCTCTGCTCAGAGAACAAAACTCCACCAAAATAATACATAAGTTAGAATTTCAGTTACTGTAAAAGTGAAAGTAAAGTAGAAAGATATCGAAATATAACTTGGTGATCTATACTGAATATCATTTAAACTTTATATGTTATATCTATTTGACGCTTTTATGACATCAAGCCTTAGTATTTGGAAGTGTAGTCTCATTTTATGTCTTATTTAAATTTATTTCCTATTTAACTTATCCAAATTGCCTTATATTAACTTCAGATCTTCCTCGCTATCCTCCTAGATTCATTATTGAAATGTCAAGTAATTTTTTGAAATACTATATTATCATGTTATACAATAAATCCTTGTTTTATCTTTTTCCTCAGTTGAATTAACTGGATATCACAGTGGCCTCTATATAACTTGTATATGATATGACAGGACCACTAACTAATAAAACACATGATTCACCTGTGCTTTTATACAGTATTTAAAAGAAGATTTTGACTTTCATTAACAAAATGGATTCGTTCTGATTGATACAGTTCTACACCTCATTTTCTTATTGTAGGTATGGAATTAATATGCACTAACCCTTTCTCATGTAAAAATTGAATGTTTACCACAATTGAAAATTACTCATTTGTTAACTTTGTTTTACTCCATGTCAAGGATATATTTCTCCATACTATAGATATTTTTTATTGTGTTATGAAGGTAACCTTTCATGGATGCTTTAGTTCGAGGTCCGATCACTACAAATTAGTGGGACACTTCATTAGAACACCTTCGCCTTACTTGTATAATCTGTAGTAAATTGAGCTTGTTGTGGGGATAATATTATCTCAATGATGAGTATCAAATGGCAAATGTATATCTTTGTTAGGAAAGGTTTTAATTATCCCATAATTTATATTCTATACCTAATTGGATTTTGATCAGTCTTTGTTGGCATATGTACATCTTGTGCAGACTGCCTCAACATAACCAGTTTCTTACGAGTTTTCTGGAATAAATGGATTGTAGCTAACAGTCTTAGGTCTCACTATTGGCCACAATCCGTCAGTTTTGGAAAAAGAAGTGACAAATCTGATATCTTCTGGTTTAATGTATATATAAGCAGTATTGCTGTAACTGATGGTTATTAAGGTAGAAAATGTTTGTGCCAAAGTGAGAGAGGTGTGTTTATACATTTTTCTTGGAGAATCGGAGTCACTATCATGTAGAGAAATATAGATACGACATCCCTATTATCAACGGATTCACAAACAGATATCTTGCGAGAAGGTGGCTTAGTTTTATAAATGCCTGATTTTCAACCATTTACTTGTAGGTTTGGACTTTATCTATTCCGTTTTGGGAAACCAAGTTATATTACTAGCCCTCATGCAAACAGACTGGCTTAAAGCCGAGTGTATAAATTATTTTATTGAACCATGTCACTTATACAGATAATCAAGAAATTGTATAAAGTACAAATAAGTTTATGCGTGACTAAAATTAATATTTGATTTATTCTCTCCTAAAATATGGTTATCGGACAGTAATAGTACCCAGACCTTTAAAAAATATGTTGATAAATCTTTTTTGTAAAGCATTTAGCGTCTGTTCCCTTCTTTTTACACTTTTGACACTTTAACAAGTCAACATTGGATACAAATCTACATCGTTCAAAATAATAACATTTTTTTCAATGTTAAAATAACATCCACATTTCGAAAACCACATGTTTTATATATACTAGTAAGATATTTTAAGTTTCATAATTATTATCGTCATTAATAATAATAATAATAATAATAATATATTCTGAAAATAATAAAATAATTCATGTCAGTTCACAGGCATGAACGGCTTCATATACATATTAGTATTAAATGTGGAGGACAGATATATGATATCAAATCGTTTTAAGTGTTCTATTTCAAAAACTGTTTAGGTGGTACACTTTGCATACGTATTACTACAATGGAAAGCATTAGCCAGGAACTTTCAAGTGGACATCCTGTTGTTGTATGAACAGTGTAGTTAAGGTAATTTTCTGCACCATAACGAATTGATTATAACTATCTACAACTAGATAAAATAAAATGGAAGCAGAGAGCACGGAACAACAAAAGTAATAATTACTAAGATAGGTCAGACAGGTTTACCATAATACATATGTCAGGTTATTTTATGATATACTGTTAGTGTTAGATACTATTTAAATTACATGTATATAAGAATAGCTTTGGTGATTGTTTCTTAGTTTTTCTTCAGAATATTGTGCGTCATTTATTTAGCACAATTATCTCATTTTCATTATGTTCAATTTATATTGATTTCTCTGTTTTTGCACAACATGATTGAACGAACGTGTAATAAAGTCTTCCTAACAATTAGTAATCACTGGTTACTTTCATATAAATAAATTAACTCATTCATCAGGTGCTTGGGTATGAGTCATATTCTGGGTGTGAGAGGTAATGATATTACCCGGTTGCCCAAACTGAAGCAGGTAAAGAGGGCTTCAAATGTGGGAATAATTGTCTAAAACATAATACCTTAACCACTAAATCATCACTCCACTTTCATACATCACATTGTAGAATAACGTCATTAGTGATTGCTAACCAATCGTCTTTCGAAGATTTAATAGTATTGTGTTTTTGTGTTTCGTGTTTTCCCTACATTGTTCAATTGATTCATAATATATCGAGAAGTCACAGTGTGTGATTCAAATACCATTTTAGATCCAATCTTTCTCTCCTTTATTTTCTTTACCTTAAGTTTTTCAAATGGAACAATTCACTTTCACTGAGCAAATCGATTATTCTATCCAAAAACCAGTATAAAAGTTTTTCTGTCTTTACAAAAAATTTCGTGAAATATTTCGATGTTATTATTTTCTTGACACATTAAATATTTTGTTTTCTTTATCGTTACTCCTATTTTTTGAAAACAATTGCTTTCATCACCTGGTAGATTATTGAAAACCCAAAGATATTTGGATGGTTTGTCACTCCTCAACAGTGTACACCTACAGTTTTACATATTAGATCCAAGATGTACTTGTCTTGTAGTGAGCCAGGTATCGTTAAGCTACTGGGCTGGAATACAATAGTCCAGACTTCCAAAGTTCAGTAAGTTAGCGATGCATCAAAACCATTATTTACCAGTTCATTCAGTAACTGTTGCTCCTATATGAAATAATAGACTCGATCAGTTACAGCATTTCACTGGGACCTTTCTAATTCCATCTCGAATATAACTCCTAATCATACGACTGTCAGTGTTACCAGTTGGGAATATAGTTTCTTTCGCTTTTCCTTTATCACTATCATTCTTCTTTCTGTGGATAGGAATGTTAATTTCAGTTCAAACAATGGTTAATTGCCTACTTTAAGTTATTATTATATTATATATATCATTGATTTTCATGAGCAGTCTTACTACTCTCCCAGTTTCAGAGAACTATACACATATATGGTTTGTATGTACTTGAATATGTGTCTGCATATATATATATATAATGCTCTTAAATGTTTTAAACCTAATTAATGGAATCTTGGTAACATTCTTCAGATTCAAATATGTCAATAAACGTCAATTTTGTATGCTAACAGTATGCGATAGACATTTTCACTTCCCACATAAATTATTATTAGTATTTATGTATATATATACGTACTATATAATGTCAATCCTTAATAGTGAATAGTACCTAGCGTCGTGAATAAATGTCTCACTTTTTACAGAAGATAAATCAAAACTTGTGTATTCTGCGTTATTTGATGAAAACTTTAAAAACTAAACCGATGGACACAATTCCAGTGGTTGACATTTTTAACTTATAACTGGTTGAGCAGATTGTTGCGCTTACGATGAAACTGGTAAATAAATCTAAAACTATGAGAATTCAACTTCTGAGACCTAAGAATGTTATGAAATCTAACTTTTGTTAAATTAGTTAAATTCTCCACAAACAGTTTATATTATGACCCATCTTTTTGAAGGTGTTTTTTTCTCTTTTATTTTGTGTTAGTTTTTTCTCTTAATGAGTGTCAGTAAGTGAATTTCATGTTGATGCTTCATAAGTCGTATCTCGTTTGATTGCATTCTGTTATACTTGTCACTAATAAGATATTAACACTGTGGTGATGAATTCTATGTGTTCTTTTTTTTTAACCATCTCTTCATCTCAATATGAACTCTTTGTAATTTCCATATTGATGTAAAAAATAACTATGGATTTGTTCCACTAGCCTCAGGAAAAAACAGTTTATACTATTTTTAATTCACACTTGTCACAAACATCCCTTCTTTGTTCTTCTCCTTTCATTACTTATCCGATCCCAATGCATTTCACTTCTATATAATTAAAGTAAAGATAACAATAGAACCTAATTACGATCCTTTTTTTTAGAGATATCTCTATTTTTTACATTAGGCGGATGAAAGCACATATACTGAATACACAATATACATTATTCCCATCTTTATGTAAGTAAACTTATGTAACCAAATGTATAAATGTGTTCTGTACTCTGTGAATTACATTATCATAAGTGCCATAATCATATAAGATTAACATGATTATTAATTTGGAACAAAGTATAAAGTTTTGTTTTACAATCATCGTGAAATGCTGTTCGAATCAGTAACATACATTTGGAAGTAGACTTCGATTAAAATCTACCCAAACTACTTCATGTAACATAAAGGGATCAATAGTAAGTTCATATACCAAGTATTTGATTAAGTCAAATTTGATGCTTATGATGGATAATAATTTAATTAAATCAACAGAGTGGATACTAGCAATGGTTCATGAATAATCAAAGATTATCAAGATGTTAGTAAATGCTAAAAGCTTTGCTAGTCAAATTGATATCATGAAAACAATGTTAGTAGACGTTTAAGTAATATAATCACAATTCCTTTTTTGAGTAATTATTTATTGCGTTTATTTTACTCAAAACAAGAGATAATTCAACCAAACACAAAAAATCAAAGTGAATTTAGTTTCCGATTTTTTCTTGGTATTTTGTGTTATCCAATTAATAAATTAGAAGCTGTTTAAATGTTATGACGGTTTATCTCAATTAGTTGAGTATTACATTTGCACTGATCAATATTCATTCTATTTTGTTTTGTTCCATTTTATCAAAGGTCTCGTAATTCAGTACACAATTGAAAAAGTATTTGTCGATGAGCTAGGCTCAAGTTGAAGTGATGTAGTACTTACCTAATTCATTTATTATAAGTTTTAATCAGAAACACACATTATCCTTCCCAGATGACAAGATTTTGATTACTATTTGTTTTCATTGTATTTGAGTGCCTCTCAACCATTTGAGTTGGTAGTTATTGAGCTTCGTTAGAAGCCATCTTTATTGGATTTGTAACTAGTAGTTGTTTTGAAGGTGTTATGTTCTCTGAGCTAAGTGGTTTACTCGTGAAGCTTTCACTATCTTTCTAGATAACATCATCAGTACGTAATTCGAAGTAGTGACCTTACAAGGTCAGAGATTAGCCCAAAAGAGAAGGCAACCAAACTAAATGTGAATGCATAATCATCATATTGACCTAACTAATTGGAATTAGTAAGGCCAATTGTTTGCTACATACTTATCCTACTTTAAGAACTTAATCAATTTTTTGCTAATCTATTTTTCCCAGATTATCTAAAAAGGTTACCTACTAAATCTTACTCGTGTTACGTTTGAGTAGTTTTGGAAAAAGTTCCTCAGTAGGCCAATAAGTTTATTTCTATTATCATTTATCGTTAACTCTATAAACCTTATATTTATAGTTTTGCGAATCACACAAATATGATCTACTTGGTCAACACTAATCTAATCTTTAAGCAGTGGTGCGTTTTCAGTACTCCTTGACATTGTATCTACGTTGAGACCAGTGTATTAAACATGAGAAATGATATTCAGCGGTAACTTATATTCACTATAATTTATCTTTAATACAGATGATTTGTGTTTGAGGATAAAAGACGATATAATCATGATTACTTATCTTTTATACACAAGCAATAGACTTCAGCTTAGTTGGAGATACTTGTTTCATATAAGCTCAAATGAATTTAACATACTTAACTATTGGTGTTTTAGACCTATTCTTGTAATTCATTGTATTTTGTTGTAACTAATTCCATTCGAAACAATGGTGATATTTTATACATGTGATACTCTTTCTCTCTTTCTTTGTATATGATTATATTAACCCTTGTACTTTGTGTTCTATGTCGTGATACTATGGTGTGATGCACAGATGTGTGTACAACAATATACATGTTGATGGTATTCAAGTGTATTCTTAAGAATGCATTAGTATTTTGTGCACATTAAAGTATACTGATTTATTTTTGCACATCATTCAGATTACTGCTAATGTCATACCTATTCGGTACTGTGTATAACAAACATACATACATATACACACGAAACACACACGCACCTGTCCTACATGATTGACCCGGTTTTTGATGGTTCAATAAGAATATAGATTCTTTAGATCAATACAGTTATCGATCGACTTTCAAAATAATTTTGGAATGACCCTGTGGTGAATTGAATTGCTCGTTTTTTATTGTGAAAAAAAACTGATGTTGTGCCAGAAATCCATTGAGTACAGTACAGCGTATAAATATATAATGTCATTTTAAAACATTAGCAGAAAGTTTTTCGGCTCATACGCTTCTGAAACTATTTCTACCTCATTTCAGTAATTTTTAGAGATTTTTAATCTTTGAAGACAGCCGGCTGTAACGGCATATTGTTTAATCTAGCTTCAAATTGGTGTCAGTGTTCTCAGTTATCGAAATCTCGGTTAATAATCATGATACTTAATCTTATATGTCGAGTGAATTTGAACTACTGTTGTACCAAGGGTTAAATAAACTTATCAAAATGTTGTTTTCGTTAATTGCTCAGTGATTGTGTTTACTTTTACAGAAATGTTAGAAAATTCTATAGTACACCTTAATTATACTAAATTGTAATAATGATAATAATAACAATAATAATAGGTATGCTTTCAAGTTGTTAGTCTCTGCCTAAGACCTTCAAGAAATATCTTCATGCAAGCTTGTTTCCTTTGTATTTGCATTTCTGTTCTAAAGACTTACTTCTCTACTTGATTAATTCCAGTCTATATTTGGCTAACTATGAGAGCTATACAGTAGGTGTCTTCAAATCTTTAATTGAGTATGCTGAAGACAGTAAGTGAGCTAACTTTATTTCAGGAAGAGAGTAATAACACAACAATCGAAGTTAGTTGGTTGGATTATGGATCTTTGTGGTTTGAGCTCATTGTTCTGGGTTGTATTTTTACACGATGTATGCTACTATGAGTAATATAACAGTAGTACATAGAAGAATATTTAGTGTTATGGGATCAAACTGTGGTGCTAAAACCATTTACTCTCTCAATGCTGGTATGTGACATGTATTAAACTGTTGATTAAGATTATTCAAACAAATGAAGTCGATGTTAGTATAAATGGATTTATTTTGTTCGACTACAATAGTGCAAGTAAAACTACTCTTCGTTTTCCAGTCTATGTTATGGGCTTTAACAATCAAACATAATTTTCTGTTTTATTTGTAATTAGGTTAGTGATATGACTTGTGCACAATGAATTCGATATAACTATTCCAAGTATTTAAAGTCTTGTTTTTGATTGGAATACGTCCTTATTTTCGAAAAGGTGATGGTTTCGGGCGTCGTTACTTTCATTGTGTTTGGAATCACTTTTCTATCTATTTGTTACTGATTGATTTTTTTCTCATGCTTGAAAGAAACGTTTGATACAACATTCTTCAAGTATTACTGTCCCCATAATTGCGACAAACTACGTCCAACCACTACATCAACGTGGTGATTCACACTGATTAGATCGATATTGAAGCGCGTTTTTTAAAACCGTATTCCCACATTCCTTAAGCGTTCATTTTCAGTGTTGAACAACACATACTAATGCGATTGATCGATGATCAAGTTGTATTCCTCTCATACGAATCAGACTTACATTTTATTTACTCGCCTCGACACTGACCAGTTCATCCTTTACTAATCTTTGTTATCATATACACTAATAGTTATTCCAATTGTTAAATTGTCGTATTTGAACTCAAAAGAAATTATCAAATATTTTGTCATTTCAGTAGTTGAATTCATGAGTTAATTGAAGCTAGACCACCATGGAAAACCTGGAAGCACTGGACTGCTCACTAGTGACTGACTTCAAGAGGCATTTCCTAGAGTTCTAGTGAGAAGCCGTGACCAGTGGAGTTCAACCAGGTCTGTTGTAAGATATCAGCTCACTGAAGACAATGGTGTACGGTGGCGCGATTACGTGGATTGGTTGAAGGTAGACAACACCATTGGATGCCGGCTCAGTGGTTTAGTGGTTATGTGCTCGCGCGCGAGATTGGTAGTTCCTGGGTCCAAACTTCGCGGGGGGCGGGATCGTGGATGCGCACTGCTGAGGAGTCCCATACTAGGACGAAACGGCCGTCCAGTGTTTCCAGGTTTTCCATGGTGGTCTAGCTTTAACTGACTCATGATTTCAACTCTTCAAATTACTAAAATCTCCACCAAACCCCTTCCCAAATATGTTGTCGTTATTTCATCTATAAGATGACTAATTTCAAAAATATATGCTTTATTTACACACTTTGGGATTTAGTCATGTAATCGAGTAAATTGTTCTTTCGGTCTGCTTATATGGGAATGTACATTACATAAAGTCACACTAACTGTTACTTCTATTGTTATTTTCCCATCCCCACAAATGTCTCAGCCAGAGTAACAATCATCGGTGGAATTCAGAACTGTGTTTTGTCACCTGATATCCAGGTGCATTTCACCTTTATACGCTTCATGCCCCCAGATTCTTTATAGACTAATAAACGGACAGCTTGTTTGAAGACATATTTGGTCATGAGATTTTCATTGAGCAATTCAGACTTCGTTTAGACCAGTTTAGCATAAATTGACCAAGTAACTAAGTTTAATCAATTTTATCAACTAGACTGGCAACCAAACTTTCATACTCATAAGATCGATGCAATCAATCAGTCTGCCCCTCTATTTGTCTAACCACTGCAATTATAGTGACCAGAGCAATCAACTAACGAATACAATTGAACGAGAGGGATATCATTAAGGGAAAAAATATGAACTTGATTTGTATTAACAAATAAATGCGTAGGTGGACCATCTGGAAGGGGTGGAACTTCTCGTCTGTTCAAAGCTTCAAATTGTTAATCTAATTGTGTGAGATATTGCCTAATTTGAGTGTGTGTTATTCTGATTTTCTCCGAGGACTAGTGTGAAAAAGAATCAAGTTGATCTGAATTTTGCTTTAAGAAAAATTCTCTCCTTTAATTCTTGATATGAGAAAATTTCTTTCGCTCAATTACCTTTCATAAATTTTGACTATTTGCCAATATCAGTTTATTCAGTCAATCAATAGTTCAAAGATAGTTTCAGTATATACTAAATGATCATCATCCGCAAGTAGTTAATTTGTCATTGTAAAAAATTCTACATTAGTGTATTTCTTATAGATCATATATGATTTTAAGCTGTAATCAGTTAATTTTTTTCATACTCAAAGACATACCCCCACTTTATAGTGCTGGACCCTGTGCATCAATAAATCAAAGCTAAAAAGCGTAAAACAACTTAGTAACTAGGTGCAGTTTTAGTGTACCAAACCAGAGTTTGAACACCCACTCAATATTCAGAATTTGGATTCTTTGGAAACTAACCCATCTTCCCATTTCTTAAACACAACTTTAGCATACAGATTACCAAAATTAATGGCGATCTCTTATCTAATTATCTGTTTATTATTTAAATATCAGTATTTAATCGCTTACAGAATTGTACAATTTTGTATTTACATTCCCTGTATCGTTTTATTGTACAATATGCATAAATCATTTTTATTCTAATAAGTATCTTTTAAATCTTGAATTTTCCAGCACAAATAATATACGATATATTCTATCACTTTTCAACTCAGATACTAGGTGGACAGTATATCTATCACTAGATGTAGAAATATGCATATTTTATTGTTTTGCTGATCTTTCTAACCTTAAAATAATATTGAATAGTTGTTGAATATATGTACATCTTATTTTTCATTAAAAACCAGAAGGCACTGAAGGATCATTTTATCCCTGTATGTGACTTTAACAATGTTTATGTACAAAACCATATGAAAATTAAGTGTAAGGCCTTCAAGTCTCACTTTGTGGATGATACCTTTGTGTCATTGAGATGCAGTGAAACGGCAAATAAAAATTGACATTGGACGAGGAATTTAATTTATACTTAGTTGAAAAGAGTTTAAGGTGTAGAACATTGGGTTACGATTTTGCCGTTTGAAGGTCTCGTGTAAGCCACAAATTTCCTGTTTGTTTTCGTTTGAGTTGTAGGTGGGAGCATCTGATGAATCTCATGTTAAAGCTAGAAACTCGTTTAGTGGTCTTTGGTTTTCCGCACTCTTCTGTCTAAAGCGAGTTCTTGATGCATAACACATTCAAATTATACAAAATCACCCGGTTAATCAGTTTTAAATTATTTGTTTAATTTATGTCTCTTAACTCCAATTCTAATTTTCTAAAAATTATTAATACAAATTGACTCAGTTTATTTATATTTATGCGTAACTGTGTGTCAGTGTGAAGTTACTTGTTTTCGTTTTAATATATTATATGTCATTCATTATTTCTGTTTTTATGCATTGTGCTTACACCTATTGTCGTGAGATTATCCTATAACTGTACCTAATCAATATATATAATTTGTTGGTTCTGTTATCCTAGTTTTAAACTTCAAGGATTAAGCGAGATGGTGAAAAGTAAAAATCATAACGTTATTCGAAATTCAGTTTGAATATTTTACTGAAAATATTCATCTTCCGGCTTTCATTATCTTTCAGGCCTATATCGTGGACACCAGACTCCATGGGTTCGTATCAAATTTCATTTTGACCGTTGTTTTTCTCACACATCTATTCCACTCAAGCTAAAATAAGAAGTAAACTGGTTATCTACATACACGTAGTTCAGTTGACTTGCTACGTCCTTTAATAGGAAAATGATTTTATAGGATTTTATCATATCTACTCTAATCGTGAAAGAACGTTTTTCGCTTAACCTTAGCTTTCATTGAGAAGCTGTCACGACTTTACAAATGACTATAATTAGTGGTATCATACCACCATTTACTAATACTTGATAAATAAATGGTTAACATTATTATAAATAATTCGAAATTATCAAATCAAACCTTGGTAATGACACCTACGGTTAACATTATTGTTAGCTCTTTTTTTCACTATCACATTCCTTATATATGGTAGTAGGTTTGTGTGGATGAACAAGATGCTAGTTTTATCATTCCATTTCGAACGTGAAATGGAGACTTCCATTATGATTCCACCATTTCAAGTTTTCCTTATTTATTTATCGTATATAATCCAGTCTTTCTCATTACAATAAACGATATATTCGAAGTAATTAAGCTCTCCTTCCCTTCATTTGTAAAGTAATCAATGGGCCATATATTGGGATATCTTTGGCAAACATTTTTTCACAACCATATAAATATTCTATGAATGACTCAAATGGAAATATTCGTAATTACTGTTAAGTTTTGATGAATTGCTTAGTTATCTAAATAATGTACTAAATAGTAAATCAATTAACTGGTTTACACAAATCATATCACATAATATTTAAAGCGAAGTCTCATGAGCTTTGGTGGGTTGGTAGCTAGGCACAAATATAAGTAGCTTTCATGGCTTTTATCAAAGCGAACCTGGTTAACGGATGTGGATGACCCACCTATGGAAGTTGGAAAATTCTGATTCCAAACCCAATGGTGCACATGGGCTACAGCATCTTGAGTGAACAAATGGTGTATGAAGCCACTGTTGGTCAGTGGCTACCATAGGACTGCATCTCCTAACGTTGCTCCACTGTCTAGTGGATTAGACCTTTAGGTCATAGGTTCGGGGAGTAGCTCTCTAAGAAGGCCACCTGCTTTGGTTTGGGCGTCTGGGCAGTATCCTAGCCCTCACACAAATCGAATGGTGAAGTGTGCCCTCTTGTTTAACCAAATAAATAAAACAGGCGGGGAGGCCCACCGACCTGTTTGGAATTCAAGAGTCGATTATATTGCTCACTGGTCCAATCTTTTGATTTTGATTGTTTATGTGCTCATCTTTGAGGCACACTGTATTGCTTCACGGCTCTAAAACAAACCCAAAAAGTAGGAAACACTTTTTATTTATCTTACATATATTCCAAATATTGTTCTCAGATACTTGAACCTCCGAGTGGGCAGTGTTGAGGCCATGAGTAGGGTACTAGGTAAAAACGGCAAGTAGATTAATGAGACTACAAGCCTTTATTTACTGATTTGATTGGAATGTTTGTTACACATGTTTAAGTACCTTCCACTCCGACGTTCAGTTCTGACTTGGAAGGAGACACGGGGAAAAGTCTATGACATCACTGATTCTTGAATTCGTCGACTGCTGGATTGTATCATATTGGTATATGTCGACTTTCAGATGGGCGTCTGTGCAACAAACTTAGTCTATGGTTAAAGACCTTTGGTGATATGGTTCAGAACCACTCAAAGTGATGTAGTTTCATTTATTTCCCCTTCTTCCTCTAAATTATGAAATAATCGTCATTCCTAATTTCTCATTACTTTATCTTCCTAAATTTTGGACTGTATTTATCTTGTGAAGATTTCATTGTGGTTTTTATTGTTATTCCCTCTCTTTTGTCATGTATCTTGTTAAGTTTCTCTCATTGTTTTGATATGAAGTGCAACAAGCTAGACCCATATATATTCACGGTAAGTTTTGTCCTAAACATGGTTGACTTACTGGGTGATTCATCTTTCTGAGCACTCAACTACTAATGAAGTTGACTTGAAGGGTGAAATACAACTGTCCACTTTCGTGTTATTTTTTAAGATGGCGAAGTCTGGTGATTGATATGAGAAATAACATATTTGTAAGTGGCTCTCTTCACTAGACAAACTCTGAGTCATCATTAAAACCCAGGGTGAACTTGGGATCTGCTTTGCTGTAGTATAAGGTTCTTTATCAGTGCTCTTACAAGACAACCATCAGTATTCAAATCTAAAACGTCCACGTTCTGAATTGGTTGAGTTCGAAAAGGTAGACCAGTGGATTATAAATCGGTTGTCTAAATGTTAAGGGTTAGTCTGAAGGCATGTAGATCCTAGGTTCAATACTTGATCGAGTAATGGGCGTGTACTGTCTAGGAGTGCCTTGGGTGGACGAAGCATCTGTTCAGTACTCCTCAGTTTCCTATGCAACCCATGATGGAAATGACCCCTGATGAAAGTGTTGCGATGGTTAAATCAGTTGACTTTCTGTCTCAGGTTCAAACACTGCTCCACCTATTTCGGTTTAAGCACCTGGGTAGTTTCGTTAACCCTCAAACTTTGAGTGTATCTCAAAGTCAATTATACAAATCTGTGCTCCAAAAATGAGTTAATGATAGTATATTTATACAAAATATGATTTTTAGCAAAAAGAAGGGAGATTTTCATTGTTGACACAGATCTAATACAGTCGAATGTGATGATATAAAATGTATTAATTAGTGTACTTAGTTATTTTGTCTATATGTAACACAGTCAAAATGTATCACTAATCACCAAAAAGCACGTGGACTTCATCGCTTTATTCACCACTGTTCATCTTTATAATTGGATATAGTTGAATTAATGAGTGTTCATCTGTGTACTTGTGTGCATGTTAACATTTACAAAACTGGAATATTTATGAAATCAGTAGATTTTTTCTCAGACTATCATGACTGTCTACCGTACTTTGTCAACGTCACTTATCACATGATAAGTTTGTCCTTAAGTTTTTGTGAAGATATTTGACATCTTATACGCTTAAGTATATGGGGTTGATTTGTTCATTTAAACAGAAAGGAATATTAAGCTTGAATAAAAATGTCTGGTTTGTTTAATAATTATACTCAGTTGACGTGATCAAACTACAACTCTTTTATTAGTATGATTTTTGTTGATAATCTGTTTTATTTAGGACAATGGAACCAAAGTAGATGTCATAAACTATGTTGAATTTAAGTAATGAAAATGATAATTATTGATTCTTATTGTTCAATGATAATGAAACGAAAATGAATATTAAAAAAGCTAATTAATGAATTTGAGTAAATTTATTTTAAAAATTCTAAATATCATGATTGCTCTCTTGATGAAACTTCTAATTGTTTCCGATAATATGAATTTACGGTTTCACCGCTCTATCTGTCTCTTGTCATCCACTCATCTAAGATATAGAAACGGATGTCCTGGTTGTTAGTTTCACATTTTACATTGTATCACACTTAACATGGTATATTTACTCTTTAAATCCGCAGATCTGTCAGCAGACAATGCAGGGGTGAATTCGAATTTATTTTCGCTCAGAAGAGTCTTGCATCTAGTACAAAATCTTCCTGCAGTATGCACCCATATATATATATATACCTGTTTGCGCATATATATAAAATTAAGATCAGACGACCTGATAAATTCTTTTTTGTGTACGTACAAAGAGAGAAAACAAATCACCTCAGCTAATATCACTTCCCCCCTATCCCACCATACTCCTCTTGGTCAACTCCTGTTTTCAGTGTGTCACTAATGCTAGAAATCACTCGACTAAATACCATCATATGCCGAATAAATATAAATATAAACGATATAAAATAGATTTGCTCTCTAAATGTTTTTGATCAAGGTCTTTCTGAAAGGCTAGTGCTTATATTTTTGGTTAGAACTTCAGATGTCTGGATGTGGGAAGTGCTTCAAAGAAAGTTGATTTCAATTGATTCATCGCTATTTGGAATTATGCGCAGATATTTTTCTGTTGTCTTTTTTCACTTCCAATCTGATAATCTAAGATGTCTTCATTCTTAACTTGATATACTTATATGAACAACATCTGACTTCAATCTTATTGGTATAATTACAGTCAGATATCCAAAGCGGTCATGAGTGTTCATCTTGAGTAGTTCCCAATATATGGCTTGATAATTTTTTCGACTATTCAGTAGATCCCAGTTCATAATGAAACAATTGTTATAGTAAACTATTTGACTTCCATATAACTACCAATTTAAAGAAGTGTTGTGGTCTTTGAACATGAACGTATAATTTGAAAGATTTCACATAGTTTTGCATGGACCACTTTCGTATTGTTATAACAAGTCGTTCCTTTAACTCTAATGTTTGTTTTTTTCTCTTTTATTTCCTACTTAGAATTCAAGTGCATTTGGTAATCTGAATAATTACTCATCTGCGGCTGCTGCCGCCGCTTATCACCACTTATCACGTTGTAATACTAGCAGTAATAATGATAATGCAGACAATCAACTTGAATTAATAGGACGTCATAATTATACGAATAATCCAACTTCTACCTCGTCATCGTCATTAACTCATTCCTTTATCACATCATGTGCATCTCCATCTATTTCAGTACGATCTAGTCTTCAAGAACTTTATCAGAATCAGCATCACCATCAGCATCATCATCATCAACAACAGCAACAGTCGATTATTAGACCACCAGTTCAAGAGTTAACAACACGTCGACTTTTATCTGAAGCAGCTGCAACAGCCTATGCACATGGTCTAGGTAATTATTTTTTTATTCACACATTTACTTATAAATTAATAATAATAATAGTTGAAATAGGGTTGTGGCGATCTGAAGAAGTTACTTCAAGAAGACAGTGAAAGATGGTCTCCCACTATAATGAAATGATCGAAGTAAGACCTGTACACCGTTGAGCCACCCACTTAGTGGTCTGGAGGCTAGGCATTCACGCGCAGAACTGAATGCTTTGGGTTCAATTCCCGGCTGCGGGATCGTGGATATGCACTGTTCACACTAACTCTTCATTCGATAATAACCACTTTCATTATGTCTTAGCCCTTAGTATTTGTCCAACTAAATCATTCAAGGTATTTTTCATTAACAATTGATGTCAAAAAATGGGATTATCAGAAATCCTAAAATACTGAACAACTGTTGTACTTTAAATTTAGTCTTATCATCATCATGGTTCTTTTTTTTCGCCAATAGAATTAAAAAATTCTAAAGCCTCATATATCTAAAAACTTTGGTGCAAAAAACTGTGCACTATACAGATGAAATGAGTAATAATCCTTTTACTCTTCCATAGCATATGTGACAATATATGCATATAAAGATAGTTATATAGTTTAGTAGTTCTATACAAGTTTGTTTTCAGTTTTCATTATGAGAGCCACTTTATTATTATTTACTCTGGTGTAAACCTGGAGTAGTTCAAATTTACGACGTATTGGTTGATGCATAAACTGTATTAATCATCTCACACTATACAATCTTAGATACTTCTGATAATTCTTGTTTTCATCTATCACTTTGTACCATCTTGCTTCATAATATTATTGAATAAATAGGTTCGTAATTGACGAGTGTAAAACAGTATAAAATCTCATGCAATAATGCATAGATTCAGTTTGCCAATCATAAATAGGACGTTGTGTAAATCTTTTTTGAAAAAAATTGAACTGTTCACTGAAGGCGGTTATATGTGCTAGGCTTGTCATTCTTTGTTCTCATTTTGCTTATGCTTCGGTATGTAAGATTTTGCCAAAATATGTCTGACTTATTTAAAAGGTAATAAGCATTGCTTATCAATTAAAGCAATCTAAGATATTCTATATCAACTTTCACCTACCGTTAACATTAAAATCTCAATGCGTAGTCCTTCATATTTTCTAATCACTCAATAATAAATATTTTGTTAAACAGGTAATGTTTTGTAGTATTTGTTGAATTTTCCAGCTTGCCTAATAAGTTGACTAAAGCAACTTTCAATATTTAACCTCCGCAATCATTATACTGATAGTAAAGTAGTGTTTGATACTGTTTCTAGCTGATGTAATTATTTGATCGGACGTTTAGCTAGTGATTGATACTGATTCGGTTTGTATCTTCTAACTACTTATTCAACATCAGTAGTATCTGTTTCTTAATTTTTTGAAAGCATTTTGGAAAATTTAATGGGTCATTTGCATGAGCCGAGAAGTTCAACTCACCATAGATTTGCATTTTCGAAAGAAACTGACATTAATCGATTTGTTTTTATCTGGACAGGATATAATTCCCGTAGGGTAAATTCTTATGTGACCCGACCCAACATGCACAGTAGGGGATTTATAGCCTGACTTGAATTGTTATAATACTGATTACTCCTCAGCTGTTTTCATGGTAGTCCCACCACCTCAATTTTACTTGCCCTACTAATTTAGGTCAGAAATATCCTTTCCTTAACAGGATGAAGTTGTCTTTTCTATGCAGACAAACATACTTATATACTAACGTGTTATACATCACATTCCACTTTGCTTTATCCACCCTCAATTTTTCACTTTAAACCCACCCCACTGATATAAGACAGGACTGGGTTGTGTATATGCGTATGGACGTGAGTTCTCTATAGGCGCCATTCATTGCCCGTCTGTCATTCTATTTAACTAACTTGTCAGTTTAGTCATGTGAGAGCAAAAATGTGTGGCAGCATAAACATATAAACAAAAATACAAGGACTTTGTCATGGTCTTGTCCAAATCATGAATGCTGTTTGTGTATTGTGTATTCACTGATCTATTCACTTCAGGTGTTCGTATGTATGTTTGTGTGCTGATTCAGACATTTTCTAACCTTACTCATTTTATCCAACCATTCAGCTGCTATTGAGCTTGATATCGATTAGAGTTATACAAAATCGATACAACAAAAAACCTGAAAACTGTTGTATGTATTCATTCATGTGTATGTTAGCAGACAAACATTAATCTAAATAGTTTTGGAGTTTGATTAGACAAAGCAGACAACAATCTAAAGAACTGATTTTTTCCTTGATTAGTTTTGATCTGTGAACCGGGTGGATGGTTGAATTAGATTAGTTTGTTACATTATTTATACAATTCATTTCCCATATATTTGGTTTGTACTATTGATGATAATAACATGGTTTATATGTATAAGATATATTACATGTCTGACTGTGGTTAGTATTATTTTAAGATCACCGGAGTAAACCTGAAATCCCCTAAATAAACTCTCGATAGTATAACCATAAGCTATACAGCATCAAAGAATAAGTGGAAGGATGAATGATATTTGAATTCTTCAAAGATAACATTTTATTATTAACATTTTCGGATTCTTAGTTTATATCTGAAGTATTCATTCCGCGCGTATATTTCTGGTTCCTTAACCACATTAAGTATTGTTGTATAGGTTTGGTCACATTAATCTCTATTATCTTGTACAAATAGTTTATCCTTGATTGATTTATCATAATAATTTAATATGTTATTAGTTTCGGGTATAAGTTAACCAGGAATAGAATAGTGGTTTTTCCCTAATGACGAATTTATCATCTTTTTTACTGTCTTTTTCATGGACTAAAATGGGTTTTTCCTACCCCACTTTCAAGCTAATTGTTTTCACATTATAATGAAATTATCTTGAGAACCATTGAAAGCCATGGAACACTGGAAAAATGTTTTGTCCTAGTCCAAGATTCCTTAGGAGTACACACCTACAACCCTATCCAAGATAAAAACTAGGATACTTGTATTTTGCAGTGTTAACGACACGTTTAATCCGGCGAATCCGAAGTTCAATGGCTCATATTGATAACACCAGTCAATTCGTGATATATAACGCGAAGACCGTCCTATGTCGTGATTGGTTAAACTAGCTCAATATTAACATGGAGCTAAAACTTCATTATTTTTTATTTTTCTATTTATCTCTTATTTTTGATCGAAGTAATTTTCTGGTTTACTTTATTGGGGATTTAATTCCTAAAAACCGGATAAAATAATTCTTTTAAGAGAATTATACTAGGGAAGTTTAAATTTATAAATTATAATTAGATTAGTAGACATTTAAGTATTCATGTTTGTATTGATGAATTTCATAAAATGTTTTTTTTATTTGTCATAATAGATACAAATAACATTAGTGGCAATAGTAATGTCCACTGGTAACATGCTTACTTACGCTACATTCATCAGTATGGTAGTCACAGTTGGGTGTCTAAAATTATTATTATTATTAAACAATCGATCGACATGTCATATATTGATGATTATGTTTCTTCTGTTTTCTTATTTGTTTTGTTGCTTAATTTTGATCTATTACACAAAAAAACCATTTACGGCAGAATAAATAAACGATGACAACTAGTAAACTTATCTTTCATTATTAATCAGATTGATTGATTGAACATGTGCAATGCTAATATTCAATATGTAGGTGTTGTGTATTAAACAGACAACCAATTGATGAATAATTCTTTTCATGAATTTATAGTATAATGATCGGAAGGGTTATCCTATTTATATAACTATTTTTTTTAATAAAAAAAAATGGGAATCCATCGAAGGAGTCTCTTTCTAACGAATTTATTATCAAACTGTACAATCATACACATATCTAAATTTAGGTATTAATTTTGTCAGGAAATATAAGCAATGAATGAACATGATGATATAACAAAAACATCACAATACTAGGATATTTAATATAATTAACGACCATAAATATTATGTTGCTGCTACAGGATGTGTGCAACTAAAAAGGCATATAAAATTAATATGCTAACGCTTATTACTATTATTATCATTAGCCGTAGTATTGGTGTGGTGTGCGCTACTTATGTCTACATAAGTGGTATATAATGTTAGTCAGAGATAGAATGTCTGGCAGCAGAAGGTTGAGAAGATCGAGGAGGGAAAAACGGGATCAGAAAGCAATTAGTATGAAAATGCAGGAACAATGAAATCTGAGACAAACATTTTGCAAATGAAGTGTGGTTTTTCTATTTTATCAAATAACTGTAATTTTGTGCTAAGTATAATCGGTTATATTCACTTGTGTTCTCCTTCACTACATTAGTGTTTACTTGTTCTGTATGAAATATTCCTTCTCATAGACATTGCGTTGATTACTTTCTCTTTTGCTTTCACTTCTATCTTTATCATACACATGAACTGGTTAATAAAAGTGTAATGATCAAAAAGAGAAGATAATAATTACTATACACGAATGAATGTAATGGTAACAACTAGAAAAATATGATACTTATTTTGTTCACGTGTTTATGCGGCCGTCTCTGGTTAATTTCAAAATAAAGTAGGAGAAAAAAAAGGAATTTTAATATTTAAGATTTAAACCATTGATCTCGGTAAATATAGGGTGATATTATCTTTTTGAAATCTTGAAGAATATGTGTATTTATTCATATTTATTTATATATTGGTATACTGGTAATTTTTCTGTATTATATGTTGAGTTACCTGTTCCTAATTTTTATTATCGTAAGTTATTTTGTCCTATATGTTTGTATTTGTTCAAACATCTAAAAGTTTGAACTTTTGAGATAAATGCGATATCCCCGCTTTTGTGTGTATTAAAATTCTTGTCTTTCAGCTCTAGATGTAGTTCTTAAAAATGTCTTTCTAAGTTGATCTTCGAACTTTCAAAACGTGCTATAAGTTTTTCTGTCAATTATCTTTTTAGGTCACTGCTACTTAAAAGATGTTTCCCACATATACCAAATTAGAACTATTTACTGTGTAGAAGTGTGCATCTATTGTAGGCCATCAATAATTCCTGGGAAAGTCTCCAAGAGCCAGGAAAAATCGCAGAAATACTTCTACTAATCAGCACTCTATAGATGCTTCTGAATAAGACCTTTAGAACGATCGATTATGCTTTCCTTATCCTGATTGGACAATTACCTAATCGACTATTAATTTTAATATGTATCCAAGAGAATTGAAAATGCTCAAGGTTACGTGTAATCCTATAAATAGTTTGATTTTATGACCTACCAAGTGAAGATTTCTTTTAGTTTTTCGCCTTTTGCTTTCCTTTTTTGCGGTTTAGGAGTAAAGCTTTTCTGGAGACTAGCTTCCAGGTACGAGTTTGATCATTCTCTTAGTGCTGTAGCTGATCACTATTTAATCTCATACATTTCCCTTTGAGTCTTGAGATTTTAGCTGAACTGTTTAAGAAATCATGTAGATTTGTGATATGATCAGAATTCTGTATCAGCTACCTACGAACACTTTTTGCATTTGATCAATCCAACTACATAGAAGATAGACTGTGTAGGAACTTGGCTTTATTGAATGAGTAATATTTGCTGCTAATACGTATTTATAGGTAAAAATGGCTACTCAAATAGTGGACACGTCAGTGGTGAAATTACTTAGGTAAATAATTCAGTTACTCATTTCAGCTCTATCACCGTTGCATCCTACTCATCATACAACCGTGAAAACATTGTGTTACTTGGTAAACCCTATCTGATTGTGACGGTGTATCAAGTTTCATAGCGCATTCTGTAAGCCATGTATGTATCATAACAAAAATTGATACTATTTGGCTGTTTAGGTTGACAGAATCTGGTTGAAGAATTTAAAACGTAATTCCATTGCTATGAAACGGATCACTATAGTTCCCAGCTGTAATTATCTTTATACGAATATTCGTCAAGATTAGAACTAGTAGTTTGACAGAAATCAGGCGCTGAGTATAGAGAAATTATTATATGTGAAAATTATATTTGAAATAATCTCAGCGATTGAAATTTAAATAATTCCGACGTTTCGTCCAGCTAACTTGTCTGGACTTCTTCAGGGTAACAATCAAAATCATCAAAGAAATATAGTTAACTGACTCATTTTATCCTATTTTACAAAAATTAACATCCAAATTTGATTGGTTTAACACAGTATAGTTTTGATTGTTAAAAAGCTATATATTTCTTTGATGATTTTGATTATTACCCTGAAGAAGTCCAGACAAGTTAGCTGGACGAAACGTTGGAATTATTTAAATTTCAATCGCTGAGATTATTTCAAATATAATTTCCACATGTAATTATCTTTCCTTTTTGAATCTTGCTTTTACTTTGAATCATAATGAGGGATTCAAATATTTTTAATTTCACTTTTTATTCCCTTTGCTTCATCAATTTTCAGTTAGTAAAGTCAAATATAAAAAATATTTCTTCTCATAATGCCTTATGCCAGTGCTTTTTTCCAAACTGAACATGTTACTAGTCATTTGAATAGGATTTCAGTCAGTTATTTGATTACAATTAGTTCAATACTAAAGTACCATTAAAGGTCTATTGATCAACGAGCATATTTTAACCTCTTAATTAAATCATAGAATATCAGTTTCTCATAGATTCTTATAGGATTTAAATAGTTTAACAAGAACATTTTCGACTGTATCGTTGAGTTCAAATAACCTTAGTTTCCTCCAGATAGATAAACATACCTTACCGATGAATCTCAATAAACATACTGTCTACATGTTTCATTTTTGTCTGTAGACTTCAGTTACTTAAAGAATTTTGTGGGAATGACCTTACAAGGTGAATTAGAATGCACTTTTATTCTTAAACTCTAACACATTTAAATTAAGAATTTTCTAATCAGTATTATGTTTTTCTTTTTGATTCATGTTAATGATAAATAAGGGTATTCATTGTTTTTTTCTGTTTAACTAATTAGTTGATTCAAAAAACAGTTGTTGTTTTATTTATTCACCTACTATTGATTTTTATGTCTTTATTGTTATATTTTCTAATTTAATTAAAAAATCATACGGTTTTTATTTCATGGTTAGTTATAACTCCTGATGTTTTAAATAATAGGAAAAGATGAAGTGTTATGACTGATTTCATAAGTTATTTATCATTGTCAGTGAATTTATATTCTTTAAAGCATTAAGCTTTTTCTTCATTGAGAAAATATAAGTAGGAATCGCTTTTATGAATAGTATACATGTGCTCATGCAGTTGAACGTTTGTAACACGTATATGCATTATTTGCAATAGTACATATGGACTTCAGGATTCTGAAGGAACTAATGACGTATAGACCAATTCTCGGTCGCCGGAAAGCATATCAACTTATCCCTCAACATTACTTCAGTGCTTTGTAGATTAAACATCTGTGACCGAGGCTCGGTAGCGGCCTTCCTAAGAAAAACACTTGGTTCAGTTTGGGCACCGGGTCAGCATCCAAGCCCACATACAAAACATGAGGCTGAATAAACACATTTTAGGGATTTCATGCAAATAAAATTTCGGATGTTTCATCTATGGTGGGATATTAAGAGAAAAGATGAATAGCTACTAGCTATGCTTCGCTACTTGCATTTCACAACTGCCTTTCTTATCTAACGTTGGCTACTCCGCAAAAAACAAATCTTATGAAGAGGATGGATTGGTAGACACCAAAGAAGACTGATTCAACGAAACAGTACATGTGTACATTTACAAATAGGGTGAAAGATTAACACATGAAAAGAACTGAGAGGTAAATGGAAAACAGCATGTTATTATCACGTTGAAAATGAAATTCAGTGGGTCAGTTAGTCACGACGTAGAACCTGGTACGTATATGTATGTACAAAGAGATGAAATTGTCAGTCCGAATCCCGAAATAGTAGAGGTATTAACAATATCAGTGTTAACAGGAAAGAACAGGCATAGAAGACGCATTTGAAGAGAATATATATTGATGAAATAAGGAGAATTATGAGGAATTCAGAGGGTCCGAATCTAGGAGAAAACAGAGAACGTAGGAAGCTGAACTACTGCAAACGATTCTGGGTCACGTCATTCAAAGTCTCTGAACATTGGTTTCGATAATTACACAGACCCCAACAAGGTGGTCTACACATGTTAATATGGCTTAATCCAACTGTCAGTGACTTCATGGACTGATGAGATGTTTGGGTTTGACCGTCCCTACTCGTTTTCTACCTATCTAGTCCCAACAACACACAACATCGTCCATCGATGTAAGTGATGTTTGGGACATGTGTTACGAATACCCAGTCACTTCTGTTGATGAAGATTGACTAACTCATCGATTGATCTCCCATCCTTACCTAATACCGTATTGTATACTCAGGTATTGCTCACTCCGTGATTCCAAGATACACGATCAATGCTTCGAAGATACTACGATCGAATACTTAATTCTTAATGTCCATGTTTCACACCCACAAATTCGAACGGAGCGAATTGCTGTTCAGTAGGATCTTCCTTTGGTTGAGGGACAGATATCTCTCGTACACCACAAGTGGCACAGGTTGGAAGAAGCCGATTGATCTTCCTGACTCCATGTCGAGATTTCGTCAGACACTAGACTATCAGGAGTGATGAGATTCAGAGACAAGTTAAGCGGTTGATGCGTTCAACTACTTTGATTCCTATCAATAATTCAGGCGCTGACGCAAGCCAATTCTGAAGCATGATTTGGATTTTGAGGGAGAGAATCGCATTCGACACATACTTGTATTGTTGGTTAAGATGCTCAGAATATTCTGGATTTAATCCACACCTTGGTTTTGTTAAACAAGTTTGTTGGATATATCTGGAATGAGTAGGTTTCTCATTGAACTACAAAATTAATACGTACAACGTTAAGGTCTTAGGTTCTGTGCTTTTTATATAGTACAAGTTATCTCTTCAACCTTGAGAAGCTTCAAATCCACTTAGTTCAACAGTCGAGTTCTAGACGTTACGACTGGTAAATCTGTCATTCAGTAAATTTGAAGGTCAGTTCATGCATTTTTGATAAGTTTGAGTGTCAAGAACAGCACATTTTGTTTCTAAACATTTAAGTAACCTGTTTTCTACTAGTTTTTGGTCATTGCTTTTTGTGTTCAACATTTTACCTTTTACTTCGATATCATAATTTTGTTAATTTTTTCCATCGGATTTGGCTCAGCTTAGTACACTTATGTACGTACAATTGAAATCACCGAAATGCATTTGGGTTTATTTTTACTACTGAATTTTTAAACAGAGATTTGCACTCCTGGATTTTTTTGATAATAATGACCTGATTTATTAGTGCATTGAAGAACATTGTTTTTTGTTGTTGACAGTTTGACAATTGATCTGATGTGGTGTGTATGTAACTATAAAACCTTGTACTAATTTTATTAAGTGTTTCACTGTTAAAATAAGGGAAGATAAAAATGTACATATTAAGCTGGATGAGAAACAGTATGAAATAATCAGATAGCTTTTTACCACTATTTGCCCAAATCTCTTATGAATTCCGCTCAAATTTAGTCTGATACCCTCTTATTTAGGTGTTTCTACTTATTACTAGGAGGATTTCCTTACACGGAGAACAAATCAAATGTGCCAATAACATTAACAAAATTCGTAGTCTGTCAAATACACACAGAAATCGGACTTTTGCGATTATTAGTTGGAGAGAACTAAATATACAGGTAGTAGGATTGTACTTAAAGGTCTATCATCTAAAGTCAATCTCGCCTTGGTAGCTTATAATTATTCAGTTACTAATCGATCAATGAATTGCTACTGTATTGCAGAAATTACCTTGACATTCAGCAGTGATCGCCCATAAGTTTCTGACATGTAATTTCTAATAGTTTCTGAGGCTTTTGAATAACCTGACGTCTGAAGAAATCCGGGTATGCTTTGAACGATAGAAAAAAGAGATGAGACATATGTATTACAACAAATGTGAATTATTTTGGAAAGGAACAACCCACACACCCTGGATTATGCAAGATAAAGATTTTATACCTTATTTTACATAGTTTTATTTTATAATTTCAACAGTGAATACAAGAATGAGAAAATGTATTTTAATTTGGGCTACTTAATATCCAAGGATAGGTTTGCAGTAACTTAAACTTTTGAAAAAAATAACAAGATGTATCGTAAAAAAGTGAACTCTTTTATACTGTTAGTTTCTATGTTTTGAAAAATTAATTGATTTTGGTATGGGGAAATTGTGAGGAATACAAAATGAAATATCACTTGAGTGAGATGACTGAATCAAAATTAACTTATGAAATCGAACCTTATGTTTAAATTGAGTGGGATGTCAGAAGAAAAAACCACTCACTAGCTAATTTAATTTTAAATGTTAGGAAAATGAAACTTATATTCTACCATCAACATAATATTACTAAAACTGTCGTACCCGATATTGTATAACTAACTGTTCAAAGAAGAGAGTCGTGGTTACACCATAGCTAATGACTTTGGAATTCTTCTCGTTATATTAGTCTGTATATTCGGAGAATTCATTACTTTTTTCGACTTGTTCTGTCAAAATTTGTATGAAGGATTCCAGAGTGCTATCGATAAGTTTTATGAATATCCGTGTTTTTCTGTAAGTTGCAATGGGATCATTAGTGTTGTCTAGTCTATATTTATGATTGTAGTATTCTATCTAGGGTTTTCTAACTGTTTTCAAATAGATGACCTGATTAGCTCGAGAGAGTTTTGTGTATTTTTCGGCCTTAATTGTTTACTATGCAATAACTGTTAGTAAATGAATTGTTTTAAACCTGTACAGAGTGACTTGATACATAGTAGTGATATATTTAGTTTATCAAAACAATTTGCAAATAACTCTATATTGTATTTTTGTTCGACTTTGAAAATTGTGTGCGAATTTGTCTGAATTATTCATGCTTTCATATAAGTTAAACAAGACTCCCGAAAGCAGGTGAATAATTTGAACGATATACAAAACAAATTAATTTTCATGGCTGGCTAGTGGTAATTCATAGAAAATACTGGATTTATAATTCGTACTCTGGCACTTTGGCACCGGAGTTTGACTTTTTCACTCAACACAAGTTATCAATTAAACCAGAGCTTCATAAGCATTTTTTAAATATATATTTACTTTTTTATGAAAATAGCCTGAATACTATATCTCTTCCATTGGATTTCCTAATCCATCTCATTATATCTTACAAACAAAAGATGTTTTTGAGATAATGTTTATCATTATTGTTCGTATTTAAAAGGAATCTACTTACTTACATGATCAGAATAATTGTTTCATCTTTCCATGAAATTAAGTTTTATTAAGATTACTTTAAACATACATTCCCCATAAAAAATTTTAATCAAAGCTTTTATCAAACAGTTTGAAAACTAAGCATAAAACTTTGAAAATAAATAGAAGTTTTAATTAAGTTCGGTTCAAGCTTATTCAAAGATTCTTAATACGGTAAGTAGTTTACGCTTTATGTAGTTGCATTAATAAGTAGTTTGGGCTAATTAGTGGTATCATCAACTAATTTTTCTCATACTTACAGGTCGATGTGATAGTCAAACTATTGGTGGGTTACCTGTTTCATCTATGCTCCAAGAAGCCCATTCAGAAAATTTACGTAATAATCAATTCAACCCAACTGGGTCATCATGTACTCAAAATCAGTCTCGTCATCATTCAACTGGGAATAATCAGTACAATACACAGTTATCAGTACCATCTAACAACCGATTACTGAATGAATATATGTTTTCTAGTAATAATAATTCAACTAGTGAATATTCGAATACAAATTATACAGAACATAATCCCGGTGCTACAAATGTGCTTGATAGTAGCATTAATCCATTTTACTCGTCTCATTTACATCAAACAACAAATATCATGCATAATGCTTTATCTAAATCTATAGAACAATCTCAGTCAAATAATGCTAGTCAGTTAGTTCATTCGATTAATGAAGTATCTAATTTAGCAGCAGCTGAAGCGGCAGCCGCTGCCGCTTATGCATACCATCAATATCAACAACAAGCACAAGTTATAAATCGTCAACATTCAATCATTTCACAACAACCACCAAGTGCACATATAAACTATCAAAATTTATTTAATCAAACTAATCGTTCTTACAATCATCATCAGCATTCAGGACAATTAAATGAACAATTATCACAGAGAGGAGATTTAACCTTATATAATAATACTACACATTCAGAAAAAAATGATCCAAAAGCTGCTTATTTAGCTGAAACTTATCGAAATGCTCAAATTACACCAGGAAGATTTTTATTTTGATGAATTACACACATAAACACATAGTGAAGTAGATGGATACTTTCACCATCCAGCTTTTTTCTCTCGAAATAGTCTTTCTTTTTTTTTTTTTAAAAAAAAGGGAAAAGAATATTGTATTAATTGTTAATCAAGCCCACAGCATACTGTGAAATTTCGATTTTATACACATACCATCTGGTACTATATGGATTACAATTTACACCTCTTTAACATAACTTATTATTGTTGTGAATAATTATTTTATGCAAAAGATCGTTATAACTAAAATAATACATAATAATTTAATGGTACCTCGCATTAATTGGATTCTTCTTTGAATTAATGATACATGTAATATACATTATACAATAATAATTATCTCATATTTAGTAATTTTTAGTTCCTTAAGTGTAAAAGATAGAACAATTGAGAAAAAAAAAGAATCAAGATCAAGTTAGTCATTTATCATGATTATTTTTAATTTAATAATTATTTCTTGTAAAATGACATAACAATATATTTTATATTTGTAATATTTATTCAATTATTATATATTAGTGTTTCAATTTCTTTTTATTTGTATGGTCTTAATTTGTAATTTTCAAATGAAGGATTAATTAATAATTTTGATAAGTGATTATAATGAGATGCATTTAAAGTGCAATAAGAGAAAATATTCACTTTTACTAATTGTTAATTAATGTTGTATTACATTTTATTATTCAAATTTTAATAATACAATTTCAAGAAGATATATACAATGAATTGGACGGTATTTCTACTTCTAGCCAACTTTCCATACTTTTCTTTGTAATAATCATTTCATTGTTAATCTTATCCTTCCTTACGTATAGAATAATTATGTTTGATTGTCTTCCTTGTTTGTTTTTCTTCAAATTTCTACACTTGTCTTTTCTCATTTATTCTAATTCTAAACAACGCATGAGTGCTAATATTGCAATTTATGTACCGAATACATGAACGATATAATGTTTAATTCTCTTTCTATAATCATTATTTGTTGTTTAACGAATAAACGTACAAATGTACAACAAACAACATGGAGCATTCGTTTGTTCACGCTGTAAGATAGATAAATCTGTACAGTTTATGCAACATAAAATAGATCAATTTGCCTAGTGATTTTTTCTTACATTTACTTTTTTTTGTTTAAACGCTCAGTGGTTTATTTACACATGCCTGGTAAGTATAATAAGTATCTGTTTTCCCCGAGATGACCATAATTCTATTGTATCATATCATGATTTATAGAATAATCTCTGTCACTTATTTAATAATGATAAGGACAGTCTTAATTGTTTAATTAATAATTTATAACTATAATTGTTGCATCATACATATATTTTAATTACTTTTCTGAAGAAAAGCTGTATGTAAACATTTGTCGTTTACTATTTTTAACTGATAGGATTCCTGCAAGTCACATCATTATTCTTACATTTTTTATCTGCTCCCACCACGACTACTATTCAATTATATTATTAATGACTAGTTCGAAAATCCGAGAACTTTTTACACAACTGTTATCAAGGAATTATGCTATTTTCTCATGTTGTATGTACTATACTCAGAACTGATGTGTGTTTATACTTTCTCTCTCTCTCTCACTTGATGTACGCGCAAAACAGAACTTGCATGATAATGTTTATTTTATTTGTGAATTATTATTTCTGTTTTTTTTCTTTTCTCTTGAAACGAACAATGATATTCTCAGTTCTGTTTTATTTCTTAGAACTGGAATTTCTTAATTTCATTATAATTTTAAACAAACTTTTATTCGGTTTTGCTTAGCAAAATGGTTTACTACGAATACTGATGATTATGACACAAGAACGAAATAATGTGTTGTTACCATTATTATTCCTATATATATTGAATAAATTTATACATATTCTTTGTCTCATTGTACAAAAGCATAAATATTAATATTAATTCAAGAAATAGGGAATCGTTTTTCACAATAACTAGATCCTTGCTCTTCATATTCTTTGCGCGTAACTAAGAAATGATTGAATGAATCTGAATTTTGACAAAACAAAACACCACCTTCCCAAGCGTAGGTTTGAGGACTATTGTTGGTGTAGGAAAACGAAAGTAGCAAAAAAAGAAATTGTTAAATACAGGTAATTATTGTGAAAAGGCACTAAACTTAACTAGTCATAACGTCCATCATAAAAAATATGTAACCTAGTGCACAAGAATGTTTACTGGGTTAGGTTTAGAAATTAGTCGTTTTATCCAGTAAAAAATGCACAGTATATTCGCTGAGCCCAATGACATAAAGCTGAGGGTTCAAGTCTGTATTGGGAAAGAAGTTATTTTGAAACCGAAGATACGTTAAAAGATATTAACCCGAATGGAGAAATGTTTTATTGATTGCCTAACAACTTTTGATGACCAAAAAACCCCCAGCGAGCATTGTAGTCAGAATCAAAGTTTAGATGAGTTTATTTAAAACCACAGACAGGGTCAGATTTTAAAAATGTTTGTGATCATCCTTATCAGCGCATTTCCCATCAGTTCAATGAGTGGAGGTCTAGATAATGCAACAAAAGTAAAGAACTGTAGGAAGAAAGACAAAAGAAAAAAAACATTTTAAAACAGTGGACAACGATTAGTTTTGAGCTGTATTTCACTGATCCGAATGAGGGAGCTTATACGACCCAGATTCATAGCGACATGATGGATTGACGCTACTTTTTGTTTTGGTGGTCCTAAACTTTCTTCTATTCTGTTCATATGTTAGCCAAAAACATTATGCTACGGTATGAAATGACTAGAAGTATATAAAATATGTGAAAAACAACCCATTCAGCAGAGGCTAGTGGTCCCCATCGCACAGGAGTGCTTTAGAGAGACATTACAAAATAGTGCCTACTTCTCAACTTTAATAGTCACGTCTCAGTCGTGAAATAACAAAACAAATATCTACCTAATGACTTGGTTGCTGATTACTAGAATAATCTTGAACTGTAAATGGCTTAAATGGAGGGAGATAAGCAAGCAAGTGTTTAAACAAACATTTCGCTAGCCAGTAACCCACCATAAGTGACGAAGTCTCCGAAAGCAAATGAAACATACTTTATCAGCACCTTCACTCAACAAGGTTAATTTCTTGTTGTTGAGGTTGATTAGATTTTTTAGAAAGTGATGAATCTATAGTAAAATCGAGGAAAAAGGTATTTCTTTCAAAAGTATGTTCAATAAAAAGGAAGACTATAAATTCTTAACGAATACCACTCGAAGAAAACACTCCAAATAACATGTCATAGTCTTTGATACAATAAAAAACAGCTTTTAGAATTTATCTTAAAAGTGAGAGTTAGTGGAAGAAAAATACAACTTACTTAGGGGGTTTGAAGACATTTACTGGGAGATCATCAGGTGCTTGAGTACGAATATCTTTTTGTCTGTAATAGAAATTAACAAAAGAATGTAAATCTAGTCCAAATAAGCAAATAGATAATACACATACATTATTGTCGTAAAGTTATCAATTATTCAACTAAAAACTTAGCGACTGTTTTTCGAATCTACATTCTTATATACCCACAAATATTATAAAATGAACTTTATAACTTCTGTACAATATAAAGCTTCATGTGTGATAACAATTAATTGCCTGTTAGACAGATAAAATAATTTCTATGTGAAATAAAAGATAATTGTAATTAGTTGATCTAATTAAATTCAATTTAAACAAACAATTACATGATATTCTCAAAAGAAAGTAAACTAATAAGAATTCTACTTATATTGAATAAAATATGTAAAATCAAATTTAAACAAATAGCTCAAAATACAGAAATTTTATGATCTAAAACCAACAAATAAACTAATAGATAAAAGCAAACAATCAAATGAACATTTAATTTATTACACTTGTTGAAATCATGAGTCAATTGAAGCTAGACCACCATGGAAAACCTGGAAGCACTGGACGCGAGACTGAGAGTTTTTGGGTTCAAATCCCGCGGGGTGCGAGACCGTGGATGCGCACTGCCGAGGAGTCCCATACTAGGACAAAACGGTCGTCCAGTGCTTCCAGGTTTTCCATGGTGGTCTAACTTCAATTGACTCATGATTTCAACAAGTGACATTTCTAAAAATCTCCACAAAACCCATTCTGATAATTTAATTTATTAGTTTGAAATTATGAACACATTACTACTTTATGAAAAGTTTATCATGATTTTTGTTTGAACAAAAAAACAAAACAAACAACTTTTGTTAGTAATGAATTTCTCGGACACAAAAAAACAGTCTGAATGATTGACCTTATTCATTAATATTAACTTGATAAAATAAGGTTGTACAAATGATAGAAATACATGAAATTATTTAGACTAAACAAATTAATGAAATAAGGTAATAACAAATTAGTAATAATGAAGTTACATCTTAAAATTTGAACTTAATGTAACTTATTTATCAAATAGAAATTTGTATATTTTGTTTTATGAATAGAAAAGTTAATGACACTACTTAACTGCTTAAACACTTGAGTAGATAAAAAGAAAATAGAACTTGGAATTTAATGGTAGAAAGCTAAGTGACTCAATCTACTAAACCACACCCTTTGTATGTAAAATAATAACACTATAAGATATAAATTGTATGGAGTTGGTTTGGAGCTGTAAAAGAATTGATTTAGGTAATTGGTAAAAAGTAACTAAGTCGTGTCCTCATGTAAAAAAAATCCAGATGGGACAATTGTACAAACTAATATTGATAACCCCAACACAAGCAATAAAAAAGAGGACATGCTAAGAAGAAATGAATTCATTCATTACAGATAATAGAGTTGATTATTACATTTCCACCAACTGTGTGCTTCAGTAAAGTTTCCTAAACCAATTCAATAATTCATGTTTGATAGTATGATATGGTCAATCTACAAATTCGCTTCAAACTAAAAAATTGCCAGGTTTTACGTTGTGTATGGGACTATCAGTAAAAACAAGTTTAAATAAATAAATTTTAAGAACTTTCTGCAAATACAATTCCGGATATTTCATCTATGGTGGGATATTAAGAGAAAAGATGAATAGCTACTAGCTACGCTTCGCTACTTGCATTTCACAACTGCCTTTCTTTTCTAATGTCGGCTACTCCCCAAAAAACAAATCTTATGAAGAGGATGGATTAGTAGACACCAAAGAAGACTGATTCAACGAAACAGTACATGTGTACATTTACAATAACTCTTCAAATAGGGTGAAAGATTAACACATGAAAAGAACTGAGAGGTAAATGGAAAACAGCATGTTATTATCACGTTGAAAATGAAATTCAGTCGGTCAGTTAGTCACAACGTAGAACCTGGTACGTATACGTATGTACAAAGAGATGAAATTGTCAGTCCGAATCCCGAAATAGTAGAGGTAGTAACAATATCAGTGTTAACAGGAAAGATCAGGCATCGAAGATGCATTTGAAGGAAATATATATTGATGAAATAAGGAGACGTAGTTTATTATAATTCTGATAAACTACGTCTTCTTATTGCATTATCGAAATTTATCAAAGGGACTAATTGTTTTAAATTTGAAATAAGGAGAATTGTGAGGAATTCATAGAGTCCGAATCTAGGTGAATTTTGTCTATGCATCTTTTTCCAAGTGAGAAACCAGCCTGGCTTTCTCGAGTTTACTTCTCATGAGCAGTAGTCAGACATCGAAGTATTATTGAGGTCAATATTTTAGTCACTGCATTAGTTAAACTGATTACTCTGTGATTGTCAAAAGAGGATTTTTGTCTTTTCTTATAGACTGGGACGGTTATCTATGAAGACCAGTCAGATGAGATTACTTCTAGTTCTCAGAGTTTAGCTAAGATCTCAGTTAATCTAACTGCTAAAACTGGACCACTATCCATAAAAATCTGAGGGGTTAGTTCATCAGGTCTTGCTGCTCTCCGTCGTTTTAGATTGCTTATAGCCTTTTCAACCTCACTTAGAGTTGAAGAACTTACAGCAATTTGCTATTCAGGTTGCTTGAAGATATTGGGTAACTGAGGACCAGTTGGGCAAGAAATTTGAATGAAAAAACTCGTGAGAAAATTTGGACGGAGAAAAACAGAAATTCAAACCTACGAAATAATCACTTATTAGGTGTTTACTTGGAGATGAAACATTCCTAACATATGCAGAAATATATATAACAGAAATATAATTAATATTATAGAAAGAGCACTATATAACATAGAATCACCTTTGAATTGAATGACATAACATTGGCATAATTCAACCTCTTTGTTTGTACCAAACAGTTGATTTATTTTCTTGTAGTATTTAGATTTGTGTACTATATATCATTACTGTTATTAGCTTTATTCAATATTATATATTTAGTACAATATAGAATTCTCAGCAGAAAGTATTCCAACAAGTTCCTTTTTTGTTACAAAAAAAAACCCGGTTACATATATGTATACATCAAGATTTTCTTCTTTTCAAAAGAAGTGACTTATCCTAAGTCACGAAATATCAGAAATTTTATTTGTTTACTTATCGGGATATTATAATACCATGATTTTATTACTACATTACATAAGTGAAAATAACATATTTCACAGTTTATATTTTAATTTGTAGATATATTACTGTCATGTGAAACGCTAACTCTAATTGTCGTTGTATACGAAATCAAAGTCTTAATTAATTTCAATTATAAGAGAATATAAACAAGTTAACCGAATTTATTATTAAAAAAAAAAGAGAATTAATAACAAGTAAAGTGTTCGTAACACGCAACTAATATACAGAAATTAAATATGTCAATACATAGATAATTTAGAAGTATGTTCTCAACGTTTTTAAGATTAATTATATAATAATAATAATAATAACAATAATAATAATAATAATAATAATCCCAGATAAGATTTATAAAAGATAATGAAGACTGACTGACTAAATATTAACTTAATGTTGCTTTTCAAATAATAATAGTGTATTTCATTGAAACTGTCTTGAGTAGTAAATGTTCGGAATATATTTTTTAAAAAACGAAGCAATACGTATGATTGCACGTACGATGAAACAATAAACAAGTGAGAAACTCCAAACTAATGTTGAAATAAAAGATTAACTCGTACGGGGAAATTGTGTTATAATTTGAAAATATATGACCGTATAAAATGACATTTACTACTTATATACTAGTATATCTTAAATAGATGGGATATATAAGTCTAATATTGGTTTCAATCGTAAAGGACAGTACTTATCAGTTGACGAGAAGTATCAACAAGAAACATCATGGTAAGAATGTCATGGAACAATATGTGATGCTTTTCGTTCGAATTAAATTTGATTTTCGTCATAAATGGATAACAAAGAATATACTTGAAGAACTTAGGTAGTAAACGCCAGTTATTTATCTTTTGTGTTTCAGCAGTTTACATCTATGACAGTCTTGAGGAATAGAGTTAAAACCCTATAAAGAGAATGGTAGTTATTAGGCCATTGGACTCAACACACCTGAGGTTATAATCGATCCATCATTTAATCACAATTATCATATGTGTAAATGCCAGCAACTAGTTGGAAAACCCACAACTACCCTTTCAAAACCCGAAGAGCTTCAATGTGATTAGTCACTAGTGATTAAGTTAACACTTACTTTCAGGGAGTATTTGTATTGATTATTATTTTGGAATTTACGAGATATATCATTATCTATTATTATACCCTTTTATTTGTAACCATGGTTGGATGTTTATGTTCTATTCTTAAGTATTTGATTGACTTTGCCAAGGTATTCGAATTTTATTATACCACAATCAACGTGATGAACATAAGAGAGCAAAATGCAACGCACTACTTGTTTCATGAAGAATTTTTAGAGAAAGCTTATACGACCTATTTTGGTGCGTAGCGTCAAACTTAATGCAACATGTTCGGATTACTTCATCGATCGATAGAAAAGTCACAAGGACTTTTTCTTTTACATGGGATATCAAACAGACTTAAATACAAACACACATACATACAAAACGTTGTCGGACCTCACAAAAGGATAAACACAAATGTGCACACTTTGTCTACAACGTGTATTATGCACAAGCACACGTTGTATTGTTAGGTATTGATAGGTAATGAATTAGCACACATGTCATAGAGAATACAACAAACCGGATGGATGTATACGTCAAATCATGAAGGCCAAAAGAAAAATCACAACAGATATTTCTGCAAAAATATACATATTCCATAAGTAATGGTTAAGTGATTATGTGTTTGAAAGAAAAGAAGTTACTAATTGAAGATAAGACACTAAAGTGTGATTATTAGTGTTTGATTAGTTTTATCAAACTAACAACTAATAAGAAAGGAAATTACTGTGTTAATAACATGAAACTTATTAGCTACTGCAAGTCATGAGCAGGTATAATTTGATCTAATACGAGACTCTGTAAATGAGCTTCAAAGATTGACTCACATCCCGGTTACATTATTAAACACAAAACAATTATATTTTTATATGTAAAAAAGTACATGCATATGTATTTGGTTATACGCCAGATTTTGTGTGAGGGATAGTAATAGTAACCCGCTGCTACGAATAAACTAGAAGGACAGTTTCCCAGCAGCGAACACAGTGGTTGATAATTTAATGCTGAAAAACCAATGAGCCCTATTGAACTAATTAGTAACACTTATGATCTATCTAAGTAGTGAGAAATTTGGGATATTATTTCTAGCTTAAAACATTAATATCTTTAATTCAATTTGAAATGGATTGGATTATCCCATTGTTGATATTTTTGACTAAAATCTAACCAGTCTTGGTTGGTATAAATGCATCCTGTACAAATGGCCTCCATATAGCCATTACAACACAAGTTATTGTAGAATAGGACGTCATCGTGTTATCCAATTAGCTACTGAGTCTAAATAGCCACTCATTTGTGTTTGAGTCCCAGAGTGAACAATAATTCTAGGCTGCAGAGTAGGTTAATCTAAGTAAATGGAACTCAATAAAAGTTTTCAGCAGCAATAGAGTTTTAACACTAAGTTCCGATTAAATATTAAAATCATGCTTATAACGCCATCATAACACTTTAAATGTACTGTAATGAGCGAGAAGACGAGTGGGGGTATTCAAACGTATTGGGATACAAAATTATAGAATCTCTTAGTAAAATCTGCGAACCATAAAGTGATATTTCATTTACAAAATGTCCACCAATTGTCTCAGACTTTGTTGTTTCTTGTTTCCATACCAAACACTCTGTTCTCGTTCTCTTTTCTTCGATTTTCTCAACCTTCTGCTGCCGGGCATTCTACTTTCGAGTGGTGATACACACTACTTATATACATCGACATCAGTAGCACATATCACAGTATTAGCTATGTTTTACTTAAAAACCCGTTTGCATGGTCGGTAGAAATCTGTTTATGGATATAAATTCACGATTAAAACAAAATATCTTTTAGGGTATAAGTTATTCAGATTAAGAAACACATTTGGCTGAACTCGTCAGAATAAATCCAATCGGTAATTTATTTATTTAAGAGAAAATAAGTTTTTCTATTGAAGAAGAGTATTTGCAGTTGACTTTCATATATAAATGAAAGTAAATAGAACATATAATCCTATCTAAAATATTTTCCATTAAATTGACTGTAATGCTTTTCAAGTTTAAATTTTGTATTGTCACAATCTTATTACATTGAGTAAACAGTTATCTAGTCCGATACAAAGGCCATCAAAAAATATTTTAATACAAGATCGTTTGGCTACTTAATTCGTGCTTTAAGTAACTTATCAGTATATTTGTAAAAATCGCCTATTTATGAGAACGAATTTCTTTAGTGAAGTTAAAATTTCCACCGAACTTTGAGAACAATGGTTTCATCTGGCTTTTGACAGCTGTAAATTTCATGAGTATATACAGATAACAACATTAACTTTAGAACCATATCATATGTACCGTATGGAATGAAGAAAAGCCATATTGATGACAATTTAGTAGAAAATTTACTTGAATTCGCATAAAACCTAATAAAGACTTACAATCGTTCAGCAAATCCTGGAAAACACGCATTACCACCCATAACCATAAAATTTGCCCAAGCTCCTGGCCTTACTGCAGCCGGTAATCGTTCACTCATTAGGTAATGGATAGCTTCTGTAAGCCCCATTTCTTGATAGCCCACATCAGATGGATGGAAAATCAATTCAGGAACTGTAAAACGCTCATTATTCAAACGTAATACATATCCTTGCTGTGACAGATTGGAAGCCCGTTGTTCTGATTTATCGTTACCACTATTTTCAGAAGCCACCGCATTCGGATCACGAACATATCCACGGTGTACATCGACATAGTTTGGTAGTACATATTCTCTTAAAATGCTGTTTGATTTTTGGTTCGATCTATGTAAAAAAAGTAAAAATAGACGAAAAACCTACTAACAAATATTGTTTGATAGTTTGGTAGCACTCAACAAAAATAAGTAGGTGTGTAGCTATCTATCTATAGAACAAGGGATTATTATTCAATATATTAATCAACAACATATGATAAAACAAAATTAAATGAAAAACGAAATGATGTAATAGATCACACAAAAACACAACACTTGGGAAGCATGAAGTCAAACAATGTTTCGTTTCCCTTTAGTGAGGAAGGAAAAAAACAAAGTAGATTAAACTCCACTTCGTCAACGTGAAGAATCGGACCGAAAACCTCAAAATATAATCAGAGAATTGAGAGATGTTCTCAAATAGTAGTACAGTTTAATTGCTTTCTGTTCTATGGTTCATATGGAGTAAATATATCCTCAAACTTTTTAATAATTTTCACCAAACATGCTACGGGTTTATGGTATTAAATAAATGATCATACTAACAAATGAATATAATACTCAGAAGGTTGTGGTGACTAAGCACGGAGAGCTTTACAATACCTGTGCACAATGAGGACTTTTGGGGTTAGCTGTACACATAGAAATGTCTTATACTTTAACCTTTTAATTAATGTGGAAGTGATCACTTTGAAATAAGAATCATGTAAAGATGGTGCATGGTACTAAAAATACAATAATTGACGAGAAGCGAAATCCCCGCTATTCCTAAAAATAAAGCATACGGTACCACATTACAAACGACAACATTTTAAAAAGACTCACCGAGAAATCTTCATATCTTGCCAAAAGTCAGTAGATACATAACATACATCTTCTTTGCACTGATTCATTATATATATCTCACTTCGAACATCCAAATGTCTATGGAGAGAAAATTATAGTCATAGTCAATTATAAAACTTACCTATAGGATACAGCTTCAATCAAACGATTTGTAAGAATTTTCCCACCTACTGTTAGCCTTGAATAGACAATTAAAAATAAGTTTTTTAAGAAAGACAATAGAAATCCTCATTGAAAAGGTAAATACCGTATGACGAAATCTTTCATAACAAATCCATCAGCCATGGGCACAATGTGCGTAAATGAGTATCCAGAGTCAATAACTATACAATATCTTGAAAGACGTTGAGCTGATTCACTTCTATATTTGTAAGCGCTTAAAAATGCAGCTAAAAATTAGTTAGATGTATATAACATCGGACTAGCATTTACGATTTGTGCGAATCAAACCAGCCACTTGATAATCTTCAAAAAAGATTTCATTCATAGCTTCTTTAGTTGATGAAAAGTTAAAATACGGCTCAGTAACAATTAGATTATGATCGGATAAAGAATTTTGCTGGAAAAAACATAATAAGAGGATAAAAATTACCTACAGAGTTTGTTTTAACTATGCTTTTAAGAGTTGTGTCCAAAATTTGACATTGAACCTCCCAGTTGTTAATATAGCCCTAAAAATAAAGAAATGTTCTGTATAAGTATATATTTAATGAATGGGGATTCTTCTAAAAAAGATATAGATTACGTCAAATCCTTTATAAATGATAAATATGCTACTGTGTAGCTTTTGATAATGATGGAAAACAATGAGCGACTCTTGTAATAATTATAACCTAGTTTTACAGAGACGTTGTCCACACCCATAACTAAATAGGTGAATGGAGCGCGAACCAACTTGTGATCATAGGGGAACGTAAAATCGATGTTCAATTACACTGGAAAATAAACGCGAAATTTAGTTAAAACAAATATGTATATCTATGTAAAAACATAAAATTGCTTTATAAATAAACACAAGAGCAACTATGAAAGTCAAATACAGTTATAAAAGCACGGGAATTTTACTCACTTTTGTTTATCAAATGATGAAAGTGAAATATATTTTGATCTACGGCTGATTTTAGCATTATGATATATATTGTAGCAAAGGTATTTTCTAATAAGATAGACCGATTGACTTTTAAACCATTTACCGGCCATAATGGTGAAATTTAAGTCACCATATAACTATTTATTTGAAGTATATCTGATGAAAACAGATTTATTGTTTTAAATGACGAAGAGCAGTAAAAAACTACTAATAAGAGTTACTTAAGATTAACTTGATGGAAACCAACAAGAGGTTTATGAACTATCTCTACATCATAAGACCAGATATAAGTGGATTCTGTACATATATGGTGATTGTAAAACTCACATGCAAAACTAAATGATTCAATGTCTGTTGATATAAAACTACTATTTGTTTAGGAGGTTTTGGAACTAATAACCACTTTTTTGGTACTATCACTGTTTAATCAGTGAAAACCAACGTAGAGACTGGCAAAAATATGAGTTTGTCAAGTTTCTCAAACAATATTAGCACATTGAAGTGTAATTATTAAGGCAACTGCTGCAGAATTAGAGGCGGCGATAATAGGAAAGATTAGACGGACAAATTTCGAGAAGAATGAATTCATGGAATAAAAGGTATAGAATAGCCTTTAAACTTGAAATGAAGACAAAGAGTAGGTGCATCTGTGCAACTGCTAATGACCTCGAATCTTTTCACTAAAAATCCCCAACCATTTGTTATGGTGATCAAGCGAACCCCGTCCAGGTAGTCACCTACAAGGATAGCTCAAATTAGTAGTCAATTACTTCATGGGTTGATGCTAACTTGGTTCAAGGGTCTCTAGCTTTCTACCAACCCACTCCTACACCGGCTAACATTGCGCACTGAGGTAGATAGTGAATCGGTATACGTAATACACGTACCAACCATCTTAGTCAATAAAGATTCATAACTTCATAAACCGATTTGTGGACTTGCCTAGTACCCTATGCCTAAGCCCAACACCGCTCATTTAATTGTCTCACGATATCAGAGTAATGTATCAAAAACATCAGTAAGCAAATACTAATAACCTACCAATATCCCCCATGTTTAAAGGCTGTTACACAACCATAAAGCAGTACCGAGAAAACTACTGCGTAGTATACACACCCTTCTGACTGGTAGACGGACATTTCGCTTACACCACAAAAGACGTAAGTTGATAAAAGCCGACTGGCCTCTGAATCCATGTCCGGATCTTGTCAGACGTGATTAGTGTTGATGTTATGTATACTAGTAGGTTTACGAAATTGAGACGAAGAAAAGCGAATGTCCGGCGCTTTGACCGGGTTGATGGACATCGAGTCCACCTAGGGGAGTTGGAAAATCCTGATTCTAAACCGATGGTGCACACAGGCTCCTGTATCCTGAGGGAACACATGGCATATGAACCAATCGTTGGTCACCGGCTACCATGAGACTGCATCTTCTTATGATGCTCCACTGCCTTGTGGGTCAGATCTTTAGGTCGAAGGCTCTTGGCGTGACCCCCTTAGAAAACCACCTGCTTCGGTTTGGCCACCCGAGGAGCATCATAGCCCTCACACAAATCAAGTGAGAATTGTGTGGCGCATATGTCTGGTGCTCCCTTGTACCAAAATCTGTGTGTTCAAATAAATAAATAAATAGTTTGTCATAATATAGGCATAAAACCACATTCGTTGCATAACGGGCAGAAATAACACTAGGATGAACAAATCAAACTAAGTGACGTCAGCTTATAGTTTACGAGCGAGTGGTGGGAGTAAACGGTTACACCTTTGGGTCTGGGATTCGTATGCCTATGGAAAATCTACTATTAGGCAACTAGTTATATGAACGAATGGTAGCACTTTAAGCTTAATAGAAAAAAAGGTTAACTAGGGGAGTAAATGAAGCATTTGACTAACAGGAACGTCACAATACTCACTTTTTTGAATGGCATGACACAAAATAAACTGGACAGATTATTGCATTGTTCTATTTCATTTCCAACGAATGTACGACCACCAAGCGTTTTCGATTTAAAAATGGAATTATCGATAATTCTTTTGGAAAATAAGGACAATTCTACGGGAAAAGCAAAAAATTACTTGGGATGAGGATCTGTAGAAAATCCAATTTTTAGTGATCCACCACCCATATCGAGTATCAATGTTGGTGATGCCATTATTATAATGAATTAGAACATAGATTTAAAGTTGTTGCACAAGCTAAAAAGGAATATAGAAGTGAAGAACATAGAAATACAAACCAATATATTACCATTTTAAAGAGAAAAATGAACAAATCGCACAATATATACACTTTACAAATAAGTGTTATGCAAACTACATTACTGCTTCTACATAGTTTTTAATGTGTTTTGATTTGCGAATAAATATCGTTCTGCTGTCTTATTTTCTCTCAGGTCCTGAATATAGTATCGTTCCACACATTTGACTCCCCTACAAAGTTGGTTCTTTTCCAGCTTTATACTTTAAGCTTGGTTTATTACTTCCATTGTGCATCATTTTCCATCTTTGCTTTTAATTGCTTTAGTCTCGGCGTGTTGTGACAAGTTCGACGAATATAAATTATCTTCATGAATTATGAAATTTAAGACCGACTCAATTAGGTAGCATTTCTGCTTCAAAGCCTGATCTTACGTCGCCAGTCCATTATAAATTCTATCAAAAAACCTAAAAAACGTTTACATTGGTTTGCGCTGACGTAACATGACGAAAACTGATGTTATTACTAAAGATAAACCAAATGATTTGGTTAATTGTTGAGACCACAAAATGGAGGCTTAGCGTTATCGCTTGAAGCTTCAAAGATCTTATTCTCACGATAACTTCTCAAATGTGCCAAGTTAAAAGTCAAAATCACAAATCTCAAAACCCAAATCTTGTTACCATTAAAACCTAACAGATATCTAGGAAATTTTAAAGAATTTTCTCCCATATTTCACCCAGCTTTGTAGAAACTTATGGATTTTTGTGTGATTTTGAGGAGAACCCCAAAATTCCCCAGGATTTTCCTACAATATGGAGATTAGGAAGTATCAATTTTGAAGGACCAGTGTTTACTGAATATTCTGATCTGTGAAACATCCACTACAGTACAAAAATTTGTGGCTGTCATAGGACGTACGTTAAGTGTTGATGCAGAAGGGATTGGTAATAAACAGTACCTGGTGGTAAAGCGGTAGTCCGTATAAGTTTTGAAAATTCTGTCTAGTAAAGATACAAAAGTGATTTATGAGAAAAATCCACGCGTGAGAATAATTGTGCAGCATTTTATGGTAATTACCATCTACACAATTAATACGGTTGTAGAAGTACTTATACATTAGGTGTTAGTTTCATGTGTTTCACGTCTGTTTTTCAAAAGACTTCCGGCTGTCACGAATATACGGTTATGAGACCGACCGATGGATTATGTTATACTTTCCTCACCACAGAAACATTTTTTCAGTAGGATGAACTGGTATTTTGGGGAAATGTATAGACTAACCTTTTAAACACAGAACAAAGTAACGTAGCCTTCATGTTGACTGCAACATTCCAAGGTCCAATTTCTTTGAGCTCGGTTCTTGTTGTTTCGGTACAGTTCCAAGCATTTGATTTTGTTCAGTGAGTAGTAGTCTCGCTGCTAAACTACACTAATTTTCGTCAGTTTGGTAGTTTTTTGTGCAAGGATTCAAGATACCAGTAGCTATCAAATTACCAGGAAGTTGATCTATCGGTTGCAACGTAGAAGATAATAAAATCAAAACTCGAACACTAAGAGGATGTGATTCTTCCAATAAGCAAGTAAACAGATAAAAAGGTCAATTCGTTGGTTTTGAGGGTAGTGTAAGAAGATCGAAGCGTAAGAACAGAATGTGGATGATAATAAGGGATATGGAAAGTAGTTACTGGTGTGTGACAGTGATAACAATCTTAATTTATGAGATGTGTATCAGGCACGGATGGTCTAAGAGTGACAGTAATCCATGGATGAGCACTTATTTGTCGATTCTCCTCTTGAAGCTGTCGAATGAGGGGGTTGGGTCACTTCGACTTGTAGAGCATTCCAAGTAGGGGCGAATCTTGGTAAGAAAAGGTGAGTGCGTACCCCAGTTTTCGTTCTGAGATGTGTAGACTGTCATGGACCGCCCCGAGCGGCGTGGTGGTCATGTTCTGCCAGTATGTTGGTGTTGGTAGGGGTTGAAGAACTTAATTTGCTGAATGCCATTATTGAACCGCCTCATATTCTCCTACAGCTCAACGAGGTTAATTCAAATTGTTGCAGCCTGTCTTTTCATGTTATAGCCCTATCACCTACTGGTCGCCTGTCCCTGTACTTGACCCATGGGATTTAAGCCTTTTAAAGTGAGAGTATAAGATTATTGTGGACTTGAATGTAAGGCCGAGCATACGTTTTAAACAGTGGTAGGAACAAATCTGAGATGATCGCGTCGATTAGCCTTCAAATAGGTTAGAGAGTTAAGTTGAACTCTGCTACATCCCGACATCACGTTCTGAGATGACGATCGGAAGCGTATTGTTACAGCGGAAGTACGATCCCTGAATCAAAGGAGAAAAAATGTTCATAATATGACATTTCGATAGACTAATACTTGACCATTAGAAATCTTAATCAAGGGAATCTCTTTTCAACGAATTTATTATCAAGCTGCACAATTTTTCATATACATACAATTGTACAGCTTGATACCAAATCTGTTGAAAAGAGATCCCTTAGCTGCACTTTGTGTTTTTAATGTTTAAATGAGAATTTTATGCCTGTTGAAGAAATGCAAGGAACCCACGACGATGGGTTTCGATGTCACACCGTCATAAGTGCATTAGTGAAGTGTTAGATCTATTTTTTCGAAAGTACTGATTATTCTAGACGTTTCTGGAAGGCACTAAAGAGAAGCCAAATTCATTCCAATGGAAAAACACTCAAATATCAGGCACTTAATTATATCGATGCTATTAGATCTCGACTAGTTGCACTAAAACGCAACATATCTCTGAGAAGTTACTCATTGTTTGAACTATAGTTAGATGAACGTAAATTATTTTGCTAGTGTTACTGAAACACAATCACAAAAAGCCAAGCGTAAACACTTGGAAACATTGCGACACGTACACGTGTAGAATTATGGTCTACTTCGTTATTAGTACTACTCTAATAATAGACTTAATCATAAAACTGTAGATTTATCATGATGTAACTGCCCAATATATAAGATCCTACGTAGAAGTCATATAATCGTCTACACCAACTCATTTCCTCGTAATAATCACCCATATATGATGAAGAAAAAACTTAGGCTAGAGATAGAACAATATATATGTAATATGAATAAAAGATAGAAGACAGCACTCAAGGGTGACCACGCCTGGAAGGCCGAGCCATGCCGTCCGATCGATTCGAATGACTTCAATTCCCTCTTCCTGCCTTCTTCATCGTTGGGTTTTTCTCCGCAGCAAATATTGAATATCTGTTTTCCCACTTGTCTCGTGTTGAGTTTCGAGGATTGTGTGTTTAGGGCCTAATGCCACTACACACGCAACTAGGAAGTTTCCAGAACATCCCGAAACGTACGTATATAATCACACTTGTATTACATTTCGTTAATCCAAATGCAGGCCGTATCATTAGATCCCAAGTTCTGTAATATCACCTCCAAAACCAGTTAACTTCACGTGCAAATGAAATTCGGAAATCTAGCAAATTGAACTCATGATCTTGCGCCTAAATCCCGACAAAACCTTCATCATTTTAAATTCACATTACTCGACTTTTGTTATGAATACACTTAGACATAAGTAAATAAGAATAACTCATTAACTAAGAATCATATGGATCAGCTAATGCTTCTGAGAAGAAGTGAGGATTTAGTTCGAAGTGCGGAGGTACTGCTCCAGTAGAACGAGGAAAATCTACGATTTTGTACATGCCTATTCGGTCTCTTCCTGCGAAAAGTTTACTGATGGGGCTTCGTTCTCACTGTTTGTGGTTTTCATCGGTTGAATTTCCAAGCATTTTGTATTCACTCCTCTGACTGAGTTGGGTTTCTTGATTTAACGTTCGTATATAAGAATGACTACTTTGTGAATTATTCCATGAGCGATTTGAATTTCAATTGTTTACCTTCGTCTGCGCTCGCACAGTGCTTTCTGATTTAAATAGTGGTCCATACCTGACTGCTAGGGCATAAGTTGCTCAGTTCAGGGTATTACTCGATAGCATGCGGAATTCCATTACTCCTAATCACCTAACTTGGATGTTCTTTTTGGGGTGCCTTTTATCTTTTGTAGATAGTCACTGTCAGGTGAAGGTACTGAACATACTGCGACTTGATTTCTATGATAGAGATGTTCATAATCGCCCATTAGTCATAAGACTTTCGGTTATCGGCTAATTTTCGTCAAGACAAAATCATAATTACTGAAAGAGAATCACTAGAGCTACAGACGGTTTGAGCGATAAATAAAGATCTCAAAAGTAGTTTTTATTTTTATTTCTTTTAATATTGACATCACCGTTTCTCGGATTCCGTAAGAACCGATCGTGTATCAACTAAATCGCAACACTATGGATCATTGTGGAACAATCAAGTGAATAGAATTCATCACTCTATATCAACTTCATTGAATACGGGTAAGCATTTGATAGCGTCGACGGAACAACACTATGGAAGTCTCTTCGACACTACGGCGTGCCTCAGAAGATAGTCAATATCATACGGAATTTCCATAATGGATTAAACTGCAAAATTGTGCATGGAAGACAGTTGACAAATTCGTTTGAAGTAAAGACCGGTGTCAGGCAAGGTTGCTTACTCTCACCCTTTCTCTCTCTCCTGGTGATCGAATGGATCACGAAGACATAAACGTCTGAAGGAAAACACGATCAAAAATAGTGTTACACCGAAAATATCCGAGGTTAAAACTACAAACAAACAGGTGCGATGTCTGAGTAAAATAGAAACAAAATCCAGCGAAAATAATGATATTCACGACAACAGTTAATAGTCAGTTAAATTCTTTGAGTTCCTCTTCTGACGTGCACACACGTTGGTAATTTTGATTTCTGTGCTGATTACTGTCAAACCCCTTTCTATTTTATGTACTGAAACTAAACACTCCGTTTACACATTATGCTAAACCTGAGTGACATGGATTGAAAATCTACCTAAAATTTTCAGCTCTGAAATGTATTCTGATTGGTTTGATGATGGTTATCGCAAATGGTAAGCTGATAGCCTATATTGAAAATTTAGAACAAAATATGTCCTACCTCTTCACTCATTCTCATGACTAAAATTAGACAGATGATTATAGTGTAGCGTGGTGTCGAGTCGCGATTGACTATGAACACCGCTACAAAAGAACGCGTGTCAGGATATCCATAAAGTACCCCGGAAGCGAAGTATCAGAAAGCAGCTAATGAACCAAGTCGAGATATATTTGCTGGCGATTTCGTGGTATCGAAATAATACCGAGATCGTGCCAGGATACAAGCTTGGTTACTGAGCGTAACCGGATTCGCGCGAGGTCACGATCGAAGTAAGTATAATGGATGTTTTTAACACAGTTAAACAAAGAGCACATTAAACAGTCACTGGTACAACCTGTTATAATAATAATTGTTTTCATTAAATCAATCGTGTTCTCGTGATAAAAATAAGTCACTACAACAGCATGCAACTTCATGAGTGACAATTGCATTGCTCAGTCACAAGTACGTAATAAAAACTTTTCATCAGCTACAGGTAGTACATGATAGTCGGAAAATTATGGACACTGGGGAATAACAGTAATAGCTCTAATCGTTAATCACCATACTATCCCTGAACTAACTACTGTACGAGTGTCCACCAATCATCGGGACTTGAACAATCCCGATCCAACTAATAGAGGCATATGAGGGTCAGTGGACAATGTAGGGCCTTTTATGTATGTGTGTTTGTATGAGTATGAGTCAGAAAACTGCACCTGTATACCTTCTATACGACAATGAAGTCGTCTCTCTTCAAATATTTAGCTATTCTTTGCAACCTATTCATTTCTGTGTGCCATGTCTACCATTTGGATCAATGACAAGCCCATTATTTATCTTAATTTAAAATCATGTTCTTTTAGTTGCACTTGTAGCGTGGTTTCGAGTCGAGATTGACTATGAACGTCACTACAAGAAGACGCGTGTCAAATAACTCAGAAGGCGGATTGGAATCAAGTTTATTCAATTGGCGATCTCGTGATATCGAACGAATACCAAAATCGTACCAAGAAATGGTACAAGCGAAAGCAGGTGAACGGAGTACGCGTTGACAAAGCCGAAAACTGCGGAACAATGATGGAAGGTAATGAAAGCACAAAATGGCTGTAATTAGTACAGTTTAACAAAAGCACATTAAAACAAGCACTGGTACAGTTGGTTATAATAATAATTTTTCTCATTAAACCAATCGTGTTCTCGTGATAAAAGTGAGTCACTACACACTACTTCTGTTTTGTAGTATTTCTTTGAAGAGAGCAACAATTAATCTTTCCGACTTTTTAGATTTGCGGCTCTCAACTTGACTCCCTGTTTCTCGTTGTTTCCCTTTGAGCCGGTTGAACTTTTGTGTTGCTGAAGGACAGAATTACGTTTTCTGAACTACAGGTAAAGCTTTTTCTCTTATCGAATTAGTAGTTTCAAATTGCTTGACGATTTAGCTATTTGATGTCTTGTAGTTTGATTGTACAGGATGATCACATAAGTGGTCATATTACATTATTATATTGATCTGTAAATGTTTGAGATATGTTGACTGATCGACACCATAGATAATTTAGAGTTATTTCAGTTCGATGCAGATTTTATCTCTCTAATGTGACTCTAGGCTTTAATTTACTGTGGTAAAGTTGCTGGCTATTCTATTGTCATTGTTGATATAAATCCAGTCCAATCGGTACACTGTGCTACGTATCTCCCACGATTCTTAGTCAGCTTGGATTTTGTAGATTACTATACATCAGCCTGTGATTTCACATATACCTTAGCACCATATCCTCTACTTCTTGTTCATTAGCTTTGAGACCATTACGTAAGAAGAGATTTTGGACAGAGGTATTGACAAATCCAACGTATCCCTTATCCTTTAAACATTCAAATGACTGACTCAATCAAGTAACGGGACTGTGAGCATTTATCAAGAGTTAGGTTTCACACTATGTAGTCAATGACACATTACCTGTCAGGCACTGAAGAACTTTCGATCTATTGGCTAAACTGATATACTAATTTCGGCAAGCAAAACTATTCAATAAGAGCGTGGTATCCAGATAACAAAAAATGTCGCAGAAGTATGAATCAAAAATAGGTGGAATTGTATGCTGGAAATAAATAATGTTGGTGCATAATAATTGAAAGTGCAATTTATCACAGTTGTACAACTTAACACCTGCTTCATGAAATCGTAGATTTTGTTTCATAACCAACAAGATTATGTCAATCGTTAATTTAATCTTCTGGTAATTTCATTATCTAGTCAGTCGTATTCAATAAGAAAACATTATTTCAAATTTTGTATCATCAGCTGCTGCAATTAGTTCCTAATTATCCTCTGGAAAATCAAATAAATGAAGTCTTTGTTTATTACTCCTTAGCGTTATTTTCACATTACTTACCCTTCAATGTTTTAAATGATTAGATATACTGTTCAGAAAACGAGTAAAATAATATTTTTCTCTTGTTAAGGACCTTCAACAACCTAAAATCTCAGTATAGCATAAAGGATTTGGAATCACCTACACTAGTGAACACAAAAGTGTGATCGATATATTTCTAATGAGCACTAAAAAAATAGACAAACATTGTAATGATCACTACTAAGTGGTCAGTCAATCATAACTTTTTTAGGTATGATTTATTAGTCATGACGAATTATATTTCTATTTCAACAAGCCAATAGTTTCATCTGTTCTTATTCTTATCTTGATGTTATAGTAAGTTCTCCACTAGTTATAATAATACCTTTCCATCAATGAATTATTTAGTTAATATTAGAAACTAGTTAGATATTGACTGATTAATTTAAATGATATGACATTATCAAATGATAATGACTGAAGAAAATTTAACACTTTCTTTAACTTCTCATTATGATGCAATGATAACGAAAAATGTACACCGCAGTTTTAGACAATCATTATCGATCTTCTTCACATTAAGATTTTTATTTTGTTACAAAGTTTTGTACAATTCTCAATAAAAACATTATAGTCAATTTAATACATAATAATAATAATAATAATAATAATAATAATAATAATAATAATAATTATTATTATTATTATTATTATTTTTATTATTATTAGTGACTTTATTCAATATCATAGTTTCGGTACAATATAGAATTCTCAGAACAAAGTATTTCATCAAGTTTCCTCTTTTTATTTCTTCATCTATCCTGACGATAAATATTAAGTTATCATCAGTTAGATTTTAGAAGTTCAGGAATCGAAATCTGAACAATGATTATTCTTTTCAATGCATATTAACATACAACACAATGTCTCTGATTGTACTTTTTTGTATATTGTACAGTTAAATATAGTAAACTTTTCATAAACCCACCTAAATAGAATATACGAATAAGGGTCATAATGATGTTTCAAAACAAACAAAAGATAAGTAACTTGTTGATATATGTTGATATCACAAAAACAGATACCCCAGATATTCAAGCGTGCCGCCAAAGTATAATATAAGATTTAATGAACTTTACAATTCTTTAAAATTCAAAACAAAAAGTATTTAACATTCTAATAAACATTTATTTACTTTCTTTGATTTGTGTACAGAAATTATTTTAATATAACAGAAGATATTACTCAGTAATTATGAATTATTATGATCATTTATTATAACATCTAATTCCGTAATAAATCATTTTATTTTATACTTGTGTTAACTTTGACATAATTTAAGTATTGTAACTGTGTTTCAATGAAACAACTTTTCCTAAGTACGTTGTATAACAAACATCACCAAGAATCAATTCATAGTTAATTGTATTCAGATGTATAAAATTAATGTCACGAATAGGTAGTTTACTCGGATTTCCACTAATTAAAACAGTTGTATAACCACTGGTAATCTAAAATAAAAGAAAGGAATGTAAAAGCAGACAGATAGATACAGATATTTAAGATAAGAGTATTGAAATGCATTATTACAAATATAGACTAAACTATAAAACTGAAATGTTAATCAGGTTTACTTTTATTGTGTATAGATGCAGAAATAAGCCAGGATAATCAATCAGGTTTAAAAAAAACCCAACTTTTATATTAACGTATTGATGATTTAAAGTCTGTTGGCTTACTACTTATTTGAGTTCTAAATTTTTATGAAATTCAATTTATAATTCAACTATTCCAGGTTATTTCATTTTATATAATTATTCATTGAAAGAAATCGAATAATGCAAGAACAGTTTTTGTGATAAACCAAACACAATTAAAAGTACAGCGGTAAATTTAAAAAACACTAGTATTTTGATTTAAAAACATTTCCAATGAAATAAAATCTAACATCTTCAAGTCCCGTATCGATAGATTAATTACTAAAACACTTGTTTAAATATTCAATATTTTACGTTTTGAAATTGAAAGTAATTTAGGCAATAGTAGATCAACCTTCTAGTATCTAACAGTTCCAATGAAATTGTTCAAACAGACTAGCTTTATTTATGATAATTGTTGATCATAAAATATTATCCTTCGCGACATATATATATATATATATATATATATATATATATATATATATATATATATACTTGCTGTATTCAGGACAATTATTGATTGGTGCTCATACATCGCAATTTATCCTGTAACAATAAATATTACGGGTTCTAGTGTTCCATAAAAGAGTTGATCATACTTTAAAGACTGTCGTGATGTTTTTCAAACGGTAGACTGAATTATTTTTACTAGATAATTTATTAATCAGTTCAATGATCACAGACATAATCTTCGATAATTATTACTGCTTAAAAACAAATTGATGAATAAGGATTGACTCGGTAAATAATTCATGATTTGTACAAATGAACTATAATTTAGTCTGGAATTTTGCACTTAAGTGTTTCATTACAAAAATAAAGTTTCACAGACTGACAAATAAGAAAATATGAATTTAATTTAATAAACGAATCAATACAATAAAAATTAAATATTTATTGTGAAAACTTGGTGATTATTATTATTATTATCAATAATGGTTATTATGGTCTTATGTTGAACACTTTCTTCTCTTCAAATAAATCACTCTATTTATTTTGTTAATTATTTTATTGTAATTAATAAGGTGAATAACAGATAGTGAGAAGCAGTGACCAGTGGAGTTCAACGGGGTCAGTTGTGAGGTAGTAACTCACTGATGATAATGATGGATATGTCGTTCAATTTCGTGGATTAGTTGAAGTTAGACATTAATACCGTTGTATGCCGGCCGGCTGAGTGGTCTAGTTTGTTAAGCGCCTGGCGCGAGACTGATAGGTCCTGGGTCGGAATCCCGCGAGGCGGGGTCGTGAATGTGCACTGCTGAGGAGTCCAACAATAGAACGAAAAGGCTGTCCAGTGCTTCCAAGTTCTCCATGGTAGTCTAACTTCAATTGACTCATGATCTCATCTATTGAAATTACTACAATCTCAACAAAACCCCTTCTGATACAAATTAAATATCTATTGTAAAAACTTGGTGATCATTATTATTATTATTATTACTATTGCTATTAATATTATTATTATCATTGTTATTATCAATAATGGTTATTATGGTCTTATGTTGAACACTTTCTTCTCTTCAAATAAATCACTCTACTTATTTTGTTAATTATTTTATTGTAATTAATAAGGTAAATAACAGATTGTTGGCTGATTATTTAGACTGTTATGTTCTTATTGTTACATAAAAAACATGTAGCAGGTTTCAGGATTTCAAGGTAAACAGACATTTTAAATTTTTCTTAACTACAGTAATATATAGCATATTAGACTTGTTTATGAATAAAAGTTAATGTTTATAAATGTATTTAGATTATATGACAAACCTTTCCACATTGATCTTGTTCAATGTGAAATTTACGTAGTGGATGATATTTTTCTAAAACTGTATCATCATCACCTAACAGACGAATATTTTCAGCTAATGATATAGTAGAATTAATTGTCATATCTGATAATCCAGAACAGGATAAAGTTATACGTTGTACAGCCATATCACTTGATAATTTTAAAAAATTCAATTGTTCTGATTCAATAGCATAGTTTAACTAAAATAGAAATAAAACAGATTTAAGAGTATAACTCGAAGACAATGAAATTGAACTCTGAAATTTCATTATTAAACGTTTCATATAATCGTTTATAGTAAAAAAGTGCATAATCAATTTATATCATGTAATAAGTTGTATCATATCTCTGTAAACTGTAAGTACTGAGTACGTTTGTCTCTTAAAGACAACATGAAATTTTGTTGAATATTTCATATTATCAAGTTTCCGCTTTATATCCACAATACGTCTGAACATACTGTTTCTTACCTTTTTGGTTGTTTTACTAGTACTATCATTATGTTTACTATCTATATTCCTAAAAAGTAGTAATCTTTCCTTTCTGTACTGTTGTTTATAAGATATAGTAAGTGAGATTATAACGATCTCTCATGTTTTTATACTATGTATTCGGTAATTCATTCGAAATAATACAAAACCTTACACTAATATTCATCAATCTTTCGATGGAAGTTAGAAGCTACGAATCAAAGGAGTTGAAGTAATATTAATACGTATGATAGTAAATTATGATTTAAAAATAAAGAATGAGTTCATGAAGTAAATAGGTTCTTGTTGTTGACAAAGAAAGAAAAAAAGAAAAAACCCATTCCGTTGAGATCAATTTTAGACTGTATTGTTCAACGTTTGGAACCATATGGCCACAGTTCCGTGATATCAGTCAGTCAGGCAACTTCAACGTAGGACTAGGCACACATATGTATATGCCATATATCATTAGCACAACCGGATGAACACCAAATTCATAGATGCAGATAATTCAGTGGTAGCAATATATATATTGTTTATAAGGATACGATACAGGAAGAAAGAATCCGTTCATGGAAACAAAGGTATAAAGCAATCTTAATCTCACGGTTTAAAGGAAGATAAAGAGTGTATACACCAACGCCATTGTGATCGATTCTGAGCCATGTCACCCAGATTCTCCAACCATTGGTTGCGATAGTCACGCAGGCATCAACCAAATAATCTGCATCTCCTAACATGGCTCAGACCAGAAGTCAGTGACTTTATGGGTTGATGCCACGTTTTGATTTAGCCACCCCTAACTTTCTTCCAAATGTCTTGAAAACTAGTAAGCATTGAGCGCTGTGGTAATCGGTGGTCGGGCATATGTAACACCTGGTCTAACCATCTCAGTCGATGAAGATTTACAACCTCATCAACTGATTTACCGTCATTCCCTAATACTCTGCGTCTAACCTCACTATTATTTACCCAATGATTCCAGCAGATGCGAGCAATATTTCTAAGATATCTAAAAATGAACGACTGTATGAGCACACTTGCAGCAGACGTTCGCCACTACATGTTCACTGAGCCGAAATACCAAAATACCCACCTAAATATATATCTTTTTGGTTTAGGCTATATACTTACATAGGACACCCACCAGTGTTCTCCGTCCAACGCTGTCCTGAGCAATCTCTCCTAGTTGTTTTCAATTGTTATTCATTCTTTTGATATCTGCTTCCAATTACCAACGTAGTGTGCTCTTCAGTCTACCTCTTTTCCGTTTCTCTCCAGGATTCCAGGTGAGCAACTTCCTCGTGATGCAATTTGATGATTTCTTCAATGTATGTCCTGTCCACCCTAATGTTTGGCTTTCCGAAGGAGTTTTGAAAGCTTTCTGTAAAAGTCATCTTTCATTTCATCCGAGCTGAAGTCAGCGGGAGCGTAGGCAGAAACGATGAAAAGGCAACGATGTGTGTTTCTATCCTTCCGAGTTCTTTCAAAGCCGTTTAGCCGAACAGCTCATAGGCGGCTGTTCACAGGGACCCATTCTAATAAGGCTTGCTATGCCTTCGTACTTAGTGCTATACCTACAAAAACCAGTCCACGAGAACTTTCTGTCGGGTCTCCACATAAACAGAGGGTGTATCTCGCCGTCTCTCCGTTTTGGCGAGGTGAAGTGAATGACCACACCAGAACCCTGTATGTGTGTTTTGGAGACACACCATACATCAATGGTACGAGATCCTAGGGTCTTGGCCAGGGATGCATGCTGACCGATTTAACATAGGATGCGTACGTTGAAAGCTCCATTGTTTAGTTTGGAGGGAGGTTTCAGGAGACCTAGGACAGAATCCTCGGCCATTATGACACTCAAGAAGGAAGTCAAATGAAGAAGTTTATAGCTGAAAGTCAAGGTAGGAGGAATAATAGGGATTGAAGAGAGGAGTCGATTATGAATACTGTGGTCTCGAGTGCTATTAGAGGTATGAGGGCGGTTTTCACTTCTCGGCTGCCAACATTGTGGAAGGGTTCTTCCAGAGGTACCTGAGAAGGAAATTTGGTTAGAGGTTGCCATAATGACCTGAGAACGTGAAAGCATTACGCAATAGAAGACTGCTTTAGACCGGTGTTATCTCTGTACTAGCTGAGACCTTACCGCCGGAGACGAATATCCGTGGGATGAGGTATATATTTTTGGGGTTAACCTTTTCTAACCCTAACCTTCCTTTGTGGGAAGGTAGAATCACTGTTTTGCTGGTTGTTTGAAGGAAACACATTACTGCCATCACATCTCTCTACAGTAAGCAATACGAATTCGCCCCCAGACCTTGAGTTTGTTGCTTTCAGTCTTCCTACTCTCCAGCAGATCTGTGTGGTGTGGTAAGAACTTGAGGAACAATTGCTTCAGTCAGTATAATCCGATTGGTTCATCATAATAGACAAGCCCAACCATCACGTCAAGTTAGCAGTAACGATCGGGAGAGTTATTTAGGGTGAGTAGATGACATACTAGGGCTTATAAGTCAGCGGTCTTGCAGAACTTATGTTGAGTTAAGCCATGAATATCGCTAAGGTATTTAACTTTGTTTAGTAACTTGGTAACACATGAAATACCCAATTCTGCTGAACTCTACAGTTAGGATGTATTTGCCACATATATTTTTATCTTACTTCTGTACGATGATGGAGTCATACAGCCAAGTCAATTCCAGGTAAATTGATTACTTGTTTCAATGGCATGGTTTAGCAACTAATTCAATTTAAAAAAGGAACAGGCAACCGGCCTTGTATATGAGACCATACATTATCCTCACATAAACTTACGTATAACACCATTAATTATAAAGATAAAGATAAAATAACGTCTAAGATTTAAAATTTTATTAGTAGTGTGTAAATAAACCACTATCACATTTCGTTAGCGTTGTAAGAGCTCACTTTAAGCCTAATCCTAGTTAACAAAAATTTAAGTTTAGGACACTAATATTTATACTACTAAGTTCGTTTTCAGTAGTAAAACTTTTCATAAAAAATCAAGCTGATAAAAGTAAATAACAATTACTTCTTGCCTACCTCATTAACTTCACTTATTTCTTGAAGCCAAAATCTACTATTCATAGTAGGAGGTATTTTTTTCATAGAAATCTTGGATTGTTTTGGCTTAATACACGTTTCTTTAGTTTTCATAAGACAATTGACTTTAGTAGGACTGCTTATAATGTCACCGATAGGGTTAATCCAGTATTCACCTATGAAATGATACAAGATATAATGAGAAAACTAAACTAGATTTCTTAGCTAAAAAATAAATGATTAGAATTTAAATTAACTTTGTACATTAAGAAATGTATAAATTAAAAAGTGAGTACGACTATTCTATGGTATTTCAGTACCTTATGTATTTTTACGCTTTTGTTTGGTAGAATCATAACTTGTAGTAATATGAATGAAACTATCAATGACAAGTGAATCTTATCATATTCTGTTGAAACACTGAAAATACATTATATATAGGAGGATGTACTTATACGTTATTTTATTACAATCAAGGTTTTATAATGAGACCAAATCGGTAATTTTTATACATAACTGAATTAACCTTGATGAATAATTTTGTTTCTGAGTTATGAAACTACGAACATAATACCTGAATTTATGTTAAATTCCTCAAAAGACATGTCTTTTTATATTTCACAAAGCAATAAGGAATATAAACATTGTGAATGATCATGTTATGTTAGTGTATATTTGCTTGCGATAAGAGCCGAAATGTCTTCGATAATAATATTTCTTCTGTTTAGTTGTACATATGTTAAATGATAACATGTCAAATATGGATGTAATAGAGAGAAATTAAGTGATATTATAAAAAACCTTCCAGGCGGAAAAATAAAGCAAAAGAATAGGTGCTTATAAATATCTACTACATTTTAGAAAAGTCGGTCGTTGAAGTTGAAGTTTGATGAAAGCATCTCATAAATACTTTAATCAACAAGTTTTATGATAAGGTACTGAATTTAAAACGGCTTTTACTAACATTTTACCTAGCATATTCTCTATATACAATAAAATTGCATCCCAGTTTTCTCCTAATGTATTTTTAAAGAGTGGACACAGTTTTCGAACATAGCGGGGACCTAGAACTTACTAAATGTCAATTATTATACAATATTTTCAGCAGCATTAGTAATCATTCATTTGTATTTGAAACTTTGTTTAAGTGACAGACCATAGGTTTAAATTTAAACAATAAACCAGTATAATCCCAAGTTAAAAGACACCGACTACTGTAATTCAATCGATTGATCTAGTGGTAATAAGATTTGATTGCCGTAGTTTTCTTCTGAAGATAAATCTTATCATCGTTTAGTGTTAATAGATAACAATTTTAAAAAGAACGAATCTTCATAATACTTTATGATTTCCAGTTGTCTTTTGATTAGTACCCATTAGTAAATGTTGCTTTGACAATATTCTTCTACTATAGGATCTGAATAATTAGTTGTAGAGATTTACTATCATATTATAATGAAGGCTGAAAAAAATGATTTATCAGATGAAAAGGCTATTTTACGCCAATCATGTGCAAAACAATATTTTAGTATAATTTGATAATTTTCACCAATTAAGATAAGTGGATGAGGAGTTATCCTCATCAGCGCATCTCTCATAGAAAGAAACTTATTTATTATTTACATGAATAAAATTTTATTTTACTGAAATACACATTTATTACAACATAACACTGTTACCACTATTTTGTTCCCTAGGAAAATTAAGATTCCTTATGGTTGTGAAAAAAGTATTTGCAAAATTATTCTTAATATTTCATTATAACATTAACTCAAAAGTTGACCATTCAGTAATCTTAACTCACCATCAGGTTTTTTAGGATGCATATCAGCCAAATGTGCACAAGTCCGGGCAGGCAGTTCTGCAGTTCCTTGGGGAGTAGTTATTTCAATATTCCCAAATCTCCTTTTGATTGCAGGATCATCTCCATACATTATTCCTTTAGTTCTTGAAGCTCGTGCCTGCATGGATACAATTTGACCAGGTGGACCAGGCAAGCCAGGAGGTCCCGATTGACCTTGTGGACCGGGTGGACCTAGTTCGCCATCTCTACCGGGAGGGCCAAGTGGCCCGACCTCACCAGGATCTCCTCGATCACCACGTGAACCCCGAGAGCCCATCGGGCCTCGTTCTCCAACCGGACCAGAAGGTCCTCTTGGTCCTTGATCTCCTGGGTACCCCACAGGACCGTCCAAACCTGGGGGTCCAGGAGGTCCGGTTGGGCCCTTTCCTCCGGGAGCTCCTTTGGGACCTGGCTCTCCCTGTTTCCCTGGGCGACCATCTTTCCCAGGAATGCCTGATTCTCCAGTATCTCCTCTGGGTCCCGTTTCTCCTGGAGACCCCGGAGCTCCAGCAAGTCCTTGTTCCCCTTTACTTCCTGCAACTCCAACACCACCAACAGATCCACGAGGTCCACGCATACCTGCACGTCCAATAGGTCCAACTGGTCCGGGTTCCCCGGGTTTTCCAACCTCTCCAGGCGGTCCTCTGGGACCTGGAAAACCAGGATGACCACGACGACCAGGTGGTCCAGCCCTTCCAGGTGGCCCTGCATCACCCACATCTCCAACCTCTCCAAGCTCTCCATGCTTTCCAGGAGGTCCTTGTTCTCCAGGAGGGCCTTCACTACCCTCACTACCAGCAGGACCCTCCGGACCAGGCTCTCCTGGAGGCCCCATAAATCCTGGATACCCATGAGGACCGGGCTCTCCTGTTTTACCCGGCTCTCCTGCATCTCCTTGCTTCCCCCTTGCTCCAGGTTGTCCGCGTTGCCCGGTCGGTCCTTTTCTTCCTACATTTCCGTTAGGCCCCGGAGACCCTGTCAAACCAGGCTCTCCAACATCTCCCGTTGCTCCGGTTGGTCCGGGTGCACCTCTTTGGCCTGTTTCGCCTCGAGGACCAGTCATCCCCATAGCCCCCTTGTTCCCAGGTGGGCCTTGTGGACCCTGTTCTCCAGCTGGACCGGGCTCTCCAAAGGGTCCTGGAGGCCCTGGGGGGCCGTCATCTCCTGGAATGCCATCTGGACCGTCTTCTCCATCGACTCCTGGTTGGCCATCAGGTCCTGGTGGTCCAGGTGGACCCGAAAGACCTCGATCTCCTGGGTCACCGGGATCACCTGTAATTCCTCTTTCTCCCGCGCTTCCTTTAGGACCTGGTTCTCCAGTGGGTCCATATGAACCAGGATTTCCACGATCACCAGGCAAACCTGTTCCTCCTATGGTAGAAGGCTGAACTTTAACGACTCCAGGAAGCCCAGGAGGGCCACGTAATCCAGGTTGTCCACGTAAGCCCTAAAAACGTAAGAATATAGATTATTTCAAATAGTGTTCTACAAATACGGATGATGCATAAAAGAAGCTTCGGAGTAATTCACTTACTAGATCGACCAAAAAGTGAGTAGGTTGCTTGTTAATTTTCTTAATTAAACTATTTGTACTTACCACGAGATAGGATGTTCAAGATACGCGAAATTAGTAAGTTATAAATCTGTAAATATTCTGACATTAATCTTTAACTCCGATCATAAATCTTAATGAAACCCAGATACATTTTATTATGTCCCATCGAATTATTTTAAAAAATTCGGTAAAAAGTGACACCAAAAGTTCGTTCCTTCTTTATTTACCAAAAATTTGTTTATAAAATCAGGAAATAGTTTCCGCATGCCTTGATAAGGAGTATAAGAAAGTCAGTTACTTAAATCGGCTAAAACGATTACTGTATTGGTTTTTCAAGTAATGCGACCGATGAATACATGTCAATATATTTTTTCTTCATGTCTATTAAGTGGATAATCATTTCTCCCATTACTTTCATTGTCCTATTCTTCTCCAACTTCTAGATCATTATGCACGCTTCTTTTGATATTTGAAATTTGGGACAGTTACATGATGTTATCTGCTCTTATTAATTTTATTTTTTGTACATTTAAGTCATTCATTGTGCATTCACTCTATTTTCAAAACTTTTTACCTAATTCACATAATTTCATTCATTAAGCAACACACGGTGGAAAATAGTATCCAGTTATTAACCATACTATGATTTGTCTTATGCTAAATAACATGTATTTGTTCCAATCATTAGTCACGCAGCTTTATTCTACCTGTAACTTAATTCAGACAGACATTCCACATCATTCATCTTAACCTTTACAAAGCCTAACAAACCAATCTCATAATCAAATATGTTTACTGATTCAGTAAGCAGTAACTTTCACAGCTTCACATTTTATTTACATACTCCGTTATGACGGTTGTGATTGTGGAGATTAGTTTGATGTAGGGAGAATTTTTATCAAGTTAGATAGTGAAACATTAGAAACCAAAAGATCATTGGATAACTTTTTCCTTCTAATAAAGGACACCATTGCAAAATGAACCTAAATATATGTCAGGGATCGAACAAAGAAATTTAGGTCTTACAGCTAGAGAGTTATCATCAAACCTGCAACCTAGAGTTTAATGATTCATAGTTTTAATTCTTGTCAATTCACAATAAAGTTCAACAGTCATTCGTTCTTTGTTCAGATACTTGAATTTTCTTGTTTATTATAGTTGAATAAAGGATATGTCATACACTTTGAAGATTCCTAATTTCAAGCGACTTTTTACTTTTCTATATTAAACTTACCGGACGTCCATCGGTTCCAGGTAGACCTGGAAGACCAGGATCACCAACTGTACCGTTTACTCCATTTTCTCCATTTGATCCAGGAATACCAACTAAGCCTATAACACCCTTTATAAGGAGAGTGTAAATGAAAGAATAAATAGGAAAATCTAATAAATTTGATGATTATATATGTAGACCGAAATTTCATCATTCAGTTATTTATCCAAATCTATCCTCAATTTACATTGAAATTGCTTATTGATACTTCACAATGTTTACTAATGATTAAGATTGATATAGCAACACGTATACTGGCAATTATTGATTGCCAATAAATTCACCTTATATCTGTTTACATTCCATGAAAACCAGAATACTTCATATGACTTTGATCATAATGTAAAGTTTCATATAATCACCAAGATATGAGAATTATGTATGTAGAACATCACATTCTTCCATTTGAACATTTCACATTTAATAATTTGTATACAAACCATTATTAAAATTAAATGTTTGACAGTAGTTTAGTTCACAATTGTTTTTAACATTATCTTGGATAATTTTGATTATTTTTTAAACTTATTTTGAACAAAACTATGAGTAAGGGTACTTGTTACTCTTGGGTTTGATTAAATGAATTAACTAATTTTAATTTTTAAAGCATTGGTCTGTTTTGACATTTCTGCATTTAAAATGTATCAAAAAAGCTGAGAATATGTTATATGTAATTGTAACTTATGTTGGTGATATAGTGCATACGAGACAAGCTAACTTAAAGTTCCTTTCCAGTATTATAAAATCTAATCATTAGAGTTGTGATGATAATTATCTCATTTATCACTTAGGATTCGTATGAACGTTATCAATCTCTAACTGAAAATATGTACATTCATAACACAATATACCATTATAAATACTAATAAAATTGTTAGTACCCATTTTTTGAATGGAACTTTGAACAAAAAAATGGCCGAAATGTTGTGAGCAGTATTCTGATAAAAACTTACATAAACTCCTGGAGGTCCCATTACTCCCTCTTGACCTTTATATCCTCTCTTTCCTTGTGGTCCAGGTGGTCCACGATCTCCTCTACGTCCTGGCTTTCCGACTGCTCCTTGTTCACCTGGTATACCTTGTGGCCCAGGTTTCCCATCTTTGCCAGACAACCCATCTTTCCCATCCATTCCAGGTGGACCATCATATCCTGCGGGACCAGGTGGACCAGATGCACCTTCTGGACCTTCAGGGCCTTGATCACCAACGGGACCTGGAAGTCCTGGAGGTCCAACAGCGCCCACAGGACCTTCCGGACCTGTGTCACCATCAGGGCCAGGATCGCCTACATCTCCACTGTCTCCATGACCACCAGGTAGTCCAGTTGCACCTTTCATTCCTTGTTCTCCAGCAGGTCCTATCGCACCCTATTTGTATAAATAATGCTTTGTGAGTAAGTCAAATATATTCTGTGATTTTAAACCATCAAACAATGAACGATCTTTAAATGCTATATTTATCTGTAGGCATGCCATTAACAAGGATATTTTATTTCAACTTTTAATAAAATGGCTTGAGAACTTTGGAAATAGAGTACGAATTAGATGTTTCATAGTATCGTATGTCTAATATATTGATGTAAAAATCAATTTTCAATAAGGACAAAACATAAATATTTGAATATTTGGTTAATTTTTAGGGATGATTTTACTACTGACGCTTATGGTTTGGAGTTATAAAATGAGGTTTATTGTCATACTTATGCCTCTTAAACTTTGAGGGTAAATTACTATAGTCGTGACTTTAAAGTTACGTTTAAAATCAAATAATTTCATGTCGTCCAGTTTATAACACAATGCAACTATGCTTTGGTGGAATGATTTTCGCATATCTTTCGTGACAACGTTTTGGAAGTTGAATTGCTTCGTTAAATATTACTGTTGAGTACTATTACAATTCATCCAGGTTAAATTTAGAAAGAAACTAAAAGTAACATAATGTTCTTGTTTATTGAAAGCTAATTCTTATGTATTCATACTGATGGATCTATTCTAATTCCATATAATATTTTTAGCAACGGTTTTACTTTTTTCGACTTACCGTCGGTCCTCTTGGGCCAACTGGTCCCATGGGTCCCATTGGTCCTGCGTGTCCAGGTGTTCCACTTGCTCCCGGTAGACCTACTGGCCCGATTGGTCCTGATCCTCCCTTAATTCCAGGTACTCCATTCATTCCATGTGCACCATTTTCACCTCTAGCACCAGGAGCCCCATCAAGACCAGGACGTCCAGGTGGTCCTGGAGGACCTGAAAGTCCTTGCTCACCCGGTGCTCCAGGTTCTCCGGGACTACCGCTGAGTCCAGGTTGTCCATCTAATCCTGGACTCCCAGGGCTTCCAGCCATGCCAAGTTCTCCTTGTGCACCCTTGGGAATAGAGGAAACAGATTCTGTTATTAATTAAATTTTTTTAATAAAATAACCAGTAATATCACTTGAGTTTTTCGAATTCTAAAAAGAAAAGTATTTAGCTTCACAAAACAAAACCTCTAGATCTGACAAGCTTGTATTTATAGTTGGTATTGAATTATCAAATCAGAACATCTATCAAAAGATGTTGATCAAATCTAGTCTTGGATATTCACACAAAAGGCAATATAAAACTTTTCAAAATTAGCAAAGTTTTAACTTTTAAATGGTAGAAACTGGATATAATCTTGTTTTGTTAGTATAAAGTAATAGCTGTTATAATATGTACCTGGCCGTACAATTCTGAATTCAATTTAATGCATTCAAGTGTATATGCTGTGCTCTCTATCTTCACTCTTGATCCACTAGTCATAATTGGGGTAAGTACTGGTTGGATTTGGAAATTTATTAGTTCGTACACTACATTTAATAATGGTACTACTATTTCAAAATATTTTAAATCCATAGTACAGTGAATTGTATGAATTGCTTTGTCATTAGAAAATGTAATAATTAGAGACTCGAAAAATATTCTCAATACTACAAAGATGGATTATTTCATGAATAACTGTATAGCTGTTACCTGTTTGGTTAGACTTAAAAAAAAGGGTATAGTTAGAAGACGAGACAAATTATAACTACGACTTTGCTTGTCTGAAATTCTTAGTTTTAGTTATTACAGTTTTTCTAGATAGTGTTCAAATCGTTAAAATAATGTTGCTTATGCAACTGATAGATAATTGAATGTATGACTTGATCAACTGATCACTTCGACTAATCTGTGATCATATCTAAAAATACAACAACCACAACAATTTGATTTTTGCTTAATAAATAACATCACCATCAATGTTAGTAACCAAAAATAGAATAATACATTTTTGGACTAAGTAATTTACTGAGGCCAAAAAAGAAAATAATATTCCAGTTAGTCCATTAGTTGTTACAAAACTACTTTCTATGTATTTGTCAGTTAAATGGTACAATCTATGATACTAAGACATAATTTAAGGACAAATGAAAATAAGAAAATAATATAATATAAATCTATAAAAGAAAAAATAGACGAATGTCCATTAGTTAGAATGATCATATCTATTATTTTAAGAATATATTTCCCTTTTTTTGTTGTTGTTGAAAATGCCAAATAATTGATTATCTTAAAAAAAAAACAAGAAAAAGGAACCATTTGGATTGTTTCCTATAGGTTAATAATTCTACTGTTCATTCAATTTACATGTTGTTTGGAGTTTTTGTAAATGAATAAATTTAATTGATTTAAACAAAACTACAATTACTTGGCAATAATGACTGAAATATAGAATGAAATAGAATGAATGTTTATTTCACTAATGAATATGATATTTTATTGGTGGGTTATGACGTTTTTTATTCAAATAACTGGTATCTTCTTGTTTGATTATGATTTCAGTGTTTAATTAGTAAAACTAGCTCAAGATGAAAAAGAAGTGAGAGATATTGATTGAAATCCAGTTTTTATTACTGATGAAAAAATGACGGTAGATAAATTTACAGGTTATGAGTATTGTAATGGATTATAAGTATTACGAATAAATAACTTTGATTACTCAAAAATGAAATAATCTCCAAATAAATTAAAGTCATTTATTGGTAATTCAGTGTAACAGTTACATAACCAGAAGATAGTGCATTCCTTACTGCTAAGGTTTTAATGGGTATGAATTTATAAACTCGGATACTATGTCTTATTTGTTGTTTTAGACTTTTCCGTTTGAATATAAGAACCAAATCATTGATACTAAGAATTTTATTGATACTTTACGTATCAATTTGATTCATATAGGGTTAATCCTTCATTCATTATTTGGGGATATTTTTCATCGAAAACTAATATCAGCTAGTCAATTATTGAAACCCAGATATTAATGAAAAGGTGCATCATCCTGCTATGAAACTCATCAACAGTATATACTCTAGAACTTATCGTTTTATGGCTAACACAGTTCTTTAAAAAAAATGTAGTCTAAACTCAACCAAGTAAATTTTTAACTTGAGCTGATTTGTAATATAGAGTTTTACTGTTAGGTAACAGGCTAACTCTCATTTGGTAGAAGTGAATTATTTACAATATCTTAATAGGAATTTAGTTCACATACAACAGCTAGTGAAAAAAGTAAGGATCAATAAACTTGTGTGAATTCTCTCATTTTTTTCGGTTTATGCTATTACCGGAAAAAAACTTAATGAGATGGTTATGTCTATAACAAAACATAGAATTTCCTTTCAAATCAATAGTTGGTAGGATATGAAGCTGAGATATTAAGGATAAAACCAAATCATGTCACAAGTACTTTTAATAAATACTCTTAATACTGAGAAATATTTACATTAAATGAGTGAGACTGTGTTTTATTGATTAGATGAAAATATATTTTGAGCTTTAATGGATTTCTGAAAATATTATTAAAAAGAAAAGCTCAATCTTAGATTAAGAGTTGGATTTATGAACCAATTGAAGCTAGACCATCATGAAAAACCTGGAAGCACCGGACGAAAATTTCGTTCCAGTATGGGACTTCTGAGCAGTGCGCATCCACGACCACGCCTCGCGAGATTCTAATCCAGGACCTGTCGTTCTTGTGCGCAAACGCTTAATCTCTAGACCAGTGAGCCGGCATCCAATGGTGTTGATCTTTATCTCCAACCGACCAACGAAATCGCGCCACCGTCCACCATTGTCTTCAGTGAGTTACTATTTCACAACAGACCCGGTTGAACTCCACTGGTCACAACGAGATGAGATCATGAATGCTGACTTTTGGGGAGTCTCATACTAGGATGAAATTGTCGTCCAGTGCTTCCAGGTTTTCTACGGTGGTCTAGCCGTAATTAACTCGTGAATTCAACTATTAAATTACTATAATATCCATAAAACCCCTCTCTGATTATATTTTAAATTGCATGGTAATTATCTGTTGAAGAACAAAAAAAATACTTTTTTAATCAATAATACTCAACTACAAATAGATTATTTACTTTTATTTATTGTTACTAAATATTCCTAAGCGCCCAGTATAAAAAAACAATGTATTTACTAAGTCAGTGAATCATTTATTATTTTTATGTTTTCATGAGGATGTCATTTAACTATTGAAAGTAACCGTTAGCTAAAATTTTATTATGAAAGCTTATAATCAATTGTCATGAAGTTTCAAACTTGATTTTGATGTTATTGAACTAATCAATAAAGACTGTTTGTAATTTTAAAGAGTATCAAACAATACATTTGTAGTGAACGAGAACGTAAGTGGGGACAGTCGGATTGTATTTGAATACAAAATTACAAAACGTCTTATTGAAATTTGAGAACTATACAGTAAATACGTGATTTGCAAAATATCAGATCTTTTTCGTCTCAGGCTTCATTGTTCCTTCGTTTCTACACCAATCATTGTCTGTTCTCGTTCTCTTTTCTTCGATCTTCTTAACATTCGACTGATGATACATACTAATTACGTCTATCGATATCAGTAGCACACACCACGCCTTAATTAGATCAGTAAAAATTGTGATGTTTAATACATAAACAAATACGAATTCTAGATAAGGTCTTCACGATCGTTAGCCCGTATACAGTTAAATACAGCTTTCTGTGTGGAATCACTACTGGTTTTGGTGAGTGGATTTAAAAAATTGGTTATTAAGTTTTTTATTAACTCTAAGAACTGAAGGTTACTGCATCTCTACTGGAAGGTGTGTATTTAAGTTTCTTGTAATCCCGCTTATGTCACAAAATAACAAAGTATTCTATACAATTCTGACTGGTCTATGAAACAAGATTCGTCAAAAACGTTTATCATTTAGTAGACGAGTTGTATTTATGAATATAAAAACATTTAGTAGTTTTCCAACACAATGAATGCCAATTCAGTGCAGTTTTACTTCGGTATATTCACTCCGATTCTGTGGATTTATTTATTAGTAGTAATTATCATAATAATAACAACAACAACCGTATCAAGACTGCTAGTATATTTGTTGATCTAGAGTATTAACAGACAGCTTGACTTGTCTTAACACAAACTGCGTATTTCTTAACTATTTGTAGTTGTGGTTTAAAGTCTAGGAGACTCATGAATTGGTATTTTTTTGAAAATATTCTGTTTTTACTCACTGTTCTTTGCGTTACAAACATTTTCATCCAATAACAATATTGGAGGGCACAAAATACACATCAAATAATTTTGATTCGACAAAAAGTGGGAAAAAAAGTGTTGATATTTAACAAGTGTAACTTAGTTTTCTAGATTTAGAGAATTTTTCCATCTGTAATGATTCCTTATTAATTAAATTTATTGAGAATAATTTGTGATTTGCTTGACTCTGCTAATTAAGGTTATTTGTCTAAAAGTTAGCTTGATATATGATCTCATAACAGTTTTCTGAAAATAGCTTCACATTAGCTATCTGGTTCTGGGTTATATCATGAAACCTTAACTGTCAGTGAAACTTCATCTCAAATATGGTTTTGTCATTACCTTGATTCCTATCGGGCCCATAGGTCCCCGCTCTCCACGTGGCCCGGTTTCTCCACGTTCACCTGGACGTCCAAGTTGACCTTTCTCACCCTTTAGACCCTGGATTCCTGTCGGCCCTTCTACTCCAACTGAACCTGGTTCACCTTGTGCACCTTTTGGACCTTGAAGTCCTGAGCGTCCCATTGTTCCTCTCTCCCCCGGTCTTCCTGCTACACCCATGGATCCTTCTGGTCCTCTTTGACCTGGTTCACCTCGAACACCTGGACGTCCATCATGACCGATTTCACCCTGATAAAGGAAGAAAGATTAAGGCTGTTTATTCATTTCAGTAGTAAATTTTTACTATACTTTAAGTGAATTTTAGATAATTTTGCCAAATAATTTATACTATTTTTGTTACAATCTACACTATTTTCATATATATTATGCTAATAATCTAAAATATTATAGGTAGCACATTAAAATAATGCCAAGTATAATTTGATAATTCATAACTTATTTACCTGAATCCCACGTTCTTTGCTCAATCCTGGATGTCCTGGTGTTCCTGTAGGACCCTTTTCACCTTTTTCTCCTTTTGCTCCAGTCAAACCACGATCCCCTTTCTGTCCAGCAGGTCCTGATGCACCAGGTCTTCCAGGGTTACCTACTGGACCTTGCGGTCCCATCACTCCAGCCCTTCCAGTGGGACCAGATTCACCTCTTGGACCAGAGGGTCCAGGTGGACCCATGGGACCTGGCGGACCGACGGGTCCCGTTGGTCCTTGAGGTCCTTGTGGTCCCATAGGTCCTTGAGAACCCTAGATGGTTAAGAGAAAAAACAGTTGAGGTTAGTCATTTATGAAGAATCAGATGATTTTCATACTGAGAATGCTCATTATACGGTTTACTATAAAGGTATTTTAGTTTTCTCCTCTCAAAGATAATGTCAGAATAATTAGAGATGAGATAGCTTAAATTTTAATGGGCGACAACAGTTATGTCACACATAGATGCGATATTTTCTACCGAGCTACTAGCTTATGGGAAGTTTTCTGTTCACTAAGTTAAGAAAGCTAGTGATGTTTCTGTTTATCTAATAAATATTGGTAAATTGGTGACTAAGCGCTTTCCACTAAGTTCCGTTGTGTTGTGAATTTTTAATTATTTCACTTGCTTTGATTCAATCAGTTAGATAATATGATCAGTCCCCTCCTTAAAAAAAAGAAAATGACTATAGTAGATGGATCATATTTGTGTATTAATCAAGTTGAATACATTTTAAACTTACATGTATTCTGTATTATTTAGCGACAATTCTTTGTTGGTTTAAGAAAGACGACTTGGTTTTCACATACGAATCAACATAATTTATGTATAATTGGTAGATTCTACAGCTAAATTACATATTCTTTTTCTATGTCTCATAATAGTAAAAATCACTATAAATTTTCACAATTAATCTCTGTTTAATTATGTCTGTTAATAAAGCACTGATTGTAGAACATTGCATGCATATGAATATATTCAGCATGTCTTGTTTGAATACCTGTGTTATTATTTAAACTTCTATTTTCTTCATTCTAACCAAGAATACTTAAAAGAATTATGGTTTAATAAACATTTAGAAAGATGCACACATCAGTCTCCGTAAAAACAAAATATGTATCACTATTATGATAAGACTCACCTTATGTCCATCAAAGCCAGTATCACCTTTGTCCCCTGTTTGACCTTGATAACCTTGTGGTCCGGGACTTCCCTCACCCCCGGGTTCTCCTGGTGGTCCAACAATCCCTTGAGGTCCAGGTGAGCCTTGAACTCCTGGGACTCCAGGTCTCCCATCGCGTCCCGGTGTCCCAGGCGTTCCAGCAGGTCCTGCCTGCCCACGTTCACCATCTATTCCAGGGGGACCAGGTGGTCCACGAGAACCTGGTGCCCCGATTCCGCCTTCTGGACCAGGTGGCCCTGGATCACCTCTCGGTCCAGGAGGTCCAAGTGCTTCATTTGGAGATGATATTTGAGCTGAATTTAAGTACGAAATTAATAAAATAAATCAATAAGATAATTGAAATCATCTGCTTGTTCATTATAGAATATTTTGTTTCGTAAGAATAGGCTAATCGAAGTAGTTGACTTTGTAACCTAAATAGTCCGGAATAAAAACAGTTGTATTTAGTTATGGGAAACTAGTAATTGAATTACGTCTATTACATTCCATAAACTAGTTCACTACAATGTTTTTGAATTAATGGTACGAAACTATTATTCTACATAAAGGCTGATGTATATATTTATAGATTTTATTAATATCTACATCGATATGATCCGCCAATATTTTTAATGTAGTGGGTTAATATATACATCAACAACAGAAAACAATGTTGACAGATAATTCCCATTTAAACATTAAAATTAAAACACGAATTTCAGCGAAGGGATCTCTTTTCAACGAATTTATTATTATTCATATTACGTAATCTAGTATTATAACCTTTTTATTAACTGTGTTCACATTTCCTCACGGAATTAGTACTTTTATAAAAACTCTCATATATATACGATTGTACAGCTTGATAAAGAAACAATGTTTCCATTTTCCTTAAAAAAATAGTTCGTTCAAAATAATTATATCAGTCAATTATTCAATGAATTATTAATGTATGAATAATGTTATGCCTTATTAATAGACATTTTTTTCTATATCCATTGTTTGTTTGTTTTTCTTCATACTTTTTTGGAATATATTCTTCACTGTTCAATGATCTGAACACTTCTTGTTAAGTAGTTTTAATGAATGATTTTATTTCCATGTTAATATTTCCGAGTCGTTGACCTACTCCCTGTTGTCGACTATCGGTTTAACCCATTGTTATTATTGTTATTATCATCACAAATGGTATGCCTGTCATTATACAATCAGTTTGTGTTGTTTAATTATTACGCCTAGTTACGTCATCTACTTCGTTGCTATTGTTGACTTATGAACTCTCTTAATTCGTTTAATATTTTTATACATACGTATAAATGTTGTTGTATATTAGAGTAAAACCTGATGAACAAGATTGTTGGTTTATATGTCGTTCAAGTTTGCAACACGGGACGTTTTAATGTCATTAAATCATTATTTCATTTATGATACTCACTAAGTAATCGAATTTGAACATTCATATAATAGAAATAAATATATTTTCATTTTCTTTATTAGTTTGTTGATCGATTCTTAACCATAATCGTTTAATTAGAATTATTCAAATAAAAAATCGTGTATAAATTATTGTCAGAATGGGTTTTTGTGGAGATTCTAGTAATTTAAACAGTTGAGATCATGAGTCAATTGAAGCTAGACCACCATGGAAAACCTGGAAGCACTGGACGGCCGTTTCATCCTATTTTGGGACTTCTCAGCAGTGCGCATCCACGACCATGCTTCACGGGATTCGAACCCAGAACCTAAAGGACGAAATGGTCGTCCAGTGCTTCCAGGTTTTCCATGGTGGTCTAGCTTCAATTGATTCATAATCTCAACTGTATAAATTGTTGATTTTTTTTTTGAAAAGGTCATGTATGAGAATAAAATCAAAATTTTCTAACAATAATTAATGAACAACAATGAAGACAGTTTTAAAACTCAAAATACACGGTTCCTATTTACCATAAATAATAGAAGTTTGTAATGCTATGTATATGGTAAATTAATTTCGGGTAAAATATACTCAATATTACATTAGATTTAAATCAAATAAATATCTTAAAGTGTTATATAATAATGTTATACTCAAAATCATTCATTTAGTCTTTATGTCACTTATAGATTATACGTTACGATGAGTTGTAAGTAATTACCTTAAAAAGAATAACTAATTAGTGATAACTAATAAATGATAAAATTGAATTATATGGATTAGGATATTTTGAATGAAGTAATCGTTTTAAAATGATAATTCTACTGTACAATAAAAAAGGTTTTTACTTTCTCTCTTTAAATGAATTAAGGTCAATATTAGTTAAAGCTGAATACTGAATAATGAATATTTTAGATATAGTAGATTGATAGACATTAGACAACCATTTTTTATTTACGAATCTGTTAATGAAATACATTCAAATAAACTTCAGTTAATATATAGTTTTCTTTTTTGTTCACAGGATCATATATGGTGATAAAAAAGGTTTTTAGTTTAGCAGGATAATTGTCATGGAGTTGTGTTCGAACTAATATCTGTACTTTGCTCTGACAATGTTATGTAGGAGGACAAGAGAAGCTTCGTGAGCAAACTACCCAGCTAAGAGAGCTGGACTACACCAGAGATGTTTATCACATTCTTCCATTCTTGCTATATTATAAATTGAAGTTGTTCAAATGAGTAAAGCTTTAATCATATTAAGAATTCCCATTATGATTATTAAATCATTAGTTTCAATTATGCTCGAGTAAAAAACTGAATTCGACCATTTAAATAAAGCTAACTTTTCTAAGCATCGTTTCATTTCCCATAATGAATGAATTGATGTTATTATTCTTATTGTTTCGTTGTACTATTTAAACTTGGATTAATTTTGATTTGATTATTTGTTCTCTGAAGAAGTGGTTTACGCTAAGTCACGAAACGTCAGAAAATCTAATTTTTCTACTCATTGAGATATTACAAATATATTTTTTATTTAGAATTGATGAATAGTTCTGTTTGCTTTTTTAGTTCGTTTCATGTCCCTTATTGATTCTCATGGTTTGTGTAACTATTTCTTGCGCGCGAAATTACGCCAGAAACAAATGAAAATAATCAATAATCTTAAAGTAACTCTTCGTAACATAATTTTTTAAAACATCTATGAACCACATGAATTTTGAATTTTTGATTACTTAGTACAATGAAGGAATTATATAGCTAATTAGTTGTTTTATTATTGAAATGATTGATAGAGATGAGTCAAATTTAAGGATAGTTTTCAACACAAACTGAAAGAATTTTGATAAATATTAAAAATCTAGTAGGATTAGCTAATAGTCACACTTTATTTTATGCAACTGCAAGTGATCATTCTATTCCAGCTCAATTGTTAAAAAAACCCACTAATAAACAATATAAATTAAAGTTTATAGATGAATACTACTGAGGAGCTCCAACCTAGGACAAACTACTCTCCATGATCTTATGCTTTTATCAATACTTCATCAAATATCAGTAGATGATTGAAACTATAAGTTCCAAATTAAATACAAATAGCGAACTTATAGAAAACGTATTTTAAAAGTTTATTTATAAAATTTTATTGGTTCAAAATAGATCATTTTGATTTTTGAACTTTTATTTATTGATTATGGTTAAATGAAAATGGATAGTTACTAGTTGAAAAACTAAGCAATTCTACATGTCTGAACTGTGATTAATAAGACAGAACTAAAGTGATTTCCAGTTTCTAGGGGTTAATCACATTTAAATTTCAATTACTGATAATGGGAAGTTCTTTATAAATATGAGTATCGGAATAGAATTAACATTGAACAAAAACACTGTCAGTCAGTAACAACAAAAAACTTCGTAGGTAAATACATCAGTTCGAGTTGCTATACCACATTAGCACAAAGATGCACTTGTCGATTCAATTCTCATAGTGGTAGAGGTGGTAAGAGTATAAGCAGTAATCGGAAAGATTAGGATTTGGAAATGTTAAAATGATATTTACCAAAGAAGCTAATTTACTGATAAATTCTTTCAATAATTTTGTTCACTAATTAACAACTTATTATCTTTAATGAAAGTGGCAGACTTTCATAACTACAGTAGACGTTTTAGGTGTCAATATCAAGGTTTGACCAGATAATTTCGAATAAATTGAGCATTGGGCAAATTGTTATAGATAAATTAATTAATACATTTGTAATATTTCAATGAGTAGAAAAATTAGATTTTCTGACGTTTCGTGACTCGGTGTAAGTTACTTCTTCAGAGAATAAATATTTGTTCTCTGAAGAAGTGACTTACAGTTGATTTTGTTTATCCTTTTAACAGTGTTTTTATAGATAACAATTTCCAATCACAATTACAATTCAGTACTTTTCAAAAATCTAATTACAAAGCGGAGAAAAATGCATAAAAATACAATAATATATCACAAAAACATTATTTTTTTTGGATTTTTTAATTTGAAAATTTATCATCTATTACTTACCAGTCACAAAATTCAAAACCAATATTAGTGTAATAGTTGAATAAAATGTAATAAAATGTTTTTGTTTCATCATGTTTATCAAGAACTTGGAAGGTCAAGATTATGATTATAATTAACTATAGAATATCATGTATTTAGATATTCATTTAATCTATAATTTGTTTAAATATTATGCATGATTCAGTTGTAATTCTGTTACAATATAAGTTTATATCCTTTCAGTATGGAAATCTTTGACCAGATGAAAGAATATAGTCAAGAATGTAGAGATATATATATTTTCTGTATCTTTGTATTTACATTCACTTATGTGTTTAATTATGTGTGTAATATACAAAATACATATATGTGTATACAATTGTGTGTATACAAGTACGTTTGTATGAAAGTATGTACAATATTTAGACTAATCGCGGGAAGTCACATTTGGACATTGATTCATTCACTTCAATTTTTTTTATTTATGAAGATACAAAATAATTCTAGGGGTAAGAAAATATGAATAAACGATTTTGACATTTACTTCTAACTGGTTCAGTCGAAAAAAAAACTGTATGGATAATATTTTATTATAAATAAATGTAATACACTTTTTAAAAAAGAAAAGTAATCTCTTTTGTAAATTACATTTTAAGAACAACTGTACATTAAAAATATCTTTACATTAAAAGTTAAGTGAATATATTTTTATAAATCTTAATCATAATTTCAATGTATGGAAAATACCAATTAGATAACTACCGAAATTGACAAAGGCTTAAAGTTATTATGGCATAGCTTTATGCCAAAATATTCTACCTGCATTAATAAATCAATGTTTGTTGTTAGCCATGTTATAAATGTAAAATATTAAATTATTTGCAACCAAAAATAGTGAAATAAAACAAAGTAAAATAACTGAAAGTCAGACAAGACATTTATTTAGTTACTATAGGGAATGATAAAAGTTTTACTATCCATAAAATAGTTATCCTAAAAATATCAATTATTTTTGTTTAAAATGGTATTATCTAATCTAATTAACATAACAATAAGTATATAGATTATAATTGAAATAGGATTATTGAAATGTATGGTAATAAAATTACATGTGATATTGAACTGGAAGGTATTCAAAATTTCAATGACTACATTTGACAAAATTCTGAAGTGAATAAAATCTAGTTTATTCAAACATTCTTAATTTTAAAGATGATTCCTGGTTTTAAAAAGCTTATGTTCTTGGTGTATCCACATTAAATGATTTATTAAAAGGATAGTATTAAGTCCAGTGATATGAAGTTACTTTAGACATAATTCTATTTGCTTAAATTACGATATTTGATCTTAGTCAAATGTTAAACCATGAAGTATTTGTTAAACCTCTATAATAAATGATAAACGAGGAAAAATCGATCATCCTATAGTTTCTATTTATTTCTAATGTGACCGTACTAGCAATTTTTATTTATCTTTCATTTATTTAAAATAAAAGTCATCCAAGTATTTCTTATAAGTAAATTAACGTGTAGATGGTGTATGGAAAATAAATAACCAGTTCTTTATGGATTGAAATAGTGAGTGTTGTTACTAAAATATATTTAGGTATAATTTACTAACGAACACCATTTCTCTTGATTGGCCTACCTTTTAGATGAGGTTTTTCTAAAAACGATCTTTGTAAATATTGAAAAAGAACAATTAAACAAATACATTTTTTGTTTACATTAGTTTCATATTAGGATATTGGAAACTTTGTTTCCACATTTTTACCTATTCATATCTAGTACTGTCCACTTAAGTTTATTCAAATATGGATGTTTATCAGTGTAATAAAATAAAAATCAGTACTGTTAGATAAAGTTTTGAATCATTTTTCAGTATATAATAAGTATATCTTTGTAGTTTTTTATATTTTCCTGGTATTGATTCATATCAGTTTCTAGTTCATTTATAACAGTCTTAAAGATAATCAATAAGTACTACAAAATAGTTCGTTCAAGTGCCAAAATGTTTTGAGAGTATACCATTTTGTTGGTAGTGGGGTAATATTCAAAATGAGTGAAATATTAAGAAATCGATTTCATGTAATCTAGTTAAATCATTTTGTAATCATAGCCTAGGTAAGTAAGAGAAGAGCAACATATTCTGAACAGAAAAAATGTACAAAACTTATTTTAAAACTTCATACTCCTCTCCACTCAGCTGTGCCCTTCTCCCAACAATCAAAATCATCATTTCAACCGGCCAATGAAATACCTGTTATTGAACCTATAAAAGTAAAGAATTTGGTTCGGCAAATTTAGTTCTAGTCGGCGTTGTTGACAGCCAGGTGAAGCTGATATGATTTTTAGAACGATGTATGTTAGTGTAGAACGTAAAATCCATTTTTTATATATTCATCTGAATATATGGAGAAAATCCCTCCAGGTCTGTTTTTACTTATGATTCTGTATTTCTGTAGTATGCACTGTTTCTTTTATTTTTGTCTAAATTTTCTATATTGATTCCCATTTATGAGTTTGACTGTGGTTATTATTATTATATTGCCTACAAATTTTGAATCCTTACTATTTCCTTGATGTTACTGGGTCTTTTATTAACCATTTTATCCTTATTTTACGTAACATTGTTTTTTATGACGCTAGTCAAATTGAACTATCATATTTTTGATGATACATCGTGGACAGATCGTTTCTATTTCATGAGGTTGATTTCGAAACACATTCTCTTGTTAGTTTTAGCGACATTTTCTATTGCTTACTTTTGATTTCTCATATTTGGAGCAAAATTACCTGATCTACATCTCTTCCTTGGATAGGATGTTTTTTTTAATGATGGGAGTATTTTTTTCCCGTTGTGACAATCGGGTTTTATCAGGTGTCTTTACCAGTTAGATAGAGTACCAATAAGTACCTCTCTTGGGTGTCTTCTGATCTATTTTGAACGTGTGTTATGTTATTAAAAACGTTATGGCCATTTTTCTGAATTATCGAAATTGGAAGTGCGTGACTAGGATTTCACTACTGGGACAGACATTGGACCAGTTCAATATCTGGATCTAAGACAGGGTTCTCGACTAAACCGGATCTCCTGAGACAATAGAAAGATGATGAAAATGTTACATTTTACCGTTTCATGATACGAGACAGTCATTGAAATCTAAATGAATTCTATATAATATATGTATTCAAAAGGAGGGGTCACTTTCAGCGACCAAGAAGTTCTCAAGCGATACGAAGGTTTGTTTTGAAGTAAATTCTTCAGCTTTTGACCTCTATAGCCTGTTTGTAGTGGTTGTGAATCGTATATTATTTGTTGGGGTTATATAAGGGTTTTATACAATATCTAAATGGTCAACCGGTCAAACGCGAGTTACTGGGAATCAGCTATGAGAAAGATCCTAGCTTCCGTCACTCGGCAGCCGCCCGAGTCGTCATTTATTTGTGTCCAGAGCTGCAGCTTTTGCTTTTATAGATTTTGTTGATGAAAATTACGGAAAACTAACCGTCCAAGATGTTTTTGATATGTAACGACATTTATTTGAAGAATGAAAAACTAAAGGCCAGTTTACCTTAGACCATTATTTCTACTAAGTAGGTGATCCTAAGAGCTTAAGTGCATATATCATTGAGCTTAAAGGTGCAGATGAGATGGATCCTAAAGTTAACGGTTGTTTGAAAAGCTACTTTTTTCAACTGAATATGAAAAAATAGCTTTTTGAATTCCATATGTTTTAGATATTGATATAACCTACAAGTGTAATGAGGAGGGTGTATCTTTACACGAGATATTGAGAATTAATGTCTTCATGATGGTAGTGTAGTGACTTACGTTTATTACGAGAACACGACTGGTTCAATAAAAACAATTATTATTATAAACAGTTGTACCAGTGTTTGTTTTAATGTGCTTTTGTTTGACTGTGCTAATGACAGCTATATTGGGCTTCCATTCTTGTTCTTACACTTCGATTGTAATTTCGCGCGAATTCGGTTACCTTCTGTAACCAAGCTTGTATCCTGGCACGATCTCGGTATCCTTTCGATACCACGAGATCGCCAGTGAATAAATCCGAACTTGGTCCATTTTCTGCCTTCTGATATTTGGCTTCTCGGGGTTTTTATGGAGTCATTTGGAACGAGCTTCTGGGTAGCGGTGTTCACAGTTAATCTCAACTGGACGCCACGCTACAGTAGTATCAATGTCATCTAGATTACTGTACTGTGAAATGTCCGAGCTGATTAGCAGATTCTTAGTATATTTTCAAGACAGTCCTCTAGAAAGAATACCTGAAAATATCTCTTCCATAAACAGTGAGCTATCTACCAACTTTCCGGAAGCGGATCATATATGATATCGAACTTATGTATTATTCAGTGTTCTTCAGTAAATAGTTCTTTTGCGCTGAATTAATAAGCTATTGACTGGTCGATAATACCGTTGTGTGACCTTTTATAAGTGAGCTATCCAGCTATTTCCTTGAAAATACATACATCTCCGATTATACTAGCTAGAATTCAGTTATTGAAAGTCTAATTTCATGATTTGAAGGGTTATGAAGCCAAATAACCATTCATTGTTGGATCAAGTATATAGAAAAGATTGAAAGATGGATCAGATAAAATCGTAAGGATATCTTTTTAAGTTTGGAAGTTTACGTAATGAAAGTCATTCAGTCGTTGTGCAATAAACTATACAAACTAGTTAATTCATATATACTGGGTTCGTGTTTCAATCTGAGTATCACCCCGTAGATCCAGGCACCTAAAATGACGAATGATGTTTTACGAATATCGCTAGTGGATGAATATAAAATGTACTAAATCTAGGTTGAAATGTTTATCCAACGTTGTCCTTATTAATACAACCCATTGTCTATAGAACTGTAGTTGCTTTTCGTTAAAATTAGGCAAATGTGTTTTATTGGAATGTTTTCACCAGAGATGTTTAAAGTAGAGAAATATATGAAATATATATAACTTCATCAGTAGATTTTGATTTGCTGCTTGAATAAACTTGAAAATGGATCTATTAGACATTGACTTTTGAGACGTCACTGTGAAAAGACGGTTAGAAACGAGCATGACTGAGAATTTTATTTCTTTTATTAATTAAACTGGATGAAATTTATACTGGAAGCTCATATGAAGGGACAGGGATTACAGTGTAAAGTCTAAACCTTTCTCTGGAGTAAAAAATTAACATGACGGTTATCCCATATAAGATTTTGCCTGATAATTTCTGGAATATTGAGCACCGAGAGGTTTGATCATGATGGGATTAGTTTAAGATCCAATTTGAATGCTTTGAGTGTTTGGAAAAATCCCTACATTTATATACTTGCACTTTGTTCCTATTGATCCTCTTAGCTGTACATTGTTAAATTTTTGACTACATTTGAATTGTTAATATTCGTATTTTATTATAGTTTTTGTTTTTACTACACCTTCACTAATTCCCCGTGTTTATTCCCGAACTGCACTTATGTTGTATTACTTTATACTAAGTTTGGGCGGCAGCCATATTGGTTTGTTCCTGCTATTGATTGCTTGACCTGTGTTGACTGGAATTGTGCATTTTGGTTGTGAATGGAAGCACGCTTCCAGAATTGAAAACACACCGTGTTATAGAGCGACCAATTATTACCTTTTGAACGAATCTGTACGTGATCTATCCAGACAGGATAGAATAACTTTTATTTGTGGTGACTGGTGATTTTCTTGCATCCTTTATCAACTTTCTTATTTATTGTAATGTAGATTTGATAAATTGAACAATTATTGGTTGGATAGCTGAGTGGTTATATTTGTTTAGGTAATAATCTACACTTAAATTTATGATAAATTATAGAACCGTCATCTTACCCAATTACTTTGTTTTTTTTTCAAACGGGCAAGGGCGCGAATCTAAGCCATTCAGACAGCTGTCCATCAGTCCAACCGTAGTTTGGATATTACAATTGGTGTATTCCTAGTGTCCCACTGGATATCATCATACATTATAGTCTACTCATACTCATGACCCCTTCACAGGTATTTGTCCTGCCTAATGAGTTTCACGTGGATTACATAGTCGCATATTCTTGTCCTGTGTTTACAAACACGCTTAATAAGCCACTTAAATATTTCGCGTTTCTTTCATTCCTACTCTTTTTTTTCTCCTTATCCTTCTTTGAAGTCAACTCAATACTCTTCTCAACTACACAGAACCTGTTTTTTCAAATATTGTAAACATTTTGCTGACGTTCGTGAAACTTGTATATTATTGCATTTCTGAAGAAACCTGAAATGGTTTCCTCACAACACTTATGTAACCGTAAACTGTTTTTGAATAATGATAATAAAAATCTATTATTGTTGTTGTTGTCATTGTTTTCTCCAAAATCTATCCTACCTTGATGTTCGCATGAACTAATGATTCCATTGTGCTTGATGACTGCCTGATCTCAAATTCCCAATATGATACATTCGTCTATGTTCATCTAGTTCTTCTTGGTTAAATTGAGTTATTTTTAGGATTCCTAGTTTTTATAATAATTAAGATGCTCCTAGTCATCACACCTACCTACTCCGTCTTCCTTTTATCACCATCTATATGATGGTATAGGTTTCCAATCTTACAACACACACGCTTCAGCTCATTTTATATTTTTGCCTAGTAATATGGAGGCCTGGTTCTGCTATGCAGGAGCTGACGTCCACGAGCACGACGTGATAAAACGGCGCGCATAGTTCCTTGCAGTAATTCCTTCACTGCTGAGTGCTTTTAAAAGACACGTTATATCTAGTATACTTCTAGTGGCTCGTTGATCTGACTCAAATTAGATCGTATGAGTGTTTGCTATCGCCTTTTCTCGTATATCATCGTCGACTTAAATCACGATAGTCAATAACAAAATTTAGATAAGTCAATTAACGAGAATGGCCTTTGAATACATATATTTTGTATGTATTGTGAATGTAATAGAACAGATCAAAATCACGCGCTGGGAAGATGGCTGGGAAGCCAACTCCATTTCAAGCCAGGCATTACTCAATATTTATAGGCAGACAAAATAAACCACAGACATGTGATGAGTCATGGGACATGAAGTGTAAACACATATACGCTCATATAAAAACAATCAAGACTGACAAGTGAATAATTGACAAGGTTAAAATATGGCTCAAGTAAAATGAATAAAATAGGATGTAGAATAAGGTATATGGGCTTGCCATAATAACTGACACTACGTACTTACTAATGATGTTTCGGAGCCCTACGATATTTTAACGTAAAAGGCTATCCGATTGATAAGGGTTTAACCAACTCTTTTACAACACAAAAAATGAGACACCGCTGAGCAACAGAAGTGCTGCAACGTATGAAGGAGGTAACTGTCCAACTCACTTTCAACGAAGGCCTCTTTAGACGACTTAGGTTACCCAAAAATGTGCAACTGGTTTTCATTTCGTTTCAGAATTACGTTGTTGGCGAGCAAAATACACACTTCGACCGGATCCTAGAAATCACCAGAACTTAGAGGGCAAATGAATGTTAGTGTAAAAAAAAATTAAATTATGTGTTTATAGGACTTTAAGTTTTAGTCGTAAGTTATGCTCAGTCTTAGTAAAGCATATAATCGACCTAAACGTCCAACGGACACTCGTAAACTATCACGAAGTAACACAACGTACGGCTGAAACAACTGAGTGTAATTAGGAATGTTGCACACCACATCACGACGAAAGACCCAGCTATATTCTTGAAAGCATGTCGGTTGGCATATGATCGATTTGATGATTATGCAGTTATCAAACACCCATGACTAACTTAGTGTATGTTACTTTAAGAAAGACGGCAGTTATTGACCTCCGACAGCCGGATGTTGTCGAATCAATACGAAAGCCATTCCCGGTTGTCACTTCTTATAACACACCCACGACTTGGCTGCTACCTTGAATGGTACAACTGTTTTTTCCGAGAATTAATCTGGTTGGAGCATATAACCAAGTTTCCATGGTTGCAGACAACATTTCTAAGATGAATATAATCAATCTTTTTGGACTGTACGAATTTCGTGCATGCCTTTCAGTTTAAGAACCGTTGCACAACCTTTACAAGGGATTGATTGACGACGGTTTTCGAAGTCTCAACTTCGCACACTTGCATGTTGATGACCACTTGACTACAAGTTTGGATAGAGAATCTTATATCCAGTATTTAAACCTTGTTTTCGGACAACTACATGAACACGGCATTTCTGTGAACATTCAGAAATGTCAGGTCAGCACCGTCTCCCTAGATTTCCTCGAAAATACTATTAATCTTCAAGGCATTCGACCTCAAAAAATAAAAATGGTGGCCATTTCGGATTACCCAGAACCGATCACAATCAAGCAACTACTCACGTTTAACCGTCTGGTAAGTTTCTATCAATGGTTGATATCGAAATTTGCGTCTCTTATTTGGCCATTAATTCACTGACATTAAATGAATGTGGAATCCATTAATTTGTACGATATTGCGAAAAGCATTCTCTACAGTTAATGGATTTATTGCCAGGCAACATTGATCGCACAGGAGGACATTAAAGCACTCATCAGTATCTCATTAGATACATCCAACTCGGCAGTCGGAGGAGTCTTACAGCAATGGGTTAACCAGAGCTGGAAACCTTTGGCATTCTTCCGAAGACGGTCGTTAGACTCCGAATTAAAGTATGGCACTGATTTTGGTGTAATCACACAGTTGTTTGTATTTTATTCCATAAGTGGCTTTGAGATTTTGATTAGTTTTGGCAATTTCGGTAGGGAGCTCTAGCCATGAATTGTGTCGTACGGTACTTTCAACACTCTGTTGAAGGCCAAGAATTCACACTTTACACCGACCACAGACCGCTTACCTTCTCTGTAAGCTTATCTTCAGACAAGTACTCCCTTACAGAGTCTCGACAACTGAACTTCAGTGACACAACACATTTCTAGTGCAAACGACATAGTGACAGGCGCCTCGATGTACCTGAACCGTTTCGAAGGATTCGACCTTCCTAAAGTCACTCAGCCTCAAAAAGGAGGCACTGATCTTTAGCACGAGTTATCTTCGACAACCATGAAACCATTTACTAAATAGATGGGAACAGGTGGGGGAAGCTTTCTTTTGTGACAGATATAGTAGCTGTAAATAAATCCTTAAAGTCAATAGCCCTGCAAGGCCTTGACATTTGATGCTGATTGCATTAATTTTAGTGGGTTCACCTACCTGAAGGCGCTAAGGCCACTCATTCGCACCGGATTATGAATGGATAAATAGCGCTACCAAACTTTTCTTCGACATACCTATGGCCTTCCAAATATACCTTTGATATCCTTCGTTCCTGACTTCTGATTTGACTGGGTCGTTATGCTTTGATAATAAGTGTGCTAGTGCTTAACGCGATGTCAAACTCCCAATATTCGCGTCATCTTTAAACACATTTGTGTGAAAATTACTCGTAGTATCTTATGGTATGCATATGCACATTCGCATGATTTTTTCCACGTCTTCATCCTTAAAAAAGTATAATAATATTTTGACATGCATGTACATTTTAATTTTTTCCTGTTTTAAGACTAATGGAAAGTATTAAAGCCGACAAAGCATACGATGAATCGAATTTTTCATTGTTTATTTATCATCGGTGATTTGTGATACGTGTCTCCTTACATCAATGGGAGAGGGCCAGATTCTGCAGGACTTAGCAATTTATTAGAAGAGTGCTTACTAACAACAAGCTCTTCGGGTTTGGACTTCTAGCTGATCAAAACTTAGTAACATCCCTACCTCTTAGTGAGGTAGGGAAATCTGCATTGTTAAAAAACTTCGAGACATTTAGTTTTGCAAATTTTTGTCGCTGGTGCTTTCCTAATTAGTTTTACTAGAAGCACACTAACAATAGGCGCTTGGTCATGCATGCACAACTGACCACAAAAGTGTACGCTGTGCTACTCACTCCTTGCAACTACTAGCTGGCCTAGACCAAACACTTTTTCAACATATATACAACCCATTTAATATATCTTCGAAATCATTCATCTCTGATTTCTGATTTGGCTGAGTTAAGGTAACGTGGCATTTGCTGATCCTCGAACAACTGTCTGATTCATTAAGGTGTAGTCAAGTATCATGACTAAGCTCATGGGATGCTGACAAAGACCAGGTGTAGTATTGAGACGCCAAGAGCAAAGTACGGAAAGATCGATTTGCTTTTTATTAGTTTGCCACAACTATGTTAGATATTGGATTTTATTTCCTGTTGCTCTAACAACGACGCTGGCGGAAATTTAACGCGCTGACCACCGAATGGAGACTTTTGTAGTTAACATCTTTTAATTCATTAAACCATCTGGAATATCTGTTCAAATGAAAAATTGGTAAATAGTCTATACATTTTTAAGGTCCATTTAGGTAAGCATTTTCTGAATTTCATGTGAATTTGATAGCGTTTATGTTTATATTTTGCCATTATATAAGTCACAGAAGATTACTTGTTGAAATTGTCGTACTTATTTAGACTTATTTCGCGTTCTCTCACATTTATATCCGTAGATATTTTTGTAAACGTCGTGATATAAATGTACTATTATGCTATACAAAGAGGACAAACAAGTAATTTAATAATAGTGTAATTAGTCATGCAGCAAAACTTATAATGATCTCTCTCACTGCATATTGTACCTAGGTAAATTTAAAGCTCTTTTAAAATTATTTTGCGAAAGATGCCGCTTCTACGGTTTCTGAAAAAGTTGTATTGTTTAGTGATTCCTGCCACAAAATATTTGCATAGAGTTTCGTGTGAGATCATTCGTGTTCTGTCTTAAATGAATATTCACTCTGATGTGATTTAAATATAATGAATCATCACTATTAACCACTAGGTTCAGATTTGTGCACTGAGTACAGGAAGCTGACGGTTTATGTAAGTCCTTTTGTGGTAAGCTTCTATGAGTGCTTAGTGTTCCACTAACATCACTTCTTGTGATATTAGGTGTCAAGAGTTTCCGAATAGATGCGAAAAGTCATATGCCTCGAGTGCTTTTGTCGTTCCTGATTTTTGAACCCGCCTGGTATATGCTTTGAGGTTTCCTGATCTGTTGAGAAGAAAAAGAACAGATGTCAGGTTCAAAGTCAATTCCAAGAGATTTATACATCAAAATTGGACCACTTCCTAATATTTGGTGCGACAGAGTCAAGAGATCTGGCTTTTCTGGTCTCACTGTGCATGGCTAACAGTGGAGTTCTTTAATTGCACAAGTAGCTTTCCTATGTACGTTTTTAAGATATCTGGGTCGCTTGTTGAACATTGGCTTTCAGCCTGGACGCAGTTTCAAAGTTTGGATCATACTTAGGTTGTGTACACTGCAGTCGAACAATGTATATACAGCTTGGTGCGTAATCATCTTAAAGTCCATAGGGTTCTGAACCCCATAACTGCAAGCACATGGCAGTAGGCGGTGGTTTCAAGATCGTCGATTACAGCCATTGAAATGAAGAAGACTTTTTATTGACCCAGCAATACTCCCTATTTGTGTCTTCTTGAGGTGAAAATAAACCGTTTGTATCTAGCATATCTCTTCTAATCTTAAGATCATCTCTGTATAGCATATATTGAGAGTGTGTGGTGCTAAGGCACTAAACCATAATAACATCAACTACTGATATGAACCATAAATAGTAATTTTAACTTAAATTTTGGTACCATTACATAATTAAGGCTCGGTTTCTAGAAATCGTGAGTGTTATGGTTTGAAATTTATAGGTCCGAAGAATATATATTCACTTCATATACGAACATGAATATCAGTGATAATTAAACATGCAATAACTCATTTTTATTCACTATTTTACTAATTCCTGATACGATATGTAGAACTAAGGCATCATCTAAATCAGGCTCATATTCTATGAGACAAATGTAATGTATTTCACCAATAAGTCACATGTTTATAGGAGCCAATTTTCATGTCGACGATAACCGTAAGTTATATAAATGTCGTGGCGAACGCGATTTGTAATATGATATGAACATTTCCTCGTGGTAGAGGAAGTGACTTGTAACAAATTCATGGTGACATCTAGTACTTTAGAGATTTATTAAGTTTTTTCTTTAATTTTATGTTTGATTTGCTGGCTGTTTGTATCCTAATGTGGTTTTAGTGTTCTTAAATTAAGTTGTTTTTGTAAAATCACCACTAAACTTTAAATTAGTTCATATGTGATGCAAAAGGTATAAATATTTGATAATGTTTTCATAACGTTTGTCATTTAATTCCTTAAATCAATAAATATGTTGCTAAAAAATAGTTATTCATATTTATTACATGCAATTCTTGGAGTAGAATTCATAAAAATCTTGGCTTATATTTACTAACTCACCCAATATGCCACCAAAAAAGAGTGCACAAGTGAGATTTTATTTCAAATTTTCTTCAAGTAAACGTTGAATAGAATGAAACAGCATTGGCGAGGTTAGTGAAGGAGTTACTCAACGATTACGAACAAAGAGCTAATTATTATAAAACGACAGTTTGTAACTCAGTCAAATTATGTTTTAGAAAAGCTGTAGAAGAAGGTCATCCTGTAACAAGAGTAAGTTAATTAAAATATCAGTTGTTGTACAAAGCTTCTAGTTGATCCACAAGATCGTAAAACAGTTGAGTATTGGATTGACGACAAACTATGTGATGTTTTTAGCAATGTTGGTGGTGATGATAAAAGTAGAACCACACAAAAAAAGAACATTAACAAAAAGCAGTTGAAAGAAGATAAACCACTGGTAAAACTTTTGCCATTGATTGAAACGATTCGAGCAAAAAGGTATACAACGATACATGAAATAATAATATGGGATTGTTATATTGAAAATGATGATATGGTTGCATTAGTAAGTTACAATTTTTATTTTACTTAATCACTGATAATCTGAGTGAAACATAAAACAAATTTAGGAATAAACATACCTCATATCTACCAGACAAACTTAATTCTTAGAACCAACCGGTTAATTTTAGGAAAAATGTATAAAGTTTAGTCGAAGGTTTTTAAATCTGATTCCGAATGACTGTGATGGTGATGCATATGAGAGACTGATAGACTAGTAACACTGAATTGAAAATGGATAAATGTTGATACTTTGTTTGGATTACTTAAGTGTATTTCCATGGTGACTGAAATCACAGTAAACTTCTTGCTCCCTCTGACTCCCGACATGTATTCATTTAGAATCATATTTAAAGAAGGAAATCACTTCATGCATCACTTGTTATACTGAGTATGAATGGCCAAGTATTTTGGAATTATCATGTTGCTCCAAATTTACTACTTCATGATTTTTAATGGTTTATTTATCTTATTTCATAAAACAGAAACTACAATAATTAGTTTTCAAAGATCTCCTTTAAAAAGTTGAGACGTATGACAAAAAGGTTTTTTCTAGGCTTATATTATCAATAAAACTACTAGAAGTTAAGTAGCCTGATTGATAGCTGTATTCGGCTATCTACATTCAATTATGGGTAAATATTACTTGGCACTGTTTCAATGAAGTGAGACACTGATTATTAAATCAGTGATTGAGTAATGCCGTGTCCATTGGAAGATTTTAATAACCTTAGTTTTCCTGCTTTACCGTAAAGGTGAGTTTCGAGAGTTCAAAAAATAGAAGCTTAGCCTACAGCTCTCTTTGGTATTCATTGGTCTTTCAGTTGATCTTAGTTTGTATTAGGAACCCCCTAAAAGCTACAAAAATCAATTCAGGGAATCAACGTGGGTTTTAAGTGAAAAGCTAGCTAGAGGAAATTTTAAATTATGTCTAGGATGTCTAAATTTAACAAGCAAGGTACTCAGTCAAAAGGTTTAGCTATGTAGGATTACAGACTCCCAAATTCAAGACCGTGGGATGTCTATTAATCGTCGCCTTATATACGATTGAACTTACGAAAGTGCGTGCTAATTTGTAGAATATGAATATTGCGGTCCTCAGAATTCAGTGAAAAATGTTTACTGAGAGACAGCAGGATAAACGATCTGTGTTGAGCAGAGCTGAAGCATTTAGGCCAGTTCAATATAATTTGAGATGTCTTTCTAAACAATTGGAATGTTCGTTTTAAGCGAGAAACTAGAATAATTCATTTTAATAAGAGGCCCGTAACGTCATTACCACTTTTTGATCCTCACACCACGTCCACGTATTTTGGCTGCATCACTCATGAAAATATAATATTTATCTTTAAGTAAAAAGTGTTTGTTAATTATTATTTTTAAGTTTTGAAATATCTGTCCACTAAAATATTGCTTTATAAAAATTAGTCTTAACCATTACCATGTCCATTAAGGTGTTTGCCATTGTTTCTAATTTAACTGTTATCTGTGTAATCTTTGTCACCGTTATCATTAAACCACAAACTGTAAACTTATTTCGAGTGAAATATAGTTGATGTGATGTAAGTATCCCCTTAGTGTGACGTTCGATCAAAACTACGAATCCTTATTACTGTGGCGGGAAACGTTATACAAAATGATACTGGATTGTACAATAAGTCATACGCTTTACTAAATTCTGCTGTTAAATTACTCAAAAAAGCTGGATAATTTATTTATAATAGTTGAATTCATGAGTCAGTTGAAGCTAGATCACCATGGAAAACCTGGAAGCACTAAATGGTCTTTTCGTCCTAGTACGGAACTCATCTGCAGTGCTCATCCATGATCCCGTATCCACAAAATCCCTCTCTGATCATAATTTACTTATGTATTAATTCGTGTTTATGGAAGCAAATTTCGAGATTAGTATAACAGTACATGCTAATAACCTATTATTATTATTGTTACTATTATTACTTTATTTTCGATTGATAAGTACTAATTCAGGATAATGTCTATTATTGAAAGTACGATGTAATTTACCATTCCACTATTTTGACAAATTTATGTAGTATATAAGTTCTACCTCTTGATACCTATTTTTTTCATTTCTAGACTGGCTTGTTCAATAAAGAATGTTATCTTATTACACGTATTGAATTAATCGACTGTTTTCTTGACACGGAATGCATTCGATTGTTAGTGGCCAATATTGCTATCTCCAAAGTTCTACGTGAATTATCCTTGGATTTTAATGAGTAAATGTGTGAAGTATTTTTTGTTATTTATTGTTCAATTTTGACCACAAATCTTGTATTTGATTTAAATTTATAGGTAAAGGCACTTTTCCTGAGAAAAAAATGTTATTTATTTTAAGCTAAATTTAGGCATTTTCGACGAAGTCTATTCATGCTACTCAACTGAACATCTTGGTGAATTGCATCAAGGTCAAGGTTTTGGACTTTTTGAACATTGAGTCTGCTGGATATCTTTATATTGCATTTCTCATTGAAACCATGATATTGACCATCTGGTAATATGATGTTTGATGAATCAAGTAGATATTAGGAACAAGAATGTTTCAAAATGTTTGAAACGAGAAATGGTACAATTCCATAAAGATAATTTTTGGTTTTATCCATTTAGACAATTGCTCCTATGTGTTAAGCTCGCCTTATAACAATATAGGTATTTAACATTCCTAAGTAGGTTTGTCTTTACTGATTCTATGGGACAGCATTATCTTAAACTATCTTGTTGTGCAGAGATAATAGCTATTAGTAATGAAACTGTTCAGTTCATCTTTCTTTTGTATCCATTGTCATCTTTCACATATGATTTCTATAACTGCTGAAATTTACTTCCACTGTTTTAATTATGAAATAAAAAATGTTAATGTTACTGAGTGATTAAATGGAAAATAAAAACCTATATTTTTGCATTTTGGTGCTTATTTACAAGATGTATATATTCAACTTATGATAGGAAATGGACATTTTTAACTGTTCGAGTCCCACCTTAATGATGAGCATCAACAAACTTGACCATCTGAACCCGTTTATAATAAAACAAAATGCACCAACATATTCAGTCAAACTCAGAGAAGAAAAAATTATGGGTTTTGGTTATTTTTGACGAAAGACCGATAAGTTAATAAATGATAATCTCAGTATGCAGCACAACATTTATGTCAGTTCTTGAAATGGGAAAGCTTTATGTGATTTAATTTGATTTAACTATTATACTAACCTAAATTGAAAATGGTTGTTTAAAGTTGGTAGCGATCATAGTGTTTGAATTCAGACGAAAAGGCAACAACGCTTCCCGTATATTTTATTTTTATAGTCAATTATAGTTAAGAGTATTAACAACCTCAAATAAGCTTATCTTTCACGAGATTAGACTTTGAAATTTCCATATTTGCAATCAAATTCTTTACAGATATTTAGGTTATGATCAACCTTCTGAAAGATTCAACCATTACTCACCAATTTTTAACTTCTGTTTTCAATGCTAGCGAATATTTGTCGGCTAAGGAATGAAACGTGAATGACTGTGTTTATTACTCGGAAGAGGTTCAGATAAGATTGCTGGATGAAACGATGAAAGTACTTAGATTTCAATCACTGAGATTATTTCAATTGTAACTTTTGCATTAAATGCCTTCTATATACTCGGTGTTGAACTCCTATCAAATTGTTTGTTCAAATATTAACGAATATTCATACAAGTTGTCTACTTGAATTGTCCATTGAATTATAGTTATTCAGCTTATAAAAAATATTCCCTCACTAAAGTGTATTGATAACAAATCTTTCAAATTTATGTTGGCTAGCTCATTTATCAGTCTAATTGTATGACAAAATAACCATATTGATGGTCTCATATTAATTGGTGATCTTGGTTGTTTGTATAAAGTTTTAACAAATATTGATGAATTTCAGCCATAAGCATTATAGAAATGATTGATAGTATCCGTATATTTGTGAAGCACCTATCGCTCATGAACTCTCTACTAAAACTGCTAAAGGTAGTAACTTTATTTTAGGAAGATAAAAGTAAAATATGATCGTATTATTAGTTAGAAAACAGATGAGATCACCACGACTTAGCTGTATGTGGTATTTTTTTCTTCTATTTAGTAAAGGACAATAAAATTTAAAGCATTTGACTAAAAGTTAATCAATTATAAGTAGGTGACTATCTGGGACGAATATGTATCGGTTCAAGTTGTCACATTTCATAACAGCATATAAAATAAGGAAGTTAAACTGAAAAGCAGAAAATGAGGATTAATAACATCTGTTTAACATTAGGACAGGTTCTCTTTTTTATGGAATGCTGAACTTATTAGACTACAAAATTCTAACGTGTATTTCTCTTTTTATCTTACCGAATAAAATTATTGAATGGATTTCTATGCAAAATGTTTAGGAAACTTTCTTTCTTGGTAAATATAGAAGCTGATCTAATAATCATTTTTATGAATACATAAATATGTCTATCATGAGACTAGTTTAACTATATATTTGATATCTTTTTCTGATTTCATTTTCTCAGAATTGGTGAACAAGGTTGTTGTATATTATGTGATGGTTTAGTTAGAAATCAATATCTTACTTATTTAAGCCTAAGATTTTGTGGTTTGACTAAACAATGTGGTTTGTGGCTTGGAAATGTAATTGCAGAAACAGCTATAAGGTAAGCTAGCATGAATGATAAATACTATTTATTGTCGTTTATTATTTGCAAAGCATGCTCAAAATCATCTCATTAAGAAGTGTATGAAAAATTGTTTTTTACGGTCGAAAATAAAATTATTTTGGAAACATCAATATATATATATATATATATATATATATATATATATATATATATATATAAGGCAATTTGTAAACTCTCTCGATGATGTAGATGAATCTGTATTTGTCCTTTTTTCAAAAAATAAGCTTTAATATCTTATTCTTTACTGATAAGGAACACGTTTATCGAAAGATATTGAAGATGGCACAGGTATTCAGTGTTTGACAACGCTTTTACCAGTAACACCTAATATGACTCGTATCCACCAAGAGAAATCAAAAGACAGAATCGAGGAGATTAGAAGTTGTATTTGACGATTGCCAATATATCGGAATTGTCTGATCTAGTCTGGCTAGCGATTGCAGTAGATGTTGAGCACGGCGTTCCCACACATGATCTGGTGCGGATGCATGACCGAGCACCTTCAGCTAGGTGAGTCCATTAAAACATATGGTCAGCATCCAATGTCGAAAACTTACAGAGCTATTTATTTTGGGGATTTATTTACCGCTACAATATTCTACTTTTATAGCATTTGCAGTTAGATTAAAACCTAGATTGATGTAGAATTCAAATAAACATAACCGACATTTTAAAAAAGGTTGAATAACGTATAAAAAAACTAACACATGAGAAATCTTTCCACTTGACATTTTTCTATTACGAAGTAAATTTACTTAAGAAAAACAATAACATAATAGAAATTCAGTGAAATGAATGTCATTAAAGGTCACAGTAGGCATTGCGCAATCATGGAATAATATATGATTCTTCTTAGTACAATTATATATTACGAGTTCTAAAAAAAAGTTAAAATGTGACCAGCTTTTTTTGACTTGCCAAACATATAGAACAGATCGAATACTTTTAAAAGAAATGTTAAAACTGACAATGGTAATTTAGAACCATTTGCTGTAAAAGAAATTTATGATATAGGAGTAGGTTGGAAGAAAGCTAGAGGCGGCCAGACTAAAACATGGTAAAAATTCATGAAGTCACTTACAAGTGGGCTGAGCCATGCTAGTAGGTGTAGACTACGTGGTTGGGATCAACGAAACGATAGCAACCGATGATTAGAGACCTTGAACAATATGTCTCAAAATCGTTTGCAATTACACAGGTGCGCCCATTTTTTGTGTTCTCCCGAATTCTAATCTTCTGAATTTTTCATGTCTCTATTTTCCTCTTTCCAAGTTTATTTCACTGAATTCTACTCCTTGAATAACATCTTCAAACCCTAATCTTTAAGATTACTGCTTAAACTTTTACTAACCCTACCACTATGGGATTTTACTCGACAATTGTATCTCTGTGCTAATATGGTATGGCAACGTGAAGTGGTGTACGTATGTACAAAATTCTACGTTGTGGCTGACTGACTAACTATAAGAAATATCTTGTAAGAACTTATCACAATACCTATGAATGACATAATAAATCCGAATTATTGTTTATTTATTTTGTTATGCTTTGAAAACTATGGATATCATTTTTGTTCTGAAAACAATTTCTGAAGAGAGCTTATTCTTGACGGGAATTCTTTAGAAGCTGAAGGAAGTATAGCTTTAATTAGTCGAATTTCTGATGCTGCAGAGAAAGAAGGATTTGAACGTACTGAAGAGATAAGAAGAAAAAAATTAGTTGCAGAGGAATCTAAAAGTCGAGGTAACATTATTTTAGATAATAATAATGATAATAATTCATTCAATATTCTTTTAAATAAAGTGAAATTACAAATACCATTTGGTCAAGGGCATAGAGAATCACTGACATAAATTTGTGAATATTTATGATTTAAGCAAAAGTAATTGGATTAAAGTTCTATTTAACACTAACAATTGTTTTCAGATTTTCCGAAAGTAGTTTCATTATTTAATCTGTTATCTGATAGTTATTATTAGTTAATTATTAATTATAGTCAGTCAGTCAGTTAATCAGCTACAACGTAGGACCATGCACACATGTGCATCGGTCCAATTTGCCATACCTCATCATTACAACAAGATGAACACTGGACTCTTAGAAGTAGCGGTGGTAATATATAAAAGAAAGATTGCATATAAGGATATAGTACAGGGAGAAAGAATTAGTTCCTAGAAAGAAAGATATTAAGCGATTTCAGTCTCATAGTTTAAGGAAAGACAAAGAGTGTATACACCTACGCAATCGTGATCGATTCTGAGCCATGTCACCAAGAGTTTTCAACCATTGGTTACGATAGTCACGCGGACCCCAACCAAGCTGTCTGCATTTATCAATATGGCTCAGACCAGGAGTTAGTGATTTCGAGCACTGATGCCACGTTTTGATTTGGCCGCCCCTAACTTTCTTCCAAATGTCTCGAACACTAGTTGGCATTCCGCGTCGTGATAATCGGTGTTCAGGCATACGCAATACGTGGCTCAACTATCACAGTAAAAAGATATTATTTCAAGATAAATATAGAAAATTAGATAAAGTATAATTGAGCTACAGCTAACATGAGCATTACCTCAATGTAACGGTTTAATTTCATATACTTATCTCTAGGATTTTAATTAAATTCAAGAATTAAATTTTAACTATGTTCATAACACGATGATAAATAAAACTTTGGTTGGAAACTACTAATCCTTTAAATAATAGACCTAAAACTATTTTAAAAAATCTAAGCAATGTCATGAAATAACATACTAAAATATTTTACACAACATAAATAAATTTATCAGAAGTGATTATATTTCCTAAGCAAAGATGGATGGTGGTTAACAGTGGAATATAAGATGAGCGTTTTACCTTACTTGGGACTCATCAGCTAGATGTATCTGAAACTCGCAGTTGATGTTCACTCTGGGACTTGAACCCAGTACCTTTCGTCTCAAACATCATCACGTTATCCACTTAGTTACTGAGTCCTGACAGTCACCAAATTCTTTATGTTTTCTGTTAAATTACACTGAATTCATTGCCTATTTTAGTTACGTTTACATCCTTTGGATACGTTTTTTTAACAATCTTGTCATTTATTTTAAATTTCTTAGTTTAAACTAATCATATTCATTCATATCTTATAGACACACTAATATATTCAAGATTAAGGCATAATGTATCAAATGGAGGGCATATACTTCACGATAACCAGTTTTAATTATGTGGATTCTCATTAGAGTTTCATATCAGTTGTATAAATACCTGTGTAAAAGTAAAAAATTATACTTCAGAAGATAAGGATGACATTTTATTTCTCTTAAGGCACTAGTAAGAATTTGTGTTCATTTTGTTTCTGAGATATTTCAGTGGTTTGAGTAAATAATGTTTGAAAAAAGCACAAACCAAGTATTATGTTCGAGTAGTAGTCAGATGTACATTTACTAATGAAAGAAGACATAAAATCAATGGATGAATAATTATGAGTAAATGGTTTTAATGAAATCATCTCGTAACATCAAGAATGGATGTTTAATGTTACTTTTTTATGTACTCACAGATAAATGCGCAATCACTGAGTTGAAGATAATAGGTTTTGTGTTTTTTATTTTACTGTCGATAGGTCGAGCGAAAGTGAAGGACTTAAATGTTCTAGAAGCGGCTCATGATGATATTATTGATCTAGCAACCCCTACATCAAGTAAGAAAACCTCTGCAAAAAGTGATAAGAATAAACCATCTAAAAGTAAGTTGACGATATTTACAAATATTAGATCGGTTAAGTCGTTATACAATTCACCTTAACTCATGAATGGTTGTGAAATGATCAGAGTGAGAAACGGGCAGACATTTCATTGTATAAGTTTAAAATAGGCTGGAAAACTTTAACGTTAGGATTTTTGGTGGGACCAACTTTACGGAATCATGATATTTATTACTTACTAACAGAAATCAATAAGATTTTGTTGGAAAGTAACTATGATTGGCATTTAAAATACAGCACACGTTTTAGACCTAAGTAGAACCTTTAACTTCTGATACAAGTTAACTTTGATCCCGAGTATTATAAACAATGTAATCAGCAATAAGAACTAGATAAGCATATGACCGTATACTGCTCAGTAATCAATCGGTGAAGGAATTCCAGTCCTGCGGGAGATTAATCACAGTCTGATTGTTTCAATGTCAATGTTTCCGACTCATGTACTAACTGGAAATAATAGTGAATCACAGTCCCTTGATATTGTGGCTACGCATTTTTAAGGAGTGTCAAATCACATGGAATCTAAGTCTAGAGTTTTCTTCCGAATTCTGTCAATCACTTAATATTCAAACATAGATTGCAAATGTCTTGTCGCTCAAACTATAATAAAGCAAAATATAAATGGACTGATAGAATTCGACTAATTCTCATGACCAGGCAAACATAATATTGTTTAATATATGATAATCAGTCAGAGTCATGTATGGCTTCATATATATAATGCGTAAACTTTATTAAGTATTTACATTATGATTTCTTGCTTCGATAGCCAATGAATTATGCTTTTTTGGATTGATATGTATTTACTCACCATACATTCCAATTCGATTTGTTAAATAGCCATATATATGCCCAGTTGAATTTCACTGAGTACGAATAACGCTGTTTTTTCAGTTTTTAGTGTGTTTGATTCTGAAATTAATTTCATAACTTAGAGAGAATAATGCATGAAACGATTATATATTCGTAAAAGTCAATTTTGATAATTCTGAAGGTTTGGTATTCAAGATGAGCCCAGTAAAATAACTGAATTACTGATTTTAAATTACTCATATTAAACTCCATAATAGGATCTATCCAATAGTTAAATTATTGAATTTGAGTAATCACATGTGAACATAAAATGTAGTCGTTAGATTTTGAATATTTCTCATAGAGGAGGAATTCTGTCATGTTTCTGTGATGTTTTTTTTTGAGCTCAGTATCATGTTATAACTACTATGAATGTTATGTGACAAACATTGTTATATTAGATCTTTCATCAATACACTAATGTATTTGATTACTTATCAGTATTTAGTCATATTTTCTAATCGGAATTGGTTGTTGTTCAAATAACTGTCAATAAATAATAAGTCAGTTATAGAATTTTATTAACTCTTGGGTCAGTAATGATAAGTTACTGGATGAAGTAATTAGATGAGGTTGTTTGAGTATGATGCAATAAACATCGGTCTTCCAATTTCTTTTCAAACAAAATGTTAAAAAAAGCATAACTTGATCAGATGATTTTCATAAACATTTACGAGGTTTCTTTTATACATATTTCTATTCCCCAGAAGTACAATATGATTTGAGCTTTGACAAACATATGAATTAAAAAAGTGCCGTAGTGATACTACAATCAATGGAACACAAATTATCGTATAATAGTATTTTAAAAACAATATTTTTCATTATCTAATAAGCTTAAGTTTAAACAGTTAATTAAAATGAAGCGAATGGCAACCTAAAATTATAATGAACGTTTCATACTAGTAAATTATCTGTGGAAAAATAAGTGAGATGTAATAACTTAATTTCCTTCAAACGGAAAAAAAACAACATTTCCAGTTGTTTGAGTTGGGACGGTTTTGAAAGGCACGAAGAATCTTATAGAGGCTCTAGAGAAACTAAAGAGATTCCATTCAATCAAAACCTAGTAGTGCCTTTTAGAATATCAACGTGGCATGATACAGTTGAACGATAACATAAATTGCCACAGATTGGCTAAATTGTCATGACGATATATCCAGTACTACCCAATAATCACTTCCCTTGCTCCTTATGTTTTCTGATCTGCGATTGTGATAATCTATACGTTCAAATGCCCTTATTTCTAGATCATATTCCGCCGTAATCAAGTACAGGACTCATCAGCTTTGTGAAGAAATGATAAATTCAAAGTAGATTAACAAGAAATTATTACTATAGTAATTTTTAAGCTACGCTTTCGTAAATATTTCGACGGAATAATCATTAATAAAATCTTAATAAATAAATGAATGCATTAATATGTTAATAATATCTAGATTCAAATTATTATTTCTAACGAAGGACGAAAACGTGGTAAAAAGAATAAAAGCAAGTCATTATTTCCTCCTTCTGGTCCACAAATATCAGTTTTGAAATTAGCCGATAATGAAATTAATCATTATGGTCAAGAAGGAAATTTTAATACAGTTAGATGTATGCAATTATTAAAAAGGTAAAATGATAATTAAATGTTAATAAATGTACTTGAAACCTAAAAAAAATTGATTAAAACAGTAATCTTGTGAAATTCATAAGTCAGTCAGTTGGTACACATCAGTGCATCGTTATATATCGAAATAAATGACTGTCAGATGGTCATATTTTACAAAGTCCGAGAAATTAAAATTCAGCATAAATGCCTTAACAACGAATTAAAAAACGGCCAAACCTGAGGCATGTTACCAAAAGTCTCTACCCACTGATTATTAACATTTTGATGACTGTAACTGAGTAACCAACATTTATACATACTGTTCATGGTAGGAATTAATGGGTGCATTATCAGTTGTCATGTTTTTGTCTTAATTTCAATAGTTGTTATTACTATTTGTTTTAACTTTATTTATCAGATAATACAATATTACACTGATGATTTCAAATTTGGATTTTTCTGTTTGTCATTTTGTATCATTATAGTGCTAATGAGTTATTAATAATCATATGCAACATTCATTTGTTACATATTCATAACCTACACAACGTTGTATTTTATTAAGATAGGAAGTTATTAAAAATTAAGTGGTTGATGACAGTCTTCTAGTATTTCCAGGTACAATAAGGTCCTTTTATGTTGAGATATGCGTTATGAAGTGATATATACTTCTGCTTTTTATGTTTATCTATGCTAGTAGATTCGATTAGCACTTAAGCTTGTTTAAAAAAGTCATTTTGATTCCTTATCTAGTCATTTAGTCACGATCAGGGTAAGATTTATTGTAAATATACATTGACCCAAGTTGAAATTAGACACCAGAATAACGAAATTAGGTTAACAAAATGAAAAACAGGAAGATAGTAATATGAAGTATTGTAGTAAATACTAACTATGGATAATTGCTAGAATAGAAATTATGTAATAATATTGGAACTCAAGATCTAAGAGACGATTTAGAATAATTTTTTATGCATCACAAGAAACAGATCTATAGACATTTGACATAGTGTCTCTTACCAATAATCACCGTTATTGCATTAATTCTAGACAGATAGATTGTATCTGTCAGAATGAGTTAGATCAACAGTCAATGATTCATTGTACTGACGTCACGTTTAAATTTCTTCCAAAACATCTCCATGTTTTACGGTGGAGGCGAGAAGCAAACACACAAAATACATGTTCCAGGTGCCTAAGTTGTTTAAGGCTTGTGACCTCATTAACCGATTTACCATATTTAACTAATATCGTACATTGAAACTCATTATTGGTTATTTCACTATATATTGAAAATGCTTTTAAGATATCTAGGACCAAATTCTAGTAACCTACCTTTGTTTTCAAATGGAAGATTTTATTGTCACTAAGTAAAGCAAAGTGTCCTGTTGTGCTGCACATTCACACCGACGGTATTTGATGATCGTCGAAAGATTGAGTAACAAAGAAAATGTGAACTGTCGGATTTGACTGAAAAGTTCCATACTGTTGTGATCATTATAGACTCAGGCCATAGTGTGTTTGACTGCTAGTGCACACCAATGTGTGTTCAAACATATGGTGACAAAAATGTTCAGCTTTTCTTGGATTTTAATGGTTGTTGTCGTGACTGTATTTCATGATAACATTATCTTCGCAGTGTACGAGACCTTTAAAAAGAACCTGACGTAATCGTACAGGTTTTTCCTCAAATTCGCTAGTTTGAGAAAAGATTTAAAAATATGTCTTACTGGCTGATTCACTTCTTTGTACACGATTGAAGAATATGATCATTAAAGGAAGAGAACATTTTTCTGTGTTCAGAGATTGATCATTGTTGAACAAATGATTGTTCATTTGTATTTTATAAATATATCAACATATCATAAGAAACATTACATTCAAATTGCTATGTCAAATCACTTCTTGTTTTACACGTAATTATTTACTATTCCTTTTTTTCAGTATAATTTCACATAGTAAGGATTTACAAGAAGTCGATTTGTTTGCTAATGATATTGGTGATCTTGCTGCCAGACAAATTTTAGAAGGGATACTGTGTCGTAAAGATGCTAAATTACCACAAATCGGTGTACGTTTAGGTCATCGTATTAATCAAGACACATTTGATATGGTACGTAAATTAGCACCCGGTCCAAAGAAGAAAAAGGTTAGAGGAAAGAAAAAAAAGTAAAATTTGGTTGAGAGTGAATTGTAAAACGCTATATTGAATATGTAAATGAAGATTATAGTCAAAGATATTTTCCGATAAAACTACTTTTGCATTTAAACTGCCCACAGCTACTGTTATCGTTATTATAACTATTGATTTATGAGGAGATAACGATTATCTTTATTTATGTATATAATTTGGAAAGCTAATTTTAAGTGAATAAATCAGATTGATACCTTTTTTTGAAGATTCTCATTAATCTCTTCTAGACTTTGATGTCAATCTGTAAAATTTTAAAACCAAAACATTTTACAAGTAATGTAAAGAATTGCATATATATATAAGACAATGTTGACGGTCGTGGTATCGGTCAATTAATATGAAGATGACTTCACGTTTTTCTTTGTTTGGCACATCATTGTGATCTGGTATGGGATTTTCATAACGAACACAACAAGGAAATATACCTTCAAACATTATCTGTCATTCTAATTCTTTTTACATTTGGATCAACTGATGCGACCTCATTTATCATGTTGAGTTGCTTATTGGTCGTTTGCTTATACGAAAACACGTTGCAAGCGCTAACCAAATACGTACTTTTTTCCATACGTTTGAGTGTATAAGGAGTCTGAGAGTGAAAACAATGTGTAACCTTTAGTTGACTTCAACTGATAATGAATTATGATGATGAAATATACGGCGAGACTATAAATTATGGACGAACCAAACACATATAAGATAACAGGTCTCGCATTTTGGCGCAAAATTCACTCATTCATTCGGATAAATAGAGTTTTGACAGCATAGCTGATGTCAGTTTGTGATGAAAACCCTAAATATAATTCTTAACCCTTACCATCAACTGTGAATCATAATCCCAATTCCTCACACGGGTTTATAATCCTCATTTGGCCCTGCTTATCAAGTGGTCATTCTCAAGGTCAGTCTAGTGTCACCCAAAGGTCGTCCATAAATTATAGTCCCACCAAATATACTTATGCAACTCATGTTGATTTTCATACATATTTTCACGAACTAACACCCTTATATAACAGTATACCAAGAGTTAAAGTATAATATATTAATTAAAGTGATTTATTTCATATATGCTTATCCTCACACAAATGATGAATAAAAACTACAATTACTCGAAAGTACTAGTTGATAGATAAGAATGACAGAATAATCACATGCTGTTTGATTTAAAATTGCCCAAAAGTTCAGATGGGTGTTGTAATTAGTTACTACACTTTTTCAGAAGAGTTATTATGATAATTAGAATCATTTGAATCGATGTAATAGCTAAAGATTTTCGAAATAGTGCACATTAAAGCAGACAGAGCTAGATGAGCACAAATGAACGTGTTATAGTTGGAATTCGTAATCAGTGGGCAACTAATACATAAGAATCTTCAGTTCATACAAATACCATAGTCATTCGCTAGAATAAGATACCAATTTGAAAAAGCAGACGGGTGTTGTGATCAATAATTCCTTCTGTAAAGTAAGAGGAAGCCATTAGGCTTAGAATATGGACAAAATAGACCCTAGCTGTTTGCACACTTCTCACAGATAAATGTCCGATTTGTAGAGTGATTTCTCTTGGAGAAAGTTTTTCCTGAGGTTTATGATGTACATGGAATTTAATAACTCTTTAAATCGTAATCAAATATCATATTTCCTTCAGCTTCTGTGACACCATTGGTGCTCAAGTGCATTAACTGCGGATGAGCACCGTTTATTATGCAGCTATGCACTTCCATTTAGTTGCCGCAAGCTAAATATTGTCGTACATTTGAAGTCTTCTTCTTATGTCTTATCGATTGTACATTTGGCCGTATAATATAACAGTGTTACGAATATTTCAAGTCTGGATTTATTTCGTTGGATTATTAGTCCTATTTTTCTCACAACATTGGAATTTATGATAGACGAAAGGTATGTTGACGAACTAGTAAGTATTCAGCGTAAAATATGTTCACCTAGATGGCTGCAAAGTATTTTTCAGTTGTATGCGATATCAGTTCATTATCGAAACCCTGAAAATTCATAAATACAGGTTCATTATTCATGTTAAAACAGTTCGTCGATTAGAAGTCTATTAACTTTCGTTATAAATCTTTTCACAGCATAACGTGGTCGTCATCGGCTAAAACATAATTCAAGGTACTCCGTGTGCCTGACTATAACTACTTTCTTTTTGTTTTCATTCACTCCGCCACGCTAAACAGGACATGGTACTACAACTGATTGTTTCCATTTGCTAATCAGCCAGGATTCATGTCGAATAATTTTCGCAGTTCAATCTGTTATGAATAATGAAGTGAAAAAATGAGGTGCTCAGAGTTTAGTCATTTTTATAAAAATTGTACACTCCATCGACTCTAACCTCAGTTGTGGTCTACTGGTGACTACGAGAGTATGTGTCGGGGAGATTCGCACAATACATAATCTAAGATTATATCTTTAAGCAGACGTTTTTCAGATAATGAACACTCCGACCTATTTTCGTTTGTCCAGATCTGTTGAATTATGAAAGGAATAGTTTTGTACAAAAGGCAACGATTTTATCCACTGACAACTCCCTTCAGTAAGTATTTGCTTCATCGCTAATGCTCAAAGTAATATGTTACAGGCTTAAGAGCTTACAAAAAAAGGTAGGAAAATTATAGAATGAATTTTGGCACGTCAGGTTTAATTGCAAATTCAGTTGACAAATATAATAATAAAGTATTCTTCATTACGATTAGAAGTAAAAGTACACTTATTGTTGTCCAAAGTAAGTGAGTCATATGTATTCTTGCACTTTGTAGCTGATAATCTGAATTAGGAAGGTTTTACTCAGAAAATTTCATTGCATTGGGATCCAGAACGACTCTATATTGTGAGGTTTAAAATTAAGACTAATAGGCTCAGTGTCTATGAGAAAGCCATGAAGGACGAACTGTCACATCATTTGTTGAACAGGTAGCGATAAAACCATTTTGTAGTCTATCGTTTAATCGCAATTCAGCTTTCTAACTGGAAATATTACTTCAAAACGTTGAAGATGGACGTTTGCCAATAAATCATAAACATCAAATTATGTCTGCTACATATAGAAAATAAAAAACGTGGTTTGTTGAAGGAATCCACTATCACCTTGTTAACAACTTTCACCCCATAGAAGGAACTCGTGGCCCCAGTAACTGAATCACTCTGTCCACCTAAATAAAAAGTCGAAATGTTTCCTGAGTAAATCTTACATTACTCGCGGCCAAATAGTCTAAAATATCATTCCTCGGGAATTAAAGTTGATAAATATGATAATATTTCCCAGCTGCATATTTCCTAAAACGTTGGTGTGGACACATCGAATCTGAAAAAGGAGATTGCACAAATGCATCCTAAAGACCTTTCAACGTAAAATGAATACGTTTATCACTGGATTAGATTATCACCGTAAATTCATTGACTGGATTATACCAGGTATTGACCGAATTATATCTAAAGATGATGATATGTGCATTAACACAGATGTGTTAAATCCACATGACTAGATACCCATATTGAAATACAAGATCTGAGGAACCGTGTGTTCACCAAATAGATCACTCCATATCTATTGGTCAATTTCAACTCAGCTGCATAATTAACTAGCAGGCCATAAATATAAAATTTTTAGCGTTTCTTTGTTTAGTCGCCTGTTGTCTGCCAATAATTTTAATTGTTATATCAATCTATAAATATTTGAAACGTGTTGAGTGGTCAAAGCCTTAGCAGTCTTGACTCGTTTCAGTATAATACAAATGTAACAAATCTGTTGCAGTTTCTGTATTTGTTTTTTCAATAGAATTGTTAGTGGTTCTAATATCGGCGTCAATATTCATTGACCCCGATGACGAGGAGGTGTGATGTCGGTATTAATTCAGTGCTAATACCATTTCGATCCAGCTGTGTTCACTCAGCTTCATCATATTCTTATTCTGTTTAATAATACTGCGCATATCTGTTAACTTCATCGTCTGAATATGCAATATGTAATGTGATTGTTTTATATTTAATTTCACTAACGAACCAATTAGTTATTTGTGTGAATTCAACTTCAGTTCTATTATTGAGTCACGTATTTCCGTCATGCGTATCAGACAGGTGTTTCGTTTAATTCAAGGGAGCACGTTTCTCCTTGATATACTGATCAAATGAAATATATTTTTTAAAAGTTTGGCTCAATCATCTGGAGAACGTTGATTTATATTTATAGGTGGGTTTGTGCACATATTTTGATTAGGAACCTTCAACAAATCTTCTTAAATTTGATATGACTATCAAAGTTAATCGAAAAAAGCTGGTTACAACAATTTTGTAGATCCATAACTACTATTCTTCTCCCAACCTCTTATCACCTGTCCTACTTGCAACATCAATTGCCGCTTTTTGAGAATACTTTATTCTAAGTTAGCATCAAAAATATTAATAGATGTTCTACAATACAAGGACGATAGAGTTAGTGATGAAATTGAATATTGGAAACCAATATGACCTCAGCGGCTTATCTAGTTTTGGTTTCTTATGTTATCGCTATTGCTTCTCATAGCTGTAAGTTATGACTCGTTTCTTTTTAATGCATACTTTTGTGAATCTGCATAAGCTTTTGTACTCAAGTGTTACGCCTATAGGCACAATTATAATTTTTTCATGGAATCTCATCCTCCGTCGATTTTCACACTTCTCAAAAATATTCAGTTAGTTGGCTTTTCTAACATAGAATTACCTACCGAATTCAATTGATGATTGTGTTCTTTTGACAGTACGGTTGTTTTATAATCCAGCGATCTGCATGATTTATTGTAATCTACTACTGAAAAGCATACTGTGATTATACGTCGTTCAACACTTAATAAAACTACAGGTTACGGCGAACTGTTAAAAAATATCAGGTAGCGTTCTGAGATTAAATACGATTTTGACCCACCTTGTAACAAATCCTTTGAGATGACTCCTCTGTCACGCGACGTCAGGGATTGACCTCACTGGCGATATGCTTATGGTATTTAGGATTGCAAATGAAATTTTTTTATTTAGTAAGAATGCTGACGAGACCCACTATTCCGAAGATCTTAAGTAACGTGGTCGTGTCTGAGATATGCTTCTCTCTATAAATCTAAATATTGATTAGTTCAGATCTGGATCAACGCCTTTTTTGATCACGGTAAAGGACTAGGGGAGTACATTGGTCATTCCTCTTCCTGTGGGTTCTTTGCCTACGATGTCTTAGTAACCGCACAGAAAGCTCCTCTAACTTTCAATAAATAGCTGTGGCAACGTGGACGTGTCTATGAATAGATAACAATACGGCTGTCTTATTGCACGGCTGAAAAACGTGACCTATGAAGATAGGACATTCGCAGTTGTTAGACACGATGTATTATAGTTCTCAGGTCATAATTCATTGAGAGCTATCACTGTCTATCATTAATATGTCACTTGAAGTTTTTATAATAACCTAGAATCGACTTAGTTTATACTATAATCCCCTCTTGATGGCACCGATGGGTATATAACTACTGCCCTTTTCGTAGCGTTTCAGAGGTGAACAGTTTTGTTGTCCCAAACGAATTACTGTAAGCGAATCAGTTTTGGTCACCGTTTTAGCCCAATAACGAACGTATGGTTTTAGCGTGAATTATTGATCTACTGAGAAGCAAAGATCAGTGATAAGTTTTAAACAAAGGAATGACATGAGGATATGAAATAAATTTACTTACGAAATTACGAAGCAGTTCCGTTATAAGCACAAGCTTATTACGTCTCGAAGTTCGTTGATCTTTTCTGGTGGGTCACGAGTACCAGTACGCACGTGAAAAATTTATCGAAACTCAATTTAAGACCACGAAAGTTGGTGAACACTGTATTTAACCTGTTGAAAACATCGATTGCAGATGATAACTGCTATGCACCATTTATACTCATTTTAGCGACTAAAAATAAACAGTGTGTTAATGAAATAGTATGTAGTGTTGATGAAACTCCATTCCACATCCGTCTGAGACGCCTCAGGGACTCTGAAGGACAATATAACTCACCCGTTGATGTAGAAACTTCAACCTAACATGTGTTTCTTGATCCTTAACTACTGATATGCTTAAAAGAGAGACCCAAAAGGGAATCCAGTTCCCAGAGACTTATAAGCTACTCAGCCCTTTCCATATATGATAGCGAACTTCTAGTCCCAGATGTGATTGAATGTGGAAGACTCAGTGTGACGTGTTCCTGGAATATAACATTTGTCGTAACTACCTGTTAACTAATTTGAGGTGAGAAAAATGTTAGGTTTTTCATCTGACTATGTTCGTTTCTCAGGAAATATGTGGCCTTATCTGTTAGGCTCGATCATGAATCTGTATGAGTTTTTTATATGAGGCGAATGACTGGGTTATTTTATCATAACAATATACTGCATTAAATGCTGATATACTGTATATATTATTATTATGTTCTATAGTGTTATCTGCGTACATAATCACTTAATGTAGCTAATGTATATGATGGAATCATTGAGATAGTAATTAAATGAGTTATGTCTTAATAGTACGTAGGAATTTGAGATTTTAAATTGTAAATCATCTCCAGATTCAGTTTGAAAGTGTATCTATACAATAAAGACAGAGGTATCAATAGAGTTGTTCAGCCTAAGTAAATGAAATCGTTGAAAGGTGAATCATTACTGAATTATAGTTGCTCTTCAAGGACAATGGTTTTATTCGTTATTTCAGTCTTTTGTGCTGAAAATAGTTATGGAACTAATGATTATTTACTTTTATATAACATTCCTTTACAATACATGCGGATAATTAAAGTTCGCATTATTGCAGCTATTATATAATAGAGTGCACTTTGTATTTTCCAATGGCACATAATTTATGAAAATTGTCGCCCTACTATTCCTTGCAAATTAGTTTAAAATTCGTCACTTTAAGTTATTGGGCGTAGGGACATTTCACTAGTAACTGAGATCAGTATATTGTTTAAACTAACCATACCTTACCATCATCACAATGTTTTCATTTGATTATGGTAGCTAGATCACTTCTGATTATGTTTATTATGCAATAGGAATTGTTATCCCATGTGTTCACTTATCATGACAGTCTGATCTCAACAAATCTTTTATGAGGTTTGCCATTTGCTACGTTTTCGAACGTATTGTTTTTGATTAACTATGTTGCCTTGTCACTAATAATCACATGTGAAATATAAACTGTATGGTAAAGTCATTTAATTAAAAAAAACGGTTTCGGATGTGCCGACAGATCAAGCATTTTTGTGAAGAATAAGTTTATTTACCACCTAATTTACTGGATGAAAAAACTAAGTACGCAAGAAATTACTATGCGTATTGTTTGTTCTTGGCATCAGCTAGAAGTTTCTGCTATATCGAAAAATTCAGACGTAGCTAAGTAGTGAAATTTTAGGTCTAGTGTTAATTTTAAAACTGTCTGTCAGTTATCTGGGGAACTATAGAATCTTCAGAATAAGCTGACTACAAAAACCTAATGTGTAAGTTATTTAGTTATCTTAGTATAACTGGAGAGAATGAAGTTTTATTCACAACATTATCTAGCAGACAATGATGATGCATTTTGTAAGACAATTCACAGTTAAGTAGAATCAAAAAAATTTTGAAAGGATTGATGTACAGGGATGTAGGAAAGTGGATTTAATTGCTTGTTATAGACAGCAAAAGATCTGAGCACAATTGAATCAAAATATTTTTTCTTTTCCCAGGTCAATTTACAGACTTAACTCATGCCAAAGCATCAAAGTGTTTGTCGAAGGCGTACTCTCTCATTTGCTGATATCACAGAAGTAAGACATTAGATATTTAAATGTGATGTGCGTTTGCTAGTGTTCTTTTCAGTAACTTTAGTAACATGGTTTTATTGATTGTATGACGTATATCATTGTTACCATATTGGTCATTACGATTGCATGAGTGAACCTCAATATTGCTAACTCTGGTCTACATTTTTATGTCACATTTCTGTTCTCGTTTTATTTCAACCGGCTCTATAAAATTCTCAGACTTTGATTATGTATTAGTGATTATATCCATATCCACCAGCCTGGTTGATCTGCGTAGTATAACTAGCTATAACACCTTAAGTGTGACTTATAGCCAAGTAAACAGACCTGTACCATTACGCATAGTGGTGGCTAGGCTATCAATGTTCTAAACACAGTTACTGAAGCTTCACAATGTCATTAATCAATTTACAGATTCAGTCTGGTAGACTATGACTAAAGTCAGTTTAGCTAACTTGGTTACACTATACGAAATCAAATTATTGGGACTTACGCATATTTACTTTCATATACCATTGTCATAAAATATCACAGAATCAAGCACTACTCAGTATAGTTGCTCTTTGACTAGAAGATGGATCATTAGGTACATATATGACAGTAGGTATATTATTTTAACGATTTGATTGAGTAACTACTTTTATAAGATTATTTGTCTGTTTAGCTTGTGTTCATGCTTTTTTCACACTTAGTGCCGCAGAATCAATCGTATAAATGTAAGTGAAAATCATGATATTGATTCATCAAAATTATTCGTCGGTAGCATGGTACGCCGTCCTTCTTTCACGCTTTTGGAAGATTACCAAAATTCATCTCATGAACTGCCTTATCTTACATTGAAAGACTCTAATTCTCAATTTAAAAGTGCCTGCGAATCCACTGAAATGAATGATTCATTGAAACCAAATCCGATTGCTCAACCTGCTTTGGATCCGTTTATTTTCGGTGTATCATTTACTGAATCAAATTCCGCCAATGCCCACCTTGATGCTATACAATTATCTAAAATGCATAATAATTCACTAGGTTCTACAAACTTACCCCCCTTAAAAGATAAAGAATATCTATTTCCTTCATCACCCTTATCCTCAACTTTGATCAAATTATATCTATCCAAGGTAATTGAATTTTCATACACATAGTTCCCTTAATCATTTTGAATTTATTTGTTTTATCGTTGTAAAGGACGATAGCTAGTAATGTTGTTTATATAACCAAAACTTTAACATAATTTATGGTCAAGGTTATATTTATGGGGTGAGATCATATATTCACACAAATTGATCAGTAAACGGTAGCTTATGTAACATTTTAATCTTTGGAATAGATTGGATTTCTTCTACCAAGAAATTCTTTAAAAGCGTCAAAATATGTCTCAGAATTGTAGTATGTTTCAAATGGTATAGGTTAGTTTGTGGAAGTTGCTAAAATATTGTGCAACTAAGTTTCATGTCTGGTACCATTTATTAACCCCGTTTATTCGTGTTGATATTGATCGGCAATCTAAACCTGTACTGTACTTCAATAACATTATATTGAGATTTTTATGTTCATTTATGATTGACACTTACAACCTTGATATTATATCTAATTAATTCATAATATCTATAATTATTTCTCATGATTATTTTGTTTTTATCATCTGGTTTTAATAACTATTTGTAGTGGATTTTAGAGGATGCTTGTAGTTGCAACTTTACAATTTACTTTTGTTACGTTTCATTGATTTCTTGATATACTGTGTATAATGTTCAGTCACTTATTATACTGATTTGTAGTATTCTAGGTTTAAACATTTTAATCACATCAATTGTTTATTTGATGGAGTACAATAAATTTGTTAATGTGGGTTAGATATTTTTATCGTAGAAGTGATCATGAGATAGTGCTTTTATTTTTCTGGCTTCCGGTTAACTTTAAATTTTTCAGTGTTAGTTACAACAACAACAATAACAACCAGTGTTATTGTAGGAATACTTGGTGATTGGATGATGCTAAACTGAAAGAATAACACGAAATCATTTGGAATGTTCAGTTAAACCGTGAATATATACAGGGAACTCCGTAACTAATCTCTTACAGGTAGTGCATATTTTCTATCGTATTTTACGGCTTACACCTTTTGTAACACAGTAAGAACAAAATATTCACTCCACTTGACTTTGATTTATAATCTTTTCTCAATTAATAACCGAATTTCCAGTAAATGTTTGAAAAGTTTAAATTTAAAGTTTCTATTTACTTTTAACAAACTAGTGATTGTTGTCAGAGTTTATTCAGTATTATTATGGTTTTCAATGTTTTTTTAATTATCAGGTCTCTTTATGCTCATCTACAGAAACAACGGAAAGTAATTTAAATTCGGATGATGAACAACTTGACTTTCATAGCAATATATATCCAAATTTGATTGGTCTACCTGGATGCTTACAAACTGTATTACATTCATTAGCTTCTATGGTTATGCCTACTAGACATTTTATTAGTATGAATACAACTAATGAAATCAAGTCATCGAATTTAACAAGATTATCTTCATTAAATGAGAATTTTAAAATTTATCACTTAAAATGTCATCATACTGATGGAAGTGCATATAATACAGATGTCAACTATTCAAGTTGTACTGAGTCTTCAAGTATATTAGATGATGTTTCAAATGGTTATTACTCAGATAATTATCTTCTTGAAGCAGCTAAAAAATTGAAAAAATCTAATATGATAAATAATCATTGGCCAACTGTAAAATATAATCAGCATCAGTCTAGTCAAATCTCTTTACTTTCAGGTAAATCTATTTCCACATACATTTTAATATTGTCTTTCTTAAAATTTCGATCAACTATTATGGGATATTTATTAATTTGTAATAGTTTTTTTTAACTAACCTTATCATGACCATTAACGTCATGGTTAATTTATAGAATTTCAACTTAAGATTTTACATTCTAGTGTGTTCTTGTTTTATCAGTAATTGTATAGAATCTTCATTAAATTTGTAACAAGCTTTAGGAATTTTAGATATCTGATTATCAATATCTGTGAAGCAACGTTCTTAATATTACTCTCAAGAATATCATATACATTAACGGTGAATCTATGGAAAACAGCCGTATCAATATAATAGTTAGTTAATGTAATTCAATAACCAATTATGGGTTAATGTCTACTCGGCTGTGGGCTATATCTTTCGCATGTTCATTAATGAATGATTCTATCCAGTGGAAGAGATTGTGTGAATTTTAATTTCAGTGGTTGAAATACAAGTCTTGTAACTAGTATTCTTACGGTCTTAAAATAACTTAATGCGTTCAAGATGGTTTCGTTTATTAACTTCTATAAATTGACACTATATTTATTGTCGTATTCAGTGCTCACTGTTGATTAGTATCAGTGCTGAAAATGAGTTATTTAAGCGTTATTTTATTTCTTATGTAGCTCAATCTCTTACTGGTCTTTTAAGCATTGTAATATAATTCTTATCTATTTTTGCAGTAAATGAGTATATGGGTGAGTCAGTGTTTATTAGCAGTTTGGTTTTTATTTTCTCTCTTTTTAGGAGGACAAATGATCGGGACAGTGTATTCGTAACTTAAGAAGGTCTTCTTACCATCGCTGATACTTTCACACAATTTCATCCTACTAATTCTACCATTGTTGTAACAAACAACTTTGGGCTGTTCTATACTCTCTAGTAAACAAGAAATAATAATCACAGGCTTTCATCAATTGCCTGTTGGTGAAAGCCTGTCAATATAGAAGCAATGTTGATATGGTGGAGAAGATTTGTAGCTCAGAAGGATGATTTTGTTGGAATTGCGTTATCTGACCTCAGAAGACGCAATTGCAATAAAAGAAGTAATGTTGGATAAAGAACTAAACAGTTTAAAATGGTAGTAGAATAAGCATATTACCAATTAAAAAGTAATTTCTTGATCCCCACTATTAATAACAAATTCTTAACATTATATTCTTCTGATAAACTGTCGACAAATTCCAAATAAGTCAATTTTGTTGTTACGTTTAGCAGATAAACGATAATGAACTTATGTTTAATTATGTATGGATGAGACGAATGATGAAACAGTCTACTTAATAGATAGTAAATCATATAATTTTAATAACTAATTTATGAGATCAGTATATTCAACTTAATCTATAAACACAATTTAAATCATCATTTGTCTCGGAAAATTTATCCAATAGAGACAAACGTAGAAAGTTTCTTTTCAGAAAAATTCATAATAACTTATTGATTACTTTGTAGATACAAAGTTAAATAGCTAAGGAGTTCATTGAAGTACTGATGTAAATCATGGAGTCTACATCTAAATTTAATACTATGAAAGTAAATATTAGTGAATTTTGTTATACTATTGGTTATTCTATCATTATTTATTTGAATACTCCAATTTTCTAATCATTTACTTCTGCCATCCCATTCTTTATAAAGTATTATGTGTTTTCTCATTTGTTTCAAAGTGAAAAAGTTAGTCTAACCACCTTGGTATGAATAAAACAATCTACTAAAGATATCATTTGTATACATTTTCAAAGATTTTTTCACCAATTATTTTTTTCTAAGCATAAGTATTAATTATATGCTATATGTATTTTCTCATAATTTTTCTCCAAAATTATCACTTCTTAGATGGACATTCAAAGTTAAAGTCAGCATATATTCATCATGTCAACCATCATCATCACCATGGTAAATGTCACCATAAACTTGGTTTGACGAATGTTTATGCGGGTTTAAAATCTAATAAGGTTGGTGATACTTCTACAGTTTCCTTGAATCCTCCTCAATCTCATAATAGCAATCATAAGTTGTGTCTAAAGTCAAAGAATATCATCAGTAATACTGATAATAATAATAATACTAACAATCTGTCAGGTACTGTATCAATATCTCAAGATATTAAAAGTTGTAATTTATTAGAACGTTTTTACCATTTGTACACTAATTTCCATTCAAAAATAACAGAAGATAATTTCTATTACATGGATGAAAAATCGTTAGAACGACGAGTTCGTGCACAAGCATCAAATATAATTTCACCTGTATCCTTTTAACAATACATTATGTCTATGTAGATCATTGATGTTATCTGGAAAAAAATTCGATTAATTCTTAAGTAATAGTATTTGTTATGCATTGTAAATTATAATTGAGACACTTTTCTTTCATAATAATGTAACATGTTTTGTACTTTTTTCTTTTAAATCTTAACAAAATGACACTTGAAAAGAGAGTTCATTTAAAATATATATGTGTGTATCACCTAACAACCAATAATGTTTATCTTATTTTGACACTGTATCTTTAATTTGATTTTACAGTTAGCCATCAACAACATATATATACTATTTTTTTGTTACTTAACAGTTGATATCCCAATTCAAGTGTTTATCCGTATTCTTTCTCTATCTCTCTCTCGATGTTTTTTTCCACTTGTTATGTAAGCTCATTTATATTTTTGCTGTGTTTTTTTCGCTGTGGCTAGCTTTACTATTTGCTATCCCCTATATTGATGTATATAAATTCGTATATAAAACTACGAGAGAGAATTTGTATAGTCGAGTGTTGTTAAGTGACTTTTGTGTTGATGTTCTATTTTTCTTTCCTTTACGCACATTTATATTTGTCTAAATTGTACTTTTGTAAATATATAGCACTTATATGTCTTGTTTTCTCATCCATAAAAATAACATTTCTATTTGACCGAGTAAATCTTCACCTTTATGCTATGGTGAATCTCAATTCCAGTTACTAGAACAGGGTATTTGTAGTATATTCGATCCACTAAAACAGTATTTGGATGTGTAGTTAGATATAAGCTTTGCATTATCAACAAGTAAGGTGCTTCTACAAAATTAACACAAGCCTATATCCATACCATAGTTGAATCGGTCAACGTAGTCTGCATGAATGCTCAGGTTGTTGCGGAACTTTTGTTATCGATGTAGTAGGTCTATTTTATCTTTAGATGAACTTGTGAAGATTTTGTATACTCTGAAGATAATTTCCACCAGAGGTTCATGACACCCGAAGAGTGAATAAAAACCAATCACAAGTGTTTGGTCTTAGTTATTAGTGATTACTTCCATTCAATACGGAATAAAGCCCGGAAAATTCAGGTCTCACGGTATGATATAATTGAATCTATCGACTTTCCCACATTTCTAATTTTAGTCAATTCATGATATACTAAGGTCTTCATACAATTGTTGAAGGGATAAATCAGGTTAAAGAAATCTATTCAGTATTTGATGATTTTAGTTAGTTCTCTATATAATATCAGTTGGTGACAAATATATTATTTTCAAGTGTAGTAATAATCGTTTCTCAGTGCAACAAACGGGAACGGCAAATGAAAACAATGTTCTAGCACTGGTTATACGATTTGTCGATTATTTACATTCATATTTTATTTTCTTTATGCACAATAAATACACATGCTATTTTAGACTCACTGGTCTAATTAACAATTTATTGGGATAGCCCTTTGTGTAATGGTATGAGATAAAAGCAGAATTAATCGTCTTGTGATGTTACCTATTGCTGAAATCATGTGCCTCAAAGTTTTCATCTCTATTTTATAGTTTAAATTTCGCTACACCTACAGGATTCAATCACGGAAACACGTGATTGTGTTTACAATAGAAAATTTGTATAAATCTACATATTTTATCTTTTATATTTGTGTCGCATTTTCGACGGAACATGCCCATTGGATAGAGAAGTTTTCTTAAACATTACCTTATATTATATAATAATTCGGTTTATTATGTGTGTAAGCTTTTCATTCCGATGATACGAGGAGATTTAGCAAATATGAACTCATTCATTGCTCAAACAATGTAAAATGATTTTATTTATAGTTTTCTTTTATTAATTTGGGCGTGTTAATACTGAAAAGTGAATAATAAATGATCCAATGTTTTTGGATTTTTAGGGAAAGGAATTAGTTTAACTAACTGATGTTTGATATTGTTCTCGAAAATTGTGGTCCTTTCTAATAGTTGATTAAACCAAAGTCTTATTGTTGCTTCATTTTAGTCTGCTTAATCTTCTGCATCCACGAACATGAGTAAATTCATATTGTTCACAATCTCAGTACGTATGAAGATCGTTTTTATCTTGTAACGCATACTGCTTTGAGGTCTCAGTCTGGGATCAAATAACCATCCAGTACTCTATAGTTTTCAGTTATGCTCATACTGGTGTTGGGTCTCATTAAAGACTATATAGATTGGAGAGACCACAAGCCATGTAACAAACTTTAGTAAACATTTCCATCGAAATCTTGATAAATTGTATTGGCCTTGACGAAATTACTTCACTTAAGGCAGTGGAATATCGTCTTATTCACTTACTATGGAAAATGTAGCACAAATCCAATACTTTCATCTTAAATTTTGTTAGGTTTCCTATTTCAAGGCAGGTGTGCCTAGTCACTAGTCTTTCTTATAATTCCTTATTGACATGCAATACCCAACCTAACATTGTCATCGTTACACCTGATATTTAGTTAGTGTTTATGTGGAGCGTAAATTGTAAAAATTAGTCTTGTACATCAATGGATCTCAGCTTATCGACCCAGAGTTTAAGCGTTCGCGCGTGAAATGGCCGTTCATTGCCTCTATGTTGTCTAACTTTGATTAGTTCGTGATTTCAATGACATTTCATAACAGTTCAATAGGTGGTCACTTTTTATATAGTTTAAGATTATAGCGAATAACTTAAGAGTTCACACTTACTTATCAACTGACACCGATATTTGGTTAGAATCGTTTCCACTTACATACAATTGTCTACATATTTTCTGTTCAGTTCATTACATACTTTCAGTTAATTTATGATGGGTGTGTGTATCACTTACTTGATAGGTTCGTCCGTAAGAAATGATCAGAAGAAAGTAGTAAGTTTGTTAAGTTTTAATAACTTTGTATGTTCGGATTCTTTGGGATAATTAGACCTTCAAGGACCTATAGTCGAATAGCTTGAAACTGCAATTTTAAACAAGAGAATTTGATCAGCTTTGAGATTTAGGAAATTTATCATTACTTACTAATCAAAGAATATCTAATGTGCAATGTAACATGAACGTTTTCAACGGACTACCATGTTTTAAGAGGAATTTTTTGGCTGATATGAGTAAAAGTTCAAATATGTGAAAAAAATATTTACATGATTTTTAAATTGTTCAATTTTTCATGGGATCAGAAAACTGTCAACTTCGTAATCATTAATTCCCATAAATTGAAGTGGAAATCAATTAAATTTTATTATTTAGTCATGTTAATCAATATTTCGAGACGACCTTACATTTTAATTTGTACTTTTAGTACCTAATATCTCTCTGTTAATTGTTTTTATTATTAACAGTTAAAAAGTTAGTAATATTCCCAAATATTTTGAATGTTTCTGTTTACCTTGAGATACATCACTTCTTCTTCTTCCGTTATCAACAAAGTTAATTATAAAGAAAACTCAAAAAGAACTGAAGAAATACGTAGATTGCTTCCGAAAAAATATCAGTTAAGTAGGGGTTATTAAACTCGTAATTGATTTAAACAGATGTATTTTACTGGTGTGTGGACAAATGAACGAATTTTTTCCCTATTATCCAACTGCAAGATACTACTAAAATGATACTAACTATGCCAAATATCAGAATACTTCAACTGATATAAATCACTTTGTCAGATTAACAGTGAAGAATTAACAATGAAAAAGAATACTTTTTCATATCATACATATGAGCTCACACAAAAGTGATGGTTCGTGATCATTCAGTTATGCTCTAGCTTGTTTTAATTAGCTGTCAAGGTCATCTTCGTAATGTTTTAAATATTGAAAAATTCATTTTGGCGGTTTAGGAAACTACTAATATGCAACTTTATCGTATATCTTTGCATTGGTGCGTATAGAACAAAAAGATTTTCTTGGTACTGTAGCCATTTGTATTAAATACTTAGAAATTATAAAATCGTTTAGATGTGAAAGCTTATGAAATTCAGGGGTAAAAATGAGAGAATTTCTAGGTGAAATATTTTTTTCAAGATATATCAGTTAAACAGACGTTTAGGTAGTAAAACAGATTATGGAGAAGTCACTTAAGAATATTCGATTGTACATTACTGTTGTCAAATTTTAACAATGTAATGTATGTTCAGTCAAATTGTACGCAAACATTTTGCCTCACTGCCTATTGGAGAAACTTATAGAAGCGATTCCTTTATAATATTCCGTTGAATAGTCATATGGAAAAACTTGACTTAACTTCATAAAACTACTTTGAATCGCACACTTTTAGTTTGCTTCGATAAAATGTGCTACTTGATTCATGGAATCTATTGATCAGTGAAGGCACAATCGATATAAACTTGTCTAATAATTTGTTTTAATTTAAAGTAGAATTTACAATTTCGTTACCACAGTTTACAGCTTTTTAGCACTAAATATTCTATTTCTGGAAATCAGTTACAAGTGAATATACATGAACCGACCATCAGTAAGTTATCAGTACTCAGTTTTAGTTTCAAGGATCATTACATTTTATCTAAGAAAATGTGCAGTACTAATGAATCATAAGAATTAATTCGATGTGAAAATACTGAAAGTCTTAGTTTTCACTTTTAGGCGTACACTAATAATCACGTCGAAAAATATTTATGAAATGTATATCGGTTTTAAAAGAATTTATTGAGTCATTTTTTACCGTTATATTTCCCATTGTGTTGAATATTAGACCCCGTTGATACCGTTTCACTTAACTGCTTTGCAAGGTCTATCTCTCACCTTGTGTTTCCTTGACCTTCAGTATAGTTGCTTATGATTTGGTTTTATGTTTATACTTTTTTCAATCGCACCATAACTTTAATGACATGTTTCTTAGATATTGTACGTAAAGTTTCCCTCATTCAGTATTTTCACTTTTACAGATGGTTTCTTGATTGTAGTTGATGTAAGAGATGTAGTATCTACTGTGGTGGGTACATATGTAAAAGAGACATCCACTTTATACAATGTATTGTGTTGTTCAAATACTCCTGTTTATATTGTGAAAGCTTTTAGATTTGTCTTCTTTTAATCAAATCTTTCAGTCAACATAAAGTAGAATCAATTCCTAAGTGATCATCTAAACGAAAACGCAATGCAGTTTATTAGTTTATACATTTCTTATTAGTTAGTGTTCACTCTCTTGTACGTTTGAATATACCTATTTTTTAGCTTACTGATCAACTATGTAAAATACACCTTTACGCAGTACCGTCTTATGACACTCCTGTAGGTTCTTGTTTCATTGAGGTATGATTGAATTCGCCTAAATTTCAATTTGAATGATTATTTCGACACTAGAGTATGATAGAGACATACCATTTAATCAGGAACTTGAGATAAACACTTTTTTTATTCGAATAATTTACAAAGTTGGGGTCTAATGATATGACATTGGTATCTCGTATTCTTGTTTTGTTTTAATTAAATTTAAGACAGCAGCAATGTTGTTGATTATTTTAATAATAATATACGGATCACTATTATACCATATAATTAACGAAATTAAAATGAATCTGATGTTTTCATTCTATTACTGTTTTCAATTTTATACAATACAATGAAGTATTAACAGTATCACAATGATCATATGTTCATAAATAATAATTCTAGACGAATAACATTGTCTGACAACACTAAACAATCATAATACATAAATTAATTGAAGGCTTTTGTCATTTTTTATCAGACAATGTTCAAGATGTTACTTCGTACAAAGATCCCATGCATATTTTTTATGGTTTTTTGTGTTGTCATGATATCTAAAAGTTCCGTTGCATACCAGTATTTATTGCAGTTTCATTTTAGCATTAGCAATTTTAAGGAAACGGATGTTCCTTTTTTGCAATACAAATTTGAATTTCAGAACTGAAGCTCCTAATCAACTGCCTCTAACCATCTGAACTGTAGTGTCTGTGTAATAGTTAATTTTGTTTGGCATCAAGCTATTTAAAGAAGTTAAAAGTCATGAAAATATTATAATTTTAGGGAACATTATTTTGTAAATGATGTAGTTCTCTAATTACGTTCCTTTATACCATTAAATACTTAAGATAATTTTGTCCTGAGTTGGTTTTCGTACCGTAATCATACGTCGTGATTTAAAATGATATTTTAACATTACGCATATCATCAACAATCTATATTTATGTTAGAAAAGATCGCATATGTAATAACGATTTAGATTACATGTTGTTTATTTCTACAATTTCCCATTACAGCTTGCCAAGTTTTCTTCACTTCTCTGATTCTTTTTCATTTTTTTTCACTGCCAAAATATTTCTTCTTTATCGATTATTTACTCTAACAACATATTTTTGGCCTACTTCTTAGGGGAACAACTGTTCTCTCAACCTACCTTTCATTTGGCTGTTTTAGTAAATTTTCTGGACGATATTTTTTAACCAGTTACTTAAAAGAAAAAAAACATCCATTTAATCAAAGCTAAGAATTATGAAGTGTACAACCAGTGTGTATTAGTCAAGGAATTTGGGATTCTAAATCAATTATCTTTGATGTACTTGTCAAAAGAATGTGTTCATTTTAAATTCCAATATACAGTTTGATTTCTTATTTCGTAGTCTGCCTCATTGTTCAATCAAGGTTTCGATAACATTCGTAGGACAAATGAAAAAAAATTAGCTTCAATTCTTAAAGTTTCTCTTTGTCAATGATCACTTTTCAGAATAATGTTTCAAGTATAGTATAGTTTGTTCTTTTACATACTTTCTATTAGTAAAGCTTTGTTTACTTTCACTGTACTGTCTCTTAACATACATTATGATGAAATATTCAATTGAAAATTGTCAAAAAGTGATTGATTTAGCTGATTGACAGTACGCATTTAGTTTCAACTTCCTAACTTTCAACTTTTTATTTCTTCCCATCAACATTGTGAATAATAGAATCATTAGTGAATCGTCACTATTATCTTCAAACTCTACAAGACATGCATATAGACTAGCGAAAATTACTAATTAATCAATATTTGAAAGGAATTATATTTTCCAATGAATACACCTTGAAACATTGATATCTTGTAACCATTTACTTACGTACTTAGACATGTTACTCTCAATGAAGCCTAGGCCACCGACCAGCATTCTCCAACCCACTCTGTCCTGGGTTTTCTTTTCCAGTTCTGTCTAATTTTTGTTCATTTTTCTCATGTCTGTCTCCATTTCTCGACGTAATGTGTTCTTTGGTCTTCCTCTTCTCTTTCGACCTTGAGAATTCCACGTCAGGTTTTGCCTTGTGACTCAGCTGGGTGCCTTCTTCAACATGTGTTTATCCACTTCCAGCGCTTCTTCCTGATTTCTTCCTCCATTGGGATCTGGTTTGTTCTCTCCCATAGTAGGTTGTTGCTGATAGTGTCTGGTCAACGGATTCGAAGTATTTTGCATAGACAGCTGTTAATAAACGCTAGTATCTTCTGGCTTTGGTAGTTCTCTAGTTGTCCACTCCATACAGTAGAACTGTCTTGACATTTGTATTGAAAATTCTGACCTTAGTGTTGGTTGACAGTTGTTTTGAGTTCCAGATGTTCTTCAGTTGTAAATATGCTTCTCTTGCTTTGCCGATGAGCAGCATATTGTAAACATTTAATAAAATATTAATTATATTCTATACTTCAAATAAACTCCTTGGAGAAATGAATATGCAAACACGTTTTAGCAAACTTAGAGTGTTCTCTATGTGATAAACATAGTAATTGTTTTCATTTGGTTAAATAGTTATATTTTATTATTGATATGTTTCAATATTCATAAATTATTTGAAAACAAAACAAAACAATAAGTAGGTGGATTTTTTAAAAGTACACAAAAACATTATTTTCAAAGACTTAATATTACTAATCAGGTCAACAATTAGTAATGTAAACAGCGTACAGTTTTATTTATAAATTTATTAAAGTGAAATTGATTTTTATATTTTTATCATTATCACGTATCAACAGTTGTCTGATTTTAATTAAAGATTGTTTATTATATTTATAGAATTATGATAAGCCCAGAAATTATTCTGTTCAATGTTGCAGTTTCATTGAAATAATGTGATCAACAAATATTTATGATTATGTAATAATTATTTCAATGGTTACGATCATGAGTCGGTTGAAGCTAGACCATCATTGAAAACCTGGGAGGACTGGAAGGCCATTTCGTTTCAGTATGGGACTCCTCAGCAGTGCGCATCCACGACCTCGCCCCCTGCGAGATTCGAACCCAGGACCTACTGGTTTCGCGCGCGAGCACTTAACCACTAGACCACTAAGCCGTCATCCAACGGTGTTAATGCCTAACCTCAACTAATCCACGAAACTGAGCGACACTGCTGATGTGCACCACTGAGGAGTCCTACAATAGGACGAAACGGCCGTCCGGTGCTTCCAGGTTTTCCATGATGGTGTAGCTTCAACTGACTCATGATCTTAACTATTAAAATTACTATAATATCCACAAAACCCACCTGATATTATTAATTATTTATTACTTTTGAACTGGAGGGGGAGTGGGTGGTTAACTAACAGAATGTTATCTTTATAATATTCTTACAATAGAAAATAAATTTACCGGTCGAAGTGATACAAAGTAGATTAAATTGATTGTCTTCAACTTGGAAAATGATGTTTTATTTTGCCAGTTAACCGTCATCTTCATCATCTCAGGTAAACGTTTAAATAAATTGAAAATTATGTATGAAATTTTAACTATATCACTACTTCCCTTAGTTTATTTTTGTGAATGAAAACTAGGTCGCTGGTATGGTGGACTGTTCAGTTTATTGTTTAATCAAATATTTTTCTATGATTCGATAGATTATCGAGTTCAAATGAAACCTTTGACTAAAAAAACTGGTTAATGATTGATGATAGTTACAGAGTGATCAAAAAGAAGTGTGCGATGTGTTTTTCTTGTAGCATAAAAAAGGTGACTCGTCATCAGGTGAAATTTAAAAATCTCTACCGTAAGAATCTGATTAAGTTACTTTTCCCGATACATATCTTGAGGTTAGGGAAATAGTAAGCAAGAATGAATAAATTTCAAGGTGATCTAATTTTTTATCTGTTCGATAAACAGTACAATCAACTTTAAAATAATGAGGGTTACGGATTTGTTATCTAAATGTGGAGATATGGTTCAGTTGTCTTCAACCTGAAAACATGAAAAACTAGCCATATAGTTTTTCTTTTTCTCTCTGAGCGGTCTTTCAATTGCTTTTAGATAATTTCATAACAATTTTGTCAACTATTTCGAAAATGTTTCCAAGGCCCCCCTACAATTTAAAATCTTGCTTTAACTGGTTGTTGAACTTCGATTTTTAGACATTAAGATCAATTCTATTCTAAGAGTTGTAAGTTGAAGTTCATGAGGGCATTTGCAAAAATCATAAAAACTGGGGAAAAAAATGGTTACTTTTTTGTTAGTCATTTAAATCTGGTCACTGTTCAATAATGCCTGTTGTAAGCTTTTTCTGATGGTTTTACTTTTGATAGCTTTTTCATCAGTCATCATTAGTTGTAAAATTGTCAATTAAATGTTCATTTAAAACACGGTTAAAACTAAAAGTTTAAAAGAAGTTTTTTACTGTTTAGTTATTTTGTCATTCGAATTCTCGTTTTATTTGTGACATTAGTCATGTATAAAATCAGTACAGTCTGTATTTAGTAAAAAAGGGTTATCCAATGAATTTTGTTGTCTCAATCGTAGACAAAGCAATTGACCTCTGTCTATGTTTCAGTGTCTATAGTTTACCTTTGTGTCAGTCAGGAAAAGCTTTATGTGTAAATTGAACAAACTTCTCAAAGAAAATAAGTTAAATAGGAATGAAATTCAATTAATCAGTGACAACTAACAAACATTAAGCAATGTGTTGATCAATCATTTACTCCTTGAGATGACAATTAATTTTAAGCAACAATCTTCAAACAAATACAAAAGATTTTCAAGAGAATTAAAATAACTGAAATGAAGTGTAAAAGAATATCCAGCTAACGACACTTAATAAACATTTTCTCAACACAAAGAAATACAATTTTCAAATTGGTCTTAAATGGCAATTTTATGTATGGTAAATGATTGTCTGCATTAAGGTTAAACTAACTGAAATTTCATTAATAATCGTTAGTATGTAAATTATCCATTGAAAAGACTATTCGTGATTCATTCTATCGTGACCAGGTTATACTTGGCTCTCTAATTAGCAACCGTGATTAATGGAATTCAACCATGCATGTATGAGACACTTACCATTGAGGATAATGGAAGATGGTCGTGAGTCATGGTTTGAATGCCGCTTGCGGGATTGTGGGTGGAAACTATTCAAGAGTCCCATTCTTGGCCAAATCGGCCATTGATTGGTTCGAGGTTTTTACTGGTGGTCTAACATTGATCGGTTAATGATTTCAATAACAATAATATTCTATCCACTAAAAACTAAGTTTTTATTAGTTAGAAGTATTTCTTGAAAAATGATATTGTACGAATTATATCATAGTTCATTCTATAATATCTATCACCTTTCTGTTTTATAATTTTTCTCCTTACAGTTTATTAAAATCAACGAAAGAAAGTAGCATTGGATAACTGAATGCTATTACATTAATAATTTGTTTCACTCTTATAAGTTTAGTGTTGATACATACTGCAAACATTTCTGTTAACAGTGATGGGATGAGACAATCGAAAACTAGCCTTTCAAATTGTTACAAGATATCTGTGGAAGGATATCTTTTTCGAATAAACTTAGAGACTCAACAGTCTAAAGCTCAGAGTAATTTCTGCCTGTCTGTTAAGTGAATTACAGTCATAACTTATTGACCGAAACTTTCGAGCTAAAAATGACAGCTTTGTTTCAATAATGTACATATTCATTCAGTTGGCTGATTGTTCTGTCTTTCGGATTCTGTTTGACCGAGATTATGTAATCACTTAAGTAAGGAGATAATCAATTCGCTATGAAAAACCATTCGGCAGTAATCTAAGAGAACAACTTTAGGACTACTTTATCTGGAAAATATCTCTTACCGTTGCATTTATGCGCCTAGTCCTACATTGTAACTAACTGACTGACAGAAAGCATCATTCATCTGTGGTACACTTTAATATCTCAACGCTCTGTCACAAGATCTTGAATAATTGACAAATAGGATATATGAAACCATTAGAAATTTGATTTCCTCGCATATGCATTACAAGTATCAGCCAACCAACTACATAGTCAAACTAAACTGGCTTTTTAATGAAAATGAAAAACCTAACAAACCTATTTGTTATTGGTTAAGAATAAGTCATCTGATTAATGATTGTTTACCATCTAAGGGAAATTATCCAATTACAATAAAAGTCCAAATAGTAGAACAGCAGATTGTATCGATTATACTTTTTCTCTAGCTTGAAGTGTTCGCTTTGTTTATCATTTTAGAATGTTTGCAAATTTGTTTTTATAATTTTTTTCTTCTTGTTATTTCATTTTGTCATGATGAGTTTCTGTCTGTGTGTATGATAGAGAGAGTTATGTGTATGTCATAGTCGCTTATGCCCTTTCGATGAAGCTGAAGTATACTGTTAAGTCAATGGGGAAATTAAAAATCACCTCAAATTCACGGCGCGACTTATTAAAATGTGACTAGTGAATACTGTTAGGTTAGTGTTTTCATCACGGAGTGATATCATCTATAATGTGAGGGTCCTAAAATACTTATCTTGATTCCTAGTATAGTAAGTTACTCATTTATATTCGCTGTCTGCTGATTGGCCAAGATGTTTTATACTCCATGGTTGTCCAGAGGTATAGTTTAGCTTTTCTGTTGTTTTTTTAATTGTTTTCAGGTAACATGAAGAGCTTGTTGGTTATTTACGAGAAAAACGTTGTCGCCGCTATATGATCATTACCAAATGAGGAAGCAAAAATATTGGATCTCAAAGTGCTCTTTTAAAGATATCTATGTAGGCCCAGGAGTAGAAGCCCTTAACTACATGTAATTGTGAAAATGTACCTGTTTGGCTAAGGAGGGAGCAAAGAAGTGATAGAGAATTTACAAAGAGCTATTCGTACTCAATATGCAAAATACTACATGAGCATAGCTTAAGGATTGACTAAGAATTCAAAGTTTTGTATCAAATTCCCAACCATTTTGTTGAAGAGATCAAGTAAAATTAAACCTGGATAATACACCCGATAAAGTGAATTCGTTCTGTTTCGTTCTCACTGGTTGACAAGATGATCATTTCATAGATTATCAGATGAGCTACTTCAACTTTATATTGTAAACATTACTCCTAATCCTGTGTTTTTAAGTTTGATATTTTTTCTTATCACTAACGCAACGTTTTTCCTATGTATTCATGGTTCACATGATGATGATACTAATAAAATTAACTTTCATATGATTTTCACTTGTTTGATTATCGTTCATCACGTTCTGTTGCCTATGACTAAAGATCGAACAGGTTAATAAACACATACTCACAAAAATACACTTCGTATTATCACTTACTTGTATGAGCTTATAAGTTTGTTGAACAGGTTTTACAAATATTTAAGTCATAATCTATTAGAAATCCGAAGTTCACTTTTTCCTAATTTTAAGACCATATAAATGTCAAATGACCACCTTAGTACATAATGCCATTTGTGAGTACTATTAAGAGACCAGAATAGAGTAAAATGCTATCTAATACCGTGCTAAAATGTGAGGTACGGCGTTTTGCATCTGCAAGCAGTGACAGTATATCAGATGAAGAATGAAAATTTATGCAGTATCGGCTAGACAAATGAAATGGAAAAGTGGGCTTATATGAAAAAAACTTCAAATATCAAGAACTGCTGAAACTATGCAGGACATATACAAATTAAACTTAACTTTTCTACAAGTAGTATTGCTTTGAATGGTTTCAGACATTATAGGATTGTTACGACAGAATATATGAACTAGATTAGTGGCCTATCTTAAATGTATCATCGACGTTTTTAGGTGAAAAATAATTAGCGTTAAATAATATCAGGTTTACTTTTTTCAATCACAGATAAGACTAGTGAATATTGCCTACACCAACAATTTCAGATGATGAAATTTTCACTATATTTTTGTGCTACTACAAAATGTAAGTAGTCAATTGTTTGTAGCTAAATTATTTCAAATGTAAATATGAGGAAATCATTTAACACAGTAGCACACTGATACTAACATTATCAAGGGTTTTTTGATATAAGTACTTCAACTTTCAATAACCAACAGTTTTACAAGTTTTCTTCCTTTTGAAATATAAACTAGTCTTCAAGTAAACAACTATTTTCGATGCAACTATGAGTATATATATAACTCCATAGATGTCTATGCCTTATGTTAAAACAAAAATGAGTTGGGGTGAAACTTAAATACGAATTCTAAATTTTATTTAGAATTAGTCTATGAGTCGTTTTATCAATGTGTGTTTATAAAAATGAGACTATTTTATTGAACATAATTGTTATTAATAAAGTCCAGACTAAGTTATGAATCTTACACCCATTTTCAAAAAAAAAATAAATTCTTAAAACCAGGTTTGTACAAAGAAAAATGACATGATTATTCTTAAAATCTTTTATAATTATGATACCATTTCAGAAAATGTGGGGGGGGTTATTAACATGGATATCATACTACAATAATTATGTTTTACTCCCCGAGATACCTTATTCGTGATTTGTTTTGAATGATTCACTTTTTTTCCACCCAATACATTTCTAACTGAACATAAACCATGTATTCTGGTGCATTTCGCATTTACATTTTATTTACAACATGATAATAGACTTCATACATTGGAACATCAAAACATGGGCGTATGTAGTCAGCATTATATTAAAGTTTAACAGAAAAAACTTGAAAATGTTTATAACTGTTTTAAACTGGATGCAAGTATTTAACTTTATTTTTGAATTAGCTAGTTATAACCATTGCAATAACCTCTTAACGATTAAACTTAGTTTGAACTAATGTGCTCGAAAGGAAGTGGAAATCGATATGTTTTACATGATGGAAACGTTAACAATTTTAACGTTTCAAATCTTAATTTTGTGCGCTAACGTAACATATACAAAATCTTATCTTACCAAACATCTACAAGTTAAATTTTTCATACTCAGTAAACTAGTTGCTCATACATTATTCTGGTCTGTAAAATGTTTAATTTCTGGCATTGAATCAAGGAGTTTGTTGAACTTTCACAATTCCATATTCAAAATTATGGTGTCCTCTTTAATGCGTACTGACGAAGTCTCATACTAGAATGAAATCACTCTGCAATAATTCCGGGTTTTCGAAGGTTGTCTAACCTAGATCGGTTTACAATTTCAACAAAATTTTTAACCATTTGCTACTAACACTTCTATGCTTGCGGATTTCTTCAATTCTTTCAGCTCTGCCAAGCAGACAATTATCTATCAATTTATTTATTTTTCCTTTTAACCTATCGATTGTTGCTCAAATATCTTTTGACGCCTGGAATTTTGAAACACTGTAATAAAGATTCTTTTTTCTTCCTTCCAATAGACCATTTTATTTGTTAAATCAAAATAAACGATTGTACAATATGAATAAGTAATTGATTAAACAAGAAAATTTCTTATTAAAGTTGTCTGTAACTTCTTCAATGGCGAAATCAGTTATTTTTGTTACCATAAATATATGTACAAATGTAAATCTACCTATTTTTGACTAAATACTAAGAAAATCAAGGTAGATCTAGATTCAAGATTTAAAAAAAAAATCGAGCGTTTAAACTAATTTAGTCATCTGTTGTAGGCGAGAGTCTGTCGATTTCGTTCAGACTAATAATTATCTGGTTTGAAAAGTGTGGTAACATTTGATAAGTTATGATTTTAAACTGTACTTTCAGTGAATAAATAATCTATAAAGTTTGATCCAGTCGTTACTCAAGAAGTTAAGTTAATTTATGTCCATATATTGTTTATTCCAGTATTGCATTTATAACTATCCATTAAATAAATTGAGAATTTCTTCCTTGTAGTCATTTAATGAAGTGTATATTAGAGCAGATATTTTATATGAAACGTCGCTGGGTTCCGAGTCTTTACAGAACTCATACGCTTGAGATAGTTTTCTGTTTCATATAATGACATAACTCTATATTCACTTATAAATAGACGCTTTAATTTATTGTATTCTAACTAGTCAACACATAGCAAGCAATATATTACAGTTGGTACTTGCAGTTCAACACTCTTTTGACCATTCAGGATTGTTGTTAATAGATTATAATTTCAATTATTGAACGCTGTTTTAAAATCTATATCTATGCATAAGAGACTTCACTTCATCAGATATTTGAACTTTATTGAAGTCCCAGCTTGTTCAGGTAATATGAATATGTAATGACAAACTCGGAATGTGCTTAAATGTGATATGTTTTATTAATTCGATAGTTAACGACAATTTTAAATTGTGTAAAGAATGTCCTTATAGTTAAATATATTATAAAAGTAGGTAATATGGTTGATTCGAGAACTGCTTTTAAGTCTTTATGTAGAAATCTTTTTAGGTGAATGTTCAGTTTATTCAACGTTACAGTCACATTTATTTCCATATACAATGATGAGTTAGCGAATTACAATGTTTCCATTTCACACCACTTATATACATGTATCTTATTAACTAATAATGTTCATAACTATAGAAATTGAAACCAAGGTGTAGCATAGATGTAACTATTATATACATACCAATTCCCAATATAAATATTTTCAAATCAGGATTATTTTTAACATAGAACTATAATTTTCTGACATCTATCAAAATCTTCTTTTAAATGTTAATTAGTTTACTCATAAAAAAAGATTTACCTTGAGTTCATAAAATGAGTCCATGTTCAATAAACTATAAAAGAGCTTCCAGGTTTTCAATGGTGGTCTAGCTTCAACTGACTCATGATTTAAATCTGTGAAAATTTCTAAAATCTCCACAAACCCCTTCTGATAATAATCATCTGCTCACTAGTGACTGACTTCAAGAGATACTCCTGGAGTTCTAGTGAGAAGCCGTTACCAGTGGAGTTCAACCAGGTCTGTTGTGAGATATCAGCTCACTGAAGACAATGGTATATGGTGGCGCAACTTCGTGGATTAGTTGAAGTTAGACATTAACACCGTTGGATGCTGGCTCAGTGGTCCAGTGGTTAAGTGCTCAGGCGCGAAACCAGTAGGTCCTGGGTTCGAATCTCGCAGGAGGCGAGGTCGTAGATGCACACTGCTGAGTAGTCCCACAATAGGACGAAACGGCCGTCCAGTGCTTCCAGGTTTTCAATGATGGTCTAGCTTCAACTGACTCATGATTTAAATCTGAGAAAATTTCTAAAATCTCCACAAACCCCTTCTGAAAAAATTATTTGTTTAATTATTTTCTTACAGAACCCAGCCCTCAATTCACATATTATATTGTCTCTTTTTTTTAAATTTTTTTGTGACACCCTTTGGTGACATTGTAATTATGATGAATCATTTAATATACTAGGTCAACAGGTTACATTTACTTAGTTACAAAAGTATATAAAGAAAATGAATAGACTTTTAAAACATTTACAAATTGAAATTCAAATGGATTTTTTCAATCTTGTACATACATTTCTTTTTCTTTTGTATATATCTAAACAATGTACATCAGTTTGTAAATTATCAAATGATTATAAATATGTAAGTATCATTTATGATAGCTACTATTAATCATTTCTAGTATCATTCAAATATTCAAGAAAGTATAACTAAACAAAAGGTTTTTATAAAGCAATTGAAAGTGATACCATACTACACAAAATCTATTAGACAACATGCTAATTTCACAACAATACGAGTGAGTTATTAAACTATTTCTTATCATCATTATTATTTGCTTTTGAAGAATTTGTTGATTTAGTTAAATTCACAAATAGATTAGAAGAAATAAGTTTATTCTGTTTAACAACCGTATTCTTCATCTCATTGAAACTATTTTGTTCTTTCGTATTTCTTAATTATTGTAGACGAAAATAATAGAACCTGCTATAAAGATGTGGCAGACACTATTAAAAGTAAAAGCAAGATCTAAACATCTAATTTATTTATCCAGGTAAATAAAACTTGTTTTTATTATTCATTATTATTTATTTACTTATTTGAACATATGAATATTGGTATAAGGGGGCATCAAACACATATGCGCCACATAAGTCGCTTCGTTTGTGTGTGGGCTGTGATATTGCCTGGGTGCTCAGACTGAAGCAGGTAGTTTTCTTGGAGAGCCACATTCGGAGCCTTTGATCTAAAGGTCTGATTCACAAAACAGTTGGACTACGTCAGGAGATGCAGTCTCATAGTAGTCGGTGACCAACAGTTGGTTCATACGCCTTTTGTTCCTTCAGGATCCTGGAGCCCATGTACACCATTGGTTTTGAATTAGGGTTTTCCAACTCTCATAGGTGAACTCTCCGTGTCCACTCATCCGGTTCAAGTGCCAGGCATTCACTTTTCGTCCTCTCAATTTTGTAAAAAGCACGCCCGCTACGAGGAGGCAGTGAGTAGGACTTCCCTGGTAATAGGTGAATACGCTTGGTCATGTGAGAGCATTTCAAGGGGGGAGAGTTGGCTCTCCATATCCTCGGCCTTATCAGGGCGTTTGAGGGCTACTATTCATTACTTCTTCATATTAATTTATTAAACTCTTATTTTATTTATATATATAATAATAATTTCAAGAATTGCATTAAGTGTATGTTAGTTGAATAACGGAATGTTAATAATTCAATATGACTTATATTGTTGATTTTCATTAAAAAACATTTTAATACGAAGAACCGAAATAACTTTGAAGATGAAAGAGAATTATGCATTGCTCTTTATTTCTTCAAGTAATAATTAATAAAGTAGATCTATATAAAGTTCAGATCTTAAATTCAAGAAACATTTCAAAGTATTTTACAAAATGTGATGACTTGAGTTTTGAAAACTTAAATCCATTGGGTTATGATTAAAAAAACATAATACAAATTGAAGTAATTGTGAATTGAACTAATGTAAGATAAAAATAAATAATAAATAGCTTTATATATCTATAATGATCTAATGTTACATTTTAAATCACCGAGTGACTTAATTCGTATTAAAATCACCATGAATTTTAAACTAAGCTATAGATCGTAGTTAAAATATACAAGATTAGATGTAAGCAATACTGTTTCAAGAAGTGTCTTAGTGTTATTAATACTTTCTAAATCAATTGATGGCACACCACCATTGAAAACCTGGAAGCACTCGACGGTCGTCTCGATCCCGTCTCAGTGGTTTAAAGGTTAACCGTCTTCACGCAAGACCGAAGGTCCTGGGTTCGAATCCCATGGATTCACATTGTTGAGGAGTCCCACAATATATGAAAACAGTCATCCAGTGCTTCCAGCTTTTTAATGGTGGCATAACATATATCGACCATGATCTCAATCAAAATGTTACCCATCTCCACAACTCCATACTGTTAACTTTCTAAATCAGAGTAATTTATTGTTAATAACATTGTATTTTTTTGTTTTGCTAAAGAAGTTGCATAAATCATTCTAAAGACGCAAAGATACTTCCTAATGGTACACGGTTTTATTACTGTAGAGAAGGATGTAAGGCGGTATCAGAATGTTATCATGGTGTTATTCCAGAAATGTACTTAGATGTAAGTGAATTTCATTAAGTGATACAATTACTATTTGATCTAACAAAAATTGCAACCATTTTTAAGCTTTCTGAAAAGAACCTATCCGTTTGTTTATTTTATTCTAAAGAATATTTGGTGTTTATTTATCCTTTATTGTAAAATTTACGAAGAATTCACTTTATTTCGATTCGCTTTAATACTTCAAATCTATAAAGATAGAAAATTTCGAACATTGATTACATCAAGATAGACATTATTATTTGCAATTTTACACTGTGAAGATTCTACTGAGCAGAAAGAAATTTTAGAAGAACTGATTCTTTGACATCAGCACAAAATTGTCATTGTTTATATGGAAGTCAAAGTGCATTTCTAAGCAGAATAAATCCGAGTAGAATAATAACAAAAAATAGAGAAAAATAAATTCAACCTTTAGTTTACCATAGATATTATCACTGGTATTTATTATCTATAATATAACCATAGTTAATGAAACGATTCCTATTTGGTTTTATTATCAACAATTCAACAGCACAAACAATTTCTTTTCTAGTTTCAAGGTGATTTTTCTGAATACTCAACAAATTGCCAATGTAGTTATTTAATAATAAGAACTGAAAGCTAATCATTTAATGTATATTCTCATAGGTTTAAATCATGAGTCCGTTGAAGCTAGACCACCATTGAAAACCTGGAAGCACTGGACGGCCATTTCGTCCTGGTATGGGACTCCTCAGCAGTGCGCATCCACGATCCCGCACCACGCGAGGCTCGAATCCAGGACCTACTGGCTTCGCGCGCGAGCACTTAACCATTAGACCACTGAGCCGTCATCCAACGCTCTTAATGTCTAACTTGAACCAATCCACGAAGTTGCGCCACCGTACACCATTGTCTTCAGTGAGTTGTTATCTCACAACAGACCTGGTTGAACTCCACTGGTAACGGCTTCTCACTAGAACTCCAGGAGTTTTTCTTCAAGTCAGTCACTAGTGAGCAGTTGATTATTATCATGATTTAAACCTGTCAAATTTCTTAAATTCTCCACAAAACCCATTCTGATAATAATAATGTATATTCTATTGATAAACAATCAAACCATTAATTATATTAATAATGTTCAATGAACATTAGGGTTTATTCATGAGAACAATTTAATTTGAAATTCTTGAAATGGTTTGAGAAAATCGAGTTGTTGTCTACTGAAGGTTTTATTATTTGAAGCTTCAATTAATTATTCTCTGTAGAAGAATATGTAAATCAATTATCAGGTATTTTAGAAAAGCAAGATTTGTATTTTTCATATTTATTAAACTACTCACTAAATTACTTATAATTTATTATTTATAACTAGTACTGCCATACATATGTACATGGACAACCCAAAATAAGTGGACATCGTGGAAAAGGCATAAAGTTTCATCACTTATTATATATTGTTGATTCCCAGTCAATTTCCCTTTGTCGAAGTGGAAACACTGTGGGTTATGCACAGTTTTGCAGGTTGGATGGACTAACAGACAGGTTAGTTGATTTAGGACAAACAAACTTGGAAGAATCATATTTGTCTGTATTGTGTCTCTTTATTAATTAGTAGAAACAAAATTTATAAACTTTATAATTAGCACAAGTTCTAGTTATCTATGCAATATGTACTGGATGTTATGACATGAAATCAATTTTGTAAATTATGTAGTTACGGAACGGAACTTATATAATGTATGTTTGGAATTACGAATTGATTGTTTTTCACTTAATATACATTTCAAGAACCACTAAACATTTATTCAAAATACATTTATGGTTAATGTCCTAAAAAAGTGCGATGTTTGTGGAATAAAACTAAGTTCATGACTTTGTCTAATCATTCTGTCATAGGACGAATGTTATTTAAATTATGATTTTATATTTCAAACATTTAAATGTAGTCTCCAGTCAGAAATCATCTAACCTGAAAACTCCATAGGATTAAGAATAACCATAAATTGAGTTTATTCTTACTTGAAACTTCCTAAACTTATCTTTAGCGAGTCACTAAACTTCCAGGTTGAAAATAATTTTTGATAGTAATAATGATTTTTAGACATGTTTTTCTTCAAAACATACGAGATGGTACAGTAAAGTTTGCACTGGTGCTGCTTAACTCATTCACTATACTCCTTTAAATGCTGACTTTAGTGTAAGTTCTTCCTTTTCATTCTTTACTTTTTATTTCTTACACTTGGATTTTCAACGCGTTTGATATAAAAGTCCTTTTTAATTTTTATTTGGTTGATTTCTTCTCTTGTTGGTACCAGGTTCAATGTTGATGGTGACTATTTGACTAGCTGTTATGTTAAACTATTGACGACTGGTAACTAGTTGGAGTATAATTTACTTTTTTTAACAGTTCGGTAGTAATTTAATTTATTTCATTTTGTAGGCCAATAGCTGGCTACACAAATCTCTGCCCGAATAACATAGAACTTGGTTATGAAAATATTAGACTGGCTATTTCAACTATGGCACACGAATTGGGCCACGTTTTGGTAATCTGCATTGATTTATTTTTAAAATAAGAATAAATATAGTTTTCTAAACTGATAGTATATAAATGTGTATTTAGTCACTATTGTAACTAATCCTATATTCATGGTCAAACACATAACTAGCAATTAATGACCACCGGAACAGATATTTCAAGTTTAATCTTCAAATTTATTCATTATGTCTGAGTAGAATTTAAGGAAATTTATTCATGAATTTTGAATTATGATAACGAAATGTTCTCATAGCCTCAGTGGGGCTCCAGATAGAATTTGAACAAGTTTAAGAGATTTATCACAAATTAATACCATATCATCGTTTCTTAGGATATCGGTGCTAAAAACGTAATATTTTTATAATAGTACATTAAATTGATTTTCATTATACTAGTTAATGTGACATTTGATGATAGGCTTTTAATATGGGAACTCAATTTTTTTCTAGTATTCTCTTATATTTTACTAATCCAATCAGTTTTCATTTATATTTTAAAAAGGGTTTCAACTCGGAAGCTTTCAGATATATGCGAGACGAGCGTGGTGAACCAAGAACGATGCGTGAACCTGCTACGAATGAGCCTATTTTAACGGATTCACTAGGATACAGAATTCCAGAGTGAGAAATAATTGTTTTGATGTGAAATATGGGTCATTAAAACTTCATTATTCCGTTTAGTTTGAAATGATAAATTTAACAGAATCTCTAATTTTAGAGTGTCATCTATCGAAATATAATTTGATCCAATAAGCTTGATTTCTTAACAGACTGAAGTTGAAATTTTGTGTGAATTTTTTTAAAAGTTTTATATTGCCCATGATCTTCCACAATAGACACAGAAAATAAAAATAATATTCTATTATATAATGAATCCTATAAAGTACAGTTAATTTAGATGAACGGTCACACTAACACGAGTTATAACTAAGAACAAAAAAATAATATTGAACTATCCTAGATTCATACTTTGTTTTGTTAATTAGATAAAAACCAAACATGTTTGACAACTATTATCATCCATAAGGTTAATATGTATGGTAATATATATACATATTCCCAGTAAACCACATGTTAAAATTATTATCTAGACATATCCTGGGTAAATTAAATTAAAAGCCATATTACTTTACAGTAAAGCTTATTACTTATCCAATCATTAAGACAATGTAGTAGTTAAGATACATATAGTACAGGTGTTTTGTTAAGTCTAACTATTCTTCTTATTTCACTCTCAAAGATACAAAATTACTGTGACATCATAAGGCCTTGATGAACTGTATGATCTTGAAAAAAAAGTGTTTAGAAGTTATAATAATTGATCCAAATGTCATCGTAAACGAAATATTTTTGTATTATTGTTTTGAAACGTTTAGCGAATCAGTTTTAAGCAATGTTACTCGTATTTGGAAGTCTGCTAAAACAACAGTTTATCGCCATTTGACTGCGCTTAAAACACCAATGATGCTGGTGAGTTTGTTTTTAATTGCATATATAAACGTCTGCTATGTTGAAGAAATTGAGTAACGTTAATTTTATGTCGAGTGCTTAAAAATAGTCTTGAATGGTAGAGATAATGTTGAACAAATTAACGGTTTACGGACGTATTTGAACTAATTATCTATGTGCTACCAGCTTACTAAGTCTTGATCCTCACATGATGACTTGATTTACACTTTATTTCAGTTGACAATTTTCTATTATCTTTTCTTGTGAAGGAGAGGATATCATGTAAGTTCCTTTTATCAGACTAGTTTTCAATATGAGTTGCCAATCACTAATGATAATCTTGCGAAATTGAAATATGGTTATTACTTGAATCTTTTAGTTCAGTTTGTAGAGGAGAGGATGAATACAGGGAAGGCTATAGAAACCCAGATTTCATTTTGATTTCATTTCCTTTGTCAGTTATAACCATTCGAAACTGAAGAGGCACTCGAAACACATCTTGCTAACTAATAGAAACAGAATACACCTTTGGTTTAATGATGTTGTAGATGAGATAGTATTGGACAGATAATTACAGTCACTAGATTGTTCATCTAATAATACCAATTATTATGTGGAAAAAAACTTAATTGTATTGATTTTATGAGGAGTTTATGAATGCTTCTGTTTCTTGCGAGTAAAATATGCTAACATGGATATTTTGAATTGGCTTTAATTGAATTTGACTAATAAGGATAAAACAGACATTCAGGTTTGTTGTGTGTTCATAAAGCTATCATAAAACTAATAAATAAATCGGATTTAAAAGTAACGGTAACGGTTAAAATCAATCAATCATTCAAACATATTTATGTCATCCGATTGAATACGTAATGTCAAAAAAGCTTAAAAATCTCATTTCAGTTAGTGTGACAGATTCTTAGTAAATATGGATGAATTATAAATATACTTTTGATTGGATAAGTATAGGATGTGAGCATTTTTAATTGTTCTCGTGTGCAGTCTAAATGCTAAATTGGTAAGTTGAAAAAGAAAGATGACGGAATGTGTAGATTTTCTAATGGTTTGAATAATCGTAAGGTAACAGATAGTTTTTAGAATGTTTTCAATAATGGTTACTAACACAAATTCTGTCTTTTAAAATTCATTCACAGTGGTGAACCTCTAAAATGTAATGCTACATCTTGCAGTATGTGTACAAAGCCTATAATTAGGCACACAACTTCGTGTATAGTCGTTTCTATTCTATGATCTGAGAATTCTCACGTTTTGCGTACACTGTTTTACACAGATGCTACATGAAATATTGTTCACCAGATCTCAAGAACTTCCTTTCTTAACTGTTACCAATTACTGGAGATGTGACTGAGTCATCGGACGCTAGTTAGAGTTAGGAAAGATATCATTTTTTATTTTTACTGAATAACCAGTTCTTACGTTATAAACATAATTAGATTATAACTGTTTGTCTCGAACTGTGTATAAAACTTAATGTAATCTTATTGTAGAACCCTACCTGAGATGATAAGTTTTAGAAATGTTTCATCACTGGTTATAACTTTTACTTTCATGTAATTGGCAGCAAACTCATGTACCGAAAATAAGCAATCATGTTCCATTTATTATGATGACATCTCGAAATTACGAGTATAATGTTGGATAAGATCGTTTTAAGAATATATTATAAAATTTATTTTATATCAGATTCGCTTTGAACAAGTGAAAAGTACAACAGGCATTTCAGTTTGTTTATTTTAAATAAGTGTAAATAATTTTTTCCACCAACAATGTTTTTGACGTTTTGAATAACTAATCTATGTGATCCAAAGATATTCTAAGCGGGAAAATTCCCATGTACCAAACCTACGTTTTAGATAGACCTAAATATTTCGAAGATATAGTTACATATTTCACTGTCATTAAGATAAATATCCTTTAAAAACAAACAATACGGTACAGTTTATTTTTAAAAACTTAGAGCTGATATACACCATTAGGAAATTAAAATTGTTGGATTACTTCTTGTTTCAGAACATTTAGCGATATCTTTACTTTCTTATTTGAAAAACTACTTACTCGCTATTTCAAAGAGTTCAGTTTGTGAATCTACGATGGTTTACTAGTCTTATTTTCACGTGGTGTTGTTTTACTTGTATCTTCCCATTGTTATTTAAAACTGCAATTGATCAGTCTCATGTTGTCATATGTGCATCCTGTGAGAATCGCCTCGATATGGCCAAAGTGAACATCAACTCTGGGATGCAGGTGCATCCAAGCGACGAGTCCCAAATAGGACGAAACGCGCGTCCTGGATTCCACTACTAGCCACTATCCATCTTTGCTTACTAGTCTTACGTTGATAATAAGATTATAACATATTCTGAATTAATATATGCATAACAGTGTGTCATTTATCTATTGTTAAGAAGTAACTGACAGTAAAATATCTTTTCCGAACCTTTTTAAACTTAGAAAATGGCGAAAGAATACTTCAACTGTCACGAACTTGACGGTGTTGAACTTGATAACAACGATCAAGTGTATGTTAGAGGGCATCTTGAAAAAAGGCTAATTGATGTGAGTGCTTTGTGTGTAGCTTGATTTTTATATCATTATTTTATGAAAATATTTCTGATTTTTTAACAGGTGATAATAAAATAACACCATAATCATATGATAACCAGTGACTAGTTTGAAGAGAGGATTGCCTGAACGTTTGTTGGAAGCTATAACCAACGAAGTTTAATCACATGGAATGTAAAATAGTTACCATCAGCTACACTGAAAAATGATCAACGATGAACAGATTGAAGTTAAACCTTTAAACTACCAAGTATCGATTCAGTGGTCTAATGTTTAAGCTCTCACTGTGGGACCTGAGTATCCCAAGTTCAATCTCCAACAGAATCGTGAGTATGCACTGCTGACTAGTCCCTAGAATGTGATAACAACTTAATACTCCTTGATTTTCATTGAAGATTTGATAAAAAGTCAATCAGTGATTTAAAATGCAAAACATGGCAAATAATGGTCATAACGACAGTATCACCTAGTGAGACTAAAATTATAGAAAGTAGTGCTGAAGGGTAGCTTTAGTTGTCTTCCCTGCTTTATTCAATCTATTTGATTTCTGTATAAAACGTCGTCTTGATTATCAATATTTAATAAGCTATTATGTATTCCGTTATCTAATTGGCGTTCTACCGATCTTTAGTAGACTAACAAATGAACTCAAACTTGTGCTACTCTATATAATAAATACGTAAATTGATCAAAATGTATACAAACATTGGTTTTGAAGAACCTATCTAATCCTCTTCAATCTACTCTTCCTTTTTACCAATACAATAACCTCCCCTTCCTTCCATTGGTCAGAGTAGTACTAGAAGCCTTTAAAAGTTAGGGCATTAAACTCTTTGGTTGTTCTAGGTTTTTCTACAGTCGTCCAGACAGATGGTTGATTTAGATCCAGTTTTTCAGTCACGAGTGACCGCAATTATTCACTGTTTCGATTGACACAGGAAGTTTATGACTGTCATGAATTCGGACCATCATTGCAAGATTCAAGTCTCCTAATGAAAAGCGTGACCCACTTAAATATAGGTGTTATCTTCAATTCCATGTTTACACGAATAAACTTCAAAACTTTACGAATTTCCGAACTGTCGATGCAAGAAAGTATTAAATTAATTATATAACTTTTCTATATACAGAATGAATTAATGACTCCTCTCCTTTCATCACGTTCATATATATCGAAAATCACACTTGGATTTTTCGAAGACACTGGGTAGGTCTAAATTTTAGATTTTACATTTAAATAAGATATACTAAATCTTGGATTTTCAGATGTCTTAAGAGCTATAAGTTAAGCATTTTTTCATAACACTAGTTAAAAATTTGAGAAAAAGTAAATGCTGCTTGTATTTACTAGTCTGAACTATGAATTTAGGCAACTGAAAAATAGATTTCAGAATGTTATGTTCTCAGTGTCATAAATACCCCTCTCTCAAGAAAACAACAGGAAGTAGAATATTATTCACAGTAATTTCTAATCTATGAAACGAATTATCATAAATTCGGTCTCTTTAAAGTAGTAATTTTATAAGCCCCATGGATGGTTCACTAATTACGTGAACCAATCTACAAAAGCTATTATCTCCAAATGTATTTAAGCAAGCTCTCAATAATATTGGACTAAAACGGCTACACATTGGATCAGTTTGAATTAAGCGAACTGTTTGCATACAAGTATTCCAATTCATGAAAACGTTAACTAACGTACAACTATGGGAGTTACTGATAATTTCGGTTATTTGCTATACCTCTCATTACTACGATTGTATCCATGTTTTTTGCCCGTAATTCGGTCACCATATTAAATAACCTATCCTATACCTTGGGATTCGCTTCATAGAATTTTATTTGTTTCCAAAATGCGAACTGGTCATACGAAGAATAAATGTGAAGTTTTCTTTTAACTAGAAAGTTACTAAAGGTTAAATATTAGTAATATTACTTTTGGGAATGTTTTGAGCCTACTCAATTCCCAATGCAATGCTAAAGTCATTTTAATATTTTTACCAGAATGGGGTTATGGAGATTACTAAGTTATTGATTGAGATCTTGAACAGATTGATGTTAGACCGATTTTCTCGTTTTCATTCCATGAATGTTGAATAAACTTAATACTTTCAACTCATTTACATTTTCGATGTATTACTTTCAAAGATACATTACTTTAATTCCGTAATAATTTCTTTATTAACTTAGATGGTACCGTGTGGATTATTCAAAAGCTAATCCAATGGGATATGGTAAACATCTTGGTTGTAATTTTGTTATGAAAAGTTGTTATGAGTATATGCAAATTCAACGGCAAAGGTAATAAACTTATTTTTGAATGCAATCTTTTATGCAAGACGATTGTATAATTGATATAAAAATGTGTTTATTTTAGCCATTTCACTAATACACTATTAATTCAAAAGTAATGGTTTTTATCCATTAGTGAGTCTTTTTAATTGTTCGAACAGTATTCATTTGAGGAAAACAAGTGCTCTAAGTAACAAAATATACGTTATAAAAACCGACATACCTTACAGTTGTTCTCTTTCACTATCATGCTCGAAAGTATTGAAAAATCTGTTTTTATATCGATGCTAAACTAATAGCACCGGGAAATCGTTGTTCATTTTCTGGTCGAACAAGTCCAAACATTTTTGAAGTAACACAAGCGTCCACTAAATAATCAACCGAAAACTTTTCTTTCATTTTAAAAATAGGTTTAACTAAAAGTACTTCAATAATACAGCGAATGCTACAACAAATGCTAAATTGTTACATGAACTAAACAGCATGTGAATTATTGGTAATCTACTATAACTGTTTGTTTTTATGATTTCAACACATTAAAAAAGTACAATTTTAAGTTTTTATTCTTTTAGAAGACAAAGTTTTTACCCATACTGTGATCAAATAAGCTTCAGTAACACTCTCTGTCTAAAGCATGAAAATGCATATGGTTTCTGCGATCTGAAGCAATATTATTCGCCTCTGCCACTTGAATTTCAGTACTTTGATGATCCAAGACTTGGTGCAGCTGACCGTTACCGAGATTATTGTCCAGCTTATGTGGTTAAGTGATTTATATTCTTAATTATCATCATAATAACATACCTGTTTCTAACGTTTGGCCATTGTACTTACATATACCTTCAAAACAAGCTATTAATTTATATGTAAGGTCAGAACTGCTGGTATCATAGCACTGTTTATTCCTCATATTCATTAGAAAGGATCCTTGGAACACAGTGAGGCAAGAAAAAGTTTCCCATTTTTAGTTTCTAATTGCAGACCTGGATTATATCAAAACAACCATAGTAAGGAATTTGGTCGAGTTAGTAAAAAACATACTGATTTAAAATACTTCATAAAAAGGATTCTTAAAAAGAGACTATTCATCTCCGAATCATCCCCTATATAATGGGATTTACTAAGTTAAAATTAGTCTGCTTAAGCAAAGTATAAACAATAAATTGAGTAAATTTACTTTGTACTTACGATCTGAAATACTTAAGTATCGAGATTAAAAGTACTGTTGGCCAATAGCCAATGTGAGCACTTATTGGCAGAGCGTAAGAATAGATTGAATAGAACGTTACAATTAATACAATATTCAAACAAAACGTCGTAAGAATCAGCTTAAATAGTAATAAGACTACTAAAAACGGCCAAAGAAACATTGGGGTTTAATGAACATTGATTTTTACATTTTGGAAAAATGAAAATGAAAACAATAAATGACGTTACTGTAAAAATGAAACCCATCTGTTCATATTAGCTTGAAGATGGTAATGTGGTGTGTGCTACTTATATTGACATAAGTAGGATATGATGTTAGTCGTGAACAGAAGGTCTGGCGGCAGAGAGACAAGAGGATCGAACAATAAAGAATTGAAACACAATTCAATTTGTATAAAAATGCAAGAACAATGAAGTTTGAATCATTTTGGGATAACTGATGGACATTTGACAAATTAAGCATTTACTTTATGATTGTTAGATTTTATTAACAAGTCCTGTAATTTTTTGTTAAATACATTTGATTGTCCACACTGGCGTTCTTGTTCACTACAGGAGCACTTCCAAGATAGGCAATAGTACGATAAACAAAACTTTAATCAAAGTCTGTAATAAGGCATTTTTTCTGAAATTTTAGCCATTTACTGGGACGAGAAATATTTATTCATACTGCAATACTCCCGAAAAACAGTCTGAAGTTCGTAAGTTATAATGAATTATCGTGTTTGATATTTTAAAGACTAATAACAAAAACTATACATACTGTGTAGTTGGCGAACTAATTTTTAGTGAAATTTCAGAATTTTCAATATTTTCTAGTTTTTCATTAGTTTCGACACATTAACAAGTAAAGTGGTTATTATATCGATAAGCTTTGATCCACTTATTTGAGTTATAGCTAGACACTTTTTACTTGAAGATAGTTTTTATTAAAAATGAAAATGATGATTACTTAAAACTATGGAGAATAAGAAAAGTATTTCACTATAGTTTAAGATCCGCCAGCACAACCCTAAACCCATACGTTAAATATTTTGCTTTAAGCACTGAATTCTAATTTAATAATCTCTATATTCAGTGGGACTTATTTTAAAGTGTACCAGTATTCTGGTCCATTGTTAATTATTAATTACTGTCTCTTTTGATGAAGATCACTCTTACAAATCGTTTCTCATTTGAACTCTGGAAAATCAATATGAAAGTTAGTTAATAGTGAGCATATGATAATAACTCTGGTTTTGTGAAGAGAATATCATGTAAATCTGATCTTAAAACTTAATAAAAAAAAAATCGTTATGTTTCAAACTCAATGAAATAAAAGTTAGTAATAAACTTACAAATCATCACTAAGATTCTATCACTTTGAGAATAGAGAGTCGTTTCATAATATAGTAAGACAAATCTCTACCATTTCATTTTTATTTTCTGTAACAATATAAATCCTGCATTAAATTGAAAATCTAATCCATATTTATTATGAATGATGCAAATTGTTTTGGATTTCTTTTAAAGACAAAAACAATAACTACATGCTTCATTACTTTGGTGGATCTTCTATGTGCATAAACCATGACAGTACCAGACACTGGCAAGTGTCTAAACAACATGAAATTTTTGAGGAAACTTCACCCAAATCTTCATGCATGAGTGTAAGTATTAAATTATACAGATAAAATATGATTATTGCAAAAGAAAGTAACTGTTTTTTTTTCTTAATTTTTTTCCGAAAAACATTCTGATTTGGTTCTGTTTTGTTCCTTTGATCAATGTCTAATTGGTTGATTTTGTGTGAATATACATTTTAGTTTAGAAATTATATACTACTTTTTTAAATCACGTTTCGTGATTATTAACGGGATAAAAATAAAGGGACACTATTGTTTGCCCTTTTTAATTTAACGACTAAACTACAAAGAATTTTATTTGTAAAATATATATTGTATTTCTTCATTTCATACTGGAAAAGCCGGAAAAAACCCATTGAGATCAATATAGAATGCAGCTATTCATTTTGAAATATCATGAATAAATACAAAATTTAATAGTTGATGAAGCATCTCTCTTCAAAATGTTTTGTTGGATTTTCCAATGCGCTATCTTTAATACCATCCATTAGGTTGTCTAACAGATTTTCTGACGTTTCGTGACTCGGTGTAAGCCACTTCTTTAGAGAGTAAATAACTAAATAGGAATCCTTCCAAGCTGCTATTTATTACCTGAAGAAGTGACTTACGCTAAGTTATGAAACGTTGGAAAATCTAATTTTTTTACTCATTGGGATATTAAAAATATATTAATTTATATATATTAAACGGTTACTTTTTTTCAAAAGAAAATGCAATTGATTTCTGTTTATACACTTCATACCATAAAAAGAAATCTTTTGTATAATTAAAATAACCCATAGTGTCATTGAATAAGAAAGAGAGAAGTCAGCGAAGAAAATTTTCTTTTGGACGAAGTCATTTACTTAAGCTGTACATTCGTATATATAGTTATCTGGAAAATATATATCTATAGGAGGATAGAAAAGATTATATCATTATTATTCATACGAGCCTAAATCACAAATAATTTAGATGGTGGCTGGAGGTAGTCAACAGGAAACCCTGGACCCGGGTTTCGTGCTACTTGGCACTCGTCAGCAAGGTGTACCTGTAATCTTGAGGGAACTGCCGCTCCCTGGCTGATTCGATCTCGCAGTCAGAGACGTTACCACTGAGCTATCCAAGCCGTGACTAACCTCCTGTGAAGCTGGGTGACACGAGATCGAATCCGCCAGGGAGCACCACTTCCCTCAAGATTACAGGTACACCTTGCTGACGAGTCCCAAGTAGCACGAAACCCGGGTCCAGGGTTTCCTATTGACTACCTCCAACCACCATCTAAATCTCAATACATAGTGCCCGCAGTGTCGAGTCACCTAAACTGATGGTCACATTGCGAAATGATCGATAGCATTCGATCTGCACTAATAAGGACTAGACAAGCATGACATTGATCACCACCCAGTGATCAATCGATTGTAAATCACAAATAAGGTTACGTACTAATCAGGGGGTTAGGAGGAAAATAGTTTATGGGTCAGACAATAGTCCAGTTGACCTATATGAAGAAAAACGACAAACATAAAGGTCATAACAATAAAAACTAAATAATACTCAAGAAAACTTGTTTAAAAGTAATAATAATAACTGCAGTTTAAAATTGCAAAATAATAATTTAAAAATTAAAAAAATTCATTGATAATCAAACAAAAGCACAAAAAAATATACAGAAGAAAAAAGCCCAAAACATATCCACTAAGGGAACTAAGGTCAAGGAAAGATGAGAGGTTGGACGAATTGTTTCTGCACGGAAAGTTGACTGTCCATGCCTCAGCAGTGCATAAAATATTGATTCGAGACCCTTTCGATTCAGTTCCTTTGACTCTGTAAATTACTTTAAAAGAAGACTCTTTTGGTATGATGTATTCACAGTTAATTAAATGCTCCTGTATAAAACTAGCAATTGTTTTACATTCTCCTTTTAAAAGTTAACCCGGATAGTGTTCCGAGATGTGTTTGGACAGTGATCGCTTTATGCGGCCTATGTAACATGCCCCACATTAGTGGAAGTTTATCCTTATCACACCCTAGAATATTAGGCCGGCTAGAGAAAACAATTCGGAGCTTGGTTGCGTAGAACGTCTTATTCAACTATTTTGAAATCCGTTTATTTAAGAATTCAGCAGATGTGTCTTCTTTAAATTCCATATTCATAGTGTTTTGTATTATTTTCTAAAAATGAATATCATACTTTCTTACAAACTTACATGAATCACCAATTAATTTATGTGTTACATAGTTTATTTACTTTTCTATTACATAGCATATATGTTCTGAGACTGAAGGATTGATTTTGATTCTTGAAAATAAAGAACTTGTTTGTCCTATTAAAGGTAAATACATTGATTTCAGTCTAAGAGGAAAGTACTTCGATATTAACGGTTCAATCATTTGTCCACCATGTAGAGATATTTGCAAAGTACGTTGTTTTAAATGTTTAATTTTATCGTATAATAAATGATAACTAATACAAATAAACATGTACTTTTACAAAAATACCATTTTAAATACGCTTCTTAGTCCACAATCTCAGTAATTTGAATCTCGTAAATTAATCCGTAGAACACGAAAATATATGGAATTGATTGAATGAAAGATATCGCAATTCAAGAATTATGTTTATTATACAAAACTGTTAAAGTAAATATATTTAATTAACAAGTGGCAAATCTGTACCCAGCGAAAAATGCATTTTTTTAACGGACCACTGGATATAAATACTTTTTTCGTGTGAACCTGAGTTGATACAATTTTGAAAGCTTTTGATATTATCTAATTCTTCATGAAATTATAACAATGTAATCTAGATGGTTACTGATATGTATTCAACGACTCCTTAAATTAAATATCTATCATTCAATATTGTACTACATGTAAGAAGTATTACATGAAAGTGAATTTTCCCAAACTAAACACTTTTTTGTAGGATTCAGTGGTTTATGGAGTTTAAAAGATACCAGTAATTGAACAGATGTCATAGCTGATCTTTATGTCATATAACAAATGCTTCGAAGTAGAAAGTTTGAAGCATTGACCAAGTGTCCCACTGAAAGTGTGCAAGATGGAAACTGACTTTTAAACGGCAATTATTTCATAAATAAAATATAGATTATAAATTTCACTTCATATTCGTATAGATAAAACAAATAGAACTATTCATATTGTTTTCTTTTTACCTACAATGAATTGATTTACAATATCCATATATGATCATATCACTGAAGGTTTTAATAGTATTTGTATTTAACTGCTTTTGGTGGAGTTTTGTTGTTTGAGCTGGATGGTTTGGTCGTGGCGCACAGAACAAGCTGTGAAACACATATGGAGAAAATCAGACACTTCACTTCTATCTGAAGTTTGTGCTGATGATGTCGTTCAGAAGAACGACCAAAGCGCCACGACCAAACCATCCAGCTCAAACAACAAAACTCCACCAAAATCATCCACCTGAGCTACAAATCTCCACCATTTAACTGCTTATCAAACAGTTAAAAGTTAAACTCATAATAAACTAACATTAGACAAGCATCTTTACTTTTTAAAGTAAATATGTTTTAATAAATTACTAGTATTAATAATTGTCAAGGAATATTATATCATTTATGTTTTTTATTTTACTTATATCTAGAAATGTCCAAGTGGCTGATGTTGAACGGACCATTCAGTGGATAATAATTGTGATGAAATATTTCATAGTTTATATCATAAAGTATATCGTAAATAAAAGTGAATTATTTATGGGTAAATTCTTGACAATTAAAGATAATTATTGGTAGAAATCAAATAAATTTCTTGATTCAATCATGCAAGCGAACATTTTTAAACCATTATCCCTCTTATCATACATTGTGTGTCACTAAAAAGTTTCTTCAATAAAATTATCCACTATCTGTTGGGTTTTTTTCATTAACAATTGCTATTGAATCTAATGTGAACTTAATCTATATCCTCTTTATAGGTTGATATATTTCATAGGGAAAGCTAGATTGTATTTTTCAAAAATTAACATTAGAATAATCGTTTGAATAAGTGACAAGTAATCTAATATCCACTATTTACTTGTTAGCATAGTTGCAACTAAGGTATACAGTATCAGACACTGGTAAGATTGTAAATAGCAAATTATCATCTGATTATACCATTGTCTTATTCATTATATACCACAGACAACTTTTATACAAAAGCACAAACGGCAAGTTTAGATTCATCTTTTGATCTGTTTCAACTATATATTCAGCAATGAATAGAATATTTAAAACTTCAGAATTATTTTATTTTGAATTTCAATCAGAGATATTGTCTAAGACAGACTACTTTGACTCATACTTGCAATGCAAACAGTATATTGTGGTCCTTAAAAATGTTCATCATGATCACTATTCTTTTCGCTGTAAAGTGTACATTAATATCTTTGCAGTACTATTGCGTATTATGTTAACATAATTGCATACAAAACCTTTTTATTTTACACGGAAATGAACGTGTGAAACAAATAAAAAACACTAACACTTCGGTATGCCAGAGCATTTCAAGTATAAAGTAAACATGTAATAATTTGCTAGAAGCATCAGTAACTAATAATTCGGCTGATTTTACATAACATTTTATTCCATTTTTGTTCAGGATGGTGCGTTCTCAATGATACTGTTTTCACAAAAGTATGTGTCTTCCAATCAAATACCTAATATCATTGTGACGGCCTAGTTCAAACAAAGTTATTTCATTGTTTTGATACTGTTCCTGGTGAACTATGACGTCCAATAAGGGACAGTCTGGCCACTCGACTGCTGTATGTGGTGATTGTTGTCACATCCTAGCAACATCCTCTATTTCAGTTTTCTTGATGATAGCCCGAGTATTAGATAGCTATTTTCCAGACTATCATGTGGTATCAGGGAGCATTTGTGTCTGTGGTGAGAGCGGCAAAATGAGAGTTGAGGGTTTCAACCATCTCTTATTTGGTAAGACGACTGTTGTCACTCTTTACTGCACAGGTTCTGTCGTTCGTAGTTTTCCATTTGGTCATAGACCTGTAGACTGCATTTTAGTGAACAATTTAGTTCTAGACCACCTCCTGTAACGTTTTACTTTGACATCTCAACGAACTAAGTAGGAGCTGTTGTCAAAAACTTTTAGGACGATTTCGCATTTATATTAGGTATTCTTTTTGTCAGAAAAATCGTTCTGTACCTGACTTCAATCAGGAACATGTTTTTCCAGATGTGTTTCTATCCTTATGGTTATTATGCAGGATAACCGCAAAAATAATATATCTCACCATCAGCAAGTGACCATCAAGTGTTGGCATAAACTTTTATGGCCATGAAAGGTGTAGAATGAGTACCTTCATGATTGTGTAGTTTTACTAACTGTATGAAAGTCAGGGGGCATCAACCGGGGTGCCTGGTCGGTAACCACACTAAGTTTATTTGTAGGTTGTATTATGTTGGGATTATCACAGTTTATTGCTTAATGAGTACTTTCACACCTGCGAAATAGAATGTGATGGTCATTTATCTCTAAATATTTTATATAAGCCACCAACGGTCAACACTAACTAGTTTCTTTCTCCTGATTATACTGATTAGAACATATTTATTTCCTTGATAGCTAATGTCGTAATTGTTAACTTAACACCTAATTTTTAGAACTGTTCAGTAAACGATGAGTATCATCTACTTCTTCTAAATCAACCAAAAGGTCAAAATCTGTGATCTTTATGTCGGACTAATCAGTACTTGACAAAGTCAACCTTTTATCTTCTAAACTCTTCGCCTCTTATCTACAAATATCACTATCACTGTCTAATTCTAGAATATTCGCCTTGGAAAAAACCGGATAAATAAACAAGCTCACTCCTATTCGGGTCTAGCTATAGTAACGATGCAACATAGTCTATCAATTTATGCAAAAATACTAACCTATTGATTTCTCACACCTTGCCAGTGTTGCGTAAGATGTGAAGTGATAAGATCTTATGGTCCAGTTACAGCTAAAATATACTTGGGACAACTCTCAATTATGTATAAACCCGTCCGTAGACGAAGGTATCCTCGACAATATTGCATCTGGATCCATAACCTTAATGACTTTTCCTCTTTAGTTACAGTGACAGAAATATTTTTCCAGACAGAGGCAATAAGTACACAAAAATAGTTGCACAAAAACAACGTGCAATCGAAATTAGTGAAGACTTCTACACACTTATCAAACTCCTTCAAAATAAACTTCAGCATTCAAAACTGAAAGAAGGAGACACAGTAATTGAGGACAGTCAAAAACTTGTTACGGAACTATTTGGCGAACCATTTGTTGTCTTAGCAACTAACTAAAATCCTTTAAATAAACCAGAGCTCACCTCATTACCCTCCTGTGAAATTACCAATGTAAACTCCAACTTACAGAATATTTCTAATTCAATAAGCACACTGAAACACTCCTACACAGAAGGATCTGATGGCTTTCCAGTAAGCATGCTAAAAATGGGGGTGTGTGGCACAATTCTTAAACCATCTGTGAAACCACTCTCTATAGCGTGCTATGATTGAACTTGAAAAAACTGCACACCCCATTCCCAAAATGAAGACAGGACCTGAAGCAAATGTTGAAAATGACCGACCTCTAAACATAACCTCAGTGGTTTCTAGAGCGATGGAAAATATAGTTAAGTCAGCGGTAGTTCAACATCTCCTTTTTTAGTAATCCCATCTCGTCCTCCCAGCATGAATTTCTGATGTCTAGGTCATGCGACACACTCCTAATAGACTACCCGTATGACATAAAACCGAAACAAGACAACGGATTTCTAGTGTCTGTCTTATTCTTAAACTTTAAGAGAAGCTTTTGATAAAATTCCACGCAAAAAGCTTCTCGTAAAATTAAATTTCTCCGAAATCAGTGATCCACTATAATCATTGTTTGTTGTATTCTTAACAGAACGCAAATAAATGGTAAAGTACAATGATCCCCTATCATCACCAGAACCAATAACTAGTGAAGTTATCCAGGGAAGTGCATTAGGTCCACCCTTGTTTCACATGTATATGTAACATCATTAAATTAGGGAGATTTCACTTATACGCTGAAGACCTCAAAATAGTACACAGCTCTAAGCCTGAAGCTCTGAGGGATAAAGTATCGCAAATTTGAAGTGACCTCAACAACCTGACTATCTGGAGCTAAAGATGGCAATTACCCTTACCATTACAAGTGTAAGATCACGCATTTTTGGAAAACATACCTATGAACTACAACTCTACCTTAATAAAAGTAGTGTTCAAACACTGAAATCAGTACACAATCTAGGTGTTATTTACATAGGAAGCCAAAAAACATGGCTCTATTATAACTTCTAAACCAAGATGGCCAATCTGTTTCATAAAAAAATCTTCAAGACAGAAACTAAGCTTACTGCTTACAAAATATGTATACAATACTCCCTTGAATATTGCTCTTTTATCTTTTCGAACATTAATACAACAGACAAGATAAGAGTAGATGTCAAAAGATGCTTCACACGCCAAAGGTGAGGATGTGGCTACACTCTTGGCTATACTGATAGATGTAAGCACCTCTCTTTAAAAGGTTAAGTAACAATATAATATTTCCCTTCAAAGCAATATATGGGCTCACTTCTAGCCTCCTGCCCAACCGTAATCCATGACACAGTCTACAGACTCAGAAACAAGGCGTATGTTCTACTAACTGTAGAAAACCATAAACCAATTAGTTGTAAGTATTTAACAGTTTATTGAGAGTAAGACTGTCGATACCTATCCGTAACTGTGACACTATCACTGAGTTCAAAAGACTAAAAACCCTGTTTCTAGACTCTAAAGAGATTCATTAACTATTCCTTGATCTCACAATCAACAATGTAACACTTTATTATGGACCACCTAATTTCAAACCGACCATGCATATAACAGGCTGCTATTGTTATTAATATGTGTGCAACCAAACCATAATGGTTTCCATTCACCCATTATTCATTCATTATTGGTCATGCCTTTATGCTCCTACCATACTCATAAAATTCATAATCACTCTTATGTTTAAAGGAGAATTGCTTTTCGTATGAAGTGCGATGTCTCTTCTTACTGTTTCAAGTAGATAGATAACTCATTAACCCTATGGATGGTGGTCAGCTATGGCCTGTCATAGGGGCTCTTAATATCTTAAATTATTCACCCTCGTGATGTACCATCAAGAACACGAATGGAACATGCGACTTAGTCCAGCGCCATTATTAACACCTCAGATATTTCAGGAGGACATAAGGTCGCGCCTTCTAAAGCATTAATCACTGTCCATCAGTCGCACGTCACAGTGCAACCTCCATAAGGCGCTCCAACTCTTATGTTTACATCCTCAGTTTTACTAATATTATTTTCATTCATACGTGAGACGCTTTATCCCCCTAAATCTATGAAAAATGTGCCTTATAGCACATTGACCCTACTGATTATCTTATAACAGTAAGGCCTGCATGGTCAATAACAGTCTGATTTTGCCTGTAAACTGGCGTGCCTCATGTACGATGTTGTTACTTGAAAAAATATATACAACCAATGCTATTCCTTTGGACGGGCTGTCAACAGATTTTGATTCAGAACCCGTTGGAAAGCACCCTCAAAACTGACAAGTATAAGTGTCTAGGTAACCCTCGTGCTATTGATAGAAGAAACCAGACAAGTAGTGAATAGGTCTTTATTTAGATCTTCACGCAGTCACAGTGTAGCGTGGGATTGTTTGTCCGGACAAACAAAGCCTCTCAATATTCAATATAAGATAACAGGAAATATAACGCCTATAAAAAATAAAGAAGTGAGTGAATACTTGAACTATACTGTTTTGACATATGCTTAGTTGTTTGAGGTTAACTCTTAACCAACCAACCTAAGCTGTTACAAGTGTTCCCCAATGTGATTGGTTCATTTCTGGTCCACTGGTCATTACATCACAGCTTTTTATATTTATGACAACTCCCCATTGTTTCTTTTTATCGTCTGTGACGGATATGTATAGAATGTTCAGCGATTTGCCTGACAAAAGTGCTATTGTGCCTGCTTTGTGATTCACTTTGATTTTGACTTCTGTAACGGCACTTCTGACCGGATAACTGATATAACACGAACCTACTGAACGACCTACACTTTGTAGTGTTCCAACTACAATAAACCTAGGTACTCCAACCATCACCGATGTATTTGTCCACCAAAACAAAAAGTATTTCTGAGTTCCTTGTTTGAGGCGTGTGCTGTATTGCTCCTTCCATTATTATTAGCATTACTATAGGTGCAAATCTGTAACAGAATACGGGTGATGAGTTGCTGGCCTTTAGTGTTACATTCATGTATAGTTGAACGAATGCACAAAATAAACAGTTATGCAAATCATCAACAGTTGGTGCCGACCTCATTAGTTCTAATCTATATATTTAGCCCCGTCAAGCATCCGCACCAGATCACGAGTGAGTGTGTTATGCTACGCTCCTCAATATTTTTATGGCTTTTCAATTATAACTTCGAAACTCTTCACTTTTCAGTTCTGATTTGACTGTTCAGTCATAAAGGTATTAATGATAAAGACATTGTCCAATTACGAATACATGTGGCATCTCTAATTAAATGACCACTAGTATTCGTGCTATCGTGATGTTCAAAGTAATTAGTCCCGTTTATAAATTTTGCTAATGTAATAAGAAGACAACGATTATCAGAACTAGGTGATATAGTAGCTCAATACATTTAGATCCCATCCAAAAACGTTTATGTAAGAAGGCCCAATCAAACGATCAATTTTTAGAAAACCAACGTGGATATGTCAATGCCTTAGTGATTATAGTTGTTCTCCCGTGCGTTACAAACTGGAAAGCACTTATAATTTACTGTTTTGCAGAATTTTATCGGTCAAGCCGGTGAGCTACCACATCCAACTTATGGCCTCTATTTACTACTTACAAGGCCCAAACCTTGTAATATTGAAGTCTAGACTAACAAATGTCTTCTGGGTATGGACAATTACGTGAACAAATTATGCACGTGCATATTCACTCATCTAGTGAATTATTTACAAATAAATATAGCAACCATATGGAGTGTTTTCAGTTTTTGGAATAAGCATTGTTGAACATTGGGATAAAATAAGTCAAATACAGTGGAAAAAATCTCCGAGGCGTATATTTCAAGCTCTAGTTAATCCATACAGATAATCAGGGAAACTGAGAGGAGTAACAGACCTAAGAAGCCAAGTGTGCCAATTCCATTTGATGAGGCTTTACTGAATATTCACAGCCAGACAATATAAGTTGCAGACGTGTGACGAATAGAATAAGCAACACACATATATGCGGTAGAACAAGAATAGTTTGGGTTAGTACTAGGATGTAAGTCAAGATGAATGAATGAGCTAGTCTTTCCGAAAAGTGGAATAACCTATGTGAGTCTTAAATTGTACTAGACACTACAGACCGAAATTTCTACGCACCCAAATTTTTCATGCGTATTAAAAGTGTAGAACATTTCATGCCCCATAAAATTAATGAATTCACGAAGTATCTTTACTAGTGCAGTTATCTGAAACGTGATTGAAGTTTACATCTTTCCCACTCTATCTGACCTGACCGCCTTCAAATGAAAATAATTTGTGATCTACATTCTTCTTATAAACGTTAGACACGATATTATCTGTTCACCATTCTATTCCTATTCTCCATGCGGTCACATAAGCAGTCGACTGCTTATGAAAACCTTTGTTAAAGAGTACTTTGATGTTACCTTACTCTTCATGCAGAAATTCTCATTTTGTCCGAACGAAACCATAGCTTAATGCTGATTTCAATACATGGCATTACCAATTTTAACTTGTCAAGTCCAACTTCTTTATCAACAATATAAACAAGCATCATGCTGTCCACGGAATTCACTAACATATCTTTAAACTGGTTATTAGAATAGACACGCTAGATGGAATAAAATAATTCCGTCAGCGTTTGACAGACATATCACAAATTCAAACAAAGCGAAGTGCCTAAATTATTGAACATCATTATTTGTTTGAATTATTCATTTTGAACAAGTTTAATAGTTATATTAGTTAACGCGTTAACAGTGATTCGAAGTCGCAAAATGATTTTAGTAATAGCTCTAACAACAGTGTTTTCACTGAATTTTTGTCAAGCAAAGCATGTTTGCAAAGTTCCTAGAACTTCACCAGTAGTAAGGATTTACTTTTAAACTCTAAAAATAAGATTCATGCTACGTCATATGATTCCCTATCAAAACGGAGCACAATCAACACTCAGTTGAAATTTTCCATCGTATTCACGTCGGGATTTCAGAATAATACTCTGTTTGAACAGATTAAGGTTGGTTGAATCTATGCGTTCCTCTTATCTTCGTTATAACTATTGTAGTTTAATTCATTTAATTTATCTCTTTATATGTGTTAAACCGGTTTTTTTAGAACTTTTAACAATATCCATCAATAATTCAGTTTTGCCACAAACACCAAGAATTTAAACAATGGCTGTTTCCCTAAATGCATCGTGATTGTTCACTAATGTAATGAAACAGTTGTTCTACTATTCTGAGTTGTTTTGCATTTCTGTGTTAGTAATATGTTGACACTACCCAACAAATGGTTTTAAGCACGTATTTGAGTCAATTTGTTTTCTAAAAACATAATTAGTGCTTTGTTCCTTTTTTGATAGGTTCCAAAAGCATTTGTGAAACTCGATCTTTGTATACTAATTAATTTGTATGCAACTCCACATATGGCTTCTATTACATTTTATGCAATGTATATTGTTATGTTTTATTCTTGGAGAAGATTCGAACAAAAAATATACTAATGAATACTATCGCTTCATATGGTATCGAAATTCTAATGAAGTGATTACAATATTGAATATTTTTATGTTATTATACAGTATCTTGCCGTTTGTCTAACTATTCAAAAATATCAGAATTGTAGTGGAGATATCAAACGAAAGAATGTTTTTCACTTTCATGATTTTAAACAAAATTAGCGCATATCATGCGACTAATTTTCTCATATAGGCATATCATGAATAGCAATTATTATGAGATGGATTGACTTTGTTTCGTATCGTGTGTTCATTCCTTCAAAAAAATCCAGTTTTCTGCAAGGCGTACTTCAGAAACCTGCTCTGTCTAACTTTGAAGATAGCATTCTACTGAGACATTTTTTTGCTACTAGATCAAACCCTTGAACTGTAAATATGACCTTATCCTATATTCAACTGAACATAAATAGTTCTTGTTTCTTTTTATCTTAAGGTCTATGAAACTCATCGTATCTTGTGTCTTGCACTAACGCACAAATTGTTTTTGAGGACTCGAGTAGCAAGACCAAGCCAGCTCATTGAGATGGCTTTTGTTATGATATATGATGATATTTATTTAAAATACTTCAAACAAAGCAACGTTTGTTCAGTCCCATCTGACGTCTGGTATTTTGTGACTAGACTATTAACACCTAGACAAATGCTGATGCTGGTGGATTGATAATGGCTACATCTGCTTACAGATTGTGCTTTCTATTAAGTTGGAACTGCAATTGTTTCGTGCATTATAGCATTAGTTCTTCTTACCTTTTCTTCGAAACATTGATCTAATTGGAATGATTAGATATAATGCTAATAGTTGTTTAAACAAGGTCCTAGTCAAAACATACTCAAAATCAATTGACACTGCTGAGATTTTGTTTAATTTGCTGTCATCTATTGTATTTAAAAAGTTAAAACTAGTCTCCAATCTGTTTATGAATAGTTTTTTCTCAAAGACATAATTAATTAGGTCTATAGTCAATCAATTCTTGTTTAAACGGGTTTTAGTGAGTTACTAGATTTTTGAGTTTTATGTAAAAAACACAATCTTAGGAAAAAATTAAACCTAGCTATAAACATACACAAGCTATTTCAATCGATATAGTATTATATAGCAGCTGATTTGAAACCTCTAATGTTATTCACAATGCCATGTGTTTTTTCTACTTGTCTAGAACGAAGCACGAAAACTATTCCATATAACTTTGTCTACTTAATTCAAGCAAATTTGTCTACTAACCGTATGAAAGTGGTAGTGAAGTCATGTGGGAGTGACGATTATTTAGTAGTAATTATATTAACTTTTAACTTCATGTTTACTAAAAGCTTGATGAATATTTAGTACCAAAAAAGCCGCTGCATTATTTTACTATTTCCATAACTGAATGATTTGAGTTGATATGTTTCAGTTAAACTATCGTAATGTTTGGCATTTTCAATCATCGTTTCTGTGAATATCTGATAAATTTAATCTGGACTTTTGGTTAGTGGTGTAATATAAGTTTGAAAGTAATTCGAGATGTTCGGCAGAAAAGCGACTGTAGTTGATACTTAGTTGAACATTTTATTCGATTTGAACAAAATGTCTAGATATATTTGCATAGTTAGCAGCTTTTAACTAACTGATAATATCGTAATTGTGATGACTTGACAAAGTACTGATGCCGCTCCCTGTTATGCATGTGGACGCATCTGTTTATTTACCATCGTGTTGACGGGTGCAAGAAAGAAAGATATGAATTCATACAGAGTTTGTTATGCAGTAACCACTAATCACCGAATAGTCTAAACAAATTCAGTTATTCAGTGCATGTATTCAATTTTCAGTGTCAATATGTTAGCCAACTAGGTCAAAAATATGCTTAAAACTACGAGAATTTGTTCAATTTCCGTTGATGGTATTCGAAAAAGTGTGATGATTATGCCTACTTTCCTGTTTATTCTAGTAAGACTGCTTCAGTTAATGCGCCTATTCACTAAAATTAATCTTCAAATTTTGTGCAAAACTTGAATGGTTAAATTAACAGTTTTTGGTGATGTTTTCAAGTCATAAGGTCTCAGGAAGTAATCACAACTTGTAGTTAAGTAACGGTTTTCCGCTAAGAGTTTTTGACGTTTATTATCTCTGTTTTATGAAAACAGAAATTTAGTTTTAACGGTTGTGGCTTTTATGGATATTTTTAAAGTCATTTTAACAACCTGTGATAATGGGGAGTATTTGAATTATAGTATGAACTAAGAATCTCAGAAATAACGTAATTGGATCAAGCAGTATTAGATAACCACAAACGAATGTACTGTATTTAGAATTCGAAATCAAACATTGAACAAGTACAAAGGTATCATTAGTTCATGCACACACCACACAACCACACAGACAAACACTATTCTTGGTTTCCCATTATTTGATTTATTTTTTTTCAACTTGATCAGACACATTACTAAGTTTTAGGTTTACATCTCTATGCCCATCGTGCCTACTAAAATTATAAAACTTTCAGCTCTGTCACTATCATTATTCACCGACTCGTTCACATACATTTAAATTTAAATTCAAATCTTATTTTATCAAATTATCGGTTCTGACCTTTTCAGTGTTCTTTCAGATAAGTATACTTGAAGCGCATTTTGTTTGCTTGGCAGTTAAATTGTCATAACTAGTTAATGCTTGACATATTTATGTATCAATTTAGGTGTAAATCGTCTTGTTGCTGTGAATTTTTAACTGAAAAGGCACTTGAAAAGCGAATGATTAATCTAACTTATTTTGAACTGCAACATAGTGCATTTTATAAATATAATAAAACATTGTTATTTTGTCATGGACAAATAATAGTAATTTATTTATGATGTTTTAGATGTGAATATTTTCATGATGCACTTGTGAGATCCTTGACCCACAAATACATCTTTACAAACACTTCTATCACTATGTAGAGAAAAGTTGTTTTAAAGTACTTAATACTTAATTTAAAAGGCCGTGATTCAGTGAGAAAAAAGTACCAAAAATCCATACGAAATTCGGAATTATAGATACTTATACGTAATTGCGTTCACTAATGAAAAATTATTTGATTATTTCATTACTCAATTGGAGTAATTGAAAGTCTCGTATTATTGTACATCACTTATGATATCCATGAATTAGAAACAGGTTTGTTTATGAGATAAATAAACGTTTTGTCTGGTTTTTATTTACCATTGATTTTTGATTTTATGAGACACTGTTGTTACATGTTAAAAATCGCAATAATTGTTTCTGCATTTTTTAAAGACAAAAATTGTTCTGCCTGCGCTTACGTACTGGGAAAAAACATTAGGTGTGAAGAAGATTGCTTCAGATAATATCATACTTGAGAGGTAAGACTAATATACTTATTTTTGATAGCCTTTCATTCAGATCCTTGATGTTACGATAGTCGTAAATTAATTAAGGTTTAGGCTGAAATTTTGTGGCAAACTATATGTTTTGACTGCAGAAAATAGACCCAACTAGCACCTGTAGAAGGTGAAATATACCCACTTACTATTTTTTTGGGTGTACAGTGAAATATTTTAATCTCTTTTCGTTTCTTTTACTGTGTTTGTCATGAAAATTCAGGTAATAATGGGCTTAAAACATAAATTAAACAATGCTTCTGATCTTTTCTAATCTATCTTTAGAATTACAATTTTTATTGAATTAATTAATATTCTATAAATCAGAGTGCATCAACTAAATGTTATGACCAATTATATATGAGAAGAGAGCTAGTGACAGTCAAACAGCAGTATGGTATCTGTCTATGAACTTGCTGACAGATGGAATGAACCGTGTAGGTAGGTAGAGACTATCTATTTGGGGTTATTGTGATTTTCGTAAACAAAAGTTACAGACTGTGAGACATGTTCGTATGAACTTTCGTCTAAATTTGAACGGAAAGTTTTACAGTAGTTGAGGGCGTTCAGTATCCAGGTAACGGCTGAACAAAGTATTTATATTCGATATTTTTGATATTTAATTATATTTCCTTGCAAGAAGCTTGAATCAGTATAATGAGTGGAACGCTGAATTTTTAAGGTTTATTCGTTGAACTTTCTTACTAACATGATTTGTTTCCTTTATGATATGGCTCAGAATCGTTTGAATTAGCACAGATGGATTCATTCTTTATCCTTCCTTGGATTCTAAGCTTCAAAATTATCTCAAAGTTGTTTTCCTCCATAGACCTCTACATTACCACTTGTTTCATATTTTTTATGCCGAATCCTTTTCACAACCACTAATACTGTTACTTATTAGATTACTCCAGCATCTCATTGTGCTAATGTAATGTAACAACTGAACATAACACAAACATTTACCAAGTTTTACATTTCCCTTATCGACTGACTTTTTAACCCTGTGAAGCAAATAAGTTAACCCTAAGAATTCAACTGAATACTGTTCATCACTAACGAAAAGTAAAATTAGCGAATTAAATTGAAGTACTGGACCAGTCGTAAATTTTTTATCAGATTTGTGTTTTATAGGAATGCTAACGTCTACTTTGTTTTACAAGACAATGTTTGGACGGGCAAACGTCATATGTAAAATGGCCAAATGGTACAATTGGTATATATTGCAATAAAGGTTGTGAAAATATCACCAGATGTTTCACAGAACCCATACCTGATAACTATCTTAATGTGAGTTACATGTGAATTGATCTAAATTTATATCTATTTAATGTTTGGTCGTCTAGTCATTAAAAACCGCGAACTCTATGTTCACAAATTGTGTTAGGATCTATCCTAAAGCCGGTTTTGTCGCTTTCTTATGAGGTGGATTTAATGCAACTTTGTCCCAACGATATGAGCTGTGAATAAAACAGAAGTAAATGATATACTGACTAGATAAGAATATTGATTGTCCATCCAATCGGAACACAATCTTACTGTTGTTTATCAGCAAATCTCCTATCTTGGCAACTTCATGGTGAATTACAAAGCGTCTATTCAAACCAAGTGCTAGGGAATTCGCAACCTGATGGCTGGATTAGCACCGTCTGAGATAAAGTGTAGGATTTTGCAGTATATTCTTCCAGTCATTGCAATAAGCCTGGCGACTGAGAAGCTCCCTGAGATTTCAGGATATATTCACTTTCCTTGCCTATTTATGAAGTCTTTTATGCCAAGTACAACACAGTATTATCAAATAGAATGTGATGTATTTTCCAATTGGAAGTTTAATTTTTACTTATTTAATTCTAGCTGAAGTAAGTAGGCAGCGTTATACACTAACAAAATGAAACCATAACCCAAAACCTCTGTTGTCGAATAAACTTTAGAAGCTCGTTAAACGTAGTTTAATAGGTTTTTTGTCATAAAAAATAGTGTACAACATGGCATAGTTTCTTATATGTGCTTTGTTTGCCATTAGAAGGAATAATAATAAAGCCAGATTACTAAAACAACTTATGCGTATAAGAATATAGTTACTAACTGGCTTAACTTGATCGATGATGCAGATGCAGAGCCATATTTGAGGTTGTTTTAAAAAGTTACTTTGGTTTAACTCGCAGCAATAAGCAAAAACTGATCATTTTTTCAGTTTAAGATCCAAATAATTTTGTAGTCATTAGAAAAGCGTTATGCTACAAAATTCACATGGATAATGATAAGTAAGAGATAATTATTCCGGTAATTATTTGTTTTTTTCATATGATTGTTATTTAGTTAATTGCTTAATGAATTTCATATTTATTTCTAAAGGGATGTAAAACGTTTGTTGCGAATAAGCCTAGTATACAAGGCTCAAGAGGATCAGGAATACCACCAAACGGTTATTTGGTTTTTGTGGATGCTTCAGCAACTGAACCATGTCAAAGTGAAGATTTGTTGGCTTATGCACTGGCGTGTCAACTGGAGTTTGGTACTGACAGGTAGAACACTTAGTTTTTAATATTATCTAGTTTTCCATTAACTGTTTTTAAATCAGTAACGTCATAAAAACGATTATGTAAAAGACAAGTTATCAAACTTAGTTGATAAGACAAGGTTGTTAAGCTGAGTACATAATTCATTCTCTAAACGATTGTTGACGACATTTAACTTTAGTGTAACCTAGATTGATTTTCTAATCCCTAAGTACCAGTATTTTTATATTACATTGGATGGTAGTTTGGTTCTGAGAATATTTCCATTCAATCATCATTTTAGTCATATTAGAGAAAAAATTACTAGCTCATTTATAGAAAGTAATGTTCTATAATTTGTATCAACCTAACCAACTGTATTTTGATATTCTGATTCACATTACATGTAAATCAATCAAAATGTGATTGATTTAGTTTACTAATTTAACCGATGGTTTAAAATATTTTCTTCTCTCTCAACTATACTACATTATTACGTTAATATGATAATAGGACTAGTCACGGTGTATCAGATGCAGGATTCATGATCCAGAATAGGGAACGAAATTAACACTAGATAATACTTAACCCAATACAATTACAAGCAGTCACACTCATTTAGTCTGGGGTAGTAATCAGTGAGAGGAAAGGAAATCATCGAGGAGATTTTAAGAGACTGTAGCATTTTCACAGCTGCAATCACAAATTCGTCTAAGCTAGACCACTAGTGAAAACCTGTGAGCACTGGATTGATTGAGGTTAAACATTAACACTGTTGAATGCCAGCTCGCGTTCGCGTGCGAGACCGTAGGTTCAAGATTCGAAACCCTTATGAAGGATTGTTGTATGTGTGATGCTTAGGATTTCTATAATGGGACGCAACGGCCGTTCAATGTCTCCAGGTTCTCAGTGGATGTAAAGGAGATCATATAATCGATAGTTTGTAGGTTTGTCGATGCTCAGTGACCAATATTATTTCCTTTTGACTTCTGTACATCAGTTACATCTAAATCGATCATATTTTTGATCGTCAAAGAAAAAGCCTGTTAACTCAAACGAAATGGTGGTTATTTTGAAATCTGCATGGTAAATTCCGTTTATAAGTAATTTTCTATGTCAGTAAAATATTCATTTCTCACTAAGTATATTTTTTAGTATGTTTTAAGAAAATTTCGTTGTTTAATTTATTGTGTCCGAGTCAGTAAACAGTTGCATTGTTAACAATGCTTTATTTTTTCGATTCAGGCCAGTGGCAGGTTACGTTAATATGTGTCCAACTCAACTGTCAGTAAAGCCAGAAGACGTTCGTTCAAGTATCTCTACTTTCATTCATGAAATGGCACACGCTTTGGTCAGTTATTTATTTATTGAGAGCAGTTTTATAAGTTACTTAGAATGTAAAGGTTGATGTACAGATGCATTTGTTGTAATAAGTACATGTATCAGAGTCATGGTTTATGCTGTTCTAGCGGACTGGAAAAAAGTGGAAGACTTCGAAGAAAAGTTTATTTAGTCTCCGAATACTCTCCAGCTGTCTATCATTGACAAGTTCTTCGGATTAGAAAACAAACTTGAGCTGCAGCTCTTGGAAAAGGTAATAATTAAATTATGGTTGTTCATCATGAGTGACTTCCATATGTCAAAAAACACTAAGACTGATAAGCAACAGCCTAAATAGATAGAGCTAATTCACAAATTTTAGTTGTATTTACTGGGTATATTTTACACTTTGGACAATATTTTCATGTTTTTCTAAAATTATTAATTTTTACTTATTTCTTCTGCTGCCTAAACAGACATTCTCAGGAAGGAAAGGAAACAAAGTTTAAAGTTAATATATTGCTGATGTTCCTCTGGACAAATATGCGTTATAAATTTTGTTTACAATTATATAACAGGATCTCTCGATTGTTAATGAACATATTATTTCATCAGAAATGTTTTTTTATATATTTATTTGTGGATCATTTATTAATAATGTAAACACGTTAAATTAGTCAAATTATCTATTTCTAAAAGTGCAATAACTTACCTTGGTTTTTAAGTTCACATAATACCAAATGTCATTTCGCTTAACATTATTCATGCTTAAAACATTTTTGCAGGGATTTTCAAGTACATCGTATGCATTTCTACGTGAAGACGATGGTACACCACGTACACCTAGAGACCCTCAAACTAACTTACCTGCGCTTGGTCAAGATTCGGACTATATTTATCTAGCCAGGTAACTGAGAAGCGTATTTTATTGTTAGAAATTTGTCTGAAAATATCATACAGATACTAAGCTTCTGCGTTATAAAAGAAGACTTACATTCGCTGAAGCTATTAGATGTCTTACTACTCAGTGGAGATGACTTCTTACATTTAAATCCTAGATGCATTTTCTTACTACCATTTAATTAAAGTTTTTGGTCATGTTTAACATGACGAACAATTCAGCCTCTTATATTCAGTATTTAGCTTATCATATATAAATTGTCTCTTGTTCATTAAGTGTTATTCAAACTCTGTGGGCATAAAGGGCAAACATTTTATCTCTGAAAATTTTAAAACCAGATCACAGATGTCACTGACTGAAAATTTAACCAATCTTAGAAATGTCTATGCACTGTTTATGTGGCTGCATCACCTATGGTTTTGAACTTCAAACAGACACTGTTGCTTACCGCTGAATAAAAGCAAGCTGATTTAATAAATATACACACTAATTTGAGAATCAGATATTTTAGTTAACAGTTTATCCCAAGCTTCGTGAGATGAGCTGGGTTCATATCTTGAACATGACCTCAGAAGGTAAAGTGAATAAGCTGTAGAGTCAAAGCCCTGTTTTCAAATAAACTCTCAGATTTTATACATATGGCATGGTTTTAGTCAATTAACTGACTTCAAAATGTTTACCTTGAAAAGATTAACTATGTTGAACTGTTTTAATAATACTAAACACCCGAAATTACTACTCACTGTCTATTTCTTTCTTTTTAGTAAATCGACTGTTACAAAGGTTCAGCGAATCTGGGTTTCTGCAGTTTCCACAACTATACGAACCATAGATGTTTTTGTGCTTCCAAGTGTATTGGTAAGTTAATTTTATATTATAGGTAACTGAACTCAAGAGCTTCGATACGTTATCGTTTACTGAATGAAGCTTTCGTGTGCTCTGCTAATAATTTACTACTCCGGCTTCAATAGTGCAAATGAAACTACCACACTTCTCTTTCTTTATTTGTTTATCTAGTTGAAAATTCTTTTCATAAGTTATATAATTATTAGAAATATTTTATTACTCTAAGATGATTTTGCATCTATAATTCTCAAGTAAACGCTTCAGTAAGCATTTCTGTACAAAATAATGTGAAATATTTTTTTCAGTTGAGACTCAAGAGATGGTGCAATTCAGTGATTTGAGGTACAATCAGATGTGACTCAGAATAGAAGACAGTGAAGATTCTACTGTAGTTTCCTTTATCGTTCTTCACCAAAGCAAGGGTAACTCGCCTGACTGCAAGAAAGTTTTCACTATTGCATTTTTCATCTGTCTTTCCACGTATTATTATTGTTAACTCATCTACTTTAATTCTACTGATTGTAATTTCTCCCCTTCTTTATTTTTGTTACAATCTAGCCTCTTTATTCGTGTTTAATGAACAAAATAAAAAATGCAGTTTAAAAGTAGTTTATATTTGCATGATTATCTGATAAACATTTTCATAAACTGAAATCCTCGAAATGTAGATGCTAAGTGATAATGATGAATAAAAGAGATTAAATTTAAATCAACCATTCTTGGCGACGAATGGTACTTAACTCAATAAATAATATTATATTACTTTTTATTTCACTTAATGCTTTATAGATCCTTAACCTGTCAAAAAAATATTTTCATTTTTATTGCTTCTAAGATATCCGTTTGCACTTGACTTTTAGGCAGAGGCTAGAGCTCACTATAACTGTCCTACAATGGATGGAATGGATTTAGAAAATGATGGAGGATCTGGAACAGCTTTTGTTCACTTTGAAAAAAGAATCACTGAAGTAATTTACCCATGATTTTAATGACTGACTCACATGATAGTACAATAAATTGTTTCAAATTTTCTTTACATATGTAACGATTTAAAATGTTGACATAGTTCAGACTGTGTCAGATTACTATTTTTGGCTTTCGTTGGTCATTTTCAGCAGTGATCATAAGATTTTATTATATAATCACATTATTAAGGATGTTTTTTATGTTTCAGGATGAACTCATGTCAGGAAGTTATTCGAAAGATTCTTACGTGTCTTCTTTAACATTGGCCTACTTCAAAGATACTGGGTAATAACATATTTATTAAACATAAATCCTGATGAAGTTGGAGAAATAAAGCACGTCATAGTATCAGTTAAAAAGATTTATAGTTCAGATGGAAGATAATACCTTTTTCGAACTAGCCAGGTTACTTTTAAACATTTTGTCATCATCATCACTACAAGTTTTGGAACATTTTTCAAAAAGATGTTATCTAGAAAAAGTAGACCTCCAGGTTAAAACAACTCTCTTTAGAGAACACATCAATTCTAGTCGAATAAGATACTAATTTTGATTTGATAGACTTTTGACTTTTCACATGTTAACATGTATTACTTATAACTCTTGTAACTGCATTTATGCATTCACCATTGTTTAACATTGGATACTATTTTGCCCTTTAATACGAATAGGGCTGCAAACAGCTGATAAAAACCCTCAGAGTAAAGTCAGTGAATATTATTTTGCTTTAGTCTATTTTTTTATCAAAGTTCGTAAAGATAGCTAATTGAATGAAGTTTAAAACCACATAACTGAGTTATTTCTGAGAAATTTCATTTTCTATAGGTGGTTTTCAACACGAATCGATCTTAATTCGGATATTACTGAAAACCAAGGAGCACCGGGTAGCTGGTTAGTTCTAGAATAAAACTTCTCAGATTTGCGGATCAGCTGCCTCACCTGTGATCTGGACGAAGACTTTTAGAATTTGTAGCAGGCGATTAACTACTGAACACGCTCAAATAGGGTTGAATTTCTTGCAAAACCGAAAACAGTCATTCTAGAAACTTATTATCTCCACCGTTACAACTTAACTATGCCTTTTGAAACTTTACTATTTATTATTCTTGTGTTATTAACTTTCATTGTAAACTACTGTAGCATTTACTTTAATTAAAATTCAGGTGGTATAATGTAAATATGTCTATGGCTCAAAATTGGAGGTTCGGTAAAAACTGGGGATGTGATTTTGTCCAACTGAGTTGCTACGAATACATGAAAAGACAATTAGCAAAGTATGTTATTACTTGTAAACGAATATTCTAGATTCTATTTAATGACATATAATGTTTCTTTTTTGTTTTTAGTATGAATGTTCATGGTAGCCTTTTTCGTTAATAAAAGTATACTTTTCAACATTTTGACGCGTTAGTAATCTAAGGGTAATATAAGTAAAGTATCTAACTTGGTATTGTTAAACAAAATGGTGAGATGCTGTTTGAAATAATGAACTTAACAGTCAATTTTATTTTTACGTTAAAACATTCATGGATAGTAAATTGTGCCACACATATTATGCACTTATTATTTAATTAATGAAACAGAATAAGTACTTCAATTGTCTTAAGTAATGAAATTTTGTATTACGAATATTAAAGTGCACTCACTTTTTTCTTCAGACCTAGAAAGAATCAGGTTGTGTAATAATAGTACTATGGTCTCAAAATATCTGCAGAATTTTAAACAAACATGCTACTCTCGATAAGTGAGCACAGAGTTATTTTGCGGTTCTGTGAAATGAAACTAGGTAAATAGTCAAAGTTTTACTAAGTTTTGTTTCAAATTTTATCTAAGCACGAAATATATTGAATTTTTTCACAGGAATAGTCCTATCACCCCTTATTGCAATAAGCTTTCAAGCACTGATGTAAAATGCTTAGTTTACGACGATGCCTTCGGCTCCTGTGATCTTCAGCGCCAAAAAGAAAAAGTACCTGGAGAAAATCAATATTTTACCAGTATAGATGGTGTTTCTGCTTCTGACTTACCATATTATGCAGGTGGATCTTCGTTAAGTGACCGCTGTCCAATACACAGGGTTTGTTGTGTTTTCTTTAATTTTTATTATAAATTTATGACTGTTATATTGCTAATAATTTCATAATATGCGACAATTAGTTTACTGATTTTATATGATACCATATCCAAAGTTGAGCATGTGTTTCCATTAAAGGACTGTATGAAATCATTCATTATGTCGGGTGCGTATGAGGTTAGGAAATTCTTCAACAGTGTTATCAATGTGAATCATATATTAACATGCGTCTATTAAATGTAACTAACATTCATTTACTTAGTCACCAACGTTATTAGTGACATTTCGCTGATCAGCTGAGTGCCACTACGTGGGTTTTTCATTGTGCTCTGTTTAAGAACCAGTTTGCTTGTCGTAATAAGTAATATTCATGTTAAATTTACATCTTAGTTGACATCCGAATGTCTACTCATAGTAATTCAGTTATAAATAAGTGTTGTTTCAAAAAATAACCGATTTAAGTGCAAACATTTACAGATTGTGAAATCTATTTTCTATCTAAACTTTAGTCATTGTTGAATATTGAAGTATTCACTAAGACTGTAGTCAGCTTATAAATCTGCTAGTTCTGACTAAAGACCATAAATCATTACCTACATTTCAAAAAATGGAGTCAGTAAATCAAAATATGATAGGAATTTCTTTGGACTTCACTCTTAGATACTGAAGTCTGAGAGGATTCTTGTGAAACTATTTGTCAGTACACTCGTATGTACTAAATTATAGGCGTTATAATAGTGACGTGACTGATGCTTAATAGTAAAGTTTTTGCTTTTCCGAAATGATCTAGATTAGTTTGTTATTTTAATGAAAAAATATCCAGCTTAGCTAAAGTTTCTACATCTACTGCTTCCTATCATATTAATTATGCTCGTGTTTTCCTAGATCATTTTGATTTATAGACTGTATTATATAAGTTTGGTTTTATTTATTTCTTGTTAGGTTAATGTAATTTGAATAGTTTGTATTAAATAGCCATATTTTAACCACGATTATTAACGAAAATCATTTAAGTATTCAGCAGATACTCAAAAGAAACTAGTTAAAATGAATCTTGGTAACTGTTATCACTGAAGTAAAATCAATACGCTTATTTTGAACAAAGATTTTTATATACCTTTCGTACCTTTGCTTTGAAAAACCACTTTACTTATATCTTTAAAAGAAAACAATGGTTTGTCTAAATTTTATTTCCAAATTAAAATAGTACTTATGCATCTGACAGTTGTTTGAAATTATATTTATTTAGCCATTTGAACCAGTAACTGGATATAAATATACATCATATTGTCGTCATATTGAAAATCAAGATACCATTGGTTTGTGATTTCTATATTCACTATATATACAAAATTATTGGTTACCTCAATATACTTAAATAGTTGGCGCATTTTAAATCTGAAATTTCTCTGCACTGACGCATATTTCTAAGATTGTTTTGGTGTTGATTATGGCAAAAATTTAACATGCAAATAAAAAAACTGCGTACTTACATAACTAGTTATAAACATCTGTCACTTTCAAACTACAATGCACAATAACGCTTTATAAACTTTCTTTGAAGTTTTATTCATGGTTGGATGTTGGTGATGTTCATGTACATTTTGATTAATTTATTAACAGATAGTACATTTGGATTTTGTTGTGGAACAACTAAATTGCCACCATTATTTTGAAACTAACTAACCTAATGACAACACTAATTTTATCAGGCACTTTCGAAGTTATTTATATTCAGTTTCTGTCAGCAAAACACTCATATATTTTTCTAAAAAATATTGTTGTTTATTGGATGGGATGCGCGATTATAAAGACAAAAGATTTTTTTGTTGAACTGTTTTTGATTTTGATTGTTTCATGGACTTGCAGAATCTAAGGGTATATTTCATGTATTGAATCATATGTTTTATTCAGTTAATTATTCGTTTATTGTGGGACTTATTGATGGGCTGTTATGGTGGAATTACAAACTTTTATCTGTTAAGGTGGTTAGGCATGACTTACGTGAGATTTTACCTTACTAAGTAATGTAAGATACCAGTGCTACCATTTATGTCTTCATTCAGTTGTATCCACATGTCGTTAAATCACCTACGTCTTGTTAAAACAAATGTAGTAATCAATGTATCTTTTATGCTCTACATGATTCGTTTCTGTTTATTTTTCAGTAGATACACTAAGTAAGCGCATTGAACTAAAGGAAATGATGACATGGTGAACAATTTTTCTCCTTGTTTTTTTTTTGAATAACAACCATTCATTAATGCATTATTAGACCATATACATTTTAACTCTTCTGTCTGTTTTCAATGTTTTGAATTTGTTTTCAACAAAGAAGCTGAATCGCTAAGTAATGAATACGGAAACACAATTTACGTCTCTCAATTACCGAGCAGAACACAAACTGTTTAAAAATCATTATCATAGACAATTTCAATTTATATTTTTCTGCTGATAAAGTCGATGAAAATAAAAATATTATTGTTTACAATGAGATTCTCGAAACTCCTTACCTCTAAACATTTGTTTTTGCATGCACTTAAAAGATATTTGATATTGAATTGCGCACCATAAGGAATAAGACAATATTTATCAGGATGTTTACTCTCTGAACTTAAAAATAAACCAAACGAGTGTATAGGTGTTTTGGGCTTCTGCAAAAAGAAACGTTTTCGAAAGATTTTACAAGAGTAAATCAAGAAACAGTATATAATGTTATTTTTCTAATAAATCAAAATCTCTGAACTAATAGATAAAATTTTACTGCATTTCAGTGGTTTTATATAAACTCAACAATTTGTTTTATACGTGAAAGTTTGATTCATACACCAATCAAATGCTGACATATTGCTAAATGAACAAGTAAAGTAAAATATTATCTTAGATTAATGTTGACAAGCGACATTTAAAGTGTTTCTAGTTTTAAAATTTTATACAATTCGACTTGGTAGCAGTTAGGTTAACATGGAACAAGACAATTCTGGGTCAACTTTAATTCATCACATGAATTAGTCTAAGATGAAAATTGCATATTTCATTTTTTTTAACCTATGGGTTTTTCGTTTATCAGTGTTGAGCTAAATTTAACACTTGAAAATCTCTTTGTTTCAGATTCGCAAAACAATTATGCTTTACAATATTTTGGTCAAGATTCAATATGTGTTAATCATGATACATACGCACCATGGATCAGTATTGTAGGGGGATTTTACAGAGATATATCTTTTCCCTACGCAAGTTGTCATAAAGTAAGAAAGTTATATACATGTACAAATATTTTGACTAAGTTAATTAGCTGTATTAATAAACAAAATAAATGTGACTGTAGATTATAATTTTTAGAGTGAAAAAAGTGAAATGTCGAAATTTTTTAAATCATAGATTACATGCTGATTATTCTAGGTTTATGAAAACTTATCGGTCGTAATATAATCTACCAAATTGTGTTGATAATAATTATCCATAAGTCTTTGTAAAGGTATGAAAAAGGAGTTATTTGTTTCATCACTTAGTCTCTACATAACTAAATGTTGAGATGAAAGACTTTTTCGTTATCTTTTCAATAGTGAATTGTGTAATATGTATTTTGTTAACACCAAACGAATAGTTTGTGGTAAATGAAACGTTTTAGAACCCTTCAAACATTTAAAACGTATTGATTTAATGAAGTCTGTACACTGAATAAAGTAAACGTACTCCTCACAGTTAGATCAGAAAAATAATAATAAAGACTATGCTTTGTTTTCTAGTACAATTGTTCAAGTGTTGGTATTGAATTGCAAGTTGGACAACAAGTTACAAAATGTTCTGATGGAGAATCTATTCCAATAAATGCTTACAGTAATAACATTAATGCCAGAGGATTAGTACTATGTCCAACTTGTAACGCAGCTTGCAGTGTAAGTAACTTCATTTGTTGTTTAAGTCTACATCTTATTTATTAATTCAGTATCGTAATATTGTTATATTAATTGCTTTACCTATGCTAATTATTTATTAAATTAAAACATTATTTAATAATTATGATATTTATTTTTTATTTATTTATATTCTATTCGTGGTTGCATTCGGTTATGTTTTGAATAAAAGTGTCATAAATTTTTACTACTCAAGCTCTACTTACTTTTAGTTCCCCTTTTTTAATCGACATAAATGAAAAAAAACGCTCATTGCAAATATTATTTTATGAAACATTATTATTTTGTTAAATATCAGTTAGTTAATTTTCCGAGAAATTCATCACTGCTCATAGGTCTGTAGCGTGGCGTCGAGACGAGATGGACTATGAACACCGCTACCAAGAAGCTCGTTCCAAATGACTCCATAAAATCCCTGAGAAGCCAAATATCAGAAGGTAATTAATGGACCAGGTCGATGTTTATTTGCTGGCGATCTCGTGGCATCGAAAGGATACCGAGATCGTGCCAGGATACAAGCTTGGTTACAGAAGGTAACCGAATTCGCGCGAAGTTACAATCGAAGTGTGTGAATAAGAATGGAAGCACGATATAGCTGTTATTAGCACAGTCAAACAAAAGCACATTAAAACAAACACTGGTACATTTGGTCATAATAATAATTGTTTTTATTAAACCAGTCATGTTCTCGTGATAAAAGTGAGTCACTACAGGTCTTACTGATTAATTATTCTATCATATTTTACAAATACACAAATTTGTAATTGAAAATGTTTTATTGAATTTAGATTGTTTTTTTAGTTGTGAAATAAATTCATCATACAGAGTTCTTATTAAATCTGTGACTACAATCTTGGTAAATGTTACAAACAGAAATGATCATTAGTATCCAATGTAAATAGGAAAAAACATTGATGTCAAAGTTGTAACACTGATTTTGCATGTCTTTAATCTTCTTTGTATTTATTTTTCTTTGAACTTAGGTTTGTTCCTACACATCTGTTGTAAACAATCGAACCAGTTCAGCAGTTTATATTACCAGTAATAACAATATATTACTTATTCAATGGATTATGTTGTATAACGTTTTTAATCTACATATTTTTCTCATTTAGTAGCCTGGTAAAGACTATAAAGTAATTAATGAATGGGTTTTGTAGTTCTGTAGTTTATTTGCATTATTATTATTTGCATATTATTAAATATACTCTTGACATAAATATATTTTTATTTCATTCATCGTTCAACTGGAGAATATCTTTCTCCGATAAAAATATCAGTAATTACAGTTATACATTAAGCAAATTTTAATTGTTTTCCACTATAGTCATAAAATATATGAACGTACCCTAAACTATATCTAAGGTCTTTATCATATTCCAATGATAGCTGGAAATGGTGAGACTGATTATTTTATAAGTTCTAAGTTTAGAATGTTGTTAAGTTGTATTACATAGAATTCAACTAAAAATAGTTATTATATTCGCATTCTCATTCGCATTTAATTTTGATCTGAAACCTGAGGTTTTACTTTCATGATCTTTAGATATTAAAAGTATACATAGTTAAAAAAGGAACCGCTTAAGTGAATTTTAATGGATTCTAAGTGCAGTAGACATAGATGGGAACATGAAAGTAACTCACAACAAGTATTCCGGAAATTTCGTTTCTAAGAATTATTTTTATGTGAATCTTCGACTTAAAGATAACCAAACTTCAGGTATACTTAAGAAGAATGATGTATTACAACTTTCTTTGGGGCAAACCAGTCTAACTTTAGATTGCTTATCGTTAATAGTTTTGCAGTTCAATAAATTTACGTGTTTACGACTTTTAATAAACTCGCTATGATTGCATAAATTATCTTGAAAAACATTTCATATAAATAGAAGTGTACAGCATGTGGAAATGAAATCTCCGAAAGTAAAAATTTCTTTGTTGAAATATTCATTTCGATTTATTATTTCCTTTTTATATTTTTTAATTTAACCATTACCACTACAAAGTATAATCAGCTGAAATTTCAGCTTTTAAATAAACTTTGATAAAGCTTATTCGAAAAGTAAGTGATATACTGTTCATTTACTTAAAGAATGATCAACAAAACAAACAAACGTTTTTAGAATCTATGTAACAAAAAGTATCATACACATAATAGCGTGACTGAGATATGAATATATATATATAATGATTATCAAATGATTGAAAATAACTTTAAGACATTTTGAATCAGATTCTATAAGATAAGTAAAAAAAGCAAATACTAAACATGATTTCGAAAGCAAAGAATATTTCCCTCACGTGAAATAGTGAAGTGAAATACATAAGCGAAGAAAATGGTTAATTGTGTGAATTATTTTGATACTACTTGATGTTTATAAATGCACGCTCAATATGAGCTAAAATTTGTTTATAATGTGAAGGAAAAAAGAAGTAACTGTGCTCCTTTATATTTTTTATTTATTGCACTGTTTATATTTGCTCACTGGTGTTTGCGACATTAATTTCCATTGAAGTCGTTCAGGTTTTACTCACTGAAAGGTAGAGTAGAAGGTTTCGTAAAAGAAATGTTTAAAAGAATTTTAAAATAAATCTTTACCAGCCAAAGTTAACATTACATCCAACTGGATGAAATAGTTGTTGTTCAAATAATAACTGATGGGTAAAATGGAGTAAAATGTAATCAGGAGTTGAGATTTATTTATAAGCTACTAATTGTAATGGCACTGCTAATTGTATTCCATCTCTTTATTTATATTTTTGGATATGCATATATATGTAAGACTTAAGCTGTTAGTTACTCTTTGAAAGAACAAAAACCTTTCTGAAGGATTCTGATGACAGTAAAATCAATTGTATACCTCGATTATGTTGTGTAATTCTGTTGCTAACTTGTTTTCTAGTTTTTATTAGTCATCTGAAGATTAAGGAATGTACTTAAAGCAACTTTCATGTTCTCTCACCTTCAATTTTAATTGAAGTGATGTCTTACATACATTTATCGCATTAAAATCACTGTATTTGATCCTATCTACATAATTTTGTCGTTCCTGCTTTAGTATTGAATCTAACCATTATGTAAATTAGAGTTTTCTCTGTTCAGAAAAATACTCTTATATTTTGGACATTTATGATTTTTTCTGGTCCCTTCTGAAGTTCATTTACACAATCATCTTAAGCCATTTCTTTGGTTTATCTTTGTCCCTATCTTTTTGGTCTTTGTTAATTATTCTTCTTATTAAATCCTTAAAATCATTATTCATCATAGAAGTGAACATCAACGGATGCATTTCAGTTTCTATGTCACTTGGTCCAGTGGTGAGCTTTCGAGGTCTGTTTAGTGGCCCCGTATCTGACTGGAGTTTGATAATTTGAATGATTTTTATTGAAATCTACATACCGCCAACTCTCTTATAAATTATCTACCTAAATCGCTTTAGTAAATAACTGAGTTAAATAAATCAAATACGAGAGCGGATTTTGAATGCGTATATTTCATGCAATCGTTGATCGCGACAGACCACAGAAGTGAAGTGAAGAAAGCGGCGAGGGGATGGAGATGCGAAGCGAAATGAGGCGCGGTGGAGAAACTGTGCAAACCAACTCGATTTAACCAAGCGTGACTCGATATTTAGTCAGAAAAAAATAATTACGATATGTGATGAGTGGGATAAGCAATGTACACACACACATTCACATAAAAACACCCAAGAATAAATAACAAGGTAAAATGTGACTCATAAATAATGAATCGATTGATCTGTCTGTAAGCTAGAATAACCCATGTAAGCTTGACATGGTACTAAACACTTATTCTGTTTATCTAAGTCCTGACAACTTTCGCCGTAGTGGAATGGGCATGTGCTGGCCCGTAATCTTGATATTTCTTCTAAACACTTCAATTACTATCATTATGAGGATTTTCAGAGACTGTATTATATTCAAGGTTGAAATCACGAATTGATCTAAGCTAGATCACCTCCAAAAACCTGAAAGCACTGGACTGCAGTCCCTATCTGGTTTGGGTCTCCTCAGCAGTGCGCACGCACAATCTTGCTCTTTCAGTGGTTTAGATGCTGTGCGTTCGTACATGAGATCAAAGATCCTGTGTTCGAGTCCCACATATGGGATCGTTTATACGCACTGCTGAAAAATCCCACACCAGGACGAAAGGGTGGTCTAGTTCATTGTAGTTTACAAAGGTGGTTTGAATTCGATTGGTTCGTGATTTAAACTGTGTAAATATTCAAATTATTGTTTGTTGCTTTGCATTCTGTATCTAAAAAATTCCTCATTATTTTGGTGCTTCTTCAGCTGGGCACAATTTAGATGTGGCTTTAATGATCTACAACAAGTAATTACTTCATCCGATGTAGGTATCTCACAAACGCGGATGACATGCACTCAATAAAGTAAAGGAAGTCGTAAAAAAGGTTGGAAATCATTATAATTCGTTATTAAATGCACGTTGGTTGTTTTTACAAGTGGCACTGTAGTTATTTAGGAATTTCAAATAACTAGTTAGTTATTTATTAGGGCATTTTAGAAATTAGCAGTTAGAATCACATGTGTCTGCCGGAAGAGCTTTTCGTGCCTATAGGTAACCCTCGTGTTATTGATAGAAGAAGTCAGACACTAATTGAATGAAATCTTTATTTCGATCTTAGCGCAGTCACAGTGGAGCGTGGGATTATCTGTTCAGACAAACAAAGGCTTTCAGCATTCAATATAAGATAATAAGGAATATAACGCTTATACAAAATAAGGAAGTGAATGAATACTTGAACAATACTGTTTTGGCATATGCTTGGTTGTTTGGGGTCAACTCTTAACCAACCAACCTATGCTGTTACATTAGCTTCCCCCTAGAATCGACTTCCGTAGGAACGTCGGTTCGATTAACCTATCTATCAAAAACACCTTAGTTCTATTTCTCATTCCAAGGGAAAGTTATCAACTCACTCAATGTTTGACTTACAATAAGTGGCAACTAACGCTGACAACGGTAGTCCATGGATGTCTCTTCATTTACTAGCTTGTCATCTTATTTAGTAGCATGTGATTTCTTCTACAACTATAGCTGACGGTTTACTGAGTGCTTTCATGAGAAAGAGTGTTAAACTGTGGAATAAGAATATCTGAGGAAGTGCCGCGAGCGGGCTACCCAACACCATGTTGGTGAGGTACGATTTTTCCATGCTCAGACCGGCTATCAGGTGTTTACTCACCTGCCTCTTGAGTCGCCCTCAAGTAAAAAGTAAAGAAGAATCTACTTCAAAGGTAATGGTGAAAACCAATCAAACCTAAAGAACCGCTCCACTGCCTGCATCAAAATAATAAGATACAAAATGGAAATACATAAACATAATTGATAATTGTTCGGTTCCACGTAAGTGATTGGCCTCCAGAACGGATTGGTATTCTGGAAGAAAATAGACATAGTGTAGCCATCTTGTGTACGAAAAGGTATGAAAATAAATAAAATCCTTTTTTATAATGTATAAATGTAAAAGTGTAAACTTGCTAGAAGTTGGACTCATTGTCAAACCCGTTCAAATGTGTGACCTTGGGAATGTGACAACCGCCTTTTCTAACCAGGTACGTAACCAAGGGTGCATAATTTTACTCCATAAAACGGAAGAGAATATACGGTTAAAGAGGGGAGAAAATTGTGTAGAGTATGAGGATCAAGTACAGTTGTGTCAAATACTCTTTTCTGGTTTGATTTAAATATGTATGATATACTGAGGCAATATTTCGTCAATTAATCAAAGTAACGAACTTGTCTGCACCTTAGAAGTGTGTAAGTCCTATTACTCATTAGTATTATGAATGAATAATTGGTAAAAGGAAAGATTGCAGTCACCCCTCGTGGTCTGATGTGGCCTAATGGCTAGGTACGCGGTCTAGCATTCAGAAGGGCTGAGGTTCGAGTGCGTGTGGGTCATGCGTTTTTGTTCATCGAAACCCCCTTCAATACGATGTTTGTTGGCCATAAGTTGCTCAGATATGAGAGAAAAATAACAGGAGGACTGGTTGATATATCAGAATGCCATATTGGAACAGTACACGTTCTTTGTTTGGATTACTAATAATACTATAGAGAAAAAAAAATCTACAAGTTTTGTAATTTCCATTTTACGTTATACTTAAACCGAGAGAAAAAGTATATATATATATAAAAGTTACTGACATAACATGTCTTTTTTATAACGCTAGTGTTGAGTTCCAGGGTTTTGTCAGGACCACTAATAATAATTGGTTTAACGTTAACATAGCTATGATAGTCATATCGTTAGTTCAATGTTATGATTACTTAAGAGTTCCTTTATAAGTTGTGTTTAAAATTAGGTATGCGGAATCAATGCGGCTAACATAGTAACCTTACAGTAACGCACTGTACTATATTTCCACGGTTATTGATTCTTAAATGTCAGAATTTTAAAAAAAAATCTGAATATTGCCAATAAAGATGGGTTATATGATCACACTAAAAAGCATGCTGCAGGAAAACTGGTTAAGTCATTACATAAGTTTCCTAAACATGAAAAAAAATGATGAGAACTTTAATAAGTACTTGGCCATGGTTTAATCCAAAATGTTTTGTCTAGAAAACCACTTATTAATAGTAGTATTAATCGTATCAAGCTACTAAACATATCTTCGACCGAAAACTTTTAGAAGTAGTTCATATGGTATATATGTATAGCCAGTCTGCGTGAAAAATGTATATAGATATATAATAAGTACAGCCAACATAGTTAATTAACCAGAAAAGAAATTATAAAACTCGCCTGGGTTGCTTTTTGATATCGTTGTATTTGCCAGTGTTAGTTGTATGAGTTTGATTAAAATCCTCAGCCATCGTTTCGGAATACCTAGCTTATGTGTCCAGTATTAAAAAAAATATTTAACATAATACTTATATATTAAAGGTAAAAGGTCTGGGGAGTTGTAGGTGAGGCGGAATGAGGAAAAATAATTATTTCTAAGTAGATGCAGGGTCTGATTAGCTACGTGGTTAGATTTTATCCTGCAGCCGAAACTGTCAACATCCTTGACTGACTAATTGGATGTGCCCAGCGGACCGTTTTAGTCATTTGTAAAGATTTATCATCTTTACATTTCGATTCCGTAATGGATTTGTCAGTTATACGATCTAACAATACGTATGGTGGTTCATGATCTAGATAAGCCGGTTTTAGCCTATCAATACTTATTGTGTCGATGTTTCCATGTTTTTCTATCACGAAATATTTAGATTTTCTTGAGACGACTTTGAAAGGACCTTCAAATGGAGGACTGAGTGGTGATTTTATTTTATCACATCTTATCCAGACGTGCGTGCAATTGCTTAGGTCTTTAGGTACATATACGGCGCGCGATTGTTCGCGAGTATTAATTGGTTTAAGTTTGGACATATGGTCCCGTAGTTGATCTACGTAATTTTCTAAATTAAGTTTTTGACTGTTAGTATTAGGGTTAATAAATTCACCTGGTAGTCTCAGAGTTGTTCCGAAAACCAGTTCCGCAGCTGAACATTGTGCGTCAGTTTTGACAGATGTTCGTATTCCCAACATAACTAAAGGTAGGAATTCTGTCCACTGATTGGGGTTTGAGTGAGATATAAGGGCGGTTTTTAGCTGACGGTGAAAACGTTCTACCATCCCATTAGCCTGAGGATGATATGCAGTGCAGCGTATCCTATTAGAGCCTAGAAGTTTAGCCAAGTTATTAAATAGTTCGGATTCGAATTGCGCTCCTCTATCCGTCGTTATTGTTATGGGTGTACCAAAAATGGTTACCCAGTTCTGCATGAAAGCTTTGGCTACTGTTTCCGCTGTGATGTCCGCTATCGGGATGGCTATAGGGAATCTGGTAAATCGATCTATGCATGTAAAAAGATAATTAAAACCATTTGAACGGGGTAAAGGACCTACCAAGTCGATATGCACATGTGCAAAACGTGCATCTGGTTGCGAGAAAACACCTATGGGTGAATTTGTGTGACGATTAATCTTTGATTGTTGGCATGCTGAACACTCTCTAACCCATTTGTGTACATCCTTCTGTAAATTCGGCCATATATATCTGGCATTGATTAGTTTAGTTGAAGCTTTTGCTCCAGGATGAGACAAAGAATGAAAGTTATTATATATCAACTTTCGCATATTTTTGGGAACGAAAGGTCGCGGCATTGCCTTGGTCGTGTCACAGTAAATTAGAATACCATCGATAGGTGATGGGAACTGTTTTAAATTAAGACTTGAATTGTTTGTTTTGAGTAGGTTTTGTAATTCTAGGTCCTGCTCTTGTTCGTGTCTCAACGTCTCGAAGTTTACTGTAGACTGCTGTACCACGTTCATTTCTAGTCTGGATAAAGCATCTGCCGCCTGATTGTCCTGACCTTTGACATGTCGGATATCGCTTGTGAACTGTGATATATAGTCAAGGTGTCGGACTTCTCGAGGTGAGTACTTATCGGCTCTCGCTTTTAATGCATTCGTCAGTGGTTTGTGATCCGTAAAGACTATAAATTCCCTACCTTCTAACATGTGTCGGAAGTGTTTAATAGTCAGGTAGATTGCAAGAAGTTCTCGTCCGAAGGTAGAATACCTTGTCTCAGCTGGAGCGAGTCTTTTCGAGAAGAAAGCAATTGGTTTCCAGGCGTTTTTAACCAGTTGGTTAAGGGTACCGCCTACTGCTTTATCTGAAGCATCCACCATCAAAGCAAGTGGGGAAAGAGAATTCGGATATATCAACGTAGTTGCTTGAGCCAGTTTATCTTTAAGCTGTTTAATAGCTTCGACGGCGTCAGAAGACAGTTTGAATTCTTTTGGTTTTCCTTTAAGTAAATCTGTTAAAGGTTGCATTAATTGTGCACAACCTGGTATGAATCTGCGATAAAAGTTAATTAGACCTAGAAAACTTCTCATCTGTGTTAGAGAGCTAGGTATCGGGTATTGTTTGATGGTATCCACTTCTTTTTTTATAGGTTTAATCCCTTCTGGGCTTATTGTGTGACCAAGAAATTCTAAAGTTTGAACACCGAAAACACACTTACTTTGATGTATGTTTATTCCATGTTCATTCAATCTTGTCAACACTGCTCGTACATGCTCTTCGTGTGATTGCAAATCGGGGCTGGCAATTAACAAGTCGTCTATATACCCCTGCGCAAATGGCATATCTCGAAGTAGGTTATCTATGAATCTTTGAAATGTCTGTGCCGCATTTCTCAGGCCGAATGGCATGCGTACAAACTCGAATAAGCCAAAGGGTGTTGTAATAGCTGTCTTAGGGATATCTTCATCAGCCACCGGGATATTGTGATATGCCCTGACTAAGTCAATTTTAGTGAATATGTTCATACCCTGTAAACCGTTTGTGAAATCTTGGATATGCGGTATTGGGTACCTATCTGGTACGGTTTGACGGTTGAGGGCTCTGTAATCCCCGCACGGTCGCCAGTCACCTTCATTCTTCTTTGGGACCATATGCAAAGGGGATGCCCATTGACTATCAGACGGACGGATAATACCCAGTTGTAGCATATAATCAAACTCGGCTCTAGCGATTTTGAGCTTATCTGGTGCTAGTCTCCTGGGTTTCGCAAACACCGGTGCACCTTCGGTTTTGATAGTGTGACTTACTTTTAGTTTGTCTTTGGAAGGCTGTGGGTTTGGTTTGGTTAAGTTTGGAAATTCCGCGAGTATATCTTGGAATTTCGCTGTTGTTACTGGAGGGGTTTGAATCAAGTTAAGAGAGCTGATGTGACTTTCTTTGCCTTTTGTGTAAAACGAAGTTTCTTTTAGTGTTAATCGCCGTTTCTTGGTGTCAACAAGAAATTCGTATCTCTCTAGAAAGTCCATCCCCAGTATTGCCAGATCTAAGTCGGCTACCGTGAAAACCCAAGGGAATTGCCTTCTGAACCCCAAATCTAGGGTTAACGTTTTCTGCCCAAATGTCGCGATTGTAGTTTTATTTGCAGCTTGAAGTGTAATCGGGGATGTTTCTCGACTAATCTCAGTTTTATTTCGAGGGATGATGCTAAGAGCAGCGCCAGTGTCCACCAAGAAATTCAAGCCCGAGTTTCTGTCTCTGACATAAAACAAGCGACTGTTTAGGCGCCCCTCCTCAGTTGTCGCGACCTGGGGAGGGGTTACTCGTTTCCCGCTGTCTTGGAATTATGCTTAGGCCAGGCGCATGGTTGCCTGCACTTGGTTGAGTTGACACCAAACTTCCAGTGGTACCAACAAAACTGCCCAGATTGTCTGGACATTTGTGACCTATTTTGTGACTTGGATCGTGATCGTTGTGGTGACCTGTTCCTGTTTGTATGACCCATTTGCATTCTGGTGACAGCCTCAGTGAGACTCTTAACACTCGCAATGAGTCCTTCTATGACGGGGTCTTTTGCTGATTCTACTTTCTGTGTGTGATTTATTGTGCCTGATCCAGTTGGAGGACCTCTTTCCATTATTCTATCAGCTATACGCGCTAAATGAGATAATGAGGTTTCAGGATCTTGTGCATCCAAACAATGTTGGACGTAGCATGGGAGAGCTTGTATCCATCCTTGTTTTAGGACTGCTTCACCCACTGTGTTATCACCCACTAAGACTTGGAGGTGACGTAGAAACTGTGACGGCGACCGATCACCTAGTGTTTCACCTTGAAAAAGTCTTTGGATTCTTTGACTATCTGATAATGATAAACGGTTCATTATCTCTCGTCTTAAGACGGTGTACGGTTGTGGTGATGGTGGATCTAAAATCAAGTCACGGACTTCTTTGGCGACTGAAGGAGGAAGGATAGAACACAAATCTCTATAGCGAATCCCTTCAGATTTGATATTGTGTCTCGTGAAATAATGCTCGAGTTGAGCAAACCACAACTCAGGATCACTACGATCAAATTCTGGAAGTCGAGATTTCGTAGTCATAACAGAGTCTATCTCCACTGGTGACAAATCCTCCAGATTATGGGTTTCTTTTAAGTCTGACATGAGGTATGTGACAAATATAGCAACAAAATTAGCACGAAAAAAAAATGGTTTCTATGACACGAATAACTTAAGATAATAAAAAAAATAAACTATTTATATACCCAACTTAGTTTACGGATTATCAGGTCTACTTTTACGATTGAGTAAAAAAAATAATATTAATAACAAAAATGAGGTTAATTTGTGTTCAAAAAGGGCTCACCAGTTTCGTGCCTATAGGTAACCCTCGTGTTATTGATAGAAGAAGTCAGACACTAATTGAATGAAATCTTTATTTCGATCTTAGCGCAGTCACAGTGGAGCGTGGGATTATCTGTTCAGACAAACAAAGGCTTTCAGCATTCAATATAAGATAATAAGGAATATAACGCTTATACAAAATAAGGAAGTGAATGAATACTTGAACAATACTGTTTTGGCATATGCTTGGTTGTTTGGGGTCAACTCTTAACCAACCAACCTATGCTGTTACAAGCTCTTGTTTTTCCCAGACGACCGAAGCGGTTTCTGTTCTACATGCAACGTACTCGTTTGAACAGCAACAGAATGCTCTATACACTTGGAGATGGTTATACCGCCAAAGTTCACAGGAAATTTAGTTGCTATGTGACGATGTTCATCAGCAAGTAAATATAATACAATCAGCCAGTCGTAATCATTATGTTTAAGGTTAAAGTTGCCCATCTCTTAATGACGTAAGTTGGTGAGTCGTCCAACATCAGGTACGCATTCAATACATGGAGTATACCTACACTATTTATTTCCCATATTTCATTAGTGCTAACATGTGGTGAATTAACATTAAACTGGCTACACACTGAAATATATTTTGTTGTGTTTAAACCCATCATAACAATACAACAAAATTCCTTAATGTGCGCTTAGAAATTCATTTTTCGCCTGTGACTTGTCAAAGTTCTAGGCTACATTGCAGGTCAAGTTTATGAGACTGTTTTGGAAGAAAACAAGCCATATTTGGATAATATTACATCACAATTGATTGCCGTATCAGTTAAGAGTTTAGTATCTAGTGTAACCTGTAACTAACCAGATTACTAAGTTCAGCACTAATATTTGACTAACTTGTGAGACAGCAGATGAAGTTTCCTAAACATATCAAGTTTTTCAGCTAAAAAATATTTGAGTTGGCGTATAATTTCATGGTATTTCGTGGTAGCAATCACACAAACGACTTTGGATTATAGCTAGATGGATCAAACTATTTAACGTCGAAGTTATGAACCTAACGTTAGTTGAACTTTTTTCGCAAAATGCTTCTTCCGCATTGCAAACGATTATTAACACTACGGTAAGTTCATGCTGCTGTAGGGCCAGTGTAATGTTACTGAGCCCTAGTCAAATCATCCATCAGTTGGATCACTGAATGTCGAACAGATCATCTCTCCCTGTCAAGATCAGGGACAACCAACGCGCATCAGTTAATCATATGCCATGGAATGGGCCATGAGGCAGTGGTCTTACTTTCGCTTTTATTTATCTTAACTGATATATTTCTGTAATAACGTCCTCTGTGTTGTACAGTCTTCAAAGCATCTATGGTACCTTGATACGTCAATGGGATAGTCCACGTACGGTGCTGACCACGAGGTTTGAATTCAACATTAGCTAGTTTGTCACACTAACTCGAGTAGGCCTCCAATCATTTCGACATAGATCATCTACGTTGGTGATCTACACTGCACACAAACAATTCGCAACTTTAGTACCGTGAATCATACGCTTCATTCTGTCACATCTCTTGAAGTAGGGAGACTGGTTTAGTAGTTAAGGCATTATCAATATAAAATAAGGTTTTCATAAGTTATTTTGGTGTTTGAATTAACTAATGATACCTTTGTACTTGTTGATTGCACGATTACGAATTCCAAATACAATACATTCGTATGTGCTTGTGTCTTCTTAATTCAATTGCGTTATTTATTGGACTCTTAGTTCGTGCTGTAATTCACATAATTCGAAACATTATAGTTATTTATCGGTCTAAGGTGAGTAGAATTTACGGAGTCACTTATCTATCTGTCGCAATTCCTTAGAAAGTTCACACTGCATAATTATGTGCATGAATACAGAATTTTGTTAACGATTTTGTGCATGTGTTGATCATTTTAAATTCGAATAACAAAAACATGCATTCTGAAAAAAATCAAGCATTTCGACCTTCATTAAATCCGAAAATTCCTTAACATAAATGCTCTGCACCTGAATGAAGACGAAAATCACTCATATATGATTCCGAGTGAATTAGCATGAAGTTGCGTTATAACATAAAAACTTTTAGTAGCAAAATAGGTATACTGTGGTTACAGACAACAGAAAACCGCTCAAATTCGTTTGTCACTCTAAATCATCCTCCAATGTGATCATTTTTTTAGTATTAGTTTGGCGGTCAAATCGTATTTCATATCACGAATCAAGGATAAATTTGATTACTAGAAGTGATGCAGTTTAACCTTGATCAGTTAAAGGACTTCCAAAATAATAAATTTCCACACAAAAACCACATTTCATATGTTAATCACGAAGAACTCATATCTCTGATAATACTGTTATTCCATCAATTAGTCCTGCAGTTTGCCACAAAACTGATCTTAACAGCGTTTGGACTGTTACAAATAAAGTTCTGGTGAATAGTTGGACACTACTTATTTACAACGATTTTAAAAAATGCGATAAGAATAGCTAAAGTACACATAAACACCATAGTGTGACTTGTAACGCCCAGCCATGAGGATAGGATAAGTCTTGCTCGGTCAATGATCTGTTTGAATAGGATGTCAAACTATAAGGGTGGAGCACTCAATATCTTAGCTGACTAGGTAACAAAATCATGGTGTACGCAGCAATGAAAATTGATCATTTAATTCGCTTGTCAAGCAACTTTGGTCGCTTATTTATCCAACGTATCTGAATCCATGAAAACCAATGGTTCAGTCTCGGTCTTAAAATTACAGCAGACCATGTGGCATGTGGTAATCTATGAGACAAATCACTTGGAGGCTTTTTGAACGCGTTGACAGATGGGATTTCAGTCACTTGTTGAGTTTTGGAATTTAACTCACTGATGGCTTGATGAGAAGTTTGGTCCAAGTAGCTCCCCATCACGCAGCAGCCTAGTGATTCCGGAATGCAACCATGTGCTTACATGCAGTACTCGATACTTTGTACAAATTCATCAGGGTTTTAACACCCACGTGACTAGATGCCTGGAATCTATTTCAGTATGCCTGTGTATAGGATTGTATGAAATTCGTCAATGGACGTTTTCTGCGTGAATGTTTCTATTCTCTTCCCTTATTTAGTTCGTTCGCTCTATCGTTGACTGTGCGGACACATATTTAGCTTTCTTTTTTATTAATAATTATTATTGCCAAATGGTTTTGTGAATTTTGGACCGGCTGTTTGTTGTTGGTAGTGTTCTGATTACTATTGTTTTCATAAAGTTTGAATTTTTTAAGATGTTTGATAGTGATCATATTGCAAAACATCTACTTGGTTGATTCCATTCTGTCTGTTGTTTGTTTCTGCTTCTGACGGAAAGAAAATATTTTTGTCAGTTGTAAGGAACGGGGTATTGTTTCGAACAGTCTATAATTTTTTCGTTTTTCGTTTCAAAATCAACATTGTGCCACAGTGATTGTTCACCGAAAAGTTTTCATATTTTTCCTTCTGGGTAGAATCTAGTTTCCTTACTTGCAGGGAACAAGTTTCCACCACACGAAATAGTTCTCTTGTTTTCTTAAGCTTTGATCATTTAAATTGTGGTTTCGCCCGGTTCTAAAAGAATTCATCCGATGTTGTACTTATATTCACTGTTTCAGTGCCACCTAAGTGTCATTGTCACACTATTTTATACATTAGTATATTGGAAATGACCTTCAGGATAGTCTTCTGCACGGAAACGTATCAGAGTTTCTGCCAAAGTCAATGAAGGTCACGGCTTTAGCTGCTTCGTAACTGTCAGAAAGGTTGGACTGAATGTGACTTTTTTCAGCCACTTGACAGCCTGCTTTAGATTACATGCAGGTTAGGTGATTTAAAATACGGCCCAGGTTCTCCCTTAGCAATCCAAAATGCATTTCACTGGATCAAGTAGATATAACCACATCAAGTCTGTTTGATAATATTAACAATAATGTATCCTTAAATATCAGTATATTAGCATCCCAAAGACACTGAGATCGTTAATCGTCACTGTATCTAGAGTGTGAACGGAGGGGGCTATTTGCAATCGAAAGAAGGGCGCCTATGCGATGTATATCTTGATAAACCGGTCAGACAATACGTTGACCTTATCTTTATTATTTCATAGTGTTTCCTGAGTACAATAACATTTACGTAATCTCATGATTTTGCATTTCCTCGCCACCCTTAGGTTTATGTACAAATATTAATGTTCCCTTCTTCATGCAATCTCCTGGACATGGGTAAGGAAAGGGTGGAAATGTTTCCATAACTTGGTGTTGAGATTATTTCCCATAAGTGATTCAACTCTTTACCACAAATGTCTTTATACCAAGTGCATTGACATTACTGACGGATGACAAGTATTTCGTATTTTTTTGGCATAGTAAAAGAGACGTGTGCTGCTGAAACATTAGTATAAAAATTATTAAGGGCTTTCAAAGAAGTTCTGTTCTCACGTCAATGATTTACAAAGATTTTTATTTCATGAATTTATTTACCACTACAATTTTTATATAACCAGCTTAATTGTAAGGGTTGGTGATCCATTGGAAATGTAAACGCAGCTTCGGTGTATGTAGGTTGTTTATTTGCCTGAAACCTCATCAAAACACATCTCACCACATTTTGTTGATCGAATGGCTGATTTATAATGAGCAAACTTACCAATCATTCCTAATGTTAAAGATAAATTACTCTTTCATTTGACAGATAAATTAATTCCGAAGCACTCAATGAATCTAGCTCGACGTCCGAAGGTTGGTGGCTTGGCTGAACTCAATGTACATTGGGAAGAGTATTCAACTGTATTGTGTATTGAATCGAATATGTGTCAGCGTATCTTTAAAACTGTGTCCTTGAAGCTGAATGAAGTTTCAAAGGTTTGCACTTTAAAAGTACTAGACGGTAAGTTATTGAATTTTTCATGTTCAGTGATTTAAAGTCTATCTATTCATGTTATTCTGTGTGTAATTTATGCATGATATGACACAGTGAATATGCGTAAAGTACTCTAGAATAAAAGCTTTTGTGGAAGTAATGTATACGGACGACCTTGAGCTCTCTTCTATTCGGAGATGTTTTGTTTTGAAGCTATTTATGACTAAAAAGTGACAGTTATAATTGGTCAGCAGTTTGTATACGAATAACCAAAACTCGTATGAACTATCGGGTTTTCGCCAGAAGCTATTATGATTTATAATGCGTGAATGAATCCTGCGAAACGTCATTGGTTTGTCAATATTGCGTACTTCTCCCATACAGTTACGAAATCTAAGCCGATGAACAAACCCCTTGATACACTAACTTTTGCCAGTTCGTTAAGTAGCACTGATTCACTTGCTTCCTAAAACAATTTCCGTTATCGTGGATAGACAGAAACTGTTATTTCCTTACCCTTCGTAATAATCTTTGAGAGCATTCTAGATGAGTTCTGAGTGAGAAATTCGGGTAATGGCAATTCGTGGATCGTACGTTTAAGCACATCAACCTAAAACCCCTCTGGAATGTCCACAGGACAGGCTAAGAAATAATGAATTATGGACTCGACTTTGGTCAGCTTTCAGCGAATGACAAATCCTTACACAAATCTTTATTCACGGTTATTGTTAAGTGATATTGGTCTTTATTTGCCATTTGTTTCGAATCGAGGTTATCGAATGATAGATTAATCAACGAGACTAATTTATGAACGAACCGATGAGATATAAGATGGTAGGTCTTGGATTTCGGTGTCAAATTCTTTCATGCTTTTGGCTAACTAGCGTTTTGACATTTTAGCTGATGTCAGTTCGGGATGAAATCTTTAAGTTTAGTTCGTAACCCTCGCCATTAACTGTCAATCACAATAACCGTCATTTAGTCCTTGTTAATAGGTGGACATTCTCATGATCACTTTAGTGTCTCTCAAAGGTCGTCCGTAAATTATAGTCTCCGATTAATCAATTAGTAGAATTTGGTTTTATGCCGGGATACAGGAACCTCTTAATAGTCCTATCTGTTGTAGTCGCTCAACAATCACCTCTTCTCTAAAATCTGCTGTAAAACAACCGAATGTGTGTATCTCGCATTGAACTTAGCGCCGTGACCTTGAAATTCCTCAAACGCTTCTGAATGGCTCGTCCATAAATTAGAGTCTTACCTTTATGTCTAAGTCAGTCATGTGATGACTTGTTTGTAGCTCTTTACGAGGATAGAAGCAGATCTTAGGTTAGTTGACTGGGTAGATTTTTTTTGGTAAGATATAACAATTCAGGTATACTATCACGCTTCAATTAATATACTATCGTAGTAAATTCACAGTTTTCAACGACTAGTTTTTAGGTTTAAAGCCAAATTCCTTTAGGTTACTGAGCATCATCATTAACCTTTACAATAGTTATGGTTTTACCTTTTTTCCAGTTCCTAAACATCGCTAAACATATTTCAGTCCAAAAACCATTGCTTATAATAGATATTATTCTTGTCCATTTATTGATTATCCAGCCTTTTCCTTCATGTTTTCATATCGTCCTTTCAACTTGTGTAACCTTCTTGATGCCATGTTGTACAGAAATGTTTCATTACAATTGAAAACAGTTTGGTTGTCACTTAAAACGTGCAATTTCATATGAGTTGTTTGCATATAGTATTTAGGATTCTTCAGGTCAGACTAACTTATATGTTTTAGTCGACTTACTTATACACTATCACTTATCATCTGTTCATTAACTAATCTAGCTAACACCAAATCTGTTTCCTTCAAACCATGTGACTTCCCTTCTTTGTTAAAATGTAATACAGAGACGTTTTGCAACCCTCAAGTGGTTCAAAGCTGCCAACCAAAAATCATATCCAATTATGGTAGAACCACCACTCCGTCGAAAACGTGCGTTATCGTTTGCTGGATACTCCGAGGTGAGTCAGGATTACAACTCTTGTTCAATTATTTTATATTTTTCTCACTTGAATGCTATTAACTTTTATATTAGCCAATCACTTTGAACTAAATATTATATGTACTTCACAATCATCGTTTAACCCTAACGCCTTTCCAGCTAACGTTATTGGGTAAACTGAGTACTTTTTTAGATACTACGAAATTTAAAATATACAACGGATTTTCGATAAGTCCACTGTGGTCGTTTTGCCGAAACTTTAGCTCCTAGAAGTTAAAGTTTGATATTTGTTGTCGTTATTCAAAGTTAAATGTCCTTTTGAGGTATTGCTCCCTCTTAGCGAGATCATCTAGACAAAAGATTTGTGGGTAAACCTACCCCATGATATAAACTTAATGGATCACTTAGTACTGTAGTTTAACTGAATTTCGAGCAATTTAGCAATAACTACTATTTTATGGTCGAATATACCTTGTGACTTATTTCGTTTATCCTTGAACTGTAAAGTTTCATGGTATCAAGAACAGGTGGACTTATGTGCTTCCTCGTGAAGACTACAAATGACACTTCGAAGGTGATCAGGATTTTTTTATCTAATTTGACCATATTTCTTTAAGTGTGTAGAAGTATTGAGTACTTCACTTGTCTAAGTTTTATTGTCTTATGATTTTTAACTGGATCTGATAATGGCTGTGAAGGGGAATCAGTTGGATTTCACTACCTTCCCCCCTCCACATCGCGTATGTAATTGATATATCTGTACGGTCAATGACAGTCGAGTGTGTTGCGAAAATTTGTGTTGTTTTCTCATTCACCTGACTGTAGAAGTTTTATGATTTGAGTAACAGTTGGATGTAAACACTGGTAAGTCACAGTCACAGGCTAGTTTACTAAATTATATCACATAATGAGACAGTATTATCTACTTTTTAGTTATTCATAAACAAGGACCTGACAAAATTATCCATTAGTTGAAGTTGCCACGTTTTGCTTCAGCACTAAAACTAACACGACGAACATTAGATGGATCAAAGCGATAATGATTTTGCTGATATCAGAAAAGTATACATAGAGAATATAGTTTAGGAAGAATCATTGATGAAGAATAATCAGTGAACAATAACTTCTCGTTCTGATGTGGAATCCTAGTTTTGAACCATAAAACCTTCTGAACCATCTCCATACAAGCCTCAGTTGCACGCTACAGTAACAAGTGGCTTGGATGTGCTAAACCTGCCTAGTCATCCTAGTGAATGTGACTTTCAGAATCCTTTCAATCAGTTTACCGTTTTTATATGGTACTACACATTTTATCTCAGCAGTGCTTACTCGGTAGTTCTGTCACATGTGAGAAATTTCCGACGAGATTTTTCGTCGAATGCTAGTGATGTTTAGATATCTTTTATCTTCAAGTCCATAAACTAATACGGAGAAAAGTGCTTCGCAGTATGATCTCTTTTTGATATGCAGATGACCTTGTGTTCTGTGCCACAAGTAAGGCTTGTAGAGAGCCATATACTTACACTATGACCAAGAATCGGTTTGTGTGAAATAGATACTGTATAAGAATATTTTTGGTTTTCTGTAGGTATATCGATTGTTATAATTCTTATTAACTTAATTTGCAGTAAATATTCCACATTATCGTTTAGCTACCCAAAATTTCCAACAATGCTAATTTTGGGCAGTTACCTACTGCCTTCCGAATTCGCCATCCGTCGTCCGTTTATCCTGATGGTGGTCCAGCTCTTGATCAAGTTTTCGGGGGGTTTTCACAGAGGTTAAACAATGAAGAAATTGGATTTTCAGCGTCTAAGGATTTATCAGATATCAAAGATTTGGGAATAAAAGGTTGTGATTTACGCTCAAGAAAGTCCTCAGTCGCTACAGTTGTAGACCATCCACTACATAGTTGTATCTCGACTCCCGAGATTTACCCTAAAGTACCAAGTTCCTGTTCTGGTTCAGTAGCCAAACTGTCTCAGCCACTTAATTTATCATCCTTCAACTGTTCAGATTATGTTCTTCCTGATAGTCTATTATCTTCGAATCTTGTTAAACTCTACCTTGCCAAGGTTAGTATTATCCCTTATTTGTTATAATTATTACATACATATTACTGGATGCTGGAAATAGTGTTTTAAAGAATAATTCTGTTATTAACGTGATCCTCTGGGTGCTTTAATTGGAATTTGCGTCGAACTGTTGATCAGTTGTTGAAAAATATAGACATGAGTTCAAAGTACATTCCATTCGCTGCATTCAAGGGAGTGATGTCGATTTCCGAGGAGCTAAATTCTAACTGCCGATCACTAATCAACAAAGTGGACTATCTTCAGTTCCTACTAAGTCAAATATGTATCGTAATTGTGGTATTATCACATTTCAAGAATCTTGGTTAAATGATTTACAGGAAGACTGCCTAGTATCACTACGTGATTTCAAAATTTATCGTCAGGATCGATCAAACAACAAAAAGAGGTGTGGCGGCGGTGTAGCTACGTTTGTAAACATAAACTAGTGTCGATGTTCGTTTGTGTGTTTTAAGTTTTCAAATGACTTTATCGACTGACTAACTCTAAGATGTCGTCCAAAACATCTGAATAAATACAAATATATTTATGTCACCAATATCTACGTGACTCCAGACTGCACATCATCTGCGCTATCCGTTTTCGCTGATGAATTCACTGAGTTCGCTTTTACTGCCTTCAGTGGTTCACTTTCAGTTGTATGTGGTGATTTCAATTCATGTGACTAGCTTCCTTACATCACTAGGTCACCAAAATGTAGTAGATTTTCTTACCCGTTTGGATGCTCATTTAGACTTCGTCTTCATTAATGAAGTGGGTATATATGCGACTCATAAACGTGCTCCATTGTCTAGCTCAGATCACTGTATAACTCGTGTCCTACCTAAAGTATATGAAAAGCATGGGAAGAGTACACTCTTACATCAAACCAAGAAAGTCAAATATAGGAATTACTCAGAAGAAAATATCCGAAATCTGAAAAACATGTTTCATACGACTAACTGGGAATTATTTACAGATGACTCACTGGAAATCACTACTGATGTTATCACTTGTTATCTTAAATTCTGTTTTGATATTTGTTGTCCCACTGAAGCCATTTTTGTAAGTTTTGATCGACTTACATATTCACAACTAAAACCACTACGGAGGGTGAAAGAATGTACAAGGAGAAGAACTCTGATGAAGTTCGTAAGCTAAATGGTCTGATAAACCTAGAGATTAGACGTTTCAACTGTATGTTTACTCAAAAACTCTTGTCTTGCAAAAACTCTCCAAGTGTGTGGAAACCCTTTAAAGAACTTACAAGTGACAGACATTAGGAGCGATAACCAGCTGAATGTTTGTGACTTAAATAAATCTTTTGTACATCAGTCATCTGATGTGATGCCCCTTTTGTCCACAGGTTTAAATAATATATGTGTTCCTACTTTCACTGAAACTTATGTACGAAGTTGTCTTCAGTCACTTAATTCTTCTCGATGTTTAGGACCTGATGGTATCCCAAACATCCCTTTTAAAAGGTGTGCCGACGTCCTATGCTATCCGTTTACAACTATCTTTAACAGATCCTTCTCATATAATCTCATACCGAAAATGTGGAGAAAGATGAAGATAATTCCTGTACCCAAGAAAGAATCTGGTGATAAGAATGTGAAATGTAGACCTATTGCAATAAATTCACCCTTCCTCAAAATAATGGAAGAATTATTAATACTTCCACTTAGGCCTGTGATAAAAGAGCATATTGATCCATATCAGTTTGTTTACAGATGCAAAAGAAGCACCTTAGATGCTGTTGCTCTTCTGCATCGCAACATAGTGTTCAACTGAGAAAAGAGTAAGAATTTTGTTTGATGCGCTTTTCTGGACTACAGCTTTTGATTCTATACCAAGACAACGTTTGTTTAGCAAGTTAATCAGCGTCAACACTGACAGCTGGATAACCAACTGGCTATGTTCCTACCTCTCTGGAAGGAAACAGTACACTGTGTTTGGAGGAAAGTGTTCAGAGTCTCTACTGTCACATGAAGGTGTACCACAAGGAGCTGTTCTTTCACCTCTTCTTTTCTCTTTTTTTCTGCATGATCTGCCATCTTCCACAGAAAACACTTTTGTGAAATATGCGGACGATCTCACTGTATGTATGCCTATCTCTTCCTCTTTACATCCCATAGAAATGAATGAGTTTTTGTCTCGTATTGATTGTTGGTCTGTTAATAATGGTCTCATACTTAATCCGTCTAAATGTCAAGCTGTTAACTTTAGCATGAGACATGAATGGAATCTAAACACCATTTTGAGATCCCATAATGCTTGTACCATTGAAGACTCTTTGATAAACACAGTGTCGAAGGTCAATTATCTTGGTGTAATCTTTTCCTCTGGTCTCTCTTGGTCTTCCAACGTTTTACTGTTATCGAAGAAGGTTTTCCGTCTGACTTACTACATAAAGAGATTGCATGCTCTTGGGATTATTCGTCTTTTCTCAAAAGCCGGGGAAAGAATAATGGAGAACAGTATAGAATAATAGGTTATATGGAAGAATTGACAAATTGTATGAGTAAGTGACGAGTAATCCCAATAGCATGCAATCTCTTTATGTAGTAAGTCAGACGGAAAACCTTCTTCGATAACAGTAAAACGTTGGAAGACCAAGAGAGACCAGAGGAAAAGATTACACCAAGATAATTGACCTTCGACACTGTGTTTATCAAAGAGTCTTCAATGGTACAAGCATTATGGGATCTCAAAATGGTGTTTAGATTCCATTCATGTCTCATGCTAAAGTTAACAGCTTGACATTTAGACGGATTAAGTATGAGACCATTATTAACAGACCAACAATCAATACGAGACAAAAACTCATTCATTTCTATGGGATGTAAAGAGGAAGAGATAGGCATACATACAGTGAGATCGTCCGCATATTTCACAAAAGTGTTTTCTGTGGAAGATGGCAGATCATGCAGAAAAAAAGAGAAAAGAAGAGGTGAAAGAACAGCTCCTTGTGGTACACCTTCATGTGACAGTAGAGACTCTGAACACTTTCCTCCAAACACAGTGTACTGTTTCCTTCCAGAGAGGTAGGAACATAGCCAGTTGGTTATCCAGCTGTCAGTGTTGACGCTGATTAACTTGCTAAACAAACGTTGTCTTGGTATAGAATCAAAAGCTGTAGTCCAGAAAAGCGCATCAAACAAAATTCTTACTCTTTTCTCAGTTGAACACTATGTTGCGATGCAGAAGAGCAACAGCATCTAAGGTGCTTCTTTTGCATCTGTAAACAAACTGATATGGATCAATATGCTCTTTTATCACAGGCCTAAGTGGAAGTATTAATAATTCTTCCATTATTTTGAGGAAGGGTGAATTTATTGCAATAGGTCTACATTTCACATTCTTATCACCAGATTCTTTCTTGGGTACAGGAATTATCTTCATCTTTCTCCACATTTTCGGTATGAGATTATATGAGAAGGATCTGTTAAAGATAGTTGTAAACGGATAGCATAGGACGTCGGCACACCTTTTAAAAGGGATGTTTGGGATACCATCAGGTCCTAAACATCGAGAAGAATTAAGTGACTGAAGACAACTTCGTACATAAGTTTCAGTGAAAGTAGGAACACATATATTATTTAAACCTGTGGACAAAAGGGGCATCACATCAGATGACTGATGTACAAAAGATTTATTTAAGTCACAAACATTCAGCTGGTTATCGCTCCTAATGTCTGTCACTTGTAAGTTCTTTAAAGGGTTTCCACACACTTGGAGAGTTTTTGCAAGACAAGAGTTTTTGAGTAAACATACAGTTGAAACGTCTAATCTCTAGGTTTATCAGACCATTTAGCTTACGAACTTCATCAGAGTTCTTCTCCTTGTACATTCTTTCACCCTCCGTAGTGGTTTTAGTTGTGAATATGTAAGTCGATCAAAACTTACAAAAATGGCTTCAGTGGGACAACAAATATCAAAACAGAATTTAAGATAACAAGTGATAACATCAGTAGTGATTTCCAGTGAGTCATCTGTAAATAATTCCCAGTTAGTCGTATGAAACATGTTTTTCAGATTTCGGATATTTTCTTCTGAGTAATTCCTATATTTGACTTTCTTGGTTTGATGTAAGAGTGTACTCTTCCCATGCTTTTCATATACTTTAGGTAGGACACGAGTTATACAGTGATCTGAGCTAGACAATGGAGCACGTTTATGAGTCGCATATATACCCACTTCATTAATGAAGACGAAGTCTAAATGAGCATCCAAACGGGTAAGAAAATCTACTACATTTTGGTGACCTAGTGATGTAAGGAAGCTAGTCACATGAATTGAAATCACCACATACAACTGAAAGTGAACCACTGAAGGCAGTAAAAGCGAACTCAGTGAATTCATCAGCGAAAACGGATAGCGCAGATGATGTGCAGTCTGGAGTCACGTAGATATTGGTGACATAAATATATTTGTATTTATTCAGATGTTTTGGACGACATCTTAGAGTTAGTCAGTCGATAAAGTCATTTGAAAACTTAAAACACACAAACGAACATCGACACTAGTTTATGTTTACAAACGTAGCTACACCGCCGCCACACCTCTTTTTGTTGTTTGATCGATCCTGACGATAAATTTTGAAATCACGTAGTGATACTAGGCAGTCTTCCTGTAAATCATTTGACCAAGATTCTTGAAATGTGATAATACCACAATTACGATACATATTTGACTTAGTAGGAACTGAAGATAGTCCACTTTGTTGATTAGTGATCGGCAGTTAGAATTTAGCTCCTCGGTAATCGATATGCTATTAATGTACGTTCCCTTTAACGCATATTGCTAACCATCACGATGTGTTTTATAGTACTTTTATGTAACTTGTACAGTTAAAGGTCGTCAGCTTTTCATTAACGCTCGTGTATGGGTTGTGTGATCTATGGACATAATGAGGCGTTAAAACAAAATGAGAAAAGAACATGACTTGTTGAAATAATTAGATGGCAGAAACAGGTAGCCCAGATATTCAAGCAGGCCACCGTTGATGAATTTTTGAAATAAGATTAGTACCTTCTTAATCGTTTTATTATTATGTCCTAATTATGTGTTTTTTAAATTTCTTCAAGCGCGACAATCTGTGTTCTGTATCACAATAGTGTAACTCGTATGTAATTTTTTTTTAGCTCGGGATTTCATAGGATGAGGTTTTATGATCAGAATTAATCAAATATGCTTCCGTAAATTTACCGTCAGAAAAAGATGCAATTTCAGTGAACGAAGACTTGGTAGGAAAAATCATTTCATTGTTTAATGCGAAATTACGGAGTGCTCTCGTGAAATATGAAAACCATACACTGAATACAGTATTTGTACATATTCCTTCATTTGTTCTGTACTTGCTTCATGATTCTTCCAATTCTGTTGTTATTACAATTGCTCTTTATTTCCCTTCTTGTTTTTTTCAATTTAGTCTTCTGTTGGCAGGCATTTCACTTCCGATCGCTTCTGCATACTACTTATATCTGTCAGCATAAGCAGCATGCACTACACAATCAGCTTTTAATCCGGGAAGTGTCTACCTAAGGGTCTTATATACCATGAGACTGATCAAATTCATTCGGAACAACTAAGGACTGGATAATAAAAATAATTTTAACTAGTGACAGTTTCACATTTTGCTTCTACTAAATAGTCTAAATGAAAATATGGGGAGATGTGTGTCCATTTTGTACTGATTTCAGTTACGTGTTAAGAAAAATCTAGAACTGCAGTGATTTGTCTTCATCGATCTAATCAGTCATTTACATCAGGTTTATTTTGTTTTTTCCAATCAAATCAATATTCTGAAATACTTTGTTCAAAGTGTCTGCTATTCGATATTTAAAACAAATAAATTAAATCACATGGAATTAAGGTGTCACGAGTATTTTGTTTGAAATAAATATTGCCTACAAATTATATAATTTGTATATACTTATTTGTATATCTCATGTGTGTCCGATCATAGCTCAGTTCATGTGGGTCTTTTCACCGATTAAACATCATGCAAACTCGGTTGTTTTGCATATCAAAGAACTTAGGAAGACTTGGTGATTTACATGGGATAAAAGAGATAAGTTTCGTATTCAAGAGGTCATCTTTTACCTAGATAGTTTGCCAAAAGCACTTAATAGCAGTACGAGTTACATGAGACTGAAGTGGATTTTTTTTAGCGAAACGGTTATTCAACTGTATCTGGATTTACATACTGTTATTGTTGATCGTCAGAAATACATCGTAGAAATATGATTTACTGTTGAACAGTAATATGAATAAATTGTATGCATCAGTTGCTAACTATAAAATTGTGCACTAATAATTGTCAAGAGATTTTCGGTTTTATTATTCGACTTCTAAATTTGGTTTTAATAAACAGCTTCTGCTTCATGGGATCTCACCCATCATCGCCTCGCATACGTCATCATAAACCTTTTATTCTCTTCAGACATCATAAATAGTGAGTTTTTCCTTTAAGAACCTAAGTGTTAAATTTAAATGTTATCAAATTGTATTACTAATTATTATCATTTTTTATCCAAAGGTTGCCACATCAAAGCCTGTTGAATATACGTGCCCAAATAATTCCTCTCGATCGAAGTCTTCACAGACTTCTACACAGGATGGTCATCGCCTACCAGAATGTTTACAAATTCACCCACTCACTCTGGCTTCTATGGTTATGCCAGTAAACCAGATAATTCGAGCACATGCTAGCCAGAATAAATCTGAAATAAGAAAATCGGACGAACTTGCAAATTCATTTAATGTGTATTTGAATGGTCGAAATGCCGTAACGGATGCAAGCTATTCTAGTGAATTCAGTGATGGTGAATCGTGGGGACGTCCACCTGTCTGTGATCATACAAACACTGGATATCTTTCAGATAATCACCTCATAGAAGCTGTTTCTGAAGCAAAAATGCTCAACATGAGTAAACAACACCTAGAAATGCGCCTAAGTATCCGACCTGGTTCTAAGATTATCTCCTCTAGTCGCACACAAACAAATTCAAGTCAGTTTCTCTATATTTTTCTCATCTTGATGCATTGGTGGGTTGTAGGAGAGTCGGTATATGAGTACATGACTTGTTCGTCATCTCTCAGTACTTATTCTGATAATACATTTAAGAAATCTAGTCTTACGACTTTTCAAATCTTATCGTCTTTAATGTAATTAGGACAACCAGGTATTAAATCTGAGGCTTATTAATTGAGAGTATTTTTTGCCATCAGATATATTTGCACTTATATGAACGCTTACATATTGAGCGCCAAAGTAAATATGCACCGTACAAGTAAGATTTTGAAGAAATAGGTGAAGATGAGGAATTATAATCAAGAACTAATCAAATAACTAAACGAGAGAATTATATGCTGGGAGGCACTGTAGTGTCGGTTACTTCGTTAAGTCCACATAACTTATTCTAACTTCTTGACAGGCGAATTTATCCATTCTTCTTGAGTCACGTTTTGATTTTGCTAATTATTTACTTACCAACCCTGACTGTTTTTATGTGAGTGTATGTGTGTGTGCAACTTATCCTACTCATCACGTGTTTAGTTATTTTTGTGTGACTATAAATATTGATTAACGCTTAATTAAATCGAGTTGGCCCATTTGTCTTCTCCATTGCGCGCCATTTCGCTTCGCTCTCTTCTCTTCGCTTCATTTCTCTGATTGTCTGTTTAAATCAATGAGTGTACAAACATACGCATTCAAAAATTTATTCTCGTATTTGGCTTATCTAGTTCTGTCACTCACTAACGCGGATTATGTCGGTAATTATATACGAGAATGGACGATATGTATATCTAAATAACAGTCAATCAGGTGATATAACTGGAGTCAGATACGAGCCACAAAAGAACCATTCAAATTATAAATTACGACTAGAAGGAATCTTTTCAGTTAAAGAAGTTCCTCTCACTTTTATGAGGTGAAAGAAAGTTACAACAGGGTTGCCATTTGTTTCTATCCTAAAGCATGCCTTGTAACGTCTCAAGCCACCAAGTGGCATTGTTTCAGACTCCAACCAGGGAGTCATGATGAACTGAGAGATACCGATCCGATACAGTTTCCCTCCATAGCACGGCTCCGTGTCATAAACTGACTACCTCTCTACTTTTTCCAATCTGTCCCAAATTCGGAAAATTAGAGACGATGTGAAATTCGCTTGGACGACTTTCGTAGTACATGTCCAAGCGGTCGAACCCAGTGTTTCAAGATAGTGCCACCAATTCGGTTATCGTAGTTTTGCCCGGATACTCGTTACCGAACCTCTGCACTACTAACATGATTTTGCCATTGAATGTCAGCAATCTATCCGAGTCATCGATGATCGAACACAGAGTTTTTTTTTTACCGTTCTTAACGTGGAGAGGCCAAGTTTCACAAGCATACAGCAAAACTGCTCTCACTGGCGAGTTGTCAACTCTACCTCTCAGTCAAACTTACATCACGATAGCTCCAGAAGTGGCTCCGATCGGTTTTCATCACACTTAAGCTGATCTTATATGATACACCACCACTAGTATTCACACGCAAGTTCTAAGCATTCAAAAATCCGTGAAATATTAGATTTTAGAATATTGTTCGGTATACTTTTATTAAAATGTTCTTTTTAATTGAAATTTTGATGGAAGTAAAAGTATTCTTATCACTAAGTAGAAATATATATTACTAAGTGTTGCAAATAACGATAAATAGTTTGTAAAGAATGTAAGATGTTGTATGGTGAAGTAATTCACAAAAGTAATAATCATAGTAGGAACAATGATAGAACGTGTGAGATTATTGGATTTTAAAAAATTAGTCGAACTAGTGTAAGAAAGAATTAACAGGACAGTAATGAAACTGACCTTAGTGGTTTAGGCGTTCGACTTTCAGCTACTTAATCTCAGATTCGAGCCCCGTTCCACCTAGTTCTATTTGAAGGAACATGTAGTATCTTTGGCCTTCACACCATGTGGCTCACATCCCAAGTACCTGGAGAATGAGTTAGTTTTCATGTATTTAGATGTTGAAGGCTAAAGGAAGAGAAAGGTTAGTTTTTGAGTGAAATTTTGGATATGTTGGACACTTGATTTAAGCTAACATAAATATGTGATATACTTTCTTTTGACTCTTCCTAAGATGGCACTGATCGTTATTCTTAGCTCGTGTATATATAGTTAGTACTTACTTAGGAATAAACTAAAGAAGTATATCTCTTCAGCATTTATTAACTGAGTACACCTACTGTACTAGAATGGTTGTCAGTATTTCTGATATGATTTAAACCAGATCTTGCTCTAACAAAGTATCGACACGTAAGCTCCTTACGCACATGCATTTATAGAATACCAGTTTTATGTTATAGACTGTTTGGAAGTTCAGTAATTAGGGATTATAAAATCTTCAATATTTCCTAAAATATTATTTGATTTAGAATTCTATAAGATACTGGAGTGTCTTGCTATTGGTACGTAAAGTGTTTTGCTTAGTTTAATTTTTAATGAATAAAAGATCAAGTTCATTTGTTAAATTACCTGAGAATATTCCAATCAAAATTAGTCCTGTTGCTTTAAATTTTGTGGATGTTAACAATGTTCGTGTCAAATACTTAACTATAAGTATTTAGGCAATTGATAGAACTAGTTAAGAGTTTGTGGAAATCGTTCACGTTTATTCAGCACATCACGAATGTTCATCAATCCAAGTAATCACACCTAAAAAATTAACACAGTGAGATGGGATTATCAAAGCGAAATATCTCATAAGTGAGTAACATTAGTGATTGGTAAAATACTAAACATAGAAAATATGATTGGAGAAAGTAGACTGAATTTATCGAAATAAAATGTATCGTTCAGTTTTGGAACTTACGTTTTATTATTATTTATTTATTTGAACACATGAATATTGGTACAAGAGAGCGCCAATATATATGCGCCACACAAAACAATGAGAATTCGAAGAGAAATAGAAAAAAAAGCTAAGGAGTGCAAAAAAAGAGAACAATAACGAAGAGATTGGTGTAAGGTAGTGTGGTAGTAATGAGGGAACGGAATGGTGCAATCGGAAAAATCAAGGTAAGGGAGACAACCACTTTTTATGAAGAAAGTAAAAGAAGGCTACAGCAGGATCGCCACTGGCTTCTATTCTGAGCCATATCTGATAACGTCTCTAGCCACTGTGTAGCACCATCTCTCAGACCCCAACCAGGGAGTCGTGAAGGACCAACACAAGCCAGTCCTTTGCAGCTTTCTTTGATGCCACGACACCATGTCTTGCACTGACCACCTCTCCGCTTCTTCCAACCAGTCCCAGAGTCGGCAAATAATGCACGACGTGGAATTCTCTGAGACGACATTCGTAGAACATGTCCAAGCCACCGAAGTCGGTGTTTCAAGATGGTGACACCAATTGAATTGTCATCTCTGTGCCCAAACACACGATGCCGAACCTCTGCATTACTGACATGGTGCTGCCACTGAATGTCAGCAATCCTTCGTAGACAGCGATGATCGAACACAGAGAGTCGTCTAACGTCCTCAACTCGGAGTGGCTAGGTTTCACAAGCATAAAGCAAAACTGCTCTCACCGACGCGTTGTAGATCCGACCTTTTACAGCCAGACTAACATCACGAAGGCGCCAAAGGTGGCCCAGATTGGCATAAGCCGCTCTGGCTTTCACTATACGTGCATTGATCTCATCACTCACACCCCCACCAGCACTTATGCAGCTACCCAGATACACGAACTTCTCGACTACTTCTATCTGCTCACCATCCAAGGTGAGTACAGGATTAGAATCCTGCCAGTCTTGTAAAAGTACTTTGCACTTCGAAGGTGCAAAGCATATACCATACCTACGGACACTGATTGCCAACTGATTAAGTGCGGATTGCATGCCTTGGGCATTGTTGCACAGTAAGACAATATCATCCGCATACTCAAGGTCTAAAAGTCTTTCTCCAGGCAACAGACCCACAGCGCCACTATCTACATCCATCAGAGCTGTTTCCAGAATGTCATCGATGGCAAAGTTGAAGAGGAATGGTGAGATTGGGCAACCCTGTCTGACCCCACTGCTCGAATGGAAGTATGGAGAGAGGTGGTTGTATGCCCTCACTCTGCCTGAGGTGTTTGTATATAGGGCTTTTAAGATGTTAATAGACTTCTCAGGCACACCCTTCTTCAATAGACAATCCCAGAGAACAGTCCTGTCCAACGAATCGAAGGCAGCCCTGCTGTCAAGAAACACTACGATTGTTGGCCTTTGATAAGTATGGCAGTGTTCTAACATTTGGCGGAGGGTAAAGATATTATCAATACATTCTCGACCGGAACGAAAACCAGACTGCTTCTCGCGAGTCAATCTTTCTCGGGTTTTGAACAACCTACGAAGTATGACGGAAGCCAATAGCTTGGACGCAATCGGAAGTAGAGTTATCCCCCGATAGTTTTTACAGGAATGACGTGAACCCTTTTTAAAGATGGGGACAACTATCGACTCATTCCATGACGTTTGTACACAAATGATAAACTCTCTATGTCTATGGAACTTACGTTTTAAAGGTTTAGAAATAGCTAAATCATTTGCGCCGTTGTCTCCGATTTTTAACCATTTTATCTAATGTCTCAAACCTATTTTATTTCTTGTCTTTAGGAGAGAATTTAAATCGTAATTACTTAACACCGAAATTTGAATTCACTCACGTTTATGATGGCCTAAAAACATCATCAAATGCATTTCCAAATACAAATAAATCATTTTCTAATTTTCTGCATAATTCTAATTTAAATTTAAACTTAACTGATGATGATTTCAGTGATGTAAAGTCATCTGTTTGTTATTCAGTTCCTGGTTCACCCAATATTAATTCAAAATATTCTCATTTAATAAGACAGAGTAACTCAAGTGAATTCAACGACGCTTCTCATCATATAACTAATAATCCAACCGCCGTCAATAATAATAATAATAATAGAAATATTCGAACAAAGCGATTTGAACGTTTGCGTGATTTTTTGGGTACTTTTAAAAATGATAATCTCTCTAATACAGATGAAGATGATCATTACTTTTACATGGATCCAAAATCTGTAGAACGTAGAATGAAATGTCAAGCATCAAATATAATTTTACCAGTATCCTTTTGATTCACTTTTTTTAATTTTGAAAGTTTTCTCTTGTTATTATTTCGTATTTTCACTAAATCATCCGTCACTATTACAATTCTTTTTTTAATTGTATTCGCAATGTATTTACCTTCGCCTTACTTTAGAGAATATATATATATATATATATATATATATATATATATATATATATATATATATATAAATGGTGAGTTATTTAGTGTATCATTCTTTAGTTTGTAGATAGATAGAAATCATAAACATCAGCTTCTTGTACTTATTTGCTACTTCACTTGATATTCTATGTATCAACTTGATTATTTTCTTATCATTTCTTTAATCACCATTGTATTTACTATCATTATTTTCAGAGCTCATTTCAGTATTGTTTTCCATTTTATTTTATTTTTTTGGCGTTTATCATTAACATTAGTAACTGGGAAGTTTATATTTTAAGTTGCGTCTTTTGGTTCTTATTCTAATCGTTATTACCATTGTTTTCTTTTCGGTTGACGTTTTTGGACATATACTGTACACTTCATTACACCACTGATATATTTCAAAATATCAGTTTTACTACCGATTAGTCTAGCTATTTAAAAGTGAGCGATTGTTTTTATATGTTGACTTTTTAAACGAATTCCATATAACTGAGACATAATAGTTCACAATTGAATGATCAGTGAATAATAACTGATGTCATGCTTGTCTAGTTCTTTGCTGCTGATCAAATTGCAATGTGACTACAATTCAAAATGAATTGAACGTGAACCTTGTTGTTATGTTAATATGTTGGAGACAGTTAAAAGGAAATCATAGACCTAGGCTTATACTAGTTGATACTGGTTAAGAAGGTGCACCTGTATTATTGTGGGAATTGATGCTCCCTATGGAGTTTGAACCTGAGTCATCCAGCTTTATAGTTTGAAACCTTACCATTGATAAGTTGGGGTAGTAACTGACTGTACAACTAAAATATTTACGTCTCATTGTCCACTGAATAGGTCATTGGACACGTGATATTATGCACCAAATTACTTGTTTAATTATTTTGATAGTATTAATTGTACTTCCTGTTGATTTTTAAAAAAAGTGAATCTTCAGTGTTTAGGGGTTTCCGTAATTAAGACGACTGTCGATTGTTATTTCGTTTCCTGGTCGACGGGGACTGATCATTAGTAGGTAGGGAGATAACCGTTACTGTTCGAGGTTACGAGTCTGAACCCGTCGTTTGTGTACGAAATAACTATGCGACACATCAGTTCAGGTTTAAAAGTAAATTCACTTATTGTAATATGGCAGCCGTACGCTCATTAGTAAGGTCACCTGCAAAATACGATTAAAAGAACTAGGTCTGGAAATATAAAGCTTAAGAAAAGCCACAGTCTTACTTTTAGTCAAAATCTGTTGATACATGAAAATTCTTCATAGTTGGTAGTGATAAGCGGAGGTTGCTCTAACGCAAATTAATTAACTGTGTATTTTATTCTTTTGATTAATGTATCGCAGATTCGTTCCGTGTATGCTCTTAAAATTCTCCCGTTGGACATTGTAGTATTAAAAGTCTATGGAATGTATTGGGATAACACTTAGTTCAGGCTTGCAGCTCAGGAGACAAACTGTGGATGAGAACTAAAGGAGTATGGATGTTGTCTTCTAAGCCTAATCAAAGTATGGCTCATCAAATGAATAAGTGTAAACAAGCACGCCTGTCCACCGAAAGGTATAAGGAGTGATTAGTTAAAGATACGAGAATAAGTGAAATAATAATAATGCATCTAATAACTTTTAAAATTTAATCATGGGTTTGAGTATACAGTAACTGTCAAGCAGTGTACTCATATTGCTTGTTACGACTAATGTTCTGATTATAGGTTCCATCTTACTAGGGAAACTGATTTTAAGAACGCGAGTATCTTCAAAAACTAAGTGTCACTTATTTTTTGTCGTGGTACATGGTTAGGACGATGGGAAGATACTTTGAGGAAAAATTCATTTGATTTCCATTTACCCTTCATTTGCACTTACTGTATAACAGCGATTCGAGTTATTGTGAAAGTTTGTTCTTGATTGAGGTGGACTAATGGACGCAGAGATCGTTTTTGCAAGTCTAAGCGATATTATTTTATCCGAAGATTTGCACATAAATAATTTTTTCTGAATTTCCAGTTTATTTCACTGGGACGTGGAACAGGTACAACAAATTACCAATAATAAAGTAACCGAGTTAAAATACTTATAATCTATGTTTATTCTGTATATATCCCGAAATTATTTACACAGATAAAATGGATGCACGTTACTTTCATTCTACTCGGCTTATTTTACATTAATTCCTAACTTAGCCAAGTTACATAAGATTTAATATTTAAAATAAGTAACCATTTATTTTAAGTCCAGCAAACCACTTTTGAATTGTTTATTTCACTACTATATGTAGTGTGATCAGTTAGTCAATTAAGCACCAATACTTTATTCCAAATAATTATTTCGTCATCTCATTTTAATCGAAAGCTAAATTAATTAGGATTAGTTTGATTATCTGAGCTTAGGTGACCTAATGCACTTTATTATGAATCATATCATTAAGTGAGTGACATTCTAAGATTTTTATGCTAGTGTCTAATTTGAGTGAATTCGTTAGATCTCAACACTGAATCCTTCGATACTCCCTCAGAAACTGGAAGGAATGGCCTTCAAATGTGTAGTGAAAGTCTGTTTAATGTTTCAACTTTGACTAAATAAAATCGATAGATTGGTCTGGGTTTTGATAAGTGAAACAGTTATCTTCTGTTCTCTTGTATTACGTTTTCGTATCCTTGTCTCGGTCCATATTTGGTCGATGCGGAAGATGAAGTTACAATGAAATTAAGTGGACATACTGCGAAGGCATTTCATTAGGTGTTAATACTTACGAGTATCCTTAGGGTGAAAATGATTTGAAGGTTTATTGTATGATTGAGAATAGGAATCCATCATGTATGCTAGGATTGAGTGAATTCTCTACGGCTGTATGGGGTCGAGTGAGTCTCCAAACGGTAACTAGGATCGTTGACAAAAGGTAATGGGAGTTGCTATCGAGGTCGAATGATGAGGCGGTTTAGTTTAGATATATGTCCTCATCATAGTGACGCCCTGGAAGTTAAGTATATAACTCGGATTTCTGATTACAGGAAAGTTGTTTAGACATCTAAAAGAAACTGGTTACAGCCAATATAAATGACGTTTGTATAGATAGTCTATTTGTGTTATGGACAAACCTTCAGATTTATCACCTAATGTTTACTTGGACTCATCCTTCTGAATTTTTAACATTCACCGAAGTAAATCCTACTGACATCAACTGGTTTAAGATGAATCTTTAGAGAAATGTAAATATTTCGGAGCACATCTTTGGCCAACATATTTATTGTTCTCAACTGGTTTATGTAATCTTAAAAGTTCCCAGAGAATAAATTAAACCAACCATTATTTTCCATTACATCTTCATAAAGCTACATTCCATTTTATAGTAATATTTAGATACATATATGTGAAACACCAATCCAAGCAAGAAAATTTGAAGGCTACTGAGAGCAATGGGAAAAGTTTGCATTACTAATTATAGTAAATAGACATTATAAATCGATAGTAAGTTGACATGTATACTAGTGACTATAAGAATAGTAAACAGAATAGTTTTGTGAACAAACGTATGTCGAAGTTTGAAAGCATGTACTCATCGGAACATACGGAAAGTAATATTTACCTGAATCGCCCGATGTTACTAAACTAATAATCATTAAAGGTTTCATTATAAGAAACTTTTAAATAGTAATTTTAATTAGGTAGGTGGCATAGAAGAGGAAACACAATGGATAATGTGTAGGCAGAACTAATAAAATCATCCAACAGTTTCCCCTATACATTAGTAAAACTTTATGGTTTAAAATGATAGCTTCAATAAATTTATTATGAATGAATTATTCAGATTTTATAACTTTGGGTGTAATTGTAACCGCTTTCTGGAGGAAAAACCGATTCCGTCGAATTGTCAGTTAAGATCACTGCTGAACTGAGCCAAGATCAAGACCATAGCTGTCAACTGATGGTGTAATATTACTGTCCAAGATATTCCTAGAGTAAATGCATCCTTATTGTATTCAGTCTCAATGGAGATGTCTTCAATAAAGGAATTATACATTCTTCATATTATCTTTACAATATACTAGATGTTTTGATTTTGCAATAGATGTTTCCTATAGGCCAAAGATGTACAAGAAGAATTATTTATTACTCATCGGTCATCGAAATAAGGAACTATGACAAAACTCTGGTGGCACAATTCTTATTCATCAATTTTTGCTAATCTTTCGGTAGTAAAATTTACGATCTTCAGTATGTTTGCGGTAACACATTTTAACAAAACAGATTCTCATTATCATTTAAAGTTCGGATATTCAAGTATACTTATTTAAAATAGATGTATATTTAGGGATTTGCTAACTGTATTGAATAAACTTCTAATTTCAAGTAGTGTTTTTTCTGAGATAAAATGTTAGTGTTAAAAATAATTGAATCATCATGAGAATTATTTGGTTATTAAAATCATGTTACCAATGATATTGATGGAGCTGACTTCATTAAAATCATACGATCGGTATTCTTGAAAAAATTAATGACACCATTATGATTGTAATGGTTGTAAATGACCTTGACCTCACAAAAATGTGTACAAGACTACATTTCGTCGTGGTACCGACAAAAATTCATCTTTCTCACATGAACTACTAATAGTAGTTTGTACAAATTTGATAAAATCAGAGTTTGTATTTTAGCTAGAATTTTAATTATTCATTTATTACGGTCTGTAATTTTCATAATGATTAACTTTCATATTTAACTAATTAGTGATAGTATTATTCAATAATCTGGGATTTTGTTTTTGTACTGTATATTTTTTGAATAATAAGCTGAGAAACAATGAGTGAATACTTAATAAGTGGTTGGAGAATATAAAAATCATTCCCATACTCATTTGTTACTTAACAACAGCAAAATGAAAGAAAATTCCTTGAAAATTGTTTCAAACATGGTTTTTTATTATTAAAATTTGTAATAATAATAAGTCATTTAATATAATAATAAAACTTTTTATTTTGATGTACGCTGTTTTTCTATGGTCTTATTCAATAGTATATCGTCACATTACAAATTCAAATAAGAAAACATACACAGAATTTCTTAAAAATAAGAAAGAAAAAAGGTCTGTATAATTTTACATTCTTTAACATATGGTAACAATAATGTTTACCGATTTTCAATTGTTTTACATGTTTTATTATTATTTTTTTAGTGTTAGTAACGTGAATAAAATGTCATTAGTATGTTTAAACTGATAACCAACTCTTGATTCGTCTTCATGTTGTTGTTGTTTTTTTCTGGTAAGAAATATTTTACCTAAAAATTAAAAATGGAGACTGTTATTGAGGCAAAAAAAAGATTATAAATTATAATGTTACGTTTATGAATTTCGGAAAAAAACAATGAGTTCCTTATGAGAAACACATTTTTATTTATGTATGATTTCTAATAAATCGATCGACTTTTTTTTTAGAAGAATTATAATATATCAATACATGATCACTTTACTGGTAAATAAGTTTAATAGTTAGGATAATAAATGGTTATTTCATTTAATACATCTTAGTTCACTTAATGTAAAACTTATGAATTGTGTTTTAGATGGTTACAATTCAGAAACTTTCAACTGATAAATCAATTGAAAATAAACTAATGAATACTGGATCTTGAATTTATAATCAATTTATACATGCATTTTGTGTTGTAAATCTCACTTTATTGAGCTCATACACTTCAGTAGAGTTAGATCTTTTTTTTTAATGTTCAATAACAACGCTTGATATTTCATGGTGTATGTCATTTATTAAGATGTAGATTGTTACAATTTCGGTTATGCAAATTTAAACATGATAAATGTACTGTGTACAAGTTTTGACTTGTCAACTGGTCAGGGAATCTGCAAATTTTATTTTCTTTGGTTTTAACAATCTTCTAACGCTTAGTGATTATTTTTTCTGTATGATTTTGTGCTTTATATATTTGATCAGTGTATACTATTTTTGCCATTCATACATATTTTTTTATATAATATTTAATAGTAAACTTTTTTATCTGCGTTAAAACTCAATCGGCAAAACTTTATTTGTTGGTTAATTATAAACCGGTACATAAAGATGATGATTGTATTGCCAAGAAAACTCGTTATCTTGTTATATATTGTCTCTGTTTGTTTTTCTAAGAGTTAAGAACTAGAACTTTTATTGTTGGTATTTAATACTAGTGAACGATTTCTTAGTGATAATGGGAAAATTAAAATACACTCAACATTTTCACCAATTCGTTTTGTGAAGTAAATTATTAATTCATATCTGAAATGAACAGTTAGCAAATAATAAAATGGAAAAAAAGAATACATACCTACTTACGCCTGTGACCTCTCCTCGAGGAGCATAGGCCACACGCAAGCAGTCTCCATGCAATTCTGTCTTGGGCCATCCTTTCCAGTTGCTAGGCATCCTTTCCGTGTCTGCTTTCAATTACCGACTGAGTGAGTTCTTTGACCTTCCTATTTTCTGTTTCCCTTCTGGATTTCAAGTTAGTGTTTGTCTCATGTTGCAGTTCGACGATTTCCTTGATATATGTCCCATCCACCTCCGTCATTTTTTCTTAATTTCCTCTTCAAAAGGAAGCTGGTTTGTGCTCTTTTACAGAAAATTGTTACTGAGGGGATCCAGTCAATGGTCATTGAATATCTTGTATGGAAAGTACTTGTACTTTTTTGATGAAGGTTGCGGTAGTAGTTCTTCAAGTTTCAGCTTTGTACAGTAGAGCTATCTTAACGTTCGTATTGGAGTTTCTGGATTTGATGTTGGTTGACAGTTGTCTCGAGTTCCACTTGTTCTTCAGTTCTAGAAATGTTGCCCATGCTTTACTAATGCTTGCCTCTACGTCTAGTCAGATTTTCTTTATTCATCGATCGGCGTAGTTTCGTAAAATATGTCTTCTAACGTATGCTATTCAATATTTTCTCATTCAGAATTCAAAAAATATTTAAGAAAAATTTGGAGTTTAACTACTTTTAGATATTATTCTTTGTAATTTCCTTTTATTCTGATACGTTTTCTTTGGGTAATTAAAATGTATCAGATATGAGGCTCTCAACTGTGGTATTACACAAAATAAATTCATTTCTCATAAGAGTTTAATGGTATGTCTTACTTGGAAGCTATAAGTATCCTCAAAGTATTTTGAACATAAATACACTTAGATTGTAATGTGTACTTTCAATTTAAAATTTTTCTATAAATTAACATTGAATATAAATGGTTAACTATGATTTGTGTTGAAGAGTCTGAGTTTTGTCTAAAAAAACATCAGATGGATAGTAGCTTAGAGAAAAAATAATAAGGAAATATTAAAATAGAAGTTTTGCTGATTGTATAACAAGAGATCATCAGAATCAGTTGGAAATAGAGTTCTGAGGACATTGTTTCAAGTGTCATAATGATATTATGAGCTTCTGTATCCACCCAATGTGGAACACATCATTAATTCCAATAGTAATGTTATTGAAATACTATTATACTGAATTCAACTTCATTACTGAAGGACTCAAATAGAAAACCTAAATGATAATAAATAGCAACTGATCTTTATCAGTACATGTATTAATAAATTATAGGACGTTTTTTGTGTAATCTAGTACAATGTTCCTAAACGTTCGATTAGCTGTCAGTAATTACATTATTTTCCCTTAAAAGCATATTAGGACAAACAGCTGTATATTTGTTGGGATGAAAATTACACTAAAACAAACTATAATTCATTCACATGTATTTAAAAGATCTTTAAACCTGTCATTTTTAGTTATTAAAGATCAATTCAATGAAACTCTATATAACCATAAGTTATGTGTATTGGTTATACAAATATGATTGACAAATTGTAATAATCACAACACTTTATAAATTCTAAACTGTAATACTAAGCCAGTAACATTGATACTATTAGTAAACTAAACGAAACATGGGAGCAGATTATTTATTTGTGTTCTAGAATGGTTTCCTTCACTTTATCTATAGATACGTACTTTTATAAGTGGTGTCCTGAATTCGTTATGTAATGAATTTATTCTAATTTTCAAGAAAAAAGAAACGTAATGTATCATATAAGGTGTGCTAAATGTATTTTAGTTTAAGTTATCCTGACTATTTCAAATACAATTATCATACATGAGGTTATATATCTAACATATGTTGGCATTTGTTCACAACAAATAATCAACAATTCACAATTCAATTCACCGGTTACATTACTTGCGAGTAGCTGCTTTCATGAATTTTTTAAACTATGTAAACTTATAATTAATCTTGACAATTTAACAGATGAATTAATGAGTCATTCAAAACTAGACCACCATGAAAAACCTGGAAGCACTGGATGGCCGTTTCGTCCTGTTGTGAGATTCAGCTGTGGTCATCCACGATCCCGCCTCGCAAGATTCAAACCCAAGACGTATCTGTCTGACGCGCGAGCGCTTAATCTCTATACCACTGAGCTGGCTGACATCCAGTGGTGTTAATGTCTATCTTCAACCAATCCACGAAACTGAACCACCGTCCATCAAATTTATTCACATTTGATTCGCATCTAGTATACAAGCATCTATTCGTATTTAAAACCTTTATTAATTAAGAATGCTGATGTCTACTTTTTAAACAAAACTATACTACTGAGAATTTGGTGATATATCCTTTAGGATACTTTTCAAACAGTATTGCACTGTAATTGTGATTGTTCTCAGAGAGTAGTTAATACATTTTAATGATTTCCCATTGGAACATCTGTATCTAATGCATAATTTTTCAGATTTATATTTTAAAGTAAAATATATACATAAAACATTAACAGTATAGTAGTTCATGAACATTATAAAGTTCAGATACACTAATATTTTCTCTTGATAAATAAAGATTATTCTTTTTTATGTGTATTAAAAAAGTAGATTAAGAGCAGTCCATGATACAACCAACGTGTGTTTAAATATACTGTTAACAAATAAAGATTACGAATTCAACACGATACATAAATATTTTCTTAAATTGGTCACTTAGTAACAAAAAGATAAAATGTTGATTAAATTCAATAATGGTTTAAATGTCATTTGTATGCTGACACCAAATGAAGATAAATTAGTTAACACGAATAGATTTACTGCTTTCTATGACCAACAGGTTCATGTAGTTAGTTAGTGCTGTATAAAAATAGCGTTACGCAACCAGTATAATCACTGACAAGCTCTGAGAACTTAATTCCTTTTTTACTGAGTTTTAAGAGTCTAGTATTTTGAAAATATTCTAGAAACTGATAGCTCATGTTGTCGAATCTCGCTGGAGGGCGAGATCGTGGATGCGCACTGCTGAGGAGTCCCATACTAGGACAAAACGGACATCCAGTGCTTCCACGTTTTCCATGGTGGTCTAGCTTCAATTGACTTATGATTTCAACCATTGAAATTTCTATAAGAAAAATCCTTACAAAATCCCTTTTGACAATAATTTATATATTACGAGTATCAGATAGAGGGAATTAGACTACTGGGTACAGCATTTTTATTTTCATATGTTCTTGATGTACGTTTTTTTTCCGAAATAGCCCAATAGAACATAAACGACTAATGATAGATTTAAATTAGGAGCAAATTTTACCACTGAGACTTAAAATTATTAGTGTCAAAGTTTTTCTCTTTTATGGTCAAACAGATCAAGCATATTTCAACATGTTAGTGTTCTACTCGAAATCTGTATACAGTGAACACCATTTTAAATAACATCAATTGATACCTAAATAAAACTATGATTTTGTCTACAATTCGGTATTTCGATAGACGACGTATCGTTTTGAATAATGCTTTCATATGATCCAAGAATAAACATCATTCCTTGTAAATCAATAATAATTAAACGTAATACAACAATTTACTAAAACGTTTTCCATCTATCAATATATTTTATTAAAGGTACAGAGAATTTATTTAATACAGTTAGGTTTTTTTTATAAACTTTTGTGTCATTTTATTTACGGTAAAGAAACTGTACTAAAAATAAAGAAGCATAAATTATAATACATAAGTAAACAGACTATAAAATGTCTGCAACACTTAGACAAAATTACCACATTTTATCCTAATAAATCCATATATTAAATATAAGGATATACATAATTTATACGTGAATGTAAACAATATAATATAACTGTTTGTGTGTGTATATATATAATATGCTTGCCTATCTATGAAGTAAACATTTCTACTTACTGGTATCAATAGTAAGTAAATATTTTTAGTAAAACTTAGCTACATCTGGAGAAATTAACATGGTAATCAAGTAACTAACTGATTAACTAGTTAAATCTATCTGTTTAATGAATTAAAAATCTTGTAAATAAAATCATAAAGAAGATAAAATTGGTAAACATCATTTCAATTTAATTAAATCATCATATAGTTGTTTGTAAATTAGAACGAAATCCTTACATATATATATACGTGCATGTATGAAATCAACCATACCATTCCCCTCCCCCTTCACCATTATGATGAGTGAACTGCTTAGGTGTACACAAACACAAATTAACTAAGTATAAATGAAAGTCAGTCTTAAATTTTAAACAAAAACAAAACACTTGAAAATCAAAAATAAACAACAAAAGAAAGTCGTAAAACATAATTTTTTTTTACTGGAAAACAAAAAGAAAAAAAAAACAATTCAATTTTAAACACTTTAAATATTCGAAAATTAATTAACTAATTTCTATGTAAAAAGATTGTTGTTGTTGTTGTTGAAAATTGTTAACGTAAATGATGAATTGTTCTTAATCAGTTTTCGTTATAATCAAACAACTAATTGGTTACTTATACTTAAATGAAGAAAGAAATTCTCATTTAGTTTTCAAAAAGATGTTATTTTTGGTTAAAAAAAAAGATAAAAGTAATAATAATGTCTGAATTATATCGCTAATTTTCAACTACTTATTTCTTGTATGTTGTATAATAGAATGGATTATTAGTATAGATGTGGAGATTATTAAGTTTTTTGATTGAGATCTTGAACCAATTGATATTAGACCATCACAATTGAAAACCTGGAACCACTGGACGGCCATTTCGTCCTATTGTGGGACTCCTCAGCAATTGTGATGGTCTAACATCAATTGCTTCAAGATCTCAATCAAAAAACTTGATAATCTCCACATCTCCTATACTAGTAATCAACATGTGCTCACTAGTGACTAGCTTCGTGAGGGAATTCTGGGAGTTCCAGCGAGAAGCCGTGACCAGTGGAGCTAATCCTTGTCGGGTAGAGACAGGTATCTACCTCAGTACAATGGAAGTTGGTCGCGCAATTTTTTGGATTGGTTGATGTTAGAAACTATCACCATTGGATGCCGGCTCAGTGGTCCAGTTGATTAAGCGTTCGCGCGCGAGACCGAAGGCCCTGGGTTCGAATCCCGCCCTCGGGATCGTGGATGCGCACTGCTGAGGAGTCCCACAATAGCACGAAACGGCCGTCCAGTGCTTCCAGGTTTTCAATTGTGATGTTCTAACATCAATTGGTTCAAGATATCAATCAAGAATGGATTATCATGTTCATCATTCTTACATGAACATGTTATCAGTACTAGTTTTGAAAAGTGAGATGATTTTTTGGTTTTGACTTTCTTATTTTAAAATGATATTTACTTACTTACGCTTGTTACTCCCAATGGAGCATAGGTTACGGACCAGCATTCTCCAATCCACTCTGTCATGGATCTTCCTTTGCAGTTCTATCCAATTTTTGTTGATTTTTCTCATGTCTGTCTCCATTTCTCGGTGTCATGTGTTCTTTGGTCTTCCTTTTTTCCTTTGGCCTTGAGAATTATAAGTGAGGGTTTGCCTTGTGATGCAGTTGGGTGTTTTCTTCAATGTATATCCTTTCCACTTCCAGCGTTTCTTCCTGATTTCTTCTTCCACTGGGATTCGGTTTGTCCTCTCCCATAGTAAGTTGTTGCTAATAGTGTCTGGCCAACGGATTCGAAGTATTTTGCGTAGATAGCTGTTAATAAACACTTGTATCTTTTGGATGATGGCTTTCGTAGTTTTTCAGGTTTCCGCCTCATAGAACTGTCTTGATATTTGTATTGAAAATTCTGACCTTGGTGTTGGCTGACAATTGTTTTGACTTCCAGATGTTCTTTAGTTGAAAATATGCTGCTCTTGTTTTTAATGATAAATGTAGCATAATTATCAATTTATTAGTATTTTTATAAAAATAGATTGTTCAGAAAACATTTTCCATATATTAAAACAATCTATAGAACTAGAATCCATGCTGAATAACAGAACATACGCTTCTTTTGTCATATATTGTTGTCTCTTTAGATACAGTAAGTAGATTTATAGTTCTCTAATAATAACTGTCAACCATCAATAAATAAATATGAATATAAGTAAGTGGATGAAAAAGTGAATATGACATATATAGTCTAAATTTATAAAGCTGATTTAATAAGGTATTCATGAAGGGGGAACTAGATGTAGTTCTAATGTGTCAACAAATGTCTAAATAACATGGACTTCATGACTTTTTAACATAATTTGAAATCTAAACTATTTTCATATTCAAATAACATGCCTTCTTATTGTACATTGCCTAACACAGTCTAATTGCAACCAAAGCGGTTAGTAAAACTGGCAAAATGATTACTTCACATAATTGATCATGTTGTAGTTCGATATCATAATAACATCCATATAACTATTGGATAATTACCTTTAGATAAAACGTCTCAAGATGGGTACAGACTTCATACATTAATTGAAACATTTTTTCAGGTTAATAGTAATACTTGTTCCAGTAACCAATTGTGAATAATATCAAGCCTATAACTCCGAACATCTTATTTCAAATTACTTAACATTTGAAGTGATAAAAGTATTAAGAGTTATTTTATATCTGTCGAATTGTGTAGAGAATTAAAACATCTTTAACAGACAATATTAAAAATAATAACTATAATAATTCTGTGAGTCATAGTGACTTCAAGCTTATCAAAATGAAAAAAATAAACAATGTGATTATTGAATGAAACATAGTTGATGTAGTTTAATTTGTACGTGTAGTTTATCATTATATGTACTAAAAGTAATGTCATATATCACCCATAACTTTAAGACCAGTCCAACTGTTTATTAACCAACATATCAGTCGTTGCTTAATTTTGATTAACGCCACTGGTTTCCGAACAGCTCAGTGATCTAATAAATAAGCGTTCACGCGCGAGACCGATAGGTCTTCGGTTCGAATCCCGCGGGGAGGGATGGTGGATGCGCACTGCTGAGGAGTCCCACAACAGGACGAAGTGGCCGTCTAGTGATTACATATTTTCCATGGTGGTCTAGTTTCAACTTACTCATAAACTCAACTATTATATTACTACAATCTCCACAAACCTCTTTCTGATATTTGTTTGTTTAATTTCCATATTGATAGAATATTTATCTGAGTTATATTAGGCAAACCAAGAATTACATTTGTTACTCAATAAACGTCTGAGTTTATTCAATATTCAGTTTATGTTTTTATAGTATTTATAGTTGTAAGTAGTCTAATGTCATGTTAAGCATTTTCGACATCCATCAAGTGTATAAACCACACGAATAATATGAACACAATAAGATAGGTGCACTTGTATTAAGTTGTTAGGAAAATAATGAACTGTTTTTTGTTATACTTATATTTAAACTATTAATTGTGTTTTAAAGAAACATTATGTTTACAATAAGTGAAAGAAATCTGTTGTAGTTGGTGTAAGTTTATTTTAATGCGTTTTTCTTAATTTTCTTAATGAGATGAATGGGTTAGAATTCTATAAATATGACTAGTTTTTGGTAAACATTTCATTTGTACAAATCTGAAATTTGAAAACTCTGTTTCTAAGCGTCATATTAAGATTTCCTAGTAAATAAATCAATTAATATATTTTGTAACATCCCAATCTGTAGAACAATTAAATTTTCTGATGTTTCATGACTCAATATAAGCCCCTTCTTCAGAGAATAAGTAACCAAAATCAAATGTAATAAAAATGTAAATAGTATAAAGGAACAGCGCAAGAATATAGTGATTCTAAAGACATTATCATAGAAGTAAAAATAAACTTGTCCTATAAAAGTCAAAGCAGTTCCCTTCATATTTTATTTAAATATAAAAATCTGGGACATTTCATAATTAAAACTGAGGTACTGGTTTGTAATTTTTTGACGGAATTATTGATTTACTCAATCTAAGCAATGATGTAATGAGATGTTTTTGAATTTGTTCCTCACAAGATTTACTAGGATAAATGAAAAGCTACTTTTAAAAGGCACGGTTTGGGATCAAAAAGTGAACTATTCTAAAACATTTTTGAGTAATACTGAAGAACGTTTTGTCTCAATACAGTTTATATGATATCTTACTGATGGACGTTGTTCAGGTCAGAGGTTATTTATTAACTCAGAAAGTTTGGAGAACCATGTTCGTTAAAGTGTTTCTAATGTTTAGATACAGTGTATTTACTTATCAATTACCACCTTGCAAGCGATTATAGAATTCCATTCTAAGATTCTATTTATTGATCACTGTGTGATCTATTATATGTTGTTTGTCTGATCTTTGATACTGACCAAATTTAATTATTAGCTTGCAATATGATCCTTCGTCCAAAAGATTCGACATTATCCATACAGTACAAAAATGTCAAGCAATACCAAACAGTCGGGAGGTGACCTTGAACCTAAGTTTTGGTATTCGTCAGCAGGGTTTATCTGAAATCTGGATGAAGTTGAAAATCTTTGATATCTTAAATTGTCTGCTTATACCTATTAGACAAATACTACCAACTGATGTAAAACGACATCTATCATTCGTTTTTGCAATGAAGAAATACAGATTTTATTGCTAAATTTAACCAGCTAATCATTTGAATTTATATTTAGGAATCAGTTACAAATAGACCGAATAATATGTTTTCCATTTGAATATGTCACGTTAAAATATACGAAATTCATATAAAGAGTTAAGTAGTGTATTGAATTAAGCAAGTTATAACATGCTACTGGTAATTAACAATAAAGCCTTTAGCATCATTTTATCCTACTAAAGTTGCATTTGCTAAATACACCGTTTGTTTATTTATAAATGAACATGATAAGTGAACTTTCATTTAGAGATTAACACATGCCATATAGAAGTAATATATATTTCTTTGTATTTGCAAGTCGAATATTGTAATTATTAAAATATATATTCTTGACAAGGCTGAAAATGGTAGCTTCACTTACATAGTGAAAATCTATTTTGGTATGTTTTCTTGACTTACATTTTAGCTGACAGTTTCGCTATATAAAGTAAATTGACTGTATATATATATACATGTGCATATTACCGAACAGAAATAATATGATGTCGGTTCAATCAAATAAATAAATTTGTTAAGTGTATACAAATAACAGGAATTTACATTCTTTCATGGAATACTTGAAACAAACCTACTGACTTATTGATAGTTTGTTTAATTCTAAGTATGTTTAACATGTTCACTGAAGCTAGGAGAATTTGTACATTTTAAGAAACGTTTTTGTAAAGTCTATCAGGCTATCAACTTAGAAATTAAAAGAATAATTATGATTTGATATGAATTTCATTACAAAATTACATTTAGTCATGAATCACTAGAAAAAATATTTAAAAACTGAACTAAAGTAACACTTAGTGTGAAACCGTTCAATTAGTTGCTGACGAATTTTTATGTTCTACTTCCAACTTTGCTATTTAAAGTTGTAAATATCTTAATAAAAAAGAAAGAATAACCATTTAGTGATCTCATTATAGTGTCATAATCAAATTTATTTCATTCAAAATCATGGTTTTTTTGTTTCAATATACAAAATCTAATCGCATAGAAATCAACCTATTTCATTGAATTCAGGCAAAGATTTACACCATATATTCAACTAAAGAAGAAGAATTTGAAGTAAATTCAATGTTTCGCTTGACAATCTGGATTCAAGCTATTTCAAGTAAAAAATTAATTAAAAATCACTGCATGATAAACGATTATGTATATTACATTGAATTCATTATTTTCTTTCTCTTCAATAATACTATTCATTGTTTTCTATCACCAAACATAATTTGTGAGAAAAGAGAAGAAAAACGAAGAAAAATTTCATATATGGAACATAAGATACAACCAATTGTTTTAATGAAGCACATTATCTATATTATTTAATTTAATAAGTATCTATTTCATTGTATTATTGTTTCTTATATCATGTCTTGTTTTAAACATTCAATCATACAAGGTGATAACATTGAATATTTATCCAATATCTTCTTTTCGTAATTATATATTTTATTAATATACATTAATGACTTTTTTATGGAAATAATAATGAAATACTTTAGATTTTTGTATTTTTACAAGTATTATACAATTTAATCCTTATGTTCGCTTGATGAATAAACTTCTATTTACTTGTCTACACTTTACACTTGGATATTACAAATATTATAAATTATTGTTTTTTTTTATTGTATGGAATAGACCTTCTCCTCCTCCTCCCCCTTCTCCTTTTCCTCCTCTCCCCGTTTTTTTATAATTTTCCTTTGTATGAATAATTTGAGCAACAAATATATATATGTTACATGTATAAATATTAAAGTAGTTGAATATCTCAGCAGGATTATATTGAAGAATAAGAATTAATGAATTAATATTACAAATAACAATAATAATAAAAATTACAACAACTTTTATTTGGGTTACATTTCACTTGATTGTTTTAAGAATGAAAATTCATCAAGTTCTCTTTTTTCTTTCTACATGCTGTGTTAAATATAATTTGAAATTGCTTCTGTATGTAAAAGGTGTTATGGTAATAAGTCGAATTATTATTCATAATCTAACTGTGATTCTTTCAATTTATACATTTTTCTAGCCAGTTAAATGTGGTTGTTTTTTTTAAAAGAAAAGAACAACTACATTTAAAAAGCAACCAAATTTTTTTAATCGATTAAAACTATAAGCAAAGATGGATAGTGGCTAGCAGTGGAAACCAGAACACGCGTCTCGTTCTATTTGAGACTCATCAGCTGGATGTACCTGCATCTCAGAGTCCATGTTCACTTTGAGACTTGAACCTAATAGCGTTCGCTTCAAATGCCATCACATCTTTGCTTACAAAATTTGTGATTTCAGGCAATATCGAGGCAGTTCACACAGGGTGCAAATTTCTCAACAAGAGAGTGATTAAATGCAGTCGTAAATAACAATGCGAAGGTACAACTAAACAGCAACAAATGAATATGATTAAAACTATTATCAAAAAAGCTTTTATTCAGGAAGAAACCAAACGCGTACACTAGTGTTTTTTTAAACGTATTGAACAAGTAAAACAGATAATGTTTATAATGATGGATATACGTCTGTAGACAAATAGATATAACAAATGTCTATAATTTTGTTGCTTAAATATATGTCAGGATGAGATTGTGCCATTACACTAACCATTCAAATTTAATTACTCAAATGAAGATAGAGGGATTTAATGTTACTTTATTATAATTAGTGTTTAACCAAAATACACAGTTATGTATTGTTTGTTAAATGAAATTCTTCAGTAGATAATTCAGTAAGTTATTTAATGAATCAGAAAAATATGCATAGGAAAAAATACAACAACTTTTAACCCATTTTCAAACATACAATAGTTTAGTGACCCTCTGGTTTTCAGTGTAGTTAAATCACGTTATTTCGAATGTAATCTTTATACTGTACAAATCTATTTATAGAATATCTTGATCAATGTATAGTTTATATTGAATATTTTTAAACTGAAAAGTAACTGTAGATAATTCTCTTTAAATGTTCTAGTTCTTAATAATGCAACGAAATAAACTTACATATATCTTAGCTAGTTATTCAATACAAATCAGACTTGATCAACTTATATTTCAGTGCTGTCAATGCAACAATGAATAATGTCTTAGAAGAGTATGAATGTTTTTTTTATAGTTTTTGATTTATCATCTTTCTACTTATTATTTATAGTACTGAATATTTACTACCATTTGTAATTTTATAAAGAAGAACATAAAATATTATTTAAAATGAAAAGTTTGTAACCCACGAGAAGTGTAAACAAAACAAAAATCATTATGTCAGTATTTTATCCAAAGTTTTTGAAAACTTGGATTAATTTTAATTTAGTGATTTATTCTCTGAAGAAGTGGCTTACGCCAGGTTACGAAACGTCAGAAAATCTAATTTTTCTACTCATTGGGATATTACAAATATATTAATTAATTAATTTATTTTATCCATGTTTGATTAGTTTAAGATCATAATAAATAAATGAAATATCCTTAATGTTTTATTTTATTTGAAATTTTTCAAACACCGATGTATCTAATGTTCATTAGAATAAAAACAGTATGACACATTTAGTGATTATAAAAATAAAATTACCCAATATTTATAAAATAAACATTAAACTACCTACTTGTGCAATGGAGTGGAGATATATTCATTTGGTAATGTTTACTTATATCTTCCCATTAGACTATTTTATGTTTTTATAAGACTGATAGTTAATAGACTTTGTTAACTGGTTTTTTGTTTTCATTAGTATAAATAAATACTTATCAAATTTCTTGTATAAACTATAAAAATTTCTATCATACATTTGTACATAATGATTAACTTTCTTCACACTTTACTTAAATAATTTCATTCTACTAATACTGATGTTAATAATAAGATTCAATAGTTTTCCTGTTGATAAACTAAAGGTATTAGTCAGCTAATGAAAATATACAATAAAACATTTTTATTACTTTATGAAATAAATATTTTGAAATTCACTTGGTATTGTTTGACTTGTAGCTTCTCATTGAGGTTTAAGACCGAAATTGATCAGTCTGTTATTGGCATATGTGCATACAGTGCGTATGCCTCGATGTTGCCTTAATTCACAAGTTTTTTAAGCATTGATAGATAGTGACTAGCAGTGGAATTCAGGACGCGCTTTTCGTCCTATTTGGGACTCGTCAGCTGGATGTACCTTCATCTCAGAGTTGATGTTCACTCTGAATTTAAGTTCACCCCATTGCACAAGTAAGTGGCTATCAGGACTCAGTAGCTGAGTGAATAACGCGATGGCATTTGAAGCAAATGGTAATGGGTTCGAGTCCCAGAGTGAACATCAACTCTGAGATGCAGGTACATCCAGCTAACGAGTCCCAAATAGGACGAAACGCGCGTCCTGGATTCCACTGCTAGACACTATCTATCATTATTACTTTGAAATGTTTGAGAAATCTATTAAGTGTATATATATTCTATCAATTTGATGTTATTATGAGCTAATCAGTAAAATTGTTTGGAATACATTCTGTAAAAGTAAATATAGAATGAAAGTATGATTCATTCGCTTGAATTATTCCCATTATATTAAAACAATTTATATGAATGAAGAATATTCTTTTGAATAATTTCTTATTCGGTTCTACAATTAGAAATTCAAATTAATAATCTATTAAATTCGAATAAAAAAGCCAGAGATTTGTATCCAAAAAGAAATATGTTTAGCTGCTTCTTTTACCGTGGGCAACTTCGGGGTCAACTAGTTAAGAGTCAGTTTTATAATATGATGAAGTAAGGTGATTATTGTTCATTTTTATGTCCCAAACTTATTATTATTGTTCCGATGATTTTGATGTTTGATTATATTTACTTGGAAAAAGCTTGGACCAGATTGCCAGGCGAAACGTTGGATTTACTTCAAATTCATTCACTGAGATTTTACAAATACATTCTTCCTCTTTGATATCTCATTATTATTATATAATCTTTATCATTGTTATTTATATTACATTTGTTAACCTTTTCGAGAAATTTATTCAGCATCCACTCCTCTCTAAAATATCTGACCTAATTCATATTATTCTGCATATTACGTTATTTCTGATTTTTAATGCAATATTCTCTCTCTCTCACCCCATGTTGACCATATTTATTCTGATCACTTATTTCACAATTTCATTTCACCTAGAAACAGATTCAAGTTATCACTTTATATTAATCAACCCCAAACATTACCGATTTGATTTGATCTCAAATGTTGAAATTACTACATTCTCCACAAAACATTTTCTGATACTTATCAACATATGCTCACTGCTGACCGTCTTCAAGAGGTATATCTTGGAGTTCTAGTGTAAAGCAGTGACCAATGGAGTTCAACTGCATCTGTTATGAGATAGCAACTCACTGATGAAAATGGTGAACAGTGATTCAATTTCGCAGATCAGTTGAAGTTAGACATTAACACTGTTGGACCTCGGCCACCTCAGTGGTCTAGAGGTTAAACGTTCGCGTGCGAGACTGATAAGTCCCATGTTTGAAACTCTCTGTGTGGTGTCGTGGATACGCACTGCTGAGGAGTCCTACAATAGGACGAAACGGCCGTCCATTGCTTCCAGGTTTTCCATGGTGTTGTAGCCTCAATTGACTCATGATCTCAACTATTAAATTATTATATTGTTATCATGTTTTATGTTTTGATGAAGTTTCTTTTACTAAGAAGCAAAGCTTGATCTAAATGAAGTTTAAAATAACTATTTAAGATTAATTTATATCATTTAATATGTATGGGGATTTTAAGTTGATTATGTACATTTTTGTGAATGTAACTTATCAAGCGAAGTAGTTGGTGTATTGATTATTACACTTCTAATGATGAACATGAAGTGATATAATAGTGAAATTAAAACAACCATGAATCACATGCTTCACTGAAATATGAAAGTGGAAATAAAAAAAACCATTTGCATTCCGTTGTGCTTTATGAGTCATTAAGTTTCATTAAAAGGAGTACATAACAATTCACATTTAATTATGAGAAATATTAGTAAAAACAATTTAATATTTTAAAATGATGTAGATCATTTGAGGCTTGATGGATGCTTTTGGTGTTGTTGAGTTCTCTGACCTGAACAGTTTAATTGTTGCCTTTTTAAACACCACCAACGCTTATTTCACGTAGGAGTAAGCTATTTAGTTATCCCACAAGCATTAGATCATTTTGCTTTTCTGGTTGTGTTAGTGATTGAATATCTTCTTAGATTTTATTGTTTCTATTTTTATTGTCTCCCGCTTAATTGTCTTGTAGTGTTGACATCTGACCATGTTGTTGTTCGACCTTTTACGAATGTGTTTAGAAATATGACCTTTAATATTCATGTGAATATAAATTACGTTGATTCTCTTAAAACGTTATGATCTATCTAGTAGAGCAATTCAGTTGTAGATATAAATACAAGTCAAAATATAAAAAAATGAGGTTCTTCTTCATCGACCTTCATCCTAAAATGTTGACGTTTAACTGACTTGTTTGAGATGCAAGGAAAGTTATGGTATAAAATACTTGGATAACATAATGTAACAAAGTTTATTTATCGAAGGAAAAAACCAATTTTCTATCATTTACATTGTACTTTAAGTTAGACATCCTCATTCATTCATAATTTATTGAAGTTTCAAAAAGACACCATACCTTAAAGAAGAATGGATTGTCAATTTAATTCATTTGAATATTTAGAGTCATTACAAATTCTGTGTACAATATGTGTTATAACTCGGTCTTTAAATATGAATTAAAGTAAAAGAACAAAAGGCAAAGATACCGAGTCTCAATGATAGATACCTTTTTGAATGTACAATTTTATTCTCAATTTCAAACTAATTCATATTCAAATATGTTGAATGACAACAAAAACTAAAAATAAATATTTAATTAAGCATTTTATCAGTTACTTGTTTTTTCGTATTACATAAGTTTCTATCTTCAAGTTAGTTTCTATGGCACACAACATCATACTTCAGCTGTTTGACTGCATATGAGAATAATTTTCAATTTATTGAGAGCTTAAAATTCAGTCTTCTTGAATTTTTTTTATAAGCCTTCTATGTTGTATACTATCTCAACAAATCATCTATTAAAACACATCAATTACTTGATATATAAATTAGGGTCGATCATTGTAAAGTATCATCTTTCTAATTGAAACTATATAGAGTTGTAAAATGTTGTCTAAACAATAAGTGATTTATTAATACTCAAAGTTGGATTCCACTGCTAGACAATATACATCTTTGCTTATAGTGCTTGTGAATTATCGCAATATCGAGGCAATACTGACAGTATGAACATGTACTAATAAGTGATTAGTTAATTGCAGTCAATGGGAACATTTAAGTAAACAATATCAAGTGAATTTGTTATTATTTGTTTATAAAATAGTTTGTTTTTAATCAATAAACATAATAAAAGTAACAGGAATTTAGAAGTTGAACATTAAATAAATGTTTCGGTGAAAGTTCAAGTATAAAGGTATAAAAACCTGAAGATTGTTTTAAATAAATTCATGGATAAATTTCTGTTCCTTCCACAATATTTCGTCTAACGTCAAATTAGGATTAAATCCGATATCATTTGTAAATCAGATATTATTATGGTTCAGTACAGATACCTTTAGTTGTGGTTTGAACTTTTAAATGACTGGTGCTTCCACAGATATCACAAACTACTCATAACAGTTTGTGTATAAAGACTTAAAAGCTATTCTATAGAGTAACTACATCTGAACTCTTTGATTTATTTGCATAACGTTAAAAAAACACGAAGTAAGCTCATACACAAGTAGATTTGGTTAGATACATCAGTGTAAATAAACGCATTCAGTGATACTGTCCTAGCTAATTTTCAGCTATAACTAAATGATTTGTTTTCAATATAAACATAAGAACATATATATGTTATAAACAAGTGTCTCAATAAGATTCACTGTTAACATTTAAAACACTGATAGTAACTTTTTTACTAAATACTTAGATATAATTAGCAAGTCAATCAACTAATCAGTAATCAACTAACCAAACATCAATTATTTCATTCCCTTATATTTTCTGAATAAATAATTTACACTTTACAAAATATAATGTATTCAAACATTTACACTCTCAAATGAATCATGAATATTGAGATGATGGAGAAGATTTGTAGCTCAGGTGGATGATTTTGGTGGAGTTTTGTTCTCTGAGCTAGATAGAAGCCTTCTCTCTGAAGTTTGTGCTGACGATGTCGTTCAGAAGAACGATGAAAGCTCCACGACCAAACCATCTAGCTCAGAGAACAAAACTCCACCAAAATCATGAATACTATAAAACAAGTAAATAATAATTCATTCAAACATTAGACAAAATACCTTAAAAAGGAAATGATTCTATTTCATTTGAAGACAGTAAATGTTACTTTGATATAAAAAGGGAAAAAAACACTTTAAAATTACACATTTATGATATATTAACTAGAAAAGTTTTTATCTGTCTTTATCAGTTTGTTAAGTGTTAAAACAAAATTACATTCTTTCTTCTCAAATATTCTTTTTTCTAAAGTAGTCAGCATAAATGATTTACTGATTGAAATCATGAGTCAATTGAAGCTAGAACAACATAGAAAACCTGAAAACACTGCACGGCGTTTCGTCTTATTATGGGACTCCTCAGCAGTGCGCATCCACGATACCGCCCCGCGAGATTCGAATCCAGGACATATCAGTCTCGCGTGCGAACGCTTAACCTCTAAACCACTGAGGTGACCGAGGTCTATCATTGTCTTCAGTGATTTACTATCTCAAAACAGATGCAGTTGAACTCCATTGGTCACTGTTTCTCACTAGAACGTCAGGAAATATCTCTTGGAGGCTATCACTAGTGAGCATATGATGATCATAATCAGAGAGGTGTTTTGTGGATATTATAAAAATATAATAGTTTAATTCATGAGTCAATGCTTTCAGGTTTTCTATGGTAGTCTAGTTTCAAATGACTCATGATTTCAATCAGTGAAATTTCTAAATTCTTCACAAAACCCCTTCTGATAATAAATGATTTAACCATGCAAAAGTAACTTTAATTAAATTTACTCTGAAAAACAAACAAACATTATTATTATTAAAATTTTCTAAGAAATTACTAACTGAACTACTTCAGTAATAAATTCATCAATAGATTTATGTATAAATGAATAGAGGATTTCAATCAAACACTTTTATGTTTTAATTTTATCTTTGGACAATCAATTTTGAGTTAACTATTTTACTTTTTCTACTTTAAATTTTTATTACTTTCCTATTTCATAAAGAGAAAAAAAGTATACACAAATCACAATAAAACTTTTTATCACTATTTTTCTATACAAAATAGGATGGTGGAACCATTAGTATTCATAAAATATTTTTTTATATAGTTTTTTTTTGTTTTGGTACCAAGTTTAATACTGTGAATTTATGATTCGGCCTTAGATAATTTGTTGAAAGATTGTTTGGGGTTAAAAAAAGGTAGTGTATTCACATATCTACATAAATGTGTATGTACATGTGTGTGTGTAATATGTTCAATGTGCTATGAAATTACTGGTTAAATAAAAGTTAGTCTGTTTGTGTGCAAAATTATGGTTAACTAAACCGTTGTTATTAGTTAAATTTCATTATGTTTCCTTTTAAAAGTTATCCATCTTCACATATTGTTTTGAATGTATGCAACACTATTTTATATATGCATGTGAAATAAAATTCAAATACATGGTGACCAATACCATTCTCACTATACTAGTAATCACATTAATAAAATAAATGATGTGAAAAAGATTATAAATCAGTTTCAATTGAATAGAAACAAAAAATTTTTTTTTCTAAAAACACACTAGTTACTACTCAAATATATTGGAATGTGAATCTACTAACTAAAGTTATGGTATATTAAAAATTATTTATTGAATTCAATACATTATTCATATACATATGATTATTAGAATATAAAAGAAACATAAATAAAATTCAATTGGATTTTATTAAAAGAAATTTCTTCAGTGGATTAAAAATGAAGTCATTATCATATGAATATTATATATTATTCAATATGATTTTATTATTAATTTTGAATGAATTATCATTCATTATTGGTTTAAATGAACATGTTCAATTGTCAAATACAAGTACGTTTTAATCAATAATTACAATAACACAGTATCACTAAGTAATTAAGTATATAAGGCATGATAGTTTTCTTGACACTCAGACAAGAGAATATATGATAAATTACTTCAGTTGCTAATTGATTAACATTTAGGTTTATTGAATGTTAATACATTGATTTATTATAGTTTTAATCAGGAAGGGGTTTAGTGGATATTACAGGAATATAATAGTTGAATTCATAAGTCCATTGCAGCTAGATCACCATGGAAAACCTGAAAGCATTGACTCATGAATTCAACGAATATATTACTATAATATTTACAAAACACCTCTCTGATTATAATCAGCATATGCTCACTAGTGACTGGCTTCAAGAGGTATATCCTGGAGTTCTAGTGAGAAGCAGTGACCAATGGAGTTCAACTGCATCTATTATGAGATAGTAAATCACTGAAGACAATGGTGAACAGTGGTTCAATTTAGCGGAACAATTGAAGTTAGACATTAACACTGTTGGATCTCAGTCGGCTCAGCGATTTAGAGGTTAAGCGTTCACATGCGAGACTGATAGGTCCTGTGTTCGAAACTCGCTGTGTGGTATCGTCGATGCGCACCGCTGAGGAGTCCCTCAATAGGACGAAATAACCGTTCAGTACTTACAGGTTTGCCATGGTGTTGTAGCTTCAATTGATTCATGAATTCAACTATTAAGTTATTATACTGATATAGTGCTTTGTGTTTTAATGAAGCTTCCTTTAATAACAAGTAAAGCATGATTTAAATGAAGTTTAAAATAACTATTTATTTAATTTCATGAGATATTACATAAAAGGTTTATGCATCTGCAATTAAATCTGGCATATAAACGTATAGTATATACGTTGCACAATGTATAACTTGTATTTTTCAGTACTTAGTATGTTATTTATTTCTACAACCATTAGTTTAATAGTTTTTTTTACATTACGTCAGCAGGGTAAATCGAAGTATGATTTCATAATAAATGCGAATGTTCACTTTATAAAAGAAATAGTAATAAATTTTATCAACTAGAATTCATAAAAAACACATCACACTGTTGTTACTCTGCTAGCTCGTGAGTAGTGTACCGAATGCTGTCTCAAAGGTGAATTCCTGAAAATACATGAATTATTTATGTACTAAATGAAGAAAGCTTACTTGACAAAATCATTTTGTGTTTACTGTACAAAGTAATTTGTAAATAGGGAATGTATCAAGTTATTTATAATCTCGAGTTTGATTTAGTTGGGAAGACTTCGGTTTTGATTCATTGTTTCACAATATTTGAGTCGTGAAAACGTTTATTAAAAATACAACAGCCCAGTATCACTAACTAGCAAAGTATATAAAGCGTGATAGTTTTCTTTAGTCCCATGCAGTTTAGTGAGTCAATAATCTTAACAAAATATATCATTTCACTTACGGATGATTGTTTAATATTTAATAGGTTGCTTTTCTATATGCCTAGGACTTGGATACGGAAACAAAGATGTTTACTGTTTATTTAAAAACTGGTTACAGTGTAAATGTAATCGGTTTTACTACAAAATTAAACACTTTTCAACTTGATTATATCTTACGTTTCGTACATTAAAAATTACTGACCTAATGATAGAGGATATAATTTTTAATTAAGCGCCAAGTTTTAGAATTCAAAATGTAGTAGACCATGACAAAATGTTGGCGTGATGTAGAGCAATAGATTAGGCAACAAAACTGCTCGGTATGTACGAAATGCTAGTGAAAATATTCAGTTTTATAATTTGTATGAATATGATGTGAATTAATAGGAATGTAACTGAATTGAATTCTTTCAAACAGCCATATATGAGAAAGAATGAAAAATAGAACGCTTGAAATTATTCAAATGTTGTTTTTAAATATGATGACTGTTCAGTCATTATTTTTCAGATTTGAGAACCAAGTTTTCTGTTCTGTTCTAATAGTATCAGTTGTCAATTTCAGTGAAGTCGACTAATTTTCTATATTCGTTGTTAATTTTCCTTCCATGTAAATTACGTATGGTTTGTATATTTCTGACATGCTTTCCTACCTTAAATGTTAGAAGTCTAATTATAATCACGGTGAAATAGTGAATACCAGTCATTTTTTTAAAAAGATCTCCATGGTAATCGCAAACTTGACAATATCTAGCTATTTATCATTCATCTTTCACAGTATAGCATATTTTGTATTGTAAGAAGTTACGGTGACCATCTTTTGATGCATATTTTAGAATACCAATTTAAGCTTTATTCACTTGTCCAAAATTAAAAATAAATTTTATTTGAATAGTGTGTAATCAACATAATTACATAACATCAGATTCAAAAATGTAAGTTGTTAATGCGTTGTAAAACTTGATAGTTTATTGGAGGTATTATTTGAATATTAACCGAGTGTTTACATTTTTTAAGGTTCATTCAAAATCTTGTACTATAACTATTATATTATCAATCAGATTTTTAAAAAATATTTTTTCCTTCATTTAGAATTTTGAGACTAGGTATGCAGTTAAACTGTCACATTTATATAAAAAATCTAGATTTTTTTGACGTTTTCATCATTGTTTTCTTCTGATTTTGAAACCATACGATTACCAGAAATTTCTTCGGGGAGGAACTATTGTAATTTGATTGAGATCATGAACCGATTGATGTTAGAACACCGTTGGAAACCTGAAAGCACTGGACGGCTTATTGGTCCAGCAGGTTAAGCGTTTGTACGCCAGACTGGAGGCCTTGGGTTCGAATCCCGTGAGCAGGGTCGTAAATGCGAACTGCTTCGGAGTCTCACAATGGGATGGAACGGCCGTCCAGTGCTCCCAGGTTTCCGACGGTGATCTAACATCAATTGGTTCATTATTTCAATCAAAACCTTAGTAATCTTTGCAATCCCTATACAGATATTGTAATTCGCTTCACGTTTTCACAATCAACAGTTTTTCTACATTATACTTATCATAGAGTAGGTATTGATTTTTTGTAGTTTTCTGTACACGCTTTCTCAATATACTTAGCGGTGATAAAACTGAAAATGAACTTATATTTGATATTCTGAGAATCCCAGTACAATTATACTGTGGTGTATGCTATTTATTTTGGCAGACATAAATAGTATGTTACCACAATCAGAAGTGAAATGCCTGATAGCAGTCGGTTGAGAAGACCACATTGAAGAGAACCGTAATGTAAACATATAATAATTGTAATTTCAACAGGAATGAAGGAACGGTAAAGTTTGTGAGGGACAATTATTTGATGTGCAAATGAAGTATTTAATATATGGTTTTCATATTTTATGAAGACTGTAATTTTGTTTTAAACACTAAATTGGTTCTTCTTACTTGAATGTTCGTTCACTACAACACTTATTAAATTAGTGTTTATAAACGTTAATATTCAATCATGGCTAACACTGAAAAATTGTTTTTTATGCTGAGAGAAAACCACTAACGTTCTAGGTTTGCACTACTGACCAATTAAATATCTAAAATAACTATGGAATATACAACAGTTTAAGTATTGTGGTAGCTATGGATTTTATTTATAAATCAATCATTTGTAATTTCACTAGACGTTTTTCCACTAACAACTAATGTGCATATTTAAAAGTTATATTGAATTTAATTCTTACGTTTGTTTTTAGTTTTAAACAAAGAATGTGAAAATGATGATCCACTAGGTATGATATCAGGTACAATTGCTGATTGGCAGATTACTTCATCTTCAACTTATCCATCTAGTTTGGTGAAAGGATGTGAAGAAAAAAATGCACGTTTATTCCGAACAAATGGTTTAGCTTGGTGTGCAAAATTTAAATCCTCTTCAGAATGGCTTCAAATTGATTTAGGTGTACAAGCATTGGTAAGTGAATATTTTGTGTAAGAATTGTTTATATGACTTTTGAATAACCGAAATTTCTCTCAGTTAAATTAATTGTTCTCTTTAATTTTAATTAGAAAATTAATTATGTAGGTAGTTGATTATCTCAACAACAACAAAAGAGATGATCGTAGGAATCATAAATTCTTTGCCAGTTTGTGTCCATTTCTGTATTTCTTTAAAAATTGAAATTTGGTATATCCAATATAATGCCTACATTCAGAGAGAAAAAACATTGAAATTTCAACAGTTAAAAAAGACATCAAGTAAATATGTGGGATTAATATCAATTCTTTGTTACGTTGTATTAAATTAGACCAAAATAATGAAGTTATTCGATATTAAAGAATTACATTAACACAATTCTAGTATTTATTCAGTTGCAACTATACTTATTTAATTGTGGAAAGTTTATTGAAAAACTTAGTAGGGTAAACTTATTGTAATATTATTATATGAATGATGTTCGTTTTTCTATCTTACAGAAAATGATTAACAGTAAAAGGGTTCTGGGTATTATTAGGTTTTTGATTGAGATCATGAGCCGGTCGATGTTAGATTATCGTCGGAAACCTGGAAGCACTGGTCGGCCGTTTCGTCCCATTTTGGGACCTCTCAGCAGTGCGCATCCACGACCCTGCTCGTGGGATTCGAACCCAGGGCCTTAAGTTTCACTCATGATTGCTTAATCTACTGGACCACTGAGCCGGCATCCAATGTTGATAATGTCTAACATCAACCAATCAACGAAATTGCGCGACCATCTTCCATTATACTGAAGTAGATACCTGTCTCTACCCAACACAGTTTAGCTTTAACTTTTCTAAAATTAGTATTAATACCTTTCATTTATAAACGACTGTAATATGAATAGAAGCATAACATCAAAAGAGACACTTCTTTATTTGTTTATAAATTAATTTACAATGAATAAACATTTTAAATGTGAAATCTACCAGATCATTATATTTTCCACAAACAATCATTCACTGATGATCTATTCAGATTCACATTTTCGAAGCTCATATTTGAAGTTCATAATGTATTAAAATGTATTAAAAGTAAATCTATTTGTAACTAATGATTAATAAAATATGATCACATTTAAATCTATAGTAAATCTAAATGTCTTAACTTGTTTTCAGTGATTCACTATAATAACTGTAACTAATTTTTCTATTCTAAATTGGACCTAGTAAAACATACTATTTTCGTTACGTCAATTAATATAAATAACAGTTTCAGATGTTTTTGTTTACATTATTTTCAAGTGGTTATTAGGTAAGCCGTTCGTATCACTGAGTAATACAATTAAAAATAAATTATTTCCCATTGTATACAAAAAAGTCAGTTTACTAAATTGTAGAATTTTAGATGAATGTTGGATTGTGTCACCGGTGATTTCAAACCATGATTCATTGTAAAGTGTAAAAAACATTGATTACTTTTTTTAATTTTAATATAGGACTTGATCACTTGTCGATAAATATGCGCTGAAGACAAGCAGCAAATGGGTTACTATCATACAATTAACTCTAAACTTAGTGATTTTGTTCACATTTTTAATTTAACAAAACTCCTTAAACAGAGAGTTGTTATCCTAGGATACAGGATCCGATTTTTTGAGTATTACTCTACTTGAGTGAAACAATTATCCGGTCCTATATAGTTTTGAACACCCTTTGACTGCTTTTATACCGTTTGTCTATTAGATTGTTTACTCTGTTTTAGGGTTTAGAACCATTTCCTTTGTTTTCCATGGTAAACTATTATAAAGTGTGTATTATTATATCTTGAGCTCTAAAAATCTGTTTCTATTCCGATATCATTTTAATTTTAAACTGAAACACCTTCACTTAATCTATAAAAAATTTTCATCACTTCAGTTAAAAATAACTTTTTAACGCCCCCTGAACACCGGTGTCAGATTAACGGATATCAGACCACTTGTTCAGATCTTCCGTAAAACGTTATGATCTTTACAGTCAGCGAAGTGAGATTAAGCATTGGGTGGTGGTAAATAACATCTTCAACCGACTTTGATCCGGTAGTCTAAGAGTACAGAAATGTACACGTAAACTATCATTTATGGTTTATAAACAAATAAGAAGTCTTTGATATGCACAACTAAGAGCTATTAAACAAGGATGAAGTGACTTTTCAAGTGATACTTGATATTCATTGTTCTCCATCCGACATCATTCATTGACGAACAGATCTCAATAGATCACAGAAATTAAATCGATAAATTTTTTCAAAGCGAAATGTCAAGCACTTTCTGTGTAAGTCATTTATTCAACAAACTTCCATGGTCACCGAAAAAATAGAACAAGTTATGAAAATTGCCTGTACAATGGTTTGGCCATCACACTCCTACTAAATAATAAACGTTTTTTGGAATACATTGACCGATCATACCCACTAGCGTTTTTAGTAATTCACTTATAATTTACCAAATAATGTTAAATATTACTGTATACTATCATAATTCACAGTATTTCAGATTAACTCAACAATGAATACGTAGACGGATGCCTTCATTTTTTCATATCTATATCAGTAGCATTATTCAAGAAATATTTCTAGAAATCTATTAGTTTTGTATGTATAATTATGAACATAATTATTTTCAAATATTATTTAATACATTCGTTTTATATTTTACCTGGATTATATGCCAGGTATGGTCTGAGAATGTTCCATATTCACATATATTTGAATAATCAAAACTATAATACAGAATAGTTGACAGCAACAGTCTCTGAATTAAAGTTTTAATGAAACATGATACCAAATATTAAATTTATTTTAAAAATTATATTTTAAACAAAAAGATCAAATGGGAAATTACAGGGGAAACACCATATACTACTAGAGTGAACACAGGTGAGGACAACCAAATTGTATTTAGCACAAATTACAGAGTTACTTGGTAAAATAGAAAAACCCTATAATAAATCGTTAATTTGCAAAATATTATTCCATCATATAAAACCGGACTGTTGCTTTCGCAAACATCAATCTATTGTCTCACATTTAATTTTTCATGTGATTTCTTACAAATTCCATTGTGTTCTCACTTTTCCTTTCTTGATCTTCCCCATCTTCTGCTGCCAGATATTACGTTCTTTTAACTCACGTTATATACTACTTATATCAATATAAGTAGCACGCACCACACTACTACTGAGTGGTGTTACATTTTACAAAGAAATTCCAATAATTATCCGCTCATGTTCTTTAAATATTTCCAATATAGTTTTTAAATCCTATCGCCTACAGAAAGGAAATCAACCAACGTAGTATTTTTCACTATTGCAAAAAATACGACATAATTACTATACATAAGAAAATATCAAATTGAAAACTTATTTTTATGACTTATTTTATCTCACTTTCTTTTCTTTTTTCTAAAGTTTTTTTTCTCGTCTCTTTTTATTTCACAAAGTGCAAATCAATTAACTGAACCATCATTTCACTATGCTACCGGTTAAGAATTAAATAATGAACTAAAAAAAAAAAAACTATTATTACTATCGTAACTATTCTACATTTAAACAATATGAAACCAATTTTTTTATTCATTTTTAATTTCCATTCAAAAATATAAATTTACTCTATAGTCATTAATTACATTTCACTCTTATTTAATAAACGTCAATTGAATTCTGAACAACAACAACAACAACAGCAACAAAAGTGAATATTTTACTAAAAATATTTCTGTATTACCAAAAAAAACTATCATAGTAACTTGATCTCATTTATGGATCTGTATAATTGAAGATCATTATTTGAATAGTTTCCTCAGTTGTTGTTTTGTTCTTTTTATTTTTCACAAACGACATATGTGATCAAATTTTTACCCGTTTATTATTACTATTATCATTTTTTTTTCATGACTACTAGTAGTAACTTTCATCTTTAATCATTTCACGTTAAAATGTTAATTGCTCTAGATGTTATTACTTTAGAAACAATTCTGTTAATGTAGTTTTAAAACAAAAAAAAGAGAGAAAAACGGAAAAAAAGAAAACTTAGATAAGATTAATACTTCATGTATTTTAAAATATGGCAAATCATTTTATTTTACTGAAAAAGAGAAAGAAAAAAAGAGAAAATAACACAATCTATAATATTAGATAACTTTTATCTTGGCAAAATATACTATTACAATGTTATGTTGATTGACTAAAAGTTCATTCATGCATAGTAATAAAATGTGTGCTTTCTTTTTTATTGATCGGTGAAATGGATAATACATGTCTAATATTCTATTTAGTATTATTATTACAAGTTACATTTCTTTTTGTTACTTCATAAATATATTTAGAAATAAGAATTAATGTCTTTTACGATTGTATAAATGTAACACATATATCATGTAATGTAAATTTTATAAAAAGCCGACAGTATAATCCATTTAATTTGAAATTATCACAGTTTATCAGTTGACTGACTGAATAACGATCAAAGTTTTGTTATTCAAACAATATATATATATATATATATATATATATATATATATATATATATATATATATATATATATATATATATATATATATATATATATATATATATAGTAGGTGTAGTATTGGTAAGCATATCAGTAATGAAAATCATAACAAAGAAAATAAAGTTTTAAACAATACAACTATAATATTAGACATATATCTGGATAAATTTTCACTATAGTGTATACTTAAAAACAAGTTCATTATATTCAGTGCATTGTATCAACAATGCTTGATACTTTAACTATGAAGAAAGTTGAGTAGATCAAGAACATACATTGCTAAAACTCAATACGTTTTCTTCCAATCAACGTGTATAATGTTTCTTGCTAAAACAATTTGTTTAGAATTTAGTTAAATAAAGTTAACCATTCATACTAAAAACATCAAACTTCTACACAGCTCTTCATATGCATATATATGCATAAACATGTCACTCATAGAATTGTCTTTAATTTAAATTACGTATCAATATGGTCAAATCTGTTCTTATGTATCATGTTTGTAGTTCGCCTGTTATACTACTGAAATTTGCAATGACTCGAAAAAGATTATGGGTTCTTTAGATGAGAGGCTTATTCTGGGTCTAGAAACCCCAACTATTCAGTTTTAATTCATTCCGATATTACAAATATGTCATTATTATTTTGTTTTCATCTAATTAACAAGAATTTACGTTCATACTTAAAATTATAATCTGAGCAAATCTTTTAATATTTGTCATTTTCACTTGAAATATTCGTTTAATTGAAGGTATCATCATTGTTTGGTTAGTATCAAACTGTTTGAATTGAGTAAGATACATACGTTACGATTTTACAACGAAAACCTTTTGATATGTAGTAGGGATCACAATATTAAGAGGTCTCAAACTAATGATGTCCTATACGTAATTTGTTGATAAATAAGACTGGAATAACCTCCGTTTGCTAAAATTTTCTTCTGAAACCCAAAAGTTCACTAATACCGAGTAAGTTCATCTGACCTCTATAATCTATTATGTATTTCTTAGAATTTATTACAAAACCACATTTATTGCCTAAATAACATAAATTCATCTTTGTTTATAGGTTATACTTTTTAACTAAGGTCAAAACGATTTTTTAATTATATTACCTTTGTTAAATGAAATTGAAGCGAATTGTGATTAGATATACACTCTCAAGTTTTAATTTGTTATTAATTACATATAAAGACATTAGATTATAAGTAATTACACCAGTCAGTCAGCTTAGTTGTTCACAAAAAGACACTATTGATTAATCATAAATATGTACTGTTTTTGAAAGACTGAAGTATGCAAAACATTAACTTTATTAGTTAGGAATAACTTGAAGTTGCTCCTCTGAAGCTATAGATGCATCAATGTGAACAATTCGCAAAGTGATTCGATTTATACGGTAGTTAATAAGGTTAAAGTGTTTTTCAAAAAATCAGCAAACTTGATTTACTTATTATAAACAAAAATGCGGACCAATAAATATTTAGTTAATTTCTAACAAGTTTGTGCTCACTTTTAACAAACATTCATTTTCTAATGTGCAGAAAATTAATAAAACAAATGATGTAATGTTACCAAAGTTACATTCCTTATTTGTCAGCTGTTTGGGCTCCTACTTATATTTGAAATATATATTATTATTGTTCCATTGAAGAATGTACACAATTTACTATATATAGAATATCAAATAAAACGATGTAATTATCAGATGTGTGGTTAAATTATGTAAACGAAATAAACTATCATAGAGAAATGAATAGTTAACAGTGTTGTAGTGTAATTACAGAAAACGTAGTCGATAAGAAACAAATCACTATTCATAAAACAGCAGACGATTTAAACGTATTATCTTGTTATCATGAATATAAAATGAGAATATTATGTCATATAAGATCCATTAATGGTATTTGTAGTTTGAATTCCTACTGATAAACTACAATTGGAGTTACCTAACTAGCCCAGAAAGTTGAATTAACTCTTCAATGAGTCAGGTAGCTATTTTATAGATCATGATACCTCATCAATTATAAAAATAGATTGATATCTAAATTTATCCACATATATATTTGATTTAACTAATATCTGTTGACTTTGAAACAACGCATACATCTGTTCTCATTTCAGTACTAATAAACAGATGATATAAAAATATCAATCCATGAAACTATATTTTATGGACGACCTTTGAGCGACGCTAAAGTGACCATGAGAATGTCTACCAATTAACTAGGACTAAATGACGATGATAAAGCAGTGTGAGGAATTAGAACTGACAGTAAATGATTAAGGTGATGGATGAGATTTAAAGTTTTCATCACGAACTAACATCAGCTAAAATGCCAATACGCTATTTAACCAAATGGATGGATGAATTTCGAGCCAACCCTTTAAAATATTAGCAGCTGAATTTCAGTTGCTATGGCTTTGTAGAGTCAGTGTACAAAATTATAAACTTTGGTTTGTTGTGAAGTAGATTCATTAGTTTTCCTGTTAATATGACTATCATTAGAGGATAATCGAGAAGCTTTTATTCTATCAATTTACCATGAAATTCTGTGAAGGCCGAATCATGAAATCAAGTCCAGATTAATTCCAGGATACCATATCAAAATCACTAGAATTTTGTTCGGAAATCATAACAAGTAACTAACTAACAAAATTTTGCAATAATGGTAAGGTAACTTATTCAAATGTATTGACAAGACATATAAAGAGGTCTGCTGTAAATTCTAAACCCAAATCTGAAATTTTTTTCTGAACCAACATTTAATTATAGAGTGAAATAAATGTCTAGTGTTAGTAACGCCGGTAAATAACCTTGCCTCAAAATAATAGATGCTAATATAAACTAATAAAACTTGGTTTAATATAATTCTACTAAGTAACGTTTATTTTCAGTATACTGGATAATACAGATGTAAACAAGTAAGTCAACCAGATACAATTCTTTCAACCATGAATTACAAATTGATTAGTTTTTTACTGTTACTTATGATAGTAATTTTCAAACTATATTTTCCACGTCATGGCTGATCTGCAAATTTATCATTTAACATCGTTTTTTTCCAAACGACAGAGGAACTGATAAAATAACTTCCATTTGTTATACATTAAATTTTAAAGGTAACAGGCATCATGACTCAGGGTCGAGGTGATGGTTCAGAATGGGTAACTTCATTTATGGTATCCTACAGTGATGATGCTATGCACTGGAAGTTTGTCACTGACCAATATGCCAATCAAAAAGTAAGTTACTTATCAGTTTTTCTTATATATATTTATTGAGAAATGTTTCTGTCCTGATGATGTATAATAATCTAACATGATCCTTTCTTGAATACTCACTCACAAATGTACTTATTAGTGCAATAATAACCTTATAAATTGATCAGATAAACACTCTACACTTGATAACTGAACATTTTTTAAAAATTAATACTAGTGGGATCAAATACTTGCCCCGTGATACAAATTTATTTATTCACGGAGATCTTAAAATACATATGCGTCAATTATGATCTAACACTATGTTTGCATAAGATAGAACAATATTTATTTAAAATACATATATTCTTCATGATAACTGTTATCAATAATGTTTTTAGATAAAGTTAAGGTAATAGTCAGGATTTTGACCGTCAGTTAGTTAGAATAACTATTACATTGTGAGATAAACGGCATTTAGGAATCTTTTTTTGCTCATTTCCACCCATTAATTTCTATTAAACCTTAAGTTGAAAGATGGGTAAATTAAAAAATAACGTAATAATTTTATTAAGCTTACAAGTAGCTAATATAAAACCATGAAACTTATTGAATACTAATTAATGTGTTATTCATGCCTTATTTAAATAAGGAAAACATTTTAGAATGACTCTTACACCATAGAAAACAGAATAAATATTTATCTACTTGTAGTTTAATCCATTACCATGTAATAAATATTTATTAAACAGAACCAAATAGGTTTTACATGAATTTTCAACAACCATTGGTAATATCATTCGGCGCCATGTTTTTTTTTCGCTATAGTAATTTATGTTTTGTTTTCCAGCCAATTCTCTTATAAATGTCCATTTCATCTATCTATACAATAGTTATGAAGTATTTTGTAAAGAAAGCATTTAATCATTTCGGATAACATAACACTGTACAATGAAATCATTTTATTATTTAAATAGATATTATTGTTACTATTGTTGTTAAAATGAGAATAAAGTATTAGACGAGAAAATAATAATTTTCTAACAAGTCATTATTATAGATTTTTACTGAAACATATGTTTTACTGAAGTCGATCGTCAAAACATTAATAACACTTGAATTTATACATACATATACATCTGGAATAGTTAGTTATATCTCAAATGTTTCTCGTTATATTTTAAGTGACGTAGTATAACACTGTCCTACATTTAAACAGAGTGTTGGAGATTATATATATATATATATATATATATATATATATATATATATATATATATATATATATATATATATATATATGTAGAAAATTAATTAAGGTTGTATTTTTGTGTTAAATAGCTTGTTTTTTTTGTATTTTGGTTTATGACTTCTTTTTGTTTGTATTTTGATTCTTTATTACAACTAAGATGACTTTTTTTGAAAAATGTTTCGTTCATCTCCATAGTTAATTATCATTGGAATTGTTGTCTGTAGATGTGATAGATTAGACTATTCTAATACTTACTATTACAAGACATTGAGTTTTCTTTTGCATGTCTAAATAAAAATATAAAAATAACATTACATAAATAAAAATTTTTTGTTTGAAATCTGGTCATATATATATGGGAACATGAGAGTCAAATAAATAAATTAGGGACAATAAGGGAATACAATATTTTAGTACTATGTTTTTAATGCCCACTAATATTAATCGATTAAAAAACGTAGAAATTTATCTGGTTTTATCATAAATTCAGTTAAAAGAATTAATGTTTGTTAGGATCAAACCACTGGGATCATTCATATTAAATTCACTAGATAGAATAGTTAAAAGAAAAACTTGACAAGTTACGTAGGAACATTATGAATTCTTAGTGACGATGACTTTTTTAAATTTCAACCAATTGATTTCTATCTTCATTCGACAAAGTAGTAAAATAATGTGAAAAAACCCTATTTCAAAAATTATCTATTTTTTGTTCTGAGCATATATAGAATACGTTTTTTCAGTAATTTAAGTGTTTGATTTCTGTCAAGGTATCAATAACGTATTATGCTAATTACGTTCATTGACTACATGTAAACCGGTGGCCTGCCTAAATATCTGGGCTACCTGTTCTTGCCATCTAGATGTTTCAAGAAGGTATCTATTTTTGTTTGTTCTAATACATCATTATGACTGTTAATCACATAAACTATTCAGGTGCGTTTCTGAAAAGTGTAAAACTTTTCGTTGTACACGTTACAAAAGATACATCAGCGAAATCATGTCTGCTGGCACTATGTAGCGCAAACAATGTGAATTATCTAGATGTCAGTTGACTAGAATGATAATTTCTAGCTGGCGATCACTCAATATTTATGGTCAGAATCGACCAAGAGTTCTATATTGTACCAAAAATATAATATTGAATAAAGCCAATGATAATAAGCATCAAGTAAAAAGATCTTACTTGTGTATATTTACTTTTGTTTTATGACCAGAGTTTCAACGACTGCTTTGCTGTAGTATATTTTATTTTCACCCTAAATATATTTATAATCATAAATGTTAGGGACGTTAGATCCCCAGAACTCACTTTGGAAAGGACCTAATTTCATCATTTTATTTAGAAAATTTGAATTTCTTGTAACCATGTCGTATTTCCCACTGGGAAATATCTTAAATCCTATTGGTCCGTTGAGTCTTTAAGTATGCTATTCGGTAACTCTCCCCAAATAGGGTTTTGTACTGTATATTTACGTTTTGAATTGTGTTTGTTGTGATCGTTCGTTTCTGGCTGCTTGCAGAATATACTTCCTTATGCCAAGCTTGGACTCCTCCCTCTAGTTAGTGGGGCTGGGACGCATCAATAACTAGCTTACTGGTCTTTGGTCATCGAGACTTGTTTCCCGTTCGCAAATTAAGTGAACTCGTGATAGCTTCAACCCTAGCAGGAAAGGATAGTAATAATGTAATACTTGCAAATGAAATTTACCAATTTATTTTTCCTATAAATGCACACATAATAATATGAACTTTGAAGTAGGTCACTTCACATCTACAATGAGTTCTTTTAGACCTTACATATTGTATTATATACTGTTAATCCAACTCCATCAAAAGATTTACATAGAGCTTTAGAACTTCACTGAACATTGCTTCTCACTAGAAATTCAGGAAATATCTTTTGGAGGCTGTCACTAGTGAGCATATGATGATTATAATCAGAGAGGTGTTTTGTGGATATTATAGTAATTTAATACTTGATTTCATGATAACGATAAGTCCTGGGTTCGAATCTCGCGGGGGGGGAGTTTCATGTATGTTCACTGCCGAGGAGTCCCATACTAGAGTAAAACGGCCGTCCAGTGCTCCCAGTTTCTCCATGGTGGTCTAGATTCAGTTGACTCACGAATTCAACTGTTAAATAAATTTTAACTAAATTATGTGTCCCGTATTTCTAAATGTATAATTTAATACTTTCTGGTTATAATAACCAGATGTTGATTTTACAGTGATATAAATAATCTCAGTTTCATTTAGTTTCCTTCATAGTTTTGAAGTGACGCATCTACTGTTTTTATGCCGGTTATTGTGAATGATCTGATCTCATCAGTAAAATTATTTACCACTCTTTATGCATCAATTTTCATCACCGACGGGCTACAAATGAATTCATATTAAGACAATAAAATAGGCTGGATAAGTATTCACTTTAGCATTGATTAATTTACTAAACTGTTAAACAAATCATTTTTACATTTGAGTTTTAGAATTTAATTTGCCATATGATAAATTTCCCCATTTCTTCTCATAACTCTTATAAAATGTAGGTGAATATAAGCCAAAACAAAATGGATCTGAATTGAAGACTTTAGTAGCTCACTTCAAATCATATATATCAAGTACAACTGGATAAATCTCATAGTTCCTGTTCAGAAAGAAGAGATTTTAATGACCAGATTAATGATCTAAACTCTACAGTTCAAGAAACACTCTGTAACTAGACATTTATAGAAAAGTCGTTTCAAATAGAGTTAATGATTATCGCATAAATAATTTACTTCTATTTTGCTATCCATCCAGAATTTTCACAGTTTACATCAGACTTTGATCTTAGTTAGACTACTACTGAAAAGTTGAAAGAATTAGGCAGGCGTTTTGTTTTAGGATTTTTAACAGATTGCTTTATTTGGTACCAATTCAAGCTTGTTATTTGTCTCGACCAAACATTTTTCTTATAATTAACTGAGACTTTACTTCACGTGATTTTTTCTAGATTTTTGAAGGAAATTCAGACTCCTTCTCAGTAAAACATAATTATTTTGATGAACCAATTCGAGCGAGATATGTTAAAATTCATACATACACATGGCATAATCATCCTAGTCTTCGAGTTGAACTAGTTGGCTGTCAGTGTAAGTGAATAATTTGAGTTTTATTATTATTATTATTATTATTATTACATGATTACATAAATCAACAACTGATTGTTATTCAGTCTTTCAGTCATACTTTTCAGTCTTATTACAAGTTGTGTAACAGAATGAAATAAATATAGTTGACTATGGAAACTTTGTTCAAAAATGGTTCGTAGTAATCGTCGAATTCATTAATATACATTGCCATTCACAGATAAATTAATTAACACACAAATAGGAATTATAGGATCACTAAAGCAGCAAAGTAAAAAGAAATTATTAATAAAATGAAAAGGTGGCCGTTAAATCAGACGTTTACAATATTATTTATTACATAACCTCGTTGACTGCGTTTTTAATATGATATTGGTTCATAGAATCTATTGAATACTTTGAAGGTATTGGTGCAAATTCATTATAGTAACTTTAACTTCTTAGTTGGTTTTAAATATAAATGTCATGATATAATGAACAATGTTTGACAGTTATCAAGAAGAACATATCCATCATATGAACATTTAACTGTGAATTTTTCCTTTCATCGTTCATTTTATATACACAGTGAAAACGCCTGTCAAGTAGAACTTCAAAAACACTTTATTTTCCTAAGCACAGAAAAATCACTAATAACATAAGCACTCTTAAAGACATTACAAAGTGTATTTTACTAAATCTATTGATTACTACAATGTTGACAGCTTAGAATTTATGACAATTACTTTGTCATAAATCCAATAATAATTTCTAAAGGTCACTCACTTATCCTTAAACTAAACAATTATGTTTCCGCATATTTTTAAACATGATTTTTTGTCTATTTTCATTAGTTTTTCTGTCAAATCATAAAACCGTGTATGGTATATTTTAGAATTTTTGACTCATCAATGTTGAGTAATTAGTTATTATCCTAATAACCACGTGCTGAATGATTGTTATATTACATTATTAACTAATACAAAGTATGGTTGCATGATGTAAAAATTAAATCATGTTAACCATACTGTTAAGATATTGAATTGTACTTCATCCTTATCTAAATTCATGAAGTTAATTATGGATTTTTCCACAATTCAATTTCGCTAGAACAATGGTGATTCATTTTCGTGGTTGTAGTTAAAACAGTTTTGAAGATATAAGCATACTTCTAAAATTCTTTTGTAACTAACTGCGATTCCTAAGCGAACAAAGTAAATATTCTAAAATCTTGACGTAAAGAAAGAGGTTTTATTCCCAAATGTTAAGCCGAATAACACTCAGGAATTATTACTTATAATTAATACAGTATATCTGACAATAGATCTACCATCTCAAAATGTGAGAACATGAACATCATTTATACGTTGGCTAGTGTTAGTCATCTCCATCTATAAAATGAAGTTTTCTAAAGACTATAAAATACGTTCATGATTTCAATTTTAAAAAATGTGTGAAACCAGATTAACAACCAACTATTTCTAATGAAATATTAATTGAAAATTCCTTGAAATTCAATTGAATCCTTATGTTTATTGTATATACTTTGTTGCTTAAGCATGTAAACAACTTATTGGTATACCTCCTTATGCAAGATTTGCTGCTTCAAGTTCTCGTGGTAAACGCTCACAACGTTCTTGTACTCCAGAATATGGTCATTATCTAAGTAATAAAGCATGGTGTGCTCAACGTCAAGATGGTAAGTTGAATAAACTGTTCACTATAAAATAATCATCTATTTTTTAACATAATTACTTACGTCTATTACTGAAAATGTTTTTATAAAATAGATTAATTTATCTATAATAATATAAACATATCAGCCTAATGCTAAAAGTATACAAACGATAATCTGATCATTTAGTGGGTTTTCTTATTTTGTAAGTTAAATAGTGATAACTTTTTTTCATAAGTTTATGAAACAGTCGAATTCTTAGACAAACTTTTGTCTACTAAGTAAATGTTTTTTTTTTTTCCGTTTGAATGTTCTCACATGAACAATATACTCAGTCAGTTATCATGTTTTATTACCTTTGTTCAAGCATAGACATATTTTTAAGAAAGATAACTAAGTAATCATGAGTCAGCTTATTATGTGACAAATATTTAATAAACCAAATATTTGTTTTTCAGTCACTGAATTAATTGTATCTAACTAGGGTTTACTAATCTAATATTTAAAAACCTTATAAAAACAAATAATATTATAATGTATCAGATTAGAATTATTGGTCAAAATCAAGTTCTTAACTTTAATATTTGGAACCTGGATAAGTGGATATTAAAAACCAATCTATGGAAGGTAACGTGCAACAATTGTGAGTAATGAAGTGTTATAGCAATGATATTACATAATGCTACTACAAATTTAAATAAATAAGTTCTATATTACAATATCAATGTTCAGAATTTGTTAACCACGGTAAACTGACCTATACATTTTTATATCCTTCTGTCTATCAGGAATATTGACAACAAAAAGCTGTAGGATAATATATTATATATTACTGGTAATCAATAAGTAAACAATAAGCTAATATAAAATGTTGCTTTAACAAAAGCCATTAACTTAAACTATAGTTTTTTTTTCTAAAAATAATGTCATTCATACTTTATGCTTTAGTATCTTCATAGATATTCTAAAGTGAGATTGACATTCTATAATGGGAATATTTATTGATTTTTATATTAATTGGTTTCTTTAGTATTACATTTCAATTATATTATTTATCAATCTTTTTATTTCGATTGCATAATGATAAAATCAAATGATTTATGGATTCATTCTGTTTAATAATAACATATTAAAATAGTTAAGGTTCAATAATGTTTTTCTTTCAATAGTTTCTTATATCTTTCTGAATTAATCTATAATAAGATTTATAACCATAGCTAACAAATTACAAATTGCATAATATTTTTCTTAGGAAAGATTACAAACAAACTCAGCTTTTGTGGTATTGTATAAAAGTGTAAAAGAGCGTATACTAAGGTTTATTGAAGCTTTAGCCATACGAAAATTCAGACCCGCTTTGTGTGTTCAAAAACAGTTTGTTCTTACCTTAAACCTACCCTGGTAATATTGACTTATTATCCAGAGTGATTGGGTTTCAAATTGTGTTCACATTACTATTATTACTCTTATCATTTACAGTCTTATTATTTCCAGTCTAGTTGACCATTTATTTTTATATATAAATGCTCTTAAGAAGTATATGTGTGATTAGATTGTTCGAAATGTATTGCGCTCATATATCTCATAGTTCTGATAATCTTCGTCTTCTAATTACACTATCAGAATTTATCAAAGGGATTAATTGTTTTAAAATACCATAGATTTCAGAAATTCCAAGCGAAATTGTAGTTTTTGCATTTATTTTAAAAAACTATAATTAAAGAAATCCGAAACTTTCTAATAATTAGAGAGGGAGGGTTTTGTAGACGAAACGACCGTTCAGTGCTTTTAGGTTTTCCATAGAGGTCTAGCTTCAGGTAACTCATGAATTCAACTATCAAATTTTTAATAATTAATAAGTATCCTGTTCCTATTGAGGCCTAAAAATATATAATATTCAAATATATATCTTTTTTATTCCTAAAATTTAATAATGCATTGTTTTAGGTAGTATTACACATTAAGTAGAACTTTGTTCATTCATTAAACATTCAATGAGGTAAGAAAAAGTCTAGTTCATTGATCACATTGCTAAATTATCACCATTCCACAATTCAGCTTGTATCAATGATATTTTTTTTTAGAGACAATTAACATTTTAGACAAATTTGGGGAATTTCTGATTAGTTCACATATTATGATTTTTGAAAATTTACCATTTTCTTTATAGTTAAAAATTAGCGTCTTATTTATTTCAAATGGTTGAAATTGGAAAAATATTTTCATAAAATTCCTTTACACTATTGAAGATTTGATTTTAACATATTTATTTAAATGATATCAGTTATGTAATATCTTCCATTCTTATTCGAACAGTTTACTTTCGAATCAAAGCCTTAGTAAATAACTTTTACTTCTAAAGAAATGGTTTAGGTGAAAAATTAACAAATAATTGCTGTTACGGAAGAAATGTTTATCATTACTCGACGGAAGAAGATTCTCTGGTTAATTAGGTCCAGTACCATATATAGGGCTGAAATCAACTCCTTAAATTTCTGTTTGGAGCATAAAGTCACAAGGTCTCTTCAATAACTTATACACCTGTCAAATAGTATTACAAAACAATAGATAATTCTATAATAAATACATAACAATTATTTCATACAATTTTTTCTATTGAAAAATATTAATAAGGTACAAACAACAAGCTAATTAGGATGAAATGAATAAAGTTTAACTCGTGGATATTTTTGGGCCGTTTACAGACTAAAAACAAGAGTAAAAAGTAAACACAACCTCTTTACATACTTGCATCATAACAATGAAGACTGTTAGAATGATGACAAAAGTTATGGGAGAATTATTATGTGGTATAGTGGCTACCTATTTATCTAAAACATGAAGAACAAGTGTAACGGCAGCATAATACCTGACACGATGAAACGTTGGACATCCATTTCATTCATTATTCCTGAAAATTTAAGTAACATTGCTATTGGAACTTGCTAAAAATGGTTAACTGTTGATCTCGATTTTGCTAAATACGATTTCGGCATTATAGCTGGTGTCAGTTTTTGATGAAAAAATTGAGTATAATTTATGACCCTAGTAAGTAGATTGACATTTTCAAGGTCACTTTAGCGTTTCTCAAAGGTCATCCATCAATTATAGTCTCACCGTATTGTGGATTGGTCTTTGATCATACTTTTATACAGGTGATTAGTACAATTTAAGGTGTTTGTGTGAAAAGAATTCTTTTCTCTCAATCACTTACAATCATGTTTTTTTTAAAGTTCAAATGTTTCCATTGTAACATAGATATAATTACTGATAAACAATTGTGTCAATTTATTTGTATTAAACATACGGGATATTGCGTATGTTAAATGAAATATATCATTTATATAATTATTAATTCCTCTTATCCAATAGAAGAAAATTGTAATTAAGCTTTAGATTATATTGGTAGTTGAATATTCCGGTGATTGTGAGAAATATAAATAAGTACCCGGAATATAAATTTCTAATATTCAATTGATTTGACACAGGCTAAGATAATTCATTGAAGATCATTCAATATATTCATTAGAGAAACTAACTGTTCAAACAAACTAGATTAATTTTAGTCAGCTATTTATGGGAAATAAAACCAACTTTAAATACAGAATAAACGAATGGGATAATGTAATTTGTTTCAGATTGAATTATAGCTCATACCCGTAACATAAGTTAGTAGATATCTGAACTTAATAGCCTAGTAAATAATGCAATAGCATTTGAAGCGAGCATCACTGGGTTAAAGTCAACTTCAGATTGCACATAAACCCAGCTGGCGTGTCCCAAGTAGGATGCAACAATCACTACTGATTCCATTATTCTCTATATTCCATTAATTTTTTTATTTATTTGTGCCACAACGGCTATATCGAGGCAATCTACACAGAATGTATATATGCTAACCAAGACTGATCAAGTTTCAGTCAAATAGGATAATACAACATTTTCAAATTGAATTAAACCTCTAAATATGGATGATGAATGTTTACTCGTCATAGAGATCTACCTACTTTAAAACTTATTTTCATTTTGAGACACTGCAACAAAAGCTTCCTTAAATTCATTTGGTGTTGTTTGCTTGTGTCTACTTATTGTTGCTTTGAACTGCAATTGATCAGTCTTTTCTTAGTATATGTGTATCCTGTGCGGATTGCCTCGATATCGCCTTAAGTCGTAAGGTTTCTAAGCAAAGATGAATAGTGGCCAACAGTAGAATCCAGGAAGCGCGTTTTGTCCTATTCGGGACTCGTCAGCTGCCTGAATCTCAGAGTTTATGTCCACTTCGGGACTCTAACACAGTAATGTTCGCTTCAAACGCTATCGCTTTATCCACTTAGCTACTAAGTCTTGATAAACATAAACTCTAGGATGCAGGTACATCCAGTTGACGAGTCTCAAATAGAACGAAACACACATCCTAGATTTCACTGCTAGTTACTCTCCATTTTTGTTTAAGAATTTCTTTAATTATTTACCACTTTTGATTGGATTCCGTAGAAAAAACCAATTAGTTGCTAATACAAACTTAAGAAACTCTTATTTCAAAGAACTTACAGAATAAACTATTTTAGGGAAGGAGAACACAGGTGAGGACAACCGAATTGCAGTTAGCACGAAATTCTAGAGTTACTTGGTAAAATAGAAAAACCATATAGTAAATCATCAATTTGCAAAATATCAATGCATCATATCAACCTGGACTGTTCCTGTTGCAAACATCAATCCATTGTCTCACATTTCATTATTTATGCGTTTCCTTACTAATTGCATTGTGCTGTCGCTCTTCCTTTCTTAATCTTCCCCCATTTTCTGCTGCCAGACATTGTGTTTTTAACTCGCGTGATATACTACTTACATGTATATAAGTAGCACTCACCACACTATGAGTAAAAATAATTTAATTTTTATATATATGCTGGATATTACATTTCATTCATGCATTTCAATCCATTACTGATCATCAATCTTTCACATATGTTTACTAAAGCGATAAAATGTAATACATTTTTCATTGTTTTACGAATAAAATAGTAGAGAGAGAATGCGTGTGTGTGGGAGTGAGTTACTGAGTGAGTGAGTGAGAGGATAAAATAAATTTAAATAGAGGTAGAAGAAGAGTTCATAAATCTACTTGATTTTTCTTTCTAAACAAATAACTAAATGACTTAACAGGTGTAAAATAATGAATAAAATTGCATGAATTTTACATTTTTTTTCTGGTTAATCCTAGAAGAAAAAGAAGAAAAAAAAGAGAAAAACATAACAACTTAAATAATTAATCTATTCTACATTCTATTCTATTTAAACGATACATTTTTTTATTTATATAATTCATTACGTAAGAATAATGTGGCCTAGCAACAAATCATTTTGTCTCTTGAATACATTCGTTTAATGCTATTAAAAACATCATTTTAATGATTTCCACATGTAAAAGAGAAAAAATATGATGTTTAAAGGAAATAAACAAATAAATTAATATCACACAAAACTGAAATGATATTAGTGGAATAAAGGTTGTCTACAAGTTCCCAATTCTTATTTTATTATAGATAGATTTTTTTGTTTTAATCAGAAACTCTTTGAATCATCAAAAAATGAGAAATGAATCAAAAATAAGTTGAATATATATGACATAAATGTTTAAATGTTTTTCATGTTTCAAATTATTTATTATAGTTACATAATCATAGGATTTATTGTAGATGATTCATCAATAAAATTTCAACTGACTCATGATTTAAATCTGTGAATATTATATAATAGTTTGTCAATAAGAAATAAAAAACAATATATTCTTTACTTTAGATATTAAATAAGAATTGGAAGTCAGTATTCCATATTGTCTCATTGTTAGGTCCCGATAAACATAATGAATGGTAACTTTGGGATCCTTTTATGAACCAATACTAAACGTATATTTTTATCGTATAATTGTTAAATAACTAAGTTATTCATATTCATATTCTTCATATTAAAAGCTTTATTTTGACCTATGAACAATTATTATACGTTTTGCCATTCTTGAATTATGCCCTGTCTATTAGTCACTACCTCACTCATTCACAGCCACATTTGGCCATATTTTGTACAAATGTTATTTTCTATTTAATGCTGCGTTGTGCTCTGTTTGATTGGTATATAAACTCAGTATGTTTGAAATATAAGCATTCATATTACAGAGGCTGACTCTGGTGTTCTGGACTTAAATGGCTGGGCTAGGCGGAAAACAGGATCAATCAGGACGTGTTTTACGCCTCCTCAGTCCGATCGATAATTCGCTGCTTCTTATTGGCGGCTTTGGGCATAACACTTATATAAAGTAGATTGTTTAGAAGATGTATTGATATTGGTCAAATTTATGAACTTTTAACAAGAGCTCATCTATAGTCTTCGTTAAACAGCAACGTCAGGTATGAACAATATCTATAGAATGTAACGTTGGAACATATAGATCGATACTGACAACGTTAGTGAACTCATTTTGATTACCGTCAAGTTTCATTGGTGATATCTTTTCTATTGCAGACAATGATTGAATTTCAAAAGTAATAGTCTCGTGTTAAATACTCAGAAAATCTTTTCTTCAATATTCAAAATGAAACAAAGTAATTTTCATGTGAAACACTTGTGGAAATTATTTTAATTTGAAGTTACGTTTAATTTTATACTATCATCAGTCGGAGAGCTAGTGAAAACCAGGAAAGATGTTTCAGTATTTGATTGAGATTATGAACCGATTGGTATTAGATCACCGTCTGAAACCTGGAAGCACTAGGCGGCCGTTTCGTCCTATTGTGGGACTCCTCAACAGTGTGCATCCACGACCTTGCCCGCGGAATTCGAACCCAGGGTCTTTAGTCTCGTGCGCGAACGTTTAACGTCCGTCCAGTGTTTCCAGGTTTTCAACGGTGGTCTGACACCAATCGGTTCATGATCTCAATCAAAAACTTAATAATCTCCACAACACCTATACTGATGAATATTTGAATTTTGTAGTATTTGGACGCATTAGGCCTAGTACTTCAAAGTATTTTTTACAAATATCAGGATATTTATGCAGGATTTCATAATATATTTGTCGTATTATTAATTTACCCCAACTGTTTTATTTATAAAATGGATAATAAGTGCTATTATCAGACGGATAAGGATATAAAAAAATATGAGTTAATTCTCTAACAACACAAACATGAAGAAAGTACTTGATCATAGACTAATGAATCAGTTTTACATTGTCTGAAACAATTTATATTTTTTACATGAAAGACAGTCATGCAAATAAACACCAAGGATTTGCTATCAATCGATACAACATTTGAGAAAACAATGTTTCTGACATGCTCTAAAGGCATTTATGATTCGGAAGCTCTAAACAAAAAAATTTTCTGATGTGCAACGAAATCCTGAAACGACAGAATATTATTCTTAAGAAAACTGAACTTGTATTTGAATGCTCATAAAATTTAAATAATTATTATTCCTTGCGTAAGCAACTTGAATACATCATAAATCATAGTCAATTATAATCAAAATAGATACAGTAATTGATGAGTTAATGAATATTTATTGAATCTAAGTAAAATGGTCGCTCGATGTTTATCGAAGAACAATAAATCCAAATGGCTGAAATTGTTTAGCAGTATAGTAAAAAGACTATCAGTAATCAAACAGCTGGTAAATATTGGTTCAGAGTCACCTGTTAGGTGATTAGAAGCATTTGTAATAGTGGTGAGCGTTTGTTATCTTGTATTCCTCAAAATGTCGCTAATTAATAAAAGTCCAGAACTATTTGTACAAAAAAGGCATATCAGTTTGCTTAAGTCATAGTTTTAAGTTTTGGAAAACCACTTATTCAGCAAACCTTTTACCCTCAGTTAGGCTAATTCTATCAGTTCTATTATTTTTTTTGACTACACAATGAGCGTCTAGCGTTTACATCTAATAATGATTTTATAAATTCTATAACATTCTTGGTGAATATTCAGTACTATCATGACTGAACTATCAAAACCCTGAGAAAATTAACATTTTATTGCGTTTTGTCTAATTTCTCTTGCATTACAAAATTCGATAAATTATTGTTATTTCCATTAAACAGATCATTGATCATCAGTACAAAGCAAAAGCTTATAGTTATATGCACAAATTCAACAAAGAAACTGGATAGGAAACAGGTCTCTTTATTGAACCACTTCCTGATTTATGCCTCAGTGGGTGTATTCCTCTAAGAAAAATATTTTACTAATCACAGTCACATAAAAGGAATAATGTCTAGGTTAAAACATGAATACTGATGAAAAATTATTAGCAGATTTCAGTGAATAGCTTCATGAGAAACCTAAAATCAATTTCAGTCCGAATAGCTCAATAGCAATGTTTCATACTATGAAGCTAGGTAGTCTGAGTTAATTATCAAAAAAATTACAAGTATACTTTCTATAAAGCTTCAACCAGCAAGAAATCAAGGTTCAAGGTTTCTTATTGGCTATTCCAAACCATGTAAAATCTTTACTTTGTGTAAACGATGTTTAGTGACTTAGACTAGTGATCTTTACCATAAATCAATTGATAAAATCTGATTATCACTAATGCACTAAACACACACGACACTGACCACTATCCCATGATCAAGTGAAAACTTCAAGTAATTTGTATGAAGTTAAATAACATGAGAACGGTCGACTAAACATTTTTCAATATCGCTTGCAGGTTGAGAAATAGTCAACGAATTTATAAATAATAAAAATTGATTTCATGATCCGGTAATAAGGCCAGAATTATCGTATAGCTCCCCTAGAGAATAATGTACTTCAATCCGGCCAAGTAGCTAAGAACACTTAACGGTGATTTTAGTCACCTAGTACACTGGATGTATTGATGTGACTATAATTTATGGACGACCTTTGAGCGACGCTTGAATGACCTTGATAGTGTCCACTTAATAACCAGGACCAAATGAGGGTTATAAACCTGTGTGAGGACTTCGAATTGGATTTATAGTTGATAGTTAAGATTAGGAATTATATTTATGGTTTTCACGAACTGACATCAGCTATAATGCCAAAACTCTATTTCGCCGAATCGATGAGTGAATTTCGCATCAAAATCAGAGACCTGTTATCTTATATCTGATTGGTTTGTCCATAAATTATAGTCTCGCCGATGTATTATTACAACATCGAACTATTTTGCCTGATTTCGATATCAAACATTTCAGTTCATTTTAATGGTCCATTTAAATCATCGATGACCCAGTTTTTTTTTAAATTTCATACTGAATAATAATTAAACAATAGAGTTGTGACTTTATATTTTGTATAATTAATTATTGACTTTTCCCTTAGTTCTTGGAAGCAGATGAAATGATCTGAGGTAATTTTCCGGACCTAGATGATAATTTCAAAGATAGAATGAAAACATCAATTCTTAAAGCTTCAGCTGATACTATAAAGCATAAAATATGATACTCAACACTCGTGTATAGTGAAAAAATATTGTCTTAATCTGGATAAATATTGTTTAGTGATTTTCAACTTTGTAGTTACGATTTTTAAGGACTAATGAGTTAAAGTATAATTTACTATCCAGTTTGGAAACATGCATTTTAGAACGACTGACAAACTATAATTTTTATCATTAAATAAACCTAAAGTTGCCAATCTGAGTCACTATACGTTATATTACATTCCAACAATATTATTAATAACCTTCCGATAAGTCTTTAGGAAAGCTATTTTTCATAAATTACAGCATATTAGAAATATATAATTACCATTCCATTTCAAAATCACATTCTTGCAAGTACATTTCATAATCAATACTGTGTAAAACTAATGCCGGATATTTTCTTACCAATTATTAACGTAATTTCAATAATTGAGACCATGAGTCATTTGAAGCCAGACCAACATGGAAAACCTCGAAGCAATGAATAGCAGGACTACTCAGCAGTGCGCACCCATGATACCACCTCGGGAGACTCGAACCCAGGACCTATCAGTCTCGCGCGCGAATGCCAAACCTCTGGACCACCGAGTCGGCCGAAATTAGATATTGAAGTTAGACATTAACACCTTGGAATGCCGGCCCAGTAGTCTAGTGGTTAAGCGTTCACTCGCTAGACCGAAGTTTCTATGTTTGAGTCCCACGAGCATGATCTTGGATGCTCACTGCTGAGGAGTCCATGATAAGACGAGACGGCCGTCCAGTGTTTCCAAATTTTCCATGGTGGTCTAGCTTCAATTGACTCATGACCTCGACCATTGGACTTATTATAATATTCGCAGAAACCACACCTGATTTTAATTAATCATATCTTAAAATTCCATGTTGAAAATGGTTTGTCTACATGAAATTACTCATCATGTTTTGTCTTTTAAAATAGCTTACAAGTTCTAGTACAACCATGATGCATTGAATAGGTATTGATAAAAATGATAGACTTAACTAATTTTTCTAGTGATTTAAATTCAGGCATTTTATTTATGAACATTTCTTATGGTGTAACCACTTCAGTTTGTTGTAGTTTATCAATGATATTATGTTAGGTCTTTTTCTCTATCGTTAGCAATATATATATATATATATATATATATATATATATATATATATATATATATATATATATATTTAACAGCTGAGAAGTCCAAAAATTGGAATTTGTATTAATGAATATTGCAGAACCAGTACATCCATTTATGCGTGAACGAAATTCTAGAAAAACCCGAATGTATTTCAGTTAAATTAAGGATTATTTTCGCAGCTCTGTTCAGTTAATTAGTGTGTTACTAATCAAGTGTACATGAATTTTGACATGTAAGTATTTCTAGATGTCCTGACACTCGCTGTAACCGATAATTAGCAGGTTATTTATAATTTTATAATCTATGCTCGATTCGATTCTAATTATTTTATGTCTACTTAGATGGAACTATTTAAAAGTAATACAATGAATGAATTGTGTAAGTGATACTGAAGCAAAGTGGCTTCTCTTAACAAAATACACAAATTCGCAGTTGGCTTCTGTAAATATAAATTTTCCATTATATTAAAATTAAATAACAAATTAACAGCCTGCGCTCTATATTATGTATACTAATGCCAAATTTTTTAAACTCTTAGTTTTTCTTTAGTGTGTTTGATATTTTGATTGTAAATATTCATACATCCTAGATTCCTAATAGTATGTGCTAACAATATGTGCTTTATTATTATCATAAACCAATCCCCGTTGTGGACCTGGAAGCACTGGACGGCTGTTTCGTTACAGTATGGGACTTTTTAGCAGTGCGCATCGATGATACTGCACTCAGAACTCGATCCCGGGACCTTCAGTCGCGCGCAAACGCTTGACCCCTGAACCACTAAATCGGCATCCAGTAATGTTTATGTCTAACTTCAACCAATCAGCGATATTTTGCGACTATCTTCCGTTATCTGCAGTGGGCAACTGCCTCACATTCAACACGGTTGAATTCATCTGATCATGGTTCCCTATTAGAAGCCTATAGATCAAGCTTTAGCACTAGACCGGGGTTCTTGGGTTCGAGTCCTACGTGTGAGGCCACCGATTCTCACTGATGAAAAGTTACATACTAGAACGAAACGGCTGTCCGTTGTTTTCAGTGGTAATCTAATAGTTCAGAATTTCAATGAAATCCAACAATCTCCACAGTCTCATATTGAAAATAATATCTGTGTTCATTAACTAACTGAAAATTACTTAACCTTCTGTGTTCTTCTGTTACGTTTATATTAAATTTTGGCTACTGATATAACCATTCGAAAATCATTTAAAATATAAGCTGCTTATGAGTTTGGAACTGAAACCACTATCATTTCTACTGTTTGATGTCACTCCGAAAATTATAATTTTGATGAACAATATGAGTCTGTAGTTCTTCATATGTTTCTAATTTTTAAGAAGTTTACATAGAACTTAGGACGCCTAATCATTATTATCTAAAAAAACTGCTTGTCTAACAAACTACGTCAACTATATTAATAGTCTGTCATAACCAATGTAGAATAATTTAAAAAAAGATTTGTTTTTTGTTAAAAAATGTTTTCACTTAAAATCCAATTGATTTTACATTGTCTTTCATATCTTTTAAAAATATTCAGCTTTGCAATGGCTTCAAATAGATGTTGGCCCACCAACATTAATAACTGGAGTTATTCTGAAATCACGAGGAGATGTGAAAAATTCGCAATATGTAACACGTTTCAAGCTCTCTTACAGTAATGATACACGCCTGTGGTACTTTTACAAGGATGCAGCCCCTCTAGATCCTAGAGTAAGTTTCTTTTGATCAATAAGTGAGAATGGAGTACAGATGATTAATTACTTACTTACGCCAGTCACTCCTCTTATAGGAGCATATGCCGTCCACCAGCATTTTTTCTCCAACTCTGTCCTCGGCAATCCTTTCCAGTTGCTTACGGTTGCTATTCATTACTTTGATGTCTGCTTCTAATTCTCGACACAATGTATTCCTCGATATTCCAGCTTTCGTTTACTCTTCAGGATTCCAAGTTAGCGCTTGTTTCGTGATTCCATTGATAATCAGTGTTTAAAGAGTGCATTGTTTAAATTGTTGTTCATTTTCACAATCAATATCTTTTTGTGTTGAATTCAAGAAAACATTTGTGTAACTAAATACAAGTCAGTCTCAAATATTTGCTAACTTACTTAAGCCTATTACTCCTCGTGGAGTAGCGTATGCCGTTCACCAGGATTCGCCAACGAACTCCGACCTAGACGATTTTTTTCAGTTGTTTCCAATTGGTCCTCATTCTCTTCATGTCTACTACCAATTCTCGACACAACGTGGTTCTTAGTCTTCCACTTTGTCTGTACCCATAAGGATTCCAAGTAAGTGCTTGCTTCGTGATGCCGTTTGATGTATTTCCTATCAATCTCCATCATTTTTTCCTGATTTCCTCTTCAAATAGAAGCTAATTTGTGTTCTCACTCAGTAGGCTGTTGCTAATGGTGTCAAGTCAATGGACATTGAGTATTTTATGTAGGAAATTGATTATAATTACTGGTACCAATTTCATGAAGGTTACGGTAGCAGTTCTCTAAGTTCCAGTTCCTTACAATATAAATAGCTGTCTTCACGTTCGTATTGAAGATTCTGACATTGATTTTAGCTTGTAGACAATTATTTTAAGTTCCATATGTAATTCAATTGTAGCAATCCTGACCTTGTTTTGCCGATCCCTGCATTCACATCTGCACCAGATGCTCAGAGTTGATCTATGATGCTGACCATGTACGTGAAAGATTCCAACTCTTCCGTGGTTTCTCTATCAAGTGTGACTGCGTTGGCATTCTCTGTGTTGTATTTGAGGTTCATGCTTTTTCCCTTGTGTATGTTGAGGCCTAATGGTGCAGATGCTGCTACTTTACTGACTATCTTAACTCGCATTTTCAATGTGTATGGGATAGAATGACTAGGTCATCTCAGAAATGAAAATCATCTAGCTGCATCCAAGATGTCCACTAAATTCCGTGCTTCCCCTCAGCTGTCTAGGTCTTTATAATTCAATCAACCACTAGAGGAAAGAGAAAGGGGGAGAGTAAGTAGCCTTATCTGATATTAGTATTCACTTGGAATGCATCTGTCAGCCGTTTACCAGTTGCGACTTTTCAGTGTAGTCCGTCGTATGAATTTCGGATGATGTTGAGAATTTCTTCAGAAAGACTATGGTGTTGAAGAAGGTTTCATATTATTCTCCTAACCACACTGTCAAATGCCTCAACGTTGTGAAGGACGTTGATGTATATTGACGCATTTCATTCAACTGATTGTTCAACGACAATTCGTGGTGTCACGATTTGGTCTGTGCATGATCGATCCCCACGGAATCCGTCCTGTAGATCTTGAAGCTGGAGGTCTAATGAGTCTTTCATCCTGTTCAACAACACTCTGTTGAATACCTTACCTGATACTGACAGTAATGTGATCCCTCTGTAGTTCTCACATTTGCTCAGATCTTTCTTTGGTATCTTGATGAGTTATCCATCTTTCCAGTCTGTCTGTGGTACTTGTTCTTCTTCCCAAATCTTTCTGAATAGTACGTGGAGCATACTTGCGGTTACTTCTTTGTCTGACTCCAGTGCTTTGGTTGGTACATTGTCAGGTCGTGCTGGCTTTCGAATGTTGGTTTGTTTGATGGCCGTCCTTGTTGGTAGAGAGACATCTATAGGATAGACTATAGGTGCTGCTTCGATATACGGTGGATTCAATGGAGCTGGTCTATTCAAGAGTTTCTGAAAGTATTCTACCAATCTGTTCCCCTGTCCTTGAATTTCAGTTATTTTCTTGCCTTCGTTGTCCCTGACCGGTCTCTTTGGTTTATTATATTTATTATATAGTATATATTAGTAAGTACCATCTTAAGTAATAGCGAGGTTAAACGCAGGGTATTAGGGAATGATGATAAATCAGTTGATGAGGTTGTGAATCTTCATCGACTGAGATGGTTGGGTCACGTGTTACGTATGACTGAACATTGATTACCACGACGTGCAATGCTAACCGGTGTTGGAGATGGTTGGAAGAAAGTAAAGGGCGGCCAAACCAAAACGTGGCATCAGTGCTTGAAGTCACTAACTTCTAGTCTGAGCCATGTTGGGAGATGCAGACTACTTGGTTGGGGTCTGCGTGACTATCGTAACCAATGGTTGGAGACTCTTAGTGACATGGCTCAGAATCGATCACAATGGCGTCGGTGTATACACTCTCTGTCTTCCTTTAAACAAAGAGATTAAAATTGCTTCATATCTTTCTTTTTACCTACTGATTCTTTCTTCCTATACTATATCCTTATATGCAATCTTTCTTTTATATATTACCACCTCTGAATTAACTGTTTTTATGAATCCGGTGTTCCTCTTGCTGTGCTAATGAGGTATGGCAACCTGGACCGATGCACAAATGTGCCTGGTCCTACGTTGTAGCTGACTGACTGACTGACCATCTTATTTAGTGCCAAAATAAACATTCTTTCAAAAATGCATTTTTACTATAGAAATAATGCTTGTACGTTTGATATTCCGCATAAAAACTTTCAATATGTACATTTCAGAGAATAATTCAAAATATTCTCATTAACTCAATAAAACATTATTGACAACATGATATAGAATCAGTTAAAACAAATAAATACAGTAAATTAACAAATAAATCACTCAGTTCTTGTTTCATTTACTATAATAATCATATCTTACTTGGTGCTATATATTCGTTCATTCTTCCTTACAGTTTCTAATTAGCCTATAAGCATGAAATTTCAGTGGTCGTCTGACTTTAATATTTATACACAACTTGGATAGGTTGATATCTTAGACACTTTTAAATTGCACGTTGAAAATAAAATGAATGTTTTGTCTCGTTTATTTAATTTAATGGCGCCTTTAGGTTGTTGGTAAATCAACTAGATTACAGTTTCTTGACACTGTTTCTAAACAAGCTTGAATTGTGTGTTAAAATTCATATGTAGTGACCTGTAAAATCTTTAATATTTACGGCTCTGTCTTAATCGTGTATTACTCTTCAGTGTTTTGGAGAGTACTATTAAAGAACTTAAATAGTAATTGTTTCAATTCTATAGAACTACTGCATAAAACGAAGTTCTATTTCATGAATTTTCTTCTAAAAAATAGTTAAATTATGCTTAATTTTACATATCACATAATAATTATTTCCCTATTACTCAATATTATTACATGTTTAAATTCAACCAAAAAGAATCCTATATTATAATTAGAACATTGACATATGTAACTCCTCATTCACGGACATCAATGTTATATTTAAGTGAAAACCTATTCATCATCAAGTACACGAAATTTATTCATATTACATAATATTACCAAATTTTCTTTTGAATACGTTTATAAACTCGGACTATTCCTTTTTTGAGTTACTAAGTCAGAAATTCAGATCATTTTTTTAAAACAAGTAAAAAAAGGAAATCAACTAATCAAATAAGTTTTCATATATAATATTAACTAACTGAAATTTTTTTCTTTTTTCTTTGTGTTTATTTTCTCGCATGAATTCAAAACACTATCACTAATATATTTATTAACATTTCATCAACATATAAAATCTTCATTTATAATTTTATGGTTTATGCTTCACTTTATCTTTCATCTCCACCCCATCATGAAAACTTTTATTATTTGGGGGGGTTTTTTTGTTGTTGTCAATTTCATTTTATTTACTTATTTTCCTGCTTGTTACCATTTTATTTTTACGATTCAATAATGAATGAAAATTGTTATCATTTTTTGTTTTAAGTCTACTGTGTGGTCATTTGAATGGAGTCAAAAAATGAAAGAATCAGATGATAAGACAAAATCTGATAAAGTAAAAAAATATTTGATCACATTAAACTAATTATAATATTATATATAAAGATTCATGTATATATCTGTTTCAAATACGAAATGTTTATTAAGTTTCTTCATTGTACTTAATTACTTCACTTTGTATTTAGTTCAATCATATTTTTCAGTTGTGTTGCATGGTCTAGTGAATATTTATTTTCAATATTTTTAGTTCTATCAGATGCATATGTTAAGCAATTTTACCTTATTGATTATTAAAATTGTACATATTTAGTTTATGGTTAAATATTTTATTAGTGAAGAAAGCAGTTATAAAACATTGAACTATGAGTTTCTAATGGATATATAATTAGTCAGTCAGGAAAATGCTGGTGTAAACTACTGAAATGAATTAACCATTGTTTATCTGACTGATTTGAGTGAAAAGTGGCTATTATTGATAGATCTTCTAATAAAACGCTAAACTCGGTTCCTAAGCTATTGTAGTAACCCCCAGGTTAGAGCTATACAGCAACTTGAACACGAAAGAAAAGGCACGAATTATGAAAGAAACGCTCTACTCTAAATGTTCGTTTATGTACAGAAAATCTATAGTTGTTTTATAGTACTTTAGATGGCCTTGGGTTTCTGGAAAATTCACGAACGCCACTAAACATAGTAGCAGTATATGTAATCATCCAATCAGAAACTCGACATGTGACTTTTCACTTTCTAGATGTTTCCGGCAAAAAGTCTACTGAATGCTGATTGGATAAGATGCTTCTCAATATTTTCAAAGCCTTTTCTGACTTTTTTTGTGGAGTTAACTGGATATTTTCAACAATCATCTTAAGTATACAAACAATACTGACTTTAGTAGGGTAAAGTCTTTAACTATTCATACAGAATGATTAAGTTTTTAGTTTAGTTGATTTGCATTAACCTTCACATTTCATATAAACAGAACATTGAAAAGCTAATTTATTTAATGCTTTAAAACAACAGAATTTAGGTTTGTTGATGAAAAACTAAAATTAATTTGTTGGTTACATTGAAATCATGTAGCAACCATTTTTTCTTTCTGGACTAATTAACATAAATCTATTTTTTTTAAGAAATAAGATTGACTAATGTAGCATTCATATTGAACCTTTACAAAAGTATAGCTGACATTATCTTTAAATTATTATTTCCATAATTCAATTTTAGTGAATGAAAAGTATAATAAAAACTCACTATTGAGTTTGTTTGAAAACTGAAAGATTGATGTGTTAAACTGTTGTAGCTTAGTCTGACCACAACTACAATATGATTTCATAATAGAAAATAAACAAATGTTTCCAACATGTAAATATAACTTTTCAGTTAATTATTTCTTACAGACTGAATGGATAAATAGATTGAATGTTTTCACTTAAATTCACTAAGATCTAATTAGGATTAAGTTGAATGAAATTTATTATAGAAAATTTCTAATTAACCTGTAAAAATGTCTAGACAAGTTTAATTAGACTTATCAGTTAGGTTGAAATATATACATTTCACTATAAATCGCTAAGTGATTTCTGGTCTAATGACAAATGGTGTTTTATTATTATTCAAATAGATAAAATCTCAGTGTTGGAGCAATTCAAATTAAGCCACGATCAATATTCTTATGTTTGCTTCACGTAATAATCACTATATTACATAAATTCAGGTTATAAAGAACCTCAGTGTATAATATTTAAATTCCAAATCGGTACAAAAAAATTATAACTGGTAATTCGTTTAACATTGATTTAGTAATGTCATATGTGATAGTACAAATGTGTTGATACGTAAACCTTTTACATCAACTCAGGTCACGTTATCAATTAAGCGTTTCATTTAGTGTGTTAATCAAATAAGCTTATTCATTACACTAGATTCTCCTTTCATATATTCACAAATATGTTGGCTGTTACGAGGAATAAACTTTGTTATTCAAGAATAAGCAAAAGTCATTAGTAATTAAGATGTAATTTAAATTCTGTATTTAAAACAAACTAAACACTATAAACCCATATCTTTAAACAGTAGGGGTTTTGTGGAGATTTTTAGAAATTTCAATAGTTGAAATAATGAGTCATTGAAATCTAGATCACTATGGAAAACCTGGAAGCAGTGGACGGCCATTTCGTCCTAGTATAGGACTCTTCGGCAGTGCGCATCTACGATCCATGGTCTAATGGTTAAGCGCTCGTGCGCGAGACTGATTGGTCCTGGGTCCGAATCTCACAGGAAGGGGATCTGGATCGTGGGTACGCACTACTGAGTACCTACACTCCTAAATTAAAAAAACTGATAAAATACTATGTGTTATATATATTCAGTTGTTTTGTCTGAAAACTACTACACGACACGAAAATCTGCTACATTAAACTAGAAAAGTTTGGATCAGTGATGGTTTCAAAATACTCTCTAGTTATATTCGTTAGCCTTTTTAGGCTTATTAACAATTTTCTCGTGTATTTGTTTTTATTAAAATGCAATAGTATTATGATACTGTGGTTTCACGCTTGAATGCTTTCTTTGTGTAATTCCCGTTCATAACTTAGCACCATGTATGACGGTTTTTATCATCACAATCTAAATTGAAATAAGTTTTTTTTCCAAATTTTGTCAATAAGACTTTAACATCAGAAGGGGTTTTTGTAGAGATTGTAGTAATTAAAACAATTGAGATCATGAGTCAATTGAAGCTAGACCACTATGGAAAACCTGAGAGCACTGGACGGCCGTTTCGTCCTGTTGTGGGACTCCTCAGCAGTTCTCATCTACAGCCTGGAGTCAGACCGATAGATCCTGGGTTTGAATCCTGCGAGGCGGGGTTGTAGATGCGCGCTGCTGAAGAGTTCCATAATGGGACGAAACGGCCGTCCAGTGCTTCCAGGTTTTCCAGTGTGGTCTAGCTTCAATTGACTCATGACCTCAACTGTTGAAATAAGACGTTAAATTGAAAAAAATCAATGCTCAATCTAACTGAACAAAGACTTAGTATATTTCTGGGAAATTGCAATACATTTACTTACATTTTCGATAAATCACATTCAATTTCAAAGTATTTTTCTATAAGAAGTTTATACTTAAATAATACAAGAATTTATATAAAGATGAAAGTGATAACCCCATCAATAAGATATTTTATGCAATTGGTTCATTGAATAAATTCGAATAAACCTAATACAATAATTGTAGTAGAATAATATGACCTGATTATATTCCATGGTTATTTATCATTTACTTATGTTGTACCTCATTGTTACATTTTAATTCAAATCTGATTGTAAGTAAATGATAATAAACCACGAATTAGATGTTTATTATGATTATTATTATTATAAACTTGTATATATAGAATAATTAGCATGTAGATTTCAAATGAAAAATACAGAATGTTTCTAAACTTTAGTTTATTATTATTTTAATTTGAAGTATAGTTTCGCGCATTTTTTGTATTTATTTTAATGTGTATGCTTTTTTTAATTTATTTTATTTTTTGTTTAAATTTCTGCTCAATTTTTCAGTTTTGTTTTCTTGTGTATCAATGAAAATCTTTTTTATTTATTTTATAATTTTGCATGTTTGTCTTTTTTTGTTTTTGTGACAAAACGAAAGTGTTACTATATTGAAACTAATTGATTACTTTGTTTTTCTAATAATTTTGTTTATTCTATGAACATTTATAACACAATCAAATTATATATTGGAATAAAACAAAATCATATATATATATATGATTTACTAAAGATATTTGATGGAAATAATGAACAAATCACTGAACGTATTCATTATTTGGCTACTCCATTTATTGCACGTTATGTACGTATACATCCAGTAATATGGAGAAGCCGTATTGCAATGCGTGTTGGTCTATTAGGATGTAAACAGAAAGGTTCTTGTACTGCTGGTTTCTTTAGAATTAACAATGAAAGTTCTTGTGGTAAGTTGCATTAGATTTTAATTATTTTAAAGATATTAAATTTACGAGTCTTTTACATTTAAATAACATTTAACAATAATGATACCATCTATACAAGTGGTTTATAATGGTTCAATCCAAACCATTATGCTTTCAATTCTCTTACTTCTTGAACATCAACGGGTACTTCTGAATATTTGAATAATCATGAAAAGGATTAAATGACGTTTTACAGTGTAATTTATTCCGTAAATTACGAAAGTAGAATTTACACGTTATACTAATGAAAATGTCAATCCTTTCAAAGCCTCTGATTTCATAATTAGGTTACGCGTGAAATGCGAGAGATGTATTTTAAATATAATCCCAGTATTTATGAGAATACATACATTTTATTTACAAACCTCACTTCGCGAAGTATCTATGTCGTTTACTGCAATAATATAAAATTGTAATGAAATCTGTATTCTAAAGTTTCCTTGAATAGATCACATATGAAACGTGCGGTAAAATTTAAATAGGTTTTAGTTGAATCATAACCATAATGGAAGACAACAATCGAAAAGGAAACAAGTAACGTAAAAATGGAAACTCTGACTAATCAGTAAAATTTTAATGAATGTGAGAGAACCGAAAGTAACTGCTAGAAATGTTAGGAAGGTGTAATTACGAATAATAAATAAATCAAACTTAGGTATTCTTGTAAATGGAATTACTAGATAACAATAAAATGATTTTTATTGCTTATATATGATTGAGAAAGAAATTAACTATTGAAAATATATTAGGTAGCATAATTAATACAAAAACATGTATTTAACTGGAAGAAATATGATCAATAAACCATGTATAGTTCTTCGATATACGAAGAATGGGGAAAAATTAGAAGGAACCTGAAAACCTGAAAACGCTAACAGGTTTACAGAACATTAATAAATTAACTAAAATCCAGATAAAATCAAGCTGTGAAAAGTATGATCGGATGGATTATTTCTGATCTATCTAGCTGTAAACTGTCATATAATTAAAAATATTGCAAGTTGTTTTGGATTAGGTTGGGAAAATTCCTCTTTTACATAGCCAATTTCGCGGAACACTGGATATCCGGTTGTCACGTACGAATGGCTTAGAATACAAGTCTCAAAGTTCATGAAATTTTATAAACAGTATAGCCTATACACTTTGGAAGTGATTTGGATCATTTATTTCCTACACAAAAGTTGTAGGGTATCTATAGAAATATAAGTGCCTTTAGCAAACCAAGATTAGGATTCTATTGAACTTTATTTAAGGCACAGAATTTACTTTTGGGAATACCTATTGTGTAATGCTTGAGTATTCATAAATGTGCAAGCGACTTCACAAGCAATCATCTAAAAAATATATGAACTCAGTAAATGAACTGATCAAGGTCGAAGCTGACCACTTACATGAGTGTTTATCGAGGTTTACGTCAATATGAAGCGTGATCTTCATTCCGCAACTCCCAAGGGGCTTAGGGGAGCATTACCAAGGTGTTTGTATTACTTCTTAGATCCTATTAATAATTTGACCCGTAAAAATTTGACATACATGCGTTTTCCATCTGTGGTATTTATATTTGAATGAACATTAGTTGCTGTAGATTTTCTCTGTATTCAATTTTATTTATCTAGTCCCTAATCTTGCTTACAAGAAAAATGCTTGGTTAACACCAGAATCTTCAAATCATCGTAAAAGAAATCTTCAAGATTCTGATAAAGCATCACGATCATATGGTTTCACCAATGAAGCAAGAAATTTAATTGATCCTGAAAATCCTTCACATTTTCAGTATACTGAAAATCAACGTCCACCAATGTTGGCTCATCATAGGATAAGAGATAACACCGCTAATTCAAATGCATTCAAATTTAGTAACATACCTCTATGGTCATCAATTAATGGTATGACCAATGAACAATTCGTGGGTGACAGCAGTGATAGAATGGCATTGTTGGCTGTTGATGGTTGGACAGGTGAAGAAATACTTTTAAAAAATTCAACTTTATCAACGAGGTCATCAGAACGTTTAATGAATGATGCTCCAGATAATAAACAACTTACGAATGATAGTCTAAATAAAAGAAGTATACAGAATGCTCTACACACAACCTCAATGATACAAAAGTCGGCCCATCCATGCACTATACTTGAATATCGTTGGCCCTTTGTTGAATTACCTTCATGGTATGTAGACCTTAGGGAGCATATTGAAGTAAAAGGAGTTGTTATTTATACAGCAGGTCATGGTAGAGGTTAGTGTTTAATCCTATTTAATCACGTATGACATAATTATGGATAATGAATATCTTTATTGGTAATTTGTTTATTGAAATATACATTTTGATTAAGTTAGGAGTTCGTATGCTTATCAATTTAACTATTGAGTATAATTTAAATTTAATAACTTTTTCTTATCCGTCATTCATTCACTGACCTACTGAGTTCAGGTAGCCCAAATCGTGCCAATAAGCACAATGAGTTACTATGCCAACAAAGGGTGATTAAAACTTAGTCCTAATAATGATATAGCACGATCCAGCTGAACGGAAAGTTCAACGTAATTTGGTTTAGCACAAAATGAGAGTTTTTATGAAATCACGTGTAGAAAACGAACTATACCTATTCTTATGTTAGTACACATAGGCAGTACTCACAAGGTATTATTCCTTTAAGCCGATGAAAGTAACTGTATTTGATCATATAAACTACATCTTACTTTCTCAACTAGCACATGACAAACATTATAATAAAATATAAGAATTATTTTTAATTCATATAAGTTCACCGAAAGATCCAGTATTCAACTTACGATGTACGCTCTACACTTCAGGAGCCAACTTGAATAAATTCACTTTATCAGTCGATTGTGTTCACCTAAAATAGTAGTGAGGCTAGTTCATTTTGTTAAACTGAATACTTTAAAGTGATTATTATTTTGGTATCATCATAATTCATCTTCACATTTATGCTTTGTATTCTCTTTTTTCAATTTAGTAGCGATATATTTTCAATATATGTTATCACAGTCAACACCAAATAACATTTCTTTTGTTCCTACTGCCTTTCTGTGATTCTTATCCTATGAATTATGATTAATTAATTTAACATTTTTTTTCTATTCTAAAGCTTACAGAAACTCATACATGTGTTCGTTTGCTTCATGATTCTATAATTCTTTTGTAACCAAACTACAATGTACAGTGAATTTATTATTTTTCCGTTTGGAAAAATCTATTTAACTAAAAAGCAACAACTAACTGATGTAAAACTTATGTATTTTTGTCGTAAAATTTGAAATGTGAGTTATTAAGGACAATCGTTCCACCAAATGTCTCTTGATCAGTGCATTCCAAGGGTTCGATAAAGATATAGATTGACATTCTAATGATTACCCGATATCATAAATTACAAATGTACAGTTTTCTCTCGAAATCAAATGTTTTTTCCCATAGCTTATGACTGTACTACGACAATGCATTTACACACGAGTAATGTAATCTATCTGACTAAAGGGTAGATCAAAAATTAAATAAACTATGTGACTCAGTATACCTGCCTCAAGATAAATGATATCTTCTCATAACAAGCTCTTTAACTATCCCACTAACGTACCAAAATAACATAAGCTGTATTTAGACATGATCATGTATTCAAGCGAAGTAAAGTCATCAAAAACTGGGTGCTCAGTTTACATCAAGTTGTTCATTTTTGATTGGGATATATACACATCTATATTTCATTTCTTCTCAGATATACCAAGTCAAATTTATTCATGCTTTTGAATTTTTTTTAGATTATCATCTCCATTTCATTTCGTATCATCTTGAATATGATTATTGAACCATGAACACCATAAACAAATGCTTTAGGGTTTCTTTTATGAGGTAGTTTTCATCAACATTTGACTCCAGAAACTTTAGGCCGTATTTATAGGATGGTAACTTTAGATCAATAAGCTAGTTCACCAACTTATGCCAGTGTGCACAAAAACATTGACATCATAACTGATAAAATCTGTAGGAAAACAGATTTACAAATATCATTTTCGTGAAATCATTTTTTAGTCATTTCGTATTTACAAGTCCTACCATGAAAAATATTCTTTTATATTTTTTAGATGGAAGATATCTTCTGTCTTCTTTATTTGGCAGTGATGACAAAACAAAATTCAATTCAGAAAATTTAGAAAGATTATCTATCTATGTCGAATCAGAGCCACGTCACCACGATACTAAAGCATTATCTAGATCAAGTTCTAGTCTATGTGGTTTTGTAACTAGAATTAATGATGCTATATTCAGTCCACGTTTACATATACCTTGCAGACAACCGTTAGTCGGTCGTTATGTTTATGTTGAAGCTCGTGGAGTTCGTGGAAGGTGGTCACAAGAGTTTGCAGCTTTGTTATGTGAAGTTATGGTGTATTAAAACAAAGCTGTTTTTTATTATAGTGTTATGAAAGTACAAATAATGCATTTATAATTATCATAATAATTATCATTCATACCTCGTTATAATCATAAGCGAACAGAATCAATCATTCTTTTAATGGTGTAAAGGCGAAAAAAAATTATCACAGTTAAAATGAATCTTACATAAAGTTTTTCTGTCCATTAAACGTTATTTACCATTATTTTTGTCTCATATCACTGTTTCTTTATATCAATTTTTTACGTAGGAAATACTTATTCATCATCAAAATATATATTCACTAAATATATTTACATATATAACAATGAAATCATTGCATATTCTTTAATTATACATAATATGGTTAAAATGTTTCTCTAGACGAACACCTTATTTATATAGAAAATTGTTCAATCTAAAATAGCTTTATTTGTCTAACGCACATTAACTTTATTCTTTTCAAACTATGTAATCATCCTATGAACTGGAAAACAGATCATTTTAACAATTATACCTTAATGAATTCATTCTTTTTAGCTTATTAGCCAATATACAAATATATTAATAAACTTTACATTTCATAATGAAAATTGTTTCACAAATAAATCATTTTAAAATAGAATTCGGATAACAAAACTGTTTAGAATATGGTTTTATTATCTACCCAGAAGATTATTCAAAGTTCAAAATGTGAGTAATTCACAGTATTCTTAAAATGCACTGAATTTCGTTATCATTTGATTAGATCGTTTGTCCCTGTCGCGTCAACAAATATATGGACCTAGTCTGATAAATGCTTTATCTCGGCACATGAATACTGTTGAAGCTGAAGCTAGAAAAAGAACTATATGTGTAGAAGTGACTTGGAAACAGTGGAAATTGTACGTATTTAAATGAAGATATATGACTAAATTGTAAGACAACTATAGGAAAAATTGTTCCAGAATAGGATCACCAACTTATGCTTTTAAATATCATAAACAGAAGATGGATTTTGCTTTCATTGATAAACCAATGCAAAACCTTTAACGTTTTAACAGAAACTTTGAATTTCACTTCAGTGATGATGAACCTCGCAAATACTTCAAATCTGTAGAGCCAGTAAAGTGTCACGACCCTAGCCAAACCATTGGGCATTTAGATTACTGAATATCAAGCAGTCTATCGGTCTTAGCCGTTGTCAGGGACAGCCAACAAGCATCAATCAGTTCCAAGCTCCTGACTGACCCATGAAGTATTGGTCTCACTGTGTTTATTCCACGTACTCACACTAATATATTTCTGTAATAACGTAGTTTGTGTTGTACAATCTTCAAATTAGCCATTGTACGACGACAGGGTAGCGCACGTCAGGTTTTAATCGTAATGTGTGACTTTGATGTAAACTGGTTAGTCAAACCATACCCGTTCAATCCGAGTAAGTACCCGCTCCTTAACAAAGAGCACTTACGCTGAACATCTGCAAGCCATTGGGAAAAAGTGTTCAAGCCATAGAACTTATTTTAAGCTTACAAGGTATAAATAAGCGGTGTTTCATTAGATTTTTAGTAAACTCTTTGGCAGTTATCTCGCTAATACTCGCCAAAAATCAATCACTCAGATATATTTAGTTTAGTATAATTGCTAGTTTCTTATGTACGTAGATAAGACTCTCATTTTGATGAACGCATAAATATGCTGTGAACATAAATCTGTGATATTTGTACGGACTAATGATTCGTTTGTACTTGATTACCCACATATTTCGAACTCCGTTTATTCTCATTAGTTCCATGTGGATTAAATTGTACTGTTTCGAGGATTCCTGATTAGTATAATAATTTGAATACTTCTAATCATTATATTGGTGATGCGATGGAGCCTGTGATTGGAAAGTTGAATATATATTCAAATTCTGAAGCATTCGAAGATTACATAAAAGTTTGAAATCTGTAGTGTGACCAAGAAAGATGTTACGGATGGAAACATTGTGGATCATTTCCTTACATCTAACGGAAACGATGCCTACAACCTAGTAAGAACTTTGATATTCCCAGATAAGCATATTTCACTTCCCCACACAACTCTAAGACAACGGCTTCTAAGTCATTTAATGTGTACTATCCTCAAATACAGTGAAAGAACAAAATTTCATGAAATGTTTCGTCAGAAAAACCGAAACATGAGAGAATTTATCCTAGAATTGTCGAAACAAGATGCCAAGTGTAATTTCGATGATCAACTTCATGTGCAACTGCGTGTTCAATTGATTTAAGGGATCAATAAAACAAATCTGGAAAGAGAGATCATGTAAATGCCAAAGTTTTATTTTCAGTATGCTAGAACTGCGTGTTTTAATGATGAGGCAGTGCATGAAATTGACTTACAGGACGTCAAAATTTCCACTACATTACTACGTCATCCGAAACACAAGCTTACTCAACGTCATACAGACAACAATTCATTAAGTAATTGCAAAGCAGCGCACACAGATAAACAAACATTTGGTAGATGCTTGTCCTGTGCCATTTTTATTCACTTAATTCACATGCATGTCCTAATGCTAAATGCTTTAGGTGTGTTAAAATTGGACACATCCAGTCAGATTGTTAAACTGTGTGCACTTAGCCACAGGTAAAACTAAATTTTGTCATTCTGCTTCTACTAATATTGGTGATTCTAATGATCATATATTATTCTTATTTACAACACCAAATAATTGACTTCAGATTCAAAAACGATTATATGTCAGATCAACCAAGACGATATACAGGCACTTCAGGAGGATCTGACTCGACTTCAAAGTTGGGCAGACGATAACGGACTTACCTTTAACACTTCAAAATGTAAAGTAGTCCATCTGCGACATATCGCAGACTACAGTTATAACATAGGTAACACCTCTCTAGTAGTATCCAAAATCGAAAAAGATTTAGAAGTCCTGGTGCCCTACAATTTAAAGTCTTACGCTAACTGTGACAAAAATGCCTTCCGAGCAAACCTTGCACTGGTTACATTGAAGCGCATTTTGACCAGTTTGACGGAAGAACTTTCCATATAATCTTCAGTAGTTTTATCCGTCCCCATTTAGAGTACGGAAACATAGTATTTCCCACCTCATTCCAAAAGGACAAGGACACCCTGGAGCGTGTCCAACGGCGAGCCACGAAATCCGTTCGAGGACTCAAATCTAAGCCTTACGAAGAACGACTCCATTCACTAGACCTCTACCCATTAGAGTGTAGGCGTCTTAGGGGTGATTTATTAATGACTTATAGTACTCTTAACACTTCTGGACATCCTCTTAAACACCTACTTAAGCTTAGTTCAAATAATAACCAAAGGGGTAACACCCAGAAACTGGAAACTCAACATAGGCAGACGGAATGTAGACACAACTTCTACTCCTTAAGAGTTGTCAAAAGCTGGAATTCGCTGCCGGCTGAGCTAGTTCAAGCGACTTCTCAGGAGTCCTTCAAGAGGCAACTTGACCCATTCTTAAGGACCAAGGACTGTATCACACTATGATTTACCAATTTCTTTTCCTTTTTTATTGTTAACATACCTAGGTTCCTGCCTGGAGGATTTGGTGATCCCCTACTACTAGACACGGAAGCCTGTTAAGCGAAAGCTTCTTCTATTCCGTCCACGACCATTTGAACCATTTGAGTCCCCTAATTCCCATGTACAAGCAAGAGATTTCGAAACCTTGAAAACAATCGTCAATTTTATTACTGCTTCAAAATCAAAAGACCCGAAGAGGAGAGTATATAAAGTTCATCAGTGCAGAATTACTAGACCGTACTCAGAAAAAACAAAAATGAAATTTTTAGAAAAAAAGAATCTTCGTAAAAGAACTCCTTTCCCACGATCCAGGGAGGTTCTGCTGAAACAAATCAAAACAAATTGTGGTTGTTACGTGAGCCGGTCACAACAAGTGAATACATTACAAGGAATCATATAAATCTGTCCTTATTTCGGTTGTTGATTTCAATACTCATGAGTGTTTTCTAGGTTAAACAGAGTCTGACGGGAGAGTAAACGAATTACGTATCATATTTTTTATGCAAGTCATAGTCACATGATGGAATACCTAAAATTTCGCGTCACTGTGTATCCCCAAATACTCACATATAATAATTAAAGTGTGAGATATGAGATAATTGGAATCGGAATCGTCAACTTGGTCATCACGTTGCGACATAAGGACCCCACATTATTTTGTGGAGAGAATGGTGTTGGAAAGCTTATAGTTTGAATTCTAGACATTATTAATTTTGACACACACAACTGATATGTCTATCAGATTTAATTCCGGACACGAGTGAGTCCGTTCCAATTTTATTTGTTAATTCTAATACTGACGCGCACATTGCAGATAAGTTAGAGACTACATCCAATACACAGTCTGCCAGACGTACAAAGAAAGTAATAATAACTACAAAAGACAACGGAAATTTGGATCCGTATTCAGGCTATGGAGGTTGTGGTGTTTGTATGAACTAACTATTCCTCTGTACTTAATTCTTCGCATATTACGAATTCGAAATGTTATACTTTGATTTGTGCTCATCTAATTCTGCTTCTCTTAAATTACACTGTTTCGGGGATTATTAGGTAGTATATTAACTCTTGAATTTTCCACTTAACTTTGAATGTCATCAGGGCAAACCTGATAGTGTGACGGTAGTACTCAAAAGTTGCCTTGGATGAATTTATTTCAAGCATTCGTTTTTCCTGAAAGATATTCAGCATGAAAAGAGAAAAGCGAGGTATGGCGGTGAAAGCGGGTTCCTGAATCGTTTTTATGGATCACGGATCAGTATTTTTTTCCAGACGATATTATTCTAAAGACCTGTGATGAATATGGTGAGTGACACATAGATGTGCTCATATAAATCAGTGAATGGATGAAAAGGTCAAAAAGTGACTCAGTAAGACTGAATACCTCAGTCTCTCTGAAGTCTGAAATAACCTACATAGGTTTGACACAGTACTAGTGTGAGGGCAGCACACGGGTGAACTTGAGGAAGCTCTAAGAAGCCCAGAAAGATCCAAAGATATTCCAACCAGTCATCTTTTGAAAGAATATTTTAGAATCTTTACGTGTAGCCTCCCTAATGGACAAATAATAAAAAACCCAGTATGCGGAATGGATGACTGTATTATTCATTTCTTTTTACCAAACATCTTGTACCAAATTTGACACTGGAATAGCATTCCTTTCACCCGTTTCCTGTCTTGTCCTGTGTCACTTGGATGTATCTAGAGTTCGAGTGCTCAAGTTGTAAGCGGTATATCGAGAAAATAAACTCTAGATATAACAACTAGATACTACAAACTGTTTTATGACTAAAGACTATTTCAAGGGGCAGGTTCGTTACATGAAAGGGTTAATAGTTACAAAACTCTATGTTTACCAAATAGTCTTGTTGTGCATTTCAAATTTTCATGGAAAGGTAAATCATTATCTTCAATATACTTAATGTGACTGGTCAGACCATTACCGTGCTCATAACGATGAATTTACGGGAAATTTTGACTCTCAATTTTGCACTGCAGTTTTAATTTAATGCAGATGATTCGTATGATCCAAATTAACCGTCATTCACGAAAACTGTTTATGTATATGCTTTTGAATTGCAGTGATGTATCTTGGTGATAGTATGTGTAATTCTTTAAGAAAATGTACCTCAAGTTTACCTTCGCTTATTTTAAATAGATAGATCACGTCTAAAGAACTTTAAAGCCTAGAAAAATGCTATGTGATTCATCCGTACATAAACGTAGAAAAACAATGACAAAGAATGAACATAATATAGATGTATGAATAAGCTAGAGTTTTAAATTAAATGCGGCCTGGTTCATACACTTTGAGTACACAACGAATACGTAAGATGAATTAGACAGTTAACTACATGTTATCAAGTGTGCACATGGATAGAAAGGGGTATAAGTAATGGGAATGAATAACAAAATCTTTGAGTAGTACATTATTAATAGTATGCTATACGACAAATACAGAGACATTCGACCGCTATGGACACGAAAGATACAAGTATTGTATCAAGTCAAATGATATTCGGGAAAAACGCATAAGGTACGGAATGAATATACATAACTTATGCAACAAATATATTTAATTCATCATTTTTTGCTTGTTTATAGTTTAAAAATCACTACACGACTATAAGGGCGTAAAGATGAGTCGAAGGTTGAAACATCGTCTCAGATACTACTGTATACTTGCTGAGATTACTTTATAAATCACCAGATATAAACTTGTATAACTCGCTTATCAATAACTTCGAGATTTGTCAGCATATAATGTTAGAAGTTGTGATGTACGAGACACGTGTATTTTGTGAATGGTGTTCAGTGTGTAACATCTCTAGATGAACCCCCTCACAGATTATTATCCTAACATCGAACATAAGATTATGGTTGGATAACACTATTTCGTAGGAAATCTTATCAAACTATACCAAGCCGAAAAATCCTTTAAATCATTCAAACTGCCGTAGAGTTAAAGGACGTTCATTAAGAAGAGTTCTGACCCCTCCTGATGAAAACCAAGATTCGCAGAAGACACGTGCTCAATGACTTCTATAACAATCGTAACAACAAGTAACAAAGGTACGTGAAGGGTCAGAGAAAGATGGTAGACCGAAAGGATAATTCAAACAGCCGTGGAAGTGAAAAGACACAACATGGAAGTGCTATGACTGGGTAAAGTTCACAAAGCGCAAGCTTAACAGAAGAGAATTGGCTCGAGAGAGATGCATTTGCGTGTTTGTGTCACGTCGAGCTCATTAAATGTAGTGTGGTGTCAAGTAACGATCAACTGTAATCACCTCTACAAGAAGATTATGTAACAGTTATTAGGTTGGATCTTTCCGTAGGCCAAAAACCAGAAGGCAGTTGACGGTTGTGATAAGATATATATCTTGGCAATCTCTTGGTATCGAAATAATACGGGGATCGTGCCAAAGCTTACAATCGGAATTACTAAGCGTACACGGGTCCGTGCAAAGTTACAGTCAACAGAAGAATGTGTGTTTTTAGTGCCCCTAAATAAACAGCTACAGTAAAACAATCACTGGTACCATTGGTTGTAATAATAATTGTTTCCATTATACCAATCGCGTTCTTTTCATAAAAGTAGGTCACTACAGTACTCTCGTCATGAACAAGAAAATGCTTCTCAGACACAAAGAGTTGCTTTGAAGGCTTTTATAAACTTAGTGAAATTACATCTAAAAACACCACAGTTATTCGGAGTTTGGCAATATCTTTACGAATAACACTTTTGTGATTTTAGTACACCGGCCTGATCAAATCAGAAGTCAGAAACTAAGGAGTCAAAAGACGTATTTGGAAAGCTATCGATATGTGTAGAGACGTTCTGTCTGTAATGGCTAGTAGTTGGAGGGAAAGCGCAGCATGAAGTAATCACTTTTGATATGACGAGCATGCGTGAGTGAGTGCCTTCAGCTTGGGTGTGCCTAGTAAAACCGAGTAAGTCTTTATTAATGTCGAAGACTTACGGAACTATTTATTTCGGAGATTTATTTACCGTTACAAATTCAACATCACTCACCTGTAAATTTGTTTTGTTCAGAATGTTCCATTGACTTGCTGAGCTTTGCGGAAGCTTTGTTCATCATAGGCAGCTGACTACCCATGATCAATCTCATAATATCACTTGTACGTAGAGAATGTTTTTAATTTCTAGCAATAAAAACATTATGGTGAACTTAAGAAAGACAAATGAGTCGATAGAAAGGTAAGTTCTAAGTACCATGTTGTAATACAGTCCAAGAAAGTAATAATTTCAACCATTAAGATTGTAGTGTCAACTGCTATGTTAGACCCCTGTGGCTTATTATAGGTTTTGGACAAGCCAATTCATTTATTCTGCTTGACTTATATTTCGACCTTGCCCATTATTCGCTTGTCAACCTTGTGTGTATATTTCTTATGTAACTCATCATATGTTTGTAGCTCTTTTTGTTTGACTCTAAACATCGACTCAAACTTGGTTAAATCGAGTTGTCACGTTCGCATTTTCCATTGTGTGTCATTTAGTTTCGCTTCTCTTACTCCTCTTAGCTTCCTTCGCTCCGTCTCCCTAATTGTCTTTTCAGACCAACGATTGTATGAAATATACATATTCAAAATTCGGTCTCGTATTTGACCTGTTCAATCCCTTTGTCTACCAACGCAACTAAAGTAAATGATTATATGCGAGGATTGGCGACAAGTATATTTCAATAACAATCAGCATACTATCTAACTGGAGCCAGATATAAGACCACAAAAATGATGAGCCCGACGTGATCTAGTACACCGATTGGCAAACAGTGAGATCGTTCCCTTATGACACGTTTGGATTATAATAGGTGCTAATAGTTAAGGTGTTGTCAAACTCCTAATACTTCTGGCATCTTTAAGACGTAATCATACTTTGAATTTTTACGTGCAACGAACAGCGAAACGCAAAGGTTATAAAATTAAACGATTTGACCTTTTTCATATCGTCACAAAGTTACGCTTCTGGTCGTTCAAATTGAGTTCGACAAATGCTGCCCACGTTTACGTTTGGTTACCTTGATCGATAATTCAACAGTAATAGTTTATGGAGAGAGATAGGCTAAACTCTGTTGTCCGGAAATATGAATATTTTGCACTATCCAGCATCAGTATAATACGTATTGAGTGTCATCCGTATACGTAATATTTCTTGGTCGATTCGTCTCTGAGTCCAATTTTTTACCAGTGATTCCTTTTCCAAAACTTCAAGAATTTGTTTATTAAGACCATACATAACCAGGGTCTATTCTTATATATTATTCAAGTTTTACAGACTCAACCCAGATAATAAGCAAGCAAGTTGAAGGATTAACAAGTAGACCAGTAGGTAAATCCAGTGATAACCTATTGAACATGTCTCTACGTTGTTAAGGTTTATCATTTGTAGATTACAAATTTTAAGCTCGTTGGTTGAATTCCCATGAGGATGACCGCGTTATTGTCACAAACGTAGGGGTTTTCCTGGGGTGATTGCAATAACACTGACTTGATAAATTCTTCCCGGATCATGTCATATAATTCTAAAACAATAAATCAGACGATAAAATGTGTCAACCTGAAACGCAGCAAAACTTTCAGCCCGTCACCTTTTCCTGATAATTTGTAAGCATGATTCATAGCATGAACTTCTAAAACAATAGGGATTCTGCTTCGCCAACCGTTCAACAATGTATTTCGTCTTACTACTCACTCATACAGTGCTTTCAAATGTAGGTTCTCTTTTCGTCTCAAATATTTGTAGTCATGACGAGCAAAAGTTTCATAAGAAATACTCTTGTTCACCCCTCTTGAATCTGGACTTGGTTGAAAGTAGAAGTCTAGCACATAAGGTGACTTATAATCCTGTGACTAATAAAATTTTAGAAGCAACCAAACAACTCGACAAATGAGACTTCGAAAAATGACACTGCCCAAATAAATGATTATGTTTTCGGGTATTCAGGCAGTCCCTCATTAACACTGACTAAGTCCCTGCTGTGTATACGCGAACCCTTGGAGTGGGTAAGCATAATTCCATTTGATTTTCTTTTAGAAGCAAGTTGATGTTGCGCCTTTTATATGTCGTATATCATGTCTTCGTTTTTTATATTTGTAATAAAATTCGATTCGTTAATTTTAGTTAAGGTGTTACTGGTTTTCTTACCATATTAAGTTTTATTCCTGCTAATACATATGAGTCTACTTCCAGGTACGTGTATATTTAAAGTCCCTTTCCACTGTTCAGTGTTAACAACGGTTTCATGGTCAGTACTAAACTTTGATTTTTTAACAAAATATTTTCTCTGTACTCATTATTCATTTACATCTGATAATCTTTACACAACTCACTCTGTCATTCAGAGGCTCCTGATTTTACTATCCTGTTTATCCAACTAGTTAGGCTGACGATACCTTATTATAAAAACCATTATGAATACTTAACAGTTTGATGAACTTGTTACTGAATGTAAGTAGTCCCGCAAAATGCGTTAAAATTCATTGAGGACAACAATTTGGGACGTTGTAACTTTACTTGTTGTTTGTTACTTTCGTTATGTATGTAATGTTTTGCCTGATTATTTGTTTTGTCAACCTGATCTAGAAGGATACTATCGAAATTCGTCAGTTAAGTCCTGGATTCAAATGGCCAACTGAGCTACTCAATCCGACCAAAAGTCAACCAAATACAACTTTATATCTATTGACGGAGTTTCTCGAGCTGCAATTAGACGACGGTAACCTAGAGCCTATTTTCGGTTCAGCATTTATTTACGATGTTCATTCGCGCCTTAAAGTTTCGGAAACATTCCATTTTGATACCAATTCTACGAGAATGATGAACTTGTTTAGTGGTAGTATGACAAACCAGCAATTAGCTTATCGTGATGTGACCTCATTAGTACAGGCCTGTCTGTTTCGAATAAGTAGTCGATACAATCTGTCCAACTCAACAGATCTAAGAAGTAATATTACGAAGCCTTATTTAAAAACACCCTCTGGGGGTTCTGCGGAAAAAATTGGAGTACACTCGAATGTTCTTACAAATGACTGTGAATCAAATAACGACGATGATTTTGGCTTGGAAGACGTCCTACTATTTGCTTCAGAATGGACTGAGAAGCCTAATTTTAACTCCTGTAAAACATCTTGTTGTAAAGGCGGATTGTTTTTAATTATTCGAGTGAGCTAGAAAGAATGATCATTTTCTAAATGGTTTGGTTGTTAATATTTTAATTTCTATATTATTTACTACATAAGTTATTGTTTTAGTATATCATTTTGTTTCGTTGCTAGAGCAGTATCATCAGAATTCAGTCCCTAATGACTATAACTACTACACCGCACTCAGCACTTTCAGGTTTGATTGCAATTTCTAACTTCTGAATCAATTTTTCAGTGCATTTGAATAAAATAAACTAATATTAACAATTATGTGATCAACAAAGATATATATATATATATATATATATATATATATATATATATATATATATATATATATATATATATATATATATATGAAAAGTATTTAAAAGTAATTTATTCTTCTTGCACCTTATAACATTCAGTCATGTATTAAATTCAGTGGATAGTGTAGTATATTTTTAATAGAATTTCTCAGAGACTCGTGAAGGTAGTAATAGTTCCAGCTCTGTCTAATTGTTTACGAAGTGTGACAATTACAATTGTTGTTTAAGTTTTTCTCTACTTTTAATGCAGTGTATCTTTTAGTTTATTTCAATCAAGTATAATTTTGAATTACACAGTGTAGTATGTATATTATGGATCTTTAAAGTCTTTGATCTTTCTACTTTTTATGACCAATTATTCTGCTTCCACTGAACCACTAATATCTAATATTTACTATCAGTTTTACAGGATATATGATTTAACAATCGATTATAGTAAGCTATGGCTTTACTTAAACATACACGGACACCCATCGTTGGTATTTCATTATCTTGAATATCCGGAAGATAAACATTCACGCGAAAACTACACTTAACTTGAGGTTCAAATAGAATATAAAACTGATAAGTACGAAAAATTATCTAATACCAATGTAATTTGTTAGTCATAACATTTTGCCTAATCTAATATCAAAGTCTGAACTGTGCTGATGTTTTGTTTTTATTTATTGGTTAACCATAAAGACAAGTGATCAATGATTGGTTTGTTTATCTGGTCATTTTCCTGTTTTCATCGTTGCAGTTACTTATCATAGGCTTTAGTTTTAATAACCTTTCCTAATGCTTATACTGAGTAAAATAGCTCTCTGCAGTATAACCCGTTCCTCTTTGCATCTTACAGGCCATCTAAACTGATCAATTTCATGAATAATCTGTTTTAATCTAGCTAAGCAAGCGCGATATATATATCAAAACTCAACTTATCCCATGGATGAAGTTACAAATGCACATCTTGATATTTATGCAAAGGTCCTAAGAAGATTACTTTTTCTACCTTATCCTTAGTAAAACAGTACATAGAGAGAAACTTGTATTAGGGTTTAATTTATAATACAACCATTAAAAATGTTTGTCTTGAAATGATTTTCACCGGTAATTATTCGTAAAATGTCACTAATTCTCTTCAATTATTTACAGTTTCACTAATTTACGTTACTGTGATTAAACAATGCGACTAATTGAATCATATAATCCCTAGTCATGTACTTCCACCGAATAATTATTTTTTTCCTTATTTTGACAGGTAGAAAAGGTATTACAACAAGGTGATGTAAATGATATCATTGAAGGTTATAATAAGGATGAAAAAGTGAGTCATACACTTTTCTTTATCATTTCACTTTTTTCTCTAGAAAGGATTATTATTCCCAAATGTTTCGTTTGCTAATGTTTGCAGATAATCTTAATGCTTAACAGATTCATTTAAAATTTAGTACCAAAGTGTTACGGTACACGTAGTATAGTAAAATAATCCTGTATAATATGAACCTTGAGCCGTTTCTAGGATAGTCACTTCGGTTCCTGTAACTTTGTACCATGTACTACCAAATTGTACTAAGGAGTCTAAAAATCAAAATGAGAAGTATCTTTCGTATGTGTTGTGTTCTCTGAGTTGGATGATTTAGTCATAAATGTTTTATTTTCTTTCTAAACAATGATAGCAATGTAATAGCGCAGAAGTTGTTTGCATACAAACAATCAGTCAAATTTTAAGTGAACGGAACATGTTACTATATTTAATACATTTCATATACAATCGATCATCAAATTAAATTTGCATTGCACAAATAAACTGAAAATGTGGAGAGATCGAAAACGAGGAGTATGGTCTAAAGTAAAGGAACGAGGAAAGTAGTGGGACAAGGACAGTTTATAATGAAAGGAGTTCAATTAGAAATGCAGTCAGAAAGAATCCTATCAGCTGAAAGGATTTCTTTCACTATTTTATTCAGAATGTGAGAGGAAATTTCAACAGAATAGGAATTGGCTTCTGTTCTGATCCCTATCTGATAGCGTTTCAAGCTAAGCCACTTAATTGCATCATCTTCCTAACCTCAACAAAAGAGTTGTAATGTGCTTCAACAGACCAAACTCTTTGTCAATTGGGCGAGAATTCTAACAGCTCAATTCTTTTTAGAGTATGTATTCATGATGTTGTTTAGAAAGATAATGAAAAGTTCCAGATTAAACCATCTGGGTTTGTGAACGCAATACCTCCAAAATTATCATCTTAAGCTACAGATATTTTTGATCAATTGACAAATATCCTTACAGTTTATATACTATTTATAAAGTTTTGACTTATTTTACTTCATTTTATAGTAGTAAAGTGCCTTCGAATTGATCCACTCTACATATTATTATGTTATATGTTTTCTTGAGTAGGTTTATTCTATTTTAGCTTCAAATATTTGATGTTACATTGTATTGAACCACTCATAAATAATTCACATGCAATATATCAACAGAATAAAACATTTATTTACAATAAAATACAGTTAGTATGTAACATCGTTTAATGCAATGCACTTGCTTTTGTACTTAATGAATTGGAGACGTATTTATTTACTTACATTTACTGTACAAATAAATAATAAGCAAGATGAATGTTTATTCATAAAACTTTAATTCTTCTACACACAGAAATGGCACTAAGGATAGGGAAGAAAGAAGTTCAAATAATTTCTTTTCGTTCATTCAGTATGTAAAAAGTTAAACTATTTTCTAATGCAATGTACATACAAGAGTTTGTAGTGTGTTTTACATCAGTGACTAAACAGTAAACATAATATCATATTAGTCATCTTTTATAAGTGAGAAATGATCTGCTGGTTTTAATTGGTAATGTATGATTTTACAATACGACAGGCCTAATTTGTTTTCTTTTCATTTTCCCCTCACTTTGTTAATGTTATTCGACAATATATTTCATTTTTCTCTAGTATATTAGAATGTAAAGCATATAAAATAATCATATATATGTGTGTAGTTTTCGTTTTTTCTTCTGCAAAGTACCAAATGATATGCGAAGTTCATATCAACTATGTCAATGGGAACCTAATCTTTGCACAATTAAGGAGCTATTTATTGGTTACAGCACTCACCTTTCGACTGATAGACTGGAGGTTTTGAATATACTTCACTTATTTCAATTTAATGAGGCGGTTAATATCACTTTCATAGTCGATTACACGAAAATGTACAAGTAGCGAGACTAAGCTTCTAAGCCACATTTTTTCCAAATGTTTTTATTCTTGTATATTTTCCCGTTTTATATATGCTTCAAGTAATTAATTATGTACGCTACCGATGCATTGTAAAGCAGTTGTTCAGGTATGGTGTGGATTATTTTAAAAGATAGGGATTTCATTTTCGTGGTTGACTCACGACGTCGTTTCGTCTACTCTCCACTGAGTTTTCAGAAAAGCTAAGAAAACGTTTCGAAAAAATACTTAAGATCTTTCCAAAGACTCATGCATATTCTGATTTTCTCTTAAATAAATGAGTTTTCGTACTTAAAAAGTAGTCTGATTAACATGGAAAACAACCATTCACGACCTTGAAAATCTCTTTAGTTATGCAAATACAGCATATACATATACGTTTCAGAATGTTTAAGCAACAGATTCTTAGTTTCATTTGCGTGCACCAACTGAGTAGTAAAGAGCATAAAATATCCAATTCATGTTTCAGTGTCATTCAAGGTCAATAATTCCACCACATTGAAATGTCATTCCGAAATAATTCTAAGTGTTTGTACTTTCAAAAATGTGGAACATTGGATAAAAGTTTCAAGTTAACCTGATAACACTGAATAAGCATCACTTGTTTACAAATTAAATGAAATTTAATATGATGACTTATAATGCAAAAAGTATTGCGCCCATCACGACACCTGAAGGTCGTTAGAATTTACATACTCATAGACAACAACTATCAAGTGTTTCATCAGTTATTTTTTATATTTATTACTAACATCAATTATGGAAAAGAATAATGTAAAAGCAGTATGGCTTCTTTCAAATCAAGTAAGTAATTATTTCCGACATATTAGTCCAGAAATTCAAATCCAAATATTTTTTTTAGATTGACTTCAATTGTTTGATTACTTTACATTGGGTAGTAAATATTTCTAATAACCTATCCATCTATTTCAACTAACTAAATTTTCTGATTTAATATGTTGGTGTGTTGTGTCTTCTTTTACAGAATAAAGATAAACTCAAAACCACAATAAACTGGTGTTGTCAACGCTTAGGACGTTATCGTATGCCCTTAGCTTGGACTGCTGTTGATTTAACACCATATATGATTGATCCTCGTAATAAATTTATTCAATCACAAACTGATGATACTCATTGTGCAAAAACAACAGAATGTAAGTATATAGACGTATTTTGTGCAGTCTAGAAAAATGATGAAGTTCTTAAGTTTTAGAAAGGTTCAGTAATTTCTTTAGTGATTACTTAAGTAAACTGGTTAAATTTAAAAGAATTGGTTTACGTACATGCTTTTATTCATCAATCATTGGGGTGACTGGAAGTGGTCGACATAAAACTATATATTTGTAGATATTACGATTATTCGAAATCATTCGTTGTCTGTAGTAAACTGATTCCTTCTCTAAGACCATATCTCTGTAAATTACACTTTGAATTTAATTTTTTATAAACTGTTTACTGTTTGATTTAGTCATCATTATTTATGTCTGTTGGCCGATGAGATAATAATTTTTACACTTACGATTACATGATTTGAATAGCATTATTAAAAAAATAGATTTATGAATGATCAGTCAACTTGAAGCATTCGACAGTTTTAGCGTTACTTTTTTGGTTTGGTTTGAATGAATATGATTTTTTAATTCATGGCTAGTAATAATTCATTACAATTACGTGTTATGTTCTGCTTTCTAATATTCCTTCAACACATCAATCTCATTTTTGTTGTTGATTCATGTTGTTCAATGTAATTTGTTTTTAGAATTGATCATACCACGTATGTAAACATCACATTTTTATGCTTGCATGATGTTGTTATTTCTTCATTTGTTTGTTTTCCTCTTTCCACTTTTCGCTAAGCCATTAATCTCAACAAACAATATTCTGAGTTTCATAAACGGAATTTAAATGGTGGCGGTAGTACACGTAGTCGGTCAGTAGATCCTGCTTTACATAATCATTCAGAGGATAATAGTGTTAATCCTCATGATTCATTATCATCATCAATATTTGGTGTATCGAATAGTCCAGAGAGTTTCGTTAAAAAAGCAAAATATGACTGGATAAAAGGAATGGTAACTAGTCATCATGAAAAGCGCTTTCATCAAAGTATTTCTAATTGTTCAAAAAACATCGAACAATCAGATTCAATATGCTTTTCACCTATAGAACTAAAAATTAATAATTTTTTTAGACAGGTAAGTTGTTATGCACATTTAAATTAAACGCTGATTAGTATTATTTTGAAATTTTTTCAGGTTATTTATTGGTTATGTTAGTTATTACAAAATTTCATTTTGATATTCAGTGTTAATCTTTAGATCAACTGTTTTTACAAATATCTGTATAATTAAATGTACTTGTTTCTTGAATAATGTAGGTTTTATTTTTATCTTTACCCCCAGTTCACTTACTATCATAAAATATGTTGAGTTCCTGTGAGTTTAACAAATTTAGCTCTCGTCATTTAAATAAACTCAAGGAACTTACATTCCATTTTTTCTAATGACTGTCCAACCCATTTGTTTCGGTTGTCGCATAACTAGTACTTTGCAATTGTAATATTTATATTACTTTTATTGTGTGTACAAATGTACGGATAACTAATTCTTTTTCAGTTTTATCTATTTATATTTATTTAGTTAAGATTATAGATTTTTGCACTGTTGATTTAATTTATCTGGCTTTCTAAGCGAATGATGTGTTTGTGATTTTGTGTAATGGTAGTGTTTTTATTATATTTACTCTTTACACAAGCTTAATTTGTTTCGAGTTATTCAGTGAAACGTATCACATATACTCTATTCGATAATCGTGATTATTTTCATTAAACTTCAATAAATATTCGCTGTATACACATTTATGACTCTTGTCATGTAAAATAGCTATAGTTTGATTGATGCAATGATCTGTTTGTAAGCACTTATTTGCTTAAGTATGGAAATAGCTTCAATTTGAATTTAGACTGTTATCATCATAGTACTCGTTTTCAAAATCTGCAGATAGTGTTACAACTTTTTGTGCCTCAGTGATTAATATCACTTGACTTGGAACTATTCAATTGCTAATTGGAATTTCGCTCTATCAACTTTGATTTGTGCAACTTATTAGTTAGTATTGATAGCTCTTAAATATGAACAAATACGGCTTATAATTGAAAAATACTTCGGCACTTAGTAATGGACTCCTAGTTTTTTACATCATGTGTATATATTAAGGTTATTCTGTACATTTTCTGTCTGTGTTTACTGGCTAGTCTTATTGATTCTAACAAGTATTTGTTTTCAACGTTTTTAGTAAATAGTGCGTCAGTTTTTTCGACATGATTTTTTTATTTTAAGTACTAACAAAAGCGCATTTTTGAATAGAATTTCTGTGTATAACCGTGTATATATTAGTGTTTTATACTAACTAAATATCTTATAAAAACATTTCATTGCCTCATATATATTAGTTTGTTAAAATCTAAACTGTTTTTTTAGTGTTGATCTAGCACGATTCTGTTGTTAGTATTTGGTACATTTATTGCTCCATTTTATAAGTATCTCTAAAGTAATTTGATTAGAGCAGTTAGTCTGAAGGACCATTTAGTTTTTTTCACAATCATTGATCACAGAATGGTAACGAATGTGACATATGCCTAATTGTCAGTGCTGATTAAATTTTGTCAATCAGATTGTATTGGAAAACTATAGTGCACGTGATGATAATTTAATCAATTCGGCTAGTTTTTTCACTGAAATTTGATGGATATTTGATTCATACTAAGAAAATAGACCAATATGACTTACTCCACACTGATGAATTAATGTAGATTGTCTTCAACCTTATTTTTATCCAGTAAATTAATATGCTCTTTATAGTTTACCCTAAGAAGTATAGAGTGTATTATGCATATGAAATTTATCAATGTTTTAAACATGAAGTGACTTGATTTATGATCAATTCAAAATACAGCTTTTGGATGATTTTCCCGACTTTTTTTTCTTTTTCAAGGAAAAAGATCGAATAAATGACGATGAGTTATTTCGTCATGTCAATGAAATTCATCGTCAAACACTATTTATTCATCGACCTGTCATTTCACCTGGTCCTGGATTAAATGGTGCTTTAATGAACAATCACGTTGTTAATAATAATAACAGTAATAATTCAGAGAATTCTAATTTAAATATTTCCAACTTTTCATTAAATCTTTCATCTGCATTCAGTCCTAATAGTGGTTCAGTGAGACGTTTCAAAACAATTTCTAATATATCATTAAATATACGTTTACATTGGGCGAATCCACGAACTCTTATTAATTTGTTAAAGTCAACGAATCTAAAAATTGAAAGATATTCAATTTCAAAAAGAAAAGATGAATTAAATAGTCAGTCTAGCATTTTGCTCAATCCCGAATGTCTTCCGTACATTGGTTCTATTTTTCAAGCATTTAGTGATTTTTCTGTTAATAAAGTTGACAATAACTCTACAATGTTTGAACATATACCAAATATGATTCGTGAAGTTCTTGAATTGCCTTCACCAGATCTAATGGTTCCATTTACATCGTATCGGTAGGTGTACTTTATTTAAATATCTGCCTGTTAAATACGCATAGTATGTGAGTGAGTTTATTATAAATTTGTTTTGTTGTTTGCGAGAACACAAGAAAATTGTTTCATTTATTTGCAAATTGACTTTACCGTCAGCATTTCCGCTTATTCATTGTTGGCGAATGAGTCATAAACATTGAGCAGATAATATTTCCATTAATTAATCTTTTAATGACTTTATAATTATTGATGGATTTAACCATAGGGTCACAATGTCAAAACCGCACTGGACTTAATTCATTCTGAAAATCCTAGTACTATCACCAACCCTTGCATAAAATAGTGTAACTCTAAGTCAACTATTTACTTTACACATATTGCGAAAATATGTAGTACAATTAGATAAAAAGAAGTACACCATGATTGTTTACTGGTTTAATTTGAAAATCATAAGCGAGAATTATTTCACTGCTGTCTAGTACTCAAGGTAGAGTCATATTTAATTTTATACACCAAGGGATTGTGGTCAATTTGACTTTCAACACCATCTATATCCATCTACTTTGTTTATAATAGAACACTGTTTTTTTTATCTTACAGTTTTGTGCAACTCTAACTTCAGTTTTAAATATCATTTGATAACTCCAACACAATAAATAACAAACACCCAGAAATTGTGTATATGAACAATAAATATCAATAACTAATATGGGTTTAAACACTGAATATCTGTTGATCTAATGAAAATGTAAACTGCTCCTTTTTATCAGAAGGGGTTTGTGGAGATTTTATAAATTTTCACAGACTGAAATCATGAGTCAGTTGAAGCCAGACCACCATGGAAAACCTGGAAGCACTGGACGGCCGTTTCGTCCTAATATGGGACTCCTCAGCAGTGCGCATTCACGATCCCGCACCTCGCGGGACTCGGACCCAGGACCTACTGGCTTCGCGCGCGAGCACTTAACCATTAGACTACTGAGCCGGCATCCAACGGTGTTAATGTCTAACTTCAACCAATCCACGAAGTTGCGCCATCATATACCATTGTCTTCAGTGAGCTGATATCTCACGACAGACCTGATTGAATTCCACTGGTAACGGCTTCCCACTAGAACTCCAGCAGTATCTCTTGAAGTCAGTCACTAGTGAGCAAATGATTATTATCAGAAGTGGTTTGTGTAGATTTTAGACATTTTCACAGATCGAATCCCGTGGGGTGCGGGATCGTGGATGTGCACTGCTGAGGAGTCCCGTACTAGGACGAAACGGCCGTCCAGTGCTTCCAGGTTTTCAATGGTGGTCTAGTTTCAACTGATTCATGATTTCAATCTGTGTTCCTTTTTAGTTTCTTTGATAACTACATTAAGTTCATTTGTAAATTCTGTTTAGATCCTTTTCAATGCTTTGATTTTTCTAACCGAATCATTAATTGCAAATTTTGTAAAACTAGGGATTGTCTATTTACTGCAATATATCTTTTATATTCTTATTCTTCTTTCTACTTTCTGTAAACAATATGAATGAAAATGTCCATTAAAATGTTAAGTTTATATCTTTGTATATTTAACATTATTCATTATTTTTATATTTGGACAATAACTTTTTAAGTCTAATAAACTTTTAAGAAATTTTTTTTATTTCTTCGTTTATATTAGAAAATTCTAGACTAAATAATTCTGATCTACATTTGTCATATAGACATAAATTTTTTTTATACATTGGTGTACTCTTGTATGTGTGTTTATTTGCATATATCTGTGTACAAATGAATTTACATATAAATTTAGATCATTTTTTTGGTAGCATTGTGTGTAATTACATCCACCATATATCTGTTCTACAGACGTATAGATCATTCTGGTCAGTTTTAATATTGTTTTATTGAATTTAAGTACTCTTTCGTGCTTATTTTAACTTCTTAAACGATTGTTACTTGTGAGAATTGAGTTTCTTGTAACTCTATAGGAAAACATAAAATGTACACTGTTCTACAGATGATTCATCAGTTATTTTCTTAGACATAGATAAGTAAATTTTTCATCAAATTTTGTGTTTAATCAACATAAAAATAATAGTCATTTGAAAATGTTATATTTGTTGGAGAGTTCGCTATATAGGGCTAATTATGCTTAGTTTAAACTTTAAACAAAATAGATTGTCAGATAGTATCAAGTGTAAAATTGAATTTTAATGGTATCTTGATATCATTGAATAGTTTGTATGTTTGTGGGGGAGTTGCAAATCTTCCAGTCTTTAAGCCTGGATTAAATAATGTTAGTCTTTTTGTGGCTTATGTTTGTATTGAGATCTTTTTTTTCATATGTAATGTAACTTAGTCAGACTGACTAATTAAATCATGTGGGCAGCACTGGCTGTCAAAAATATTTTTAGAAGGCATCATAAGTTATATTATTGAGCATAAAAACGCTTAGAAGAAACTTATTTTCAATTTTATTATCTGGTGAAAATAGACTAAAATGTTTAGGTCTTCTTCTGTAGTTAGATTATAGAAAAATTCCAGATAAATAAATATTTGACAGAATTTTTCTGATAAAAGAACTTAGAATATTTCCATTTTACTTGATACAAACAAAATCTTCTGATGACTACCTGGGATTATGATTGAATTCTATAGAAGTTCTATATTCTTTGACAATAACTACATTTTATATAGTTACATAATGGTTATTTTTTTATTTCATAGAATAGTTATCCAGTGTTGATTATTTAAAGAAGTTTACTAATAACAAAGGGTTATCAGCTATATATAGATGTCTCATTTATCTGAGGAAATAAAATAATGGAATATAAGATATTAAAGTCACTTTAAATACTATGTGTTAGTCAAAGTAATACAACTTATTAACGATAAGAAAACGAATGGTCTTCATCGGCTAAAAGTATTTGGTCTTACTTAAACTCTTTAAAAAAATAATCAGAACACAACTTAAATTAATATCTCGTTTGCAATAAGATTTCAGTAACAATGAGTTCACTTATTTGGAGTAACTTTAAATATTTCAGTTTACTAATTATACTACTTATTTCGACAATTACATCGTTTAAAAAATAACCAGGAACCTACTAGTATCAATTGTGAAATCTTTGTATTTATTATTTTTTTGTACATTAGTAAAGTCACATTGTTAAATCTAACATAATATACCTTCACTGACGTAATAGATTAACTTCATCAAAGCTGTAAACATAAGCAAAGTTATGAAATAGAAATTGTTTGAATCACCATGATGTAGTGAGATGCACATGATACCTACCTTATTGTTCTTCATCATTTTAAAATACTCAAATGTTGACCAAGAGTCAAATAATAATTATGTGTATGATAATTATGTATCATGTGAATATGTGCACCTGCATGATTTTATGTAAAATGTTGTTTTGATTAATTTTAAGTACATTAGTCAGCTGTTTTCTCCTAGTGTATACTACTGAATTCTCACTCTAATGATATCACGCATCTGACGAAACTAATTGGATATAAGTATTATCATGTGTAGAGTTGTACGTTTACATTGTTGAGGAGTCTTGGACCAAAATAAAACAACTATACGCAGTTACAGGTTTCCCATGGTTCTTTAGCTATTTTCTTTTCATATCGAAAACTATCATAAAGCTAAACGATTTTATGCGTAGCACTTAAGTAGATAATAAATGTGTTTTCATCAGTGGCTAGCGTCAAAAAAAGATCTTTAAAAGTTTCAATATAAAGCTGTGATCTATGAAGTTGGCCGAATCGGAAGTAAGTCAGTAACCAATTAGACAAGAATTGGTGTTTGTAACAAATTTAGTGAGACTGAAGTATGACTTCCTGGATTCCCATTGAATGACCTAACGGTCCTATGTTTGTTTTAGTGTGTTGTCATGCGTTTTTTCTCGTAAGTTTTTGTAAAATAATTTGATAAGCAGATATGCAATTAAATTGTATTTTCATTCTCTGATTACAGTAAAGTGTAATTTTAACCTGAATACTTAGAACAAAGAAGCTGGCTGAAATTTAATTTGTAAGGTATAAAGATCCTGTGACTATTAACAAATATCAAACTAAATGTACTATACATAAGAAATGTAAATTTCAGTTTAGTTCTTATTGGAGTCATTGGGTTACCCATTACACGACGTAACAAATGAAATCTAACCTATATTTATTTAACAGATTCTTAGAGTATATTTCATCACGTTGTTTAGTGTCTGTAGTTGGCTGGCAAAATATCCAAAAAACAGTTCATTTTGATTAATTCTTGTTTACACTTTCCAGCTTCTAAGTACTCGTAATTTCTTGAAGACTGAACTTTGCATCACTGTACCTTACAGTTACAGACTACTCAGATGGTTTATTCATGCTATTACCTGGATATTGGTAATAATATTTTATAAACATTATTGCTTCATTAATAAACTTATACTTATTAATTAGTCCACTTATTTGCAATCAGTCTACATCTGATTTTATTTTAAATCTTAGGTGAATACGTTGGTTAAAATTAACAATTGTGTTGTGACTAGATTCCTAATGATTTGTTTGTATTTATGGATTTATATACTTTGATTATTACGTATGTTTATCTTTTATTATCTTTTCTGTTCATAGTAACCTTTTATATGTATATCCACGAAGTGTTAGTCTTCCGCCTTCAAAACAGGCTTCTTCTCGAAATATTACTGTTCGTGTACAGTTAATGTATAGTGATTCTACTGTAACTAAAGTACTTCCGGTAAGTGATTTTTCAAAATAATTTCTCTGAAATTTCTGCTTAACAAATTTAAGCATGCGACTGAAAGATACTTTTATATGAATCAATGAGTATCCCTGACTTTCATATTAGTATCAAATTGAGGTGAGGATTTTTTCACTGTGTTGAATAAATACCTTGATCTTTCTCTTACTCTTCATTGTAGTGTACTTTAATTTATATATGTAACTTGATATTCATGAACGATATTTTTAGAAAAGATTAGACTCTAATAATCACTAATGTTACGCTTATGTAAGGAGATTAATAATAGAATTATAGTCTTCACTTTTATCCTCAATAACACAGCTCTTGTATTTATGGCGTATTAGAATTGGGATGTAGTAAAATATATCATTCATTATAAGTACTTTGTAACCATATACTTCAATAAATGCTTTCATTAGTACAGCTAAATTTCACGTAAATATATAGAGGTTTATATTTCTTAAAATAGTTTTTTTCCTCAAACAATTCACGTAAATATATTATTGTTAGGGTACTGAATTGTTTCATTAATGCATGAAACATTCAAGAAAATGTGTACAGATTCAAACTTTGTCACACTTTTGAGAGGAAAAGCTGATCTTGCAAAACCAACTAGATATCTTAGTATACCCTATTATCTAATACTTATTACTGAAATCAACAATTAATTATTTACAATATCCAAGATTTTTATTTTGTGGAAAGTATTCGACAGTATTGTCAATCATTTTTTTCTAATAATCCTTACTGAGTTTTGTTTTTAGTAGTTAGCAGTAAAACTTAAGATGAACATTATGGAATCGAAATCGAAATTTTCACCCTTTTTCATCGGTATTTAAAATCTCTATCTACACTATATACTATCTCAGCAAAACCTCAAGTTTAGTAGATAGCTAAGGTCTTATAAAAAAGTCCCTGGTAAATTTTATACAATGATTGCTTTTACTAATAAATGATTATGTTAGAAGCTTAAGTTTGACATTTTTACACAAGTATGTTGCCTCACTAATCAAATAATGTTCATTTTTCTGTTATTAATCATGGTTTGGTGTTATTCAGTTTTTAATTATTATACACATTATTTTTCTTTCTTACAACCAAGTGGATTATTTCAATCTCGCTCTTCTCATGTCTTTTAATTTAAATAACATTGTGGTATCACTAAAAAACTCAATAAAAGGTATGCTACAATGTATATCGACGTGTACATTGTTAACTAGTTACATTACGTTCTTGATCGGATATTGTAGACTTTCTGCCTACGTTCTCATCGACTAAAGTTCGAAAGAAGAAATAGATCTTCAGAAAGCTAAGCGCTTAGACATATGATTTTGTTGCTTAAGCCATCAGCCCAAGCAAAATGGAAAGATTCTTGCGTCGGTTTTCATTGATGTTCCAGTTCAGAGAACAAATAATAGAAGCTGTCTCCTGTAACTCTCCACAGGCTTATAAAATTATATAAATGTATAGTTGTTTATTTTTTTACTACACTTTGTTTATTTATCCAGTTTTTTGTCTGATTTATTTTGTTATCTCATAGGCTATATATGGCAAAAGTAATTCTCCTAGGTTTATTAGCGACGCTTTCACTACAGTTCTATATCATAACAGGTAAGTAAATAAATCATATTCTACTTTTCGCCACATACATGTTATTATCAAATAGAAGCTTAGAAGAAACAATCTCACAAGATAAATATTTCTATTCTTGCTAATGTAGATGCATGTTACTTTCTTTGAAATTTTCAACACTGGCATCCAAGTAAAACCTGATGTGACCACAGCTATATATCAATGACAGTATGAGATTAAGCATAAGAAATGTACTGAATAAAAATTACAAAATTTATCTTATTTAAATCTATCATTTTAATAAAGATGTAAAATGAGTACGACTATATCACTGTAATCAATCAATGTAATTTTTTTCGGATTTGAAGCAATAAATCGGTTTATACAATTAATAACTCATACTAACTTCAGTTCAATAAATTATTGTCAGCTGGCAATTTTGACATGAATTTCAAATTCCCACTTTGAATAGATGTTATGTGCAAACCTAACCTCTTTAATAATAATAATAATAATTATTATTATTATTATTCTTATTCTTCTTCTTATTATTATTATTATTATTATTATGAAAATTCAACTCACCCGTAACTTATTAGGAACATTGTTAAATTTTACTTTTTAAATCAGATACTAGATATAAATATTATTCATATTCTGAAAGCGCATAAACCTAGAAATAGTTCATTCATTGTGATTAGAGTTTATCAATCACTTAAGCATAATTTCATTAAATCAGAGTAGTGAAATTTTAATGATAACCACTATTATATTTCACTAGTGTTTAAGACTCATCAAAATCATTCACCTTGGCTACAAATCTTTTCCACCATCTTTTGTCGAGTGGATATTTACACAGCTAAAATGTTCTCCTATATCAATTTCACATCATTATGTTTGATTAAATAGTATTTTCTCAATCTATCCGAAAGTATTAGGACAAGAGTGTTTATGTTGTGATCTAAACAAATCTTTTTCTACTTCACTAACTTGGAAACACACCGAATATCCCAACTTACCAAATCTATAGTAGTAAGCTAAACATACGAAAGCAACTCTGTTTTTTTAATCAAGTCAAAGTAAACCTTATGGGTGTACCATTTTTTAACTTAATTACCATATGCTTATTCAGGATACAGATAAGTTGCAACTTTACGAAAATTCGTTCACATTGTTTTGTGATTATTGGAAATTTGTTAGCACAACAATTATTTGATGCATTTTGTAATAGATTCTTACATATGGTAAGTGACTTTCTTGTTTGTTTGAATCATCAAAATGATAAAATAATAATTCTCAGTGCTCAATTTCATATTTTGTAGCTTCACATAGCTACATAATTACAAAACTTCTAGCCCTGCTTGTTTTTATCGTTTCGATTTGTCCATTTTAGTTACAAACCTAATTGTTTTATATTCATGTTTTTATTACCAAACTATTAGATCGCCAGAATTTTTCGATGAAATAAAAATTCAGTTACCTGGAAAATTGGAAGAAACTCATTATCTCTTATTTACATTTTATCATGTAATTTGTCAAACGAAAAAACTTGAATCATCTGCGTCTTTAGAAACTGTAATTGGTTATTCTGTAAGTAATATTCATTTGTTTAAAACTATTCAATATGAAAGTTCATGACTAACTAGATATACGTCAAAAGACAATAAAAATGAATTAGCACCAGATAGTTGTTTGTTTCTAGTTCGTGACTTTTTCATAGCACTCACGTAAAACCAAACCCAAGGTTCAATCTCGGCACTTCATCTGCTGAGGAGGACACCATACCTGTAATGTGTTATGCCAGAATTCGATCGTCTATGTTTCTAAAATGTACACTGTTGAATCCCAACTTATTGATCCGACAGTAATAGCCTCATCACTAGACATGATTATTAGATCGTTGTTACACACGTTTATCAGTTATAAACTAGGAATAAAACAGTTGTTTAGTGATCTCTGTCTCACACTGATCCTCCGACTGATGCCGGTTTGTAGTTAAAACTAAAATCTAAGCCATATAGATACTTTTACTGTTGGCTCATATAACTTGTAGATTATTCAAGAAATACCAGTCAACGTACTTATTCTCAAATTCACTAATGTGTTTCATTTCTTTCGTATTATGTTACCTGAAAAGCCGTTTAGCTGTATAACCAACCGTGTTCTATTGTTTTATTTAGTGGCTACCTTTATTAGAACAAGGATGTTTAAAAGATCGTGATCTGAATTTGTTAGTCAGTGTAGAAAAACCATCCCCAGCTTTGGCAATGATTAAGCCGGACATAAAATCAATCTCAGAAAAGGTAATCATGTATATTAATTTTTTACTTTGTTCTGCTTGCAGGAACAATCAATGCATTTTTCAGTAGACTGTGTGTCATACTCTTGTTACTTATGTGAACAGCAATATAAGTAATATAGTGTTAACATGACAAGATATCATAGTTTGAATGACGAACTGATCTTAACTTAATCAACATTAAGAGCTTTTTCATCCTGGTTCATAGCTCTTCATCTGAACGGATCCACGACCCTATCGCAAAGCCTCAAACCAAAGACATTGAGTCTCAGTGGTCAAGAACCGTTTCAAATCGAATGTCTCAAGTTAGTTCACTGTAGTGGGGTTGTGGATTTGCTTTCATAAAGAGTCCCGTACAAGGATAAAACATCTTTGCAGTAAATTCTGGTTTAAAATGGTCGTCTGTCTAGCATCAGCTTGTAATTTAAAGCCTGAAAATTCTAATCTCTACCCATGTATTTTGATATTAGGGCAATCACCAATTCGTAAACGTTTTTTTCCATAGTTGGAAGGCCAGTAAAAACCTAGAAACACTGAACATTTGTCATTTCCCTGGTTTCAGCTTCTCAACAATGTTCATCCAAATTTTTATAACCTTTGTGTTTAGTCAAATTATAGAACTCTTATAAACGTAAAGAACTGCAACTTCATTGTAAGAAACAACTGGCAAACTTCTTGAACGACTTATTCATACCATACAGCTTTGGTAGATGTAGTCGACGTTTATGTTTATTGTATGGCGATAATTTATCAGTAGATTTACATAGTTATATATATGCAACATTTATTAAACTTTATTTAATCACCGAATATCATAGAATATCATTTTTGTAACATTTTAGTGAAATACAATAGGTACTATGTATTGATCCATATCAAAAACTATTTCACAAAGCTATATATTTCCATAACATCTTGATCGGTTTAATTTATAATTAAGCAAGTGTGCTTATATGTACTGAATTTTAATACAAAGCTTTGTTAGTCAACAACATATGACATTTTCAAATCAGATTGAAAAGATAAACATTTTAGTAAACTTGAAAAATTCCCATATTGTGATTTAGTAAACATATAGTGTAAACTGTTTACATTACTTCGATTTTTCTCCCTCTAAAACACAAAATGTTAATTTTTAAACTTTTCCACATCAATGAATAGTCTTATTGTATTGCGCTTGGAGTAATTGATTAATTTTCTTATCTTTAGAGTTTTAACAGCCCTGGTAATTTGTTAACCAGTAAATGACGCACTATTATCATCGATGTAAAAACCATGCTTTACTTTCCTCATCTACATGTTGAAAAAAATAATTCATTTAGAATAGGAAAAAGATTCTGGAAATTATGATAGAAACAATGAAAATCAGTTAAATAAGTTTTCAGTGGTTTTGTCATTCTTCTAAATACATTAAGTCTTGTGTTTTTTTTATGTACTGCCAATTATATTGATTTCATAGAGCTTGTTAAAAAGTATAAATGTTGTTTTGCGAGTTCTTACTCCAATTGATTTTACATCCCGGGTTAACTTCGTATAATTTATAAACTTATCCAATTGTGTAACTAGTTTCATATAACGATGTGATGCAAATAACTGAATACGAAATATTTTAGGAAAATGGATATATTTCATAAATAATGGCACGACAGTTCACATGCACAGAGTAAAGGATTTGTAAAATGTAAGAATCGTATACTGACTGACGTAATGCTCAGTGATATAGTATGTGTATTTGACTTGATAACCAAATCAATGTAGAAATTATTATCTTATTTTTGTATACCTAAGTATTATAGTGTTATACAGACGCTCAGGCAGTCACGTGTTTATGAAAGTGGTACATGGATAAAGTTACTAATTATTCACTAAAATAAACTAGTGCGAACATATACTAGCTGCGTGGTCTGCTGCCATTACAAGACTTTGTTGTCACACCTATTGTTATGAACATAGTTAAATAAAAATATAAACTAATGAAAGATTTGGAACTAACTATGGACTTCTACGAAACTCAGAGCTAAACCTCAAGCTCCTAACCTCTAACCATTGGAAATCACTGGGTCTTAATTCTACTTCATCTAAATTTATGTTTAGCTATCGTGTGAATTGAAGGTTTTTAATCCACTATATTTACTGAAATTTAATCCAAAAGTGACTAAATATGTAATAACTGAAATGTAAGTTTGTACAGGACTCATTTTAGCCTGTTTTAATCATTTATTACAAAAAACATTCAGCGAGTTCATTGTTTTTACCTATTTTAACCTATTTCATAGGAATGCATATATATATATATATATATATATATATATATATATATATATATATATATATATATATATATTAGGTTACACTTTTCAATAAAATTGAAACTTACACTTACTTCATATTCTTTTGATCACTGTTTTATTTATTTGTCCCTTAGTTTTGTATGGATGCTTGCAAATGGGTTGATGCTCATCGTGAACTATTCAGTGTTTCTACAACTGTTGTTTCTAGCGTTTACATGCAGGATGCTTCATTAGAATGTCTTTTATCAGCTTGTCATATAAATCGAATCAATTCTACCATTGAAAGTTTTGCTAATCGATCTGCTGTTCGGTAACCTACTCACCTTTGATTATAATTAATAAAATATTTAATGATATTTTTGTAATATCTCAACAGTTGGAAAATTAAATTTCCGATGTTTCACAACTTAGTATAAGCCGCTTCTTCAGAGTAATTTGATATACTTGATCATAACTATTGTTATTTGTATTAGTCTAAAGGGAAAAGTTGTTATTTTTCCAAAGATCACTGATTGTTCTTTTTTGTGACTTCACCGATCGCACAACTAATCTGAGTGTTATTATAGAATCAGTCCTCCCGCTGACCGTGAGCCTCCTGGGAGTGCATTTTTTAAGCATATTTATTCAAACATACTTTATTCGACTTCAATGTAATAATAATACTGATCCTAATAAACAATCAGTATGACTTATGTACAGTTTAATATAGAAAAGTGTTTATATTTCTTAAATTCTATTGTAGATCGTATAGTACTTTAGTTTAAAACGAATGAATTTCTGTGACTTTGGGTAAGTAATAACAGTAGGTATCAGAAATACTGTCATCAATAATAAAACGGCGTACAACCATTGTCTTACTTTGAAGCTTTTTCATGACGTACTGTGTCTTTTCTACCGTTAAAATTCATTGCACATGTCAAAGTAATCGGTTCATTCATTTATTTAAAGTTTCTTATTTTACGAATACTACTGTCTTCTTTATGTTCAACTGTGCCCACTAATCGTGGTAACAAATTCAGAATAGAAATTGTTAAAACATCTACACAAATAGGTTATGATTTAACATGTATTCGTAAACACCCATGGGTTGTTTAGCTCATTGAAGAAAATGTTTATGAATAATCACATACGTACAAGGGTGAAATTGTTTCTGGTGGTCGGAAACTAATCGCTGTCAAAATATCTCAGTGATAAAATCTCACACCGAAGGTAAGTGACGTGGGAGCATCAGCCTCCTCACTATCTCAGTTACTAGCACAAAGCCTAGATTTATGGTCTCCTCCCAACTACCTTCAGCCACCAAACATCCTGAGAAACAGCACGCCACGTCGAGTCACCCGAACTAGTGATCTTTATCCCAACCTGGTCGACAGAATTTCAGGATCTTTGAAGGACTAATATGGCATTAGACACTACTCATAAATTTAACGTATTACTCCCTTATTAAATATAATTAAATTTCTATATAAAATTAGTGTGCTTACACTCAATCATTTTTCGTGGTTAAAGTGAATTGTCTTTTTCTCTGCAATATTACTTAACATTTCAGTCAACTATTCTCATATATTCATAAAACAAGTCTTCATCAGTTAACTGCATTTTTCGTACCACTCCTCGATGGATTTCTTCGATTGTTATTCAATTGCATAATAAGTACGATTTCAATCAAAATGAATGGTACCAAATCGAATAATAATGATAGTAGTATGGAGATGTATAGACCTAGCCTAATCGCATTAGAACTGCTCATTGTATTTTTGAATCGTATTACACGAAGCTTTCCTCATTTAAATGATAGACATGGACGAAACCAACTTCTAGTTTCATATTTAACTGGTCCACACTTTTTAACAATTGAAACAGGTTAGTTAATTGGATAAATATCATGTTAATTTTGTGAAATAATAAGTAATACTTACATATTTTTGTTTGTTGAAGATGGTCAATCTAGTCAATGTTACAGGATTTCTATAGTTAAATTAAATATTGATCATTACACTTAAAATTAATGAAGAAAACATAAATAAATAGCTTTTTAAAACATGTTTTTGAGAATAGAATAACCAAAAGTTTAGTTTATTAATTAATATACATTCTCCTACATGTTCTCTGAGTTATTGTACTGAAGATACTATACAGTTTAATATTGAAATATAATTTCTAAAAATGATAATCATTTGGAAACCACTAATGAAATATTTCATTAAAACCAGTTTTATTTAGTTTTCCCTTGTGTTTTTTTTTAGTTTTAAGTCATTACTTCTCTGGACATCCGTTATTTGGAGTACCGATAGTTTCGGATTTGGTAAATCCTGAACAGATCGATAAAAGCCTTTTAGCCAATGTATGTCTTTTTCTTGAATATATATATATATATATATATATATATATATATATATATATATATATATATTAATAATTTTAACTATTTGTCATTATCCTCGTAAAACAAAGGAAAGGTTAACGATACCTTAAAATCATTAATCTATATTAATGAATTCAGTGATGCAAATCTTGATTACACAATAAAGATAAAACACTTGTTTGCCGATCAAAAACTAGTCACTTTTCCATGACGATAATATTTTTCGTTTTTTTTAAGGACAAAAAATTACAGTTCACTAGGTTTCCACTTTTCGCTTTCGAGTTAAACTCTGTGTAAATCTTTATCGTATTCATGTCAGCTTTCTAATGACTTGTATAATGTATCATTCCTCACAGAGATTTAAGCAGTAATTGCCAAAGATCACTAGCTTAACACTTTCGTTTATTCAGAAATGCAAAAAAATTACGTTTAAGATTCCCTTAAAAATGTTCTTATTGGTAATCCGCTGTAGATACCCAATGATCTGTTTTGATCGATCTCCTATTTCTTGCGATGCTTCAACTTAAGTAAATCTGTATATAAAAACTGATTAAGTGAAATTGTCTAGGTCGTTTATTAGCATTTCACTGAAGCATTAATCCATTGCAGTGTGTGATATGCATATTAAGAGATGAAGGTATAATTTGCAATATATATTCATTCAATTACTTGAGAAAAGTGTTGTCTAATGAGATATTTTCCTAATAATCAATAACACTCAAACTGATTAATCCCTAACTAAACCAAATATCTATCATAGATCTTTTAGTTGCAATTTATAGATCAATGATAATTTTTTTTGATTGATACATTTTTTGAATTGAATTTTAATCTACGTGTCTGTAAAAATGTAAATTTTAAGGATTTAAGTAGTAATAGAGTCAAAAATGTCATTAATGAGATTTAGAGCTCAGTTGGATGTTTTTATCAGTGTTCTATTGTTTGGTATTGTGACACTCTAGTCATTTTACTAGCAATACATATTAGCTTTAGATTTTATTTATATCTTTGTACAGGAAATATCGATCAGTCACACATTCAGTGAACAATTGAAAACAAAATCTTGTACGAATGACATAGCACATAATAACAATCAATCACAAAGTCATCAGAACGGGTTGACTTAACCCTCGATTAATAATTATCAAAACTTTCACTTAATTTGAGACCCTATTATTCTCTCCGAAATGATAATGAAAGTTTCTTTAACTGAACCATTTTAACTCAAATAACGTATCACTAAAATTCCTGTTTTGTTAAATGTTCGGTAACAATAGTAGTATTAGTGATTTTAAATATTTTAAGGTAGAAATATATGTATGTAAAAATGGTGTAAAAATCTCATTATTATTGTTACTGCTTTTACTCTTTTTCTTCAACGTTGTTTTATACTCCAGTTCCCGGATGATTGACAGCATTTTAACAACTGAAATATTTTTCATTTTTCTCAATAAACCTTTTCTAGGGAAATTAATACCTATATTTTATAGATGATCTTTACTATAACATTGTACACACTTCAAATATTGTGCTTTAAACTTTACAGTAATTTAATTTCGTATATATGTTAATCAACTTATGATTGATTTTTTCTTTGTAAGCCTCTTTTCTTAGTAAAAAGGGATTAAAACTTACACCTTAATGCCATTGTTTCCTGTAGCTTAGTGTAAAAATCATTTGGAACTATGTAAACTGATCTCTGAATATTTTTAATAGCACTAACTATTTCAGAAAAATATATTTATTGAAGATAATGAATATATCTACTGTTTCAAAGAATATAAAGTGATTAGTAATTCATACAATCTAAATGTCTCTAAGAATCAATATACCACTGACTGGTTATTCTACATTAGGACTTGAAAGTGAACTATGTAAAGTATAAATGGTTTAACACTTTTACTAACTTTTTCATACTTTATAAGTTGACACTTCAGGAATTGTCTAAAATGAAGGTTGATCGATGAAATTTACTGACTTCTTATGAATTTATTATGTAGCTGAATTGCACAACACATTTGCACGACTATCTGAAGTAGTGTAGTGAACGAACGCTTAGTGGGCAACGCCAATTCATTATTTTATGCAAAATTACACAGCGCCCTGGTAAAATGCGAAAATCATATATTAAATACATTATTTGCACATTTTCCTTCAATTGTCCTTTACATACTTTATGATTCTTCCAATTCTGTATTTATTCTTTTTACTCTCTGTTCCCCTTCCTGTTCTCTTCAGTTTAATCTTATGCTTGCAGACGTTCCACTTCAGATTGCTCGTAAATACTACTTATATCTGTCAGCGTAAGTAGTACACACCACAGAAGTAGTAGTAGTAGCAGTGCATTAGTAGACCGAATATTGAACTGTCATTTCGTTGTTATTAAAAAGAAAATTGAGCCAAAGGTCAGCCATTCGTATTCTGATAATTCAAAAGACTAAATGATAAAACAACAGTATGACAAAGATTTAATACTACCAAGATTAAACCATTTGAACATAACATTTCTGACTTTAGTCATCAACTAGAAGTTTTATTTTTCACATCTATTTGTTCATGACTGTTATTTTAAAAAAAATTTCAGTTTTAAACAAATTTAATTATTTATTTATTTTTTTTCATTTTGTTAACAGATCATTTTAACTGAACTTATAAAAATCTATCTATTCAGAACTAAACTTAATGATTCTCAAAGTGGACAAACTTTATTCCCTTCATTATGGTTTCTTTTGGAATTATTTGTAAGTCATATTGTATGTGTTTTTTTCATTAGTTAATCGGTTAAGGTAACCATATCGGATCAAATAGATATCATTGGATTATTTTTCTTTTGTCTTTTCATGAATTAGGATTGTAAAAATTCATTATTGTTTTAGAATTTTATCAAAATTAATTTTGTATAATAAAATTATATTTTTTGAAATTCAAATAATACTCATAATATTGGCAGCGATACATTTTGTGCAAACTATAAGTAGCTAGATTTGCTCATTTTGTTATATATCTAACTGCATCTAAAACGATGTAAAAACATTTTTACATTTTTATTTCATTAAGTTGTTTAAATTACTATTCATTGTAACTCAGTTATCGGCTTGAAAACGTGTAATTTTTTAAGAAACATTGGTTATAAAAAAATTAACCTATCTTTGTCCACTATGTATCTTTTTTTACTCATTAGAAGAGTTCATTGAGGTGGTTGTAAGATCAGACCAGCCCCCCAAATGTCCTGGTATGGCCGAGAGTGGGGTGGGCCCGCCCTCCCACTCGAAATGCTCTCACACGGCCACGCGTATACAACCTCTGCCAGGGAAGTCCTACTCTTTACCTTCTCGTGGCGGGGGTGTTGTTTACGAAAATGAGAGGACGAAAAGCGAATGTCCGGCGCTTTGACCGGATCCCAAACCAATGGTGCATATGGGCTTTACTATCCCGCGGGAACAAATGGCGTATGAACCAATTTTTGGTCACCGGCTACCATGGGACTATATCTCCTGACGATCCTCCACTGCCTTGTGGGTTAGACCTTTAGGTCAAAGACTCGGGGTTTGGCCCCCTAAGAAAACCACCTGCTTCGGTCTCAGCACCCGGGCAGTATCACAGCCCTCACACAAAGTGTGGCGCATATATATTTGGTGCCCTCATTTACCAATATTTATGTGTTCAAATAAAATAAAATTGTAAGATCAAGTATGCATCATTAAATTGTCACAAAGATGTTCGTGAAGTTGTTTTAGCATTGCGCATTAGTTATTCTTCTGCATCTCTATGATTGACATAAAGCTTGTTAATCTAGTTATAAATTCCCTTATTCATTACACAGACATACTAATTAGAGTGGATTCATGTTGTAAAACGTTCCCTTATGTCATTATACACGTCAGCTGGACTATATAACGGTTCACTAGTATATCTTAGATTAGTGCATAATAGCGTCTATTGTCGATATTTCTTTCATTTTTTATCAGACAGTAGCGGTATCTCAAATCACGTTAACTGAAGTTATTAAAACCACTTTTATTGAATAATGATTTATTTTTTTAATCCTTCGGGTTTTAAGCATTAGATCTTTAGTCGATTAACCACATGTCTATAATCTGTTTCACCTTTTTTGGTTTGAATTATCAAGTAGTATCCTCGTCTTGCACCTGGTACGTTTTGTTCTTAGTCTCATATACTTGAATTCTGTTCTTAAGTTATATATTAGAAGTCGACTAATGATGTTAGATGATAATTACACTGTATCTTGCAATTAGACTTGGAAAAAGTCATCGTTCTTTCAAATTCAATAACTCTAAAGTAAAACTCTTTAAAGGTTATAACTTAACCTTATCAAGAAATCTTAAACTATAACAAAACAAATGTTTCATAAATTTTCTATCTGCAAAATTTATCCACTTCGTTGTTTCACAATGAGGCTAAACCTAAATGTCCACAAACTATTATATTAACAATTAGTTGTACCCTTGATTTAATATTTTGATAACTAGTTCAGTTGAATTACAAATCTCAACCAATAACTAACGTTTTTTTCAAAAAAATCATTTCAATTATGGAATGCTGTGTTTGATTCCCGATTGGGTGATTATAACACACTTGTTTTCGATTTATTTTGGCTTTACATGTGTGTTCTTCTGCTCGTTCGAATTGATTAAAAGAAGCGGTAAATATAAATGTACATGTTTGGATGTATAGTTTACTAGTGTATAGTATTCTGTTTCAGGATGCTTTCCATCTGAATAGAGTTGATCGATAAAGTGAAAAATACAATTAGCATATAGCGTAAATTATTTTTCACCTACGCTGTTAGATCATACACGCACTTCATGATACAAACACTTCGATGATAAAGCTATAAATTAATTTATTAAAAAAACTACTGGTGACCTCTGAAAAAGGAATGGTTGACCTTGTAAAACCTACTATGTCCTTAAATGTATTTTCCCTAATCTACCAAGTTGATTAATTTTTTTATGAGGTGTCAATTTTCTCAGTCAAGTCTATGTATGAATAAGCCTTTGAATAATGTAATTTATATTTTCTATACTTTATTTTTATGAAAAATAAACATATTACTTATTATCTGTTAATTTCAGATTCATTTATTAGCACAAGATTGGCACTTGACAACAGAAGCTAATGAACCGAACATCATTTTACCACTATATGAAAACCCTTGTTTTTTGGAAGATTTAAGTTCATTTAATACATGCCTAACAGAATATATGATTCGATATGTTTGTAGTCAACATACTAAAATTTCGGATGGTCAGTTTAATAATATACTATCACTATGAATTGCTTCTTTTAGAAGTCGAATCTCTTAAATATTCTGTAGAGTGGTCTATATGAAGACGTTTAATCTCATTTAAAAACTACCTGATAAATATGCAGTGTTTTGAAAATGATTTGAACTAACAAACATCGTTTTAGATATCACATTGTTATTTATTTAGCCGTTTAGTTATAATAGACGATATTTACCATCCATTTGATATCGTTACCTAAGGGTAGACTGAGGTTAATTTATAGAATTGGAAAAGCACCACCTTGTGTTAATATTAATATATAAGATACCATTTCTAACGCTGATCATTATAAAATCAAAATTATTGTCATGACATCTTTACTAAAAGGGTCAAGGACTAAAGGGACGTTGGTGGTTCAGAGTTAGAATACTCGCCTGCCATGCGGGCAGTCCGAGTTTGATTCCCGGCTGGCGCACACCGCTTACCTTCAAACGCCCTCTCAAAATGCCCTCATATGGCCACGAAAAATACAACCACTGCCACTGAAGTTCTATTCACTAGAACAAAAAGCAAATATCCGGCGCTTTCCCGGGTCGGTGAATACGAAGGATCCACCTAGAGGAGTTGGGAAATCCTGATTCCAAATCAATCGTGCACATGGGCTCCAGTATACTAAGGAAACAAATGACGCATAGACCTGTTGTTGGTCGCCGACTACCATGGGACTGCACCTTCTAACATTGCTCCACTGCCTTGTGGATTAGGTCAAAGGCTCGGGATGTGGCTCCCTAATAAAACCATCTACTTCGGTTTGAACACCCGGGCAATATCTTAGTCCTCACACAAATTGAATGATTTATGTGGCACATATCTATATCGTATCTCCTTTTACCAAATTTTATTTATGTAAATAAATAAATAACAAAGACTATGAAAATACAATGACCTATATGGGAGATAGCAATGGAATCTGAAGTTCACATTTCATCCTATTGATTCTGCTTTTTCATTCTTATTTAATGATTAAGTAGTTTAACATTCCTTTAAAACTATTTTTATTGCGGCACACTTTGATTTTGTAACACGGCTAAAAGTCTTTAAAGTGTTTATTTATTATAAATAACAAATTAACGATTATTCCATTAAATTAATTGTATTTCATAAAATATTTTTCAACAGTAGTTGTAATCAATGTATTGAAATTAAATTTTTATCCTAGATGGTTCTACTGTTTCATCACTTTCCTTCCGTTTTGTTTGTTTGAATGAACACAAATTTCTAATAAGTTAAGTAAGATGCCTGCATTGATGTTCTGATGGTATTCATGATTATGCAGAAAAGGAATATTAACAAACAGATTAGATATTAGTTTCATTAGTTTGGAATTTACATGTTTGTATAGTTGTTTTAAGCTTTGGTCATTTCTGTTTCCTTTAATTTCATGCCATATTTGTTAGTGACGAAGCAATGGCTTAATGTTCAAAGTACTCTACCTTTAACCAATAAATTACAAGCCGAAACTCCATTCAACTTAACTCGGTTTAGGCAAATCGGTATTATCACTACTTCTCAGGCAATAGAATGGTCATGGTCAATTACATAAACCTAATACACAAATTTTTGAATTGTTAACAAATTCTATTTCTTTTTACCATTTTATTTTTATTTTAGCAGATTCAACTCAGTGGGAATCGCATCGACTAAACAATCAAATATTCTCATTTTTCCTTTACGATCTTTTCTCATTTCTACCTATCGAGTATATTTTTTCTGAAATAAAAAATTATTGGAATAAAGTGAGTGGGTTTGGAATTCATTTGAAGTTTATTGATAAATGATTAAATATTTCTTTATTTTTGGTAATAAATTATGATTATTATTGCCTTAAACTTAGCAAATAGAATTTTCTACAATTGATGCACTTTTCAGTTCATACTTGAAGTGGATTGAAAATAATCCAAAACACAATAATAATAGTACTACTTCTAATAATAATAATAACAAAAATAATAATATGTGTACATGTGAATCGTTAATTATGGTAGGGTTGAAACAGTTGTAGTTCATGTTAGCAATTTGTTGTGTTGTTGAAAGGTTCAAAATTTCACAAATTTTATTTTCTCTTGCTATTCTTATTTGAATGTTGTCAGAACAATTTTCAGATTTGTAGGTGCTTTATTTAAACTGTTATCGGATTATTAGAAGTATGTGAAGAATTCTGTAATTTAATATTGATCATGTGATGAAAGCGTCACTGAGAACACATGCCTCTCCATCTCATTAAGTTACTTTCGTAGTCATCTTGGTATATTTAATATAATTTACTAATATCTACTTGTCTTTCCATCTTCTTAACGTCGTACAATATCAAATCTTCTACTCTTATCAATCATTTGTGTTCATATATCATAGGTTTATGTCGCAAAGTGTAACACTTACTTATCTCCCCTAATTGTTTTTCTCAAGTTAGTGTCATCCTTCTTGTAATGATAGGTAACAAGGTCACCAAGAACCAGAACCTTCGGTCTCGCGTACGAGATCGTGGATGAGCACTGTTGAGAAGTTCCGTACTATGACGAAACGGCCGTTTTGTGCCTACAGGTTTTCAATGGTGGTCTAACATTGATTGATTCATGATATCAATCGAAACTCAACAATCTCCACTACCCCATACTAATAATGTATATTTGCTTTTATGTTTCTCACCGATACAGATTGATCAACTACTCTCGGATGCAGAACTAAATCAAACGTCAAGTGATAAATTATTAAATTATTTCAAATTAGATTTATTACAAATAATTTGTTCACATAAAGCATTTTACCTGTTGAATGATTGTAATAATGACAATGTTAATTTCAATAATTTATTACCAGTGAATTGTGAACGATTACTTCAAAGTTATAAGCAATTATCCTTATGCAAAAATAATCATCAGACAAAGCCTTATATAAAATCAAATTATATTCCATTAGCTACTATTGAACCAGAATTCTATGGAACTGAAGATAATCATCATCATCATTGTCACACTGATGATTATCATGCAAAAAGTTTAAACATAAATAATGTGAATGTCTTCAATAGACATTTTCTTATTTCACTAGTTATTTGTGAATTGATCACAGCTTTAAGATCTGAGTAAGTTACAGTTCGACAAGTTTTCATTTTTCTTATTGTTGTTAAAAAGGTTTTTTTCACCTAAACCCTTCTGAATTGAATAATTGAAATTTGCTCATAAGAATTTATTTGTATACGAAATAAGAGTGGCTTTATTCACCTTAAATAATCACTTGAGAAATATCAGAATGAATAAGGGATCAATAGTTTTCATTCACTTGATTCTAGTAAACCTGAAATCAGAAAATGTACTTAGATAAAAAAACTACAGTCCAATGTACAGTGAGGTATCATATAGAAAAATAACATTTCTACATTAATATCTTGGATACTATTCTGATATTTTAGCATAGAAGGTTTGTTTTGTTTACATTTCACATCACTGATCAACGTTAGCTTAAGAATCAAGGGACACTGTCTGGGAGTTTCGTTCTAGTGTAGGGCACTTCGAAAGCGTACTTAATGAACTGTTGGTATAGTGTATGCATTTAGAAATGTTGATAATTAGGCCTCACTGTATTGGCCTAACGTTAACATGTTCACATCTAAGCCTAAAGTATTTTGGTTCAATCCCTGGTGTAGTCATTAGTGTTCATTTATTAGGAGTCCCGTATTAGAACTAAACAGCTGTTCATAACATCTCGATTTCTAATGGATGTCTGGATAAATTCAGTCAGCGATATAAAGTACCGGTATTTTTTTAATACTCAATTGTTGATTATATTAGTTTTCATCAACCGTATATCATGAAAATTTTATTAATCAAGAAAATAAACTCATCAGGAAAATGCGAAATATTCCATAGACTCATGTAGTCAGATCAGTTTTATTTTTTACAGATTATCTACTAAACGTGAATATGTTGGGCGCTAAACTTGCTAAATCTTTCCCAGTCTAATTACCGTTTAAAAGCGTAAACGAATAGAATATTATCATCATTGGTGTATTTTATCGAAAAAACACTAATAAAACAGTTACGTGCCCAAAATTTTCATTTCTACTTTTATATTGGTAATTTTGTTCTTCACAACTCAGAGTAATAAATGAATAACAAGTAGTATATTCATATCTATACCATCTATAAATGACTGTATTCAAATAGGTTTTTCATCTTGATATTATTTGTTGATATGCTAATGAATTTATTTCATTCCCCATAATTTTGATGGTCTTTGTTTCATTATCCTATAATATTCGGAACTCTATTTTCAATTTCCTTTTACTCCTTCATTTCTATTATGGTAATCAAAATAATTTATTATATCACTTAAATCTAAAAAAACGTATTCAAATTATTGTAAAGTAAAGCTAGTTAGTTGCATCGTTTTTTGTATATTTTAGCAACCTATGAAGTTTATATCCCAAACATCAAGTAAATATTTAACTTTGAACTTGTAAATTAACAGACTATTTAGATTCCTCTCTTATGTTTTCCCTTTTAACAGGGACTCTGACCTGCAAAGACGTGGAGTTGATGTTCTTTGGAATATTCTATTAAATAATGAATTAGATTTAGAAAAAGAGACATCAGAAAAAAATTCTTCATCTCAATCGATTTCTAACCTATCTCAACTCACTTACTTTTATTCCCCAATACTTAATATTACGTGTGATTCTTTGCCATGTCTTGTTAAAACATGGCGTTTAAACCAATTTCGATCAAATCGCTCTGTTGAGACTGAATTTCTCAAACCTAAACAACAATTTACATATACTACAACAGCAGATAAAGTGGTTCCTAATTCATCGAATGATTCTTGTTCAACAGTTCGAGCTTCCGGGAGAATGAGACGGGTATGTTGATCGATTGATTATCTTGCTCATTCGAGTATTTTCTATCTGTAATTCCAAATCCATTTCCAACTCACTTCCTAATTATATCATTCTGTGCTCAGATAGTCTTTTATTATTTTCATTACTACCATACACGTTGTCAGATTACGATTACTATTATCCAAAGGCATGAATTTATGTATCACTTACATATCGTCTACATATTCGTTCTTTTAAATATTGTCCCTTACATTTTGTTCGTCCTCCCAGGATATTCGTACACATTTCATGATAGTCATAACGTTCAATTAATGTAACTTCCCCACAAAATCATCTTAATTACCGTTACTCCTTACAATTAGAAAATATTTGATGATAAAGTGTTCTTTGAGCTGGTAAATCAAACACTTCTAAATCTCCTGTGATGTTTAAGTTTTTACCATGTGAATGGAAAGCAGAATCATTCTAATATGCTCTATTTAGTAACTGAACAATCTTGGATATAGTTTTTCAGAGTACACATTTATCGATAAATTGGTGACGATTTAAGTAGAAGTAAAATCTTAATCGTTAATACTCTTCTATGATTCAAGCTTCTTTTTAAATTCAGTCGTGAATTTTGTATCCTTTTTCAGAAACTAAACAATATTCATCGCCTCTCTGATGGTGTAAAAAATATAAGGAAGTAATTCAGTACTTAGTACTATATTTTAGTTTTGTCTAGCAAGTCATATAAGTTAACAAATATAAATTTGTTTTGAAAAAATCTATATTTTAGTAGCTAATGGAGTAATATTTAACTCTAGCTGCATTTCTACTCAGTTCCTCCTACGATATTTTTTTCATACAACACTTTACTACTAGTAAGTAGCTAACTTTCTAAGCCGAAAAATCATAAATCATCAATTTGCAATCAGTTTTACTCAAAGATTAACTTTACAGAATTCCGGATTCAACTTCAAGTCCATATATGACGCTTGTTAATAGTATTATTTGTTATGTTTATTGTCTGGAGATTCATTCATCAAACTACTGTCAAATGATTAAATTTCTGATGAATATTCTGCCAAATAAGTATGATTGGCATGTCAAAACGCACTTCTAAATGAATCATTGTTTTCGAAACTCAATGTGTGACATTCGTTTATTATGGTCACTTTATTATGTAGCATATTTATCGCTTAGTTTTACCCCGCACTAATAACTTGTTTGATGAATTGAACCATGGCTTTCTTTGGGAGGATCAGTGATGGTTGACTGAATATAAAAGATAATTCATTGAACTTATTTGTTGATAATAACTTTGGTCGTTGCCGATTTTAAATTCCAAAGTCGTGCGTCTTATTTACCCTGTAAAAGTTGTCAACTTGTCAAATCAAGGGGTTATAAAGTGTATGTACGGATACGCTTGGATTCACTTTGACAAATACTATTGACTATATTTCTGTCACGCATTTCTTCAATATTTATTAATAAATTACAATTAAATCGTCCTTTCACTCATACTAAAATATTCTTTCGTAATCTTCTCATGAATAAACTTTTAGATAAGGCGATATGCAAAATCTACTAAATTCTTGGAATCTGTATCGGTTGGGAATTCGAATACTAAAGAACCTGAAAAACCTCGTTCTCCACTACCTAATGAAGATTCAGATGTGAACCTTATATTGAATACCCAATTGGATTCTACTAAACCTATGAAATATAGTACAATGAAACGATTATTGTTAATTAATGTTTGGATTCTTAAATACATTCCCGATTCACTTTATCATGAATGGCTTCAACAAGCTAGCACTAAAGAGCGGAATCAGCTTTTGTTATTGATTTTCTTAATCGTAGATGTTTTCGAAACTCACGTATGATAAAACAGTATATATTTCAGTGATTTTTTTGTTAATGTCTTCTTATTAGTAGTTTTGTATACATTTATTTTAAGTCCATTAATACCATATGGTTTTTAGTGTTATTTATCTTGAGTCCGTAAGCTTAAGAAAAAAATAGCTGCTTGGTGGTTCCTGATTCTGAGTGGTTGTTTAGTTACAGTAAGTCCGTGATATAAACTATATGATTCGACAATCCTTACGAAACACTCTATACTAGTAATAACTATTTAGCCACCAGTGTCTCATTTCTAAGCCGAACTCTCTGAGTGCTAGTGAAAGACCCATATCAGTGAAGTTCAACTACATTAAGAATGAAACAATTGCCCACCGTTAGCAACGGTTAATGGTCACGCAATATGACAAGTTATCCGAAGACCAAAACCTGAAGTTTTGCATCCCGAATTGGTTGTCTGGAGGTTAATGGCTAACCTAGAGCCCTGAAAGTACTGAGTTTGATCCCTATAAAGTTTGTGAGTACACACATTTGAGTAGTCCCATACCAGGGTGAAACAACTGCCCAATGCTTCTTGGTTTTCATTAACTGGCTACAGCCTGTCCATAATACTAACTACAAAATATTGATTGACAATTTAGTGTATTAGCATATAAGTGATCATTGAAATAAGCATGTACGTCAAGTTAAAAATACAATTATCATTAATCATTTTGCCCTTGGTTCCCAAATAAACTATTATTAATCTGTCATAGTCCTAAGAAAATAAGTCTTAAAAAGAATTGCATTTCGTCTGTATAAAGGTTACAGCTTTGAGAATCATTTGGAGAACTGATAGTGATGTAATTTCATATGCTTATGTAGCTAAAGAGATTTGTTGAAATCCTTCATTACTTACACTAATCACCCCATTTTTCCATAAACATTCCAAGTGCATTCAACTCTATTGTATATGAGAGGCAACAATTATGTAACATATTTTCATCCTTAATTATAGTGCATATAACAATTTTTTCCGGAGAATACTGACTGTAGGTGTATCCTAGTGAAAAAATGTAGATTTCTAGTTGAAGTAAAACTATGGAAACAAGCTTTGAATTCACTGGCAACATGATTTTAAATCTCTTAATCTTGTTCTGGAGTTCTTATTGAACTTAAAACTACTGACATATGGCTTTCTACCTTATTAAAATTGATATCAAAAGACAATTAATGATTTCTTTTATTACTTATATTCTTCAAATCTAATTAATTCACACGATTATGCAAATATCAGTATGCAGTTTATCATTTCTAAATTATGGATTCTTCGGTTATCTTTATCGACCACATGCTAAACTGATTAATCATTAACTTTTATTTTTGTATCATATTAATTAATAGATTTCCGAAGATGATTTACCCCTTAAGGATAGTTACCCTCTAAGAGATAGTAGAAATCATTCAGATTATCAAATAATTAAGAATGAATCACGAAATACCTTGGATCAAGATACTTCATCAAATGGTATGTTTTTGAAAATATATATCATTAAACTTTATTTTCATAAAATAGTATGGTTAATTTTAATCCTTTATTAGTTTGTTTGTTATTTCTATGAAATGAAACATTCTTTTATTGTTAAGTAATATTGTTTGAAACAAATAGTATGTTAAATACATTCAGATAACGCAATAGTATATACCACATAGTTTTCATATAAACTTTCATTATTATTATTATTATTATTATTATTATTATTATTATTATTATTATTATTATTATTAGCTTTATTCACTATTACATTTTTGGTACAATATAGAATTTTCAGCGTAAAGTATTTCAACAAGTTTCCGTTTCTTTCTTCTTGGTCGGTCCTGGCGATAAATATTGAGTGATCGCCAGTTAGATGTTAACAGTCCAGTAAATGAACATCTGAATAATGTGTATTCTTTTCGCTGTATATTGCCAGAAACCACATTGTCTCTTATTGAGTTTTTTGTAACTTTGACAACGAAAGGTTGTACACTTTTCAGAAGCGCAGCAGAATAAGTTATGCGATTAATAGACATAACGATACATTAAAACAAACAAAAATAGATAACTTGTTGAAATATCTAGATGGCAGGAACAGGTAGCCCAAATGCTCAAGCAGGCCGCCGCCGCCATCTTCTCATTGCACTATCTTAAGTACTATTTCTTTTCACTATCTGAAATGTCATTATAATTATCACAGTGAAATTTGATATGAAATAATTTTTTAAACACCTTTATATACCAATATTTTGTAGTTATCGGTCTTTACTTAACTTTATACAAACACTTGTCGATATATAACCTAATAAAAGCCGATTTTAATGCATCACTCAATATTTTATCTAAAACCGATAGTGGATTTTTGTATGTTCTAATTATCTCAATCTCTGAATGAAACACTAACTCAGACATTACAAGAGCTATTACTCTCCTAAAACACTGTAAATATTGTTTCTTGATGAGTATCAACTAGCATGAAACTTAAGTTTAGAACATTTTGCAGATTACCTCGAACCATGTGACTAACATTGAACAAAATGTTCTCCACATTATCAGATCACATGATGTACATTTAAAATTAGCCGACAAATTTCTCGTAGCCCTAAGTACCAGACATAATTATTTATTATCAACAACGTTAGGTAAACTATCAAAAGCATACTCATTGTATCGATATTCAAAATTATGTTGCAAAATTAAACTGGTCACTTAATATACTTGAAGCAACACTATCTTATCGGTATGATTGGAGTACACAAATCATATAGAATTAATTGATTGAAAACATGAGACAAAAGTTAAATAATTTCTGATCTTCAGTAGTATTTTCATATTTCAATCGAAAACTTTACACTTACAAATAAATTTTATCAAACTTCTGTTCTTATCAAATTATAGATTTATTGCCACTTAACGTTAGTGTTAATTATACAGTCTATCGCTGTGGATCATGTAATGTAATTTTTAGTACACAATGTCTGTATGGTAAAATTTACCAAAAGAAAGGCTTTTTAATATGGTACACGTACATCTTAGTCGTTTAAATAATACTACACAATGCTAATCGATAGAAACTTGTGCAATAACTGGTAACTACTTTAGATACTAAATTAGCATCATTTGTGAATGGCCATTTAATGTCAGCAGACAATGGCCTTTTAGTCCGTGAATAAACATGATAATATATTGAAAATTGACAAAAAAATGAATAGGATTCATTCAAAATATAAGCGACCAAGTTACACAACTTCTGTAGATCACATACACACTAAAAGAAGCCAGACCTAGATCAGGTTAACGTTTCGTTTGGCTTATCAGATATATCTCAAAGTCCTATTGAATAAATATCGAATTCATAAAGAAGATATGTTAGCCATTATTCTTGAAAAAGTCAAATAAATTCCAAACTTTACAACATAAAATCCAAGGCTCACTATTCGAATACATCTTTCCAACTAATAACAAGTCAGAAATAATTTGAAAAAGGTTCAATCTTCATCACTATGCTAAAGATTATTCTCATGTTTCACTTTTTTATGATTTGTGCAATATATATATATATATATATATATATATATATATATATATATATATATATATATAACCTCTGGAACGGTTGCCTAGTGTTTAAGGGATTCAACCATAAAGTCCAGGTTTAAACCGCACTTCACCTACTTCACTTTGGTCATCCAGGTAGTATCATTCGCCCTCACACTTAGAGTGTGACTTTTCCAAGAATCCAATTTATAAGTTACTGCAGCATAATCTTACCTTTGATTTACTTTCCAGATCATAATTCTATTGATCGATCCCTTAAAAAATCACCGCATGATTCACTTATCAAGTTGAAATTTCCATCAGTTGATTGTACTTTGTCAAGTCCTTATGTTCATCAAAACAACAACACTTCCTCAAGTCAACAATATCATTCTCGTCCAAATTTACTAAAACTCAAGACTAAATTTACAAGATCTAATAGTTTTTCACTGGAATCATATTCAAATGATACAGATTTGTTTAGCTCAAATCAAGATTTAAATGTTCTACGAAGTATTTTGATTTCGAATGATGTTGTTATGGTGTTGTGCAATTCGTTGGATGCTACAATAGAAGTATGTTTAAACATTGTTGAATTATTTGGTAAATTTCATCTTACCAGAGTGATGAAAATATATTCATTATGGGTTTTATATGATGTATCGTATTTAGTACATTTTAAGCTTTATACCTTTTTCTGATCAAAAGAAAATTAGATTCATTGTCAGTGTTTACCTATTTTATGACAGTGAAAAGAATAATTATAAAATTTATGTGAAGTATTTATGTCATTAGTGTTTAGTACTTAAAAAAAGACATTATACACTTAAATTCAATTTGTGCTTGTGGTTCGTCAATGCCATTTCATATTCAATACAAATTTATTTGAAGTAGACATTTAATGCAAGAAAATAAAAATATCTGAACATCATTTGACAAATTTATAGATTCCTAAGGCTGGCCCTAATACATTTTGTAATGTTGTTTGTTTATTTATCTCATTTACCAGATACAGATCGGCTACGATCTGTTGACACCACATGGTTTCTCAAATTCAAGCAGATCGAGTAGGGTTCGAACCTTCGATTTTGCAGTTAAAAGTCGAACGCTTAAACATTGCTCTATAGCCTTACAATGATAAGTTTTAGATTGATTTCTTGATTCCTATTGTCTTGGAGTTTTTCTCGAAATTGCAATGGATTCGTCATCGGATAATAATTCAGTAAATCTATTCTTTGTTTCACAGTGTTACATCATAGGATTAGAATTTTAAACCAGGTTCCTTTTTAAAAGCAATTCTGAATAATCTGTTTTAAATAAATCTGCTTGCTACCTTGATTGAAAGATGCGTAAGTGGATATTGAACTCTCTTGATCCTTCTAACCATCATAGATAGTTGTATACCGTAGTAATTAGTTATTCATGTTTAATTTTAGATATCGTAGAGATTTTAAAAGTTTTCATTGTTTCCCTTCAGTAGATTACGTGTGTTCGAAAATGTATCACATTAGTGATGATTTCTTATTGAATATTTAATTATTTAAATAGTGTGATTTAGCGAATATTCGCACTTATATTTCTTTCAGGGATTATGGCAAGCGGATACAGCACTTGGCCAACCTGGCTTAAGTTTATTCACACTTTATAATTATCCATTTAATTGTATTCTACCTTACAAGAAATCGAATTCCATTAATAATGAAAACAATACCTCTACAAGCCAATGTCTTATCAGTTGTATTATTCGTATTATCTTATATGTACTTGGGTTAAATCAAAGCCCAGTGAGTTATCAACGCATTCTACATTCCTTGAAACGTATCATATCACGTGTAAGTTATTTTAATACTTTTTAAAGTAACTAATATATGTTCGCTTGAGTTTGAAGGGAATTATACTCTGTTAGTTACAAGTTGATGTCTGAACAAATTATCGGTCACTCATCAGTTTTCAACATATTGAGGATAGTTTTCATATTAATAAGGATAAATACTTAACCCTACAATATGTGCTACAGGATGCACACATCTGACAGTGGGTAAAGACGTAATCATTTCCTGGACATAATCCTAATTGATACATGTAAATCAGTACTCTACTCATTTTACATTATCTGTTACATATAGCAAATCCATGAGTTTGGAAGGCAAATGTTCGTGAACCTTTATTTCAATAAGCATCACATGTATCTTTCAAGCTCTTTCCATACATAGTTACTACAGTGTCTTCATCTCAGAGTGAACGAACAAAATGTTCGTTGACTAATTTAATGCAAAATATTTTCCGCATGTGTTATAGTACCATCAGAAAACAAAATTCATCAGTTGCGTTCACGATATTTGGTTGGTTAAAATACTTATTCCAAATTGAATTAGAATTGTAATCGGTTCCATTGTTAACAGCGATAATGTAAAGATAAACGGTTGCATTCATTCACTAGCTTGAACTCTGTTTTTTTTCATGTCTGATAACCGAACACTAAGCCATTGATTTGATTTTACTTTGGATGATTCAAAATAGACAGACACACAATACGGTTGGCCGGTATAGGATCTTTGTATTCCTATAATCCAATCTTCCCGTTTGCATATAATAAATGAGTTGTTTGATCAATCAATCTTAAATTAGTCTCAATTTGAGAGTACATATTTCCTCGAATTCTTTTCTTAATAACGTTTCATCCTTCATCACTATATTCAAAGTAGATTTCGAAAATAATTTTCCTTTCTCAGTGTCGTATTTTCCAGTAAATTCACATTTAATTCTTGTTGATGTTGATTTCTTTCAAAATTTATCTCTAGTTCCCTAGCTTCTTATTTGAAGATAATCCGGAATTTTGTTCTGTTTCATGTCATCATTTATTACGGTTATGTACAATGAAAGAAACAACTGTTCGCGACGATGCTGTAGATACACTATATTTTTTAATAAAAAATTATCATACACTAACTAAAGTACGTAGTTACTTTTTAATTTTGATAATATTGTTTAAATAATTATTCAATAATGTGTTATCATATTCATAACTTATTGTTAATAGACGTTTTCTCCGGCTTGACATTTTATGGAAGTGCTTTAGACCACATTCTTCCTAACACCTGAACTGTAGCTTGTGGATGCTTACATTTCATGAATTTCTGGTTAATAATCCTAAATTTTAAAATGTGGATATTTCCTATCAATTATAATTACTCCCATAAACATTTGAACGAACTATAAGCATGTATGATAGCATGAAGATTTGTTCATTTTCATTAGTACAAAACATTCTCAGTGACGTTAACATCAAATTTGTCAACTTAAAAGTATAATTAGCAGTAGCGTTGTTTAATGGACTGATGCATCGTAGAAACTGAATTAATCACTTCTTATCATTTGGTATTTACCCGAATATTCTTTTCTCGATTTGGATACCATCTTATATACAGGATATTATGCTTGTACATTGACTAATCTGAGCGGCCTATGCTCCTTCACGAGGAGTAACAGGCGTAAGTAAGTAAGTAAGTACATTGACTAATCACTGAATAGTTACCATTGTCATGTGTGTTTAGTTCTTAATGCTGATTCAACTCTATCTACCAAGTTTCAATTGGGCGAATGATCTAAGTGACTCAATTTCTTCACTAAGGTTTGATATTAGGTCGTTGAAGCTAGTTGACAGATCTTGGACTCAAGTTTCATGCTAGTTAGCAGTTATCACTATGATATACTTGGAATCTTGAACAAGCTAATGCTCCCTAGATGATTAGAACGTACGTCACAATGCAAGTGCTTACTACTGAACGATTCAAACTGCATAGCTTCTGGCAAGTTATAATCACCGAACTTGTAGTTTATGTCAATAATATGAGAATCACTCATTACGATTTAATTAGTTACCTGTAATAAGAGCATGACAAACAAGCATAGAGTAGAGTATAAATATACGTTGGTGAAAGTGCCCGTATTTGGTTAGCATGAAGACATGATAATAACAAAAGAGATGAAAACAATCTTGTGGTATTATTCAAAAGAAATACTAAACCTTCAGAATACGATTTGAAAAGACAATGGAAAACTACCAACAAATTATATCAGTAACTGTAATTGTACTGCTATTATTCATAATAGTTCCACAAAGTTAAAGTGGAAAGTTCATTGAATAAAATGATTTTTATTAAATAGTGAAAAATGTTAGATAAATAATATATAGTTATTTGATTCGATCTCAATAGATGGTTAACGAATAAAAATAAATTCTACCTATTAGATTTATTAGAAAGTATTGGAAGTACATTTGTTGATTGTATCTTATCAACCTTCTGGATTTTTCATTAAACTTTATGTGAATTTATATATATATATATATATATATATATATATATATATATATATATATATATATATATATAATTAACAGTTGAGTTTTAAGATGAATACTAGAGGAATAGAAACAGGTAATCCGCTTGTGTTGTTTACTTAACCTCAATTAAGAGTGATTCATTATCGTGTTAATACACATCACTAAGATGAGCAATGATAAAAATCAACCTTTTTTCTACAGCTTAATTAATTTCCCTAGCCAATTTCATTTAATCCCTATTCTGTTTACTTTAATCGAAGATAAAGTTTGGTTAATACATGTAAAATTATAATACAAGATTAGCTCATAGCAGAAATATTCTCTCTATGATTGTACAACCAACATCTTCAATACTTTATTAAACTATTTAAAATATGGCCCACATTATTTCATTGTTTATTTCATAACTCTTTCTCATGTTTTCTAATTTCCTACTAATCAACATCTGATTTCCGTTTTTTTTGCTTCTTTACTCAAACAATAGAATCTATCTTTTGTCAAAGTACATCTTTATTTAACATTTAATTCATTTTTTACAAAGTTAATTAATAGTGGAATGATCATATCAAATAATTCACTAATGAATAAACATTTGAATAATAAAATGAATATTGAAAATATTCATTTCACATTATCGTCTACTTTGTTAATGAAAGCATATTTAATTGATTCATTACATTATTTAAAACATTTAACCTTATCAGATGTTGATTCTAACTTATCAACTAAATTAATTGATAACAGTAACTATGATGAAACAATGTTTGATTCAGAAAGATATATTGAAGCATTTAATTTAACATCATTATCATTGAATAATAATGACGATGGATATAATACGGTTTCTGGAATAACTACAACAACACCGATGACAGTGCCAACAATACCATTTATGTCAAATATTCCTACTTCAAATTTTACTTTACAAATTAGTCAACTAGTAGATAATTTAAATTATTTATTAAATGATGCTATACGATTACAAGATACAATCCATGTTGTATATAAACGACAACAGGAACAATCGAATGATTGTTTTAAACAAACAGTGAATGAAGATACATTGTCAATGATTGATTTATTACATTCTATATCACATAGGAATCGTGCATCACCGGAATTACGATTGTATTGGATTTTACAAATTGCTGAGAAACATTATGAAGTATGTTTTGTGTTCTTGTTTGTTTTGATGTTATGAAATTTGGTAGTGATTTTAGTCATGCTTCTTGCGATTTAATTTTAAGTATGAATACAAAATGGTCTTTCTCAAGCTTACAGTTCACATATTTCCTGACTGTGGCGTTGTAGGCCTTCGAAATGAACGAACTAAACAGGTGTCAGGTTACCCTCTTAGTTTAATTGTTAGTTGAGTGATATTCCGTTTAAATACTGATTTAACAGAAATCTATTAAAAGTGAAATAAAATCGACAAGCACAAATTGATTCAAATAGCTAGAATGTGCAACTATTTATTCGTAGTTTTTCAGTTTAATGTCGGAACTGGAGTCGATTTTCCATGATCTACATCTAATCAATTACAAGCCATCAATTAGTGTACATTTGGAAATAATATTTAAATTCAATAGTTTGTTTTTTTTTGTTTTTTAACAACTGTTTAAATCTGAATTCATTTATAGCTTTCTCAATTCGCTGAAGCTTCACAGTGCTTAGCACATTGTACAGCTATTGTCGCTGAGCATATGATTAATCGAGGTTGTAGTCCATCTGGACTATCATCAGCTGGATGTGCAGATATTGCTGATGCTGTACAAAATTTAAATATACTTGAAGAAAGTTGTGCGTGCGGATTTCCTAATACAAGTGTATTCGATAAGTTCAGTTGTTCTACACCGATAATTCTACAAGATTTATCATCTCTTATGCCTTTAGATGTTTCTTGGCATTTTACAATGCCTGGATTTATGGCACTAATATCCTGGACAGCAGAATCATTTGCAAAAGCTGGGTTTTATGAAATAGTTCCATGTTTATATTCTCGCCTTGTGCTTTTGTTGCACTCAAGTAATGATTATGGACGTCTAGCAGAGATCCATGGACGAATAAGAGATGCATATACTGTACTGAATAAAAATCAGGTAATATCGAAACATGTTTTTCGGTAAACATTTTTAAGACAATAGAATTCAATATTTGTGACTTTCTTCATCTTTAAAAATTTACCTGTATTATCATAATAAATTTAAGTAATATGACATCATCTTAACGATATTAAGTAGTTGAACGCAATCGATAGGAAACCTTAAATATAGATTTCTAAACTTAAAATGCTAGTGCGCTTGATGAGATTCAAACTCGTGTCATAGTGTCATGAAGACTTAACCATTTAGCTATTTGGTAGTAGCTGACCTTTTCTCGAACAAAGATGTTCACATTGATAGATCACTATAAAGTAATTGTTGTTAGGTTTGTGGGATTTTTAGTGGTGATCTAATCCTGTAGACTAATTTCTGGTAGTTGATCCCGCAATAATGTGTCTCATTAGTCTTTGGTGAGCGATTCCTCGGGTTCGAAAGTATTGTAAATGAATACTTCTATTTAATTTTCTTGATTTATGCTTGTTGCTCCGGTTGTGTAGAAAAGGAAATCTTTATTGTTAGCGTTAAATCTCTAGGTTTTTAGTATTATGAAGGAAATTTGTATTCTCTGTATGATTCCTAGTTATCTTTTTATTCGTCCAATTATAACTGATATCATCAACGTATTTTTGTTGCGTCTGCACGTGTCTCGCATTCCCGTATTCTCATTTAGCTTAGTGATCTTGTCGAATTACTTCGGTGATAAAACTGCGATAATACTAGAGAAATATACTAATCAATACACATTTTCTATTTAATTTTCTAATTTTTTCAGAATACTAAAAGAATGTTCAGTAGTTATTTCCGTGTTGGTTTTCATGGAATTATTTTTGGTGAATTAAACGGTAAAGATTTTATATATAAAGAAGCTCCATTTACAAAATTGGCTGAAATCACTCATAGACTCCAAGTAAGATCTTTTTATTACTTTTGTGTAGAAACGCATTCTGTGTAAGATCACCAAAATTCACATTTTTGCGTTCGTTTTAACGACTCCTGTCATTGTGGAAAACAGAAACTTTGGACTTCGAGCTCATAATAAGTTCACACTTAGTGTTAATAGTACAATAAAATTTAAATTATCATGAAATTTACTTTCTAAAAAAGTTAAAAATTAAATAACTTGAAGAGATTAATGTAAAAATCAAATCTGTCCTTAGTTGCTTGTGAGACTGTGTGCAACTCACCTGAAGGACGGTGTTTTTCAAAAAGTTGCCTTCCAAATGTTCTTTTAGGTTTATTCTTAATGTTTATCTAGTGAAAATTCTAATTAAACTCTAACTCATATCTGTTGTTATGTACTTTCCCGTTTTGCCTGTAATTCTGTAGGCATTTTATGGAGACAAATTTGGTCAAGACAGGATAGTCATCATTAAAGATTCAAATATTGTAGACGAAAAACAATTAGATAGTGATAAAGTAAGTAAATTATGTATTTTGTAAATTACTTTTTCATTGCTTAGTTCAAAAAAATTTCTAACTATTTCCAAGATCCATAAAAGTCAAAATGTCAGGGTTATCGATTAATGAAACTTTTTTGGATTGAGAATTGAACATAACCTACTTATCTTCAATCTAACCATACTCGTTAAAGTGTGAGTTCACTAATATAATCTCAACAACTCAATCGGTAACTTCATAATTCCCTTTAATGCTAAGCAAAAAACACTACAGAAATTAGTTTTAAAACAATGTATTTTACTTTTGAAAAGCGATTTCACTAAAGAGTAAATATCCAAGTAAACCAATCGTCATATTTTCTCCAAATACTTCTATGATCTACCTGATTTCTTGGTACTTGTGCGATCAGGGTTAAATTCGATATTTTTATTCCATATATGGTCATTTTGACTATTAGTAAACGTTTTATTCAGTAGTTTCATTACAGCAATTCGAAAATTTCAGTTATTCTCAAAAATATTTGATATTTACTCCGTTACGTTTTCTAGACTGAAGAAAGTCAGGCTATACCTGAGTTGACAATATATCAGTTTTAGAACATAATATTTGATTTATAAAGCCATTCATTTCCTCATAAAATGGTGTATTTATTTAACGTTTCTTTTATTCATATTCATTAAGTTCGGCATTTGAATCATTAGGAATATATGTACATTATCATTTCACACCAAAGTTAGTAATGGTCTGAAACTAACGAGTTTTGATATTCTAATGTATATTTGTATGCTTTAGATCATATATGTGCTCTCTACTCTTAAATAGAACTATTCATGGCATTCACTTCACACTTGTATGTTTAATATAATGGAGTTATATTTTATCATCAGTATGAGAATTTGTGGAGATTGTATTAATTTTAAAAGCTGAATTCATAAGTCGATCTAAGCTAGACCATCATTTAAAACATGAAAGCATTGAATATAACGGTCGTCCAGTGCTTCCAGGTTTTCAATGATGGTTTAGCTTAGATCGACTCATGAATTCAACAATTATATTTTATCAGTGTCTTTTTTATTATAAACTTGTGATTACTTTATAAGACGAAACATTACTTTGTAATTCTGGTTTTCCATGGAACTGTGATCTGAACACTTAACTCTTTGGTGTTTAGGTTCAAGCTTAATCGTCACCATACTATTGACACAAAAAATGATCGTTAACAAAGTTCATACTACGAGTATAGTTAATTATTTTGTACACAGTTAGTGAGTATCTATTATTTTTTGTTTATTTTCTCCTTACTTCGGAATTTAAACGTAGTAAATGGTTTTGTACAATTATTTGTAACGTGAACCTTATTAATAGTTATTATGTAACGTAAAGCAATCTTCCCTTAACCTTTCATTTCCATGTATCTTACACTCTAATTATCGTTTATATGAACATGAATTATATTCTATCTAACTGGATATTTTATATTAGATTTTTCAACCGACAATGTCATTATCCTTATTTCTGTAGGGTTATCTTCAAATCACTTTTGTGGAACCATACTTAGAGGATTTTGAACTTCGAAGACGTACAACTAAATTCCATTGTAACTATGGTCTAAGTAAGTCAGAGACTAGTTTTCTTTTTAATTTTTATCGTTTCATTATGTTACTGTAATTTGACTAATCATAGGATAGTTGTATGAAACAGAAATATCAAATCTTAATTGCTCCTAGATATTTTCAATAAAAGTCAAATGTTTCCGACCATGTAACTGATATATTATGATCATAGTTTCTCATCAAAAACATATTAGAAGTTGTATATGTACAGTATTAAATACATTTTTTTTTAATTATAAACTTACAAAATGTTAATTTATTAGTGAAAATAACTATTAGTTAGGAGAACTTAAATCTGAAACCATAGGATGATATGAAAGTTAACATTTTTGATCCCCATTAACCCTTATCTCACATTCACTACATTGATGTAGTTATGAGTAAGAACATAAAAACATTTACAATTGGTGTTAGATAAACTTACTGATTACATAATAGAAAATGTCGCTAGATTATCTTGACAGTATTACCTTTTAACTGAGATCATGAACCGACCACTGGTGGTCTAACTTTCATCGGCTCATGATCTCAATTAAAACTCAACAATATCCACGACCCTATACTAAGTATTACATTTAGTTTATTGAGTTGAAAACAATATCCTCTTTAACTCTACCATCGATAGGATTCTGAAAGCACCTCTGATGAAAGTAGGTAATTGTGATGTTGATCTGTTAACTGGAGAAATTCTTCTCGACCTTAAGTGTGCAAATGTCGTTTTACTGTTTGCTGATACTCAATTCATGCAATCCGCACTCAGTCAATTGGTAATGAAATGTCCTTAAGTATGACATGTGCTTTGCACCTTGTAAGTCTAAAGTGCTTTTAAAAGACTAGCAGAGACCTGTGTCTGCACCCGCAATTAGTAGTGAGCAGTTATACATAGCACAGTATCTTGAAGCGTTATCGGAAATGTTTCGGAATAAAAGCCAGTACCAATCCGGCTGTTATTTCCCTTCACTATCTTCATAAAAGTGAGCGGAACTTCTCTAGCCAAAAGGATTTCTAGTCACATCTTTCTTAATTGAACTGCTTCTCCAATTATTTGTTTTCCTCCTCTTTACTCTCATTTACCTATTATTTTGCTGTTTTTCTCTACTACACTCATCTTCCTGATTCTTTCTATTCACAATCTCACTTATTGTATGGCGTTAAATAGTCTACATACCATAGGGGTAAAGTAGACTTTCCCTGTTTTTAGTGTACGGATCAAAGAAATATGTTTACAGATTACATGTGAATAAGGTTGATTAATTAAACAAGACAAAAAAAACGTTTAAGAAAAAGAACGATTTGACAATGCTACTTTCTCTAATATTTTATCTTAAACAATTATTAACAATCTATTTGTAGTTGAATATTTTGTTGTACTGTTTCTCCTTAAAATCTCTTCAATTATTTCTTAATGAACTAAACTTAATTCCTTTCCATACGACAATATAAACACAGTATTTACCTAATGTAAGTAGATTGGAATTCATTTACTGAATAGTTGGTACATTTCTATTTTTAGTGTGCTACTTCAAAAGTTAGTGTTTTAATGTGAAGGGATTTTACTACTGCTTTTTTTCAGAGCGATTTGTTCTTTCTCTACCGTTCACAATTGATGGACAGGCTCATGGTAGTTTAAGTACACAATACAAACGAAAGTACATCCTAACAACATCCCGATGTTTTCCGTATATGAAGACACGTTTATTAGTTGTATCAACTGAATCGCATACTCTGACCCCAATTGAAGTTGCTTTAGAAGATATAACACATCGAGTTGAACAATTAGATCGAGTATTAACAACAGAACCACCTGACGTCAAATATTTACAAATGTTATTACAAGTAGGTTGTTGTGATTCATTCAAATTTCATTTCAATTAAAAAATTTCCGTGATTACTAGTGTGTATATAGATTTTGTAGTTTGCCTAAAAATTAGCTAATTTAATTAATAAATTTATGTTCAACATTTCTCTAGATAACTGACCTCTGCATTTTGTATTTCAACAAACTACTCTAATCATAAAATGTATTTTGCATTATTACATTCTAGAACTGTAAACTTATAATTATTGTCATATTTTTCTTTCATTGTGCAAGATTCTCCATATTTGGTATAGAGCGAGAGGTTGATCAGAGTTGAATACCTAAACGTGTATTGGTAAGTGATTTGCAAAAGAAAAAACAGTTCAAGGTCCAATAGTTATTGGATGATCAGAAATAGCTCTGTAAAATACCAGTTGAGGGTCCTTTTTATTGACGGAAGTAACAATGAAAACAGGCTGTAGTTGATATGTCGTATTTTTTTTAATGATAACTACACAAGGGGAAATGTGTTTGTACTGTAGGGGCTGATATTATTTCAAGCCCACATAGTTTATTCTAGCTTCTGGACTGACAAACCTATTCATTCTTCTCAAGCCACATTTTTACCTTGTCACTTATTCGCCTATTAGTCCTGACTGTTTTTTTATATGATTGCGTGTTAATTATCTACCCTACTCATTATGAATCTGCAACTTCTTTTTGTCTGACTATAAATATCGATTCAACCTTGGTTAGATCGAGTTGGTTCACATGCCATCTCCGATTCGCTTCGTTTTTCTGATTGTTAGTCTGGATCAACGATTGTATGAAATATACGTATTCTAAATCCATTCTCGTAATGGACTTATTTAATTCCTTTGTTCTCTAACGTGATTTAAGTCGATGACTACATACAAGGGTTGGTGGCATGTACATTTCCATAGCAATCATTCGTCCGATCTAATCGGAGTCAGATTTCGGGTCGCACTACAATACCAGATATTTTACAGTACACAGAAACAGTATTATGTAGTACTGATAATCACGTTAAACATGAATAAAATTTTAAAGAAACAAACTTTGATAACACTTGTTCACAAATCAAGTTTTAAAAATCACTAAACGGATACCCACTAAATTGTCCATGGGCATCACTACAGTAAACTATTGTTTGATAATAACAGCGGACACAAAAATATATAATGCATTTGGATATTTTGCAAAAATAATATGACTGCTTTGTATAATAATTAAATATGGCAAACTATTGCTAGAAGTGGATATTTAAGAGAAGTTACGATGCTAAGACATAGCGCTCATTAACAAAAGTGACAACTTACAATGTCGATCTGTATTATCTGTAAGGTTTTCACTAATCTACTACTACAACATGTTGTTTGTTTTTGTTTTAATTCGTAAGATTTCATCGGGAATAACGATAATTACGCTTTTTTTCTTTCAGGGATGCATCGGAACTGTGGTCAACCAAGGACCTGTTGAAATGGCAACAACTTTTTTGGGACATGAAAAAAATAAACCATTAAAATCATTAATTCCCGATAAGAATAAGTCGTCTACAACATTGAATTCCACTACATATGAAGATATACAAAATCGTCTTAGGATAACTTTTCAACAATTTCTTATAAAGTAATTTTTCACTCCATCATTTATAAATGTGTACGTTTTAACAAAAAGTACTATGAAAATATGTAGGTGTGTTTGTAATTTGAAGCAAAAATGAGAGCTTAGTATATATTGCTATCGTCAATAGAGTATTAACAGTTAAATTGCTTGATTAAAATAGCTCCCTCAGACAAAAAAAACACAGATCTTATATGTCTAAACAGCTTTTTAATCAATCCGTATGACTAAAAATTCATTTCGGTGAATGAACTGCAAGAATAATAAAGTTAATTAGTAGCCAACTAAATCACACTGGAAAGTATTGTGAATATATATTCCAAGTTGACTGCTTCTTTCAATAGGTCGCTATTCTTTATGGTACAACACATTTATGAATATAAAAAGAAACTCATCCATAGATATGTGATTCCTCTATACAGGATACTCCATACACTGACTCGATAGCTTCTTATTCATAGTTTGTAAGTGTACTAGTTCAGTCTTGATATTTATGAGACGCTTCATACAAGCACAAAAATCGAGAAACGAATTGTATCCTGATGATTTTACATCTGGCTAACGTCAAAGAAGTTCATTTACAGACACACAACACAGTGTTTAAGCTAGGCTGGTCAAACCAGACTTAACTGCTATTAAGCAGTTATATATATATATATATATATATATATATATATATATATATATATATATATATATATATATATATATATATACTGTTAAGCTAAACTATCATCTAAAAAACTCAACAGTATTTAAGGAAATAAGATATAGGTCAATTGTTTTAAGCTTAATTCCCTGTCTTACATTTGTAACCAATATTGACGTGTTCTTAAAAAATAACTTTATAAAAACCTGTGCTGACAGTTGTTTTGTGAAGTTGTTCTTTTCTAGAACTAGCAACCACTTTTACAGAATTTGCTGACTCGCTTTTTCTTTATTACACCTTTGTCCATTCCTAATTATAGATCATATGAAGCTCTCCGTCTAAATGAATCATTAATCGGTTCTGATCAGATAGAATATCATAAAGAGTTGGAAAAAAATTTCACCAACGTTAAACGACTACTTGATCCTTTGATCGTGATACCTAAATCTACTTTGACTAATGGTTTTACAAGGATGAAACAAAATGATGAATTTCCACCAAAATCAACAAAATAATGGCATAAAGTCTGCTGAATATTTTTCAATTTATTCTATACTACTGAATACCATTTTCAGTAACCACCTCTGCATTTATTTACAAAATTTCATATACTCGTGAATAAATTAAAACAATAAAAAGTGGTGATACTTAATTCATAATTTGTTCATTCTGCGATGTCAATCCGGTAAAATTCTACCCGTCTAATTCATTCTTTTCATCACTTCTGTTGTTTATTTTCACTTGATTTTGTTATTTATTTAATAAACGGAATAATTTACATAATTTCATTCTTTCCTTACTTCTTAGTCTGTTCTTTTTTTTAAATACCTACAGAATACGTGTACAATAGTTTATCCCGCAAAATTATACTGTGATAAAACATTTTTCGCACTTTTAGCCCGGATTTCTACGTTGTTATTTATTTCGTTTTGGAATTTCCTCGTATTAGGTACTTTCTTAATTTATCTACTCTGCATTGTACTGTAAATATCTGTATATTAATTATTGTATTTGAACAAATATTCCTACTAAAATTTATTTATGTATAAATACACTGATATCTATTATGAACTCTGTGTTTAATAATTGACTGATTAGTTATTTAGTAGAAAATGAACCTTGAAACTCTAAATGGAGATAATTCAATCCGTTAAACTTTCTAATACTACAATAATAACAAAACAGTAAGGAAAATACAATTAGTGAAACAGAATCTACGCTAATTAATACGTAAATAGAGGCGTACGTAAGTGAAAGAAATTAGATCATTTAACATTCTAGACTGAACATAGTATGAAGATGTACGCCATTACTATTAATTGTAGTCTGAATACATAATAATTTAAGAATTGAACGTACGAATCCCATAAGTGGTTAAAGCAGATCAATCATTGCCAAGTATTTCATTTCTAACTTTCGTGATGAAGATATTCTTAGTGTTTTTAAAGTACATTTTGTAACTTTACAACTGTAAAAATACATTTTCACATCCAATTTGGGTTAGACACTATTGAACTTCATTTGTAGATAAAATACTCCTTTATCCACAAGAACTACTATCAAGAAAATTTTATTCATTCCATTATATAATCAAACCTCTGAATTTTCTCAATTTTATCCTACATTGACTTTTCCAAATATCAGATGTTCGTCAAAAAGAATAAATAATACTATTTTATTAACAAAATCTCACATTCCAATCATTATAATCAATGGTTAAATTGTATTTATGCTTGTTTATGGACAAATCCACAATTAAGCTATATTTAATAAAAAGAAACTACCAATCAGATATTTGTCAATTCTATTGTAACTAGTTCTTAACCAATGAGAACAACATGAAAGTTAGACCGATATCAACCAGTAAAATATTTTCTCATTTAAAGTATATTTTAGGACATGAATTATTTATAATATTAAAGAACTTTATACTATTTTAATAAGCTTAAAATGTTATGGAATTTGATAAGATGAATCGATATGAAAGTAATCAGTAGTCAGAAAATCTCATTTGTAACAATATGTCATTTGATTATTTTTTACGTATTTTGTAAAGCGGATGTAGGTGAGTTGACAAATTTTCATATGTAATTCTACTTTTATCGACTTATTATCGAATCATTTTAAATCTATATTTTTGGTGGAATAGAGCTTCATATCATAAGAGTTCTAATATGCCTAGATTATAAGACTGAACTATTTCAAGTTTTAAGGTGTAGCTTTACTTTAATGAACATTTAGCTCCAATTTGTTGCTAAATTTAGTACCGTAATAAAGTCAGCTATTTCTATAGTAACGTAAAAATCTCAATAGTATAGTCCAATATTCTTTCTGAAGTTCAATTTTAAGAAATAACTTACTGAAATTTCAAAGTTCTGTTACTACTTTACTTTGTCTCAAGATGTTGTGCTTGTGCAGTTCTCCAGAAAATTTGGGATGCTAATCAAAATTAGTACACTTCTGACAAACATATTTAACTTCAAAAAGTTAAAATGAGCAAAGACGAATGTCAAGTTGTCCAGAGCTTTGATCTGACCATTAGTAACTTTTGGAGGATCTTTCACTTCACGAGAATAACAGTAGTCTATGATATACTGGTATCACTTGCTTTAAGTAGCCAACTTATTAATGGCAAACGAGTCATATTACAAGATACATATACTAACTACAATCAGAATTTGTGTTTAGTTAGTACACTACAAATCCAAACAGTTGCACGTATATAGCTGCAGCTGACTTGTGTTTTCGCCGCCACTTCACTGTGAACAACTTTCAAACGATTAAATAGGCAATGAAGCCTTAGTTTGATGATTAGTGAGAAGACCTAATGCATCATAACAAAACTAAGTGATAACACAATGAACATGTACATAGAATTAATTAGTCCGACTTCGATAATCAGTTAATTCCAGTATATTCCCTGATGTAGGTCTTGAAGATGCACTGAGAATTTACCAAACAAGCTATACTTCGTTACTAAAAAAGCTAATTAAATACCAATAAAAGCTACAAAACCAGAGAAACTATGTGGAAAGGAAAATAATGACGATACCTAAACGTTCCTTTTGTAATTAAAAATGTGTAACGCATCCATCATGTCATAAAATAAAAACTTGCTACATTTCTCTTAATAAAAACTTCACAGCAACAGCAATCGCCTGTTATTCTTGTGTGTCAATGAACAAAAGTAACCCACCATGTGAGGATCCAGTCAGTGCTCATATCACGATTCAACGACCATGTCGTCAAACGATACCTGGACATGAAGGTTTGTTTTATGCCCACTACTGCACAAAAATAAAGGGTATTCGCCAGAAGGACGGTTCCAGTTTACTGATACGGAGATGTTCCATGGATAAACTAACCGACATACCAACTCACTGTGGACAATTCCAATTAGATGATGACTTATACCACGGATGCATTGCGACTTGCTCCAAAGACTGGTGTAATACTGGTGATAGACCTTCAGTTTCTGTCAGGATGTTAACATTCTGTTTGCTTATTTTATCGTATACTGTGATAATTTAGTTAAATTAGCTAATACAAACCTAAATTATTGCAGGTGGTATGTGTAACGACATTACATCACGATCAGACCAAACTTTGCATTTAACATATCATACAAATGTAACACTTAATTTTGAAGTTTTAATTCATTCTGAACAGATATAAAATATGACCTCAAAATCAAACTATATCTAAGTTGAATTTAAAACAAAGTTAATGCTTTTTTGTTAAACTTATGAAGTAGTTCCTTTAACAGCACCAGATATCATCTAGATCATGACTGAGTTCTTGATTGTAAGCGACCTACCTACATGACTGAATCCCACATACGGCAGTGTATATAACCCTAACATTAACGGTTCAGATCATATTTTGGTAAAAAAAAAAATCACTGGTAATTTGTCATTGAGCTATCAGTCAGCATTGCGCGAAATAAAATCTGACACATGTGCATTCGTTCAAACTACCACGCCACATTAGCACGAGATGAAATCACGATAAATCCTAGAATAATGTGTAATACCAGTAGTAGTAGATAAGATCAGGCACAGTCAATACGATTCGAGAAGGATAAAGTTGAAGAATAATACAATAAAATGTATGGTAATTTTGAAACTTGAGGTCTAATAAAAGAAAACGGGTGAATGCATCCACATTAATGCGACAGATCTTGAACTATGTTACCCAACTTCTACGACAACTGGTTGCGATAATCGCGTCGACCCTTATCGAGGAGTTTGTATCTACTAACATGACACAGTCACTAAGCTGTAAGTCAAAGGTATCTGTATTTTTTTCGTTTTAAAAAATATTTCCTTTATATAATGAATATATTCAGTAATATTCTTTGTTTATAACTTTCTGATTGTTAATTTATTGTCTTTAAAACCTAAGAAAAATATGAACCCCCGAAAAAAACGAAACATGTAAGAAGTGCAAACTAGTTAACAAGATGTATACATGATAAACACGCAAGTAACAAGTGTGAACTAGGCATATTTTACGGAAATATATACAACTGATTCCTGTTAACTGGAAATTTAAACATTTACCAAGATATCATCGAAATGGTTAAGACTGTCAGTAAGCAATTTAGAATTGGCAATCGCTAGCGGAAAGGTTTATAATGTAAAAACTATCAACAACAAAATAAGAACCTATGTACGATCAGCCTCCAAATTTTCTTTTCGCAACCATTTACAACCTCTTGAATCGATGGAACACAAACAAACCATTTTTAGCGTCTGACATTAAGATAGTTCACTTCATCATGTAACGTAGAAGAAAATAATTATTAAAGTAAGTAATTCATCTACCAAGTACGGGTTTGTTCACTCCGTTTCCAGGCATATTGTTTGTATGTGTGAGAAGACGGGGAATAATAATACCTCTGTTGTAAAAGTTGAAGTAGGTGGAGGGGGCTTCGAATCTAAGATTTATGGTTGGGACCAGTGTTTTGATTACTAAGCTGCTGATTTTACAAAACCACAAATTATCCAATAACATCAAGAACTTATTAAGTAAACTAAAACATTTCAGATGCCGTAGCTACATAGTCAAGACACTAACGAACTAACGTCTTGAACTATAGAACTGAGTAAAAATATGAAAAAAATATACCTAGTGCGGTGCGACCAAGGTTTTTGATATTCAAACTACGAAGAATTCGGCAGAATTCTACCTGAAACACTTCGATTCCCGTAGTAGACATCTCAATATTGGATCAATAGCATTTTACGAAGTTCACAACGATAATATTTATTTTGTCTCTTAGTTCTACCTTATGAAAAAAATACTATAAATAAGAGAAGTTCATACAAAAAAGGGACAGGCTAAAGATCAGGAGTGAAAAAAGAAAATAATCTTAACTAGAGTCAAAAGTGAAATGTACTTTTTAGTATTCAGGAACTGATCGATTGGTGTTACGAATCCATGTTTAATTCGAGAGCAAATAAACTACTATGACACGATGTAATTCTATTAGGTTCTTTTAATTAGGGAAAGACACCTTATTATTTACAAAGGTACTGATTCTTGTTTTGAGTACAAAAGAGAAATGTTTATTCTACGTCTAAAGAACGAAATAGTAACCAATAGCTACAACCAAATCATGTGAAACTGTACACCACAGAGTGAAAAAAATTGAAACAATATTATACAGAAGAAAATGGGATGTTCAAACGAGTACGTGTGCATTCTTCTTCTGGAGATAAAGAAAGACCGATTGAATAAAGAGGATCATGCCTGTGGTCATATTGTGGAACATCTATTTCCAAGTGATCTGACATAATAACGCGAAATAGTTCATCACAAGGAACTCGAAGTACCAAATCAGCAACCACATCTTTGCACGTTGGTTGTAAATTGATAATAACCAACCGACAATTTTCAGGGGTATCAGGGATTGAAGTCGGTTTGAAAACAGAATCAACACATGTGGGTTTCTTTTTATGTTTGCTCGACGAACTTAGTTGACCGCACCTTCCAAGGCCATAAGGCCATAAAAATGAATAATTGCGCAAAACAGTTAAAGATGAACCAACAACAACAATTAATTTAGCAGGAGTATCCAGAGAATCTGGAGAGATAGGTTTTAAATCAACTGCCTCTGATGTTTTACAAAAATCCTGACATTCCATCTTCATAGCAGGACGCATTCTTTTAAACCATGGGGATCCAATGAGATATTTTGTTGACTCTTCGTGGGAACGTTTGCATCCATGATTCAAAGGTTTACGGTCATTCGAAGTGGCATTGACAGCATCTTGAAGAACTTTACGGCCATGTACAGCTTCGATCGCTGATCGAATGCGATATATTTCTGTTAACCCCATCTCTGGTTGTCGTTCAAAAAAGTGTACAACAACATCTCTTAGTAAAGGTGCCTTCGTAAGAACTGAGTCCGTCAGCATCTCAGACTTTTGAGTATTGCGTAAATGTTCCACTGCTTTAAGACGTACACCTTCAAAAGATTTGGCTAATTTTCTTGCAGCATATCGGTAACTCAACATAAGATTTTCATTTGATACATTTTTCTTGTATTTAGATACTGCCAAATGTTCGGCTGTTTTCTTTAGTATATCACTGGCTATTGTACTTTCAACAGGGTGTAAATTACGACACCGAGGACAAATGCGTCCAGTATAATGGTGTGAACGAGAAGTTGTTTCGGCAACGTCAAAAGTCCGAAAAACAGTGTGTTCACAAGCGATGCATTGCTACAATAAAAAATATTAAGGCAAAGTATGATTTATACTACAAAGCACTTTATTCATTTGTTTCACAAAACACACCATATAAATAATTAGACGAAGGATTAAATAATTTAAAAAACTCACACAGAAGAAAGGCAGCGATATATATGCAAAAACCAGAAGTACCGTATTTTAATTCACTTGTCTATGTATTTAAATTCTAACTGTAGACTCACATATTACGATTAAGTGATCAATTATTGTAAGATGTAATTCATATCTTAAAATATGAACCTCTATTCAGTTACTGAGTATTGGTTAGACACATACTTGCAAAAGTAACTACATCTTCCCAAATTTTTGAAGACAGTATAGGCGACCTATTTATACTAGTAATGCCTCATTTCGACTTCAAGTGACAAGTACAACTCCCTACTCTAATTAATACATGATTGAGGAATTTTATTCTAACAACTACCTAAAAACAGCCTTCTGTGAGTACTGGTGGACTGATGCTATGTAATTTGCGATTAAATGGTAAACTCTACATAGCACAAAAGGTTTTATCATTGAGATTGAAAACTATCATTATCGATGTGTTTAACTTTTGAGTGGGTCGAAAATGGTTCTTCGTGGAATGAACATTTATCTGTTTGCAGTTTATTAACTTTTCCTATCAAGAGACTTGAAATTAAGAAACCTAATTAAACACCCCAATAGATATTTATGGATAAGGCAATAAGCCACCTTTATTTTGTAATGATTAATATTGATAATAACTAGCAGTTTAAACCTCAGTGGGTACTTTGTACTTTGATTCAAAATTCGAGTGTCGAAACACAAAACAGTCGATTTTAGCACCAGAGACAGACATATAAAATAGTCTGTTCAAAAATAAATTGGTTTATACATTAGTACAAGTGCACTCACTTCAATGAATAAATTACCATGTAGCTCCGAAAGTTTTTCACGATTTAAACCACTGCGCACATGTAAGCCATCAACATTTTGAGAAACGACATGTCGAACCTGAGATTATACAGAGACGTTTTTGTTAATCATCAACTTATCAATTAGTCAATCAGTTCAATATGACTGCTAATGTCAACAGTAAGTGAAGTTCAGATGAAGAAACAAAAAAGTTAATTCCACATTTTATTGTTTGCTGAAACATTTATACAGCTAGTGACAAACCCTAGGTACGAATTTAGTCTTGGGAGCATTTAGACTGATAAATACCTTTACAGTTAAGTAGCATAATGATCACTGACACAAAAGAATAGAGAAATGCTGAAGAGGATTTTGAGATAAGAAAAAAGCCTCGTCTTGCGTACATGTGTTAATTGCAGTAACAGTCAAATCAGGCTGTTTGAAACGTCTATCTATGAAGTTCACCATGCTAGAGGGGTTGAACAGATGTTGATGACAAAGTCATTTTGCTAGGTGAATATAGATATGATGGCAAACTATTTATTTATTTATTTGAACACATGAAAACTGGTACAAGAGAGCACCAATATATATGCGCCACACAGATGGGAATTACATGGGTGCTGCCTTTTAATACCGAAAGTTCAACGATCACACTATAAAACAGTACATTTGGCTGATCCATAGCTTTCTCTTCTCATGGGTAAACATGTAAAACCCGATGGAATTTAAACTATTCACTTAACCTCCTTCAGTGTAAAAGTACCGACCATACAACCTGCTTTTTATGCGACCACTGCTGATTATTTCTACCATCAAGATAACACCCTGCGTATTTCAAACATTACAGTCAACTGCACATCGTAGCTTTCAACAACAGCTTATATCAAACAGAACAGCAAACTAAGATGTCATATCAGAGTAATGCTGCACATCTTAGGCTGACAGAAATTTTCAGGTAACAGCTGCAACAACAATCATTTTAGGGAAACAAAGTCTCTACAAGAGAGCTTTTATTATAACATTTTAGCCCAACTTTAAACCACATAGTGAACATTTCACTAAAACCTATAATTTCAACTAAAAAGTGTGAAAACAACTTGATTTTATTTGAACGATAGTAAATCAACTAGTGAGAACGGAAATCCTTATACAACAAAACCTTGTGCTACGAATATTTTCTGAATTAACATACATCTCAAGTAAATACTTTTATATAATTGCAGCCATCCCCTTAGGGTATATCAGTTGATACACATTCTTCAAGAACGCTATCTACAGTGAATCTCTTTATCATAGTTAGTATAAATTCATCAGTTTAAGTGTTTATAGTAAAGTGACAGCTTATTAAAGATCCTACAGTTAAGACAATTTTATTGAATCAAAGGCAATTACATTGGATTCAAGAACAAGTTTAAAAGAAACTCAAATTTATACTATTAAGTTGGTACGTACATATCCTTCATCTACCAAAACTTTGATAGCCATATGAGTGAATGTTGGTTTTGCAATGGTTGCTTCTGGAAGTCGTAACTTTAAGTTGGTGTTTTTTGACTTTTTAGGAGTTTTAATCCGTGATTCACATTGACGTATTTTACCCTAATAAATAAAGTGCAGATATTTTGTATTATACCTGTAGTTTCAACATCTCGGTATAGTTCGCTTGATCATTTTTGTTATAACCAACGGTACGTAGCACTAAACTAATAATCTGATCATAACGTGATACCTGAATTAACGCCTGTTACGCGATTTGACTGCACAGTCCACAAACCGTTTGTCCCTCTATAATCTGGGATGCACGCCGATGTACTTATGCCAGCACCAGTATAAATGACAATACTCCCTTTGTTATCTTTAATGAGGCGAGCCAAAATGGCTGCATCACGATGCCAATCTTGAGATGCCTGAAATCAAAAAACATTACAATCTTAAAGAAATGTCAACTCATCGCAAATTTACCATTATAAAAAAATACATGCGGACGAAGAGTTTTTTCCAATATATTCTCATGTTTTACGGTAGTAAGACCAAATTAATGAACCAACAAAAGAAGCCCGTTTACAGCGAACATGTTCTTTGAAATTATAGCGCATGGATTTAGGATTGTTACAAGAACATTGCTTATTTTGTAACCAGTAGGTAATAAATAAATCTATAAATCAACTCAAATTGTGAAACTAATAATCAGAATAAATATGGGTACAGTGAAGAAAAAATAATGTGACTGAAAATTACAGAAAGGGTTTCGTCGAAGATTAAGTAGTGTGTAAAATGATATGAATTGAGTGATAGTGTTAATTCAATACAAAGTATAGTAAGAGGCTGGAGATACTTATGATATACATTAAGCCCCAGTATATCGATTACGATAGCCATTGCTTCTACCATTTGACAGGCCTTGGAAGGTGATTACTAACACGACGGATTTATCCTGGCTGTATGATTCGTCTGAACTAAATAGGGCGGGATTGATCTATTTACGGTTTTACTATTTCGCTTACCCATAATGGAGGGATTAAGGAGCAAGAAAATGTGAATCCATGAATCGTCGGTGAGTGTGACTTGCTCCACAGTAGTCGAATAGATAAATACAAAGAGCTTAGTAGTTTGGTTAATCAGCCCTTAAGTATGTGACATTATCATAAGCACGGAGAACTTGTTGCTTAACACTCTTTCCACTATTCTGGGTAATTTTGGGATTATTACTTTACTGGCAGCACAACCTCTGGATTGTAGAGATTTCTTATTAGGAGTCTAAATATCTGCTTTACAAAATTTGTAACAAGATATTTGTTTGTAAATATCCCACATTATTAATTTTTTTCTCAGTATTATGCACGGCTTTCAGATTTTCTTTGATAGTATGAGTAGAGAATAAGGCTGCTATGTTGTAAATAAGTGGTCTTACTAAGTTTGATTCGTACTGCAGAAACACAAGGCTGGAGAAATGTGTATTCCCCACGACCCAAGCATTTTCTTGTTTGAATTCCTTATCCATTTATCAGCTCGTTTCGCTAGCAAAACATCCTACCTTAACGGTCATCACATGCGAACTCAGTGACAGAGTATACTTCATCAGATTGCCTATGACCTCTAGTACTATTTTTATAAAGGATAACTGTATCCACCATATGACAGTAAAGCTTGAACTCATGAGTAAACTTATAAAGTGGACCGTTTACAAGTTTAACTGAAAATGCGTCAGCTAACATAGACTTGATGGTAAACTCATTGAGGCCAATCCTTTGTTTGTAGATTTTGCCGTTACAAATTAAATATTGTGATAAAGTAATAACACTTATGTCAAACGAAATTCCTTTGTTTTATTTCTTCCGAGTTACCGACATATATATTCGACGGTCACCATGGTCGGAACAATTAAGAATTATGATGTTACATCTAGAGACTCTGTCTTTGTTTTGAAGTGTGTACACGTTTGCTCTTGTTGACAATTTGGAAGATATAGTTAGCACTGCTTCACAATCTTCGTGTAAAGGGGTTTCAAAGTAGTTAACAACCCATTCGTAATAGTATAAGAGAAATTATACATATCTGTTGGTCTCGATGGACATTTGACAACTCATATAACCTTGACAAATGAGTTTCCATCGCCCTAATTGTTTCGTACGAGTTTGACAAAATCATATATTAATCTTCGAGCATCCCTGAAGATTTTATATCGTCAGTAAGATCATTTTGGTTAGTCAGTTCCTAAAAAAATTTTTTCTCGGAAACAAATTCTGGCTCTTTATTCACTTTTAAAGTAGAAAAATGTTTAGAATTTGTCAGTGTATTAATGATTTCCTAGTGTTTATTCGTCAGAAAGCTGTTTTTCCTATATTGGCAATAACTATATTTGATTTGAAACGTTCTAGTTCCATATCACAATGCGGTACTACACATAATATAAAACTACTACGGTTTTTTTGAACTGAATGTACGTATTTACATGATCTTAATGATTGTATCGAAAAGTTTTAGAACTAAGTGCAATACCTTTTTTGTTTAGTTTGGTAAAAAAAACGCTTACAACAGTACCTCTCAAAATTTGCTGACCACCATTTGATCTTCCGAAGCACCGAAAATAAGCTATTTATCCACTTTGTTTCGTAAACCAACATTAAACTAATACATATGAGAAAGTGAAGCGATGTTTAGACCTTCGAAATAGTGGTCGGAAGCTGAGTGACTTGTCAGTGAGGTGGAATGAATAGAAGCCCCATAAAAGGTCATCATTGGCCTTTTATCCACTATTATTAATGCCCAAAGAAAACCTTGGTATCGATAGGCACCACTACATGTACTATATGTGACATAATAATATTACGAAGAATTGGAAAATAAATCACACAACCAATATAAAGGTAAAAATGTAAAGATAGATATTTTCAGTGAGCTCACAACCAATATGCATTTTATTGTTAGAAGTTCCTATCACTAGACAGAAATACAACAAGAAAATTCCCACTGGGCAAAGCATATATCCTATTGGAGTTGTACGATCGTTAGACCTGATTTAGGTAGTTACGGTGAACCATTAGGTAATAATCGAACACAGCCACCCTTCACTATGTGCAGCCAAGCAACTAGCTTTCTATTTTTCCAACCGGTTAGTGACGAGCAGTGTGGAGAACATTAAAATAGAACATGTAGAACGTGACCAGGCTGATGAAGCCGTGTTAAATACTAAAATGAAGACACTTCGACACATAACTTGACAGGCATCCATGACAAGGACCAAAAGAAACGAAAATCCACTATGGTTGAGGTCACCAACCGGTATGATGTACATTATACCGGTTGGTGACTTTAGTACGTACTATAACTTCATGTCACATCTGTACAAGGTGATTAGTGTAAGTCCCGAATTCCATACACAAATAACTTAATACGAGTCGTGGTTTAAGATGTACATTAACCTCTGGAAATAAACGCTGAAAGATATGAAAATTCTCAAGTAATGTAAATAATTGTTTGCTTTCATTGTAAGTGAATGTCAACTTTTGAAAATTAATGATTACAGATTAATTTTCGGATAAATATCTTTTAATTCTTAAGTAATATGTAGTTATCTAAACTCCGAGATATTAGCTGTAACAACAAACATCAACCCGAACAATAGACAGTTGAAAACTGCGCCAGATCGATGTTTGTGTTCTGATTGGTTAATAAATGGTTCGAATGTTTCTCGATGGAATAGAATAAACTTCGCTTGACAGGACTTCGTATTTAGCAGCAGTGAATCACAGATGCCTCCAAATAATAACCTTGGCATGTTTTCCCTTTATTTCTTAAGAATATGTCACTTCTAAAGTACTCCCAACAATCTGATTGAACTACCTTAGTCAGGAGAGTGTTCCATAATTTGACTGCTCGTGAATAGTAAAAGACGTACCTACAGTTGATTCTTCTATGTCGTGTCTTTAATTTCCGGATACTACCAAAGTTTCCTTGAAACTCACCTTTGTCGCATTTAGAGTAACACATCAGATCACAGGGTATCAACACTTCTAAATCTTTTTCAACTTGAGATACCTCTACAGTGGAGTTACCTGAGTTGTATTTGCATTCTGTAACATGACTCAGATGTGCTACTTTACACTTTGAAGCGATAAAGGTAAGTCCGTTGTCGTCTGCACAGTTGAGTCAGATCCTGCGGAAGTGCCAGTTTATCCTAGTGGTTGGAAACTTCTCTCTAGAGTTTTACATAATCAGCGAAAAGTAGTAACTGACTATACTTGCTCTGAAAGATTGTTTATATAAGTTAAGAATAGAAGAGATCCAAGTGCTGAACCATGGGAGACCTAACTAGGACATTCCACGACGAGAAAGTGAAGTTAACCCTGACATTAAAAAGCTGATTACTTGAATATGAAGTATGTCAATCAACTAATGGTAGTTTGATTCCCATTCGTTCGAGTTTATTGATATGACATATATAAACGAATTTATTTAAAGCCTTTAAGAGGTCAAGATATAGGACATCAACCTTTCCCTTGAGATCAGGGTTGGTCAGCAAGTTGGCTCTACATGAGTAACCCTTTCTGCAACCGTGCTGTTAGGGTGAATAGAAGTTTATGGATAGTAAGTAGTCACATGAACCGCCGCGTATCAGGGACTACATTGTTTTAGGGTATTGAGAGCTTTGCCGTCTGGTAGCTTGAAGTTCTCTGTGTCGACCTCCTTTGAAAATTGGTATGATTTGAGCTAATCTCCAATGCTTTGATAACGTCCTTTGGCTTGGCGAGTGTGAGAGCGGTGTCACCAAGATTAAAGCTGCTTCCCTCAGTGCAGCACGATGGACTATATACGGATCGAGAGAAGTGTCCTTGTTTAAATGCTGAAGGTTCTGTTGCACCAAGTGAGTTCTCAGGTCCACTCCTGAGAATCATGCATTTAGGAAATTCCCATTTTCGTTCGTCGGAGAAAGGCTGTACGACGGAATAAGCTTTTCTCATTGGAGACAAATTTATCGATAAACTTTTTCCGATACTGAGGCCTTTCTTCTCTTATTGTCCTTGTGCATTAGTTTCTTGTTTGTTTGAATTACCTGTATGTGATGTTGTTAACAGTTCGTTTATATTCCGCCCAGTGGTGCCTTTTGTGGCTTAGCAAACAAAGAGTGCGATTTTTGATGACCGTAGGCTGCTGATAGCTTTTGGGGTCCATTTGTGGAACAGACAATTCTGTAGCACATAAGATCATGTGCAGTAAGAAATCCTAATGAGCGTCCACTTCAATATGATGGTGAACTTTCCAGTCCACCTGCTGTACATTGTTGTGTGAGGCTGACGCGTTCAACCGTCTTCGACTCTCGTGTTTGTTGTTGGTAGGATGCCTTCGCTCGGTTTTGCCGGTAAGGTCAAGAGCTTTGACGAAGTAATCACTTTTCCTCAGGGGAGCCAGGCGTAAGAGGTTGTCAGTTAGGGTTTTTTCGTTTGTAAATATTCAATTTAGGCATGACGGCCACTATTTCTCCAACTAGTTTCTGAGTTCACACTCCTGAATAATCCCTGATCTTTAATGAAGTTGGAGAGCCAAGCTTCAGTTGAATTGTCACTGTTAAGTTATGTATGTTCAGAGAAGTTGACTTTAGGAAGATTAAAGTTTCCTAGAACCAGGATATGAGTGTATCTGAGAGAAGAAGAAGGGATAATCCTTCCAGCATACGATTATCAAACTCAATATCAGTATTGCACTTCCTGTAGATAACTCCAACTAGACACTTCGAATTGTCAGACACTCTCACTAAGTACCATACAGATTCATCAAGACTGATAAGCCCTTAATTGTACACCAGATGTGCTACTAAGCAGTATCGTAGGTGCAGGACAACTCGAATAAACTAAGCGTAACTTTATATACGGATCATGCTTTTTCCATTGATGAGCTAGTATTTACTGATTGTTGAGTTGTTGCAGTGCATTCCTCTCTAACTGTTATGTTTGCATTTCACACATTTAGTCAGGGTCTATTCTGACCATCTGTAATATCGCAAGTCCTATACATGAATGAAAAACAGCATGATCGCTACTTGTTGACGGTGGGAGAACATTTGGACAGGCATTGTCCTCGATCTCATAGGTGAATACTTAATTTAACAAAGATCCTTGGTTTCTACGGAAACGTATAAGTTTGGATGCAGGCTGTGCAAAAGCATCCTCCAAAACCGTCGTCATCGAAAGAGTTTTCAGTTCCTGTGGTGGTCATCTCTTTCCAACTAGTATCAGTGCATTAAAACCTACTAACATCAAGCATTTGATGGTTTTACTCCAAAGCTGAATATATTTTAAAGTGCTGTCAGATAATCAGGTTGGGATACAATAGATGACACCAAGTAAAAATGTACAAACTTCAAAATTGAGTTCACAAGTTCCACTGTCGTGAGACTCAAACAAAGAAATGGGTGTTTATATTACTAACTACGTATACACGGACCCTTTCCTGCGTCGATTCCAATCACTTCTCAGGTAGTTTTATCCTGATAATTCTGTATTGACAACAATGTTATGGATAAAACAAGTTTTGATCACAACAACGACCAATGGATCTAATTCCCCATCAATACTCCAAGTTCATGGAATTCGTTTTCTTGACTACAAGCAGTTGAACGACCTATCCATATAGGCTATGGTAGATAGTTAGATACTGCTATGGTAACTTATATTCAGTGATTTTTGTAACAACAAAATAAAAACCACATTTTTTCTCTAATTTGTCACACTTTGTTTGAAACCACATTTTTATTCAATATCTATTATTTTGCTGTATCACTTGTTAAAAAGACTATGAGAATTGTTTCGATGAATGATATACGTTTTTACTACAGCGTTGGTTAAAATATAGAACGCTATCTACGCCGTTTGTTCTTCTGTTTTATTGGCCACCGTTTCGATTGAAGACTATAATAGTATTATAACATCATTATAGGCCTTCCGGCTCTACGTTGGACATTTTGCGCGGATTACTATTATATAATACTATTGGACTCCGTCTTCCTCATTACGTCATTGGTGCAGTCACTTACAGAAGAACACCCGCCAATCAAGTGAACTCAGTTTGTGGTTGTTGTTCTCACGAAACAGCTCACAAGTAACATTCATTCTATAGTAACTGTTATTGTCTGTTTGTTGAATCTGCCTTTTGTATTTCTAACTGTATTTTGTTACCGTTGGTTTTTACTAACAGACAGACATCTATGGTTTTTACCATTAATTTTCCTGGTATATCTATTATTAACCTAGTGTATCAAGATATTTTGTATAAGCTCCTTTTGTTTGGGAACCACCACACTGCTGACTTAGGATTGTTTGATGAGCTGACTTCGTCACTAACTCGAAACGAAATCCCTGTCACATTGTGTAAGCATTAAGTAGTAAGTGATACTTCGTCTAACACCTAATCGATGATGATGTCGTATGTATTCTTTGGGACAAGATGTTTTCTCACTAATCCGCATGCCATAGTTTCCTCGTCGAGTAATGTGTAGTTCGCAAGTCGACAAAGCTATTCATCTCATTTCTTTGCTTAAGTCGGCTGACATATTCATGGGCTGTAATGGATTGTAGAGTCACCTTTAGATATGTTTGAAACAAGTGTAATTTGAGTGACTTTGAATTTACTGGATGTAAAGTTGACTATTGAAACGTACTAGTTGAAATCACAGTTTAGACATTTGCAATACGCGGATTGAGCAGTTAATCTTTCGTTACTGCTCTTACAAAAGATGCCTTATCTGAAACAACATTGCGACTGTTGCTAACATGCCCATAGTTAATTTTTGATCAGAATTATTCGAATTATTGTAGTAACTAGAAATTTCCAATATAGTGCATTTTACATCAAGTGGAACTAGATAAGCACAAATGAACATATTAGATTTAGAGTTCGAAATCAGTGGTCAATCAAGTACAAAAGAATCATTAATTATTACAAATACTACGTCCACCACAGCTTAAATGAGATTCCAACTTTCTGAAATCGATTGTAATTCTCTTCCTTAGGTCCATCGTATGTATGTCAGACTGTATACTCTGTATGATTAAGGATATGTTCATTAGCATTAGAATTGGCAACCGAAATTGTATTGGACCCATTTGATTCCCTATAATCCATACATTTGTTGCAACTTGCTAGTATATCGACCACAAATTTATCGCCCGGTTTCAACAGACTGTCCATAGATTTTGGAAAAGGAGTTCTTTTACGAACATTCTTTTGTTCGAACAATTTCATTCTTGCTTTTTTTGAGTACGGTCTAGTAATTCTGAACGGACGAACTTTGTATGTTAACTTCTCCGGGTGTTTTAACTTTAAAGCAGTAATAGAATTGACACTTGATTTCAAGGTTTTGAAATTTCTTGCTTGCACATAAGAATTAGGGAACTTTTGAGTCGTGCGTAATTTTTCACACTTCAATCACGTAGTTGGCAAGTTGTCAAGCATTTCAACAGGACCATTTCCAGTGGTCAATAAGGAAAGCTGACCATGAAGCACTCTTAAATGTTCTAGGCCTAAGATGAATGTTTCAAAATAGTCATGATGAATCCACAATTAAGAATTGAGTATTTATCATCTTTGTTTAACAAATTACAGCATCCAGCAATAGAAAGTTTATGACCAGTGATATCAGAGATGGAAACTTTGGTAGGCATAATTACAGCATCGGAATTTATTGACTTCTACTTCGCAACCAAAATGATGGGTTTAATACTGCCAGTGTCGACAATGAAATCGTGAGAAGCACCATTGATCTGACATATAATCGTTTTTGAACCTAAAATGAATTATTTGGTGTTGTAAATGAACGTGTTAGATTTAAAATTTAAAATCAATGGTCAATTAATTACCAAAGAATCGTTAGTCAGAACAAATACTACAGGTTATCATTTTAGTCGCAACTTCTACCCCGGGTTATTGCGAGTTATCGGATCATACGTCTGAAAATGTAATAAACATTCATTCCTCTGAGATAGTCCTCACTGGTAGGAACTACAGACTAACGGTATAAATCCAACTGATCAGTAAAGCATTCTACAATTAAGTACTACAAACCTTCGTTGAGTGTTTAATATTAAAAAATCATGTCGTCTTTTGAAATATCTATTGCGACGTTGGTATGCCTGTGTTTTCTATCAAAATAGGAAACACATATCTTGAATTAAGATAACTACAACCAACACTTAAAAGGAGCCTCACCTTAGTAATAGAAGTAGGGTGAAATTACTAAACGGCAAACATTGGTAGTGAGGATATCGGTTTCAATCCACCCATGTTTGTGATGTCGAACACCCCATGTCTCATGTCCCTTATCATTGGAGACAATATAACCACTAAGTCAACCTACCGCATGCTATCTCAGACGTTCAAGAAACTGAGCAATGTTTTTCGATTACGAAGCGAATCTAATCATCAGTGTTCATACTACTTTTTCGTTGAGATTGAGAACAAGACAATTGACTGATACAGGCAGTAAAGAAACTGTGAATAACCAGATATGTTGTTGAGACTCAACGGAATCTCCAACAGTCCCATTTTTAATTTCAGCAGCAATATAGAAAAATTAGCATTAGTTCACTGACCAGCTCATATAACGTGACCAAAACTGCCTATGCGAATTCAAAGAAAATAGCTGAGTATTGAAAATCATACTCATTCTCGCGTGACACTGACAATACTTGTAATTCGTTTGTGGTGAACATGTAAGTGGTAACCAGAGCTTTCGTACAAGGGCCAGCAAAAGTAAACGCATTTCAGCCAAATAAAGACCATTAATTTCAAGACTTATCTCATTCCGTACCATGTTTACTTTGTTATACAAGGCTTCTAAGGTCGAAATAGCAAACCAACCCTTAGATCGTTGACTACTGCCACTATATAGATATAAAAAGTGAAACTTTCTCTTTATGGCTTGAAGTAATTGAATGTACATCCTGAACATATTCATCATAAGTTTTAGACAGTAAAAGAAATAACATTTTTTGTAGGAAGACATTTAGTATATTTTTCATATAATCGAATGAGCGTATAAGTGAAAGTGATAAAATACCCCAGACACCGAAATCATATAATATCAACATATTTTTTCTCCTTGATTACGAAATTAAATTAGTTTTCTCTAAACCCTAAAAATGGGTTAGAGGCGAGACCCAACCAGCAAGCATTGATGGTGAGGGCGATAACTTCAATCCACCCATGTTTGTGGGGACAGAACATTTTGTATGTATCAGGCTCCTCATGACTGAGAACAATTCAACCAATCTGTGATATAGATTGTTTTCCTACGCTCACCACTCGAACTCATGTTTCCAATATTATGCTGGATTAGCTATTCTACTAAGACAACCCATAACATGCTAACTCGGATTTTTACACTAGGATTGTGTGGCTGGCATCGGAAAAACAAAAAAAGAAAAAAAAAGTTAGACAATAAAAGATGTAGTCATTAATATTCTTAACACTTCACCCTCTATATACGCACCCTTCTTATAAACCGCTTTCCTAGTAACAGCCTTGACTTCCTTTCCTTCATGTGAGCTTACTCCAACTTGTTAAACATCACAACTCATTGTTCTTTATTAGTACATTCTATAATATGGAGCCTCTGACTTCATTTTACTAACAAGACATAATATGAATTTATTCTAATTTATTATACCTCTGTCCGTTCTACTACACTATGTTAAGCAACGTTTTGCGTTCATATCCAAGCGCCTTGCTGCTCTTCTGTTTCTCTTTTTTCTTCAGAATCTTGCTCTGAGAGCACGGCTATGAAACTCCTGACGTTTGGAACAAACTTGATGTACGCGTCCTCTCAAGGTCATAGTTTACAGCAAGCGCTCTACGACTTCACTTTATAACAACTATAAACTTAATAAGTTGGGAAACATTTTGTGAACCAACAAATGTTGTATTTTATAGATCATGCCTGTAAAAACGGTGTGTACCTGCACATGCAGAAATATATTATTATATTATATCATATATTAGGAAGAATCTCGGGAGTTTTGAAGAAAGAGACATGTTATTGAAAAGCGCACTAAAAACTCGTGACTCAAATATCCATATTCGATTAGATTGACCGCTTGAGGATCGAATCAAGTGGAAGAATGCTCTGATGGAGTTGAGAACTCGTAAATTAAATGGCGAAAATAACCTTACCATTAAGGTTTTTCGGGTAGTCAGGTTTTGGAATCCAACGCTTCTGAGGCCTGTATGGGTAGAACGATTGATTGCCAAAACACTTTATGTGTGTGCTACACGAACGCTCGTAGTCTTAGAAATAAAACGTCCGAGCTAAGTCTGATGGTGGAAGTACTATGTTCCGATATATTCGTTGTTACAGAAACTTGGTTCACCGTAGATATAAACTTTTCTCCTATCGTTGTAGGCTATATCTGTATTAGAAGTGATAGAGTTTCAAGTCGCAAAGGGGGAGGTATAATATTACACGTTAGGGATCTCTTTCGTATACAATCATCCATATCGGAGTCTCATATCAGTGGCACATGTGAGTTTGCATGTTGTAAGATTAAATCTAGAAATGGGTTAATGACTATATGGGGAATATATCGTAGTCCGTTTTGTCTTGTTGACTACTTTATTCTAAGACAAATCTGTTCTTGGAGTATGGCAGAATGTTGTCTCATCATTGGGGAATTCAACGCACCGCATATCAACTGGATAGAGCTTACAGCTCCAGGTAGTGGTTTCGATAGTGACCTTTCATCTAACGTTATTCAGTGTGCACTTGTACAATGTATCACAAAACCGACAGATATTGATTTCAATCATGATCCGTCACTGCTGGACCTCGCCCTCACCCACCACTATGAGGATGTCTTTGATATTCAGCACCTTCCCCCACTAGTTAACAGTGATCACGTTGTAATTCACTTTAAGTTTAGGAAACGTGGTATGCATTTCGTATCTGCTCCACCCCGTACCAATATCTGGTGAGTCAATATTCCGGAAATCAGAAACTGTGCTTTTTAGACTGATTGGTCGGTCGACGCGGATGGATTGATCGAAGATGAATAGAATAAGTTTAAGGCTACATTCGAGTCCGTAACGTCGCCGTTTATCACATGGTCAGCACGTAAGCTATCACATTGCTCTCCATGGATTAATAAGGAAACCCGGAAGCTGTTAAAGCAACACTCTTCAACATATCCCTTTCACTCGCTCAACTCCCTAGAGACTGGAAAGACGCTACAGTCAGTCCTATATTTAAGCATGATCAGAGACAGATCGTATCTAACTACGGGCCTGCCAGTCTAACTAGCATTGTCGTTAAGTTACTCGAAAAGATAATTCGGGTTCGGTTGCTAAGCCACATAGATTCACAAAATCTGTTAGCTTCTGAGCAACATGGATTTCGTAACAAGCGTTCATGCTTGAACAACTTACTTATTGCGAGAGAGGATCGGACGGCAGCCTTAGATAAAGTTCTGTCTGTCGATGTGATATTCATAGATTTTAGCGAACCATTTGACAAGGTTTCACACTTAGGTCTTATGCAGAAGCTCACAAGCTTCGGAATAATAGAAACTGTATATGAGTGGATAGGAAACTTCTTATATGACCTCAGACAGAGAGTGAGGGTCAAAGGAACTCTATCCGATTGGAAGCCGGTCAAAATTGCTGTACCCTAAGACACCATCTTAGGCCCTCTGTTCTTCCTTCTCTACGTTAATGAGTTACCGCTGTTGCGTAGGTCGTCGACATTTTTGTTTGCGGATGATGTAAAAATCTGGAGAACAATAAAAAGTGCGGCTGATCATCTGGATCTTCAAGCTGATTTAGACGATTTAGTTAGATGGTCTCGAGAGTGGGGCTTAGAAATCAATGGTAGGGAGAGTTTACTAATGCACATCGGTCACGGTATTAGTTAAAGTTACAATATTGAGGGTAAACCTCTTCCTTGCGTTCAAGAACATAAAGACTTAGGAGTAGTATTAAGTCATGATTTTAAAACAACTACGCATTGCAAAGCAGCCGCTGCAAAGGTTTTCGTGCGTTATGGTCACTTCGTCGAGCATTCAAAACTTTTGACGAGGAAACGTTTCGATTTTTATATCCCATATGTGTTAGACCACATTTAGAGTACTGTATTTAAGCAGCTAGCCCGTGTCTGGTAAAGGATACTAACTCCCTTGAGCGTGTCCAGCGTGTAGGAACGAAATTAGTGAAGGGTCTTTCTAGACTCCCTTATGGTGAGCGTTTAAAACGCCTAAATCTTTTCCCCTTGTCGTATCGTAGGACACGAGGTGACCTTATATTGGCATTTCTTATCTTTAATTATGATTCGGGTGTTAATATGTCTTATCTTTTTGCCCCCTCCATCACTGATAATCTCCGAGTTCATAGCAAGAAGGTTCATAAACCACGATTTAATAAACTTAAAGTGGGGTCCGTTTTTCTCATAGAGTAGTCAATGATTGGAAAGCCTTACCAGAAGTTGTGGTATCAGCCCCATCAGTGAATACTTTCAAGGAGAAGCTGGATCTTCACTGGAAAGCAATGTGTCAGGATTAATACAGGTTCACCAACCTCAACAGGTTACGTCAGACTTATTAAATTTTGCCGACGACGTGAAACTTTGGAGAGAAGTACACAACCAAGACGATATACAGGCACTTCAGGAGGATCTGACTCGACTTCAAAGTTGGGCAGACGATAACGAACTTACCTTTAACACTTCAAAGTGTAAAGTAGTCCATCTGCGGCATATCGCAGACTACAGTTATAACATAGGGAACACCTCTCTAGTAGTATCCAAAATCGAAAAAGATTTAAAAGTCCTGTTGCCCTACAATTTAAAGTCTTACGCTAACTGTGACAAAAATGCCTTCCGAGCAAACCTTGCACTGGTTACATTGAAGCGCATTTTTGCCAGTTTGACGGAAGAACTTTCCATATAATCTTTAGTAGTTTTATCCGTCCCCATTTAAAGTACGGAAACATAGTATTTCCCACCTCATTCCAAAAGGACAAGGACACTCTGGAGCGTGTCCAACGGCGAGCCACGAAATCAGTTCGAGGACCCAAATCTAAGCCTTACGAAGAACGACTTCATTCACTAGACCTTTACCCATTAGAGTATAGGCGTCTTAGAGGTGATTTATTAATGGCTTATAGTATTCTTAACACTTCTGGACATCCTCTTAAACACTTACTTAAGCTTGGTTCCAACACTAACCTAAGATGAAACACCCAAAATCTGGAGACACAACATAGCAGAACGGACTGTAGACACAACTTCTACTCCTTAAGAGTTGTCAAATGCTGGAATTCGCTGCCGAGCGAGCTAGTCCAAGCGACTTCTCAGGAGTCGTTTAAGAGGCAACTTGATCTATGCTCAAGGACTAAGGATAGTATCACACTATCATTTACTAATTTCTTTTAATCTTTTATTGTTAACATACCTAGGTTTCTGCCTGGAGGATTTGGTGATCCCCTACTACTAAACATGGAAGCCTGTTAAGCGAAAACTTCTTCTATTCCATCCACAACCATTTGAACCATTTGAACCTACTATCTTTATTACTGAAGACTGAAGACTGAGAAAATTTGATGTGAGTATAATCTGGCAGCATCGATACTTAACAACAGATCTTTGAAATCTAATTGAAGTAAACATGAAAGACGACGCTTAATGAAAGCTTTCAACTATATATATGATTGTTAATGTACCAAGAGGCGCGTTTGTTATAGCGTGTCGCGGAGTAAGGTTGGCTTCAAAACCGCACAGTTTGGTTGGACGTTCAGTAACATATGGTAACAGTACTGTGAGATGGGAGTTAACTTCGATTTAGAATTACCGATTTATTGGCTGGTTTGACCATTACCCTTAATTTGACAGTTGAAATTATTGGGAATCTAATTGTGTGGATAGTTTATACGTATAATCCTTGAATCTACTCCAGCGGCCATTCCAACCAACTGATCGACTCCCGCACCACAGTTCAAATATCAGGTGGTATGAATATTGGTGCTAGTTTTTTATCAACTTTAGTTATACTAATAGTTGCTTCGATTCCAAGCCACGAGATAGAATTTGTTGATGAACCAAATGATAGTTATGGGCTAGAGAACCAGCAAATCACACTTGTTTGTTCAGCTGTAGGGTCTCCAAATATCACGATTACATGGCATAAACTAGACAATATTTCTTTTGCAAGCGGTTCCACTAAAGTAACTGGAGATAGCGTATATTCTTCATATGGGTTTACTCTTGTTAGTGAAAATGAGGGTGATTATTACTGCAATGCATCGGATTCCCTTCACTGGATTCAGTCCAAGAAAGCAAGTGTCCGAATTTCATTCCTTAACGAAAAGTTTAAATTAGAGCCTCAAAGCAAAGTGGCAAATATTGGTGATACAGTTTTATTAGAATGTATTCCTCCTTTTGGGTTACCCAGTCCTACTATTGAGTGGCTAAAGGAAAACTCTTCTCTGTTACCCAACAATCGAATACAGATTATGGATGTCGGAAATTTGAGGATCGATAGGATAACGTGGCAAGACTCTGGTTATTATACTTGCGTAGCCAAATCTTTTGCTTACCGCAGGGAAAGTTCCAAGGCCTATCTTACTGTTCGGCAGCGTCCATACTTTATTGTCTCACCTAAAAGTCAATCAGTGCCAGTGCATAGTGTATTTGAACTGAGTTGTCGTGCTGCTGGGGAGCCCTCCCCTGTCGTTGTTTGGCGCAGAGAACCTTCAGTCCCCAGTATTCCATACTCACGTGTTCGGCTGCTTCTAGGTGGAACACTTCGTTTTGTAAGTGTTCAGTCTGATGACTCTGGATATTATATTTGTCGGGCAATTAGTTCGACAGGGATTGTTGAAGCAGTCGCCTACATAAATGTTGTTACACCTCCAGGTTTGATTGTCACGCCTCCTAGTAAAATATACGCATACGAAGGCAACCGGGTTGAGTTGTTTTGTAGTGTGACAGGCTCCCCATCCCCAGATGTTCGTTGGTTGCAGTGGTCAACTAAAACATATTTTATCCCAACTGTACTTGTATCCGAGCGGATTTACGTCACGAGTTCTGGGAATCTTATTATACTTACTGCCAGGCCGGAAGATGCTTCTACGTATGAATGCCGCGCTTCGTCTCCTGCTGGTTTTACTAGGAGCCTAACAGATATTCAAGTTCTGTTTAATCCTAAATTAATTCCAGGTCGTGTGGGTGCTGTCTCAACTCCTCATATTTTCGGTAAAAGTTTCCGCAGTCCAACAGCAGTACGAGTACTTTGTGGCATTCCGTTGGATCCTGTATTCAATTATTCACATGGGACTCAGTCTATTTCTAAAGAACCCGAACTTAGCGCAAAATCGGACATAATATGGCATAACAATGGTGAATTCATTCATAAACCAAGTTCATCAAATTCTCGGATTTCAATTGAGGCAGATGGCTCTTTACTACTTTATCCATTTCGACCACATGATGCAGGAAACTACACTTGTTCCGTCTACCAAAAAGTAAGCCATCGGTTCGCACAGTACTCTTTTACTATAAACTTAAAAGAGCATGATGATTCAATATATCAACCTCGTACGTATTCCCAGTTACCTTCACCTCCAGAAAATGCAAGAATTGTTAGTGTTGGTGACACGTGGATAGTTTTAAAATGGTCTGACAACAATTCTTCTGAGTCAACAAGCTATAAAGTTTACGTTTTACCGCAAATTCATTCTCAGAAAACAGTTCACTCAGATCGACATTTTCAGGACCTAAAGCAGACCAAGACTGCCAGTGATCATATGAAGTCAGATGAAACACAGATGCCTAGTAGTAAACCCTTTAAACTGGATACCTGGTTCACCGCAATTGAAAAAACTTACCATACCCAAGTCCGTATAACAGGCCTATTACCTGATACCGGATACTGGGTTGAAGTTAGAAAAGTTAATAGTTTCGGAATGAGCTCAGGAGCTCTGGTACCCTATATAGTGTATACTGTAAAAAAACCTTCTGAAATTATATTTTCACATGTTTCAAAGAGTAATAGGACAGTTTCTGATTTGGCAATCAAGCATCCTGATTCGTTTTTTGCTGGTGGTCAAACAGCTGTTGATTTTCAGGAGCTGGTTTCAACATTCCAATCCATCGATTTACATCGCATATCAATCCGACCCCTCACGTCTTCCGAACTTTTGGTTAGCTGGGCTGCACGGTCTTCTAATGAAGTGCTCAAGCGTATTGATGGTTTCAAAATAAACGTGCGATCAGTTCCAATGTCACGTTGCATAGCTGCTGTTACATCTAAACCACCAAGCTATTCGTCTGCGTTTCGCGAAAACATTGAAGATTCAGGATCGTTGGATATTTATGATACCAGTCATGAGGATTTTTCATTTACTAGTTCAGTTCACTGTTCTTTCACATCCCCTAAGCTTCTCGAACAAACAGTTTTAATGGCTAATGCAGTGAGTGATAAAGATGTAATATATGTTGGGACCACAGATCACTCATTTCAAAACATAATCATCATGAAGACTGTATCTCGCGATCAGCCGGTTGCTAAGGCTGTTATTGGTGATCTGTCACCTTTCAGTTGCTATGAGACGGATATTGAAGCCTTCAAGGACGATCCAACATACGGTCGTATTCTAAGCAGATCTAGTCGATCTGAATTGGCTTTGACTCTCGATGCACCACCCAGCTCCTCGCCAGAATTAATAAGCGCTGAATGGCTTCTTCATATTAGTCCGTTAAATCCCGAACAAATAACAGGAGGTCAGAAAATCAACTCTTCCACATATCCATCTGAAAGTATTCGATTATCATGGAAACCACTTGAGTTAAAAATGGCTCATGGTGCACTGTTAGGATATGCAGTACATATCCTGGCGAACGAAAGTCAGTTCAGTCGTTCTCTTCATGTAAGTCTTTTTTATCTGGTAAATTTGTGCACGGTCGTAGTCTTGTATTTCAATATTCAAGAATTTTCTAGTCAAACCTTCATTATCATTTTTTTAATTTTGCTTTTAACAGTTACAACTTGGACCGTTTGTGTTTTCTGAGTACTTTTACCTTGTATATGTTTTTCTATACTCGTTCGCATAATCTTAACTGTTTTGGAGCCACATCACAAAAGTGTCTTCAATCCTTTCCCAGGAAGTCTACAGTCCTTTCCACCACAGGTACCATCAATCATAAAGATTACGGGTCTAAATAAGTCTGACCACTGAATTTTCTTTCATATTATTATCATCTCGGAAATTCTGCAAGTTTAAGTGGAAAGAGGTTCAGTATAATTATTAGATATCTTGGGAAATTGAGGTTTATAATGTAATCTTCGTTAACACATTTAACAATTTGCGTCTAATATAAACATTTCTCACTTGGAATTTTTCCAAAACTTGTAACTACTCATGATAAAAATAACTTACCGTAGTAAAAATAGTAACTGGATATTGCTGCACAATTTATTGGTTACAGTAAATATACAAATATTTTATACATGTTGTGGGTAACTTATGCTGAGACCGGAACTCTTGTTTTTGTTTTAGTTACTGTAAGTCTCATTTGCATTTTCACAGGATGAGGGTAGTTAATAATCTTGAATGCTACTAGGGGATCACGGCATACGTAGCTTAGTGGTTAAGACATCTGATTTTAAACTATTAGATTTCGAGCTGGAAACGCCCCGACTAATTCATCTTGAGTAGCCACTACATCATACAAAAATATCCTCCGAAGAAGTACACAAACATGTTTTTATGTTTTGACTCACGATAATAATGAGATAAAAGTACCAGAATGGATCACAGTAATCAGATTGAACTGAGATAATGCCTTATTAATTTGCTTTGTAATATTGTCTTACTGAAACTTATCTGTTAATTACTGAAATCGATATCAACTTAGGCGAAAAATCGTCGTGCATTCTCCTATAGTGTTTTCCAATTGATTCCATAATATTCAGTACCTGGCAGGCTTGTTTTTATACTTTCTTTTTATTTCCCAGATATCGACTCATTTTAGACAAGCTAACGTAACCTCACTGTGTCCGTTTAGTTTCGCAGGTGTGGCGCATATATATTGGCGCTCTCTTGTACCAATATTTATGTGCTCAAATAAATAATAAAATAAATAATAATAAGTTTCGCAGGTAGACTTAAGTCGGATTCCTATCAATAACCGTGCACGTGTCAATGTAATATTATCCACATCTGTTGTGTTATAGGTAATTATATTAATTGGTAGCCCGAATTCGGGTAAACAGTGCTGTTTTAATTTCATGACCGAAGGATTATATTTCGTATTCCTTAACTAACCAGAGATTGGGTTTGTGAGGGACTACTTATCAAAGTGGCTTAGTCCGAGATCGAAAAAAATTGTTTTCCATCTTCGAATGAAGTAACATAGCACTAGATTTTACTTATTTAATTTCTGTAGCGTTGAATAAAATATTATGGGATATAAATATTCAATTATCAGTGGTTTTATTCAGTATAATATCTTCTAGACGATGATCTTGACAAATAAGTAAAAAACTTCGTTGTTGAAAGTGGTTCTTCTGTGATTTTCAGGTATCTGCAGACATCCATTCAAAAAATATTCATGGCCTAAATCCGTTTGTCGATTATATCATTTATATTTCTGGGATAAACTGCAAAGGAGAGGGAGTACGTAGTTCTGGATATCATCTTCGATCTATTGCCGCTGGGTTGCATGATCCTATTAAGTCTTCTGATTATGAATTAAATTATTTAGAACATTTTGATTTCCCTGTGTGGGGTTATATTCTACTTTTTGGTTTTGTCGTCTTCTGGATTTTGTTTGGCTTATTTATTCACTTTGTCGTCCGTCAAACTTCAAGAAAGCAGTGTTTAAAATCTTCAGCGAAGTATTTCGTTGCTAATGGTTCTAACATAGATGCGCAGCATCAGAAAACCTTTCGGAGAAATATTCTACATGGCATAAGTTTCGGAATGTGCTGTTCCTGGTTAACTTTCCAAAAAAACAAGTCAGAAAGTCACTCCATTGTTGATAGAAACTTGGGCACCGTCTTACTGAGTAGTGAGCAACAAGAGGTGGAAACGGGACATCTACTCCATCATTTGAACCCATCTCAATCTAAGTTACATAATGACAAACCTGTTTCTGAACACAAATTAATGACTTTACGTTCTGCTTCTGGCAAAAACGAAGCAACTTCTACAGGATGTACACATGCAGCATCACCGCTATTTGAGTACTTAACCGGCAATGAAGACGTTGAGGTGTATGCTATCAGTGATCCTTCTGTGTGTTCTAATAACCTTAGTTACTTGCCTTCAGGTGTACTGAAGATGACTACAACATCCGGTAGCAATGCAACTATCTTAAGCCAAAACGGTTTAACTGAAGAAAATATGTCAAATCAAAGTAACCCAATTAGCAGACCGAAATTGCCAGATTCAATAAATATACCATTCCCAGTACCTCCGATTTGTCACTCAAATTTATGTACACCGAAACTTGCATACCAAAACAACTCTTTACATTTACTGTCGCTGCCAGATCGTTATACGTCAAACCAATTAGACGAATCTACTGATCCACAGAAGTTCACTTCAGAGGATACTGTACCCGCGTACGCAAGTTGTTCAGTATTTAATATTCACAAAACGGAAGTGATCGATCATTGTAATCAACACAATGGAACACCAAGTGTTGTACCGATGCGCAACAATAGTAACTTGTGCACGAAATTAAAAGTGAGTTCTATAGAAATTTCGCGTTTCTATTCTAGCAGATCGAAGTTTATTTTTTCGTTTATTTCTTATATATTTGTCTGAATAAGCGTCAAAATATTTTGATGCAAATTATGGATTTACATATTTAGCTTCCAGCTATGCTGTTTGTATGGGAGCCAGCTGTACTAATCAGGTGCCTAAACTGAAATAAGTAGAGCGGAGTTTAAATGTGCAACCTATTGGTTAAGAGCTGAAAGCGCTAGCCCATAAGCTACCACTCCAAAAGGCACTTGCCTGAAGAGAGCGAGCGGATATTTTAAGAGACGAAACTACATATCTAGGTTATTTTAGATTTAGTTTAAAGAAGTTCTCGACCGATGAAATTTATGGATGAATACGGATTCAAGTGAATAATGAACCATTTTTTGGCGGATTCATATAAGTTGATATATTCGAGCAAATGTTTTCATGGACCGCTTCGATTTTACAGTCCAGTATGATTATCCCCCTATTCGGAATCCGATAAAATTAATTATTATGTTGTCGAAGTCCATTTTTTACTTTCATTTCAAAGTATTTTATCGAAGTTAAATTTTTTATGGCTTTGCGACCTACATACTAATTCTCTTCGTGATATGTGGCTATACATCTTATAGTTCATAATCATGTGATTTAATAATTTAAACTGGAGGTTGCTTAATTCCGTTCCAACTCTCTATACTAGGATTTAAATAAATCAGTATTATTTTTCATTGGGCAAGTAACTTGGCTTATTTTTTGATAACTAAAATTACGTGTTTGTTGGATTATATTACTTGGTAATGATCGGATTAGATTTTCCTCCTTATAGACGTTGGATTTTCGTTTACAAATAAACTTTAATGGACATTATGTGTAAAAAATTGCTAGCCTTAATGCAAATCTAATCCGAACATGAAATTAAAATGTCATGATTTTGTTAATTTTGTGATATTTAGTACAATTATATGCAAATCAACAAAGGGAACGTGAAATACCATTAATGTGCTTATATTCTATCCATTTTTCAGCATACATTTACCGGTAAATATAGGGTCTTTAGCCTGAGTACTTTTTGATCAGCATGAAATCCTTAGATTTATCCCCCTTGTTCCTATGCATCCTGATCACACATTACTAAGGTTGTTTGTATCAGTGGTTAGTTTAAAAAGTGAGTTGGCCTATTAAATTTTTCATTATCATTGAGGTATTACTGGAGTTGTATCTTGGCCTGCCAATTATTATTAGATACCAAATAAATGAGGTTGTATTAATTTAGGTTTATATTTTTACTTACATCTTAAAGTAGCAAAATCATCTCTCTTATGTAACGTCAGCTATTGTGTCGGGGTTAGCAGTTCATGAAAAACTAAAATAAGACTTGAGCTAGTAATCTAACAACTTGGAGTTATATACTGTTGGGATGAAGTCTTAAGGATGTGTTTTGAGTTTCATGTCCGTGATTACTGCGTGAGTACTGAATCCCCATAATTTTTGATTACATTTTCGTCACTGCGATTTTCAGTTTTCTTTTTAGCGGAAATATGTAGAGTTCTTATTTGCACAAATAATGGTTATTTTGCTATAGTAAATACAAACTGGGTACCGTATTGATTAAAATGGCTTAGTCACGTTTCTCTCATTGCGCATATATAAATATATATGCGCATATTTATTCCTATTACCACTTTCACATACGACTGATTATTGAAATTAAAATACAAGTCGTCCAAATCACTTTATACAAGAACATACTCGTTTTTACGTATGCTTATCACTATAAAGTTTCATGGTGATTGTATACTGTTTACAAATTAGTCAGTGTAAAATAAGGTATTGTACTCTATTTTCTCGGTATATTTTATCATCTAAGTGTGTAGCTTGTTCAAGGATGTTACCTTACAATACACAGGCTGAATGATTTTCCTAGGCTGTCATAATCCTCTTAAAGTCTTAGTTGCTAGAGCTAAATAATCTGTTACGTTCTCAGTTACACTTTGTATTAGCGCTAATGGTATTACTTTACTCCCTAAAATAAAGTATGTGCAATTGAAGTCGAATCTGTCACCCATTGTCTGAAAGTGGAGCACTTTAACTAGCAACCTACAAATTCACCTCTGGTAGTGGTAATTATAAACTTCTATTTTGTTAAAATGTAGATATCTCAAAAGTATAGCATTTTTTGAATCACAGCATATAAAGCACTGTATTCATGCGGTTACTGTATGTTTGTTTCAATAATTATTTAATCAAAACGTAAAACTTAGTGGAAATTAATAACCCTTTTAACAATAAGATTGTTGTGACTAGTTTAGCAAAAAATGCCTTAGAGTTCATAGTGTAGTGCATTAGTTGTATGCCTTAATGAAAAAATCAGAAAGGACAAAATGTCCATCCTCTATTTCAATGATTTCTTAAAAATCAAAAACCAATGTTGCTTGCTGATTTATTGAAAAAGTGAGGTCGTTAGCTCGTTATATAATTCTTATAGTAATTAACGTTGTCATGTAAGCGAACCAGTCAACTTAATGTGTACATTGTTTCCTTTCAAAAACGCCTTCAATGTGATATATTTATATCTGTCTATCTATCTATCTACACATTTGGTATAGTTTCCCAGTGTTAAAATTAATTAATTTACTGACCTTAAAAGTAAAATTTTACACATTTTCATCACTTCAGGTGTTATGACGTTTTTGGAAACTATCGAGTTGATGTGAGTGGAATGTAGAAAATAGACTGATTTATATTGACAGATAATTCCCATTTAAACATTAAAATTCAAACACGAATTTCAGCGAAGGGATCTCTTTTCAACGAATTTATTATCAAGCTGTACAATCGTATATATATGAAAATTTTCATATATATACGATTGTACAGCTTGATAATAAATTCGTTGGAAAGAGATCCCTTCGCTGAAATTCGTGTTTGAATTTTATTACTGATTTATATTCAAGATGTTTTTATAAACTTCCATATTATCTCCTATTCTCTCTGTCCTCATTTTGTTTTTACCCTTAAAGCGTAAATTTTTTGTTTGTGTTTTTCATGGAATAGCGTAATCTACAAATAAAGGCAGTTAAAAATCAAACCTTTGTAACTTTTGTATATTTCCAAAAAACTTAAAGTTATCTAACGCAGTATTAAATGGGTAATCACCTATAGAAAAACCTTTCCTATCTGATGAAGCTTTTTGATTATGCAAACTATTTTTGACTTTTTCCAGTTTCTTTTAGAGGCCACAATCCAATTATAATTGGTTTTCAGAGTAATTGATTTTCAGAGTAATACCAAAACTCATATAGTACATTTCTCTCTTAGTTTATGGGTTTCCGGTGTACTACAAGGTAGACTAAAAGTTAGGCAATTTCTTTTCGATCATTTAATGTTGATCCCAACATCCTATATTGTTTGAATTTTACTGGTTGTTCTTTAAACCCTTTCCCCCCAAAAATAAAATAACTCACCTAGGTATAGACCGGTTTGTTGAAACAGAAGTTTAGTGACAAGGCAATATTAGTAGGATTATGATAGAAAAAATAAGGTGTTCCAAATGCCTTAATGTATTTGCTTTAGATACAGTATCTTGATGCTTTAATGAATTCGAGGGTTTTGATTCGTTTCTCATAATGCTGTTAATTTGCGCAGAAATATTCGATAATTGAAGTTAGTTTTCATGGGCGTTTATGTAGTCATCAGCTTTTTAACTTCATTATTGACGGGAAATAATCATAACCAAAATTTTCCGATATTTTATCTATTAATTCTGACAATTTGATGTTGAAAATCTTGAGAAAATTGTTTTTCTGTAGTTTTCCATAAACTAGGGGTCCAAATCGAGTTAAGAATGACTCAAGAAATAATATGTTCATAAGAGCCATTCAAATAATCTTTTTAAGTTTCATGGTTTCAATAGAACTTTATAAAACAACTTTTGGAATATAGACGCCAGAATAATTGGTTTTCTTATTTCTGAATTATACTGTGATTCCAAGAAAGTCTAAGAAACATTATCAGCTAATTAATTCAGTCCTGTGGCTTGATTACTAGAGATTGGATGCTTTAGAAACGATTGGTTTTTGGTGTACCAGAAGCGCCTGTCATAACTCATTAGTCTGATCGATAGCACTGGTTACGAGCGTTAGACATTGAATTCCAGGGTCATTATAGGTCACGGATGCATGCACATCTAGTTGGTGAGTCATATTTAAAAGACGACTCATCTCATTTCCTTGGTTGTTTAGTTTACAACAATTTTTCTGAATCCTATCTCATCGTATTCCAACAGACGAAATATATAAACTGTACGTAAGTGGCTAACCCTTGATGTTTTTCCTCTATTGATTTGTAACTAATAGTATGAGCTTATGATATTCTTCTCAGTTTCTTGACTTACTCCATATTCTTGTATGTAGTTTAACTTTTTATATTGTTGATACTATGCCTTGGGTGGGCTTATTATACAATAACAATAATAAATAATTGAGCAAATCTACCTATTCCTGTATGATTCATATTCAATTAGTAAAACGCCCGGAAATAGGTTTGTTTCACATGCTCTTTTTGTCACCCTTGTTTCAGTGCCATTATTTGGTTAAGCTGATAAGTTAATCACTGGTGTTGATGAAATACGAGAAAAACCAAACTTTATAGCTAATACTTAAAATAATCCTAGATGCATATAATTCTGCGTCATTAAGGCAGACAACAATTCGGCGCCGTAATAAGGAAGAACCATAATTATAAGAGGTATGTATTAATTCGGTTTTTTCGTCTTTGCTTTTTTTTGATGATAAATAAATTATAAGAATTTTTGGCTTATAATGCACCATGAAATGAAAACAGCTATCACCAGGTGAATAAAAGTCGTTTGGCTCTGTTGATCGTGAGGCTCTATGGCAGTGTTTGTCACTGAAAGGAGTACCAAAGAAGTACATTACCTTGTAAAGACTCTCTACTCGAACACAACTGGCCGTGTGAGGGCGAAATGTCATCAAAATTGATTACCTTAAGTGATGTTGATCAGGGCTGCTTACTCTCTCTATTCTTGGTTAACTTGGTTGTTGACGTGCTTTTAGTGATAACACTTTCCTCATCCAAATTTTCAAGAGTTGAACTTTTACCGGGATATTCACTTGTTGACTTAGAATATGCCGATGAAATAGTTCTATTTTGTGAAGACGCTGACAAAATGCAGTCTTCTGACCACTCTAATCAACTATGCAAGCATGTTCGGGATGCGATTCTCCCCCCCGAAATGTTGCTTCAGGATTGGGTTGCGTTGACACCTGAACTAATGATAGGGAGTGAAGTAATTGAGCGTGTCGACCGCTTCACTTATCTTCGAAGTGTCATTAGCCCTTGTGGCCTAGTGTGTGACGAAATCTCAGCACGGATACAGAAGGCTCGACTAGCTTTTGCCAACTTGCGTCATTTATGATGTAGGTGAGGGGTTTGTAGGGTTCGTTCCGTCCTGCTCTATGGCTGTGTAACATGGCCGGTAAGAGTAGAGGATATTTCTAGCTTACTATTATTTGATCATAGGTATCTTCGAAACATAACTCGTATATCCTGGGACCACCGAGTAAGTAATGCAGTTGTTAGAAAACGGGTACTAGGTAAGAATGGCAAATCAATTGATGAAGTAGTGAAACTTCATCATTTGGGATGTCTGGGACACATGTTACGTGTGCCCAACCACCGACTGCCCCAACGTGCGATATTTTATGGTGTAGGAGTAGGTTAGAAGAAAGCTAAGGGCGGCCATACCAAAACATGGCACAAGTCCATGAAGTCACTGACAAGTGGTGTGAGCCATGTTGGTAAGTGTAGACTACCTGGTTGGGATCCGCGAGATGATAGCAACCGATGGTTAGAGACCTTGCATGACAAGGCTCGAAATCGTTCGTAATGGCGCAGGTGCATCCATTCTTTGTGTTCTCCCAAATTCTAATCTCCAGGATTCTTCACGTTCCTTTTTTTCTATTTCCAAATTTATTTCATTGTATTCTACGCCTTGAATAACATCTTCAAATCCTAATGTTTCTGATTACTGATTATACTTTTACTACCTCTACCACTATGGGATTCGAATCGACCACTGCATGTCTGTGCTAATGTGATTTGGCAACTCGAACTGATGTATGTACATACGAAGTTCTACGTTGTTGCTGATTGACTGATAAAAGTCGTTTGGATAATAGATAAGTTTCACGTCTTGAGAATTCATATTTAATCAGTGTCTGAAAAAAATTGTTTTAATCTACATGTATGATCAGGTTACGTCAAACGCAGTCAGTTAATCTCGCAAGCTTGAATATTGTGATTATTTCACAAGTGCTTCCAGATCATATTGAAGTTTATAATGTTTTGGTGATATGTGATCACTTATCACTATTATATACCCATATCTTTTGCATTCAAATGTGTTGTTGATCAATTTTTAGCCATGTTCGACCAGTTATTTCATAATATATTTTACGAACTTTTAAAGACAATCTTTTGCCTTCTTCTCTGCGATTCCTATTAAATCATATAGTTTGTAATAATTTGCCTTTTTACACTACTGTTCCAATTAAACAGATTTTACTGGTCATATGATGCCATTTTACCTCAATTGTTTCACTTCAAATGATTTGCGAATATTTTAAAACTGGTCTATAAGCATAAAATCTTGAATAATTTACGAACATTTAAGAGACAAAAACGTTCAACGATACACTACATTATCTAAAAATATAATTGAATGTGCTAAGGTTGAACCTAAAATCAAATCGGCTGACAGATTTTTTATTACTAATGTTAATTCAGAAAAAAGAAAGAGTGATAAACAAAAAAGTCTAATATGATAGGTTAGGAAATGAATACTTTTGTAACGAGGCGAGAAAAAGTGAATGTGAAATTTATGTATTTATTATTTGGCTCATTATTTCTTGTATTTGCAGTCGGAATTCATCAATCATTTTCATATAGTCTTAATTATAAACTATCTTTTGAATCGTGGATCATTGCTATACTATTAATTTCACTAGAATTTCCGTCTAAATTTGGACTAGTGGTTTCGCAATAAATAGTAGGTAATTGTTTGTAAGGTTAAAAAGAAAGAGACTAAAATCAAATAAAAAAGTTTCACTCACTATTCTAGTTCGAGCTTCATCATCACGTTTATCAGTTGTAAGAAGCCAAAATAATTGTGTACTAAATAATTAGTATAGGAGTTGTGGAGATTATTAAGTTTTTGATTGAGATCTTGAACCAATTGATATTAGACCATCACAATTGAAAACCTGGAAGCACGAAACGGCCGTCCAGTACTAAATAATTGTCCAATCATATTCGTGTTGAATATATGATATCGTGGTGAAAAAATGTGAGTCATTTGTTATGACATGTGTTCAGATTGGATTAAGTGGAGAAACATCTGTGTGTATTCATTTATTTGAAAATAGTTGGCCATATATGACCCTAATTTATTTTTGTGTTGTCATGTTGATCACACCAATGGCCTATCAAAGTAATTACTGAATAATTGAATATATATCATCAGAAAAAATGCCACTATTTAAAATAAATGTAGAAGTCGGTTTTATTTGTATTTACTTGTTAATCATTAGTTTCCATATGGTATCTAATTGCACCTCGTTACCTCTACTTGGATTATTTGGGTTCGGCCATATATTTAGGGTTTCAGCTGTCAGTTTTTCCCTATAGAAACCAAAACTTTTTCCAGCGAATTTGATTCTGTCGCATTCAATTTCGTGTCCTACTTCTGATTGACGTAGTTTTATCGGGGATCTATTTTTATGTTGGGAACATGTCTTAAATAATATTTGGCATGTTGATGAGACATTTAGTTGAATATTTAGGTGTGAATGAACCGTGAATTTTCACTATAGATTGTTTAAAACTTTAGAACTCATGTTCGTTCATAAAAAAGGTACATACTTCATTCTTATTTCAGGTTGAACTTCTTGATTTAATTTTTAGAACGATTTCCGAACATTTGTTTAGGGGAAAATCACATTAAACGTTTGGTTTCCTTCGGAAAATTCGATTAATTAGTTAGTGGCTAAACTAATACTAGTTCAATCTTTTTGTCCGTTGTTCATTTAGTGTTGATGAATCAGAAGTATTCAATTTATAATATTCTTTTTTTTGTAATCTATTATGCAGTCTTTGCTAATGTGTAAATTTAAAAACCAGTGAAATTAGTTCATAAATGTATTGAATTTTATTATTCGAGAATTATAGTAAGTAGAATAGACTCATAAAGTGTAATCACAAAACTACTAAGATTGTAGGCAAACTACACCAAGTGTCAAGTCAATTTTCGTTTATTTTAGATTATCTTAACCAATAATATTTGTTGCTTAATGTCCTACAAGGTTTCCCAAACTAAATTTTTAAAAAAATAGGTTGGTTTAATCGACTGTGTAGATTATTAAATCATTTCGTATTTATCAAAAATGACTATAGAGTCTAACCGATGAAATCTAAACATTTTATCAATGGGGTAATTCACGTAAGTCGGCAGTAGTTTAATAATATATGTAATGTATTGGACAAAATGTTGATATTACTGATGGTATGGCTGTTTGTTATGACTGCGAAGTATATTATTATTTTCTATTTGTTTAACTGAACAACATTTATGGGAAGAAACATACAGGACCGTAGATAAAGATCTACTCATGTACCAACCAATGATTTAATCGGGATTAAAGTGCACAATAAAATGTATATCTTCTTAAATATCCGTTCAGTAGGTAAATTCAAATGTATTCAATTGGTAGTAGTTAACATTCATCAGTCCATAGTTCGATATATGTTTGTAACTTTCAAAATCAAATTAGATTAACCTCTTAAACTAACAAATATACTTTCTCCTCATAATATAATGTTTATAATTGACCTGGTTTGATGATTATTTACTTTCTCTTATATGTTTATTCCTCTCTTTCAGGACTTTAATCGAAATAATTTTGTTGCGAATTCATTCAATCTAGGCGATAATTTGAAATCTTCAGAATTTCTAGCATCTGTAAATAGCAGTCATTTACCATTTTCTAATGATTTCCATAACGCTGCTTCTTGTAGTTGGCAATTTATTCCACATAACATCAATGGTTCAGTAATTCGAGAGGAGCACAAACCAGAAAATATTATTCCTCCCCCACCTGAATATCCACCACCGCCTTTACCGTCGGCTTCAACAAAATTATGCGGTCTTCCTAATTTGTGGATTCCAAATTCCGAATCAGGTGGTGACCTACATAGACCACTTGAACTAAAAGAGCATCAATTACGTTTTGTTTCAGACGATAGTAGTCTACCAAGTGGTGGAAGTGAGTATAAATTATATTATTTCGCTTTTTGTTTTTAGTTTATTATCTTCTACCATTGACTGTTCGAAAGTATTTTTGTATGTATCTCAGTGGATGTGTAGGAAGCTATGAAAATGCGACTTTGTTTATTCAGAAAGTATGATGATGTGAAATTGCACTGTATTTGCTAATACCACATTGAAGGTTTTGGGTTCGATTCCCACTTGTTGGGATTGTGGATCTGCACGGCCGAGGAGACCCATTCTGGGAGAAATGGCCATTCAGTTCTAAGTTTTAACAGTTTTTCAACTTTGGTCGGTTCTTGCTTTCTATGAAATTCAACAATCTCTACAACCCTATGCTGACATGGTGTTTTAATTGAATCATCATAACACTAAGTATTTATCAAAATATTTGACAAGTACATCCAATTATATCTCGCTATTCGTAATCCACTAATTTTTTTTGGAACTCTTGAATTAATTCATAGTTTTGACTAGTTATAGTTTGAAGAAACTGTCTTATAGCTTCAAAACCTAAGGAACGATAAAAGTGACTTTGAGGCAGACTTCGATACTTTCCGTCAATGAATGAATAGCTGGTCTAAATCGAAAGACGTAATAATCTAGAAAAGTAATAAAACCTAAATAATTAAAGTTTTCGCAGAGTTTATGAATTTTTGATGACTTGTAGTCAGCTTTTTAGTTATTTTCTGTTTACAATCTCAGAAGTTTCGCCGTACAAACTGAAATAAGTTTTTTTCATAAGCCTATATAAGATTGCACATGATTACGGTTACAATATTTGTCAAAAAACTTGCTGAAAATTAATAGAATATAATTACAAAGTTTATCAACAGTAAACTGGTTCAACTTTTGCATTTGTACACCACCAGAATCCTTACTGTTCATCAAATCACTAATAAATTATCATATTGTAGAGCTTCATTAAAATCATGAAGTGATCAATGTTAGACCACCATTGAAAACCTAGAAACGACCGTCTAATGTTTCTATGTTTTCGATGGTGGTCTAAGATTGATCGGTCTATGATTTCAATGAAATTCAACGATCTCGATAACCAAAAACTGAATATCTTAGAGTTGACTTTAAACAAAAGCAAGATCCATGAAAATTTATTAATGTACATTCCGTTTACTAACTACATAAATCTGGAAGAGTAAGATTTTATGTTTTTATTATCTCACTATGCTATTTTCCTTTTATGTCAGTCAGTCAGTAACAACGTAGAACTTAGTACGTACGTACATCAGTTCGAGTTGCCATACCACATTAGCACAGAGATGCAGTGGTCGATTCAAATCCCGTAGTGGTAGAGGTAGCAAGAGTATAAGCAGTAATCGGGAAGATTAGGGTTTGGAGATGTTATTTAACGAGTATAATCCAGTGAAATAAATTTGGAAAGAGGAAAAAAAGGGGCATGAAGAATTCAGATAATTAGAATTTGGGAGAACATAGAGAGTGGATGCACCTGCGCCATTGCAATCGATTTTGAGCCATGTCATTCAGGGTCTCTAACCATCGGTTGCTATCATCTCGCGGTCCCCAACCAGGTAGTCTACACCTACCAACATGACTCACACCACTTGTCAGTGACTTCATGGACTTGTGCCATGTTTTGGTCTGGCCGCCCCTAGCTTATTATTTATTTATTTATTTATTTATTTTAACACATAAATATTGGTACAAGAGAGCGCCAATATATATGCGCCACACAAAACAATGTAACTTCGAAGAGATAGAAAAAAAAAAAACTAAGGAGCACAAAAGAAAAAGAGAACGATAACGAAGAGATTGGTGTAATTTAGTGTGGTCGTAACAGTGGAACGGAAAAGTACAATCAGAAGAAATCTTTCAAGCGAGGGAGACACAACCACTTTTTATGAAGAAAGTAAAAGTAGGTTACAGCAGGATCGCCACTGGCTTCTATTCTGAGCCATATCTGATAACGTCTCTAGCCACTGTGTAGCACTATCTCTCAGACCCCAACCAGGGAGTCGTGAAGGACCAACACAAGCCAGTCCTCTGCAGCTTTCTTTCATACCACGACACCATGTCATGCACTGACCACCTCTCCGCTTTTTCCAACCAGTCCCAGAGTCGGCAAATAATGCACGACGTGGAATTCTCTGGGACGACATTCGTAGAACATGTCCAAGCCACCGAAGTCGGTGTTTCAAGATGGTGACACCAATTGAATTATCATCTCTGTGCCCAAACACATGATGCCGAACCTCTGCATTACTGACATGGTGTTGCCACTGAATATCAGCAATCCTTCGGAGACAGCGATGATCGAACACAGAGAGTCGTCTAACGTCCTCAACTCGGAGAGGCCAGGTTTCACAACCATAGAGCAAAACTGCTCTCACCGACGCGTTGTAGATCCGACCTTTTACAGCCAGACTAACATCACGAAGGCGCCAAAGATGGCCCAGATTGGCATAAGCCGCTCTGGCTTTCACTATACGTGCATTGATCTCATCACTCACACCCCCACCAGCACTTATGCAACTACCCAGATACACGAACTTCTCGACTACTTCTATCTGCTCACCATCCAGGGTGAGTACAGGATTGGAATCCTGCCAGTCTTGTAGAAGTACTTTGCACTTCGAAGGTGCAAAACACATACCATACCTACGGACACTGATTGCCAACTGATTAAGTGCGGATTGCATGCCTTGGGCATTATCGCACAGTAAGACAATATCGTCCGCATACTCAAGGTCGAGAAGTCTTTCTCCAGGTAACAGATCCACACCACCATTACTTACATTCATCAGAGCTGTTTCCAGAATGTCATCGATGGCAAAGTTGAAGAGGAATGGTGAGATTGGGCAACCCTGCCTAACCCCACTACTCGAATGGAACAATGGAGAGAGGTGGTTGTATGCCCTCACTCTGCCTGAGGTGTTTTTATATAGGGCTTTTAGGATGTTAATAAACTTCTCAGGCACACCCTTCTTCAATAGACAATCCCAGAGAACAGTTCTGTCCAACGAATCGAAGGCAGCCCTGATGTCAAGAAACACTACGATTGTTGGCCTTTGATAAGTATGGCGATGTTCTAACATTTGGCGGAGGGTGAAGATATGATCAATACATCCTCGACCAGAACGAAACCCAGCCTGCTCCTCGCGAGTCAATCTTTCCCGAGTTTTGAACAACCTACGAAGTATGACGGAAGCCAATAGCTTGGACGCAATCGGAAGTAGACTTATCCCCCGATAGTTGTTACAGGAACGACGTGAACCCTTTTTAAAGATAGGGACAACTATCGACTCATTCCATGACGTTGGTACACACTCTAGTTCCCAAACCTTTGTAAACAACGTCGTCAATTCCTTAGTCAAAAAGTCACCACCATCTTTAAAAAGAGCCGGAGGTAAGTCATCTGGGCCAGGTGATTTGTAACGCTTTAAGAGTTGGAGTTCCTTGCGGACTTCCTCCTCGTTTGGTGGATCAGTCGTCACCGGCCATGGAGGGCAGGACAGCCTGACCGATGTTGCCGGAGCAGCAGGCCAGTTGAACTGCCCTTCGAAAAATTCTGCCCATCGTCCAAGACGTCGATGGATGTTAGTGATTGGCATCCCATCATCCTCGCAGATTGTTTCACTCACACCAGACTTCTTGCTGCCAGTGGCTCGGATGAGCTGGAAGAGCTTCCGGTAGTTACCAGATGCAGCTGCTACTTCCAGCTCATTAGCACGCTCCGACCACCAGGCTTCTCGGTCCTTACGCAAGCTTTGCCCAATTTCCCTACGTAACATCCTTCGTTTATGGTCAAACTCACGGTCACCCGGAGTAGACCGACGGGCTTCAATGAGTTGTAAGGAACCAGAAGAAACCCAGTGCTTAAAAGCGGGACGTTTCGCAAACCCACAACTGACTGTTCCCGCCATTTTCATGGCGTCAAGCAATTGCAACCAATGCTCATCTATACTTTTCGGTGGAGTGGTAGCTAGCCTAGAGGCTAACTCGGTTCGATACTTGTTTGCAACAGAAGTTGCAACCAGCTTGCTAACATCAATCCGTTGGTGGCGGTCACTTCGTTGTCCACTGAAAAGTAAGGCAAGATTGGCGCAGACCAAGGCATGGTCAGAGTCCAGATAGGTACTCCAAAAGGAGCGGCAGTCTTTTACACAACCACGCCAGCGGAAGCTGATCGCGATGTGATCAATCTGAGTCCAGGCTTGGGATGCAGAGGGAGGACGCCAGGTGGCACATCGGCGATGACTGTGCCGAAAGTTAGTGCTAGCCAGAAACAGGTTGTGGTCTGTGCACAGTTGCAGTAGACGGTCCCCGTTATCTGACCTGCGACCAACGAGTCCCCATCGGCCACCTAAACGACTCTCTTCTGTGCCTAGACGCCCGACCTGAGCATTCAAGTCTCCAGCTAGTACTACAATATCTGTCGAACGCACTTTCTGGAGAAGAACGGATAACTGGTGGTAAAACTCATCCTTGATTGCATCCGGGCTGCAATCTGTCGGGGCATAGGCGGATATGACGAAAAGACATCGTTTCTCACGCCGATTTCTTCTCACTTTGATGGAACTTTCTAATCTAACAGCACATAGCCGACTGTTAATGGGGATCCAATCAACTAGTGCTGCCTCAGCTCTAGCGCTTAGTGCGACACCAACGCCAGCAAGACCAGACGAAGATGCCACAGGGTCCCCGGATAAGCGCACGTGAAACAAGCTTTTCGAAGCGACAGATGGAGATCGAATTTGTAGTACTTCACCAGAGTCTTGAATACGGGTCTCGGATAGACAACAAACATCAATATTGAGACTTTCCAAAGACATAGCCAGCCCTATCTGTTGTCCGACCTGCACTAGCGTGCGAACGTTGAAGGCAGCCAGTTTGAATGGTGCACGTGGTTTCAGAAAAACTGCTTCAGTTCTCGTAGTCGGTGGTAACATACAATATTCAACCGGACAGTGACTCGAGAACGTTTAGATACAGTCGAATTTCCACCAAAGACGAGCCGCTGTATAAGTATAAAAGAGAGAGAACAATGTGGAAAATAATAATAATAATAATAATAATAATAGTGACAATAATGGTACTAATAATAATAATAATAATAATAATAATAATAATGACAATAATGGTAATAATTATTGGAATCGATTGATTATATATCGGAGCGAGAAAATTCGTTGCCATAGTCATAGGGTTCATCGTTTGTGTGTGGGCTGTGATACTGCCCGGGTGCCCAAACCGAAGCAGGTGGTTGTCTTAGGGGGCCACACCCCGAGCCTTTGACCAAATGGTCTAACCCACAAGGCAGTGGAGCATCGTAAGGAGATGCAATCCCATGGTAGCCGGTGACCAACGATTGGTTCATACGCCATTTGTTCCCGCAGGATACTGGAGCCCATGTGCACCATTGGTTTGTGATCCGGTTAAAGCGCCGGACGTTCGCTTTTCGTCCTCTCATTTTCGTAAACAACACCCCCGCCGCGAGAAGGCAATGAGTAGGACTTCCCTGGCAGAGGCTGTATACGCGCGGCCGTGTGAGAGCATTTCGAGAGGGAGAGCGGACTCTCCCCACTCTCGGCCGTACCAGGGCGTTCGGGGGCCCCTAGCTTTCTTCCAACCTACTCCTATACCACTGAACATCGCACGTCGAGGCAGTCGGTGGTTGGGCATACGTAACACGTGTCCCAGCCATCTCAACTGATGAAGTTTCACTACTTCATCAATTGATTTGCCATCCTTACCTAGTACCCGTTTCCTAACAGCTGCGTTACTTACTCGGTGGTCCCAGGATATACGAGCAATGTTTCGAAGACATCTATGATCAAATACTAGTAACCTACGAATATCCTCTACTCTTACTGGCCATGTTTCACAGCCATAAAGTAGGACGGAACGAACTGCTGCGCAGTAAACACGTCCTTTGGTTGGTAGACGGATATCTCGCCTACTCCATAAATGACGCAAGTTGGCAAAAGCTAGTCGAGCCTTCTGTATCCGTGCTGAGATTTCGTCACACACCAGACCACAAGGGCTGATGAGACTTCCAAGATAAGTGAAGTGGTCGACACACTCAACTACTTCACTCCCTATCACTAGTTCGGGTGTCGATGTAACCCAATCCTGAAGCAACATTTTGCATTTCGAGGGAGAGAGTCGCATCCCGAACATGCTTGCATTGTTGCTTAGAGTGGTCAGAAGACTCTGCATTTTGTCAGCGTCTTCACCAAATAAAACTATGTCATCGGCATATTCTTAGTCAACAAGTGAACCTCCCGGTAGAAGTTCAACCCCCGGAAATTTAGATGAGGAGAGTGTTATCTCTAAAAGTACGTCGACCACAAAGTTGAACAATAATGGAGAGTGGACAGCCCTGACGAACAACACTTGAGCTAATCAATTCTGATGACAGTTCGCCATAAGCTCTCACTCTACCAGTTGTGTTCGAGTAGAGAGCCTGAATAAGGTTAATGTACTTCTTTGGTACTCCTTTCAGTGACAAACACTGCCATAGAACCTCACGGTCAACAGAGTCGAATGCCGCCTTAAGATCGAGAAATACTACCATTGTGGGGCGTCTGAATGTGTGTCTGTGTTCTAGAACCTGACGTAGTGTGAATATCTGATCTATACAACCACGTCCAGGTCGAAAACCGGCCTGGTTTTCTCTAGTTTGCTCTTCACGAGCTTTGATTAGGTGTCGAAGTATTATTGAAGCTAATATTTTAGACATTATATTAGTCAAACTGATTCCTCTGTGATTGTCACAAGAGGACTTTTGTCCTTTCGTATAAACTGGCACAATCAGTGATTGAGACCAGTCAGATGGGATTACGTCCAGTTCCCAAATTCTACCTAAGACCTCGGTTAATCTCATTGCTAATACTGGACCACCATCCTTAAAAATCTCAGGAGTAAACCTGTCAGGGCCAGCTGCTCTCCCTCGTTTCAGATTTCCTATGGCTTTTTCAACTTCATAAAGAGACGGAGGACCTACATTAACTTGCCATTCAGGTTGACTGGAGATCGTGGGAAACCGAAGTGTGGCTGAAGGCCAGTTGAACTGATCCCTAAAGTGTTCTGCCCATCGATCCAATCTCCTGGATTGAGAATGAATAATATGTCCATCTTTCTCTGAGATTGTTTCGCTAACAGTCGGGTTCCTAATTCCGGTTTCCTTAACGAGTCTAAACAATTGTCTGCTATTACCTATTGCCGTTGCCTTTTCCATCTCTCTTGCTTTCGCTACCCACCACTGTTCGCGATCATTGTGTAGACTTCTTGTCAGTTTGCGCTTAAGCTGACTCCGCTCTTCACTATGTTCAGAGCCAGGTGGAATGAGTTTCCGAGCATCTATCAGTGCGATAGATGCTGCTGAGATCCAATGTTGCTCCCTAACCTTGTGGTTTACCTTACTAACAGATATCACTGCTGTTTCCACAGCTTTTCGGATATCATTCCATGCTGCCTCGGGGTGGGCATCACATACATGGCTGCCTAACTGTTTTCCTAGTTGTTCCTGAAATATACTCTTAGCTTGACTATCATTAAGTAGGCCCCTAAGAGGTTTCCTTGCAGCGTCTTTCCTACGTCCAGTAAGACGCAAGCAAATACGCGCTCGTACTACAGCATGATCTGAATCTAGGCATGTGCTCCAGAATGAGCGACAGTCTTCTATCGAGCCCCTCCATCGGTAGCTGATAGCGATGTGATCTATTTGGGTCCAACGTTGGGACGAATTAGGGGGTCGCCATGTTAAAAGATGTTTTTCCTTATGCTTAAAGTTAGTATTTGCAAGGAACAGGCGGTTATCTGAGCATAGCTGCAACAGACGGTCACCATTATCTGTTCTTTGAGCCACGATACTATAAGATCCACCTAGGTGTCTTTCCCTATCGCTTAGTTTACCTACTTGAGCATTAAAGTCACCGGCCACTATTACTACATCAGAGCGCTTAGCTTTTCGGAGAAGGTCCGAAAGCTTTCTGTAAAACTCATCTTTTACATCATCTGAGCTGCAGTCAGTCGGAGAATAGGCAGAGACGACGAAGAGGCAACGACAAGTGTCCCTATCTTTTCGGATCCTTACTGTTCCGTTCAGTAGGACAGCGCACAAACGACTGTCTACTGGGATCCACTCTAAGAGAGCTAGTTCTGCCCTAGGACTCAATGCTATACCTACGCCGGCGAGGCTACGGGAAGCAGAATCAGGGCTTCCAGATACACGAAGTGTGAATCGAGTCGGTTCTTTATTTTGGCATGGTGAGGTCAGATGAATGACGCTACTCGGATCCTGTATGCGCGTTTCGGAGAAGCAGCACACGTCGATGGCGCGGAATTCTAAAGCCTTAGCTAAGGAAGCCTGTTGTCCTATTTGGCACAGTGTTCGGACGTTAAAAGCTCCTAGGTGTAGTTTAAAGCGTGGTTTCAGGATACCAGGAATAGCGTTCCGCGTACTCGAATCGTTTTCCCTAGTGGTGCGAGGTGATAAAGAGACGTGAGGAGGGTTAGTCATAGAGATAAGAGGTATTAGGAGGTGTAGGAAGGATTTGAATGTGACCAACTTGGTCTCGTATGCTGTTGCGGGTATGAGGGCTGATGTCACTTCCCGGCTGCCCACACCGTGGAAGGGTATTTCTTGAGGAACCTGAAAAGGAAATTGGATTAGTGTTGGTCTTAACGACCTGGGAGCGTGACCGCAGATCCCAAGGGACAACTGCTTGAGGCCGGTCGCGCACGGCCTTTTTGTAGAAGGTTTTTGACGTGTTAGCTCCGTTCTTCAGATGGCCTTACCGCCGGAGACGGAAATCCGTGAGGTAAGGTGAGGTGTGACATTCTTAGGGTCGACCTTTTCTAACCCCACCCCTCCTTGTGGGAAGGCAGCATCGCTGTCATGCTGATTGTCCGAAGGAAACACCTTACTGCTGTCACACCTCTGTACAGTCAGCAGTACGACTTCGCCCTCAGACTTTGAGTTGCTGCTTTTAGTCTTACCGTTCACCAATCGACCTGCCTGGCATGGTAGAACCTACAGGAACATATGTTCCAGCCAATATAGCTCGGATGGGTCATCACGATAGGCAAGCCCGACCACCACGTCAATGTAGCAGCTTCGGTCGGGTTTCCTTTTATGATACCGAAATAAAATCTCTTGACAGTTATAAGCTTTCCAAACACCACGTAAATATAATCTCTACAAATCTTTTAACATGATTGATGACAACTGGTAATTGTTTCTCGATATCATTCAAATTTTCGGTTGTTTCTTTTACGTTTACTATTTTTCTAATGTATGCAATGAAAATATGAATATGATTTCAAAATAATATTCGAGGTTAAGCGTACTTGATTAATCAGTCAAGTTTTATTCATGAACTTACCCAAATTCATTTGTAATAGTTCAGACAAATGACTAGTGTTACAGTCTAATGCGTGAACCAAAAATGTATTACTGAGTAGATTATGAACTTAGTTGATACTGACTGAAATCTCACACGGAGCATTGTGTGTTTTATGGATGAGCATCAACTATCATGGAACGTAAGTCAAGAGTTTACTCCCGACAACCTAGCATCAAAACTAGCGGCCATATTGCAACCTGACTGGAAAGAAATACTCTCAACATTAAAAAGTAGATCAACATGACATTAGTTATTTATTCACTTACTGATCAGTCGTTGTAATTCATTAATATCTAATCAACAGAAACTACTCACCATTTTTGTCTTTAAAAAAATATGTCTTGGAGAGAAATGAATAAAATTGTATAAAATAGCCTTAACATTTCAATAAACAACCCAATTGGTAAATTATCATCATGGGTTTATTTGAAAGATCAGTATAAAAACTATAACTAAATCCAATACTATCTTCTATACATATAACGAGTGTTTAGCTGCTTTCATTTCTTTACAAATCATATATATGTAAGATGAAACTGATTTGTATGTTAAACATCAGTGAAGATATTGGTTTTTTTATAAGTAAATCATTAGATTATTTTTAAAATAATAGTAAAAAAATAATAATAATTTCAAATGGTTCTTATTCATTCTCCTTTCTTTGTTGATTATGACTAATCGGTGTTTGTTTGAATAGATTATTGGCACATGTTTCTTTCTTCTTTCTCTTTCTCTCTCTCTCTCTCTCTCTCTCTCTCTCGCTTATTGCTACGTTGGAAACACACATGTTTATTTCTATCTTTTATTATTTTCTTTTTGTGTATGTGTAAATTGTGTATTTTTTGTTGTCTGTTGTTGTGTGTGTTTATATGTAGAATTATGAACTTTGCTTACTTACTTACCTACTATCCTATCCTATCTATCTATATGATTTTAATTGGTTGTATTTATTATTTCTAAATTATAAAACACCTGTTCTTGTATGTGTACATATTTTATTTGTTAAGTAGAAAAGAAAAAGAGAATTAGATACTACAATCTCATCTTTTTTTTTAAGTCATAAAATTGTTAATAGAGTTTTCTCTCATTTTCTTCGCACCTATGTGTGTACACATGTTCGACCATCTATTCTAGGTCAGATGTATGTATATTCGCATCAAATGTGGGTTTTATTATTATTATTATTCCTGTTTAATAATGTATTATATTCAATTGTCTTTAAAGTAGACCATTTAAGTATGGCCAGTTGCTAGTTATCCTTTCTTGTTTGGTACAATAATATGACTGGTTATCAAGAACGATTTTTATGATTGTTTTTCCCCCATAAATGTAGAGTAGGAGTAATATTTAATTAATGTTTGTAGTATCTGGTCTTTAATTAATTCGTGTCACTATATGGTATATCAGTGATTTTAGCGTTAGAGCGTTAAATTTTAAACTAGTGGATCTCATATTCCAACCTCGTAATATAGCAGTTCATCAGGAAGCTATGCAGGCGGAACATATATTATTAAGAGACCCAGTGAGTTATCGCTATGATAAATCTATTCATTCATAAGACTTTCAAATATAAACCTATCAGCATATTGCCCCAAGATAAATGATGTACTCTTCACGTAATATATCTCACCAACTTCAATCAGTGATGCTTCACAGTGAAGCGAGTTCGGTAGTTGAAGGTATATTTTATCGCGTTGTTGTTGCCTTTTGATTTCAGTCATCATATTTTACTTCCACGGTTGAGATTACGTAGATAACCATAGTTAACGGTTTACGACTCCAATTATTTAACTAAAAGTCGATTGCAGTGACACAAAGACACTCAATTTTTCATATCTTTGATTTTCAACCATAGTATTATTATTATTTCACATCCTTTATTCATTTTGACCCCTTTTGGGTTTTGTTCTAACCATTACACTGGGTATAATTATTTCCATGCCCTTGTTGTTTATGTTCATTGTTTCCATCTCTTAATTTTCCTGTTGTGGAGTTTGACAGAATGAACCAACTGAGTCTTCACTATTTATTTCTTTACTTCTTGGTTTGTATTACGTCTGAGTGCTAGAGATTTATCTTTTGTACGTACATGCATTATCGATCACTTAGTAGAGAGATGCAAGCTTTCTTCATCGTGCGATGATAGCGATTAGTTTCAAGTTTTATCTTCTTATTCACTTTGTTTACGATTATTTAAAAAAAAATTACTGAAGAGACGGTATTGCGATTAAAGTTTTTAAGGTTTATTTGTTTATACATTTTCATGATTGGCATTCCCTTAACTAATAATCAACAATAAGGAAGGAAAAGAACACAAATTATAACATCTTTCATTGATACACTTTTAGTTGAAGTTTTGAAGTAATGGAAATTTGTTTAGCTTTAATGGGATGCCTTTGTCAGTGTTGTGTTCGCTGAGCCTGCCCCATAAAATGGGCACTGATCATATTGTCCATAGACGATAGCAAACGCTTCACAAGTGAGACTATAATTTATGGACGAACCAATAAAGTTAAAGATAGCAATTCTCGAATCATGGCGAGAAGCTCATTCATCCATATGGCTAAAGAGTATTTAACTTTATAGCTAATGTCAGTTCGTGATGAAAACTCCAACTCTAATTCTTAATCGTAACGTTAGTTCTCACTTCTAAATCGGGGTGTGGCCCCCTAAGCGGGGTGTGGCCCCCTAAGAAATTCGGGGTGTGGCCCCCTAAGAAAACCACCTGCTTCGGTCTGGGCACCCGGGCAGTATCACAGCCCTCACACATATCGAATGAGATTTGTGTGGCGCATATGTATTTGGTGCCTCCTTGTACCAATATCTATGTGTTGAAATAACTAAATAAATCCTAATTGCTCACACTAAACTATACCCCTCTTTTGACCCTGGTAAGTAGATATTTTTTCTCAAGATCACTTAAGCGTCTTTTTAAGGTTGTCAATAAGTTACAGTCTCGCCGCTTCACAATTAAATCATCTAGCTCAAAAACCTGAACATCAGCCAAAAATGCAATTGGGATCCTCTTGATATCAAAAATCAAATATTTTATCTGGGATAATTCAAATCGATTTGATCAGGATGAATGAATCCAATGTCCATACTCTACTATTCAGTTATCACTTGTTCTTTTTTCCATTGATATCCCTCTACTACTTTATTTAAATGATTTCCTATTTCCATTGATTTCCTCAGTGGTTTTCTTTTGCGTGGGAAATATGTTCTGTCTATCTTCGCGTCTATAAAATTAGAGAAGTTATTTATCGCTGTAAATATTGATGCTACTCTTGTTTTTTTTAGCTTTTTCATCTGTAATTTTAACCGACCAGTAAATTTTAATTAGTGTGTAGATCAGTAGTGTTTCGGTTATAATCTAAACAACTTGTTCGTTTAATTTATATTGTCCATATTTCAAATGTTCGGTTGTCTGAACCACTATACATTGTGACAGATATCATTGTCATATTTTGTGCAACTTATTATGCGTTTTGTTGTTCAGACACATTTTATACCTTTGTATGAATCATCATCTAATGACCTCATATTCTCTTAGTCTGACATGCTGTTGACCTTATTTTAAACCCTGAAATATGTTTTAAATTCATGAATAAGTTGTCTTTAAATTTTTAAGGTACCGTTTTCTCGTGTTTTGTTTTCCTAAATTATTTTTCCTCTTGCTGTTACCTATTAGTGTCTAACTTTAGGTGTTCGTATTTTGTATAGATACTTTTTATGAAATGAGGCAAAGCAGATATAAGGATAAAGGGAGTTAAAAAGTAAAGGTTTAAAATATTTGGTTTAAGTATATTCTAATACAATCATGGACCAAGGTAAGCATAGTGGTTGAACATGCCTCTTTTAAATAGATAAGTCAAGTCTTTTTGAGTTAATCTCTGGCTTTTGCGATGTAGATAAGTTGTAATCTTGCTCCTTTAAGTAAACTATCTGGGACTTGATACAAAACTGAGAAAGCTTCATCTATTTTAATATTATATTCGCTGTTTGGTAAGCTTCTCTTTCCAAATTTATTTCATTAGATTATACTACTTGAATAACATCTTCAAAACCTAATCTTTCCGATTACTGTTTATGCTTTTAATACCTCCACCACTATGGGATTTGAATCGACAATTGTATCTCTGTGCTAATGTTGTATGGCAACTCGAACTGATGTATGTACGTACGAAGTTCTACGTTGTTACTTACTGTTTGGTAAGTGAGAAAGGGTGATGTAGTTGGTTGATTTCGCTGTTTGTTTTCTTACTCATTCCGGTATATGTTTACGAGGACGTGAGGATTAAACTTTCTGAGTGCGGCTTATGTAACTAGATATACAGGAAAAGTTGAACTGGCGTATACACATGGTATATTCTATGGGGATTTTTGAATTAATACATGACTTGCTTATCGGACAGTCTTTTTTAATTTGTTTCCTTTTCTACATGGAGAATGTGAATAATTACAGTTTCTAGAGAAACATGTAAAATGATTACTACAATCAAAGAATAATTTGGACAGATATACCTTAAGGTAAACAGAGTACATTGTTCAAGTTTTTTTAATTTACATTCAGAAATTGCCTTAGATATCTGACTACTTCTAAAATATATGTGTGTTCTGTTTGATTGTGATTTTACTTAACATGAAAATAACTGTTCAAATTGATTTTTTAGAGAGAAAGATAAGTGAGAGATATAGGAAATATTGTAATACATCGAACAACTCTTGTCAGAGTCTCTTTTTCTTTTTTTGAAATTTAGTTGTTAAAAATAATAATTCACCGGAGAATTAAGTTAATTCAGTTAGCTAGCAGCAACATCATGATGTATTGATACATTTTCAAGTTCCCTCTAGCAATATAATTTTATACCACATTTTTAGTATGTGGTTGTGGAGACTGTTGAATTTTATTGGGATTCTGAGGTGAACTAAGATAATCATAGAGAACTTGAAGGCACTGAACGGCCTTTTCATCCTAGAATTGGACTCCTCGGTAGTGTGCATTCACGATCCCACAGGCGGGAATCGAACTCATGACCTTCGGTGTTTCATGAGACCATCTGGCCTCTAGACCACTGATTCAGCATCCAACGGTGTTAATGTCTAACTTCAACCAATCCTCACAGCATTGCGTGACCATCCTCCATTCTCTTCGATGGGTAACTGCCTCACACCCGACAAGGTTTAGCTTCACTATCCATGGCTTCCTACTAAGACTCCAGAAATTTCTTTTCGAAGCTAGCCACACTAATGAGCAAAAAATAATTGTGGGATTATGGAGACTGTTGAATTTCATTGAAATCATGAAGCGGTCTAAGTTAAACCACCATTGAAAAGTCGGGATCACTAGACGGATGGTAGTCGCTCAATGTCGTGAATTGAATGAAGTTAGTCATTAACACTATTGGATGCTGACACACTGGTCTAAATGTCAAGCGTTTACACGCGACACCGAAGGTTCTGAATCTGATTATTGTCTGGGGGATCGTGGATGTTCACTGTTGAGGAGTCTCATGCTAGGACGAGATAGCCATCCACTCCTTCCAGGTTTTCAATGGTTTTCTAACTGAGATTATATATATTTCATTATTTAGATATTGTTAGTTGACAAAGGATTTTTGTTTTTAACTAATGACCACCTTGTAAATACACTAAATGTACTCATATATGTTATCATTAATGTATATAGACTTAATACATAAATCATTTTACTATTAAGTGTAAAAATGTATGCTCCATATACATAACGTGATATTTTGAAAAAAATGAAGAAAGAAGAGCACAACCAAAAATATAAATTAACACAACTATGTGAGACTTATTTCAGTTTGGGGGATTTTTCTGACTTTTATTAAGAATTTTAGAAGAAAATGACATCAAGATTGTCAGACTACCATTTTGAGTTATTCCTTATAATGCTTAAAGTCACTAGGTCTACACAATCTTTACGACTCAAGTTGAGACTTCATGATGAACTTACATATTCTTTGGATGCCGTCTCAGTGGTCTAGTGGTTAAGCGTTCGCTCACGAGACCAAACGTCCTGAGTTCGATTCGTGCGTGTAGGATCGTGGATGCGCACTGCTGTGGAGTCCCATACTAGGACGAATTAAATGTCCAGGGCTTCCAGGCTTTCAATGGTGGTCCAACTTTGATCGAATCGTGAATTCAACTGTTAAAAAATGTATATATGTATGTATTTAATAGAGATGAGTCATACCCTACCTTATATGTTTCACATACAAAAAATAAAATTATATCTTGAATATTCTTCTTCACTAGTTGTTTTTCGTTGTAGTGAATTTTTAGGAATTAGTAGTAACCCCAGTTGATAGATGTGCAGACAAACAATTGATTATTCGTTTTTTTCTTTTTTTTTAGTTTTAGCTTCTCAATATTTAACTTGAGAAGCGAAAACACGTAGGTGAATTTTTCTAGTGAAATATTTTTTATATCTGGAGAATTCATCTTTGTTCACATTTTTCCTACTTGTTTTTGGTTTGGGTTTTTTGGCATTGGTGTGTTTGTTGTTTATGGCTCTTTATGTCCATCTACCCACCTACCTACCTACCTACCTACCTGCCTGCCTATCTACCGGTTTTCATATTTTCTATACATTTCAATTTTCAACAGTTTTTCTAATTTTTACAATTGGTTTATTCAGATTTTTTTTATTATTATGATATAGTCTAAAATTTTACACTATCGTTTCTCTGTCTGGGTTTGGTAAAATCAAAATTTATTCCATCCATTTAATGAACTGTTCATTGTAACTTAACTTTCACTTTGATAATTAAACATTATTTCATTTATTAGTTTATATTTTTGACTGTTAAGATAGTAAATTCAGTGAGAAATGAAATCAGATAAATTGTAACTCGTAGATTTATGGTTTAAAATTTGTTTTTATTGAAGTTAAATTCAATATTTGTGTTGTGTTACTAAGATGTCATGAAATGTGACTAAAAATTACTGTGCGTAAGTTCTTACTTGATAATTAAAGTATATTGATCATTTTGGATAATATTTTATATCATCCCTCATCAGGTAATCGTATCAACTCCTGGATGAAACACCAAATCAATATTAAGTATATTCATATTATATATATATAATTTTATTTGAATTTACTCTTATATTTTTTCAGCTTACCTGTCAAATTGTTACTCTCCTCTGTCAGGAGCTTATGCTGAAACTCGTTACATTTCATGTACAATACCAAATTCAAACATTGGCTTTCATAAAGTCGGTTCTTGTTTTGTTAATAGTCAGGCGAATAATTGCATTGAATTGTCTCCACCATGTTATATCAAACAATATCTCTCTCCAACTGATCAAAATATAACAGAATTTCATGATACAATGTGTATGGTTAGTGCAGCACATAATCTCAGTCCATTAGGTAATGCTTACCCAAATACTTCAGTAATTATTAACCCAGGACAATTTGATTCACCTGTACGCGGTAAAAGTTGTCAATTATTCACCGATAATAGTGGAAATGGTGAAAGTAGTAGTGGTTTATCTGCTACAAGTGGCTTGGGGAGTACTGCTATAGGGAGCGGAAGTGCTAAGTATCCTGCATGTAGACGACCTGATGATTTACATAATGTGTAAGTTTACGTGCGTCTTTTCACATTGATTCATTTTTACTACGTTAGGAATAATTTTTATAAGTTAGGTGATAAGAATACTACTACTACTACTAACAATAATAGTAATAATAAGTTGGTTGTTGTAATTAATAACATGGTAAATAAGTGCCATATTTATATATGGTCTGGGCACTTAATATTTTTTATTATATTTTATGTTCATCATCTACACAAATTTGGTAACCATTCTCGTAAAACATTAGTAATACCCTCGTTCAATTTTGTAACATTTCTAAATGATTTTTCCTCATTTCTTATTGTCTGCATACTTTCATACAGGTGAGTTATAATTGTCTCTTTGTAATTGAAGTCTGATTTTCCTAAGTTTTATTATTCTTTCTCTACCAATAAATTAATCAGGACTGATCATCTCTTGATTTGATAGTTCATTTAAGAGCATATGTTTATGATGTGTTTTTTCTTACTTATCTATATTAGTTTGATTCTAAACAAAAGGTAACACTTTCTCAAGTAAATCTCTGTATCTAATTCTGTTCGATGGTTGTGTTCAATAATCCAGTTTTAAGGATTATAAAAATAATAAGACAACACTTCAAAGGATACAGTGGAAACTGATATTTGAGAATGATTTAACTTAGGATAATCGACTAATAATTCATTGTGGAAGTTGCATTTTTCAAAGTGCTTAATGGTTAAGTAAATTTGATGATTCCATGATTTCAACCCGTCCTACCTTTTTCTCTTATGTCCTTTTGCAATGAATGTAAGTTCATTTTTTGATTAGTTGTGAATACACACTGAACAATCCGTGACCTTCACTTATACGGAAAATAACAACCAATTGACGACCAATCATCAAAGGACAAAGATCATGTGAAAGTTTCAACTTGAAAAATAGCATTCGCACTTACCGTTGCTAGTAAGATTTTAGGATTGTTAACAAAAATTGAGTGATCCTATGATCGCCTTAGCAATTCTATACACATTTCCTAATAACAATTTATTTGATTTCATCTCATTAATGGTCAGTGACATAAGTTTATTATAATTCTAAATGCGTAGGAACTTTGTGGAACACACTGTCGAGGAATAGTCTTAGGTTACAACGAAAGGGTTGTTTAATGCTTCTTGAATTTTAATTGGCTCTGTAGCTGTACAGAACGTTGTAATAATCACTAAGCGTTAGTATATCTACATTTTGACATTTCGTACTGAATAATAACTTCATATACACTATAGCGTCATTTTTTGTTTAAGAATCATTGTCACAAAAAATTCTCACTTTAATTATCTTTTAGTAATGGACTTACATCCGGCAGCGATTCATCTAATTGTTCCAACGTACACATGAGTATAGTAATGCATCGGAATAACCAAAATACATTGCCACCATACTTTTCTCCGGCAGAGCAGCGACAACAACAAATAGCTCAATCTACTTCGAAATCTGTTCTACTCTCATGCAATACATCCTGTTGTTCTTCAACATCCTCTTCATCTACTAATTCTAAGAATGGAATTATAAAAAAATCGGAACATTATTCAAGTCATCCGAGTAATAATAATAATAAAAATGATAGTAATGCTGATGATTTGTCAAAATCGTTTCAATATGTTATACCTGAAAATATTTCATCTAATAATAATACAATGCAGTTATCATCGTTATTCTGTAGATATGGTGAACTTCCACAACAACAGCGGTCAACGAATTCACTTGTTGTATGTAATCCAGTTATCTCTAATAGTGCAAATTTTCATGAACCTTCTATGCTATCAACATCAACCTGTAATCATTATTTTACTGAATCAAATTTTAATAAAAATGAAATTAACAAATCATCATCACAGATGATGCCAACAACTGTTCTGGTGTCCAGTCATGATCTAAGTAAAGCAACTAGTTCCAGTACTACTACTACAACCGGTAATGTGACTAATAATAATAATAGCGTTGGTGCACATTGTAGAACTATTCGGACATGATTACTTATGATGCATTGAAAGTGATATGATCCCATGTATACTCAAAATTTTTCATCTGTATTCACTTATTAGAATTTTGTGTTTCATTAATTGATTAATTTATTACTTCATTATTTACGAATCACCTCTCCCCATTTATATTTATTCATCTATTTTCAATTTTCTTTTCATGATTTACCCAAACATTATGCAACTCATATCTGTTATGTATACTGATGGATTATGTATTTTGAAAATTATGTACTCATGATCAGTATTTCAGATCTCAATATTTGTACTGTACAATCTGTTTTTAACGTTAGGATACGATATTATCATTTCTACTATTATCTATTTATTCTTATATACTACTGACTAATTTGATATCATCGTTTATTTCTATATTTCTTTTTTGATAGTTATGTATATGATGTGTTTTTGAACTACATGTACTTAGTGGGCGCTGAAGATCTTGTCTAAAATGACAATAAAAGCTCTGTAAGCAAACTGTCTAGTTTAGATAACTCAATACTATTAAAAACATCTACCTATGCTGCACATCTTTATCACATAGTAAAATTACTCTGTGCTTTTTCCGTTGATTGTAAACTGAATTCTTAATATTCAAATGATTATTGTTTTTACTATGCATCATTCATGATACTATTACTAACATTGTTACATTTACGACTATAGTATATTGTTATGCAGTGTTTGTATTGCATTTGTTTTGTTTGTTGATTGTATTAATGAATTAACTTCATTCTAAGTCTTTTCCTCACACTAGACGTCTTTGTATCTTTCTTACTCTCTATTTAAACTGCTAACGTGGAAATACCAATATCTTTGATGCTAATTATAGATATAACTTCATGTACCTGTAATTGGACAGTCGTATACTTCATTTTTCCATCTGAGATTTGACAATTTTGACATGAAGTCTAAATTTTTTGTACACATTTATTTACTATACATAAGCAGAAATAACTAAATAATAAACTTGACTTAAGACTAAACGGTTCGTTCATTTTGCTGTTGTTTTTGTCTCTCTCTCTCTCTCTCTATTTTTACTTTACTTTTCAACAGTTTGTTCATTTGTATTTTTATCTCTTTACGTGTACATATCTATTGTCTATTTATCTTTGTATTCATATGTTGACCATGCGAATTTAATAAATATTTAGCCTAGATAGTGATTTATTTATTTAGAAGAATTTATTCAAGCATTTTAAACATAAAACACAATGAATCATTAAGCAGTTAATCTTATTCTAGGATAGAAATTCTATCAATATGATTGTCCTCTTGGTACTTTCGAAGAATTCATTACTCGATTGGTTGTTAACTATTAATTTATTGAGTATTGTTTATGTGTTATTTATTTATTTATTCAGTATTAAATTCACTAACGTTATAAGTATGGGAATTTAATTAATATTCATTTCAGAGTGAATCTATTTATAAAAGTGTTTTTTTTTAAACCTACAGTATATTGTACACAGGTTAGGATTTACCTCATGACATTATGTGACTCAGTGATATATAGAGTCCAATCATATGAATTGGTCTTTCATCCAATGGTCAATGTACAGAGAAAGTGAATTAATTAAGACTGATTATATGACGAAACTATTCTATTCATTTAGCTTCAGGTTCGGGACAAAAAAGGACTTAAATAACAGCCTAAAATCAATAAGCAACATATACATCTCCAGTTGACTTATCTTGTTTGGTTTTTTGTAACGTTATATTTGATTTGAGTATAGCAGTAAATGAAGTACACAACAACTGTAGGTAGGCGCTTAAAATTACGGTATTAGGATAAATTATCTGGTTTATCTGCACATAGTAAAATTTCGAATAATTGGTAAAGGACTCAAATTGATGATGATAAAACTGATAAGCATTCATCAATCATTACCTTACATAAATTTTGATAGAGAAATGAAAAGACAAAATTGATCTGAAAAATGTCTTGTGTTTAGGTTATACATTTCGGACAATCTGGTCACATATTTATCAAAGCGTCTACATACAAAACTAACAAAGGTCGACTAACTGAGAGTTCAAATAAATGAGCGAAAAAACGCTAATTTAATGTGGGATGAGTAGGAGATTGTCACATCACCATAGGCCGTGGCTTGAAGACTACCGGGGGTGATTAAATATTATATCAAATCGTTTCTATACGGTTAAAAGAGTTTGAGTTTCCCTTCAAAGTTGGAAAATCCCTACATCAAAGTGTTAGCGCTTGACCTTGACAAGTTACTTGATATTTTGTCTTTCATTATACGTTTCCTATAGACCATATACATTTGAAAAATTATCATGTAATGAATTATTATGATTATGCTTTCTTGATTACCCTCTATTTTGTTTATTAGCAAGTAATTCGTTATCCAGTTGGTCAGATAAGTATGCATTATGTATTCAGGCCATTATAATTCTGTTAACATAATTTTTATTCGTCTATTTCTGAATTAGATCTTATCAATTATAAAGTAAAAAAGTGAGGCTGATATGTTACATATTAAGAGAACTTGCCTGATATTTTAATAACACACTGATGATACAAATCAGTATACTTAATTACTTACTTAGCCCACCCATCCGCATTCTCGGTCGAACTTTGTTCTGGGCAATTCTTTCCAGGTGCTTCCAATTCCCGAATCAATGAGTTTTTCGTCTTCATCTTTTCCGTTTCCCTTAAGGATTCCAAATTGGCGATTGTTTCGTGATGCAGTTTGATGATTTCCGTAACGTATGTTCCTAATTTCCTCTTCAGCTGGAAGTTAGCTTTTTCTCTTCCACAGTAGGCTGTTGCTGATGGTATCCGGTCAACGGATGTTGATTATCTTGCGTAGAAAATTGTCTATAAATACTTGTACTTTTTTGATTATGGTTGTGATTGTTCTCTAAGTTTCAGCGCCGTACAGTATAGTAAATATTTTAAGTAACATCTTGATTGTGTATTTATGCATATAATTAGGGGGTTATTTTTTAACGTGTTACGGCATAAATGTTAAGCGTACTCGGATTTTGGAGAATGAATGCTAGTCTAACGATCAACTAGTTTGAGAAGATCGAATGAATTAGATTGAACTTCAAATCCCAGATATCTTGTTATCAAATAAACTAGTAGATTTACTTAAATGTAACTTTCACTCCTGTTCAGTGTTCCATTCAAGTTAATACGGTTGATTTACAGAAAAAAATTGCTGAATAAAGTGGAGATTTGTATGGTTTTCCTTCTGATCTACATGTTATCACTTCAAACTCTTGATCATCTTTATTACAAGCAAGCAAGAAGTTTTATACTACCATTTATAAAAGAATAAATAGCTATGGAGCATACCGTAAACAAATGTATTGAAATACAGATTTTGAATGACCTTGTATTTGTAATATTCAACTTTCGTCAACATGTTCGGTTAATGTCACGAAACAGTACAAAATATTTCCCAATCAAAGTACAATACTAATGAGTCATGTATTTTTGTTTTCAACAACTTACTATTTTATACCGCACAACTAACAAAATTTATCGCTATTTAACGATTTACTATATAAGTGATGTTTTTCAACAGTTGTACAGAAGAGAAATTTAGTTAAAATGAATTAATGGTTAGTGTACAATTCTTCCTGATAAACTTGTAACCAGCTATTTTCAATTTTTAAATCATAAGATATCAATTGATGTTAGACCATCACAATTGAAAACCTGGAAGCACTGGACAGCCGTTTTGTCCTATTGTGGGACTCCTCAGCAGTGCCGGCTCAGTGGTCCAGTTGGTTAAGCGTTCGCACGCGAGACCGAAGGCCCTGGGTTCGAATCCCGCTCGCGGGATCGCGGATGCGCACTGCTGAGGAGTCCCACAATAGGACGAAACGGCCGTCCAGTGCTTCCAGGTTTTCAATTGTGATGGTCTAACATCAATTGTTTCATGACCTCAATCAAAAACTTAATAATCTCAACAACCCCTATACTAGTAATCATAAGATATCAGTTAGATTTTCTTTAACTCAGCTATAATGTAATGCAATTTAAATTGTGAAAATTACTTGTGGATGGATGTTATAAGTTTTAATTGTAAGAATGAAATTATTATCAGCTCCACTGAGAAGTTAGTTAAACCGTAAAACACTAACAGCTTTAAAAGAAACAACTGTTCACATAATGACGCTTAGTCATAGTTACCGAAATGACAATACCTATTTTTTTAAAATGCTATATATTATATTATTAACTTTAGCATTAAAATGATATGCTCAATTTCTTTCTAAAATACGTACTGTGAAATAAAAATTTCAATAGTATAGAAGTAGAAAATGTGCAACAACTTCCTCAATTTTAAATGTTTGTGAATCATCCTATCGTTAACTTTGCGGTGTAATATAGTTTTGTGTATATGTGAGTTCATTTGAAATATGTATTTCCGTAGTTTTACCAAGAAATTACAGGAAGTAATAATGAAAAGATAAGCATTTAATCGTTAAGTTGAATAAAAGTGGTAAACATGAATTACACATGCTTATATTTAAATCTTTTTTTATTATTTATATCATGTTTACTTTGTTAAATTTTTATGAAATCTTTTGTGAAAATTTAGTATTAGTCACAATGGTTTGGACCGTCACTATCATTGAAATAAATAATTTTCATCATGAACTGATTATAGCTGGATAGTAATAAAAGAAAACGTCACATCGGACAGTAGCTTTGTTTCAGCTTGAAGCTCTGTTGAAATACACTAATATAATCCTATTGAGATTTTAATCTGTATTTTTAAATCAGTGCATGGTCCTGAGCTAGGTTGAAGCAGCTGCCCGACATATCATAGTTTACAGCAATCTTCCAGCCGATGTCAGTTCATGACGAAACCAGATTCAAATAGTATTCCTGATCAGTTTGTCAAATTCATGTTCTTTATTATTTCAGACAAAAGTGACTCATTTCGATATGTTTAGTGTAGAAGTTTATTACAATTTTACTAGTTTACAACATTATCAATATGGAATTCCTTTACATATACATTCATAAAGCCGTTTCTACTGGAACTAAGGACTAGGCAAGATAATATTACGTTCAGCTTAGCTATAAATTAACTTACTTGTTTCAGTTCCATTAAAGATATAATATAAGGCTGGTTTACAGGTAAGCTTTAGAATGTAATGTGAAGTCGGAAGTATTTGAATTATTGAGTTAACAAAATATTCTGGGAATTCACACTACTTTACTGATGAGTACTATAAGGTATGAAACCTAATTCTAAGGTTTCTGACTAATATTACCTACAACTAAAAGAAATACAGTATAGTATATTCATAAATGTATTCAAAGAACTGAACAAGCGAAGACAGGTACACCATATGATGTTAAACTGAATTCATTACTATGATATAAATCCTCAGCAGAACTCATAAACAATAAACCCTTATGAAGTTAACTTCAAAGCAAAAAGTTTCTGCTCTAATTTCTAAAATTAAACGTTTTACAGAATTATCCACTTTTAAATTATACACTTGAAAAATGTAATTAATATGACTGACAAATTGTTTTAACTACTGGATTATAAATATCATAAGATTAATGTAAGGGGAGAAATATGAACAAAATTAATTAAGGATAAGCCTTAAGACCCCTCTATACTATGATGATACATTTTATCGACTTCGTTAAAGTAGGGACGATATTCTAACTCAATGATTCTGTGATTGTATGCGCCGGAAATTTATGGTTTATTGAGTTAGACATTTTAATTTTAACAGTGTTTTGAATTTCCAAATAACTCAGTCTACTCTGAATCAGACTACTGTGTAGCATCTATATCTTTCGCTCATTGAATACCATTTTAAGCTGATTATCTTAAACTTTGGATTATTACAGAGTTTAATTTATTATGCATTAATTATTGTCCATGATCACTACATAAGCAGTAATGATACTACGTGGTCGGTCGGTAGAAAAAGACCTGAATAATTAAATCTGTATCGGAAAGTCAGTTTCCATAACTATCGAATTGGTAATCTACTATATGAAACATCGAAAATGCTTATGGTTTAGAAAAACATATGTTGGTTTTCAATCTCGTATATTTTATAAATCTCAATATTTTTTTGTAAGTTAATAAATAAATACTAAAAACCAATTAATTTCCTTTTGGCTTTAGAAAACATTTTTGGAAACATGTGAATAGTGTTGAAAGCAAATGTACACTGAGATTTAGATTGTGGTTGGAGGTAGTCAACAAGAAACCCTGGACCCAGGTTTCGTGCTACTTGGCACTCGTCAGCAAGATGTACCCATAATCTTGAGAGAACTGATGCTCCCTGACGGATTCGATCCCGTGTCACCCAGCTTCACAGTCAGAGACGTTACCACTGAGCTATCCGAGCCGTGACTATCCTCCTGTAGGACTGAGATGTAATTAAAATTGATTGATCACTGGGTGGTGATCAATGTCTTGCTTGTCTAGTCCTTATTAGTGCAGATCGAATGCTATCGATCATGTTGCAATGTGGCCACCAGTCTAGGTGACTCGACACTGCGGGCACTATGTATTGAGATTTAGATGGTGGTTGGATTTAGTCAACAGGAAACCCTGGACCCGGGTTTCGTGCCATTTGGCACTCGTCAGCAAGGTGTACATGTAATCTTGAGGGAACTGGTGCTCCCTGGCGGATTCGAGTCACCTAGACTGGTGGCCACATTGCAACATGATCGATAGCATTCGATCTGCACTAATAAGGACTAGACAAGCAAGACATTGATCACCACGCGGTGATCAATCAATTGTAATTGCAAATGTACACTTTTTACTATGTTTTACAGGGATTGTAGGTATTACACAGCCAACACAACACAATAAAACCAGGTTTTTAATGGTGGTCTAACATCAATTGGTTCATGATTTCAATCACATACAAATTATTCTGTTTGAAGAAGCCTTTCAACTAAAGTCGAATTTAAATATTGCTTTTAGGTAATATCATTAACAAGCTATTGAAAGTAAAGATCAAACATTATATTGAGTTGTTAAGCTTCTGTCAGTAAGCTTCAAGTTTAATTGTTCCATTATTTCAGGTCAATGAAATACTGATGGTTATTGATTATATCAAAAGTTCACTTTATTTCTATATAAACTACTTTTTTTTCTCATTCCAAGTAAATTTTCCTCAATAAAATAAAGTATCCTTCAACTTTGTATACCATTGAACTTTTTTACTCGAAAATATATACTAACAGTTCGTAATTTGCATTTCAAAACTTTCTTTCTTTGATCAAAATAAAAGCATAAATGTGAATACAATACAGTGTATTGCCTAAACCTTTGAATACGGTTATGTCAATAATTCTACTGTATTAACTTCATACTAAATGAAATATCGGAATAAGAATATAATGATGTTTTATATTGAAATATTTTCTGTAAGTAAATAAAAGTTGATTATGTCAATTACTTGGAACTTTTTCAAGTCAATGATTTAACAATTAAATGGTTTGGATTATTTTTTCTGGTAAGCGTTTTTTGTAGTGAGTTAGTTTTCTACGGGATGGAGTCGCTAACTCCATACCCAACCCTCTTCCTTTACCCGGGTTTGGGACTGGCAGTAACTCTAGAATAGCTACGGGCGGAGTTAATGGTTTAACAATTAATTATAATTAATTGTTAACTTGGTAAAGATGATAATGTGAATGATTTGCAAGTAAAAATCGCTTACATATTCAAATTACAAATATAATAGTAAGTGGCATATTTTTTCAAAATATTAGTCGTAGATACTTCGTTCATCAATATACACCATATCAATGTTTTCAGGAGTAATATTATACTATCAGTGTACTTATAATAATATACAAAATAATACAGTATTAACATGTACTTTTTATTTCTTTTTCATTTTATACCTGTGACTGGAGTAAACATTGTGTTGTTGTAATGGCAATTTGAAAAATCTAGTTTATCTTCCTGAGTATACAAGAAATTCATAGGATTAAACCATTAACATATTATTCGGAATGTAATTATATATATATATATATATATATATATATATATATATATATATATATATATATATATATATATTGTGGAATTTTGATGATCGTGTTCACTGTGTTAAGTGTTGTTACATTTATGCGATTAAACGATGCATTCAACTACTGAGATATTAGACAGATCCAATCTAGCATGAATCAGTATTTCGGTAGTCTTATTGATTACTTACCTTTCGATCGTTCTTCATTTTAGTACATTTAGGGTTAAAAAGTATTTCTTAAGTGTTTTTAATGAATCTGAAACTGTTTATTTTAACGAAATGTCTGTTTATTTTTTAAATTTCTGAATGCTTTTGAATTTGAACTTTTTACTTTGACCAATCTTTCTTAGACAATTTTGAGATGATCCCTTTATATTTATATTTGTATTTCGTGTGTTGGTTTGTATACATATGGCTAGTTTAAGTAAAATGGTTACCACTAACTAAATAATAAAAATAAAACATCAAATACTTTTTGTACAATTACAACTAAATTAAGAAAACATGTTGAAACAGTGAGAGGTTGATGTTTCATTGCATGTGCAAATAGATATCTTAAAAAACATGTATTTTTTAAAGTTTACATGTCTATTTATAAATAAATAGTAAATAAGTAGATAGAAACTTACTAAAGACATTGATGGATGTGTCGCTAAATTTTGTGGATTAGTTAAACATTAACACCGTTGGATGCCGGCTCAGTGGTCTAGAGGTTAAGCGCTCGCGAAGTGGGATCGTGAACACGCACTGCTGAGAAGTCTCATACTAAGACGAAACCGCCGTCCAGTGCTTCCAGCTTTTTCATGGTAGTTTAGCTTCAATTGACTCATGATCTCAACTATTAAAAAATAAGGAATTCTTATGGTTATTTAGTACTAATGAATTTATTTCCTAGACATGGAAGTAATCTTATTGAATGTATGAAAATTGAGTTCAATTGAATCAGAGTACTATTTCATAGATAATATCGAAATATATAACTTTAAAATGATATAAAATGAAACTGAAATGGTTCTACTGAAGTGAATGAAATACTAACAACATTTCGAATTGAAAATCATAAATTTATGTATAAACTTCAAGCTTACAATTATGTGTATATGCTCAAATCATATGGGAAGTATATTTATTAGAATTTTGATATTGTTTAAAATCTAAAATTGCACAACTAAGACAACACCGATGTTGTTCATATTGATATGGTATCAATAAACCTAATCTAAAAGCACTCAGAAATTACTGTCAAAAGTGTTTATAGCCTAATATAAATAAAAAAAACATAAGAATAATCGAAGTTCTTGAAAGCGAAAAAAATATTTAGGTAAGCCGAAGATCACCTCTTATGTCTATTTTCTTTACTTTAAAAAAACAAAGTAAAACTTATATTTAACACTCAACTCTTTTAGATTAGAGAAAAACTGATAAGAACAAGTACACAGAAAAAAGAACAACCTAGAAAGTTGAAATATGTTTATCAAAGGAATAATCAGATTGTTTACAACCTAAAAATAGACAAATAAAAAATGTATAAAATGACTTCACAAGTTGAAATCATGAGTCAGTTGAAGCTAGACCACTATTGAAAACCTGGAAGCACTGGACGGCCGTTTCGTCCTGGTATGGACCCCTCAGCAGTGTGCATCCACGATCCCGCACCACGCGGGGCTCGAATCCAGGACCTACTGGCTTCGCGCGCGAGCACTTAACCATTAAACCACTGAGCCGGCATCCGACGGTGTTAATGTCTAACTTCAACCAATCCACGAAGTTGCGCCACCGTATACCAATGTCTTCAGTGAGCTGATATCTCACAACAGACCTGGTTGAACTCCACTGGTAACGGCTTCTCACTAGAACTCCAGGAGTTTTTCCTGAAGTCAGTCACTAGTGAGCAGTTGATTATAATCAGAATGGGTTTTTGTGGAGTTCTAGTGAGAAGCCGTTACCAGTGGAGTACAACCAGGTCTGTTGTGAGATATCAACTCACTGAAGACAATGGTATATGGTGGCGCAACTTCGTGGATTGGTTGAAGTTAGACATTAACATCGTCGGATGCCGGCTCAGTGGTTTAATGGTTAAGTGCTCGCGCGCGAAGCCAGTAGGTCCTGGATTCGAGCCCCACGTGGTGCGGGATCGTGGATGCGCACTGCTGAGGAGTCCCATACTAGGACGAAACGGCAGTCCAGTGCTTCCAGGTTTTCAATGGTGGTCTAGCTTCAACTGACTCATGATTTTTAACTTGTGAAATTTCTTAAACTCTCCACAACAACCCATTCTGAGTATAAAAAAATGTTTTAGTGACTACAATTTCAATACAAAAATATTAGGAACAATACCATTTTACTACAGAATATAATAAAGAAAAGAAAAAGATCAAAAAAAGTAAAATAACAGAATTAGATGACAAACTAAAAATACTGAACCAAATGAATTTTAATGAAAGTTATGAAAAAAAAAAGAATGAATGAATGAAAAATAAGCCATATTATTTAAGTTGGTTACTAAAATTTAGTTGTGTTGTTGCCAATATCTTTTTTTGAATACAAATATCAAGTTTCTTTCTTTAATTGTTATGTTATTTATAAAATTAATTGAAATAATTTTTGAATATTTATTGATTATTAACATAAAATACAATATGTTCTCTAATCATTTGTAATGATGATTACTGAAATTCCTCCTAATAACCAGTGTAAATTCACATTTTATTTTTATAGAAAAAAGTCTTATTGTAAGGAGTTAATAACAAATTGTGATTATTCCCTTACATTTTCGAACAATTCGTTTAACAAAGAAGTATAAGTGAGTATAGTTCACGATATTTATCTCATTGGACTCAGTGCTTGAAGATGTTTTTTTACGTTTTCAGTGATGCACTTCTACCTTTCACAGATAGTTCATTTTAAAGAATTGATATACTTTAGTTGTATCTTGAATGTCACTCATTAAGTGGTTATATACTTGTATGTGTTGATATTCTTCTTGAGACCTAAATGGTTTTAAAAACCAAAAAGTTATCCACTAGATTGATGAGTTAGGATATCCACTACCTTCAAAGTAAATGTCAGCCAGTAAAATGATTTAATAAAAAAATCAACGATTTGTATTCTTCCGGTTTTTTTTCAACTAAGTTCATAATTCATCTGACTATATTTTCTTTTATTATCTTATTGGTTTGAACGTATATATTTGCTTTTAATGTTAAAATATAAATATTGTATCCTTCTTTATTTATATAAATCATGTATGGGTTCTATTCCAGTAAATAAAGTATCTTATTCAAGTAATTCATGAAGTTGTTTTAATGTGAGTAACATCAAAAAATCAATAAATAATTATACTGTACATAAGATCTTACCATAATGATGATAAGCGATTGAATGATTGATTGATTGAGAAGTAATTTATTTGAATATAAATGATACTATGAGAATATGAAAATAGTAAAACCAACAAATTAAACGCAATTAATACTGATACTGGAATATATTTGCATTAAATAACAATATCACATAGAATTCTTTTCTAAATGTGTTAGATTATATTTAAGTGTAAGATGAAATTAGATTGCCTATTTTATGTTCATCTATTCGGTGTATACAGAAGATAAAAATTAATTAAACATGAGTTTTTATTGTTTATTGAACTTAACCCAATGATATTGACTTTGAATGCGAAAAAAACGAAGATATTTATACTTACAAAAAGTGATTAGTTATACATTGTTCCTAAATTTCAAACTTATGCAGCTTGTTACTTATAATAATTTTTTAGTTTTATGAGTTTAGAAGAAAACGTTTTCGTTTGACTTAAAGACTTAAGAGATGACGTAACAGAAGGGGTTTGGTAGAGATTGTGGTAATTTCAACATTTGAGATCATGAGTCGATTGAAGCTAGACCACTATGGAAAACCTGAAAGCACTGGACGGCCATTTCGTCCGAAGCTGATAGGTCCTGAGTTCGAATCCCGCAACGCGGGGTCGTGGATGCACACTGCTGAGGAGTCCCACAATAGGATGAAACGGCCGTCCAGTGCTTCTAGGTTTTTCATAGTGGTCTAACTTCAATTGACTCATGATCTCAACTGTTAAGATGACGTAACTTTGATTTTCAAAGTCTCGTTATAATTAATTAAAATTAAACATAAGAATTCAAGTCATTTATTATTTTTTAGAATTGGTGTTTCTCTTCTTCTCCTCATTAAAAATAGTATTTTGTTGGGTAACTGATTTCCACCACTGGATGAAACCAATTGATAAAAATACCCAAATTAAAGGAGACAAGTTTCTGGAGTTGTCATTAGGCGTGACAAATGAAGTGAAACAACATCCCATTATTGACAAAGATCGTTAGATATTACCAGTTTAATATAATTGAAGATGAAGATCACTGGGTTACGGCTGGCTAGTTGAGTGGTATGGTGCTCTTTATAAGACCCATAGGTTTTGTCTATTATTTTGTATAAGGTTATTGATATGCACTTGATGAAATAACTGTCAGTGATTTCTGAATTTTAAAGATTCTTTAAATTGCATTATCCAGACAAAATTTATTTGAAATAGGTGGATCGTGGGCAGTAATTAGATTCAGAAGACGAAGTTTGTCATTCTTAAAATCCGTCAACTGGATGTATTTACATACTAGAATATAAGATCCATATGTGCTAACCTAGACTGATCAATATCCAGTATTGGTTAGGGTCAAAGATTAGACTTATTAAATTCGCAGTTTCCTACTGACACAAGTAGAACTGATAATTTAAGATAAAAATAACAAAACAATATTATGCAATTAGCAATAATGTAAAAATACTGTATTACTGAATTAATACAGCGCTTAAAAAAAACTGAGCTGATTTATCACTTTATTTGAAAAAATTACACACAATGGTCATGCGTGAACTTGGCCAAAGAAAAGCAAAGGTAGCGGCTTAATTTCCTCTCTTATAAGCAGTCTCTATAATGAAATTGGTGTAAAAATGCTAGACAAGAAAATTAGTCAGAAAAAGCTTGGCTATTCACATGTTTTTCTATGTATATCTATGTGCTATATTAGTTAGTCAGTTATAAGCGTGTCAAACCACATGAAAAATTTATTTTCATGTCTGGAAACCGACAATAACAAACTTAATAAAGAGTTGACGAGAAGAAAATGTAAAGGTGAACAATATGTTCTCCCTCCCCGAAAAAATCGTTTATTTCAGGATTCATTGTATAGGAAGCGCGAGACTATAATGATGAAAAGTTTTGTAAAGTAGGGTGGAGAGCTTCGTTTCCTTTTTGTTGAATGTTTTTAGCATAAAATATGTTTGTGTAAATTAAAAATTAAAACAACTGGTTTTAAGACGGTGTCATGTCAAACAATCTGACTTTTAACAAATGCTAGATAATAGAGAACTTCAATGTTGTGCGCTCTTATGTGTTTGAAAATAATACAATTAACATTCCTTAAAGAAATGAATTACCAATGAAATTATTATTGCACAATAGTATATCTAATACTTTACTCGTATTGTAAAGTATTTTAATTATAAATTAAATAATTTCAGAATAATTATATTACCTAAGAAATAAGCCAACATAGATTTTTACCCGGTCAATTTTTACACTAATATATCTATTTAACAGATAACAGTGAATTTTTCAATTAACAGTTAAATTAATTAAAATATAAAATTTATGGACGAACCAATCAGGTATAAGATATCAGGTCTCAGATTTTGGCATGGAATTCACTCATCCATTTGGTTGTATAAAGTTTTGGCATTATAGCTGATGTCAGTTCGTGATGAAAACCTGAAATCTAATTTTTAACCTTAACTATCAACTGTAAATCATAATCTTAATTCCTCACACTGGTTTATAACCTTCATTTGGTCCTAGTTATTAGGTGGACACTTTCAAGGTCACTTTGGCGTCGCTCAGAGGTCGTCCACAAATTATAGTCTCATCACTTTTATGATTCAGTTAAATAAATGTTAAGATATATTTCAGAAAATAGTGAATTTTCTTCAGGTTAAACTTCTATAAGTATTTATGATTCGTAAAGTCTATTTGAACCGCTTTTTTTCTCAACTTAGATGGAATAATCATTCCAAGAAGAGAAGATACTTCACTCTCTACTAGGTCACCTAGATAATTGAAAATTTGGGTTAATAGATTTAAAAAAATTCTCTATCCATAATTGATTGACTGTGTTTAATGTAAAATACATTTATGCTCTATTTCGTCTGATAGTAAATAATTTTAGTTTTTAGTGTAATCTTGTACGATAATGTCAAAAAATTAATTGTGTTATAAACATCGTGACGGACTTTACGTTGGATGACTCCAGTCACATGCACACAAAAAATATTTTGTAAATCAAGGAATCACAAAAATTGATCTTGTGCTTAAACATTAACCTTCAAAATGACTTTCAGGGAAAATTTTGAAATCAGATTACCCATTTTTTTAGTAATTCACCTAAAATGTTTTACTAAAGAAGTAAATATATGAATTCTTCATTAATAATATATTTTTAATATTACGATGAAGCTTTGACTGTTCTTGTAACACTTCATGTATTTTATGCATTTTTTTTCTTTATTTCATATTTAGGCTGAATGTTGACTTTTCCAAGAATTTCGAAGGATCACTATGAAGGTGAAGAGAAATCTTAATAAAAATGATCAACCATTATTCATCATTTTAATAATATACAGGAAAAACGTATAGAAATGTAATGAAAATATTTCTACTTATATAGTTTCGTTTGGTGTAAAACGAATAATGTATTCGCCAAGGATGAACTAACTCCACCTGGAGCCTTTCCGGGGATATTGCTTTTTCCAAGCCCGGATAAAGGAGGAGGGTTGGGCATTGGGTTAGCGACTACATCCTGCAGAACACTAACTCACTAATAAGCGCTAACCAGAATGTACCTGTCCTATCATCAAACACCTATTATTATAATTTCACAAAATGAATGCTAAAGCATTGTCTAGAGGCTTATGTTGCAAAGATATGTTGTCATTCTCAATATGAATAAGCCGTCCACCTGCACTCTCCCTACAACCCTGTCATGGGCAACCCTTTCCAGTTCTTTTTAGTTGCTATTGATCCTTTTCATATCCGCTTCCATTTCCCAACGTTGTGTGTTCTTCGGACTTTCACTTTTCCGTTTCCCTTTGTGATTCCAAGTTAGGGCTTGCCTCGTGATGCACTTTGGTGATTTCCACAATGTATGTCCTATCCACTTCCAACGTCTTTTCCTAATTTTTTCATAAGCTGGAAGCTGCAAGATTCACTCACTTAAAGGTAAAGAAGTGAAGAAATATGTACAAAACTTATTGTGTGTGATTGTTCAAACAACTGTTATTCGTAAATTTAAAGGGTTTTGTTAAATTGATAAATTTCTACTTCTTGTATTAAATAATTAGGTAGATAAAACTTGTTTTGAAGAATAAAAAAAGCATTTGTTGAAAGCCATTAAACGATCCAGATATTAGCTTGTAGAACGTGGTTCGAGAAATAACACTAACGCAAACCACCTGAATTTAATTACGGCATTGTTAGCACTTAAAAGTTAGTGGAAAAAATCGAAAGTGGTAAGCAATAAAGATATAAAACTGAAAAAGAATAGTGGTGTTAAATTACAGTTGATAGTCAAATCGCTATTAAGGCCACCCGTTACAAGACGGATATTTTCATCGATTGATCATTGAGTATTAACTAATATCTCATTTAACTTATACATAGTGCTCGTCAGATTAGATCAACCGTGTTTCTATGAAATCACTAGTTTAAGTGTTTCAAAATAACTTATATTAGATTTCTATTCTAATTGACCGGAGGCAATCAAATTTGTACAGGAAGTCAGATGCAGATAAATTAGTTCAGTGGTAATACCTCTGACCACAATGCTGGTTGACAAGAAGTTAGTAAAATATAAGTATATAATCCACACAAGTATTCTTAATAGACCTTTAAGTCAACCATAGGTTTTCCGCTGTATAGTACTTTAATGCCGCTTTCGACTATTTTCAGAATCTTTAGACGATTTTTATCTAATTACATTTGATCAATACGAAGTAATAGTATAATTTTAAGAAAACTAAGAAGAATTCATAATGGAATTAGATGTGTTTTCAAGAAATAATCTATACCATTTCTCAGTTCGATTATTAAACTGCTAGTGTAATTAGTTTAGAACAACTTATATAAGCGAACAATATTGTTTTCGATTAGATCCTCATCAGGCTTTACTCTAATATACAGTAATATTTATATGCATATACGAAATTATTAAACCAATCAAAGTAGTTTATAAGTCAATGATAACAATGGAAAAGATTACATAATAAGTAAGATGTGAAAAGTACAAATTGATGGTGTGACAACAGGTGCATTAGTTTTGATAAGCAATAATAATAAAGGTTCAAATCAATGTTACATAATCTGAAATAGGTCAATGATTAGAAAAATATAGAAACTGCGATAACAATTATAAAATTAGTTTACACCAAATAGCTTAACTATTTAAATACAAAACTTTAGATTTGTAAACTCAAATGATGGAGATATTATTTTAAAATATTACGAATTTCTGTAAATTTAACTTCAAAAGGTTTTCCCAAGGCAATACTGAGTAACAGAATTCTAAATAAGTTCGTTGAAATATTTGTATTTTGAATTTGATAGATGGATTATATAGGCATTTCAAAACTTCTAAATAAATGAGAAAAACGCGCTAATTTTCGTTGCCGTATGATAAACATCACTATGGTTACGTTTACTGTTTGGCTTGGAAGTACAACTTAACAATATAGCCCATCACATATTCTACAGTTGTATTTTTCATCCAAAATGGCTTAGAAGATAATACACAATGTGTTGGCTAATGCACAATGTAATTTAGTTATGGATTCAGTCGTGAAAAGTCATGAATCTACAGAGATATATTGATTTCGAGGTGTAATTGTTCATTAGAATTAAATAAAAATAACTATGTGAAATGACGATTATCAGTATGGATAACTGACACTTTCAGAGCTCTAATTTCTAAGTGATAAATCACATTTTTTTATTTGAATGTCTTACATACTCAAAAATATTGATACATATGTAAATTTAACATTAAGATTGAATGAATTCCAAGAGATGAAATCACACCGGTCTTCTAAACATTTCTATTCTACATGTTTATTTATTGAATAGTTTGTTGTCATTCACTCCATAACACAGTGTATCCTGGTAAGTAAAAAATAACCGTCTAATTCTCATGCTTAAAAATAATTTAAGGTGTGAACTATGCAACAAATTAAACTGTGTATCCGGGTTACAGATTAATCAAATAAACAAAGCGTAAACAAAGATTGACAATTTATCGAGCTATGAAAAATTTGATTAATAAGCTTTGATGTAATTTCCGTCCTTGACCTACTTATAAATGAAGTCTCAAAAGCGTGAGTAATTATTGTGTTACATATCACACAATAGTGTCTATTAATTAGTTGATAACTCAGAGGAATAATGAACCACTATCTATCTATTTGTAGTTTGATTAAAAACGTTTACATGGAAACACCTATGCAATTATGTTGTAGATATTAGATCTTTAAAGTCTTTTATAAAAGTTATTTTTATTTTAATAATAATGATGATTAGTGGTGGAGATCTGATACAGTGATATTGAGCTGTATGTTGAGTCGAGTTTGATTAGTATTTTAAAAGTTTCGATCAGAGAATTAAAGAACTTTACTAGAGTTTTCATTTAAGGACAACCACAAAGATTTTTAAAAATGTGGAACGGGTTATGACATGTATACAATGGAGGTTTAAATAACTAACTGAATACATTTTTACATAGAAAGGTGCACAGTCTGATTTAAACCAAGTGATTACAACTTTTTCTTTGATGCTTTCGTATTTTATTCATTGTTATCCATTGTTGTCAGTTATTTGGTGCTTGTATATTCTACCCTACAAAGAATCTATTTTAAGATTGCATTTCAAATGCATAATTATTGAAATTTTCTCATGACGTAAAAATCCAATTGCTTGATGTAGGTTTCCTTGAAAACAAAGAGTAATGACAGATGTATTACATTTTATATCTAATCAATTTAAACAAAAACCAAAAGATATAAGAAGCAGATCTATTCATTCGAATGAAAAAAAGATAGAAAATAAAAGCGTCATCAAAAGATTTATGGTGTTCTAGTAGACGATAGTGAAAGCTTCGTAATTAAATCATCCAGCTCAGAGTACACAACACCACTATATTTATATGTATAAGACTGGACAAGTTTGTTTGTAACACGATAAATTTCTAACGCATTAGACATATGATTCTAAATAGTTGATGGAAAAAGTGAAAGCGGATAAGCCGAAATCCACTGATTATAAAAAAGGATGTTTAATTTAAGTTTCCCTTAGTTTGATATCTGACCGCATTTTGGATCAGTTTTGATCAAATTTGGTTCTGTAGTGACTGGTCATATTGAACCATATAACCATATAACCAGATTATTAAACTTTCATTTATAAAGCTAAGAAGATTGCGAGCCTATTGCTTTGAAAACATATAACACGCTGAAATTTTATATTTGAAAGCATTTTTCAATAATAAAGCTTTCGGATTTTTATCATCATATTGCGGTGATAAACTGTAATCTTTTGATTCATTTATGGTTAAGTGTGAATGACATGATATGCTGTATATTTCTGTTACAACTTAAGACCGTCGATTAGAGAGCAGTGATTTTCGATCGGAACAATGACACCTAAACCCGTATGAGCAGCTTGGAGTTCTGATTGGTCCTGCTTTCCGCCTACCCCAGCAAGTTAAGTCCAGAACACAAGTCTCAGCCTCTGCGATATGCATCGTTATATGACAAACATTCTGAGTTTATATACCAATCAAACAGACCACAACGTACCAATATAATATGAAACAACATTTGCACAAGAATTAGCCAGATTTGGCTGTGAATGAGGGGGGTAGAAATTAATATACTGAGTATAACTCAAGAATGGTAAGACGTATAATAATAGTTTATGGGTCAAAATAAAGCTTATAGTAAGAGGAATATGAATATGCATGCTTTAGTTAATTAACAATTATACGGTAAGAATATACGTATAGTATTGGTCCACAAATGAATCCCAAAAATTACCACTCATTATTCTTATAGGGGAGTAACAATTTCCAAAGCTTTTTCTAAATGTCATGAAAGTGCGAAGTCTTTTGATTTTAGTTAACTGTTAATAACTCATTTGAATTTACCGTTACAAGGAATTTTGAACATTTCATGTAATATCATATATAAGAAAGTTATGATGCAACAGTGTACTTCTGAAGTAGGAAGCTTCAAATATTTAAAACATTAATTGTCATTAAAAGTGAATGTTAAACTATTGAAAAAAAACATATCAGAAATATTATACCTGAAATATTTATTTGCTATGTGAACTGACAGGAATAAATATCATCGGTCAGTTTCAACATATACTGCAATATATTCACTGATATTTGAGTTGGAGTACCCTAATTGTTGTGTTATACAAATATTTGTATTAAAAATTAAAAGTTTTTGCTAACTACTCATCAAAAATACGAATCGATCAATCTTTAGTTTGAGTCAAATACTTTTAATATGTTAGAATTTGTATATAAACCTATGAAATTCATCTAAAAATGGTAGGTATTGAAGTACATGATGCAACCAGGTGGAAAACTGCAAACGTGATGAGGTCGTCTAATTTTAAATATAAGGGATAAGACCAAGCTACATAGATATTCATTTCTTTTTCTGTAATATATGATGAAGCAAAATAGCATAGCGAAAATCAGTTAATTTAGAAATCTCTGACAGAGAATTTATTAGGTAGTTTTTATTACCAACTTACGAAATATGGAAACAATGTTCTGTTAAAAATTAGTAATGATTTTTTAAATTGTTTTCAACGCGGATTAAATAGTGCGACTTCTAAAACGACATAATAAATGTCATTTCAACTTGTCGTTAGATTTTCCAGACAGTTGAGGAGCACATACTGAAGATATGGACGAAACAAATATCTGCGAATATTAGGACCAGAATCGGTTAGATGTCAAGGGCACGTTATGTGGTCTCAATAGACAGCCTGAGAGAACCTTTACCCATCTGTTAATGTTCATACCTGTACTATAATCTTTCACTATAAACATCAAAAACATTATTCATTGAGCTAGTGAGACCAAAAAACCACCACCTTTTGCACTGAGATGCAGGTATATCCATATGATAAGTCCCAAATAGGACTAGATGTAGAGATTCTCTTTCAGTTAAATTATCCCAGCCACTCATAAGCTAATGAACTGTCTTCAAAAAACAAAACCATCATCATTAAAGCAAACTTTGGAAATTTTCTACATAAATTGAATCATCACTTCATTATGCAAATAACTGCTTGTTATTTGTAACTGTAAATTTCAGTTTTCTCGAATGAGGACACGTGTTACAGGATGAATGTCGGAAACCGGAAGCATAATCTAGTCACTGTTTTTTCAATCTTATTCATAAACATCATATCATTTTGTCATGCATTAGAAATTAGATAGAAGTCCATCAAGACTAAAGCTGTAGGTACATTGTATTTTCGTGTGTACATTAGGGAAAGAAACGTGTTCTAATTATTGAACTAAATAAGCATTATTTGTCGATTATATATTAACATTCACTTTTTGAAAGCTCATAATGCTATAAAAATATTTTGACAGTGTTTCATTTTTATCTTAAATGAAATGTAATTACTCCATAAATCTTCTTCAATTAGTATAAGTTCATCGAACAAGATTTAATAATCATTTTAAGTAATCACAATAATACCTATCCGAAAGTATTTCTGCAATACTGTTTTTTGAAAGAGCTTTCATGACAATAAAACTGGAATAACTGTAAATGACACAAAGTATTGAGTTCACTTAATTTATTTGTTTATTTGAACACAAACATTGGTACAAGAGGGCACCAAGTACACATGCGCCACACAATAACAATGAGGTTGTGAAGATATAGACAGTGAAAGATCAGTATATTAAAAAGAAGAACAACATTGAAGAGAAATAAGTATGTGAGAGTGAAATAATAGTGATAGTGAGAGAAGCAGTTCAGTCAAGGTAAATAAAACCAGGAAGAATTTTTTCAGTCAAATAATTTACCCTCACTTTAATGAGGAAAGTTACAGAAAGTTACAGCTGATTGCCACTGAGTCATCGCTGATAACGTTTCAAGCCACTCTATTGTACCACCTCTACGACCCCAAATCAGGGAGTCGTAAATGATCAACAGAAGATAGTCTCGTACAGCTTTCTTTCACACCACAACGCCATGTAATACCCTGTTTACATTCCCGCTTTTTCAACACGATCCAGAGTCGGCAAATAATGCACGATGCAGAATTTGTTGGGATGACATTTGTACTACATGTTCAAACCAATGAAATCAATATTTCAATTGAATTGTCGTCGCTTTTTCCGAACACGCCTTGCCAGAACTCTACATTACAAGTATGGTATTGCCACTGGATGCAACGATGGTTAAACCCAGAGAGTTATCTGACACCATGAACTTGGAGAGACCAGGTTTCACAACCAAAGAGAAAAACCACTCTCACAGACGCGTTACAGGTCCGACATTTTACGGCCACACTAATTTCATGGGAGCACCAAAGTTATCTCTGATTGATATAATCCTCCTTGGCTTTCACAATGCTCAAATCGATCTTATCAATCACTCCATTATTAACACTTAAGCAATCACCCAGGTACACTGACTTCGCAACTACTTCTATCTGCTAACTACCAAGAGTCAGTGTGGTTTTACGGTCCTGCCAGTCTTGTCAAAGTACAATCTGACCTAATCACACTGTTTGGATGAAACAATAGAGATAGATGATTGTATGCCCTCACTCTATCAGGGATGTTTGTGTATGGGGCTTTCTATATGTTAATAAACTTCTCGGTCACACTCTTCTTCAATAGGCAATTCCAGAGAACAGTCCTCAAGAGTTGGAGTTCCTTGCTGACTTTCACTCATTAGATGCGTCAGCCGTCACCGGATATGGAGGGTAAGACAGTCTGGCCGATGTCACTGGGGCAGCAGGCCATTTGAACCACTCGCCGAAAAACTCTGTCCATTTCCCAATACGTTTGCAGATGGTATTGATTAGCATCCCATCAACTTCACAGATTGTTTCACTCGCATCTGACTACGCGCTGCTAGTGACTCGGATGAGTTGAAATTATTTGCAACTTTTGCTTCCAACTTGTTAGCACGGGTCTCGGATAGACAACAAACATCGATGTTGGAACTTTTCAATGACAGCCAGCTGCATCTGTTGTCCGATCAGCATTAGTATTCGATCATTGAAGGAGACCAGTCTGAATGGCATACGTGGTTTCAGAAAGACTGGTTCAGAGTTTGGATTCGGTGGTAGCAATCAACTTTCGACCAGTCACTGATTTGAAGTCGGCTAGATAGAACAGGTTTCCTATCAAGGGCGAGCTGCTGTGGAAGTCGAGGAATAAAGGAACATATAAATTGGGAATAGAGAAATGGACAAGTAACGCAATATAAAGTAAAAACAAGTATTGACAAATAGTTTTGAGTATAAGTTGCGAGAATGAGAATTAAAGCTTGAATAGACTTTCTAGCTTCAGTCATTTTTTAGTTTGTGTGTGGGTTGGAATACTGTCCAGGTAACCAGACCGAAGCAGGTGGTTTCCTTAGGGGGCCACTTTCTGAGCCTTTGACCTAGAGGTCTAATCTACATCTTTGAAAATGAGAAGGTCATTGATGACTGAATCTTCATACTCTGTTATCCACCCACCAATAACAAATTTAGATATTTGTGTTTAACTCTGAAATACTGCACATGAAATTCATGGTAATGGGTAGAAAACATATTAAAGACAGATCACCTTTGATCTCTGGTTTATATACAAACAATAATAAAATCTACAATTGGACCACTCTTATTAACTATTAAATTCATTTTACTATTCACTGCATTATAACTCCGATTGGAGTCCCTATAGGTCTACTGGCGGTCTCAAGCCCGTATAAAGAAAAAGGTTTGGGCATGAAGTTGGTAACCTCATCCCATGGAAAACTAACTCGCTAAAATTACGCTAACAAGAAAAAAATTTTGAGTAATTCATTGTTTTATAATGAATATATAAAATCACACATTTTAAAGCACAGTAACAGAAGAAATTTTTATTCATACTTGTACAATCGTTTCGAACCAATGAATTTTAGGTTTTTGTATATCAATGAGTTATGGTTAAAAATATCGAATTTTACAGGAAATAATTTCACACATTTATAATACTCAGTAATAAGACTAATTACACTAAACAGTACGTTATGTAAATTCATGTATATATTAATTATTACTTTTGTTATCCATATGTTGTGGTTGTTATCAAGTTAATTGTTTAAGACATTACATATTTGTATAAAACATGAACAAAGAAAGAAAAAGAACATGAACATTTCTGGTTTATTCTGTTAATCTTTTTAGATTATAGAGATGGAAACATTATTATATTGAATTTTCCCATTATTTCATTTGCCTGTTATGTTCGACATTGAGTTCAAATAGTCTGTTTAAGTAAATGATTACATGAAAAATTTTCCTCTATCATATTCTTCATGGGATAAATATATGTGAAGATAAATATTCCCTTTCTGTTTGTGTTTTACGTTCATCTTTAAAAAAAGGACAATCGTTTTTTTGTGTGCAAATACACATAATGAGATGTTGTTAAATATCAGGCTTTTAACAAGCGAATTGAGAAATACAAAAGCTCTGAAATACTTTGTTAAATAATTCATATCTTTATTATACAACTTCTTATGTAATTTCTAGAATGTAATTAGAAGTTCTTAAAACTACTAAGATGACATAATAGTTTTTTAACAATTATATCTACTTTAAAACAATTAATCCCTTTTTATAAATTTCGATAGAACAATTAGAAGACGGAGTTGTTCTGAAAAATATGATGTATTTGCGCTATACATTTCGATATATCTACTTCATAAATTCGTTCACACATTCTGCCTGACATCTGATTTAATGATAATAAATGAAAAAATTACTGTATTGTTCTCTTATCATTTACCTTTATTATCATTTTCTATATATAATACTTTTTAGTGGTCTAGAGGTCAAGCGTTCGAGCGCAAGACTGATAGGTCCTGGGTCGTAGATGAGCACTGCTGAAGAGCCTCACAATAGAACGAAACGGTCGTTCAATGCTTCCAGGTTTTCCGTGGTTGTCTAGCTCCAATCGAGTCATGATCTCAACTATTGAAATTACTACAATATCCACAAAAACCCCTTCTGATACTAATATTTTATAGTTAGACAATTTTCTCTATAGTTGAAAAAAGTGTCGATTCAACTCACTTCCACTAGATATTAATGTGATACTACTAGTTTGTTTTTTTAAGTTTAATAAACGTTACACGATGAGCTAGTACTCTCTTAAAAATAGTATAAACTACTTGAAAGTGATAACTAGTCATCCTACATTTTACACTATCTTTTTACTACTATACATCTGAGATATCATACACATTGAAATTCAGTTTTCAACTCAAAAGCTTCCCTCTGTAGAAAAGTTTACCAATTTATGATAATCTGAGACAATAAAATCATTGAATTTAATTATTTTCAATGGCATAAAGATATTCTAAACCGGTTTTAATTGATATCGTTTATTATAATGATATTTTGGTATTTTTGATTACATCGGTTGTTTAAAACGGTATGAAAATAATACATACCCGTCAAAAAATGTGACATGTATGTGTGAAGGTGTAAATATACCTTATTTTTTGGTTTCATATGTTTCTTGAACTATTGCATTCAATAGTAAACTAACAAAAATGACGCAAAATACCTTTTAAATCAATAATAAATTTGAATTAAGTACATTATCAAGATGTTATTTAGATTTCCCTCCTGGTGGTTTACTGCATCCATAAATCACAAAAAGAAGATTATCTCTAAATTACTGACGATGAAGTGTAAAACTCTACGTTGGTTAACATGTTGTTTTCTTTGTATCCAATGTATGTTCACCATTATCACCATTTTTCTTATTTGGGTCTTTAACATTAATGGTAATGAATTAAAGTTCACACCATTATATAACATAATGGTACCTGAGCTCTGTAGCTGAGCGAATAATGCATCAAAAGTCGAATTGAACCATACTGGTTTCGAGCTCTGAAGTGAACATCAACTATGAGATCAAAGTACGTCCAGTTGACGAGTCCTAGATAAAACGAGAGACTTGTCCTTGATTCCACTTCTAACCACCATCCAAATGTGTTTAATGGCAATACTGAGACAATCCGCACAAGAAGCACGTATGCCAAAACAGACTGATTAATTCCAAAACTAAACATCAATGGGAACGTTTAAACAATTATTACAAATGGATTGCATAATTTTATGTCTTGTTAACTTTAAAAAAGAATTCACAATTAAATCTGATTACATAAGACTAGTAAAATAAGGATATGCATAATATCAATCAAAATAAATTATTTCTCAAGGAATTTAAATAAATTTTCTGATTGAATATCTGCACATCTAATTGTTTAAACTAATATGTTAATTAATTAAAATGCACAGATTCATTTTACATAATGGAAATAACATTTGTCTTGATTAGTCTGAAATGAGTTAGATCATTTTTTCTAGCAAATAATTTAAATGATTTATTCAGATAAAAAAAATATGTGTGATTTACTACAAGTTATTGATTGAGATCATGAAACGATTGATGTTAGACCATCACTGAAAACCTGGGTCACTCTCGCAAGATCATGGATACGCACTGTCGAGGAGTCCCATAATCGAACGAAACAGTCGTCCAGTGCTTCCAGGTTTTCACTAGTGATCTAACACCAATCGATTCATGATCTCAACCAATAAATTAACAATCTCCACAACCCCATACTGATTACTAAAAGTTGATCAAAATTAATTATTATAAAATACGATAAATTTCCCATATATAATTGATTGTTTAACAGTATGAAGGTTTATAATAAGTACTACATAATACAGATTGCAACTCTGTATACACTCGTATTATCATTAAGAGCAGTTTATTACTACTACAATATATCAATCAAATCCACGGGATATTTTATTTAATGTTAAAGTAATTTAATAATCAGTATTATAAGACATTAATTGTATTTTTGCTTGTAATACTTTATGAGGTAGTATGTGTTGTATATTGTTAGTTTCAACTACAAACTGAATATCTCAACGGATAATGTTTTGACCATTTCTTTGGTGTTATTTTTAAAATAATCTTCTTATGGAAAATCATAAATTATAAATCTAATTCAGTGCTATTAACATGATAAGTATAACATAAGTGTGAATCTATCAGTTGACAATATAAATATGTTTAATAGATTTTTTGTAAACATTGACAGTTTAGATATGGAAATTTGACCTTTGTGTTAACAAAAGTAAATAGTGTATTTTCCAATATTAATAACCCTATCATCGTCTATAAAAAACTACTTCCAGTATTAGAATCGTTAATAATATTATTAAAATGGATGCTGCTCACAAACATGTTTGTAGCCGGACGTGGTGACTGCTGTTATACGGTGTGAAGTGTTTCAGTGCATCGAAAGCACGGAGTTGGCTGAACACATAGAGGCTAGTCGGGAAGCAGATCATATTGCATAAAAACCTGGCGGATGCAAGAGGACGACTGAAGACCTTGTGTTTGTATTATACAAACACCTCGTAACTCCTCACGGCAGAGACACATACCTATTGGCCACTCTCTTGTCTTATACCATTACTCCATTGAAACTGAATTACTTAATTCTGTTTTAAGCATACCAACAATTTCCACAGTAGACTTTAAGCCATTGATTATTCTCGAAAATACCAGTCAGTTTTGCTTTGTATTTTCTTATTCCTTAGTATTGTGTCCTGTATAATGTTTTACAGTAGAATTGCATTGACATTTTACGGTTCATGATGTTGTTGTATGTTTTCCAAATTAATTAAACGAATCATCTCCAAGACTTTTTCAGTAAATAATCTCAATAGAAACTAGTACAAGTAAGTAGTGTATAATTACTTTGTTTAAAAATATCATTTCATATCCGTAAAAACTATTTGTTTCTTGGTAGAATATGTATTATTAATCAAAGTAAAGAATTTTTCAAAATAAATTCAACGTCATTAATGATCTATAGTATTGATAGTTAACATACTTCATAAAAAGTAACTTCGATTGTGCCTTCATTATTGAATATTTACGAGACAAATTGTCAAGTTCCTAATGATTTGTTACATCACATCACCTGTGGGGGATTATGTGGTACTTAAGATATATTACAAAGTAAATGCTCTTACATTTGTATTCATTAGTCTTAAGATAGAGAGTGATACGAAGACCTTTAGTTCGATAGCGTGTAGAGGCATGGGCATAACTTGCTAATGCTACATCGCTTGTACTGGTTTTTTAGTTGGTGTTAGTTTTTACCGAAGTATGTCGTTGAAATTCTCTCGCACGTTTCGTGGTAACTCAAGGTTTTACACTTTTGAGAGCCTTCAAATCAGATATCTCAGTAAATTTCGTTCCCTGATTAATTTTCAAGAAGATCGTGCAGATATCCTATTTACTGACACTGAATACATTGTGTAATTTCAGATATGACAGACATAGCTGTGCTCGGATAGAAAACACCCAATCTTAACTTGTAATACACACTTATTAATTCAATTTACAACGTTTCGAATATCCCGTTGTTGATATTTATGACTCCGATTTGTTTATTTTTGTTGTGGATCCTTTGCATTTACCTTGATATAGCCATTTGATTAGAGGTTATTTAAAATAAATGGCTCATGACTAACAGCGAACCTCTTCTCATTCGAGACTCGTTAGTTGGTTGTACCTACATTTTAAATGTTAATGTTCACTCAGAGACTCAAACCCAGTACATTTTGCTTCAAATGCCGAACTCATTATCTGCTGAGATGACGAAAAGTGACATTTTCAAAGTGCAAAATATATTATTTATACCTTTACCTAAAGGTTATACAAAAACAACATTTTTAGTGTTAATTTGTTTTAAATGTAGAAGTAACACTTTCACATTAAATGATTATTAAATGAATTTTCGATGTTGATTTTCCATCCTACTTAAAAGATAACACGATTCAGCTACACAGACTGTAACGAGACGATCTTTTTGTATCATATCACACTAGAAAGATGTCCAGAAAAAAAGTATTCTCATGTGTACGTAAGACTATTATTTTCCTTATTTATATGACAATAAACATCGAATCGACATCACCATTTGCGACAATGTATTTGAAATTAAATAAATAATTTAATATTTAAGCTTTAAAAAAAGGTAATGAATATTACCAATAATATACATCAGTCTTCAAAGCATGAATATTTTGTTAGCAGATTAGCCTTTGAGCTACTAATTGTAATTCTGTTGTCAAATCTCAATTGTTTGTTAGCCAAAATTTCTCAAATTGTCGTTTTATTTGATATAGGTTCATTTTAAGCATCAAAAATCCATTATAAACAAAGATGGATAGTGACTAGCAGTGGAATCCAAGACGCGGGTTTCGTCCTATTTGTGACTTATCAGCTGAATGTACCTGCATCTCACAGCTGACGTTCACTCTGGGACTCGAATCTAGTACCGTTCGCTTCAAATTCCATCGCGTCATTTATTGAGCTACTGAGTCCTGATGGCCACTTGCCTATGCGATGGGGTAAAGTTTTAAATTCACTTGGTATTATTTATTTAAATCTTCATATTAATGTTTAGGACTGCAATTGATCATCAAAAACCCCTTTTAAACTATAGAAATATTCTCATTAGATCATTTTTTATTGGTGACTCACCAGTCTAAATAGTGGTCATCCTAACATAGTTTGTTTATCTTTCGTCAATTCATTCATGCACTTACTTGATCAGATTTGTTATCTATTTAATTAATAGATGAAGAGAAAAAAATATTAAATTATTTTAAGTAAAAGAATTATTTGTTCCAAATCTTGTCATGAAAAATTATTATGAAAACAAAATTGAGGTAAATGGATGCAAGTTAGATCTTATCATGTTATTTCTACATTAAAATTAAAATCCATTTCTTATCCCCAGTATTATTAACTCAATGATGAATGAATGAAGAGAATATACAGAAATAATACGTTTGCCTCATCTCACATTTATCATAACGTCACTTTGTATAGTAATTACTTCGATAGTTAAAAAATAATGTAAATGTTAGATGGTGGAGAAGATTTGTATCTCAAGTGGGTGATTTTCGCGGTGTTTTGTTCTCTGTGCTGGATGGTTTGGTCATGGTGATTTCTTAGTTGATGATGTTGTTCACAATAACGATGAAAGCTCTATGAGCAAACCATCCAGCTCAGAGAATAAAACTCCATCAAGATTATGAAATGTTTTAAAAATTTGTAAATTATCCACACCTACATTGTTTGTTTAGTTTCTGATAGTAGCTAATGATTGTAAGCATGATGTTCATGTTGTATCAATCTTTTCAATAACTAAAAATCATTATGTGGGCTATGATCAAGTCAATTTCTAAATCAATCATAACAAAATAAACAGTGAGAATTCTATACAATTTAGAAATAGAAATATACTTGCATGCAACTGTTTATTGTTTGATATCTTAAATAGATAATTTTATTTTTTGAATATGTATTAAGTTACAATGTTTATTAACAATATAAAATAGGGTTTGTCTACTATACTTTCTCAATACAATACAAATTGTGTATGTATTCATCTGTAATTCAAACAACTAGGTGATAAGATTTTAATTGTCGTTCTTCTGATTTGTGTTTTGAATTTATAGTTATTTACAAATTGATTCCATTTTATAGTTGAAAAAGCCATAGGAAATCTGAAGCGAGGGAGAGCAGCAGGCCCTGACAGGTTTACTCCTGAGATTTTTAAGGATGGTGGTTGTATAGATTCACACTACGTCAGGTTCTAGAATACAGACACACATTCAGACACCCCACAATGGTAGTATTTCTCGACCTTAAGGCGGCATTCGACTCTGTTGATCGTGAGGTTATATGGCAGTGTTTGTCACTGAAAGGAGTACCAAAGAAGTACATTAACCTTATAAAGGCTCTCTACTCGAACACAACTGGTAGAGTGAGAGCTTATGGCGAACTCTCATCAGAATTGATTAGCTCAAGTGGTGTTCGTCAGGGCTGTCCACTCTCTCCATTCTTGTCCAACTTTGTGGTCGACGTACTTTTAGAGATGACACTCTCCTAATCTAAATTTCCAGGGGTTGAACTTCTACCGGGAGGTTCACTTGTTGACTTAGAATATGCTGATGAAATAGTTTTATTCGGTGAAGACGCTGACAAAATGCAGAGTCTTCTGATCACTCTAAGTAACAATCCAAGCATGTTCGGGATGCGATTCTCCCTCCTGGAAATACAAAATGTTGCTTCAGGATTGGGTTGCATCGACACCCGAACTAATGATAGGGAGTGAAGTAGTTGAGCGTGTCGATCGCTTCACTTATCTTGGAAGTCTCATCAGTCCTTGTGGTCTGGTGTGTGACGAAATCTCAGCACGGATAGTGAAGGCTCGACTAGCTTTTGCCAACTTGCATCATTTATGGAGTACGCGAGATATCCGTCTACCAACCAAAGGACGTGTTTACTGCGCAGCAGTTCGTCCCGTCCTACTTTATGGCAGTGAAACATGGCCGGTAAGAGTAGAGGATATTCGTAGGTTACTAGTATTCGATCATAGGTGTCTTCGAAATATTGCTCATATATCCTGGGACCATCGAGTAAGTAACACAGTTCTTAGGAAACGGGTACTAGGTAAGGATGGCAAATCAATTGATGAAGTAGTGAAACCTCATCAGTTGATATGGCTGGGACACGTGTTACGTATGCCCAACCACCGACTGCCTCGACGTGCGATGTTCAGTGGTATAGGAGTAGGTTGGAAGAAAGCTAGGGGCGGCCAGACCAAAACATGGCACAAGTCCATGAAGTCACTGACAAGTGGTGTGAGTCATGTTGGTAGGTGTAGACTACCTGGTTGGGGACCGCAAGATGATAGCAACCGATGGTTAGAGACCCTGAATGACATGGTTCAAAATCGTTTGCAATGGCGCAGGTGCATCCACTCTTTGTGTTCTCCCAAATTCTAATCTCCAGAATTCTTCACGTTCCCTTTTTTCCTCTTTCCAAATTTATTTCACTGAATTATACTCTTTAAATAACATCTCCAAACCCTAATTTTCCCGATCACTGCTTACACTCTTGCTACCTCTGCCACTACGGGATTTGGATCGAAAACTGCATCTCTGTGTTAATGTGGTGTGGCAACTGGAACTGATGTACGTACGTACGAAGTTCTACGTTGTTACTGACTGACTGATTTAATAGTGTGCTGACTATTTTGGACAGTAAACCCATAAAAGACCTATTATCTTGCTTAGCTTCTTGTAAACTCACAAATTAGACTTTTTGTTTAGTTTAATTTGTGTCTACATAAAGATTTGTCGAGACGATCGACAATGAATTGTTTTCCGATATACAAGCTCAAAGACTGTAGCCACTTTGTTATATACGATTTTTTCAACGACTGGAATATTTTGTTTTATAAATACTATTCTATTTGGCTTCTTTTATCATTATAACTTGAAGTTAATATAATATTTATTGGAGTCCCTTTGATGACTTGTGAGTTATGTTTATTTTTAGCGGCAGTAACAATGTCTTATGTCTACCACTTATAGACATTAATTTCTACGCTTGATTTTGAATTTTATGATCAGTATATTAAAAGTGTTTTAATTAAATTTCATAAAACCACAATTGGCTGACTATTGAATAATAACCAATGTTATGTTTGTCTAGTTCTTTACTGGTGATAAAATTCTATTTTATATTGTAGCTACTAGTCAAAATGAATCAACGTCATTGATGATTTACAATCCCTTTTCATTCATCCCAATATTCATTTGTTCTGTGGTATGTGAGAAACTATTTCTGATCGGTTTTAATTTAAAATCAATAAAATCTAAATCGATTGGAGTTATCTTTTTTTTCCTAAAAGAAAAATTAATTTAAATTCAGATAAATTAAAAATAAATCTTATACATAAATCTGATAATGAATAAAAATCAATCCTGAGACCAAATTAAACTTTCAACACATTTCTTTTAAGAAAGAATTCATATATCATTGTTCTACTTCTTTTTTTTATCGCCGTATGTGTGGTATGTATGAAGACGGTTATGTAACAGTGTACATTTTCAAATTAATTAATATTGAATAGGAAAATAATTACAATGTTTCGTAATCATTTCATTATGTCTTGTAATAGAAGTTAATTAATGTTTTTCAAAAAGAAGAAGCAGTTCGTGTAGGAAAATGACTGACAAAATGTACGTGTATATAAATGAGTGTGTGTGTGTGTGTGCGGATTTGTGAAATATTGAACGTTTATTTTTGATTTATTCCTTGTCTAGAAAAAATTATCCTCAGAAAATGAAATTTCATAATTCACTTTTTTAAAAAAATATATAAATATGAGAACCCACAGGAAATATATTTGAACAATGAGGAAATATGATACTGTTAAATTATTTATCATAGAAACAATCAACTGCTTAGATTTATGGCAAATAAATAACATTCAATTGTGTGTATATAGTTAAAAATTGATTTGCCAATCATCGTGAGCAGTAGATAATGATTGTAAGAGTGAAAAAAACTTTTGGTTTATTTTCCAAGTCTTCAGTAGTCTTGTTTTTGGTTTAATGTTGATGGATATTTCTTTATTCCCTCTCTTGAGCTGAGGCTGATGATATAGTTTCGCAGTTTGACTTGAAATACCTGAAAACAATGCCACAACAGTGATATTATTTGGGGACATTTTCATCTTTTGTTTAAAGAAAATCTGGTAAATTATTGAATTTTAATAACATCCTCCCTTCATATTTCACTCCGTTTTGTAAGTCTATGAGACTTTATGGAATCCAAATGTGATTTGTGGAACGATTTATGCCCTAATTTAATTTGTGAGGAGAACAATCTTCATAATCTGTTTTTTTATCAAACTGTAGGAAAAGCATATGCAACTTAAATTCTCCTGATAAACTCAGTGTGTCGATAATAGTTATACAATCAAAGATGATAGGAAATTCATATTCATAGCTGTACGTCTTCAGCGATTTACCAGCGATTCCCATTATCACGTGTCCGATTCATAAAGGTATATGACCAATTTTAGATCATATTCATGTTATACACAGAATTTGTTTAGCAATTAAAACATTCTGGTAAGTTGAGTTATTTACAGGTATGTCAAAAAGTAGTCGAAATTTATAGAACTGAACACTATTTCTATTAGAAACCCCCCTTATATTTTAATTAAAACACATTTATATTAGCAGAGTATTATACATATTTCTAATCGTGAAATTTACGATTTTACATAGATCTAGTCATACAAGCTCATCAACGAATACCCTATTTAATAATTTGTTAAATAAATGAATAAGCTGCATTGAGTATAATTTTCTTAAATTTATACATTGACCAATAAGAAAGCATTTTACGAAAATTTATGCAAGTAGAATACCTTAAGGTTAATTTACTATTCCCATATATTTATTAATATTATTATCATATTATCAATGATTAATATAAGGCAACAATATTATTATTCACTATGTTGGTGGTAAAATGTCACTATGTCCTCTATATCGTCGTATCTAATATCTTTTTACATGACTCATCTAACAGATTGTTCACCAATAATACACAAATAACATTACTCATAATGGTTACTGGTTTCATTGTTCTCATTGTATTCGTTTTCATCTATTCAAAATATTATTGGTTGATTATTTCTATAATCTTAAAATGAGGTTGATTTGGAAATAATGACGGTAGAAATTTTTTTTTTACTGTTTAGCATGAGAAATAAGAGTTGAAGTTAAAATCAAATGTATATTTACTGGATAATATCGTCAGTTAAATTTCTATTCTGTATTCCGGTCTGAAATGTAACGCATATATGTACGTAAACGGTGTACATTGATTACTTTTTCATACTATTTCGTATTATTTCGTTTACTAGAGCAGAAATATAACAACAAAATGGATGAAATTGAAAAGAAAGAAACACATCATGCATTAAAATACTAAATAATAAACTATGTTCAGTATCATGAAACTTGTTAGTTATGATACCATATATGACTATTACAGTTAGAATCTTGTCAGTACAAATAATGAATACAAATAATCTAAATCAAGGGGAAAATGAAGTTTCTAAAAGAATATTAAAATCTTAATTTACTTTAGGTAACAAAAGAAAACACTACTGAAGACATGAAATGTTTTGTTATATATGCAGTAAATCATATGAGAAAGATTGAGGATCGTCTTTAAGGGGACGATTACATGAATTGAAAAAAAAACATTTTTAGGGAAGTTATCACACGAATATGATGATCACATCATACCATCAACTATAAAAGATATAGGGATTGCAGGAGCAACAAATTGATATTTTTAAGTGTTCACCAGAACTGTCTTTTGTTTCTAGACAACACTGGACTTCGAATTTACTAAGACGAAATATTCAGGCAGATAAACGTTGTGTGGCGTGATTTCTGAGAATATGATTACATAATGGAGATACTACAACTTGATGAGATTAAGCTTCTCAATGAATTTGAGACTATTTATTAAGTCTACGTTTACATGATTTCTCCCTTAATTTAACTGGTTATATTGTAACGTAAGAAACATAACAAGTACATGAATGCGTATATTGTGATTACTGGTATTGTGCAGCTAGATCATGAGTACAAGCTGAATTCTATCGTCTAAGTTGAGGCCTTACTACTAGTGGCGTCTATAAACAGGACAAAAAGGCTTGCGCAATTGTTGAAAATATTAGAAGCTATTATTTGGGGGATGCTATTTGTGTGTTTTTTCTTCCTAATAATATGCAGATATTTTCTGTGATTTATCTCAGTTAGTTTGTGATAGCATTAAAGAAAGTCTATGTTTTTGTTTGTAAATATTTTGATCAGTCAAGAACTAGTAAGTCATAAGAATTTTGAAGGTTATTTGAAGTCACAATTTAACATCACTAAATTCTTGCTCATTCGTTTAGTGGTTATATGCTCGTTTGAGAGATTAGGTTCTATCCCTGATGATGGGATCTTGGGTAGGTACTGAAGGGGGTTCCATACTAGGACAAAATAGCTATTCAATACTGTTTATCCTAGATCAGTTAGTGATCTCAATTGAGTTCAACGACTTCCATAATTCACATGCTTATAACGTGATCATTATTGACAAATCACCGTATGAACTCCATGTTATATATATCTTTTCAAAAGTATCACATTTATAGTCATAAAAACAACTAGAAGGCAATTGTTCATTTCAGAGTAAAGACTCTCGTTTATAGGCCGTCGAATGCATTATATATAAGCTTGAAAACAATTAAGAACTATAATCTTGAAAAAAGTTATATTTCATCTTAACAATATGACAAATAATGAGAGGAACAATGATTGTGCAGCTGATTGCCATAGCAACCAAATATTTTTTATGAATTGTGAAAATATAAACAAGCTGAGTCATCATATCTTTTTAAAATTACGATAATCACCAAGCCTTTAATTGATAAAATAAATTTATATTAAGAGTTCATTAATATGTATTGTTAACTATAGTAAATTATAAACTTAAGACAATAGTATACTATTGTTATCATAATATTGATGTAAACTGAATTTTAGACACTTCTTAATAGGTAATATTACGAAACCTTTACTGTCTCTAATATGAACACCTAACAATAACTACTTTGAAATTAGAACCGTATTCTTTTTTTGTAATCAATTCTTTTTCATGGCTTTACTCTTCTATATACCTCTTAAACTTATTATAAAATTGATGCATGTACCTTAATTTATTGAACAATCGAACTCAAGTGCTACTCATTTTAATTTATTCAAAATTTAACTAATAATCGGTGTTAATAAAACATTAAAATCTTTGTTTTTCTATTATTATTGATTATTTCTTTGAGCTAGATGGTTTCACAGTCGAATGAGACAACATCATCAGTTCTATACTATGAATACTTACAAATAAATGAATAATGAACTCAATTTCTTAATGAAAAGATATCAGAAGATATAACTGATTATTGAAATATCCATCGTTTGTATATTCATCAAAATGGTTAACCTATCATCAGAATATATAATAGAAAATAAATATAATCGAAATTTAAGTTATATTATTATTATTAGCTTCATTCAATATTACATTTTTGGTACAATATACAATTTTCAGCGTAAAGTATTTTAACAAGTTTCCGTTTCTTTCTTCTTGGTCGGTCCTTGCGATAAATATTGAGTGATCGCCAGTTAGATGTTAACAGTCCAGTAAATGAACATCTGAATAATGTACATTCTTTTCGTTGTATATTGCCAGCAACCACATTGTCTCTTATTGAGTTTTTTGTAACTTTGACAACGAAAGGTTGTGCACTTTTCAGAAACGCAGCAGAATAGGTTATGCGATTAATAGACATAACGATACATTAAAACAAACAAAAATAGATAACTTGTTGAAATATCTAGATGGCAGGAACAGGTGGCCCAAATGCTCAAGCAGGCCGCCCTTATCATTAAATCGTAAAACTTAAATTGTCAAAATGGGAAATTTTAGAAAAAAAAGTATTTATGATTATTACAATAGAATTCAATTGTACTTTTAGTGTCCTGTCATTTAATTTTGTCCTCATTTTGAACGGACGATGCTCATTGAAGGGCTCACCATTTTAGTGGCTCGTGGATCTGACTCCAATTTGATCGTATGGATGTTTGCTATCGCCTATTCTCGTATATCATCATCGAATTTAATCACGTTAGTCAATAACGGAATTAAATAAGTCAAATAACGAGAATTGATCTGTGCACACATATATTTTGTGGATGGAGCGAATGAAACAGAGCAAAGCAAAATGACATGCAGGGAAGATGGCTGGGAAGCCAACTCCATTTTTAGTCAAGCGTTACTCAATATTTGTAGTCAGATAAAATAAAGCTACAGACATGTGATTAATGGGGTAAGAAGGGCACACACATATACGCTCATATAAAAACAGTCTAGATTGATAAGCGAATAAATAACAAGGTCAAAGTATGTCTCAAGTAGAATGAATTGAATGGGATGTACGAAAGCTAGAATAAGGTATATAGGCTTAACATAATAACTGACACTACATACTAAACCAAAACTACTTATTTATGTCATTTCTGGAAATTTAATAAGCTAGTTATGATTTAGTCAAAAATTTAGTCGATAATATCTATGATCATAGTCTTCTCATAACCATAATTATTACTTTAACTTATTTTAAATATTTTTCAAGGCTTTTCAGATTTTCAAACCGCCTAATATTTTATAGTTGAAATCATGAGTCAATTGAAGCTAGACCACTATGAAAAACTTGAAAGCACTGGACGGCCGTTTCGTCCTAGTATGAAACCCCTCAGCAGTGCGCATTCACGAGATTCGAATCCAGGACCTATCAGTCTCGCACGCGAGCACTTAACCATTAGACCACTGAGCTGGCAGTCATCTAACAGTGTTAATGTCTAACTTCAACCAATTCACGAAATCGCATCATCGTACACCATTGTCTTTGGTGAGCTGATATCTCACAACATACCTGGTTGAACTTCACCGGTCACGGCTTCTCACTAGAACTCAAGGAAATGCATCTTGAAGTCAGTCACTAGTGGGCAGATGATTGTTATCAACTACTGAAATTACTAAAATTTCCACTAAATTTCTTTTGATGATATTTTACAATCATAGATTTCAATATGTTACCGGTTGATGATAAGATTATAATTTAATTATCAAAAAGCTGAAAAAGTGACCGTAAGGACTTTAAATGTACGGATGGATTCAGCACAGAATAAGGTATAAACTTCTGTTTTGACTATGCTGAGACAAAAAAATATACCTTTCAATAGATTTAGTATAACTTTTTAAAGAATATCTAAATGTTATTCTCAGAGTACATTGCTGAGACTAATTGCATACTATAATAAAATGATTGTTATATCGATTATTTCTTCTTCACATATCAAACCGTTGTTTTGATTTTATGGGTTAAAGAAGTGAGGATGACTCAGTGATCCTGCAAATCAACTCTTAGGTTGCTTGTTAGTAATATTAACCTTCAGATTTATACATTATACCATAGATTAGCAAGATTTGTTTTGAGTTAAATCCACCGATTTATCATCTTTTCGTATCATTGTCTGAATAAACCTTCATATAAGAGTGTTTTTAAAATTCTTTATTTCACATTGATAGATTCTATAAAATTGTCATTGGCAAATAAACATAGATTAAATCTCTTTAACAAAATCCTAAAGATATTTTCTCTAAGACGTTTATTCTTTAAAATTCCACGGTTTTCATTTTATTTATGTTATCTTCAGTACTGAGTTTTCGGTAGTTATTTAGCAAATTAACGGAAATATCGTTTCTTATGAACGTTTTTCGAAACTATGATAGGGATATGTACTTTAAAAAGAAGATAAGAAGTCTTTTAACAAGTTCAACAGAAGCGGCCAGCAAATTACAACTTATAACTGAAATTATGTCTACAGGACTTAAGATTCAATTAAAAATTAGAAATTGGCTTTGACACAGTGAAATGTTTTGTCATTACAAACAAATTCTATCACTAACTCAGTATGTGAAATATTAATCTCAAGAAAATCAAGGCTTTTACAGCCAACTAAGTAATTGTCCCACGTTACATCTGCAGATACGATAAAAAACACAAATTCTCAAAATACTAAATGAAGGGAAATATTTTTAGGCGAATTTGATTCTCAGTTTCAACTTGTGACAAACGGGTTTTACTTTTAGTTATTAAGTATTTAGGTTTAAAATGTTTTACCAGGACTGTCCTACTTTATGAAGATTATATCAAAGACATTTTGTAATGTCATGTATTTAATAATAGGTGGCATACCAAATGTTTCAAGATACACAAATCAATCTTTTATTAAAAGTGTAACATAGAATAACATTTCAGTATGCTTTCATAGGACTCATGTATTTTTCTCTGTAATGAGTGTATACAGCTTATTAGATCACGTAATTAGTATTGTGGTGGACTAAAGTTCAGGTTTATTTTTACCAATTATAATAGCTAAGTATCTCATGTATATCTCACCATATAATGATAATGTTATTGAACCTGTGTCAAACATAAAAAGAGTGACGTTATAAAAAACGGAATAAAGCGATTCGCGAATTTCGATGTGAAGTGAATGGTCACAAATATTGGTAGTCAAGTTGTGTAAAATCAGTAATATCAACTAAGGTGAATTACGATATCGAATCGATCTAATTTATTAATTTTGATCTTCACTGTAGAATACAATATTCTGATATTGATATGTATTTAGTCATAGATTAACATAATTATCTTGGTTCAGCAGCAAGTTATCTATCTGAATAGCTAATTAGTTGGGCTCTTTGACTGTGACTGTTTTTAAATTTTGAAAACATCACTTTCTTTAGGGATTCAGTTATAACCCACAGATGAGTGCTTACGAAATTTAGGTTCAAGGATTATTGGTAATTAGTTCCAGGTATCATATATTTAAATATATATCATTATCAATAATTTATCTTTTATCTCTTGACTGTAATAACATTTTATGATAATAGTTAAGCTGATGGATTAATCTGAAAATTGAACACCAGTTTTCTTTAATTCAAATATGTACATGTTATCCTATAATATAATTAATTCACCGAAGAAATCCTTTTCACAGAATTCGATTTCAAAACCATAGAATTGCATATACTCTTAAGGCGTTAGTGTACTGCGATGTGATGACATAATTTTAAGTGAATAGAGAGAAAGCAAATTGGAATAAATATGAATGTGACTGACAGGAAGAATCAAATAAAGAGCATTGTTCAAGAATTTCAGGTAGAAACATATTTTCCAACAATAATACCAAAAGAAAATATAAAGAATAGAAATGTTTTATAGACTTAACAGTTAAATATAATCAAAGAATATCCTTTGTGAAGATACGGATCAAAACGAACCCTTTAAAACACAATCCATGTTTTAGGTGATGGTTGATTAAAGCAATTTATAACAAATTTAGACAAAATACTAACAGAATGATTGACTTGATTAGTAAATTATGTAAGAATTTTAGTTGTAAGCTCAATATTCCAATTCTCTTAGGTATTATAGAATTGTAAACGTAATTGATTTACGTTGTTTTTTGATAAACCATAATGGTATATGATATTAGATACATAATTGAAGAGATCATAATGATAATAATTACATACAGAACTTCAGAAGATGAAGTAAAGTGATATATGGACGTTTAAATGGTCAATTGTGACAACTAATCCTTCATTAAGAGGTATATATTCGGTTATTTATTTTAGTTTATTTACAAATTTAATTATACCTTACTATAACATTGAAAAAGATTTCTTTGCTGAATTAAATGTTTCTAATCTTTCCTAGTTAGACTTTTTACTGTAATGCAGTAGAAAAAACCACATTTGACAAAATAATGTAAAGATGAGTAGTTTATTGGATGCTTTTGGTTTCAACATTAACTGGTAATAACATGCAGTTTATTTGACTGAGTATATATACCTTACTTTAAAACCGAGTATCAGCAGTACCAATAAACTTGGATTCGTTATTAAAAGCTATTGCAGGGAACATGAATGTTAGTTATTCAACATATTCTAGTATATATATATATATATATGAAAACTCTCAAAAAACTAGTTATTATCCACTTATTGTATTGGAAAACTGATAGGAAGTTTCATGCTTTTCATAAATTGGTTTTGTTTTTTCGGGGGGGGGGAGAAGATTTATATAAACTAATTCATTCAGTGTAGTTTTTCCTCATAACAACTCCAAAATAACGCAGATTTGAAATAGGCATTTGTGCTTATAAGGTATGTTCATAGAAATTATTACAACTAGAGAATTATAAGACAAGTGTGATATTCAATTTATAATGGAATTTATTCACTTCAGATATATCGTCATTTTGTCAAGTAAACACTTGAGTTAATTGAAAAAGTTTCGGGAGAAGAAATATCTTTTTGTTTTTTTTTCTTCTGTCCACAATCTTTTATTATCTATATCACAACTAATGTGTAATTTATTGTGTGATTTGATTATTAAAATAAAAATCAATGTCACATAGAACCATATCATTCTTAAGTTTACAAAGTACCCAATTAGTCTAAATAGAAAAGAGTATAGACAATGTGAATCATAAATTCTCATTCAATTCATATAAAAATCCATTAAGCTAAAACAGCATAAATTTCTACTTCAGTAAGGACATTCAACAGCAATAAGTAAAACCACAAAAGTAATCAGATTCAATATTCAACCTGAATTATGTTAAAAATGCTTACTTTTATAATATGCTAATATATATTTATATTTATATACTGGAAGCATCTACGTAAATTAAATGTGGATTAAGGAGACGTAGCTAATAGCGATTTCTCATAACTCCACTTTAATCTTGCGACTATTTATTTTCAACTAATTTCATGGTCTTTGTTTGTACTGTTTACATGGTACGTCATACTTATTCGCATTTATTACTGTAAGTTTTGAAAAGAAACCAAAATTAATATGATGTTAACAATCCACTATGAAGAAAAAGCTCAGTGTATAAGTTTCACATTTATGTCATTATTGTAATAGATAGCATGTACTTGACAGTCTACATTTAGATACGACGATGAGAAATAACTGTCTGAATACCATCGGGTATCATGATATTTGGTTGACCGATTGAATATGACTTACTTTCACCAATTCTGTTTATCATGTTCTTGCATTAATTGTCCTATGACACAATGGTGTGATTAAATAAATACTATTTTTCTAATGTGGTAGATCTACACGGAGAATCAAATGTCATTAAAATTGAGGTAATCTCATGGTACCAAACTAATTATTAAAAGGTGAATTATTAAGAGAATGGAATTTCATCGAAGGAGATAATTAACTTTGAAAGCAAGTATAGAATTCAGTTGTACATTATTCAATTATTATAAGAATATGATCGCTAAGTATTCCCGTCTTGTTCGAGAAACTTACAATGCGTTCCACACATCAGTGATCCAATCTATGTCATTGTAGATAATCACAGTAGATTGTCAGACAAGATGAGAATGGCTACATATATCCGGTGTTGACACAACCTCACATAATTCAATTTGTTCTTGAAAATCTATGATTCCACATTACCTACTTAAGCATAGTAATCGAATACCGATTTCCGCTACCGCTTATCATTTCAGTGTAAGTCATTGTGCAAATGTGACAATGTAGAAAACTCGTCTATCTATAGACAATATACTTATACAATGATTCAAAAACTTGATTAAAATAAACAATTATCCAACTCATCAGTTATTTACTCTTACAGAATTCATTACATACCACCAATATATACTATCACTTTTAATGTAAACTGAAGTTATTTACAGCCACACATAACTATTGTTCAGATGCTCTACTCGTGTGGCTTGAATGCAAACACACGTAGTCTGAAAATGCACAATGACAGATTTTTCGTCTACTTAATGAATTATTCATTTCTTGTTACAGAATTGTATCTCGAAATACAGCCTAATAGATGCCTGTCACTTGTGTGGGAATTGCACATCAACAAACTTCTTATTTCATCAATTTGCAAAGACTTGCATACTATTTTGAGGAAGCGTAACGAGGAGACACATTGTATTTATTAGCGTCGTAAAAGAAAGACTTGTTTCGTATATCAGTGTAGCCGACAACTCTGTGAAGTTCACTGTAATAACATAACACTTCTTATTTAATCAAAAGCACAAACACTATCGAATGAATTTTGAAACAGCTCTTTGTGTTTCTTCATTATAATGTGTTTGCTGCAACATTGGTGCAATGGAATGATTGTGTTATGTAGGTATGAATGTTTGTACATTTACACCAATGTTTATCAAAACACAAACCCCAATATTCATATATCTCCTGATAACCGATATCCACCCTCATCTGTTGCTAAACACATTTTATTATATACGTATTGTAAGATTATTCCAAAAACGAAATTATAAATATCGTATTCAAGAGCGGTCTGTAATAATCTTTCATATACACTGATGCCATTGATTTTGGTTTTCAATTTCAAAAGTGTAGTTATTACGGTAGTCCACGACTATGAAACTTGTTACGACATGCTCTTGCGATATGGCTATAAATGTTGTATCTAGTGTGACATGGATCCATGGGTAACAGTAAATCAACAACATACTGTAAAAATGTTTCGGCTCATTGCAGTCTCGTTATTGTATTGTAAAATATAATTGATATTGAATAACTAGACTCAGCAACAGAATTTCGTTAGCTTCATGAATGACAAACGTGTTATCGATTTATACGACAGAATTTGCTTTTGAATTGGTTGTTGAAGCGTATCAGGATTGATGGAAACATGCTTCCTATACTTGCGCGTTCAGGCGAAAATGTTCTAGAACGTTTATGTTATTGTGTATAATGGAAAAATAATTTTTATATAAGAGAGCTTTCTAAATATTCATGTCTATCAGTTTTTGTCGTTTCATAACGAAAACAATTTATCGACCAGATAGTTTACATTTTTGAACATTCCTAAACATTGTGTCAATAATGATGAGTCCTCTCGAAGTTTATTATCTAAGTAGAAATTGATGGGCCAGAGACTCACTTACAGATTCGAGCTCTTCTAAATAATTACAGTATCTAATTATGTTATTTTACCATCAATAATTCATATAAAAGAATACTATTTTGTTAAATAAAAATCTATTCTGACTAATGCTCTTGTCTTCAGTACCATTGTATTCAGTGGTTCAATGTAGTAGTTCGGTCCTGTGAGCAGTTATCACTGAGCAATTTGATTATTAAGTTCATCGGTTGATTGGTATTCTATTCAATTATTTTGGAAATTCGAAACGTGTTCACAATTGATTGTTATTCACAACTTGTAACAGATATAAGTTCCTTCTGGTACGTTTTTGAGTGCTTATCTTGAAATCTTTGATTATCCAGAGCAAACTTATAATATTTCAAAGTAATCTTGAGTTATCTGTACGAATGAAGATAAACAAACAGTATTTTGTCAAATTATGGTGTGTGACAACTTAATATTTCAACGAAACTAATTAACGAATTACATATTTTTTTAACCTAATCTGCTTGTTCAGAGGTCCCTTTAGTTTGGGTTTGAACACTGGAAAATAGTAAAAACATAACAGAAAGCAGTTCAGATGGATGGTGGCTAGGATTGGAATTCAGGACATGCGTTTCATCCTATTTGGTAGATGAATCTGCCTCCGAATCGATGCTCACTTATTCTGATAATAAATTTGTGCTTATTAGTGACTATCTTGAAGATGGATTTTTCGAAGTTTTAGTGGGACGTTTGTGTCGAATGGAGATAGTTATTCACCTTATACAATGGAAGAAGGGTTGCCTTAGGTCATTGATCGATTGAAGTTAGGCATTAATATTGTTAGATGTCGACCCACTGGTCTAGCGGTTAAACATGGGCTCACGATACTGAAGTTACTGTGTTCGAGTCGTGCGTGTGGGATCGTGTATGCTCATTGGCGCGAAGTCACATATTTGGATGACACGACCATCTAGTATTCTTAATTCTTAAAGGTTGGCTTAGCTTTGATCGACTCATGTAAGCGTCTGCTAAAATAAATGCTTTCCTGAGAGAATTTTCATGCCTAAGTTAATACAAATCAAATTTAGACATGATATATATTCCGCAACGCAAAAAAATTACGAGTCACTTTTGAAAATCAACTCAATTATTATTATATTTATTAATAAAGTTAAAATATATTTTATAAAGTCAGATTGTTTTATTCTTTTCAGATAATCTTTAGTTGTTCTGAATCCTAAATGCTGTATCTTTTAAACTGATCTAATTATTGCTCATAGTTTCCATGAGAATTACTTCACCCACTTTTTCAATTTACAATTAATAATAACAATATTGAATATAAACAGTCTAAGTTGCTTATATGCTTATAATAATTTAGTCTCTGACAGTCGATACAATCAGTGGTAGTAATAGGCCATTGAAATACAAATATATTCATAAATATTAAATTATTTTAATACTCAATACATGTATCTTTATCTAATCGGTTGTCGATTCTTTCAGAATATTGATTTTAGACATCCGACTAATTGACGTATCATGAGAATATCTTTATTCCGAACAAATAATAATAATAATGATTTAGTGTCTATAAAAACAAACATGGCATTATAAATATCCGCTTAATCATAAAACAACAACAACAATAGTACTGATAATAGCATCAACATACTAATGTTATGACGATTTTCTATTACGTTATTACAACTTTAAAACAAAATTTTTAGAGAATATAATAAATTGTCAAATAATAAATTATTTGCTGACAGTGAATATATATGTCGGCTTAATATTTTTTACAGTGTAAAGACCTAAATACAATCCGTTTAGTTGTTTAAACGTAACTAATCTATAGAATTGCAAATTCTAAACCACAACAACTGTTCTAATAACTATGATGTTATACAATACACAATACAATGAAATAATAGAAATTACATTCATCTAAAGGACAATACAAAATGTTCACTTATGCATAAATTTTTACTAAACTTTTTATGGTTTATAAGCTGTAGATATTTTGTTACCACATTATAAACAATATGTAATCACAATGTTTATATAACTGATGATACTGAAAATTTTTATTAAGTATATTTGAACAATACAACAGCAATCCCAGTTACATATTTATAAGCTTTCACCGTAATATATACAATAATATGTATACAAATCATTCAAAAATAATAAACTAATCATACTAATCTCCTAGATAGTGGCAATAAAGAAACAGATTATAATTTGAGTTTACTGTTCTATTTGATGGATTCAGAAAATAAAGTTATTTTGGTCATTTAACATTTTAAGTGAACAGACTCTTAAGTGTTTAATTCATTTCAATGCAATGTATCAACATGTACCACATAATTTATAGTTGTAGGTCTTATAGGCTGCATAACTCGAAACCTGTATAATAATGAGTCACGTATTGTAATATACAAAGTTTATGTCCAACCACTCCTAGAATATTGCACGTTTATTCTTAGTAGTGTGCGTATAAAGGATACATTAAGGTTGGAATCAGTACAGAGACGATTTACACTTCGGATTCTCGAGACTGATTGTACCTTGACTTGTAATTCTAAATGTAATAAACTTGAGCTTTACCCTTTATGGAAGAGGAGATTCATATTAAATCTTATCTTTTTCTTCAAAATACTTAATAAAATATCCTTTACATCCAGTCAAGTAATTCAACATGCAGAAACTTCTAATTACGACATCCGTAACTCCTTGTCCTAGTGAAACAAAACCATTCAAAATAATCTCTCTATATGAATTACTTTATCTGTAAATTTTCTCGACTCTGGAATAGTCTACCACAATTCCTCCGTAAGATAAAATCACTCCCATTCTTTGTTCGCTGCATGGAGGCATACTGCTACTCTGAAAATGCACTAATTGTTCTAGCACATGTAAGTTTATCTTACTGAACAAGTGAAATTATAGGAACTTTAAATGTTTAGCCATTCTTGTTACTAAATTCATTAAGTAAAACACCTACCTGCTGTTACTTTACGTTAACATCATCCCTGGCAACCTTAACTAATTTGTATAATATCTAACATGAACAATATATCACTGAGTCACATAACACATGCATTATGGTAGACCGAACTGACACATTTTAGTAATTAATGCTTTAGTGTTCTATGCTCTATGTTTTCATTTTACTTTCTCTAGTTGTAGATAATTATAATTAATTGGTTATGGCACAAGAAATGACCTTAAATGCACTGTTCTTAAATCAACAAGATATCCATTTAAGAAAAATGAATAGTTTCCAGCTGATGAATTGTATTACTGTAATATATATCATAAGTATACTATCTAAGCAATTTTTAAACAAGTAAACTTCAATCAATCTTATATCACATATTTGTTTTTTATATTTAGTGTTACGATTTATATTAGACTGATCATACCTGTAAACTGGCATGAATTATGTAATGATTATTTTCAGAATATAATAGTATTATTAAAAATACCAAAAAAAATAATCTCTCTCTTTTATTCCGAGATTACTCGTTTCTCTTGCAAGAAGTAACTATGTTTGTTTAAAATAAAATTTCGAGAATATTTTTATTGATCAACTTTCTATGAAACATTTTGTTCGTGATGGAAAAAAACTGATTTTTCTTTCGTTTTTTATTCATAAAATATACTTTTGTTTCAAGTTGCTTTCAAATAACACACTTGACGGAGAAGATTTGGAAGATGTAAAAACCTTTACATATCTGGGCAGCATCATTGATGAACACGGTGGATTTGATACAGATATGAAGGCGCAGATCAACAAAGCAAGAACAGAATATTTACAACTGAGAAACATCTAGTGCTCAAAAGAACTGTTAACCAACACCAAAGTCAGAATTTTCAATACAAATATCATGACAGTTCTACCGTATGGGGCGGAGACCTGGAGAACTATGAAAGCAATTATACAGAAGATACAAGTGTTTATTAAAAGTTGTGTAAGCAAAATACTTCAGATCCGTTGGCCAGACACTATCAGCAACAACCTACTGCGGAAGAAGTGCTGGAAGTGGATAGGACACATATTGAGGAAAGCACATAAATGCGTTACAAGGCAAGCCCTTACTTGGAATCCTCAAGGCAATAGAAGAAGAGAATGACCAAAGAACACATTACGCCGAGAAATGGAGACAGATATGTGAAGAATGAACAACAGTTGAATAGAACTAGAAAGAAAGGCATAGAACAGAGTATGTTGGAGAATGCTGGTCGGCGGCCTATGCTCCATTGAAAGTAACAGGCGTAAGTAAGTGAGTAAGCTATAAATAACATGAACTCATCTAGAAAAAGTTTATATTTGATTTAGGAGAGATGCAAAAGAACATAGATTTTTCCTAAATAATAAAATCAGTACACTAAGCCGAGGTGATTATTATGTAATTCAATGTGTGTAAAATATGTATAGAATTACGTAATTCTATAATTATTTAACTAGATTTAAATATACTATTACATTGTAATACTGGTTAAAAAATTAATGTAAATAAATTACAGAATAAACAGTTTAAAAATCTAGTTCATTTAAATGCTTTTTAAATTCCCTTTTCTGTTGGTTGTTTTGAAACTTTCGATCGATGTTTAGGACTGCATGTGATCAGTGTTTTATTGGCTTATGTGCATTCTGTGCAAATTGTCTCGACTTTGCCTTAAATCACATGCATTATAAGTAAAGATAGACTATGGCTAGCAGTGGAATCCAGGACGCGAGTTTCGATCAATCAGGAATCAGTAGGTAAGTGGACGATGCAATGATGTTTGAAGCAAACGGTATTGGGTTCGAGTCCGGGAGTAAGCATCAATTCGAAGGTAGATTCATCTAACTGAAAACTACCAAATAGGATGAAACGCGTGTCCCTGATTCCAATCCTAGCCACCATCCATCTGAACTGCTTTCTGTTATGTTTTTACTATTTTCCAGTGTTCAAACCCAAACTAAAAAGAGACTTCTGAACAAGCAGATTAGGTTAATAAAATTATGTAATTCGTTAATTAGTTTCGTTGAAATATTAAGTTGTCACACACCATAATTTGACAAAATACTGTTTGTTTATCTTCATTCGTACAGATAACTCAAGATTACTTTGAAATATTATAAGTTTGCTCTGGATAATCAAAGATTTCAAGATAAGCACTCAAAAACGTACCAGAAGGAACTTATATCTGTTACAAGTTGTGAATAACAATCAATTGTGAACACGTTTCGAATTTCCAAAATAATTGAATAGAATACCAATCAACCGATGAACTTAATAATCAAACCGCTCAGTGATAACTGCTCACAGGAACGGACTACTACATTGAACCACTGAATACAATGGTACTGAAGACAAGAGCACTAGTCAGAATAGATTTTTATTTAACAAAATAGTATTCTTCTATATGAATTATTGATGTTAAAATAACATAATTAAATACCGTAATTATGTAGAAGATATCGAATCTGTTAGTCAGTCTCTGACCAATGAATTTCTACTTAGATAATAAACTTCGAGAGGACTCATCATTATTGACACAATGTTTAGGAATGTTCAAAAATGTAAACTATCTGGTCGATAAATTGTTTTCGTTATGAAACGACAAAAACTGATAGACATGAATATTTAGAAAGCTCTCTTATATAAAAATTATTTTTCCATTATACACAATGACACAAACGTTCTAGAACATTTTCGCCTGAACGCGCAAGTATAGGAAGCATGTTTCCATCAATCCTGATACGCTTCAACAACCAATTCAAAAGCAAATTCTGTCGTATAAATCGATAACACGTTTGTCATTCATGAAGCTAACGAAATTCTGTTGCTGAGTCTAGTTATTTAACATCAATTATATTTTACAATACGATAAAGAGACTGCAATCAACTGAAACATTTGTACAATATGTTGTCGATTTACTGTTACCCATGGATCCATGTCACACAAGATACAACATTTATAGCCATATCACAAGAGCATGTAGTAACAGGTTCCATAGTCGTGGACAACTGTACTAACTACACTTTTGGAATTGAAAATCAAAATCAATGGCATCAGTGTATATGAAAGATTATTACAGACTGCTTTTGAATACGATATTTATAATTTCGTTTTTGGAATAATCTTACAATATGTATATAATAAAATGTGTTTAGCAACAGATTAGGGTGGATATCGGTTATCAGGAGATATATGGATATTTGGGTTTGTGTTTTGATAAACATTGGTGTAAATATACAAACCTTCATACCTACATACGCTTCCTCAGAATAGAATTTTCACTTCCCTAATACCATGTGAAAACTCCGTTCACATCACATATCAATGTGCATATACACAAACAATAATGGAACATACCTTTTATCCGACTTCATACCTATACAAGAATAATTGTTGTGTTCAGGGAATGTTTGTTTATTACGAAAAAGTATTTCCTATGTTTTGGATTATTTAGTTATTGTAATCAAAATATATTATGTTTTGTACAGTAGACTTTTCTTACATTCTACTGTTGTAAGCTATGTTAATTTGAAAAGTTTGTAACTCACTAAAACGTATAAAAATGCACACAAATATTGAGACGTCATCGGATATCATAGTGTGAAACGTTTGTTTATGGGAGAATGTGGATCGAACCGCATTGTAGTTTAATGCATAAGATCATCTGTACATTGATGATATATACTTAGTTGAACTATTTATTGCTAATTACTTGAGGAGATCTTCAAATTATTCTGTATCTCTCAAATCAACTTATGCACTGACTATCCAGTCACATCACTAATACCTCGATTTAAACGTATTTCCCTCATAAACACAATTCAAAAATCACTTGAATGCAAGTCTATGCAAATTGATGAAATAAGAAATTTGTTGATGTGCGACTCTCACACAAGTGACAGGCATCTATTAGGCTGTGTTTCGAGATACAATTCTGTAACAAGAAATGAATAGTTCATTAATTAGACAAAAAATCTGTCATTGTGCATTTTCAGAATACGTGTGTTTGCATTCAGGCCACACGAATAGAGCATCTGAGCAATAGTTATGTGTGGGCTGTAAATAATTTCAGTTTACATTAAAAGAGTGGTAGTAGATATAGGTGGGATGTAATGAATTCTGTAAGAGTAAATAACTGATCAGTTAGATAGTTGTTTATTTTATTCAAGTTTTTGAATCATTGTCGAAGTTTGTTGTTTGTAGATAGAAAAGTTTTCTACATTGTCACATTTGTACAATGATTTACACTGAAATGATAAGCGATAACCTAAATTGGTATTCGATTACTATGCTTAAGTAGGTAATATTGAATCGATGATTTTCAAGAACAAATTGAATTATGTGAGGTTGTGTAAATACTGGATATATGTTGGCATTCTCATCTTGTCTGACAATTAATTTATATTGTATAAGGATATGTTTCTGCTGTGATTATCTACAATAACATGGATTGAATCACTGATGTGTGGAATGCATTGTAAGTTTCTCGAACGAAACGGGAATTGTTGACAATCATTTACTTACAATAATTGAATAATATACAACTGAATTCTCTACTTGCTTTCAAACTTAATTATCTCCTTAGATGAAATACTATTCTCTTAATAATTCACCTTTTATTAATTAGTTTGGTACCATGAAATTAAAGTAAACACTTCCTGATCAACAATAGTACATTTTGGTTTAATTTTGTCTCAACTTTTTTTATTTCGTTAGATTCCTGTTCTCTGCGACAAAGATGATTGGAATTTGTATATTTTGTAGTTCAGCTTCTGATATGACTATTACTTTCAAAATCAAGGAAACGCGGCAATAATTCTATTATTTTTTTGGCCCTGAAAATTATTACTCTGCTCATAATATTTGACATATAAATATGTTTCACGTGGACTTTTCTTTAATACCATAAATAATTATCATTTACCCTATCCAATAACATCGTTTTGATTACAGATAGAAGATAATAATAGCTATAAGATATTTAAACAAATTTTATGAATGTTACAATTATGAAAACATAACGATTATTTGTTATTTATATTCAACCCTAAAACTTACAAATCTTTTATATCAACCCGATGTTTTTTTTTAGCTTAACATATACTATAAATGATGCTTTACAGACTATTTGGATTGCACTTCATGTGCTTGATTACAAGTGTAATTGCATTTTGTTTCGCAAAATAATACACAATGAATGAGAATATAACAAACATTATGGTATCAAAGCTTGAGATATAAAGAACCTACCTCTTCAACCCACATGAATATATGATATGGCTTTTAAGCAAAGCAAGAATTTATAAATCTACTGTAATATTGGCATCGTTTGAAAATAGGCAGTTCAGAAATTTTATTAAGCTAATTAGATAAAGATTTTTATATCCTTTGTTTGAGAACACCTGAAAACAGTCACCTTTTTTATTCATCCCTTGAGTTTCTTCAGATTAGGAAATAATAATGATCTATATAAAGGATATGAAAAAAAATGTCGATGAATAAAGTCACTTAATCATAAATTTTGAATTTATTAGTTAAGCTAACATCTGTGACAGAAAAAACAAGCTATATATGTAAATATGTATCCAAAATCTGTTTATATACCCTCAGATTATTTGAAGTAGCTTTGATGAACGCTTTGTTAATTATGTGTACCTGTAAAATGAGTTATAAAACAAGCTATTAACTTCTAGTCACTAACATCTAATCCGATATTTTATAATGAATTGTTTAATCCCTTTTAGTTCCATTGTGTTCATATGTACTTTTTTAAAAGAGATATATATATATTAACTTTTATACATTTGATATTGCTGCTATTATTTCTATCTAAATTATGACATGAACAAGCATTTTTGCATTTTCAAAAATATAATGTATATGGAAGAATAGAATAAAATGAAATGAATACATTTAATGATAATTTGGAATGTAATTCAACATTTAGCTTTTTTAAAAGATACATATATTCGGTGAAATATCCATAAAATTATTGATTAATAGGGCTTCTTTCATTTCCATGTAAGCTATACATGAAATAGATTACATGCACTTTTTGTTAAATATTCTAACCTAATGGTTCCATTCGGTTTTGACTAATTGTATGATGTGAACTTATGGCAAAAAGATTAAATTTATCTTTACTGTTTAAAAAAAAGCGTTACTTACCGATATATTTTTTCCCATTTCTGTTCTCAAATGTGCAATATATGCAGTCTTGGATTTTAATATGGTGTAGAAGACAATTATGAATTTCACATTTACTACTATTAATCATAATACAATATGTAAATGTTAACTTTATAGTATGTCATAAATTATGATGCCTTTGTTTTTGACATTCCTTTATCACTATGTAGCCTTGTAAAAGTTTATTCCTGATTGTCATAAAGTAATTAACATTTAAGCGGTAATTAAAATAATTTAACCAATTCACTAGAACGTATCATAACTATAAAAGTCTTGCAGTAAGTTTAACTTAGCAAATGTATATTTTGATCTAATCCGTATTTTTTTTCAAATGAATAATTCATTGATAAATCTCCGACTTTATAAGTTCACATTAGTATCATAAACTAAATGGTAATTAGTCCTAAACACTATGTGAATGAGACAAATTAACCATTCGTCTACTGTTAAATATAGTAATGTGATTGGAATGAAAATTAGTTGGTGGTTTTAAAGTCACTGCGACCTAACTCATTTTTACATTTCACTTTAGATCAAGAATTAAATAGAAAGTATGTTACTGGCTAGCAGTGGAATCCAGGACACGCGTTTCGTCCTATTTGGTTCTCGTCAACTGGATGTATCTGAATCTCAAAATTTTAGTATGCACATATTTCAATAAGAGACTGATCAATAGCAATCCTAACATCAATCGGAAGATTCAAGTTAACAATACCAAATGAATTTAAATATAACAATTTTCATTATATTTTCAAAAGAATTACACTTAGTATGTGGTGCATGCTACTTATATTGATATAAGTAGTATATAACACGAGTCAACGAACGCAATGTCTGGCAGCAGAAAATGGGGAAGATCAAGAAAGAAAGAGCGACAACACAATGTAATTTTACTAAGTAGCTCTGTAATTCGTGCTAAATACAATTCGGTTGTCCTCACCTGTGTTCTCCTTTACTGAAAGTATACACAACAAATGGTCATAACAATGTACAATTTACATTGTAATGATATTTTTGATATGTTTTCTTGTGGTTTAACATAAATGAATGAAACATTAATTCAACTTTTTTAATTATGTCTACTAGTCGAAGTGAAAATTGAATTATAAGTACGTTAGATTCACCTTCAAAACATTCTTTTTAGATTTTATTATACTAAAAAACATCTGAACAGCTGTTAAACATTTAATTACTATTGTTTGAAATGATGTAATTTTAAAGAAAAACAAAGTTCTTTCCTTTACTAAATAAAGAAAATGCATTTATGTTCATCTATTAATTAGTAACCATATAAGAGAAATATAAGTGTCAATTAACAAAAATGTGTAAAATGAAGTACAACTACTTGAACAAAAGCAATCATAGGTATATTGAGCAAATCAAATTACTTCATAGTGTTTTCCCGATGAATTAATTCATCTGTATCTTGCTATATTTGATATTAATCTTGTGGTCATCATCATCATCAAAATCTTGTTTGCATTTTATCTTTACACATATTTCTCGGAACTTACTTAATTTGATGCTGGAATGAAATTTTAAATAGAACATATAGTTATAACTACTGAATTCTACATCGTTCGTTGTTTTATTAAGTCAAAAATGAAAGTAAATCGGAGCCAGTAGTCGCTTGATTAGTCAAACGTATCGATGACAGATAGCTGATTATGATGATTAGACATAAGTAGGCTAAACGAATAAAAATTACTGGATTATATACAAAATATTTGTTCCTTTTCAAATAAAATATTGTGACAGAAATATATGGAAATTAGGTTGAGAGAAAATCTGTTTTTACGTTAAAATATCGAAAATGAAGTAAGGTTTAGAAATCGGGAGACATTTAAAGAGGTTTCATAGAATTAGAATATGGCTTAGCTAACTGAGATATTCAGCAATCTGACTCATCAAATCAGCTACTTAAATCTATCTAGTAGTTACTTATTCAAAATATGCACTAGCTACGACCATTGTTTCTTGATTCTCAAAGAGATTGTACCAAGGGATGAACATAGTGGCAGCTGGACATATAAGCTTGTTTTTTTACATGTAAGTCAACAACCTAAGATATATAAATGTTAGTCGAGGTTTGACTGCATAAAGCCTACAGCAGGACAACATGATGGCTACTAAAGCTGTTTTAAATAAACATAGATTTATAAGAAAGACAAAAACTGACTAAATGTGTCGTGATTCCTTATAAACAATATTACTGCAACGCCAAAATATTCATTCCGTGTAAAAGAAATGTTTTTAACATTTAATAAAAAGTCACAGTAAAGGAAGTGCAAAATTATAATGTGTATTTATTTCACTATTATGATACTTCTATTCAGACCATAAAGATTAGAAGTTATCAAATGAATTCATTTGATAGTTTCCACTAGAAAAATAAAAACACAATTTTTGTTTAAATTATTAACTCTGTCACGTTTGTGTTAACTAAAGATTTACAAACTAATTAGATCTGTCCTAAATTTTGCTCAAATTGTAGACAATACAACTCACTTTGATCCAGTTAAGCAATAACAGAGAATATCCAATACATTATGATACTCATATGGAACATTTATTTGCTGTAAGTTTTATGAATTCGAACTGTTTGAATTGACGCGATTCAAGAAACCATTACTGAAATAAAACAGTAAACATTCATGATCTCGCACTGCTGAGGTGTCCCATAATAGAACAAAACGGTTGTCTAATGCTTCTGTGTTTTCAGTAATGGTCTAGCTTAGATCAACCCATGAATTCAACTATTAAAATTACTACAATCTCCACAAATCCCCATTATGATAGTTTCTAAAAGTGGAGCCAATCACGTTCATTTTATCTTCTGTAAAGCTTGTTAGTTTGGTGTTCATCTATCCTATTCATGATATTCACTTTGAGATTCCGGCCCTATCCTTTACTCCTTAAATTCTCAACACATTTTTCATTAAACCACTGATCATTAATTCTTACTAGCTAATTGATGTAAATTTTATTTGTAAAAGTTTCTTTCTTTTATTGATCTCAGGTACTTAGATTGATCATTCTCCTTTTACATAGGTACAATCCTTTAAATCAACAACATGAAAACATAAATATCTAATACAAAGTATAGTTTTATTTGCTGTAACCTACTGTTTTTATTCATGTACTAGTTTTAACCACAACTTATGGAAGTTTTCAGGCAAGCAATTAAAATGATTTATTAACGTTTTATATTTGTTTCCAACACATTTCTTTAATATTATCTTTGAAAATAATCGTCATTATGATTACAGGAAATATGTTACAATTATTAACACCAGTAAAATCTGTTACAGAATATAATATCCAGTTTTCTTCTATAGTTTATGATGATTACTTGAATCTTTCTCTATACAATTTTTGTTGTTGCCGTTGTTGTTGTTGCTGTTGTTGTCTAGTATTAAGTTCGTTTGATTACTTGTGATATAACGAATAAATATTTTTGTTACATTTATTGACGAAATAATTTTTTTATTATTATTATGTAATCATAAAACGTTACTAATTAGAAACTTGTCGGCATAGTTATACTTTGTTACATTTCACAATCCAATTAAAATTACGTAGATAATTATCCACCGTTGTATATACATTTGAACTTAACATAGTTGGAGGAAAAAACTAATTATTTGCTAACTTATTTATACAAAACGATATAAATTTGCTAGTTATGTTAATGATAAAGATACTAGAAACAACAAAATGATACAAAGGCATAAAGATAATGATTACTTTTGATTTAAATGTGAATCTAATTTCCCATAAGTAAAGCTTTGAAAATCATTCTGATGAAATTTGAAAAGAAAGCAACTTTTTTTAAAAATATATACAAGTATCAGAAGGGGTTTTGTAGAGATTGTAGTAATTTCAACAGTTGAGATCATGAGTCAATTGAAGCTAGACCACCATGGGAAACCTGGAAGCGCTGAATGGCTGTTTCGTCCTATCGTGAGACTCCTCAGCAGTGTGCATCCACGACCCCCCCTCGCGGGATTCGAACCCAGGACCTATCAGTCTCGCACCAGGCGCTTAATTAACTAGACCACTGAGCCGACATCCACTAGTGTTAATGTCTAACTTCAACTAACCCACGAAATTGAGCGACACATCCACCATTGTTTTCAGTGAGTTACTATGTCACAGCTGACCCGGTTGAACTCCACTGGTCACTGCTTCTCACTAGAACTCCAGAATATACCTCTTGAGACTGGTGTTGGTCTAGCTTCAATTGACTCATGATCTCAACTGTTGAAATATATATAACTTGAAACTTAATACTTTAAATTCATTGTTAGTATCTCTTTTCTACAGGAAACGTCGGTTGGCTATATCATCCTAGTATGAAACTCCAAAGCAGTTCACATCCACGATCTCGATGGAGGAAAAACTCAAATTATTTAAGTCTTTAGGTAAGCATCTAATCTTTAAATCCGTGACCTGGTTTAACTTTAAACCATTCGATATATTGTGAGATCATCTTGCATTGCTTATGATTTGTCTTACAACTGATATATTTGATCTCTTTTTGTCAGGAATTTGTACTAGAGCTCGTGGAATCATCTCTCGAAGCTGACCACTAGTGAGCACATGAGTATCATTACTATTGGGTTATATGGAGATCTGGCCTAACATGTAAGTGCTTACCTCGAAACCTGAGTGTTCTTAGCCATGGATGTGTACTGGTAATGAGTTTCATACTAGACTGAAATAGCTGATTAAAACTTCTGGTCCTTATTTGTTGCTTGTTCGATCTCAGTCCCTGATGTGAACTCTGAAATTTCAGCAATAACTTTAAACCATTAAAACAATCTATCTTTTTTTCGGATTAATTATCTTAAGCGAAATACCCCATATATTATTGTCTATTCATAATTATTGGGCTTAAAGAACGAATAATTGTCATACGGAATTGAAATAAATTATTAACATGATTATATTTCTTTTTTCCTGCATAGAAGCGACTATGGCAAAATATTTGCCTAATCGTTGTGAGACTGAAATATGAATACATCTAAATATTCAGTTAAGTTAATCAAACGCCTTCGAATGATATATATAATAAAATGTATTTAAATAAGAATCATTTCACAAAATATAAGAGCCGTATACAAGTTCATTCAAACAATTAACCAAGAAGATGTATTACTTTAATATTTTCTAAAATAAAACCCAGATAAACTGACTTAAAACACACAAAAACCTCATAAATTTCTTAGTTTTTAAATATTGTGACCAAACTATCAATTATAATTTTAGGTCAATTTATTCACCATTCACTAAAGCTGTACCATCAAAATGTCATCATATTCTCATGGGGGTAATGTCAAAGCATAGTGGTCAAGTCTCAAAAAGGAGAAGAATTCCAGACAACAAAACTCACATAAATAGGGACAGTAGGATGTTTCAATAGATATATAAAAACGCTTTCCAAAATTATGACTGGTTAAGAAGAGGTTATTATGTTAGACAGTTTGTGGTAATCGAGTTTCATATGACCTTCAAGAAGGAATGTTTTTACTTGTTAGTTAGTTACAAATGTTAGTTACAAATGAATGAAAAATCAAATGGAAAAATAGTTATTCATTACAATTACATTATTGTTGCTTATTTCCTTAAAACAACATCCCCTTTAATTGTTTCAAATCACAAACAACCACTTGTCAAAACTCCAATTAAAACATACAGATGAAATCAAAGATGGATAATGACTGGAAGTGGAATTGAGGATGCGCGTTTCGTTTTATTTGGGACTGTATGTACCTGCATCTCATAGTTCGCGTTCACTCTTGGACTTGAACCCAGTACCATTTGCTTCAAACGCCATTGCGTTATCCACTTAGTTACAGTGAGAAGCTACAAGTGAATATAATATAGATGAAATGTTTAATTGAGTTATGTTCACTAGTAGAAATTTATTTTTAAGACATTTTGAGTACCACTCTATTTTCATAGTTTAATAGTAAAAACGTAGACCTATGAATGAAGTGTTTCTAAAGCCTTTTCATAGTTCCTTTTTTCGTCAGTTCATATATGATGGGGGGGGTAAGTTATAAAATATCACTAAGCTCATCTACTATTGGTAAATTTTTCAAAATGAAAACGTAAAATAAATCAAAATTAATTGAATATTATTAAACTTATTTTTAAAAAATTCAATTCTTGGCTGATACTACTTAACTGGCTCTAACTATTTTCAAGAGTATAATAACATTTTACGCAGTAAATTATAAATAAACCATTAAAATGTTTATATATATATATATATATATATATATATATATATATATATATATATATATATATATATAGGCTAAATTTTAAATTTCTTTTTTTTTTGAAAGTCCACACTAAAAGATCTATCTTCTTAACCTGACTGGGAATAATAGAAAATACTTTTATTTGTTATGTGTAATTTTAAACTTTCTCATTATATTTTAGACTTAATAATCAAGGGTTAACTGTTTCTCATTGTAATATACTGATCCATTTCAGATAAAACCACAGTAAAATTCAAACTAAAATAAATTTTTATTTATCACTTTAAATCTCATAAGAAAAAAACATAAATGTACATAAGATGGTGGTTGGAGGTAGTCAACACGAAACCCTGGACCTAGATTTCGTGCTATTTGGCACTCTTCAACAATGTGCACCTGTGATCTTGAGGGACCTGATGCTCCATGACGGATTCGACCCCGTGTCACCTAGCTTCACAGTCAGAGACGTTACCACTGAGCTATGTAGGCCACGACTGACCTCCTGTAGAAATGAGATATATTTACAATTGATTGATCACTGGGTGGTAATCAATGTCATTTATGTCAGGTCTTTCTTAGTGCAGATCGAATCCTATCGATCAAGTTGCAATGTGACCATCAGTCTAGTTGACTGAACATTGCGTGCGCTATGTTGAGTTTAGATGGTGGTTAGTCGATAGGATTCAATCTGCACTAAGAAGAACCTGACATTCATGACATTGATCATCATCCAGTGATCAATCAGTTGTAAATACATGTACATAATTCGCTTAGATTTGGATCTACATACTGATTAATAATGGAGAATAGTTCACAGCATTAATGTTTAATTATATTGTAGAAAAAACGTATATAATAGAAAAAAAAACATATTTCATGAAGTAAATATACTTTTCAATCAAATAAATTTTGAATAAAGCAAAATCAAATATTGATGCATCAGTATTTGCTTTTGCTTTATATAAATTCATAAAGGGAACTAATTGCATGAAATAAATTTTGATTAAAACAAACTAAAATCAATATGGAATAGGGTTTGACTTATTGGTAAATTACTAGACGTTTATATTTTTACTGGGAGTCTGGTATGATTTGAAAAACAAAACTGTCAACAAATAAATCTGATCTTAATTGAATTTATTACTAAAATTATTATTTGTAATAAATAAAAAAATACGTGAAGTTTCTTGGGAAATTTCAATCATTCGATAGACACATAACAACAAAGATTACCATAAATTGTAAATAAAATAACTACAGTATGCACCTAGTAATAATTAACTAACTATGCTTCATCATATTCGTTGTTGCGTCACTAACATATAAAGGTTTTAGATCTATTCAGTGAAATAATTCAAAAAACTGTGTCAAGTGAATACAAGCATTATTTAGAAAAGTGAAGTCTTTTTCAAAAAGTAAGTAATAAATGTTTTAAGAACTATGTTGGAAAATACAACTGTTTACCGTTTGATATTCATTGCCAGCAAAAAAATTTTAAATTGTTGAATGAATTAACTAAAATACAAATGAAGGTGACCTAATGGAAAAAGGCAAAGGTTCTAAAATTTAAAATAATTGTACGAAACACGTGGTATTTTCTTATCACTTAGATAACAAGTAAATTATTGATTATATTGTTTTTTAACTTTGCTTGATATTACCCTCAAATGCCTTGGTATAAACGAGGTTGAACGAATAGTCACCTCTCCTCTTCGAAATGCTCTCACATGACTTCAGGTGTGGCTTTCTAATAAAACCATCTGTTTCGATCTGGGCGCTCGGACACTCTCATAGCACACACAAATCAAGTGACTTGTGTGACGCATATGTATTCGGTGCCCCTTCGTGCCAATATTTATGTGTTCAAATAAAAAAATAATTAACTAATACCACAAGGGGTTGTTGTGGATATTGTGATAACTTCAGTAGTTGAGATCATGAGCCAACTGAAGCTAGACCACCATGGAAAATATGAAAGCACTGGACGGCCGTTTTGTCCTATTGTAGGACTCATCAGCATTGAGCATTCACGGTCCCGAACCTATCCGTGTTGCGCGCGAATGTTTAACCTCCATACAGCTGAGTTGGCTGGCATCCAACGGTGTTAAAGTCTTACTTCAACCAATCCACGAAGTTGCGCCACCGTTCACAATTGTTATTAGTGAGTTACTATTTCATAACAGACCCGGTTGAAATCCATTGATCACTGGTTCTCGTTAGAACTCCCGGAAATATCTCTTGTATCCAGTCACTAGTGAGCATATGCTAACTAGCATTAGGAGTTTTTTTTATATTATAGCAATTTAATAGTTGAGTTCATGAGCCCGATAAGTTCTGAGTTCGAATCTCGTGAGGTGGGATCGTGAATGCACAATGCTAAAGAGTCCCACATTAGAACGAAAAAGCCGTTTAGTGCTTCCAGGTTTTCCGTAGTTGTCTAACTTAAATTGACTCATGATTTTAACTACTGAAACAAATAATTGCTTGATATTGTAATATTAGCTAACTTGCTATTAAAAAATATGCCTAGAAGTGATTCTCAAAATAAAAAAAAACATATTGCTCAATAGTTTTCTATACTAATTTTTTTTCTTAATTTAGTTGATTAAGAACATTGACTCAAGTTTGTTAATGTTAGATTTGATAATGAAATTTATACAATTGACTACAATGTTTTTTTAATCATAGAAAATATGTAACCTTGTAGATTTTATCGTTGCTTATAATCAAATCATCAAATCAAATCATTATATTTTGTTTTAATCCAGTTCACTTCGAATTTAGGATTCCTATTTTAGTTTATTCACAATAAGCAACCTTTGTAAACTCAGCTGATTTTTTTGTTGTTATTTTATAGCATTTTAGTTTGTTTTTTCCATATTTCTAATATATATGTGTTCTATGCTAAATAATAATGAAACATTTCATTATTGTCTATTGAATATTTGACAGATAATTCCCATTTAAACATTAAAATTAAAACACGAAGTTCAGAGAAGGGATCTCTTTTCAACGAATTTATTATCAAGCTGTACGATCGTATATATATATATATATATATATATATATATATATATATATATATATATATATATATATATATATATATATTGTTATCATTTGTATTACGTAATCTAGTATTATAATCTTTCTATTACGACATCTTGGTTAATTGTAATCACATTTCCATACGGAATTAGTACTTTTTTCATATATATATACGATTGTACAGCTTGATAATAAATTCGTTGAAAAGAGATCCCTTTGTTGAACTTGGCGTTTTAATTTTATTGAATATTTATCCCTTAAACATCTATAACAATTGAATAGTATTATTATTATATAGAATAGATTAATTAAAATGCAACGGAAATTTAATTTTAAAAATAAAACGTTCTACATATATGATAGAGATGAAACTATCAAAGTTTGATAAAGTGGATCATATTTATTTACTAGATAATTAAAAGAATTCAACAATAATTTGTTTATATTCAGAGAATATGCTGTTCAAAATCATTTAAATACCCACTGAACAATAGTTATCCTTAGTCTACTTTTCTATACCTTAGTAATGGCCAGTAGTTTCATGAACTTGACATTACGACGAATATTTAAGTTTTTCCATTTAAAAGATAAAGTAACATTTATGAGTTTTCATGAATAAGAGATAAAAGTATTTATCAGTAATATACGTCTCAACTATAAGTAACGAATGATTATTTAATTCCTAAGGTCTAGTTCGGTTCACTTTTTAATATACATTCTTACATTCTTCATTCAATATACACAATAATTTCTTATATCATAAAAGAAGTAATTTATGTTATGACTCATGATCGCTCACCAATATTGCGTGACAAAGATACAATCGGAGTCTGTTTGCAGCATCAATAGACTTTAGTTGACACTGAGCTCTTAATGATCCTCAGTTCGGTAACCTATTTTCTTGTACTTCCCGTTGAGTTTAGAACTTAGTAATAAGCCTCCATCAGACGAAATTATACTTTAAGAATATGTAGTTTATGTACAGACATGTCAAAGCACATCACACCATAAAATGAAAAATAACATTTATACATGATCATGACAAAACGTGACTTTGAGTAGAGAAGACTGTGAAGCTGACAACAAATTAAAAATAGTAAGCAATATAACCGCGGTTCATGGGTCAAACTAAAGCCCATGATAAAATATAATATTTTCTTACATATAATAACTAAGCCACCTAGTAATTACGCGATAAGAATACAAACAATAATAGTTTAAAACCTAATCGTGGCAGTTAGCATTCCTTTAGTCTTTATCGGATATGACAGTATGTGTTTGTACTAAAGTAATGGTAACCGGCATTATATTGAATTAATAAACTGTTAATTCAATCTGATCTTCAATTATCGTATAATATTAATCTATTCTCCTATTTGCTTTAGTCTAATCCATACATACTTCATGTGTTGGTAGGTTTTTAGGTGGGACCATAATTTATGGACGACCTTTGAGAGATGCTAAAGTAACGTTCAGAGTGTCCACCTAATAATTAGAACCAAATAAACGTTATAAATCAGTGTGAGGAACTATAATTATAATTTACAGTTGATAGTTAAGGTTAAAAATTATATTTATGGTTTTCATCACGAATTGACATCAATTATAATACCAAAACTTTATTTAGCCAAATGGATAAGTAAATTTCGCGCCAACATCAGAGACCTGTTATCTTAAATGTGATTAGTTCGTTCAAAAATTATAGTCTTGCCATTTATTTATATATTTATATCTTCTTAGCGAAAATCAAGTTTAATTGTGCTTTCAAATTATATACTTTATGGATTTGTTTTAATTGTTATTGTAATGAATTTATCTTTGTGTAGCTTGAAAGTAGTAGGCAAAGGATACATATTCACATAATGGTAGATTTATAAGTTTGATCAACTATAAGTAAAATGAAAGTTAATAAAATTAAACAATCTATAGTTATTAAATATCAGCAACAGCTTTCCGTGGGAGAAAAAAACCCAGCTTCCAGTTGAGTAGGGAATTAAAAAAAAACAATGGGAATGGATAGAACATACATTACGGAAATCACCAAACTGCATCACGACGCAATCCTTGACTCGGAACCCTGAAGGGAAACGGAAAAGAGGAAGGCTGAAGAACACATTACGTCAGGAAATAAAAGCATGTATGAAAAAGATGAATAAAAACTAGAAAGAACTGGAAAGGATTGCCCAGGAGAGGGTTGGATGGAGAGTGCTGGTGGGGGGCCTTTACTGCTTCACAAGTGGTAAAAGGCGTAAGCAAGTATGTATAGTTAATGAGTACTTGAGCAAATGAAATAATAATGAGATTCAAAAAGTTGAGTCTTTTGGCAAATATGTCTATAAAATTAATGATAAAAGTATAAGGTAAAATTGTAATTCTAAAAAACTTAATAGGGAAAAAATATTTTTTATTCCGGAAAATGTACTGTTAAGATAAATGTGTACACTTATTAGTGGTTACTAGTGTTTTAAATGTATAAAAACTGAAAAACACACACAAAAAAGGTAATATCTTTTCAGTGCTGCCGAGGTTTCTTTTCAACAGTTGGTTATTTATCATCCTTGGGATATTCTTTTCGATATCTCGGGATAAATTTTCTCGGATATACATTTTTTATGTGATGCCTTTCCAGAATAGTTGGTTTCCCACTGAATTCGATATTTGAGCATAACTCCTCAACAGTGAGCATCCATGATCTCACCTCACGAGATTCAAACCTAAGACCTATCGGTCTCGCGGGCGAGCGCTTAACCTATAGACCCCTGAGCCGGCATCCAAGGGTGTTAACGTCTAACCTCAACTAATCCACGAAATTAAGCTACATATCCACCATTGCCTTCAGTGAGTTACTACCTCACAAGAGACCCAGTAGAACTCCATTAGTACCTGCTTCTCACCTATGTTTATGTTAAGAGTTGCAATTTTAGGTTGTATGAAGCTGATGAGAAACCGTGAAATATAATGAAATAAATTAATTCTGCAGACCTTGTTATTCTTGTTCTGTTTAAGTTTATTGAGCGATCCAACTGTATGAAATTTTTGCTATAAATCTTTTTTGTTGTTGTTAGATTCGCTGGTTTAACTATGAAAAGATAAAAAAATTCATCTACAAACAAATTTGTTGCAGTTAAGAATATTTTACTGGATGAAATGATTTGATAAAAAAATTGTCTAGAGGTTAAACGTTCTTGTATGAGACCGAAGATCCTAAGTCTAAATCTCGCGTGCAGGATCGTGGGTGCTCACTGATGAGGAGTCCCATACTAGGACAAAACGGCAGTCTAGTGCTTCCAGGTTTTCAATGGTGGTCTAACATTGATCGATTCATGATCTCAATGTAAAAATATTCTTTTAATTTATTTAGAGTATATCTATCACTGAAAGACTTGATAATAATATAGTACACATGTGACGAACTTCTTGAGAACGATTAATACTACTTTATAGAATTATATCTTACTTGTTATGAAGCATCTTATTCACCAGTTGAAGACATAATTTTTAGATACCGTTTTAAACATTTTCGCTAAATTTAGTAATTTTCAAATGTTTAAGTGTCAGAATATCTATAGGATTGGCAGAAAAATTCTTTACATTGTTTTTTTTCCTGGATGTTAAGTTTCTGTCATTGACAGATTAACTTGTAAAATGTCTAAATAGTTAAATTACATTTGACACTCAATTTTACACACTCTAAAGAACGTATTCATGTCAGCCACAGTATTTCTAGTCAAATTGGAAAAGTCAAAAAATTGTATGATTTTGCTAGCTTTCCTGTTGTTTTGCATCAATTTCATTTCTGTTGTCACTGATTTGCTTGCATAAACTTTTTATGAAATATATCCCTGTGTAAAGCATTTTCAACTTCAACAAACATCATAGTTATAAGACGTAGTTCGATAATCGCACATATTATGGGAATTTTCTTTAATACTGAAAATATTGTTTTATAAGCAATGTCACATAACTTCATATCCAATCAAACGAAGCATGTTATATGCAAATCAACTAGGACGTTGTAAGGGAAAAGTGAGGTGTGTTTAGAATTATAATACTACTATGTGGCTCATAACGGATATTACGAAACCTTAAATGTTGTTATACTAAATAGAGCACAAATCAGAACGAACGTGTTTACCAATGAATAAATGCAGATAATCTGGTAAGATATATTATGAACAGAAGGACAGAACGCAGTTGTTTTAGACGTAAAATACATATACATCAATATAGTGTTTGACAAAATACTCATCCAACACTAACCGAATGTAGTGAGAAAATAAAGCAAAATGAAATAGATATATTAAATTATCACTTGTTTAGTAGTCATTACTTTCAGATACTGAACATAAACCAATTCCTCAACGGGTGAACAGTTGTAACTTCTATGGTGACTTCAAATAATTTATATTCCTACAGAAAGTTGCAAATCTTACCTGAGGGAAATATAATTAGATGTTTTATAAGAAACGTTTATGTTACTGACAAATATTGAAGTAGTATATCTGAATTCCCTAATTTTATAAACTTTAAAAAGATTTGCTTCAAAAGTTATCTACTCAAGGAACATCTGAATTATGACTAAAAAATATAAACGACATCTTATGAACATTAATCCAGTGACTGCGATTTTCACTTAAATAGTTTAACTGTCTGAGTTGTTATACGCTTAATTGACTGGTCAGTCAAAATGCATCTGAAGATTATGTGTAATTAGTTATAGTAGTAAATATTTTTCATGAAAAAAAGTGTATTCTTATACAGGACTTGTGAAAGTGTCCCACTGTCCTATATTGTTCAGGAGTTAAGGTTATGTAACAAAACATACATTTTACCTATCCTTTAGTCACTTACTGAAAAAAATGAAATTTCATTATCGATTTTCTTGTTTACTTAAACGATGTACTATTGTTTTTCTTTGTTTATTTCACCTACATACAAGTTAATATATTTAATTATTTTTAATTATTAACACAACAATTAGGAGTGAGTTGGTAATCAATAAAGTAGTTAACAATGATAGTTTTGGTAGGGTATTCTTACCATTACTTGAAGGAATAGTTCTAGAATATTTCGATAATTTTTTTGTGAAGTATCTTTCAACAAAATAACAGATGATGTTCAGTCGACTATCACTCGGTTTATCAAATTACTTAAAAAATTTAACATAACGTTTTATATACAACCCGGTGATTTCATTCCAGATGCGCAATTGAAGGGAACTAAGACAAATGACTTATTTTTATAAAAAAGCGTTGATAAAGGAGAAAATTTCGGAAAAATTTCTAGATAACCCATAGAGAGAGATTTTTTACTCATCAAACATGAAACTGAATAAAAAAATCAATCTGAAGCTCTATCTATTAATTTTGAATTTTACATTCTATACAAATCTGTTAACAGAATTAATAAAAAAGTTCGATCTGAAAACCTATGCTTCAATAATTATTCGACCTGAAACCACCATGCAAAGACAAACATGGTTAGCTCAAACTAAAGCTGGTTGATATTTCTAATCAGTTACATACGACACTATCTCGTCAATCTTAAATCAAGAAAAAGGGATTATTATTATGCTTTACAACAACTGTAAAACGGTGGTCATGTAGTACTAATCAAATCACCCAGATTATCTTCCTAAACTTGCAAAAAGTTCACTATATCCCTCAATGGAATTGTCTGTACATTCTAAAACTATCATCTTAAGCAATGCTGATTACATCCTTTCGAAACTTCTATTTTTAAATCCGTACACACCACACCTAACTCATTCATCATCGATCGATAGTTCACTTTTCAGCACTGTGTTGATAATTGAAAACACTTAGACATATTAATCTGTATGTAGGTGAACATGAACAATTAAATACTATGAACCTATTGCAGTCTGTAAATATCGTCTTTTTTACTTCACACAAAATTATTGTGGCAACAATAAATAATAATTAACAGAATAATTGCCGTTTAACCTTCGTAATAATACATTTTTTTCAAACGTTGAAGCAATCAAGGCAACGAATTTCGTAACTTCATGTTGCCCTTACTTTCCTTAAGCCACTGCTTATTATCATAGTTTAGCTCGAGGTCAGTTTGAAGCATAAGTCTAATCGTTTTATATTGGAGGCATACTGTAGAAACACTATGAATTAAACTGTTAAATAGCCATGTTGTTCAATACATAACAAAATGTGACCTAAAGTATTTCGGATTACAAAGCTTGTGAATTTACTTGTCATTTTAGATGTTTCTACATTTTTTGGGCAACAAGTTCAATGTATTTTTTAAAGCTGCTACTTAAATTAGTTAAAATCAAATGAACTGATGTAGTTTTGCGGTTATCAATAATTTATTTACTATATCCGAAATATATTTCATGATGCAGAGGTTCATAAGTAATCTATATCTGAGTTCAATATGATAACAGAAAACTTGGGTTTTCACTTCATTACTGATTATTCTTTTATTCTACATTCAGTTGGTTAATTCTCAGAATGATGTGTAAAATCATATTACATAAAACAAATATCGAATATAACAGAGGCACATTTTGCTCCGGTAATTAGTTTTCGCTGTTACAATTGACACCAATGCTTACTGACTGATACGAAGTCAAAACCTTAGTGATAAAATATTCATTATTCACAATAGCTAAGAGATTCTATACTTGTGAAGGTTGGTTTTAAATAAACTAGAATATTACATTTGATGAAACTTCATCTACTTATCTCAATATTAGCAATATTCACATCGTATCAATACAAAAGTACTTTCTGCATTGTCCCATTAAGTTTAGGATTTGTATTTATTTGTTATTAGTGCATAAATCTAACAATGGAGTACAGGTTTTATTGATTCTAAAATCTATACTAAACATCTAGTATTTCTTCTTATTTAATAAACAATCTATTCTGTTAAATTAATTTCTGAAACGGTTTTATTTGCTTTGTTGAAAATAGCCATTTGATATCTGGCGTATAGGAAAGTTGTGTGGCTCTTCTACCAACCAGATGATTTAATTTGAAAATCTTTGAACTCTTGCCGAATAATACATATTTCCATTAAAATTGAACATATATGATATTAATGTCAGTAGGGGTTTTTGTGAATATTATAGTAATTTCAATAGTTGAGATCATAAGTCAATTGAAGTTAGACCACCATAGAAAACCTAGAAGCACTGGACTGCCGTTTCGTCTTATTATGGGACTCTTCAGCAGTGCTCATCCATATATGATATTCGTTAGAACAATAATCAAATCTTTATCATTAAAATATTCAGATCAATTCACACTAAACCAACAGGACGTTTAAGTTTATTCAAAAGGGAATAGCAAGTATTTCAGTAATAACCTTAGAAAACAAAAAAAATCTCATTAGAACAAACCTACTTATGTTACAGTCTTTAATAAAATATGTTGACGTGAATCATAACATTTATATTATTATCAGAAGGGGTTTTGTGGAGATTTTAGTAATTTCAATCGTTGGAACCATGAATCAATTGAAGCTTCACTGGTCTAGTGAGAAGCCGTGACCAGTAAGGTTCAACCAGGTCTGTTGTGAGATATCAGCTCACTGAAGACAATGGTGTACGGCAATGCAATTTCGTGGATTAGTTGAGGTTAGACATTAACACCGTTAGATGCCGGCCGGCTCAGTGGTCTAATGGTTAAGCGCTCGCGCGCGAAACTGATAAGTCCTGGGTTCAGACCCCGAGGATCGTGGGGTCGTGGATATGCACTGCTGACGAGTCCCATACTAGGACGAAACGGCCGTCCAGTGCTTCCAGGTTTTCCATGGTGGTCTAGCTTCAATCAACTATTGAATTTATATTATTAAACACAAACATATTCTGATCTAAAGAGGAAAACCAACTTGGGCGTTATTAATTTAATAAACAAAATATATCTATGTTATGATTCTAAAATATTAAAACAATAGTATTTATGAATAGCAGTATCATTCATAAATAAAATTACTTAGTAACCTATTATTTTCATATACGCCCAATAACATAATTCATTTTGAAAATGAGATGATAAACAAAAGGTCATGATATCTATATGATAATGATAAACAGGATAAACAAGTAAAGATGACATTTCAATCTTTAAATTATAATACACATTCTCATTTTAACCTTAAAGGTATACATATCCTTATGTGATGTATACCGGAAATGTTTTGATAAATGATAAGGAACATACATACATATTAACTTTTAATTTATTATGTCATTTATGTTTGCCTGAAATCTTTTCTTAAGGAAATTATTATCATCTCCTTTCATTTTAATTAACTTTTGCCTTACTTTCATTTTAAATCTATTTAAATGATAATAATGTTTTTAGAAAATTCACCTACACGTTTTTAGTAAACGGAATACACTGATTAAGACATTAGAAAAGAAAGATTGGTTCCGTGAACAGTTTTTTTTTGATATATTTGATATAAAGATAGCGTTCATTAGGTGATAACTCATATAGCACAGAAGATCTTTGCGAAATGTTGAACTTCAATAACGAGATACGTGAACGAGTAGAGTCGGTAACATTTTGTGTATAGCGTTTAATGGAGCACAGGTTTTATTGATTTTAAAATATGTACTAAACATCTAGTATTTTTCCTATTTAATTTTTGGACAATTCTTCGAAGAAATCATAATTATTCAAACTCGAAATCTCCTAAACGCCATGCACAAAATGTTACCGACTCTACTCGTTCACGCATCTCGTTATTGAAGTTCAACATTTCGCAAAGATCTCCTGTGCTATATGAGTTATCACCTAGTGAACGCTATCTTTTCACCAAGTATGTTAAAAGAGAACTGTTCGCTGAACCAATCGTTCTTATTTAAAATTAACTTTAACAATTATTTGTTTGATATCTTCAGTATTTTAATTAGAATCAGGGCACCTGAATAAAAAATAGTTCCTAAATTTATCAGTAGTAAATTCTCTACTTACCATTTAATTTGAATTTCATTTTCTTTATGTATTAAACAAATCATTATATTCTTGATCTTATTAGTGACAGTTTGAATTCGGATGTTGAAAGCTTGAGTTTTATTATTAGTAACAGTAGATATTTTTCTACTGTTATTATTCAGAAATGATTTCGACAGGCTTCTGTTGGAACTGAATTTGTTTATACTAGTGCCTTGATATAGCCTTATTTTCAATTTTGATAGCAACCAACAAAAAAGCTTTTGAGGCAGATCATTTCCTACTTAGGATTCATCAGTTTATCAGTATAGCAATTTTGTCTATGAGCAAACTGATTCAGTCGGTACATGATATTAACAATAGGGCAATAATTAATCTTGAAACCAATAATAAATAACACATGTGCTGAACAACTTCATGGGTATTGTAATCTATGGCTTAGAGAATAACCTACTGGCCTTTAAAATAATATCTATTTATGAAGGACAAAACTGAGACAATGGTACATTCAAACGAAGAATCTTGAATGAAATCATAACTATGTCTTAGAGAAAACTATTAGTTAAGATCCAACATCAAACAAATCTTTTATAAGTGGTTATAAAGTAATTATATTTGATTATACGTATGCATAAAGGAATTAGAGAAGGGCAGATAAAACAAAATCATTTTACTCCACAATATGTGTTAATTTTACTTAATCGAGAGAACCACTTTTAAAAATTTAATATATGAATAACAAGTCTTTGCAGTATAATTGAAATAGAAAACACTAGCAAGCAAAAGCCAGTTGTCAAATTAGAGATAGTAATAGACAGAGTAGTATATTTTACTCCTCACGGTTGATCTGAAATGAAAACTGTTAAGATAAATTAACAATCAACCTTACTTCAGTGGAAAAAGAACTATAAAAAATTGCATTTGTTTGATGCATTATTGTCGGCCGACTAACAGAAATGCTTGTGGCGAGAATTCGCGTACATTTTAATATCAATATTTCTTTATCTTCATATCAATTCGTTGAAAAAGAAATGTTGGCAAAGTCTTACGAATAGCGCGAGAAATATATATTTATATTATGTCCTAAAAAACTGAACCTTTTGAAAACTTTTGGGTTTAAATGAAATAAGCCTAAAGATTTTTCAAGAACCACGTATATACACAGCACTGAAATTCAGAGAGAAACTATTCGCTTAAAACCATTTTTAATGGATCTACTATACATGGCTAGCCATGTCCTAAATAGCAAATTATTCTGAGTTCTAAAAAGAATTTTTATACGGCTATTTCTTATCGCTTTCCAGTCAATCATTGTTTCCTGATCAGCTAAAAATTGGTTTCCTAGTTTCGCCAATTCCATGTGTGTTTAACAATTCATCTTCTCTTGTGCAGAAAATCCAATTGAAGCCATAATTATTCAGCTTATTCAACAATATAATGAGCAACTCTCTTTATGGTTTGAAAAAAAGAGCTGAACTTTTTAGAGTGAATAATCAATTACTTGGCGCTTTATCCAACTGAATTTAACCACGTCTCTTATAACAATATGAGATTTTATGTTCAAAAGAAGACCTTTATACTCCTGTTTCTCCCCAATCCAAAAAAGATTTATTAGACTGATCCTACTAGCTTTTCAAATTGTTTGTTTTTCTTTACCTCCATCCTTATTTCTTCCTTACTACTTGAATATCTAAGTTGATGACATACTTCGAGATGCATTTCTAAAATCATAGTAAGAATTCACGATAAGAAATTCTGAAATATCGAGGGCATAACAGTTGTTACTATTGGAGTTAGACGATTATCGTGGTAAATAGTTAGAGTGACTAAAGTTGTAAACGAGTTTCGTTGACTGACGAATATCATCAACAAACTAAATCAATCTTCCCTTTGAATTATTACTTTTACCAAGTAGTTTATTTTCCTAAATTCCAATCTGTTTTCCTATTTCAAAATATCTGTTCATGTTATCATGAATAATGTTACTACCATAAATCCTGCTATAACTGTCATCTTGTCATCACCTTTAACTTACTATGTTTAGTCATCTGATCTATTTCACTGCTGTTTTTAACTTAAACACAGTATTGATTGGTTTATATTTCTCATATGTACATGAAAATATTACTGTACATAGGTGCAAAGCCTAGTAATGATTTAAATTGAAAACCATATTGGCCATTCCCTTAAATACAATGTTTTGTAACTGTATAATAACATTTGTTTAACACATAAACACACACACACATATTAGATATTTTCAATCAGTTTACCGTTCATTGCAATAAAACGAAGTAGTGCTTGCTGTTCATTAAGTGTTTAATCGATTGTTGTAAATTTGTTCTTACAATAACTCCGCTCTCAAAATTAAATAGTAGATTTTATTCACTTTTAAGTAATGTTGTTAAACTTTGCTATAGTGATAGAAAGTGTTCTAATTATTCCCATTGTTGTTGCTAATATTATTGTCAATAAACTACTTATCCTAATTACTTGTTGGTTTAAACAAACAGGAAAGAATCGATTTTTTCAAGATACAACTACTGAACAGAAAATGGATCCTTATTGAGAAAAATAGGTGAAGAAAGGGAAATTAATGGATATACATTATCTTCTGAACAAACTAGTTGAATGATACAAAACTAATTGTAGATTATCGACTGTTCAGTTACTCCTAAATAGCCACAATCAAATGAATCAATATAATGGAGGATTCTTTTGATGAGAATTGAAGAATTTGGAAGTAGTAGATAAAATATAATTCTGATCAGAATAGGGGTTTATGGAGATTGTAGTAATTTTAACAGTTGAATTCATGAGTCGATATAAGCTAGACCACCACTGAAAACCTGGAAGCACTGGACGGCCATTTAATCCTAGTATAGGACTCCTCAGTAATGTGCATCCACGATTCCACTTCGCAAGATTAGAACCCATGTCCTACCAGTCTCAACTATTAAATTACTATAATATCAACAAAACCCCTCTGTGAAATAATTCGTTAATTTTGTTGTAATTACTTTCAAATGTTAAGTGATTATCTTAATCACTATTTTATATATTGTATTATATAATACATATATATACTACTAAACGCTGTTTGTTAGTAAATAATAGTCAAATTTTTCATACAGAATATCTAGAACTTCCAAAAATACGTAATCAGTACATTTTTTTATCTAACAAAAGCCCTAAATATTGATATTAGACTGAAATCTTTATTAAGAATAATTGATACTTGAAATTCAATATAATGTTTATTATATACATAACTTGTCATTAAAATGGTTAGAAAGGAAAGAACAAAAAAGAAAGAAAAAAAGGAGAGAAAAAAAAACTCGAAATCTTAAGGCTCATCATCACTGTTTCTTTAAGTAATATGAATACATTTTAGAAGTAAATTATAAATTGAATGTTTATACTCAATAAATGGTCTATATTCATTAACAATATTGTTAATTATAATGAAATATTTATTTAGATTTATCATCTTACTTTGGATTATTGCATTATAATGGTTATTTCATAATATCTCTTATAAGAATATTGTTACTAACCAATAAATAAGATTCATTTTTGTATTAATTACAATTATAAAATTTTGGTTGATTACCTAAATCAACTAATATATGTGTAAATAATTGATGTTCAATAACCTTTAATACTTTATAATTTAATGAAGATAGTCCATCATGATGCATTCGTTGTACAGCTGTAGATAAAAGTTTTAAATGAATTTTTCGTGGATTCCCTTCTTTATTTTGTGTTTCATGAGGTAATGCTTTATAACGTGCAATACTTGGAGACATTTGATAATAATTAATTTTTTCATATTTTAATCGTCTTTCTAAATCATCATCTTCTTGTCCCCAACCCCAATATAGATTAGAATGTCCATTTACTTGTACAAAATGTTTATTTGATATTTTTAATACACCACCAATAAGTTCTGGATAATTTAGACGAAAATTTCTAATATCTAAACCAACACCAAGATGAATTGGTTGTATGAATGTTTGTTTATCACATCCATAAGGATTCAAGTCATTTATTGGAGCTAAGTCAGCATCATGAAAAATAACACAATCAAAATGAAATCTATTCATAGCTTCCATGAAACCAACATTGAAAATCATACCTCGATTAAATAAATCATTTCCAGCTTCTTCAATAACAAATATTCGGTAACATAATCTTTGACGGCGTAACATAGGTATTAGTGTTGATAGTACACTTGTTAGTTGAGCCCATCTATCACGAAATGCTATAACTATAGCGACGCCAGTTTGATTATATTTTCCAATATTATTTTTACATTTATCAGATGTTTTATATGTCCAACCGCCACCTTTTATATGTGGTTTGTTTAAACTGATCACTTTATACAAGTCTGTTACCAGTTCTTTAGAAACAGAAAGATTACCGATTGGAGTGTATTTATGAGATATGTTTATTGGTATTACTGGTAGTTTATCACAGATTTCTTGACATGTTTGCTGTGTACTGAAGTATGGAGAATTCTCTAATTTTATACGAGTTAGTTTCTCGGATTGAACATTGTCAACTAAATAAAGATTACGTAACTCATTTTGTAATTCCAATAAACAGTCGAACTGTGATTCATTAGATGTCTGATTACTTTCGCTTTCTTGTACTTTAGTTTTTCTTTTCAAAATTGCTGATTTTATTAATGTGATGTCTACAGTTGGCCAAATTAGTAAATTTATCAATAAGAGAGATGTAATCATAAAGCATAGACTGAAGTATACAATGAAAAATCTCATTCTGAACAATCTGATACTTCTACATTTCATAGCTCTACACATAAAAAATGGTTTCTTGTTTTATACGTAGGTTTATGAAACGCATAATTCTACTTACTTTTTATTGATCGGAAACAGTAAGATGTGATTGGTCAGTAAGGAATATTGAAAATATATCCGCCGATATATATATATATATAGTGTATGCCGAACTCATGTAATTATCGTTTATCAAATAACATTATAACCTGTTTTAAGTGATTCTGTATAAAGTTTCAATAATCTTTATAATTAGCTGTTAATTGAATTTCACAGTCATCTTAAAATCCATTTTGCATAAAATAATAGGTAACAATGACCTCAATATATTAGTCCTTCATATTACTATTAACAACGGAGTATATTTTTATTTACGATTCACTAAGTTCTCAACTATTTGTTTAAATTGGTCAATTTTCTTAATATTTTGCAGATTGTTATTTTGTTTTTTTTTTATTCAATCATTGACCTGAGTCACATTGATATGGAGAGCCAATCAGAAGACTCGTAGTGAGAAAGTCAATCGATAACAATCGGAAGTGACCTAAATGTCCTTTTCAATGGGGTCGATAGGTCAATTTCCTAAGGATATAGCAGTATATATGTCAATGAGTATTTATGCATTTCATTCGGTAGGTCAACACATTTTCTCGCTCAAATAGTCAGGTGGGTGGTTAGAGCGTTACGCATTGTGTACAAATATCAGACTTCGAACACAATAAATCACAACACTCAAATTCATCAAACTTTTGTGCTAATTTTATGACCATTTTTCATTTAGTTAATTTATTTTAAAGATTCCTTTATAAATTATGATCAAAAAATTTCTTGGCACGAAAGATGATGAATGATTATAAGAGAACAGATCCTTAATATACAATTGATGCCCTAATCTTTGACATCCACTTATATGATTTGTACTTAATTAAAAACCATTTTATTGCAACTCATTACAATTAATCACGGGCAATTTGAGTTTGATTATAACTTCTTTAATTCACTTTTTTTTAAAATCTTTCACGATCAAAATAAAATGTGTTTGATCTTTGTCAATACTATTGACAATTTAAATGAAATGCAGTACAGAGATTCAGTTAGCTATATATATACATATATTTATAATGTCAGAATGTGACCTACTGAAACAAATAGATGAATATCATTTGTTTAATATATCAATGACTCAGTACATGAAACTTAATGCTAACTATTCATCGTAATTCAATACAAACATTAGCCACTTGACAAAATGAATAAAGGTATTGTATTGTTTGATAAACAGTTATAATATATCTGATGTTGTAGGTATAAGTGTTAAAAAAAGTAGCTTAGTTTTAGTTGTCAGCTAAGAACATTTTTTCTAGTCTACTGAACAATAATGAATGGTCACTATCAACAAATAATATAGACAAGATTCAAAATTATTCCGTGAATATCTTTTATTTCGAATGTTTAAAATGAAATTGATTTGGTTAACAATTAGATGGTGAATTATTTCATAATTTCAAACAATTGTGTCCAAAACTAATGGTTTTAATGTTTGATTTACTACACTGAGTTGTAATGGTGTTAGAAGATGAATAATTTATTATTATTTCAATAAATTTGGCTATTATAACAAGAAAAAGTATATCTAGGCACATTAAAACAACAATAAAAGTAGTTACCCCATGTTCTAATAAATACAACTCTATGCACATAAATATCTTCATTTAATCCCTTTTGTTATGTTCTTAAAAGCGTTTGTTATAAGTTCATGATCGTGACTACTAAATCCAGTCTTTATACAAATAATCAAAGGTACGATATATTTGTACAAAAGTCGTTTACAAAACACTAAAACAAACACCATGGTTAAGTTATGACAATCCTGTTAATGAAATATGGCCATTCTAAATTTATTAGTATACCGGATAATTAACTTTGAAAAAGAAAACAAATGCAAAGATTTTACACTCATACTTTGCAATTTCTGAATAATAGGATTCACAGCTACTATTATTGAACCAAACAGGTTTACTTTTCGAAAGTATTTTCATTTCAAATAGAATTCATGTAATTGTCAAAAATCCAGAAAGTTATTTCTTCTTTCAGTTATGAATCTCTAAATCATTTAGTGTCTATTAACATAGTTGGGAGAGGGTAAGTTGCTTCATGATTTGAAATTGGCTGGAAAAAAACATAATAAAAGCTAAATAACAGTGGCAGTTAACGGTTTTCCAAAGAATATCAGACCATTATAAAAACTACCTTCTAAATGTTTTTCCAATGTGTTTCGTCAATGTATTCTGAATTCTCACTTTTGCCTGATGATTTTGTTTAGCGAGAAACAGGTAGCGAAAATTAATGTAAATGAATAACAGATAATAATTATGTAATGAACACATTGTTTCAAAGTAAATAACCACTGTATATACACAACAGTGATTAATTTATATACGACTGAATCATAGTCATGTTTTCTGTAGGAAAGATTCATTTTCCAGTCACTAAAATGCTTTATCATCATTTGGAAGATTAACGAGCAAGATATATATATATATATATATATATATATATATATATATATATATATATATATATATATATGCAAGTTTAGAAAATTTGACCATCAGCAACTCCATTATAGATGTGCCCGCGTGTACAACAGCATACTAGCGCATGATATCAATCCTTAGCGGTATATTTCAATATGTTGCCTCTAAAAAATACATTATTTAAAGGTGTAGTGAACGAGAACACAAGTGGGGACAATCGAAAGTATTTGAATACAAAATTACAAAACATTTTAGTAAAATCTCAGAACCATGCAGTAAATACTTCATTTGCAAACTGTCAATTGATCGTTCCATACTCCATTGTTTTTTAATTTTTCACACCAATCATTCTTTGTTCGCCTTCTTTTTTCTTCGATCTTCTTAACCTTTCATCGCCAGGTATTTCACTTTCGATTGATGATACACACTAGTTATATCTGTCGACATCAGTAGCACACACCACAAAGACAATATACAAAACTATTCATTAAACAGAGTGTACATTGAGATTTTACATATTTACGCCTGTAAGTGAGTAAATCAATTTTGTTCAAAACAGCAATGTTAATGAAATATCAACTACTTCATTACACTTTAATGTATACGCTGGCTTTTCGTAGTTAATAAAGTTATTAATAAAAAAATCTATCTATAACTTATCATACCAGTACCTTCCAACCACATAAATTAGCACTATTGTAAGAATTCACTTTGGTTTAAAACACAACTAACTGTACAAAGAATAGTCTTTTCAATATATTCTCTTCAGGGTCTTCAGTTTTCGATCAGAATTGATGTTCCGAAAGTATATTCAATTTTAAATCAAAATTATAACTGATGAATTTAGGATTGTTGGTAAAATATGGTAAATTCTTTACTTTAAAATAATCAGTATGTAATATTAGATTGAATATGTTTATAGGTTAGCTGGAATTATGAAATTAATAATCAGAATCAATAAGTAACTTAAGATCTGACTGATGATTATGTAACATGAAAAATGATTTAGTATCTGAGGCATAAAACAGTGAAGTAATTGGTAATCAATTATTTCATTTATTTACAACTTTCATTATTATAACACTAATGATACAAAGATACATAAATGATATTCAACACTATAATATTTGGATACAGTAAAATTAAGTTATGAAATAACAGAAGTAGGGTTTCATGTTTATTGGCCAAATTGTTTTTTGAATAGAATGAAATACAATCACTTTTTCAAACACATACTGTGAGTCAAATTTCATTATTACCACTCTGATATAGTGTTCGGTCATTACTTAAAATAGATATTGTAGGTTAACAGTCTTGAGTTTTTACATCCATATTATCTAAAGCACCATTTAAAGCTGCTATAAACGTCATGAGTATTTTCCTTAGTTTCAGAAATGTATACAATGTATAATCATGAACATTTTGGAGACGTGTTAAAAATACTTAGATTTAACACCAATGACCTTACTGTTTTGGACCCTTTACTTAGTTTCACAGTTTTTTATTCGTTTGAAAGAACATTGGACATGCAAAATTCGGGAACTTATGCAGACTTTTTGACGAGACTAAAATTTATAGATGACCTATGGGCGATATTGGAGTGACATTGCAAAAGTCCAACTACTTGCTAGGGTCGAGATGGAGTTATAGATTATTGTAAGGTATTACGGTCAGGATCTCGAGTTAGAAGTTAGAGACAGGAATTAGAATCATGTTTTTTACCACTATGCTTTAAATCCCTATCGTTACATATCAAAATAATTTAAGTCAATAAAACATTAAAATACTTACGGGATACTTAAATTAAATAGAATGTTTAAAAGCATAGTAAGGTCTGTCGAACATAAAATATCAACCCAACTCTTTATTTAAAAGTTTAAACATTTTTAATGGAATTGCTGCTTAAGACTTTTAACTGTTATTTTACAGACTTGATTATCTTGAATACATCTTTGTTATTTTCTGATAGGTCAAGGAAGTAATTATAAAAAACCAGAATTGAATATTATCTTAATCTTATTTATAACTATTTGTAACAGTTTGTATTTTTCTGTTATTGGTATTAAGGACAGAACATGATCGGTTTTTATTGCGCCCTGAGCGGATTACTTTGTATTGCCTTTCGGTTACAAGTTTTTGTTCATTTGGATCGAAACTAGCGGTGGAACCTGCAACACCCGCTTCTTCTTATTTGGGATTGGATGATAGAATGATCAGCTACAGACCTGAGTATAAACAGAAGAAAAATTCAAACTCTTACAGTTACTTTCATACCCATTAAACACATCAGTTGCTAACTATACTCAATAACTTGGTGAATAATTAGTTGATGCTTGAAACCACAGTTACTGAGCTCGACTCTTAATGTGAACATTAAAATAGTGGTCCAGGAAGATCAAATAAACAAGTTCTAATTAAATCAATTCATTTTGAAATTTATCTCGAAAGTTGATCAGAGGAAAAGCACAACTTAATCAGTTTTTCGAAGTATATGGAAATCGAACTTAAAATCTTTTGAAATAAACCTCATATGAATAGTCGAATTCTGTTCCCTTGTGTATTTGTTTCCAGGTTAGGCTAAATTATTTTATGAAAGTTATAAACCCATATAAAATAAACTGATGCTACATACCGTTCATTTAATTTCTAAATTTTAAACTTTTTCGCGTCAGTGAATAAGTCAGTAACCGTGGTAACAGATATTATAAGATATCCGATGCGTATGCATTAATAGCTACGCGTAAGATAATAAGTAGTTAAAATAGCATTTGTGTCAACAATGTACATAAGATTACATTAGGAATAAAACAGTAGGTAGGAATATATATATATATATATATATATATATATATATATATATATATATATATATATATATATATATATATATATATATATATATATATATATATATATATATATATATAGTATTTTTACTTAAGCCTTCCGTCTTTGTGACTAAACCTAATATTAAATTTGTTTTTTTTCCCAAAAACAGCTATTCCATTCATGTCTTTGATCTTAGGTTTCTATAGCCTTTCCGCTAAAATGATGAAATAAGCTAATATCATAAATTTAAAATATTTACTAACCCAGTTTCATGAATGGGTGGAAGTAGATAGTTTTTCAAAATAACTATCAAAATATGTTTGCTCTTGACTTTCATTTACCGGTAAATTCAAATAGAGATAATATATCATATCAAAAATAACTTGGCCTTTATAACTAAATTTGAAAAGCTTCACAATTTTATGGTAATTAAGGACGATCGGGTGAGGATAAACTCCATTCTCGTTCGAGATTGCGCCCCTGCACCTAGCAACCAACTCAAATAAGGAGGAAATTATTATTTACACTATCGTAATCCATGATGGAAGGCGTGTTTCGTTCGCCATTTTTGCTGGCTTACATGAAAAACGTATTTTTTTACGATGAAAATACCATTCCATCATGGTACGGACGCATCAAGTGTAGTGCTACAATGTTATTAAGTTACTGTGAGTAAAATTAATAGATTAGTTATGTGATTAGCCACCAAAATACACATCACACCATTAGCTAAATTCTAATAGGTTTAATAGCTATTCAAATACCGAACATGATTTATACACGAAATCGCGATGGTAATGGACAGGTAAATATGCACTAATTATTTAACTGTAGCAAATAATTCATCTTTATGATATTTAGTATTTTCGTATAGTTAATTAATTAATGGCCTTGACCTAGTAACACATTATGACTTTAGGGAATTATTGAAACATTAAAACAGTAAAACTTGGTTAACGCTATCAAGAGTACATGCATTTTTGCCTATTAGCATATGAATAGTCTGTCCAATAAATACTTGGATCGACTGATTAAGGTGCATAATTATACACAAAACTAAACCAGGAATTGATCGCACTGTATCTAAACACTTTTCACATTGAGTCGGTATAACATTTGTGGTTCATCTTTACTCAGGTAATCTCAACATAGTATTCAATAAATGTGAGAATTTAGGTCATATGCACTTTACTTCATAAAAATTAGGATTAGCTGTACAAACTGTATACTCACGAGATCTAGCTCCTTGTGCTCTCTTTCTGTTCTCGTAATGTACATTGATCATATGAGAAAATTAGTGAAGTGATATGTAGACGACAAATCATAAAATAATGAAATAACTAAATAGCTTGAATTTTTAGAATTGATTTTAAGGTAAAAAAAATTAAACAAGATGAGTTTAGTCTAATGTTACGAATAGGGGAGGGAACTTTGAGGGGGCTAAGACCGATATATACTCACTTTTGTAATGTTTTTATGACCTCATTTCCCGTACTTACTGTCAGAATCTACATTGTTCAACATTACTTCCATTTTTAACTCTATGTGATGATTATTCGGAGTAATATTTGTTTTTATTTTCCAATGTGATATTTTATTTTGTATGATATTAATTTATTTGAGTGTGATGTTTTATTCAAGATACGATATACCCTGTGTAAAATTAACATGAACTATGCTAAACATGATAGACAGTATGTCATTTTGTTATAACTATGGGTATTTTTATTTATAAATGTGATTTTATTATAATTAATAATCAAAATGAGTGTACAATCAATATATAATGAGTGTATTTTCGGCTAAGATTGCCGTTCTTTTGGGTTTTAAGAAACCTTCACTTGTATCTGTCTTGTTGTTATTACTTCGCGTCGCGGGAAATGCAGGGGTTCCTCGTTCTTTAAGGTAGATGAATTAGCGACGCGGATACAATAAAAAGCATTTACTTGAAATAAATGTTGTAACAGTAAACACTCAGTTGTTGTACTAAATACTGACTTAGTTTTTACTATAAAAAAATTCATATTTTTTTCTAATTTCTTTTATTAAACAGACTGTATCATAAGTGAAAAAGATATTTCGGTAATTTTGAGGTTATCATGCATTTCTGTTGGTTGATCAAAGATACAATATTTTTGTAATATAAAGCCGATGTGACGTTTTGATTATAAGTAACTGAAACTATTTCGAAAGAGAACAGACTGTTAAGTAATTGGAGTATTTTAATACGCAAACTATATCAGGATTAATTAGGTTATTTCTATGGTAGTTTCCAATGACAAGTTAGCAGATGGTGACCTTCATTTAAATTATTGTGCAGATGAAATCTGCTTCACTATAATACATTTGGGTTTCTCTATCACTTAAATGACGACATATGTGTATGTAGCAGCCGATATAAATAATAACATATATTCGTTAAACTTTAATAAACTTCATGCTCATATACAGACACAGTTGACTTGATATAATCTTTCATGTATCCATATGCTAATTAGAGAGCTGCCCATTGGTAATATATATAAAACACCAGAACAAATGCTGCAGCTTGATTTCAACTAATCAAATAATTGCGTAGACCGTTTGCTTACATGACTCCGCAAAATTAATATTTCAATGGGTACTAGGACCAATATCACTGAAATGCCTACATGTAAGTGTGTAGTAACAAATAATTCAGCAAAATCAATATTTCCATAGGTGTTCGACATTCATACTAAACTTTTTTTGAACAAGCTTTGATCATGAGATTTATCCAACTTACAAAATCTTACTTTAAACCGTATAGATGAAATAACACTCCTAAACTGTACAGACTGAAACTTTCTTGATGGGCTGGTATGATTTCGAAGTCTATGCTACCCTTTCGTAAGCTCCTCTAGCCAGGCTAAATATGTGTGAATCTTCTGGCACTTACAAACGTAAAGTTCTTTCAAAGTCCCCGTCATTTTGTTTCAACGATCTTGAACGATTTGGCATAAATCAAATATTCCGTATTGAAATTCTTGTAAGTTGATTACGTGTCCTTTGTATTGGTTATTAGGTGTTCTCATATCCTACTAGTCTTTTTTATGATTTTATCACAAAATCTTTGCAAAGAACGTTAACTGGTCTCTCTTTGTATTCTACACTTTAGGTCGATTGTTGCTTGTAGCTTGATCGTGTAAACTAACTTTCCTGCAGAGCTTCGTCACTTTTGTTTAGGGCTTGAGCAGGTCCAGAAAACAAGGTGAGATGAGTAAGAATAATCTAATGTAGTATTTGTATTAACTTGTGATTCCTTTGTACTTAATTAAACTCTTATTACGAATTTCATTTAAAAGATGTTCAGTTGCACTCATCTAATTTCACCTGCCTTCAATTCTACTATTCCCGAAATTCTTAGTATGAACATTAATTTCATACTTCTAACCATTACACCTAACTATTCACCAACAGTTGACTTGGTTATTCAAAATGTCACCAATTATTCATGGTGCACACAAACAATGCAAAGATACATAATCAAAAATTTCATTACAATATAAAACACGAAACTATTACAGTAGCTCTGAAATTCACTCTCAAGGTCACCTTAGCGTCTCTCAAGGGTCGTCCATAAGTTATATTCTCACCTCACGTGCAAAAGAATTACCAATTAACGCAAAATCGTAGTCAGTCTGCTTCACTTTGTCCCAGGAGTGCTAACAAAATATCCGTAATACATAAGGTTTACCTAGCCTTTATGTTCAGTCCCAATGAGAATTTATCGTTTATTTAATAAATCCAAGGTTTTCATATTTGATATCTTTTTGAAAAGGTTGCATACACCGATTGGTCTTTTTGTGATCGCCTCTTGTCGTTGCGGTACGGTTTCGGGTAGCTTGTAATGTCCAGTCGGGTGATAAGAAAGCTAGTTTGCATCTGTGGTAGTGTGGTGTTTGAATTGACTAATGATACTTTTGTACATGTTGATTGCACAATTTCGAATTCCAAATACAGTACATTCGTTTGTGCTTGTGACTTCTTAATTCAATCGCGTTATTTCTGGGACTCTTAGTGCTATAATTCAAATAATTCGAAACATTATACTGGCGTCGCGATTGAGCCTGCAATAGACATTCATTCAACTTCTGAAGATTTTGAGGATTATTTCGAAAGGTTCGAAATCTGGGCCATGACCAAGGAAGATGATGAGGATGTTAATATTGTGGCATATTTCCTCACATTCATCGGTAAAGAAGCATACAGCTTGTTAAGAACTCTGGCTATGCCGGAAAAGCCCATTTCGCTTCCTTATACAACTCTCAAGGAATTACTACCTGACTATGTCAAGTATGCAAATTTTGATTGCAGTAAAGAAGGGGAATTTCTTAAAATGATTCATCAGGACATCGAAAATTCTACTACATCACGTTATCCTAATCCAGTGCATACTCAAGGTTATGCAGATAATTCATTGAGGAGTTGCAGCGCGTTTCATGAAGATTGGCGCAAGTTTGGTCGATGTTTGTCTTGTGGCAAGTTCCATGCTTTTAATTCATGTAAATTTCGTAATTCCAAATGCTTTAAATGTGGTGATATTGAACATATTCAGTCAGTCTGTAATACTAATGTTGATCTTACTGCAACTAATATTAAGTCTTGTAATTCTGATTCTACTGAGTCGAGTATTTATAATGATGATTTATCTTTATCAACTATTGCAATAGGCAGTGTAGAGTCACAAAGCAGTTCAGAATTAAATCAAATTCAGAATTCTTGCGAAACAACAGTTTCTCACCAATCGATTTATCAGAATTCTCATGCTATTGTACCAGGTATGGTTTTTCCTTATGATTCACATATTTCCGATGAAATTCCTTGCAAATCTGAAGAAAATATGTTGAGTGAACATAACTATGATCGAAAACCTGATGTAGTTTTGATAGATGCTAATTTATCTAATGATCTATTACTCTGCAATGGCATTCTTGATGAATTTCATGAGAATATTTCAGAAGAATCAAATCCTTATGTTATTTCATCTATTACCTATCCTTATAATGCATTTGATCCTTGTGAAAAACCTGTTCAATGCGAAGCACGAGTATTAAGTGAGCTCAATTTTGAGTACAATTCGGATGATTTCATACCAACTGCTGTTCATCCTTATCACAAATCCACTTCCAATGTATACTCTAGTCAATACAAGAAATATGTTCTAAATGAAGTCACATTATTCATAACTTGGGGATATAAAGATCCAACATTATTTCGTGGGGGAGGATAGTGTTGAAAAAAAATATGGTTCCGATTCTAGATATTAATGATTTCGGTACAAAACCGACATGCTGATTGTATACAATTCCAGGTTAGTATGTTCCGATTTCGTTTGTTAATTCCAATACTAATGAGCACACTCTAGATACTACAAAGTTTTCATCCAATACAATGTCGGACAGACTCAGGATGAACTTAACAAGAAGACATACAACCGATTGCAAACACTTATACTTCTATTTAAGCTGTGGCGGATGTGGTGTTTGAATTGACTAATGATACTTTTGTACATGTTGATTACACGATTTCGAATTCCAAATACAGTACATTCGTTTGTGCTTGTGACTTCTTAATTCAATCGCGTTATTTCTGGGACTCTTAGTGCTATAATTCCAATAATTCGAAACATCATAGGTAGGCATCGAGTCCCGGTCGACTATGATCACCATTACAGGAAGACTGTGTCAGTTATAGGATGGACTCCTCCGTAGGTTGTAGTTAAAATGTTTTTGTTGGCGATCTCGTGTTACAGAAATAATAACGAGATCGTGCCAAAGTCTACAAGTGACACTGCTAAGCGTACGAGAGTTCGTGCAAGGTCACAAACAACGGGACAGAGTGGTTTTTGGCACACCTAAACAAACAGGTACAATAAAACAATCACTAGTACAGTTGGTTATAATAGTAATTGTTTCTATCACACCAATCGCGTTCTCTTCATAAAAGTAGGTCACTACAGGAGCCCTCCGCTAGAAAGGGTTTACACTTTCTATAAGTAGCGATTTCGATCGTGGGATTAATCGGCAAACGTGCGATGGTAGGATGAAAAGGTTAGCAAAACAGGAAGCGATCGTCGATTCTCGGGTTGTCGACGAAGGTCTTTTATGTAGGACAGTACTAGAAGTAACATGCTCTATTTTTTGCCCAAGTTAGCGTACCACACCAGAGTAGCTTTGATCTAGAATCTGAGGATTGTGTTCGTAGGGGTCAGGAACAGACAGCTCTGCAGACGTAGGACAGAACAACATTGAACAAAGAGGCCAGAATCGATCATAGCAACCAAGCTCGAGAACATACGTATGCCAGACATATTTGGAGCCAGAACATTGACTGAGTGCGTTGACAAGAACATGACTGGCCAGGCCATCTTTCACCAAAACTGACTGGAGTCGACGGTACTAACAGGGCGATGGTCGGAGGCGTGGGCTCAGAATCAAAATCAAAGAAATAGAGAAAGGTGTAGCATGCATGTAGCATATGGATAGATTCCTATACCGTATCCATTGTTAATTGAGAGGTTAGTCGCGAAAGCGCACGAGTGGGCGTACTCGGCGACCGAAACATGAGACAGTCGTCTCGTTAGTACTTCGTGAGCCTGCAATCTCATCCGAAGTCAAGGGCGACGTGTTCTGCTGATCTGGACGTGAGACTGAAATCTCGTCCGCAGATGGTGCAGATGAAACGCTCTGTTGACTGGGGCATGCGAATGAGGTCTCTGATTTATCTGTTGTGGGGTCCGAAGCAGATGAAGGGATCCTGCTAGTAGGTTTTATGGGTCTAGCATTGGGTCTCAACTTATCAGGTAGGACACTGCCATCGATGTGTGCTGGTTTGAGACGATCAATGCTGACGATCTCGGCGCGGCCATGTCGGTCAACCTTGAAGGTTTTTTCGTGACGATAAATCACGTGAAAAGGTCTTTCGTAAGACTGTTACCAATGAGGGCAGCTACATACCTGTGCTCTATTGATCGTTGACATTGTAAGCATTGCCTTACCCATATATGAACATCTTTATTAATGGACGTCCAGACGTATCGTGCAGCGTTGAAGCGTAATGTGGCTGCGATACCTGTGTGAGACAGTCCATGCAAGGCATCGAAAGCGAGACAACGGTAAGCAGAGGGTACGATGAGTTTGGGAAGACCAGTAGAAGTATCACACAGAATAGTACCTGAACTAGTAGCCAGGGGTACTTTCCAGCACTCAAGGGATGTTAAATGTTGTGTTGCTGTACTGGAAGGATCGCTCGCTTGAGCGGCAGTCATAACAGGGAGATCAAGCGTCGGTAAAGTAACTGCATTCACTCGGATACATAGCAGAGCATCGGCTACATAGTTCGACTCAGCATCTGCTTTTTTAATGTATTCACGTTTAGAAGCTGTTCTGATGTAGTTATAGTGGCAAGGTGTCTGATCTTCATAAGGTTATCAATCAATGAGCAGACACACGCGTCTGATCTCAATATTATAAACAGCGGTCTGAATATTCTGTCTGGAAATCTAGTAAATGACCTACAACCTTACTATTACTTATAGGGTAGAACCCTATGTATGGCTGTTCTGCATTTGAAATGCGAGACAGAAAGAACAGTTTGTTGCCTTATTATTGGAGGTAAAGTATGCAGCCAAACAACGTTGGGGTTATAACCCTTTGCGACTGATCGGAAAATGACCAAAACAATTGAGTGAAACAAGATTATTACACGGGTGTAGGAAACAATAAAATAACTGCTGACCCCTAATGTTAACGCTGATTCCAGACGCTATTTGATATCTGGACCACAAATCTGAGAAGACGTTCTCTTTCTATATTGGTGAGGTTGTGTACTTTACGTTATTGTTATACAAGATTGTCTGTAAGAGCATCCGTCAGGTTTTGACAAGGTTCATTTCACTCCAATAAAAGATGATACTTTAATTCTGTCAGCACTTCTTGTTTCGTCAAGCCAAACTTTTGTTGCGGTAAATAAATTCCTATAATAAATAGTTTTGCAAGTCCTCAACATTTGATGCTAACCGCGTTAGTTTTACTGGAATTACCTAGCTGAAAGCACCCGGTCATGCATCCACAGCAGATCACGAACGGGTACACCATGGTACGCATATCCTACAACCATTAGTCAGCCTCGATCAAACGCTTCTCGAGATGTCGATAGCCTTTCAAATATATCTTCGAACCCCCTCGCTTCAGACTTCTGGTTGAACTGGGTTGGTATACTTCGATTATAAAGGTGTTACTAGTGAATGCGTTGTCGAACTCCGAATACTTGTTGTATCTTTACTATTTATTCATTCGTTAACAGATCAGTGAATATAGAACTGTATATTAAACATTATCAGGGTGGAGGATAACTAAGTCAGAATAATCCGTCCCATGGGCAATTTATTTATTCTAGGTTTTTGAACTCACTTGTCATGTACTCTGAGTTGTCTTATTTTATTAAGCAGCAAAAACGATGTATCAGGTCCGAGATTTTTCATGTTAGTGGCCACTAAACAACAAGAAGGTATTGAAATATTAAGGAAACTAATGATCTCCAAGGGAATCGAACTTATAATCCGAGATTTCATCACTGAGCTAATTAGTGATTAATGAAACTGCAGAAAATCAGTCATTCAATGCCGGGTCGTCACAAAAATATTAGAAGCTTCGTCCAATAGAATGCGAACAGTTTTCACCTAAGACGATTTAAAAATGACCTTCAGGCTATCTATTTGCAGACGTTATGAAATCCTCGAGTCGGGCAATTGTCTTTAAAAAGGTAGTGTAATTATAATAATTTTACATGTCCCCTATTTTAGGAAAGTCGCTTTGCAAAACGTTGGGGATATGGCACAAAATCTCCCCAGATATCGGGAAATTGTCTAAGATTTCGCGTTTTTCACCGATACTTCCCCACTATCATATGACAAATTGAGAAAATCTATCTATTGTGAGATACTGTTGATTGTATTATTACCATCATTAGCATTATTATTGCTATTTAATTATAAATATCGACATGAAAGGCTCCACGCGAATCGTCCGATGTGTGAGGACTAGAATACTACCCGGGTGCCCGAACCGAAACAGGTAGTTTTCTTAGGGAGCCACACCCCGAGCCTTTGACCCACAGGAGATGCAGTCCCATGGTAGCCAGTTTCCAATAATTGATTCATACGCCACTTGTTCCCTCAGAATCTTGGAGTCCAAATGGATCATTGGTTTGGAACCAGGGTTTCTCAACTCCCCTAGGTGGATCCTCCAAATCCACCGACCCGAATAAAGCTCCGAACATTTGCTTTTCGTCCTCTCAATTTCGTAAGCAACACCCACACTGCGAGAGGATAGTGGATAGGGCTTTTCTAACAGTAGCTGTATATGCGTGTAAGAGCATTTCGAGGAGAGGTGATTTCCCCCATCCTCGTACATACCAGGGCATTCGGACTGTAAGGTAAAATATCTCGCCTATGGTTAAACGAAAAAATTAAGTCGGTATACATTGCCGTATTTTTAGTTAGTTTCTTACGCTAAGATTCAGAACAAGTTTCCTCGTTCTTGGTGCTCAACATTTGGACGTACCAGGACTCCGATACTGTTGGTGTTCACACTGGACCCCACTGCATATCACTTCAAGCATCAGCAGTTCATTAAGTATTCAACTGAGTTCTGATAACTTCTAAATTGTCCCACAAGTATTAGGTTGTTAATATCCAGGATTGCACCTAGTCGTCCTGATTGATATATATGAACCCTGACCAGATAGTTGTGGTTACATGAACTTTGGGATTCAATCACTGTCCAGTCTCAAGTAGAAGGTAGCACATTTTGGATTCTAGTGCTAGCTAATATCCAAAAAATATACGGAAAAGTTTAACATTTAGTAATATCGAGGTGTTCTCTTAATATCTACATATGTCAGCAAAAATTAATCAAACGTAGTCCTTAACATCAAAACGGGAAAGTACAGACTTTCTAATAAACTATTCCTACATTAGTCATATTTTTTCATTTTAATATAGTGGATTAAAGGTGTTTGGTAATAATTTGCAGAATGGGAAATGCCGTTTAATAGGTTATAAATTAATCTTAAGTTGGACTTTGAGAACGTATTGTTAGACTTTGACAAAATTTCACCTCCACATAGACTTTTGCGAAGACATAAATTCTTCAAGACAGGTAATAAACTTGACCAACGCTGCATTACCGCCTTCGTCCCCTCTAAACTTTACAGTATTTTCATAAAAGATATATGGGTTTTATCAATGCGCTATCTATAACACGATCTTACTATATATTTTTCCATTACTTTTGCTGGATAGTGTAAGTGCTCGTGTGTTGAAGAGATTTACAATGAGATTTGGGTACTGATTTTCCTATGTGCAGTTTAGCTTTATGTTGTAGTGATAAATCATGATGTTGAAATATACAAACCTTTTTTATTTGGGTTGGAGGCTATAAAGTTTGCTATCGAGTTTTCGAAGCAAACGATCTGATTTTATGTAAGTCTGAGGGCGTGTAATTTCAGCCAACTTTGAGAGTAGGTAACAAACAACACAAAGTCATCCTGTTTTCATCTAATTTTATCAGCGTGAATCAATCACCTTTTTAATAATATTGCTAGTCATACAGACAATTAGTGAATTACCTGTAGGTTCTTACTATTTTCAGTTCACCAAAATAAATATTTTAGGCTCAATATTTTAGTTTAGTTTGGATACAGTATTAGTTGTTAAGTAGTTTGCGTCTGATAATTTGCCAATACTCCATCGTATGAGTATAAAAGTATTGAATCATCGTTCTTTTTTCACCCTTTTGGAACCATTAAAACAAAGGATAAGTGAACACGGGTTTTCCTCGTATATAATGTGGCAAGAAATATCACAAAATTTGTGTAAAAATGTGTCGGATACCTTTTTATTGGAATACATGCATAAATTCTGTGGTGGCAACCCTCACTGTTCTGGCAGCAAAGGAAATTACGAGATAGCAAGTAAATACATTTTACTGAATTTTTTAAATTTTCCCAAGCCACTATATTTTCACACTTATTAATTAAGCTGGCTCATACTAGTAATTTTTGTTCAGCTCTTCGTGTAATGAGACACTTGGATTTAGTAATTTCATATGGCTACAAAATTATAAGTATTTAGACATTGTTGAAATTCTCATGTTTGTTTGAAGCACGTTAGGGGAACTTACACATGTATGCGTCATGATTTAAATCTGTAAATAAAGAGACAAGTTTACGGGTGGTTTTTATGGGGTGCATATCGTAGCTGCAACTATACACCTAACTATTTGTAATTTCCATTTGTTATCGGAGCATGAAATTCGTTTCCCTGATCGACTCATAGATTGTATTACTGATTCAATCTGAACTAAAAGTTCATCTGAGCCACTGTGACTGATTTCGTGCCTCCCCTTACGGCTGAGGATGGGGGAAATCATCTCTCCTGGAAATGCTCTTACACGCATATACAGCTACTGTTAGAAAAGCCCTATCCACTATCCTCTCGCAGTGTGGGTGTTGCTTACGAAATTGAGAGGATGAAAAGCAAATGTTCGGAGCTTTATTCGGGTCGGTGGATATGGAGGATCCACCTAGGGGAGTTGAGAAACCCTGGTTCCAAACCAATGATCCATTTGGACTCCAAGATTCTGAGGGGACAAGTGGCGTATGAATCAATTATTGGACACTGGCTACCATGGGACTGCATCTCCTGTGGGTCAAAGGCTCGGGGTGTGGCTCCCTAAGAAAACTACCTGTCTCGGTTCGGGCACCCGGGTAGTATTCTAGTCCTCACACATCGGATGATTTGCGTGGCGCATATGTATTTGATGCCTTTTATAACATTGTTTATATGTTTAAATAAATCGTGTCATATCACAAGGTTTACAGCTACATGTTATGTTTATCGGATGGAAATCGATTCAGTAGCCTACACTTGCCAACGTGACATAAATCAACAGTCAACGATTTCGTGGATTGATACTATCTTTGCCTGGTACCCCAGAGATTTATTTTAACTCACTATCATGTCACATAGTCATGGGTACTTGCTTTTAAACGTCTCTCCACGTACTTTAATTTGAACTGGCTATTAGTGTCAACCTCACGTAATTATGCACTTGGTTCCTAGGTCACAGTTGTAAATTGATTGGTATTTATTTTATGGTGTTACAGTTCAATTTATTTATTGTCTAAAATATTGTCAATATTGTAGACTTCATAGAAAGGAGCTGGAAAGAATGGGGTTGGCCTATTGTCGACAGACAAGAATTTTATGTTACTCTTCCTTTGGGCCCTCCTGAGAATGGTCCATGGAATGAAGTTCTTCTAACCAACTCGGATGGTACCGAAGTCATACACAGAGCTCAAAATAGTGGTGAGTTTCTACATTTTATTATCTATGATTTGGTCGTTTTAGTGAACATTTTTCATTAAAGATGTCCGTAAAAAGTCATAACTTTGTAGAATATATCCGTACTCCAGGGTAATAAGTAGTTATGCATTTAGATATATGGTTAAATCTTGTCTATTTGTTGATGGTTCGTCGAACATTTTTCACTACTGAGATCACTAGTCGACATGACTGAAAACTTTCTAAAACCAGGCATCACTGGGCAGCTGTCTCATCTTAGTATTTGGCTCCTCAGTAGCACGCATTCACAGAGGGTTGTTACCTAATGTATAGCTCAACAATATATGTTCTATACGATAATACTTAGTTAAGTTCTAGAAACCCTGTGAAATTATTTCTTTTTGATGAATAACAGGAATCGAAGGCTGAAATATAATGTTATCTTTAGTAGTAGTGATCTCCTTCACTACACTACTAGAGTATTACTGTGTGCTACACTGGGAACGATTGTGATTAAGTAATCCTTGTTCATCAATATTTATTTTTCCAAAAAAATGAACGTAAAGTAATTATTAGTCTAGTCAATTGGGTTGGGACATTGAATTTAACTAGTGTAAACTAATAATCGTGTTTCTATTTCTGTCAATATTTTTCACTGTTCCTTAAATATTTTGTAAAACACATTGGTTTTCTAAATATTCTGGAGAACAATTTTTTACATCTATAGTTACTGTTCCGCCGAAATCTGAAATATGCTCTCAAAATGTAACTGTTGACAACTCTTACAGTAACCAATTACCTGTTTATCAGGCTTATTCGTGCTCTGGTGAGTCGTTTGGATATTTTGTATTTGTGAACTATGCAAGACGTAAGGATTTGTTGTTGTTTGATAAATTGCAAGGTCGAAAGAAGGGCGAACCTAGTCATATATGCAACAAGAATGTCATTGTAATTGCCAGACTAGGCAACGGAACTCGACAATCTAAGTTAAAAAATTTAATGGAACATTGCACTTGTGGTCAAAACAATACTTCACTTCCTGACCACCATCCTGGCGCTCTTATTCTGTATCCTGATCCACAAGATTTTGCTGTAAATGGTCTAGTTTATCCTCATGGGAAAGGGTTACCAGGGGATGCTCCTGTATTTGGTCATATGAATATGAAATATGCTGGCGGTGGTGATCCGACCTGCACTGGATTTCCATCACTTCGTGAGTTGGTATTTTCGAATGTTTAGGATTTGTTTGCATTTCAGATATTTACCCACTGACTGAAGGATTTTTTCAGAACAATCTTAGTTTATCGTTTTCTGACCAGAATCAAGTTGATGTAGATATATCAATGCAGAAAGTGGCTGTTCTGTCGTCTGTTGCTTCTATGAATTATCTAGGGAATATGTTTAAATATGGATCTTTGGTGATATTCGATAATTTTCGAATAATAAAGGCATTATAATTTTCATGAAAATCTAATATACAATTTACAATACAGAACCTGGAATAAATGTACATCGGTTCGAATTCCCACAACACATTGTCACAAATGTATGAAATTATCCAGATAAATTTCAGAGTAGTCATAATTAGTAACGTCGATAGTAGTAAAAAAGTACCAAAAATCTATTAGCGGTATGATTTACGAGGAAAGGATGAATTCGTGAAATGAAAATACATGAGATGAAATTAAGAATCTAAGGGAAGATAAAGAGCGAATACATTTTCACTATCAGTGTCACCCAACTGAACAACCCATACCATTTATGCGTATAATCTTGATACTCTTGTGTTTTTTAACTCTTCAATATATATTTGATTTTTTGGTGAATTATAACGACCTGAGGTTTTATCAAAAAATTAATTTATTTACTGACATTTCAGTTGACAAAAATAGTTAAACGTTTGAAAATCTTTTCATTTTATTAAATTACTTGACTGTTTGCCGTAATTTCTATTTTGAACTTTTAAAACATACCTTAGTTTTATGTTGTCTTTTTGATTCCAGCCCATATTTATCGAACTGATACACTTGTACAAGGTGATGCCCTTACACAGATTCCTGTTCAACCTATTGGCTATGATGATGCCAAAATATTTCTATCAAGCTTAGAGGGACCAACTATCCCTAATGATTGGGATACTCGTTTGGCGACTCATTTGGGACCATCAACTAAAACGTAAGGTTTTATAAGTAATTCTATGTTTGACAATTGACTTTCCAAGGTATTCTTTATAAAGCAAGTAGTTCATGTGTATTGTATGCTGCATCTGTTAGAGGCATGGTGATGATTTTGGTACTATTTTTGTGGTTGATTATATCACTCTCTTCAAATATTCAGTCCCTCAGAGTATCAGTTAACTCAGTGATAACACTTTGATGGAATGATAGGTGGTTAAATTTGAAAGGAAGGCTGGTGTTGATTTCTGACTATTTTGAGAAACAGCAAGACAATCCAAATGGTTAACTTACTGTTGAATGTAACCATATAACAATTTATTAATTCTATAAGTAGGTTTGGTTGATGCTTTATTCATATAATGTTATTTTGTTTCTCTTAATATACTTTTCCCGACCGAAGCTGCAACCTTGACGCGGTGGTCGGGCTTGCCTATCATGATGACCCAACCGAGCTATATTGGCTGGAACATATGTTCCTGTAGGTTCTGTCATGCCAGGCTGGTCGATTGGAGAACGGTAAGACTAAAAGCAGCAACTCAAAGTCTGAGGGCGAAGTCGTACTGCTGACTGTAGAGGGGTGTGACAGCAGTAAGGTGTTTCCCTGGGACAACCAGCATATGCAGCAATGCTGCTTTCCCACAAGGAGGAGTGGGGTTAGAAAAGGTCGACCCTAAAAATGTCACTCCTCACCTTACCTCACGGATTTCCGTCTCCGGCGGTAAGGCCCTTTGAAGAACGGTGCTAATACATTAAAAACCTTCCACGAAAAGGCCGTGCACGATCGGCCTCAAGCAGTTGTCCCTTGGGCTCTGCGGTTACGCTTCCAGGTCGTTAATACCAACACTAATCCAATTTCCTTTTCAGGTTCCTCAAGAAATACCCTTTCATGGTGTGGGCAGCCGCGAAGTGATATCAGCCCTCATACCCGTAACAGCATTCGAGACCAAGTTGGTCACATTCAAATCCTTCCTACACCTCCTAATACCTCTTATCTTCATGACTAACCCTCCTCACGTCTCTATCACCTCGCACCACTAGGGAAAACGATTCGAGTACGCGGAACGTTATTCCTGGTATCCTGAAACCACGCTTTAAACTACACGTAGGAGCTTTTAACGTCCGAACACTGTGCCAAATAGGACAACAGGCCTCCTTAGCTAAGGCTTTAGAATCCCGCGCCATCGACATGTGCTGCTTCTCCGAAACGCGCATACAGGATCCGTGTAGCGTCATTCATCTGACCTCACCATGCCAAAATAAAGAACCGACTCGATTCACACTTCGTGTATCTGGAAGCCCTGATTCTGCTTCCCGTAGCTTCGCCGGCGTAGGTATAGCATTGAGTCCTAGGGCAGAACTAGCTCTCTTAGAGTGGATCCCAGTAGACAGTCGTTTGTGCGCTGTCCTACTGAACGGAACAGTAAGGATCCGAAAAGATAGGGACACTTGTCGTTGCCTCTTCGTCGTCTCTGCCTATTCTCCCACTGACTGCAGCGCAGATGATGTAAAAGATGAATTTTACAGAAAGCTCTCCGACCTTCTCCGAAAAGCTAGGCGCTCTGATGTAGTAATAGTTGCCGGTGACTTTAATGCTCAAGTAGGTAAACTAAGCGATAGGGAAAGACACCTGGGTGGATCTTATAGTGTCATGGCTCAAAGAACAGATAATGGCGACCGTCTGTTGCAGCTATGCTCAGATAACCGCCTGTTTCTTGCAAATACTAACTTTAAGCATAAGGAAAAACATCTTTTAATATGGAGACCCCCTAAATCGTCCCAACGTTGGACCCAAATAGATCACATCGCTACCAGCCACCGATGGAGAGGCTCGATAGAAGACTGTCGCTCATTTCGGAGCACATGCTTAGATTCAGATCATGCTGTAGTACGAGCGCGTATCTGCCTGCGTCTTACTGGACGTAGGAAAGCCTGCAACGAAACTTCTTAGGGGCCTACTTGATGATAGTCAAGCTAAGAGTATATTTCAGGAACAACTAAAAAAACAGTTGGGCAGCCATGTATGTGATGCCCACCCCGAGGCAGCATGGAATGATATCCGAAAAGCTGTGGAAACAGCAGTGATATCTGCTAGTACGGTAACCCGTAAGGTTAGGGAAAAACACTGGATCTCAGCCGCATCTATCGCACTGAACATAATGAAGAGCGGAGTCAGCTTAAGCGCAAGCTGACAAGAAGTTTACGCAATGATCGTGAACAGTGGTGGGTAGCGAAAGCAAGAGAAATGGAAAAGGCAGCGGCAATAGGTGATAGCAGACAATTGTTCAGACCTGTTAAGGAAACTGGTATTAGGAAATCGACTGTTAGCGAAACAATCTCAGAGAAAGATGGACATATTATACATTCTCAATCCAGGAGATTGGATCGATGGGCAGAACACTTTAGGGATCAGTTCAACTGGCCTTCAGCCACACTTCGGTTTCCCACGATCTCTAGTCAACCTGAATGGTAAGTTAATGTAGGTCCTCCGTCTCATTACGAAGTTGAAAAAACCATAGGAAATCTAAAGCGAGAGAGAGCAGCAGGCCCTGACAGGTTTACTCCTGAAACGTTTAAGGATGGTGGTTCAGTATTAGCAATGAGATTAACTGAGGTTTTAGGTAGAATTTGGGAACTGGACGTAATCCCATCTGACTGGTCTCAATCACTGATTGTGCCAGTTTTTAAGAAAGGACAAAAGTCCTCTTGTGACAATCACAGAGGAATCAGTTTGACTAATATAGTGTCTAAAATATTAGCTTCAATAATACTTCGACGCCTAACCAAAGCTCGTGAAGAACAGACTAGAGAAAATCAGGCTGGTTTTCGACCTGGACGTGGTTGTATAGACCAAATATTCACACTATGTCAGGTTCTAGGACACAGACACACGTTCAGACGCCCCACAATGGCGGCATTCGACTCTGTTGATCGTAAGGTTCTATGGCAGTGTTTGTCACTGAAAGGAGTACCAAAGAAGTACATTAACCTTATAAAGGCTCTCTACTCGAACACAACTGGTAGAGTGAGAGCTTATGGTGAACTGTCATCAGAATTGATTAGCTCAAGTGGTGTTCGTCAGGGCTGTCCACTCTCTCCATTCTTGTTCAACTTTGTCATTGACGTACTTTTAGTGATAACACTTTCCTCATCTAAATTTTCAGGGGTTGAACTCCTACCAGGAGGTTCACTTGCTGACTTAGAATATGCTGATGACGTAGTTTTATTTGGTGAAGACGCTGACAAAATGCAGAGTCTTCTGACCACTCTAAGCAACAATGCAAGCATGTTCGGGATGCGATTCTCCCCCTCGAAATGCAAAATGTTGCTTCAGGATCGGGTTGCATTGACACCCGAACTAATGATAGGGAGTGAAGTAATTGAGTGTGTCGACCGCTTCACTTATCTTGGAAGTCTCATCAGCCCTTGTGGTCTGGTGTGTGACGAAATCTCAGCACGGATACAGAAGGCTCGACTAGCTTTTTCCAACTTGCGTCATTTATGGCGTAGGCGAAATATCCGTCTATCAACCAAAGGACGTGTTTACTGCGCAGAAGTTCGTCCCGTCCTACTTTATGGCAGTGAAACATGGCCGGTAAGAGTAGAGGATATCCGTAGGTTACTAGTATTTGATCTTAGGTGTCTTCGAAACATTGCTCGTATATCATGGGACCATCGAGTAAGTAATGCAGTTGTTAGGAAACGGGTACTAGGTAAGGATGGCAAATCAATTGATGAAGTAGTGAAACTTCATCAGTTGAGATGGCTGGGACATGTGTTACGTATGCCCAACCATCGACTGCCTCGATGTCAGATGTTTTGTTGTACAGGAGTAGATTGGAAGAAAGCTAGGGGTGGTCAGACCAAAACATGGCACAAGTCCATGAAGTCACTGATAAGTGGACTGAGCCATGTTGATTGGTGTAGACTACCCGGTTGGGGACCGCGAGATGATAGCAACCGATGGTTAGAGACCTTGAATAACATGGCTCAAAATCGTTTGCAATGGCGCAGGTGCATCCACTCTTTGTGTTCTCCCAAATTCTAATCTTCTGAATTCTTCATGTCCCTTTCTTTTTTCTCTTTCCACATTTCTTTCACTGGATTATACTCCTTGAATAACATCTTCAAACCCTAATTTTTCTGATTACAGCTTATAATTTTACTACATCTAGCACTACGGGATTCGAATTGACCACTGCATCTCTGTGCTAATGTGGTGTGGCAATTCGAACTGATGTACGTACGTACGAAGTTCTACGTTGTTACTGAATGAATGACTGACTGACTTAATATACTTTTATGGTCAAGAATTTCATTCTCACTGATGTTTTCCAAAAGTAATTCCACATATTTTAATTGATGGCTTGCAATACTACTGATCATGAAATAGTACCTTGTAAATTATAACTCTTGGTAAGGATATTCGGATCTGCTGAATCAATTACGAACTATTACGAACTACTACTTCTGTGGCTAGGTCCATGGTCGGAAGTTTAATTTATAAAACCCTAAATATTAACGTTTATTTAGACACATCGTTCAGCTATCAGTTCTCGTTTTCACATCCTACCTCAACTTCTCCCTGTTTTCCATCTAGTTAGTACCTCGAGTGCTCGCATCATAAGTATGGTTCAGAGTAAGCAAACGTTTGCTGGATCACTAAGTTATATTTTTCCGTTTTAAACTTCATCCCACGTTTTGAATTTATAATTCTATATAGAACGTTGTTTGGTTTAGAGGACTATTACCAGCGGTGAATGTCTATGTTTGGATTTAATCCTATCTGGTTTTCTCTACGCAGTCTATCCATGGTCTTGGTAATTGACTTTCTCATTTTTTCTCAAGCTTGTCCAATCATAATATAAAGCTATGATAAGAAAAAGGAAGTTTATGTAGCTGGTTTATGAAGATCATAGGATGTTTGTAATCTGGCGCGAGATAGATTTTGAATTAATCTGCCCCACTGTCAGATTTTAAGGTGTCCTACCCAAAATCCAGAATTATTGTTTTTCTGGCCCCAACCGGTAAACTCCTATTCAGATTTAAATGACTGTCGATTATATCCGTCTACCTATTCAATGTATTCATTTGATTACCTTAGGCTTCTTGTTTACACAGGCCTAGGTCACCTAATGTTAGCTGATTGTAAATGTTCCTAATTAGGCATTCGTTTATAAAAATTTAAATTGTTTTCAATTCTCTAGCCTACCGATTGTCAAACGATCTTATATTGTTCTCTGAATCTCACAAATCCGTTTAATTGGGTATATTCAGGAAGATTCAATATATATGTAGTTAACTTGTAGATCATTATAAGTTTCCAATTTAGATTTTTCGATTTGTTAGGAAATAGATTGTTGTTAATATAGTTTTAGGTAACATTATATCTTTGTATTTTACAATTCCTAATAATATTTAGTGTAACAGTGTAGGATTATTACATCCTGTAACCCTGACTAAAAAGCCTAAAAAAGTGAACTTACATACTAGTGTTTGTTTATTTATCTTTATAGCTGTTTAAAAGTTGTAGTACACAATCAAGTTTCTAAAAAACCAGTGAAGTTATGTAATGTAGTGGGTATAATGCCAGGTGAAATGACACCTACTTCAACTGAATCTGATCAATATGTAATTATGGGTAATCATCATGATGCATGGGTACAAGGTGCTTGTGATCCAGGATCAGGTATGGTGATTTTACAAGAAATTGCTCGAATTCTTGGCGAGGCTTATCGTAACGGTAAGATTATTTATTTCTGTTGTATTACGCATATAGATATATAATTATTCTTCAATATAAATTCTTAATCATTGTTACTTTCTCATCAAAAACTTTGTGTTAAAGCAGATGATGATGTTTGATCAATAAAGTCCCACCCAGTCGCACCAAAATAGTAAAGTTTCGTTGATACGCAGTAGGAATTTAAAGAATTGATTTGTATGAATAATTCATGGTATAAAGCGAATGAAATTACAAGGCTTTTATTCTTTCTACATGAGTAATGAATTTTTCTACGTTACCCTTTGTATCATTATTTAAATCAGAAAGTCCTTGTAGTCTTATTTTTAGCATTACGATGTATACTAATGAGATTCAAATTAATCTATATCTTTGTAGATCGTAGCAACAATTATAAGTTGTAACAGTGGCCAATTTTTATTAAACAGCTTACTATTACTAACAATTTAGTATCAATCCACAGTACTTTATATGGTTCCGGGTAAAAAAGTTCACTTTTCAAGTCAGTACTTCAATCTCGTTAAATTTTACACTAAAAATATGATGAATTTTAGGAAACAGGTTATTCATATATATATATATATATATATATATATATATATATATATATATATATATATATATATATATATATATATATATATATATATCCATGTCTTCATTTAGTGAACGTAATGTATTACTATTTTTGAAAAAGGTTTTAAACCTCGTCGTACGATAATTCTTGGTTCTTGGGATGGAGAGGAATTTTCTGTCTTGGGTTCAACACATTTTGTACATAAATCTGAATATGAACTATTATCTAGATGTGTTGTTTATATCAATTCAGATTGTCCCATTAAAGGTCATAAAACTTTTTCAGCTCGAACCGATAGTTTATTAATTGATAGTCTTATAAATGCTGCAAAATTAGTTCCAGTTGATCCACCAGTAAATATGCAATCATTCTATGACGAATGGTTAAATAATAAGATGAGTGATCGTAATGAACCCATGTAAGTTTTATTTTTATTTTCAAGATGGTTTGTTATTAATTGAAATTATTTCATATTTCGAATGTTTAAAGCTTAGCCGTCTAGATAGATGTTCTCTGTTTCAATGGTCATTTTTAACATAATAATAAACAAATGCTTTTAATTTCATTGTATGTAGAAAGTATTTCAGGCGCAAGAAAGTTCTGTTCTATGTGTGTTTGATCAAGGCTTCAGGGTATTCTGTCGATTGAATAGTGATTGTTACTGTTATGTTGTGTGCATGTCAAATTTGTTTCATCCATTGTTCTACTGTCTATATTTGGGGACGGGAACGATTGCGATCCCCACGTCGCGCTAAGTAAAAGCAACATGTTGGCGCTAATGTTGACCTATTGACTCTAAATAAACATCATTTAACCAGGTACACTCATTTATGTACTAATTTTACACAGTTTATTAGTTAATAAACACCATATGAGCTAAAGGATAAACAGGCTTACTGTAAAATATATACATGGAATATTACTAAAAATATGATTGTCATACTAGTCAGAAGTTCACACCTGTCATACTGAACAAAATTCTCACTTTATTGGTACAAACATATTGACCTGAAGTAATGTTACACTGGAAAATATAAAATTCATATCGTACCAAATAAAATTGTAAGTTTGTATGATAACAAATAGCAAATTCACGTATGAGGTTCTTCGCTTGGTACTTTCATGTATCAATTAGGGAATAAAAGTTATTTCTTGACTTAGATCGTGTTATAAATATAACGTCATCTACGAACGTGGTTCGAGGTTTGAAAATTGGATTCTGAGTTCATTCTAAAACTTCTATGCCAAGGATGGGTAAAACGAGTGTCTCATTATCACTGTTGATGTTACACATTCACGTGTGAGATCGTTTCGTGATATTGTGGTGTGTGCTACTTATATTGACATAAGTAGTATATGATGTTAGTCGTAAACAGAAGGTCTGGAAGCAGAGAGACAAGAGGATCGAACAGTAAAGAATGGAAACAAAATACAATTTGTATGAAAATGCATGGACAATGAAGTCTGAGTCATTTTGAGACAATCGATAGACATTTTGCAAATTAAGCATTTACTTTATGATTGTTAGATTTTATTAACAAGTCCTGCAATTTTGTGTTAAATGCACTCGACTGTCCCCACTTGTGTTCTGTTCACCACAATATAAATGCGATTTTTTCGACACTTCATGGAATAAAAAGGTGTAGTTACAATAAGCTTAGCTATAAAATCTTATTGATTGATCAATACAAGAACTTGCGCAATGACAGTGATTTCAGTTTCACATGATAGACGAAAAAAAATAGAATAATATTTAATAAAAGCTGACTGTAATTATGTAAGAAAAATTTACGTATATAGTAGTTTGACTGTTCTGGACTTGTTGAATGATCATAATTGAAATGGTCGAGACCACTGTAAAGGATTTGAAGCCAAGTCACTAAAGTTTTCTCAACCATGGAAAGCGTGAACTTTGTCACATTGTGACAGTGGCGATCGTTTACTTTATGGTTTGGCTAAATTTTATTTAACTTCTTTACTAGTTATTCTCTTCTAATATAAGCCATCCACTTGTGAACATAACTAACAATAATGGCCTGTTTCGCTAATCTCTTACTCTTCTAACATTTTAGTTATATTAGTTTCATAAGCAATGTTTTAGTTCTGTAACCTTTAACTTGTTATCTTTCATGACTAGCGATAATATATTTCCTACTCCTGTTATTATTTTGCACTGTTATATTACTTATAATGCAAATGATGTTATAATTCTGAAAATACACTCCTAACTATTTATTTTGGTCAGTGTTCTTCTAGAATCACATCTCTTGGTGGTGGATCGGATCATATACCTTTTGCCTATCGTTTAGGGATTCCATCAACATATCCAGAGTTTCTACCAGTAAGTTTGTTTACTTTTTGGCATTAAAACGCTATTCTTGTACTGATCTATAAAGTCATTAGATTCGAAACCTTGATGACAAACTTTAACGTAGTTCAATGAATTGTATTGTAATAAATTATTGGTTACATATCACATATGATTGTGTCGTCGTAACATTCCTCAAGGATCAGTGAATAACCTTGTGACCAATGTCATCGGTAAACATAGTATACTAAACGAAGGTGGCACATCAATTAGTGAGGTTGTAAGTCTTCATCGACTGAAGTGTTCAGAACATGTGTCACGTATGCCTAAACTCCGTCTACCTTGACGGACAATGTTTGTTGTTGTAGAAGCAGTTTGGAGGAAAGCTGGGAGCGGCCTAATCATGATGTGGCATTAGTTCACGAGGTTATTGGCTGTTGGTATGAGCAGTTTTGTTAGAAACTGATGACCTGTTTGGAGTCCGATCAATAACCGTGTTTAGTGGTTATGGAACGTTGGGTGACATGGCTTAAAGGCAGTCGCCATGGCACAGTTGCATTCACTCGTTATCTTACCCAAGATCACACTGTAAAGGGAAATCTTTAATAGTGTGACGTTTTTGTATTGAATATCAATTAATCGACCAATTGTACTATTTGAAGAATAGTTATTTAGAATAATCTACCCTTTTGATTTTCACGTTAATTATGGGTTACTTAGTATTTGCAGCTTTTCAATATAATCGTCCTAGGAATTTGTTGGTAGAAATTTTCAACTTTTTTTTCTTTTTTTGCTTTTTGTTTGTGTTATACTGTATTACTTATTAATGGTCAGTATATTTATAATTGAAAAATGCGACACTTCAATCTTGACAGCTGCACAAAAATAGGGTAAGAGAAGATGAAACCTTGCAAAACTCTTTCACGATTCACAAAAAGATAAACTAAGTAAAGACCACAGCATATAATTTCATAAGTTATAGTAAGCAGCTATGTTATAAAGGTCACACTAATAATTGTTATCGTGGCCAACTCAAAAAGATTAATGTCCCTTGCATCCTCATCTCGTTTATATTAGGTGGGAAATTATAGTCTGAGGGTTGAAACATTCCTCCATCTTTTCCATTATAAGTTTATTTGATTTAATCAGCGTAGGACAATGGCGTTAATTTATTCTGGGTTGGTAAGATATTGGGAATGAGTATATTTGTCGGTTCTCTAAAACGTTCATCATTTCTATAGAGCTTAATAAAGAGATTTGTTTTTCAAGTGAACAAAATGTATGGCTTAGTTCACTTTGATTGATATAATGTTTTATCTTCATTTGATTGATAGAATCAAGTTACAAAGTAATTAGTTGTAAGCTAAGCGTTTTCTTTAATTATAATTTAACAATTGCATGCTTTATTTTATTCCATTAACGTTTCTTTCTTTTTGTTATAGGACGATGGCTTATACAATACACCAGTTTACCACACTGCTTATGATATTATTGATGTTGTAGAAAGATTTACTGATCCTGCTTCACCATTTACAGGTCACTTCCCTCGACATAGATTAATTGCGCGTTTAATATTAACGCTTATTATACAGTTTGCATGTGCTCCACGTCTGCCACTTTCGATATTGAGATGTTCACAATGTTTATTAGATGATTGGTTGAAATTTATGGAGTTAGTAACGCATCAAATACCTAATATTTCAGAATATGATGTGAATCTAGGTAAATTTTTAATATTTGTTCGCATATACCGAATAACTTATTGTCCTAACCCTTAGAAGTTGTTGATTTTTTCAATAGTTCTTTCTTTTTGTAATTAGCCATAACTATTTTTTCAAATGTTTTTACATAAGGTATATTTCATCTTTTGGTGGATTCAGTCCAACTTACTTATCATCAACGAATAATGTGAAAATTGTTTGCTTCGAAAATTTCTATTCCCGATTGAATAAACCGAATCTGCTCTCATTTAGTTGGCTTTTTCACGTTGATTATTTTTATATCCGGAAACCTGCTCTAAATCAACCATGCTCCGCTTAATATTATTATTTTCCTAAAGCGTCAGATCTTTACGTTAGTCATTAACCAGTATTATTTAGAAGACTGACTTATGAGCTGTTACTCTTCCATATGGCTGCGTTGTTCAGTAACCGTTATATGGATTCGCGTAGTTGATTGTCTTCAAGTCCTAATGATTCATAACCAATCGTTGCTAAAGTATAACGCCGACTTTGCATGATTTTGGCCAATCAAGAAATAGCATTTAGATTCAACAGAATTCACATTATAACAGCGAAATCTTTACCAAGGACCAACAGTTTTAACATGGTTGGTGAACTGTTTATTATTGTAAACCATTGAAAGGTAAGGGTTAGGACTTAAGATGGGGTTTGAGTTACAGTTATTCACATTGACAAATAGTTATGCACATAGTTCTTTGATTAAAATGTGGAGAAGCTTTTAGTTTGAAAATTTATCCATGATGGTTAAGTGTTATACTCATTTCAATTCTATTTGTTTCCAATCATTCTTCTATTAAAAATTAATCACTCACTCGTCGTTATCTTAAAAACTGCTTAATTTCGTCTTGTCATGTTAATCAATTTTATTTTTCATAGTAACTTCCTATTGGTTGGTTTTACTCAACATTCAATAAGTACAAGTTGTCCGTCCTCGCGTTTTGAATTCCTTAGAAAAACGATCGAACCGCTACCCTAAATCTTATTGGTTCGGTGTTATAGCATTTTTTCTTTGGAATTGTAGCTTTACATAAATTGTCAAAAGTAATTGGATTTTATCTGTATCCAACCTGTTTATTTCATATGCATCATTATTCTGATGGAAATTAATTGGGATCTTTTAGCATTACAATTATGTATTTGATGGTTCTCATCTTATTTGCGTATCGATGGTTCAGAAACAGTTTCAACTTTCAAGTTACACCTTTATTTTTGCTTCATACAAAATCCAATTAACACTTAATATGAACTACTAATAACTCGGACTTACACAAACATATACACACAATCATGCATTCATTTATCTTCACATTGTGGACTTTTCATATGATTCGCATATAACCGGCTCATGTTATCCTGCTTACTAAAACCAACATCTGAATATGATTGGATAAGCACAACATAGATCTGATTTGATTATTGAACATGATACATTCTTTGATAATTCTGATTTTGATTACCTTAAAGAAGTTCAGACACGTTTGCTGGACGAAACGTTGGAATTATTTAAATTTCAATCGCTGAGATTGTTTCGAATATAATTTTTACAGACAATGTCTTTATACTCGACGCTCACTTTGTGTTAAACTATTCGTTCTAATATTGGCAAATATTGGAATAAATTTACATAATTTGCCGATTATTTTAAACTTTTATGAAAAGCCATTTGAGAGAAAACGATTTTCTAGCTAAATTTCTTTCTGTCTAAATGAAAGTGATTTCGTCATGTTTCTTTTCTTTTCTTAGATTGGGTTTTGGAAGAAATCCAGAAGTTTAAGAAGTCATCTCAAGATTTTGAAGATTTTGCAAATACTATGGAAAAAAATTGCACTAGGTAGGTTTAAGAATAGATAAAATGTTTAGCAAAATTGTCTCCCGATTTTTTATATCCCTTTTACTGCTTAGTTTTCATATTTCCTTCTAAGAGCTGTTCACGTTTGCATTAATAAAGCATTTCAATCAAGAAACTGTAACTTGTATACTGTTTAGCAGTGGCAAGTCAATTGTTTAAATCAATAATTTCCAACTAATGTCGTTGATACATGTGTGACACACTGCTCATTCAGAATAGCTGCGTTGACTAACACAAATGTGGTAATAAGTTGAAAAAAAGGGTTGATCAGTTTAAAGCTGTACAAGTCTATGAAAACATTGACTGTTAATCTCATCGTTGTCAAGGAGTGTGGGAATTTTCTCGAGTTCCGGTAGATGATTTAGTTAATGAATTTTTTAGAGATTTGGAGAAATGTGTCTCAGTACTGGAGTTGCATCCACTGTCTTCTTGTTAACATTGTATTGAATTTTATGTCTGTGTTAGTTTTGTTTTGAACTAATCTTGATTTTTAGTTTTATTATCCGTGCCCTTACTTCTTTCGCCATGTTGTTTTTATGCTTGAAGAATTGTACGGAAACATATTTGTTAGCGAATTTATGGTTGATGAGTAACCGAAGAACGGTCAAATTGACTACGAAGCGGCTTTTATTAGTTTTATACGACACAAAAACAAATAACTGTGATTTTGCCTACCTTATGAAAAACTGTGTCATTTAGTTTTACCTTTGAAAAATCAGATCTTTCAGGTCGTAGGATTTTGGTATCTGTCTGAATTAGTCTATACAGTATGTGTTATTTCTTTTAGCCGCTCACTACAGTTTCATTATAACGGGGTGCTTTTATTATTATAAGATCATACGAAGAATGGAATAAGTGTCGATAGTCACATCAATGATTGTGGTTAATAGTTAGATTTTACCATATAATGTGATAAACAATCCACTGAAAAAAGTCAGTGCACTATTTCTAATAAACAGTACGATTGTTTTCGTTATTTTTATCTTGAATTTTAGTTTTCCCTCCTATCTCAATCGTATACTTGTTGGTGTTTCTAAACATTTTGTTGCTGCTGGTCAATGTGAAAAATCATCTTTAAAAAATGTCATCCAAGGAACTACCGGTTATAAATCACTTTATTTTCCTCATGTAAAATCATCATTTAAAAATCTTAAAATCTTATATGATAAATGTAAGACAAAAACTTCAAATTCAACAGAACTGCAAGATTTCAAACTGGAGCTTTCAAATGTTTTGAATTGTTTACAACAACTAACTAATTGGCTTCGAAATAGTTGGATTGGTTTAACTAATTCTTCAGTAGTATTATAATAGTTACTTTTCATATTCATTTTTATATGGACTTTAGTAAAAGCTAACATACTTTTCATGTCATTTTATTAAACTTTTACCCACTAGTGTTTTTTACTTTCAAAATATATTTTGTAGATGCTAGTGATTTCTCTTCAATTTAAAGCAATGTATGTTATGTGAATTCCAAGGGTCGAGGAAGAGTAAGATGATAGAACAGTCGTGTGCGTAGTTAATTTGAGTTGTTGACCCCGTTGTTCTTTAATGTCCGTGTCAGTTATTCCTAAATTATCTTTTTTGTAAATTAGGTACCTGTTATTTGGAAAAACTCTACGACGGTCTTAACTAGTATAAACAAACATTGTATATATACTTTGAAAATCGTTCAATACTAGAATTATTTCTAAAATCTACTTCATTGATGCTCACCTGTTTTTTTTAAAATTCGAACATAAAGGTTATTAAATATTATATTCAATCATGACTTAAACGAATGGTTAGATTATTGTTGTGCTTGGTGTATGGAATTTAATAATTTCCCAACACTACATTCATGGACCCGACACCTTGAGTTATCTATAACAAACTAGTAACTCACATTATGTAAGTTTTGAACATTAAGACATGTTACTAATAAACGTTTTTCATCTATCCATCGGAGCTGTTACCTTTGATTGGATCTCAACTTGTACTTGGGTTTTCCCATTGTATTAAACCTACATCCACTTTACCAACTAAAGTAAACTCACGAACTAGGTGATAATTAATGACTTTAAAATTGGTTTAAGACAACATTTACAGGTGTTTATTAACTGAATACTCAGTTGATCAGTTCTAAACTACTGAGGTAGAAAGTATAAATCTTGGTGTTAAACGAAAACTGTTATAGATAAACAAATGTTCAATGAGTATACTAAAGTAAAAGTAACTTTCAATAATCTTAAGAGGATATGGTTGTCATAATGAATTACGTAACACGTATCTGTGTAAATACCATACAACTACTGAATGTTGCTGGGGTCTTTTGCTTAAAAATGACTGATTATGATATTAGTTACTGAATATTAGTAAGTAACATAATGTAACATACAAAAGGGAATCGAATAAGAAAGAAGTGACAGTAAAAAGGTGTGAGATTCCATTGTTTCTCTATTACTTAGCAACATTAAAGACGGTGGGAGTCCATTTTGAGAACTAGATAAATGTTTACTGTTGCCAAGTTGTCATAGTAAGTGCCTGACTTACTATAATTAGTAAAAATCGACCATAATAAATTCAGTGCATTTGACAGCCACGAGGTATGTTTATACTTTCATATGTCAATAATTTTATTTCCTCCTTAAAATAGGTCAATGCTTTGAATTTCAATACTCGCCGCTTTTCTACATTTTAGCAGTATATATTTCTTCAAAGTTTCCGGGTATTATGATTTGAATATCAATACTTAGATTTCGCTTCAAGATTTTACGGTCGGCGAAACGATCATTAGATAAATCCACCACTAAACTAGTATGTAGCCACGTTGGGAATTTAATGTTGAACTTTTATTTAGAAATACATCAATAAAGTATGTCTAGCATGGCATAATTTTTACCCAGCTTTTAATGATGTTTAATGGTTTGATAATCAAAACAATATTTATTTTTATCATACGAGGTTCTGTGAAGTACCTTTTCAGACCCTACGTAATTTATTACATAAAGCGACCGTATAGACATGAAATCGGCTATAATTTTACGCAACAAATAAAGGGCACACATATTCCTTTGCCTTATATTTTTGTTACTTTACATATTTTGTCGGAAATGAATTTAAGAATTCGGGCTTTTAGTACCCGTTATTGCTTTTATTTATTTTAATGCATAAATATTGGTACGAGGGGGCACCGGAAACACACGTTCCACGCAAATCATTCGATATGTGAGGGCTAGAATACTGCCGAAACAGGTAGTTTTCTCAGGGAGCTGCATCTCGAGCCTTTGACCCACAGGTCTAATCCACAAGGCAGTGGAGCAACGTCAGGCGATGCAGTCCATTGGTATCCGGTGGACAACAATAGGTTCATACGCCACTTGTTCCCTCAGGATCCTATAGCTAATGTGCATCATTGGTTTGGAATCAGGGTTTCTCAACTCTCCTAGGTGAATCCTCCATATCCACCGACCCGAATAAAGCTCCTGACACTTGCTTTTCGTCCTTTCATTTTCGTAAACAACACCCACACTGCGAGTAGGTAATAGGTAGGACTTCTCTGGCAGTAGTTTTATACGCGTGGCATGTGAGGACATTTCGAGGAGACGTAGCTCCCCCAATTCTTGGCGTTTGGGGGTTACACATATATTCTAGTGGTATCTATATTTCAGGCGAGCGAGTGAATATGGGAATTAAATTGATAAAGAGTAATACTCACTGAATTGCCAAGCTGAGGGTATTTTAGATACTAGTTAACAGTTAATTCTGCTGTGCTGATTTACCCTGTATTGAACAAGTCCTTTCTAGTGAAGGTCATTATGTTAAGCCCATATATTCTATTCTATTCCATTTGCTTCATATACAAAATATATGTATTCAAAAGTCCATTCTCGTTATTTGACTTATTTAATCCCGTTATTGACTAATGCGATTTAAGTAGATGATTATATACGACGATAGGTGACATATGTATTTCAATAACAATCGTTCATGCTATCTACTTGGAGTCAGATTCTGGGCCCGTCAATGAACATCGTCCGATCTAAATGACGACAAAATAAAGGGCCCCACTGAACCTTATTGTAGAATTTTATTATATTCGTTTAAAGGAAGTTGCCTTGGTCGTATGATTATTATTTACTCTGGTAGCTATATGAAAATATTTCTGGAAATCGGTGCCTTCAGAATTATCTGGTCTCAAAAATGATGGCGTATTTTTCAACACGAAGTTGTCGCTACATAGACTTTTGGTGGTTAGGTGTAATATTTAGCAACAGAAACTCAATGAACACGTTTAGTGAACTATGTGTTATTTATTTATAAATAATTTAATTAATTGATTATCACATCAAATTTGCATGATACTGCATTTCATTCACTCCTACTTGTATACACAAACCACTTGTTTGTAATTAATAATTGTATGAGGTTCATTTAGTAGGACAGTTTGTAGATCTGGGTTACGGCAACAATGTGGATGGATTTTTATGGTGTATTTCTCTTTTGATAGCTTAATTTCTATACTGTTTTTACTGGGATAATGTATGAATTAGAAGTAATGTCTACTTTTAGGTAATTCTTATGTTCAAATTCACCTGTTAGTGTCAATTGTATATGAATAATCTAAAGAACTGGAATGTAAGTAGTTCCAGTGTTTCTCCTGATAAACTAGTCCGAGCCTCTTCATGGTAACAATCAAAATTAAATTTTACCTTTAATCCGTTTCAATTTTGATTATCTCTCTGAAGGAGCTTGGGTCAGTTTGCCGCGTGAAACATTTGAATTATTCAAATTTTAATCTATCCAATTATCTCGGTGTGATTTTCACATAAAGTTTCTATAAGTAAGTCGCCTTACTTCTGTCAAACTATTTGTACAATTTTTGATGAATGTCCATATAAATTAATAAAAGAAATGGTCGCTCAATTTCGTGGACTGGTTGAAGTTGAACATCAATGCCGTTGGATGCCGACTCAGTGGTCTAGAGGTTAAGCATTCGCTCGCGAGATCGAAGGTGCTGGGTTCGAATCTCGCAGGGCAGGATGCTGAGTAGTCCCATGCTAAGACGAAACGGCCTTCCAGTGCTCACAGGTTTTCAATAGTGGTCTAACATTGGTCGATTCATGATCTCAATCAAAAACTCAACAATGTCCACAACCCCAAACTGATAATAAGAGAATGTACACTGTTTTGAGTCGTTAATTGAGGTTGGAATACATTTATGAATCTGTTGTGGTTGATAATAATAATAGTGCTACTTTATGCTGGCAATGAATCGTACTCTTTGCAACATTTTTACCAATTAGCACCCTATGAGATAAGTTTCTTTCAAAACTAATTAAACGATTTTCATTCGTATGGCATTGTGTAAGGTGGTCACGCAATATCATGGACGGATTAAAGTCTCACTTGTATATCATTGGATGCCGGATTACTGTCTGTGTTCCAATTACGGATGTGGGGTCATTGGTGCTCATTACTGAGGAGACCCGTAATAAAACTAAACAGCCGTTCAATACTCCCAGGTTTTCAAGGTTTTTTCCTAATTTAGATGGGTTCGTGATGTCGATAAATAATTTTTGTCTTGTTAAGTTAGTTTATTTGAAAAACATTATTTTTCACTCATTTCAAGTAACACTTAGGGTGGTGATGCTGTTGTTGTTTATAGGTAAAATGATAGATAAAGCGTATACACCAAGAAATTGTGGAAAGTAAGAAAATATTTAGAATTTCAAGTGCTTACGTCGCTATTATATTGAAATGTTTTTGTTTCCGAAGAACAAAACATCATTTAAACCGAAAAAAGGACGAACTAATTTTGAATTGGCAAAACTTTAGATCGAAAATTAGGAAACATTTTATTTTAAATATTTAGCTACTTGATCTTTATCACATATCGTACTGAACTTAATCATTTCATAATGGTTTATTGTTTTAGATGGTTTAACACAATGAAAACTGTGTATGCCACAATCTGCTAACTTGTTATTTTGGATTCAAAGCAGCTTGCATTAAGGATATCAGGTTCATATTTTGTTACAAGGTTAAGTCTAGTGGTCAAGCGCTCGCGCGCGAGACTGATAAGTCCTGGTTTCGAATCTCGCGAGGCGGGATCGTGGATGAGCACTGCTGAGGAGTCCCACAATAGGACGAAACTGTTGTCTAGTGCTTCCAGGTTTTTCATGGTGGTCTAGCTTCAAGTGACTCATGATCTAAACCATTGAAATTACTATAATATCCAAAAAACCCTTCTGATTCTCTTGACCGTCAAATTTCATGAATGTTATATGGTTTAACACATTATGCACACCTGAACCTTCAAATCTGAAGCAGATATTAGAACTCTGTTCTTGGATTTATATATACTACTTAGAAACAGGCAATGGGTTCGAGATAAATTCTGTCATCACAATAATGATACATCTCTATGTTTATCAACTTTGGGTCAGAAAAATAGATTTATTACAGAGGCAGCTCTTATCAAAACCATGCGTAACTTAATTTTATCAGGTGTTTTGTGGAGATTTCAGTAGTTGAAATCATGAGTCAGTTGAAGCTAGACCACCATGGAAAACCTGGAAGCACTGGACGACAGTTTCGTCCTATTATGGGACTTCTCAGCTGTGAGCATCCACGGTCCCGCTCCCCACGAGACTGGTAGGTCCTGGGTTCGAATCTAGCTTATTTTTGTTTAATAATAAAGTGTTGTTTTAACCTGGTCGAATATTTTGTGACCTTTCTATGTACTTTGTTATCTATGAGCTTGTTAGCTATGTCATGTGTTCATTCACTTGTGCTCACCTTATATGTGTCTGTTTATACTTCTATTACTTCCCTGTAATTTGTATAGCATTTATTTTTGTTTGAAGAATGGGACAGACAGTGAAAACTAGGAAGCACTCGACAGATGCTTCATCCTAGCATAAGATTCTTCAGTATTATGCTCATGAGTGACTAACCTCCAGGGATAATTAAAGGAGTTCTATTGAGAAACGGTGACCAGTGACGCCCAACCATATCAGATGTAAGATATTTATCGACTGAAAGCAATGGAAAATAGTCTAGATACAAATATTTAGAAATAAATTTGTCTTAGAAAATATCTAAGCGTAATATCTTGGCACGATTGTTTGTAAAAAAATCAGACGATAATAGGTAGTTTTAATATTTTTCCTAATCATACAAATTTAGTAATTGGTTACCAAAAAAGATTTATGGTTTGACGGTCATATAGAACCTCTTATTATTTATTAATTGGACGTATGATCGCCCACATTGTTTACTCTTTATCATGCATAATTGATCGTTAGTCTTCAATAACTATTAGTAAATAGAATGAATTTATTTGGTTCCTTAAAAAATCTACTTGAATCAGTTGATTGCTTAGATATTTGTGAGTATAGAAGAAAAAACTAGAATGAATTTTTTCTTATTTCTCTAATATTTATTATTATGATTTATGGTTAGACGGCATACCTACTTGTCATAGTGTGAGATATGAATTTATTGTAGTATTGAACGTCTTTCAGTCGATTTTCATTTCTCATGTGAATCCGTATAATTGAACTAAACAACTTCAAAATATAACGAAACGTCCGTCCTGGATTCAATTGCTAACTACCATCTATCTTTGCTTATAAAGCTTATGACTTAAGGCAAGATCCAGTCACTCCGCACAGAATGCACATATGCCAACAAGATACTGATTAATTGCAGTCCTAAACAACAATCAAAAGATACAAGCTAACAACACCAAGTGTATTTAACTTTGATCTGTATTGTAATTTTCACAGAATCATCCGCTTTTTCGCATAACTTTACATTGTATTATAGTATTTGAGGTTAGAAATGATTATCTAGAACTTTTTTCCGAGAAGACGTCAGTCTTTTAGAATATATACTATGGAGAAACAGGTAAGAATTCAGCAAGGTTTTTATGAATTCCAATCACTATCCTATGTTGTATAATATTAGCCACTTAATATCTGCTTTCGTTTCTTGTAACAAAATACAATATGTACTAACTGTTTTCAATTATTTATTAGTTCAAGTACTTACTAAGCGCTCTTTTTTTATGAAAACAGATTATCATTTACTAGTAAGTGAAATTAACTGACCGATGAATTAAGTTCATTACCGAACTATATTTAAATGATAGGTTTCATGGAAATGTTGAAAAACAACTGTTTGTAATGAAACTTAGATAACTTGAATTTCTGTCGATTTAAGATTGTGAGTATACACAACAGAGGAGTCACAAAACTAAAACTAAACGTTTATCTACTGTTATTTTAGTTTTTAATAAGCAGTTAACTGATAATACATATTATGTTATTTTAATTTGAAATCAAATTATTATATCTCTCACTCCATGTAACCCTTATGTACTGTGATCATTAATCTGACAATTTCATTTCACAACATATATGGGTGAACAATATTTTCTTCAATTAGTTTCTTATCAGACCTTACTCTTTACTTCCATTTATTATATAAACTTATATAAGTTAATATTTTATATTATTCATCTCACCATTAACAGTTCTATGTTATTTTACAAAAAAATGTTGAATTCAAATGCTCTAATTTTCAACGATACAAGGGTCTTAAAATTAACTACATTTTGTATTAGTAGTTTGGATAGATAATTGTAGAAACTGTGGCGAATTTATTGAAAATAAAATTCGTGATTCATATATCTGTATTTTAATGTGGGAATTTTTCAACAATAATTCTATTTTAATAGTTGAATTCATAAGTTGATTTAAACTAGACCACCATTGATGAAACGGCCATTCAGTGCTTCTGATTTTCAATGGTGGTCTGGTTTAGATCGACTCATGAATTTAACTGTTAAAATTACCACAGTCTTCATAAATTCCCAATCTGGTAATAATTCTATTATCTGAAAACTAGTGACGCATTTTTAAAATGTTTTTCTAAACATTTCATTAAAAGTAATGGTTTCATAATCTCTATTGTTACATATACTCAAAGCTTTACACATGCATAGTGGCGATATATTTTTTTCAAAGTGATGTTTTCTTATGATATTCTATCACTTTATCAGAGAAATACACTGAACATGATTAAACAATGAACTTATTATTACCACATACTGAAAACTAATTAAATGTAATGATATACTACTTCGGTTACTATGACATTCGTACATAGCTGCCTTAATGTTTGAGTTAACTCTCTCATAAGTAGTAGGTGATTCTAATTGTTTAGTTGTAGGATAACCGTATTTATCCTGTAACGGTTATACAAGTCTGATTTATTTTGTATCTTTATACAAACTAATTATTTATCGGATGACTTTATTTCTACTCAGCATTTCTAACGAGATTGTAATATGTAAATGAATGAATGAATATAATACAACTGAGTCAGAAAAAAAGTACAATGAAAGACTTAAACAAAAGTAATCTATTTTTGGTATGATTTTAAAGATTGATGACAGTCCTTAATATTACTTCGACACTACTTCATTTCCAATTCTCAATGAATGTAGTATCTTATCATTAGTCTTAAATGAAATAGTTTTTTTCGTTGTAGTAAAGATACTTTTTTGTTATATGCAAAATGATTTGAACAGTATCGTTTTGTAAATATAACACATAATTAACATAATCAATACACTCAGGAGCGAAACTGTATTTAGAATTCATATTAAACTTTGTTCGTGGATGGATTAGTGATTATAAACTGAAAATAATATTTTCAGAAATCAATAAATGTGTTTACAGCATTAACTATAAAAATTTTGGGTCGTTCATTCCGTTTTAATCTAACTTTACCCCACTGAACTAAAAGTGCATTGTATCCATGCTAATGACCTTAGATGAATGATGTATTTATATTGTATTATGAATATGGATGATAGTTTCACTGCATTCATTAAAACTCTGAACAGAAAATATATAGGTGTTTAAGAAAATGTGTAGTGATAAAAAGGTTTAGACTATTTTAGGAAAATTCCACCATAGATTGTTGAATGAAAAATCATTGTTTTATTTTAATTGTTACTTCATTCCGTTTTAATATAATAAAATGTCTTACAAGTGAATACAGCTATCCTCAGAATTCGAAAATACAATCATAATTCATTGGCATTCTAGTTATTCTGTTTTACTACAGTATAGATAACTTGTTTAGACAATCTAAATGTATATACATTTGACGTAATAATGAAAGATAATGATTAGATTATGTAATTTAACTAATTACATCTAACATTTAAATAATTCAGTTTGTAGTCACTTCGCTTTTATTCTTTTGCATCAGTCATTTTGGGTCATAAATTACGTAACCATTAACAGAACATTAATATAATACAATCATTTATCAAACAATAGGATAGCTAATTTTGTTCCGGTTGATATTATTATACCGATAGATACATATAGCCAGATTTTGTATCATAGTACACATCAGGCATTTCAATTTCAAGAGCTTGCTCCATTAACGGTTGTAAATTCATATTTTATTAAGTGTATTCGGCTTGAAATTTAGATATTTCTGTTGATTAATCATTTCCATTCATATCTCATTATTTCTGTTTTACAAGAAGTAATGTCTAAACATCTGAATAATATTTGTCTTAATAATAACACGGTCATATTTTAAATTATGATGTTTTCATACTAAATCTGTATGTTCAAAAGTCTGGTATGTTTATGAATCCAATTTAGAATGAATATCTAATCATTTTTAATTGAAAGTATCAAATGATTATTACCTACGTCAAGCACAGTTAATCTCTAATATTCCTTATGATTTTTATGTTTCTTAGTCTTCATCATCATCATCATCATCATCTTAATGTTCATCAAGTGAACTATGTATATTACATGTAAATTGCAAAAATCTCAAGGTTTACTTTAACAGTGTATCTAAATGTAAACATTATTGATAAAGCTTACTTAGTTACTTTTCTTACTCCGAGAACCGTCAAGTTGTATCTTAATTCCATAGCTATTTGATTGATTCTTCTAGTCTCGTACATTGTCCGAACATTTCATGTACTTATAATAATTGTTGCTCTGGTTTGCAGAAAACATATCAACATTATGACGTCCGAAGAATCTCGACTTACATCATGAAACATCATAGTTCTTCTAAATGAAGACCGTTGAACTCTCAGAGCAGAGTTTATATAGTTCAAATTGTTTATTTTAGATGGTGTTTTTTAGTGAGGTTGTTTTTTACGGCATAAATTTGTTTACTCTGTGCCTAACCCTGCTTTTTTTTACCCGGAATTATAACTGGCAGTAACCCTTGAAGGGCTACAGGAGAAGTTATTTCAGAAGTAGTATTGATTAATAATTTGACTAGTAAAATAGTCTTATTAAATTAAACGTAGTAATAATAACAACAACTATGACAATATTAAATTAATCAACTTTTTTATTGAATAATAAAAGTTGATTATTTTTCTATTTTTCTAATCGAATTATCAACAAATTACTATTCGGTTGTGGTGAAAAAGCTACTTAGTGAAATTAGTTATTAATTTTGTTGGAATTGTTTATTTGTTTGTTTTACTGAATAATAATTGCAGGCTTAAATCTCAATGGGAAGATATAAGCCAAACAATACCAAGTTTCCACTGCTAGCCACTATCCATCATTGCTAACAAAATGTTTGTGAATTAAGGTGATATCAAGGCATACACACAGTATGTACATATGCCAATAGCATACTGATCAATTACAGTCTTAAACCTCAGTGGGAAGATACAAGCCAAACAATACCAAGTGAAGGATAAATGTATTTATAAAATCTTAGTGTATAACTTCGAAGTAAATTCAATGTTTCACCTAGTAATCTGATTTAAGCTTTTTCAAAGAAATTCTATTCATTCACTGTAATTTTACAAATACATTCATTCTTTTAATTGTTTTATAATCTATATGAAAAGAGAGAAGATAAGTTGATGTGTGTGTGTGTGTAGTTTTTTCTCAATTTTTAAAAATAAATAGAAATCGAATTAATGAAAGAAGAAATTACTTTAAGTAAATTTCAGTATGTCGTTCAGAAGAATGAAGTAAGCTCTGTGACCGAATCATCCAGCTTAGAGAACAAAACTCCATCAAAATATTTCAATATTCTCAAAGGACATTGAAATGCATAGTTTAAGTGTACTTCATTCGTTTTTGATGAATTAATCTGGTATACTTTCACAAAAAAATTTTTATTTTATTTGTTTTATGTATATTTACATAGATTGGAATCATGAGTCAATTGAAACTAGAACACCATGGAAAACCTGGAAGCACTGGACGGCCGTTTCGTTTTAGTATGGGACTCCTCAGCAGTTCACATCCACGATCCCGCACCCCGCGGGATTCAAACCCAGGATCTATCAGTCTCGCACCAGGCGCTTAACCAACTAGACCACTGAGCAGGCATCCAGTGGTGTTAATATCTAACTTCAACCAATCCACGAAGTCGCGCCACCGTACACCATTGTCTTCAGTGAGCTGATATCTCACGACAGACTTGGTTGAACTCTCGGGGTGTGTGATCGTGGATGCGCACTGCTGAGTAGTCCAATAGTGGGACGAAACGGCCGTCTACTGCTTCCAGGTTTTCCATGGTGGTCTAGCTCATGATTTCAATCTGTGAAACTTCTAAAATCTCCACAAACCCTTTCTGATATATTTACATAGTTAGTAGAACTTAGATTAGAACTAAATTTAAAGATTTTAAAGTGTATTTCACTATAATTTTCCATCATTATAATATTTATGAATCTTTTAATTGACAAAGCGCAAAATATAAGATTTTTCATAAGTTGATAAATATTTTAATGATCTGTTGATCTGACTCCGATTTGAATGGATGTATGAAAATGTTATGAATATAAATCTGTTATTGAACTTTGTGTATTACTTAGGTTAATCCCGTTTATTCCATCTCTATAGTAAGAAGATTAATATGGGTTGCGTTGAATGAATTTATTTCAAGCATTCGTTTATGCAAATAGATATTCAGAAAGAAAAGTGAGAAAGTAAAGCGAAATGGAGAAGGCAAGTGATTCAACTCAATTCGGTCAGAGGTGACTCGATATTTATAATCAAACAAAAATAAGTAATAGACTGGTAACAAACAACGTTAGCAGTACATACACATACGCTCATATAAAAACAGTCAAGCTTATTAAGTAAATAATTGATAAGGTCAAAGTGAAACTTGAAAGAAATGAATGAACCGATCTATTCGAAAGCTAGAATAACCTATGTGTGCTCGACAAGGTACTAGGTACTACAGTACATATATGCACTTCAAAACTAGATATTTTAAAGTGTTAGTTGCTTATACATTGCTTTGTTCTACAACAAATTTATAATGAAGTACTACTTATGTTGTTTTTTTATCAAAAAAACGATACTTCTATTTTTAGCTGTTCAAATCTTTTATGACAATGAACTAATAATCTGAATGTGTTTGATTGCTTGTTTCCTGATATAGCAACATTCAAGAAGATTAGTTCATTACAAAACTTTCGTTATTCAAATAGTTTAAGTTGCAAACTAATTCATTTTGAAACTGTCAGAAATTCCAGAGTTTAAAAATCATTCGTACGTCAATGTAATTAATATTTTAGGAATGATATCTAAATATTTTTTTCTAATTATTGCAATACAAATTTGATAAATTGTACTACTGTTAGCATTTAAAGAAATGCATCATTCAAAGTAAGGAATTTGTGTTGGTATTCACATATTTAGTCAAACGCATCAAATGAATTTTGTGAACGATTGATTTTGAAGCCTGAGTACGGAGTTCTATACTAGGACGAGACGGCCGTCCAGTGCTTTCAGGTATTTAGTAGTAATCTAAGATCAGCTTGTGATTTTCACTTTGACGTAAAACAAATAATTATCATAATGTATTTAGTTAGGAGTATTTCTTTAATTGTATATGGGAAACTACCATTTGAGTCAACCGTAATGGAACTATTAAGTATTTACGCCAATGCTTTAGTGAAACACAATAAACCACTTCTAATAGTATTTTTACGATCGCGTCTGTTAGAGATACTTCTATCAGCATTACATGCTTTTTTAAATCAATAATGTTGTTTCTG